>JAUIMM010000178.1:30750000-33150000 GCA_031769625.1 Taudactylus pleione
CTCATCAGTGAAGCATGGTGGTGGTAGTGTCATGGCGTGGGCATGTATGGCTGCCAATGGAACTGGTTCCCTTGTATTTATTGATGATGTGACTGCTGACAAAAGCAGCAGAATGAATTCTGAAGTGTTTCGGGCAATATTATATGCTCATATTCAGTCAAATGCTTCAGAACTCATTGGACAGCGCTTCACAGTGCAGATGGGCAATGAAACGAAGCATACTGCAAAAGCAACCAAAGAGTTTTTTAAGGCTAAAAAGTGGAATGTTATGCAATGGCCAAGTTAATCCCCTGACCTGAATCCGATTGAGCATGCATTTCACTTGATGAAGACAAAACTGAAGGGAAAATGCCCCAAGAACAAGCAGGAACTGAAGACATTTGCAGTAGAGGCCTGGAAGAGCATCACCAGGGATGAAACCCAGCGTCTGGTGATGTCTATGCGTTCCAGACTTCAGGCTGTAATTGCCTGCATAGGATTTGCAACAAAGTATTCAAAATTGAAAGTTAGATTTAGGATTGTTTAGTTTGTCCCATTACTTTTGGCCCCTTAAAAAGTGGGAGGCACATATAGAAACCGTTGTAATTCCTACACCGTTCACCTGATTTGGATGTAATTTCCCTCAAATTAAATCTGAAAGTTTGCAGTTAAATTACATCTTGTTTGTTTAATTTCAAAGCCATTTTGTGGTAAATAGAGGCCAAAATATGAAAATTCTTGCAATGTCCCAATATTTATGGACCTGACTGTATATACACGTATGTATATGTGTATATATATATATATATATATATATACGTATGTATATATATATATATATATATATATATATGTATGTGTATATATATATGTATGTATATATATATATATATATATATATATATATGTAAGTGTAAATATACATGTGTATATATATATATACTCTGTATATATATATATATATATATATATAATGTTCAATCGATATATATATATCGATCAATGGATATCGCAGAGCCTCTGATTAGGGATGGCAACTGACCATCGATGGTTTGCAAAACATCGATGGTCTGGCTGAAAACAAGTTGTTTGCCATTGCTGGTGCCCATCAATGTTGCACCATCGATGGCAAACCTCAATCGATGTTTTGGATACTTCGGCAGTTGTGGTGTACATAAATCTCCTCGACTAATCGCAAAACAATTGATGGCTTCTAATGATGCTTGAACCATCGATGGTGCAACCGTCAATGGCCATCACTACAGTATAATATAAAAATTGCTATTTTTATGGTATACTGTGTTTTAAAAAAATATTTTTTTCAAATAAAATAGTGATGGATAAGTTTAAAATTATGTTTGTGCCCTAATTCAATCATAAAAGAAACTGACAATTTTGGAGCGGTTTTTGGAAAAATAATTAGTCAGTTAAGTGGTTAAGGGGCTTTTATGGAAAAACAATTATTACTGGGCCACAGTGGATGTTCAATCTCTATATTCTTCTATAGTTCATGAAAAGGGGATCGCATCATGTAGAGAATTTTTTGATGCTGATACCACACTTAATGAACAACATAGAGATTTTATTTGTGCTTTGATAAGATATATTTTAAAACATAATTATTTTAAGTTCTTGGAGGATTTTTTACTTACAGGTCTGTGGCACAGCCATGGGCATGGATTTTGCTCCCAGCTTTGCCAACCTCCATATGGGAAGCTGGGAGCAGATATACATTTATGGGGATCATCCTTTTAAGAAGAACATCATCCTTTTTAAATGTGACATTGACAATATCCTGTTGATATGGGAGGGCTCTGTGGAAGATTTTACTAGTTTTATGTCATACATTAGCCAGAATGATTATAATTTATCATTCACTTTTAATATTCAGAAGGAGTCTATTGAGTTTTTACATTTGTCCATATCAACAGATAAAAATGTAATACATACCCCAAATTATCTAAAAAACTGTAGATACAAACAGTTATGTGCACTATAAGAGCGGACATGCACAGGTTTGGAAGGATAATATACCCTTTTCACAATTATGTAGGATAAAGCGAAATTGTGATACAAAGCAAGAATTTCAGAAACAAATCTGTGTCTTCAATGAGAGGTTTGAGGAAAGGGGGTATCCTAAAGAACTCATTACAGAAACAACTATGAGGGTTAATGATATAGAAAGGGATGAATTATTGGTCTATAAGAATAAAAATCTTGTAAAAAAGGAGGACCAAGTTCTTTTCATTACGAACTTTAATGATCAAGATAAAAGAATTAGAAAAACATTTCAAAAACATTGGGGCTTACTAAAGAATGAACCACTCCTTACTGATGTCTTACCTGATAAACCTAAGATAGTATATAGGAGAGCACGCAATCTGAAAGATATTTTAGCTCCAAGTATACTACCAGGTCCTACGAATAAAAATGTAGGCATCTGGAGACATAAAGTTAAAGGTTTTTATAAATGCAGGCATTGTAACATTTGTAAATATGCACGCTCTACAACATGCACTTTTATGAAGTCTGATGGTCTTCTAAAGTTTTGAATGAAGGATTTCCGTAATTGTAATACAACAAATGTTGTTTATCTCCTGGAATTGCGGACAGCAATATGTAGGGAAGACGAAACACCCACTCAAGATACGGATTCAGGAGCATATAAGAAGTATTAAAAATAAACAGGACTTTCATGCAGTGCCAAGACATTTTATGAGTTATCATAATGCAGACCCCAGTAGTCTTAGATTTGGGGCCATTGAACTCGTCCAATTGGGTAGTAGAGGGGGAGATTTGGAAAACAAGTTATCAAGAAGAGAGACGACTTTGATTTTCCAATTGGACACATTAATTCCAAAATGTCTCAATGAGAACTACGAAATTCCCCCTTTTCTCTAACTTAGATTAACAATGGTTCTTTCTCAGTCTTGTGTATTTTTTAGATATTGTATTTATATATTTATATGATTTGGATTTTATTCATATTATGTATTTGCTGTTTGTTATAGCTTATCTGTATTTATATTGTAATAGGGTGCCAAGCAAATCTCCTTTTATACCTTTTATTTATTGGATAGATATTTTAATGAATGTTTATATAAGACCTGTGAAGATTAGGACTTTGAAAAAATGGCCACCGCATTTTGGAGTTTAATTTGACTCCAATAAAATGGCCGCTGAGTATTAATATACATCAACCAGTTTATTTTGACCATATGCTAATGGTTACTTTGAGGCACAGTTGATACGGTTTGGCCTTTTTTTGGCGACCTATGTGTTTGTTTTGTATCTCTCCATTGAATGCTTTGGGAGACATGGCAGGTGCGCCTGACTCGGGATTACATTTCCCGGTGGCCACCATGACTGGTGTTGCGGTATGATGCTCATAATGATGGATGCTCTGGACAGAGCATCATCATATGGAGCAATGGAGATGGGCGACCGGATGTTGCAATCAGTATTGTACTCCCCGTTGGCCCTTACAGGCAATGGCGGGGGGATCTTATTAAAGGCAGACGTGCGGGATGGCGCGTTATCGCGACCGGAAGGTCAGTGATCCAAAACGCCGATTATAATGTGGGACATAGATCCTTATGTCCACTTCTATTATATATTATAGCTGGGTCTTTATTTTTGACCTTCTTCCTTCATGATGCACAGGGTTTGTCCTGAAGCTGGATCTGCCATTTTGTCCAATTAGGCTAATTAATGTATATTGTTAGAGGTATATAAGTAGGTTTTTGGTTGGCATCCTAACATCCTCTTGAAGAAGTCCTGCCATACCTGTGGCTGACGAAATGCGTTGAGGGTCATGTGGTGTCACTGATCCATACTCTACGAACAGATAAGCTGATCTCCTTAAACTTTAATGTATGTTTTAGATATTTTTTTCCAGTAAATGTATTTGTCATAGTACTTACTGGAATTATCTATATTTGTCCAAACCATATATAATATGAGTGACAGTGTGGATGGCAGGACGAGATCGTGAGGTCCCCTGGTATGAACAATTGCACTTTATTTTTGGTTTTAAAAGGACTATTGGTTTAGTGAATTTTTGCACAAAGCACGGTGCACTTGGAAATTTACTGTTTGCAGTTTTTTTGCACAAGCATGGTGCACCTCATGTATATTTGCTGCTATTTTCTATTTATACATTTAATTTTTTCTGCACATAGCACTTTATTGCAGTAAGAGTGACACATAAGCACTTTTTGATACAGCAGAGTGAGCTGCTGGATGTAGATTATATCACGTGTGGTTGATGGTAGTTATATTTGAATAAGATTTTTTTCTTTTTTTCTTTTTATTAATACACATTTTTTCTTTTTTTCCAAACCGCCCCCTTCTCTCTTTTTTTGATTGCTGTTATATGGGAGTTGTCCTTGTAAAGAGATAAAGCTTCCAACCACAATAGAGTGCTATACTGGACTCCATACACTAGAGGGCACCAAAGTCTCACATTTTTTTAACACTTTTACTTGCGGAGTATTTGAGCAACAGTGTGTCACTGGAGACCATGGAAGATGCCACCCATTTGATGAGGAGTGTACTTTCTATTTGTTTTTGGGGAAGAGAGACATTATATCAACTATTTATAGTTCTGGACACCATTTTTTGTTATTTTTATATATATATATATATATATATATATATACACAGTCTGAAATACCTGGCAGTCCTTGAATAAATTTATATTCTCCGGTGCCCTCCTAGGGTTTGTAAGCCCATTCACATGATGCCAATATAGGCGGCGCTCTGGAGTCTTCAAAGTGATAGAAAAAAAAGTCCTTTATAGTGCTGACGTTTCGGGAGTCACCCCATCACCAGGGACAAGATACATACAGTGTGACAAAAAAAACATACATATATAGCATCATAGGAAGACTCATTAGTGCAAAATCTCACTCACTGGAGAAGGCCGGTGCCCGCCACCCTCCGATGCATGATGGGAACATGCGTCGCATCAGAGTGACGTCAGCACTCTATCAGAAGTGATTTTCCTGACATACACGTACTTAATGACAGTGTTTGTCAGAATATACAAATTGGGGACATTGGGCACGATTCATTTCAGCGCAATGTAAATAGTGCCGGGAGATAGCTCCTGGAGCTATTCAATTCATCACGCTGTTAAACAGGGTGTTTAGGCACGATAATGGGCATTCCCTGACCTAACTTCCCGGCGCAAGGCTGTTTTACCGGCGCTAAGGGCAGAAAACAGCCTCGCGCCGGGACTTTTGTCGGATTTCTTCTCTCATCTCTGGAGGGATGAGAGAAGAAATCATTACTCAGACTTGTCAGCGCGGTGTATTGAATAGCTCCGGGAGCTCACTCCCGGAGCTATTTACATCGCGCTGGATAGAATCGAGCCCAATGTGGTTAGTATATTAATGAAGCTAAACATTAGAGATTCTGCCAGCATGCCAATGTGACACTGTATTTTTGCAGAATTGAAATTGGTCTTATTTTCCTCATTTATTTTTCATATACATTACTACAACGTGCCTGCCAATTGCCATGTTTTTAATTTAGCTTTTGTTTTAATTCACATATGTAACTGCACATTGTTTTTTAGATTTTGTGCATAATACGAGTGGTTGCTTGGCAACCTCACATGACCACTTTGTGGCCACTCAGATTGGAGATGCCGAATGGTGATGCAGTAGCTAATTTATATACGTCCATGCAATGGCATTCAAACACCACCCCCAAATGCTGACATCCTGTCCCTCCATCAGGCTTTGTATCTGTGTGAGTGATCGCAATGCTAACTCGCACAAGTGCACTGCAGAATGCATGCGAAGTACGCAACAATTAGATGTCTGCGTGTGCTATCAAAGTTTTGTCAAGGCCAGAAGGAGCCACCATGTTTAGTTTGTGAATCCAATATGCTTCTCATTGATGATGTTGCCTCTTAGGGGTAAATTTACTAAGAAGAAGAGAAGGGGACGGGAATATCTGGTAGAAGGTAAGAATGTGTGAGTGTGTTAGCTATGTAATAAACTTTTACATTTTATGGTGTGTGTGTACTGTCTTTTTTATTTTTCATATTTTAAAATGGGGGTACGGGTGATGGCCACCTGCTGGTACTTGTAGTTCCACAAGTGCCAAAGGGCAGGCATGCTGGCAACTGTAGTTTTACTGTAAAAAACAATAGTATAATTACAATTTTAACACTATTACCCCTGCACCCACTAGACAGGGGTGCAGTGAAGAGCCTCGGGTTTCAGTCTAAGCCTGGGGTGCTTGGGAGAGGGGGGGTCCCCACCTCCCCTGAGATCCCCAGCTTGTGCTGACTTGCTTGGGGTGTAAATGCTTTGGCCAGGGAGATCCAGTGAAGGGATTCCCTGGCTGTGGCATTACACCCCATAATCAATAAAGTCAGCTCTTGGCTTATACATTTATATATGTGCTGTTGTTATGCAGTACATTAATATGTAATTATATGACCCAGAGTGGGTGCTACTATTAGGTAGCATTTATTATTTTGGGGTGAATGTTTGGGCATGGGGCCCCCGGAGTTGCTCTGGCTGAGCCTTTTTCAAGGCATCACCACTTAATTCACATAGATACTTTTTCATCATCTTTCTATTTGTTAATTATTATGACATTTTAATTATTTCTTATTATAGTAACACTTTATTGATTATCTTTACACATTTATACTTTACACTTCACTATCACCTTCTTTGTTATTTTCGTGTGATGCCCTAGGGATGGTCCTTGGCTGGACTCTTTTGGGGTGCCCTGCGCCTCAGACATGAACATCTGAATGTTAGGGATGCTGGTATATAGAAGCCTTGATGCTAACCCAGCGCTTAATCATATATTTGCAAATGTATGCAACCAATACCTCTGCTCTGAATTTCTATTATCATGTAGGGTTCAAGTATTTTTTGCTGATATTGTTGCAGTGTGCTGGAGGGAACACCCTTTTCTTCTGTGGTTCCGAGTAAACCCTGCCCTTTACAAGCACCTGTGCAATATCATTAAGCTGATGTGAGCGACCACTATATTTTTTATTTGCTGTCTCAGAAATTGCAAGTCTCGTCGCACACAATGGGTACTCAAGCAGCGTAAGCAATCAAAGTGGCTAATTTATGCATGCCCATGTAACGGCATTCAAATTAATAGACATGCCTGTGTTTCAGCAACCACTCCCCCATCAACACCCCTAAACACTCAGGGCCTGCCACTCACTCTGCAATGGACTACTGTGTACATGCATAATCGCAGTGTGATTACAGCACATGTGCAATGCAATATATACGCAATACGCAACAAACAGCCAATCCGCATTTGCAGTTGCAATAGTGATCCTTGCTGAATCAGGCTCAAAGTCCCAGGAGTGCCGCCTTGAATTACTTGTATCTACTGGACAGGTGAGTGGCCCCAGGAAGGCAACAGGGTAGTAACTTCTTGTGTATTGAGGAGTGCTGGCTCATGCCTATGTATATACAGTCAGGTGCATAAATATTGGTACATTGACAGAAATTTCATATTTTGGCCTCTATTCACCACCACAATGGCTTTGAAATGAAACAAACAAGATGTACTTTAACTGCAGACTTTCAGATTTAATTTGAGGGTAATTACATCCAAATCAGGTGAACGGTGTAGGAATTACAGCGGTTTCTATATAAGCCTCCCACTTTTTAAGAGGCCAAAAGTAATGGGACAAACTAAACAATCCTAAATCAAACTTTCACTTTTTAATACTTTGTTGCAAATCCTTTGCAGGCAATTACAGCCTGAAGTCTGGAACACATAGACATCACCAGACGCTGGGTTTCATCCCTGGTGATGCTCTGCCAGGCCTCTACTGCAAAACTCTTCAGTTCCTGCTTGTTCTGTCCTTCAGTTCCTTCAGTTTTGTCTTCATCAAGTGAATTGCATGCTCAATCGGATTCAGGTCAGGGGATTGATTTGGCCATTGCATAACATTCCACTTTTTAGCCTTAAAAAACTCTTTGGTTGCATTTGCAGTATGCTTCAGGTCATTGTCCATCTGCACTGTGAAGCGCCGTCCAATTAGTTCTGAAGCATTTGACTGAATATGAGCATAAAATATTGCCCGAAACACTTCAGAATTCATTGTGCTGTTTTGTAAGCAGTCACATCATCAATAAATACAAGTGAAACCAGTTCCATTGGCAGCCATACATGCCCACGCCATGACACTACCACCACCATGCTTCACTGATGTATATTTTGGATCTTGAGCAGTTCCTTTCCTTCTCCATACTCTTCTCTTCTCATCATTCTGGTACAAGTCGATCTTTGTCTCATCTGTCCATAGGATGTTGTTCCAGAACTGTAATGGCTTTTTTAGATGTTGTTTGGCAAACTCTAATCTGGTTTCCGTGTTTTACCAATGGTTTACATCTTGTGGTGAACCCTCTATATTCACTCTTGAGAAGTCTTCTCTTGATTGTTGACTTTGACACATATACACCTACCTCCTGGAGAGTGTTCTTGATTTGGCCAACTGTTGTGAAGGGTTTTTTCTTCACCAGGGAAATAATTATTCCGGCATCCACCATAGTTGTTTTCCATGGTCTTCCGGGTCTTTTGGTGTTGCTGAGCTCTCCGGTGCATTCTTTCTTTTTAAGAATGTTCCAAACAGTTGATTTGGCCACACCTAATGTTTTTGCTATCTCTCTGATGGGTTTGTTTTGATTTCTCAGCCTAATGATGGCTTGCTTCACTGATAGTGACAGCTCTTTGTATATCATATTGAGAGTCGACAGCAACTGATTCCAAATGCAAATGTCACACCTAGAATCAACTCCAGACCTGCTTAATTGATAATTAAATAATGAGGGAATAGCCCACACCTGTCCATGAAATAGCTTTTGAGTTGTCCCATTACTTTTGGCCCCTTAAAAAGTGGGAAGCACATATAGAAGCCGTTGTAATTCCTACGCCGTTCACCTGATTTGGATGTAATTACCCTCAAATTAAATCTGAAAGTCTGCAGTTAAAGCACATCTTGTTTATTTTCATTATAAAAAGCCATTGTCGTGGTGAATAGAGGCCAAAATATGAAAATTCTGTCAATGTCCCAATATTTATGCACCTGACTATATATATATATATATATATATATATATATATATATACACACACACACACATATATCACTGGGGCTCTGCACTCACCATAATTAGTAACAATAATAATAATACACATAATAAACAGTGGGGTTTTGGTTCATGAATTGATCAATGCATTTAAGCTCGCAGCCCCCATCCCGGGACCCCACTTTACGGCAAGTCCCTACTCTATTGCTCAGAATTATGACATGGAACTAACCATCACATTAGTGTTAAACTCAGGGTATGCTATCAAGGTTTAAAGCTCACAGAAACTTTGCTTTTAAACGTGAGACAGTCACCAAGCACATCTGTTGCAAAGCACCTAGGAAAACAGCTGACACAAGTTAGATTAAACAGGTTAAAAGGGGTGCATGAGAAAATGTGATCCTAAAATGATTAATTATAAAAATGAATAAAATAAACAAAAATCACTAATCCACAGCACTCACCATTTCTAGATTTGGGGTGCAACATGGTATGTGACCACATTGTTAAAATAGAAATCACTAGGGCTCTGCACTCACCATAATAACTAACAATAATAATAATACACATATTAACCAGTGGGGTTTTGGTTCATGAATTGATCAATGCATTTAAGCTTGCATCCCCCGTCCCGGGACCCCACTTTACGGCAAGTCCCTACTCTATTGCTCAAATTATAACATGGAACTAGCCATCACATTAGTGTTAAACTCAGGGTATGCTATCAAGGTTTAAAGCTCACAGCAACTTTGCTTTTAAACGTGAGACAGTCACCAAGCACATCTGTTGCAAAGCACCTAGGAAAACAGCTGACACAAGTTAGATTAAACAGGTAAAAAGGGGTGCATGAGAAAATGTGATCACAAATTGATTAATTATAAAAAATAATCAAATAAACAAAAAGCACTAATCCACGGCACTGTTGCCATTATATTCTGCAAAACACATGCTGGTTAATATATTGCTATTCCATTCTGCATTATATGTTATGCAGCAATTCCATACTGACTGCTGCATGTGTATCTGAGTTTACTGCTATATCATCTTGCAATATATCTGTTGTATATATGCAATTGTATTCTATTATTGTCCATAGTCCACGCTGCTCTGTGGTAATTACCTAGCGATATTATTACTTAGTAGTGCTGGTATTCATGCTATCTGTTCTTAGGGTGCATTCTATCTTGCTTGTGTCCACGGCTGCAGGCTGCACCATGGTTAATATGACATTTTACTCCAGTTTTACCTTGCAGACTCCTGTTGTTTGTATAAGCCTCTAAAACCTGGTGGCATCCTAAGTACTGGTGAGTGTGTTGTACTGTATGGGAACAAGGGGCAGTTGTATAGGCAGGAGCCCTCCTTAGAGTGACTCTAGGGGACTTATGCAAATACAGGGGAGATTCATTACAATCCCAAGATGAGTGGATATGGTAGCTTATAAGCTATGGCTGCCAAGGGCGACACGGTCTGACCCTTAAGGGTGACTAGGAGGAGGGTTCTCTCATATTCCTCAGATGTCCAATGAATATACAGGATTTTAACTTTTGGCAAACAAGGTGCTGGTTCCGCTGGGATTAGTGAACCCAAAACCAAAGTAATATTACTACCCATGTCCACCAAGGCCAGGACCACATTCTCGTTAATGAGGACTGTTATCTGGAACAAACCGTTGCCATTCTGGGGTACACTGATCAGACAGTAACTTAGATACACTGGTCCTACCTCCTGAGCTAGAGAGCAGTCCGTAGACTCCTACAGTGTCCAGCATTCCATCCAGATCTGTACGAGTTCCCCACATACAAAACACATTATGCAAACCTGCCTCGGGTGCACCTTTTTAATCCACATGGTTTTCCACTATCTGCCTTGTTCCTGGATAACCCCAGTTTGTCTTGGCATATGTTTTGGCTCAAAGCCATTTGCTGCAGTGCCCCAAATCTCTCTACATATGTTGCGAGTTCCACAGGGTTTTGAGGGTCTGTCTGCATCACCCACTATTGCAGTCCCCTGTCCAAAGTCTGCACAAAGTGGTCAATTGCCAGCAGCTCCACCATCCGATGGGGCAAATTTTCCTCCAGATTCAACTACTTCCTCAGTATTTTGATTAAGGCAGCTAACTGAGTTCTGACTGGGGTCTCTTTGGAGAAACACCACTCATGGAAACACTGTGCTCTGCCTGGCCTGGAAACGCTGACATGAGACAGTTGAGTACACTAACACCTCCCTCTCCTTGAGACAAAAGATTACTCCATTGACAAAGATTCTTAGCTTCATACAGCAACTTCCCAAATGGCCTTATCACTAACTGAGACCTTCCCTCTAGCCACCAGCAAGATTTTCGTCAGTCAAAAAGATAAATGGTGCCTGGCTGCCAAGCAAAGTGGATGTGGTTTCCTGCAGCTCCCCAGACTACTCCTCTAGATACCCTGTTTCTGCTGAGCCTTGCTGTCTTGGTGGACCCTCTCTTCACTTCTGATCTCTCCGCACCCCCACTGAGACCCCTGTCTGGGCTTCGGGAGTGATCTATGGATCCAAAGACGCTGTGGCCTACACCACATAGAGCAGCCTCTGACTCAATTTTGGAGCTCCATAGATTGCCACTGATTTGGTCACTGCTGGACATCAACACAACCTCCCTGCCCTCCCTCTGCACCCTAACTGGCTGTCTGGGGATCTAAGTGCAGCGATATATACCCGCAGGGGACCCCTAGAAACATCTACAGCCAGAGCCACAAATCACAGGAGGCTGCCATCTTGAGGACCTGTGTGAGACCTGCATGCAGTCCAGGACATGCTGAAACCTCTGCTGCCTGCTCTGGCTGCCTCCCTCCTGCCAGACCTGGTCATCTGCTGCTAGCTGCCTCCCCCCTGTTGGACCTGATCCTCTGCTGCTGACCTGCTCTACTGTGTGCAGGCTCCCTGGGCTCTCCTCTCTCTTGCTGGGTACCCTCTCTCCTTCCACCCTCTCCCCTTGTGTGCGGGTCACCTTGGGCTGCTGCAAAACACCAGTTGCTGGGGCCCCTGACTTCCCTGTGACAATAATTATACTAGGAGTCCCTCCTGCAGCCTGAGGAACACCCACTGCTTCAACCCACAGTGAATACAGAATTTCTTAGGCAGCTCCTTTGTGCTGTTCCTGCTGCACACTCCTTCTCCAGTTGCTCTTGGGACTTGTGGTGCCACAACTCTATTACCTCTGCCTGAGCTGACAGTGTGCCCCTGCCCTGTATACTCCACCCTGTCAATCCTACCTGACCTGAGCCTTCACCTCCAGGATTGTCTCTGGCCCCCAACACAGCACCTGCATTTACACACCCTGAGTGTCTCTCTGGATGGCTGGACCTTGTTCCCTATATGTCTGCTGTTCTCCTCACCAGCCCTGACTCTGGATCTTTCCATATATATGTTGGCTCCTACTGAAAGTACATGCTACAGCCATCTGAGAGGAAATGTAAACTATATATCATACTAACTGAAACCTCACCCCTTCCCGCCCCTAATTAGTACACGTGGAGTTTTTTACATTCCCTTACCCCTTTTTTTATATTTACACCCATAATGCCTAGGGGGAAGAAATGTTCTGCAGGTGACATCACACCATATTTCATGAAACATAAACATCTGTCTGACCCTAAGGATGTGGCACCACTCTAACTCAGAATCAGAAGAAGATGACCTTTTTCCTATTTCTCATAGGGACAGACTTTTTTGACATCTTTGATTTCCTTGAACAAGATAATTGCAAGCCACGCAAGCAGAAATTTCCACTATTTGTTCCAGGACAGACCAACTAGAACATAGAGTTGAAGAGGTGGTTACATCCCAGCAGTCTTATGATGCCAACCTCTCACAGCTATGCCATGATGTTGCTCAGCTCTGTGTTAGGTCTGTGGTTTGGCTGCGGTTTTGCTATCTGCAGATTTACTAAGGCCAAAACCGCTGCAAAATTTCCACATTTTAGAATAGAATAGAACTGGGCTGTCATTTAGAAACTGCTGCAAAATTGTCTATTCTAACAAATAACTGGTTTTCATATATGTGATTAAGATATGTGATGTGAGCACACACATATAGACACACAAAAAAATTTGTTCTCCTTTTTAGATATTATACCTATACCGAAAAAGTCCTTTATGGGCTTATGGTGATAGGTGATCAGTGTGTAAAGAATGCACTTTGTAAAAATACACTGTACAAAATAATAAATAATATCATATAAATAATACAATGAATAAAATAGAAAATATAATGGTGAAAGATATATTAATGGACCCTTGAACTGGTTATGCACCTATAAGTTTAGATAATTATATATGTGTATTTTTTCTTTAATTCTATTTACTAGACATATAGTAGCAAAAAAATGTTTTTTTTATTTGTTTAAGTGAATTAAGCTGAACTAGATTAGGCTGATTAAGAATTATGTTTAAACACTGGATAGTGAATACATTGTATCTGCCTTGACAAAGACACCCATGTGTAGTCGAAATGCGTAGGGGCTCATTCACTACTCAGGATCTCCGAGACACGGCTCTACCAACCGTTACACTGCTTCATTTGGCTCACTCATTCTACCTGTCTACAACTTCAATACAACCGCTATACAGCCACCAGGTGATCACTGTACACTCCCGTCTGCTTACTCAGTCATCTGGGAGCTGGGAGGACAGAGTTTAATTCTACACCTGACAGCACTGATTCCAAAGAACAGGAGTATCAGGTACCCTTTGGGAAATCCTCCATTACCTGTCCATTCACTTTCACTGCTGGAGCAGACCGGACAGCACGGAGGCAACATCCTCACACTACAGCACCCTATTCTCAGGATCGATACATGAACATCTACATCGCTCCCCGCTGGTCAGGTTGAGCGCAGTACCTGCTGGGTACTGGGGTGCTTTTACCCTCATCCATTGCATGCTGCAAAGCTTGGAGCCTGCAGGTCATACATTTGGGATTACCTGCTCTATCAGCCCCATACATCCAGGGGCCTGAAATATCATTCATTATTACATGCACATTTCCTACTCTAAGGAAAATTCCAATTGGACCCCTTCCTTAAGATCACTACTGCAGTGTTTTTTCATTTATGTTATATGTATTGTTATACATTGGTTTAATAATACCCAACTTTTATTGTGGATTATGCAAGATCACATGTGTGATTGTTCCTTTTTTTATGAATAAACAATATACATTATTAATAATTTTGTGTATTGGCTTGTGTATCTAATTGATATCCTCCAATCTACATTCCCAGTGACCATAGCTGGGACCTGCCAGCCAGATGATCCGCTGTCGCGGATCCTAAAAATAAGAAGTACTGTGTGGCATAATGTGAATGGGCTCTATGTGATGTAAAGTAAATAAGGGACTCTACTGTGTGGTGTAGTGTGATTAAGGGACACTATTTTGTGGTGTAAAGTGACTAAGGGACCCTACATTGCAGTGTGATGTGACTAAGGTACACTACTGTGCGTTGTAATGTGACTATGGGACACTACTGTGTGGTGTAATGTGATGAAGGGACATTACTATGCAGTGTAATGTAATGGACACTACTGTGTGGTGTAATGTGATGAAGAGACACTACTGTGCAGTGTCATGTGACTAAGGGGCACTACTGTGTGGTGTAATGTGACTAAGGAACACTACTGTGCAGTGTAATGTGATGAAGGGGCACTGCTGTGGCATCATTGGAGTTGGGGGTACTATTGTGTGGTCATGTCCCTGTCAGCGAGACCACACCTGTTTTTTTTAGACTCTAGCTCTCCCCGCTGTACTTATGGATGGTGGCACCAATACACCACTGCCCTAAAAATTCCTACAGTGAACACTATTTCATCCTCTACAACTGCTAATCTTGGTGATGTGAGGTGGGCCTGTGTGTTTTAAATGCCAGGGCCTAATTTTAGTTCCAGTCTGGCCCTGTTGGTGACTGTCTTTTTGCATAGACGAGAAACACTTTTGTTTATATAGTTTATTAAAGTGCTATCCTATCTGCCACTGCTGTGTGGCAATGTTTCCTAGATGTCCTATATTTTTTTAAACTGCTGTTCATTTGTGCTGCTGCTTTGTCGCTTAGTTTAGCCAGCTAGTTTGCTGCAGCCCTTTGCCCTGTATTAGTGAAAAGTGAAAACAATATTGTGAGCTGTGAGGTAGTCAAAATTGACTACAAATGACTGGAAATTAATGCTATTGAGGTTAATAATACTGTAGGAACAAAAACAAGCCCAAATTATGTGTGTTTTAGCTGTTTTTATAATTAATAAAATACAAAACCAAAATACATGAGGGTGGTTTTGGAAAAACCAAAACACTACGATGAATTAAAACTAAAACCAAAACACACGTGTTGGTGCACATCTCTAATTATAAGGAATGTTCGTAATTCTTTATGAAGTGCTCCCATTTGAAACTCCAAAGGCTCTGTGCAATATGGTACAACAGCATAATAAATACTGCTCCCATTAAAGTACACATGCGATGATGTGTGTACCCAGTTGACCCACAATGAGATGAATGATATATCGTGCAGTCCATACACACCACAAGATCTGGTGAGCAACTGCACAAAATGTTGTTCACCATACGCATCCAAATGCATGGGGTCGTTCATCAAATTGACAGATTGAGCTGCATGTAGGCTCGATCTGTCAATGCGATGAACGATCCCATGGGAGCATGCAGGGTCATTCATAGTAGGCACATACTGACTGATGTGGGCATTATGTCAGCTCAATGGATGATATATCGTCTAATGTGTATCTAGCCTAACAGTTGTAAGGAAGAGGGGAGTAGGTGAAGGCTTGTTAGGTAGCTTCAGTTTTGACATGAAGTGATGAAGTTCATATCTGCACTCAAATCAATAAAGAATGACATGGAAATACAGAAGATGCTTGAACTTAATGCAGTCAACACTGGTATCAGGACTGTGACTATTTCAGTACATAAAGACAGACTACTTTTGCCAAAGTTCTATCCTGCTTGCTGGCATGCTCCTCATTCAGGGGATAGAGTATTAAAGTGATAATCTGTTTCCCAGGTGTTGTCAGGTTGTGGGATTTCTAGATTGCTCATTATTTCAAACCTGATTCCATTTGGGTCACATGTTCTGAAACTTCCTATTGATCACAGAAATCTAGTATAAAGCCTGTTACTAACTGTGTCTCAGTGTCTGTGCAACATTGCTTTCAGGTCTTTTCTTGGACTCCTGCCAGATCCCCGCTGTGCCAAGTGGATTGCTGTGGACTTTGTTATATTCCAGATGAACTTCTGATGCCAGTTATCTGCTGCACTACAGAGCCCAGCATTAATATTGTCTAAGTATTGCTTTTTGCTCCATCATTGTGCTTTCATCATTTTGCTGCACTTTACCTGTTGTCATTTCATTCCTGTGGATATTGAACTCATCCTTGTTACAGTTGTCAACTGCACCGTTACAGTGTCATCTCTGCATCATGGGGCTCAACCCCGCTCCATACTCTAAGCCACATCACAGGGCTCAACCCTGCTACAATCTTCTCCGTATTATGGGGCTCAACCTCGCTCCGAACCCTAGCCACACTACAGGGCCCAACCCTGCTACAATCGTCTCCACATCACGGGGCTCAACCCCGCTGCATACTCTAGCCACACCACAGGGATCAACCCTGCTGCAATCTTCTCCGCATCCCGGGGCTCAACCCCGCTACAATCCCTTAAAAAGTGGGAGGCACATATAGAAACCGTTGTAATTCCTACACTGTTCACCTTATTTGGATGTAATTACCCTCAAATTACATCTGAAAGTCTGCAGTTAAAGCACATCTTGTTTGTTTCATTTCAAAGCCATTGTGGTGGTGAAAAGAGGCCAAAATATGAAAATTCTGTCAATGTCCCAATATTTATTCACCTGACTTTATATTTGGGCATTCTATCCTATACTTATTATTGCATATATGAATCTCTGTGCTGTTTGAGACTTTATATGAGACCTTGCTGATTATAATTCTTTTTTGAATAAATTCTATTTTACTTTTATCCTGTGCTACTGAGTTTCATGGAAAGGTCATTCCTAAGACCACCCCAGTTTATTGTGCCTAGTAGGACTGCCTCCCTCCAGGAGTCTCAAGTGTCGGCAGCCATGACAGTTGGTAGTAAAGTGAGTAGATAAGTCAGTATAAGGAGTTTGAGCTGAAGCCCAGGTAGGCTTTCCCATTTCAAAGATGTTCTAGGCATTTGGTGATTCTTCGGGTGAAACATGACCTCTAGCAAATTGGCTTGTCAGGCTGGGTAACTGAAGAAGAGATGTGAGGAGAAAAGTTTCAACCTGGTTCTTTGTTAGTGTTCTTTCTCCTGGACCCTTTTCCCAAATCAGAGATAATCTAGACAGTAAAAAAGTTCACCCAGAGTGGCAGACAATTGTGGGAGACTAACTCATACTTAATACAGTCAAGCAAGCCTTGTCAAAAGGTTGCCACTAAAACTTTGATCCACTGGAGTTGAGAAGTGTAAGGGGTATATTTACTAAAGTGAGAGTTTTTAGATGTTGCCCATAGCAATCAATCAGATTCTAGCTATTATCTTATAGAAGGTACTAGTTAAATGTTAAGTAGAGTCTGATTGGTTGCTATGGGCAACATCTCCATTTCTAAAAACTCTCACTTTACTAAATATACCCCTAAGTTCTGAATTGGATAGTGTATTGCCCCACTGTTTGTAAACCTTGTGTCACAACCAGAGCTGTTTTACCTGGTGAGTCAAGGTCTTTGCCTGTGCGCGTGCTTTGGCGTGGTCCTACTGGTGTTTGGAGGTTGGCGCGAGGTGCACGTGGATGTCCTAAAGGTACAGGCCATATGGTGACAGGTGAGATTGGCAGCGCTGTCACACTGGGGACTGCTGGGCACCGCCATCTTGGTTTTGGGCATGTGACCTGAATGGGCCTATTAGGTCAGAGCATCATGTGTGAACTCTCAGCAGCCAATCATGTACCTCCCCATGGTACTTAAGGGTGTTCAGCACATCCTCTTGTTGCCAGTGCACCGTATACATAGCAAAGTTGTGTAAGAGTTCTCTGTGCTCCTTAGTTCATTTGTTTTGCAGTTCCAGCTGTGACTCGTTACCTGCTCTGTCTCCACCTCAGGCTTTACCCGGATACCTGCAACTTCCCTGCCATACCCCGATACTTACCTCACTGTTGTGACTTTGACAGCTCTCCAGATTCAGAGCCCATGCCAGTATACAGACTTCTGTTCCTAAATTACCCCTCCATTGGTCTTTCTGCTTATCTGTTTGCCGTTGATTCTTTGCCTCACTATTTGGATTTTGTTTTTCTGCCAAGACATTTGTTTCAGCCTCACTATTTAGACTTTGCTTTTCTGCCAAAACATTTGTTTCTGCCTCACATCACTCAGACTTGTTTATTTACTGCCAGTTACTTGTTTACTACCATTTCATGAATATTAATAATCCAATTAAACCTGCGGCATTTCAATACTGCAAACCCATTCCTGTACTTACTCCTGCATCCACCCTGGGTTAAAAAAATAATCCAAACCTGACACCTTGTCTCAGACAAAGAATATTATCGGTAGCAGAGGTCACCTGTTTGAGATCATTGGCACTTTTTTGAAGGTGTTTAGGAAGATAGGCCCTGATTCAGAGCTGGACGCTCTGACCACAGCGCTCGCTCTGAATCAGGGCCCACCTCCATAAATATGGAGCGTCCTCCTGGACGCTCGTATAGCTGTGGGTCACCACCCACAGCATATACGAGCGTACAGGATGATGGTCGCGATGGTCTTGACCATCGCGACCATTGAAACTGCGAGCAGAAGCCTGCAGTTGAGTTTCTCAACCGCAAGGCCAGGAGTGATTTTGGCTCTATCAGAGCCAAAATCACTCCCACTGACATCACTAGTGATGTCAGTGGGGCCGGCTTCAGACGGTAGGCGTTCCCTTGGGAACGCCTCCATCTGGCATGCACGCCCCCGGCACGCCCACCAAAGGGGGTGTGCTGTCAGTCAACATCGACAGCACGCCCCCTTTGATGAGACACTACGAGCGAAGGAAAGTCCTTCGCTCGTCGCGTCTCGCGCATGCGCACGACGGAGCTCCCTCCGTCGTGCGCATGCGCAGTGCAGACCATCGACCCACTTGCGAGCGGACAGCCGCTCGCGAGTGGGTCTGAATGAGGGCCATAGTCCTTTCCTAGAGAGTAGTAGCCCATGTATGAACCTGTCCAGTTAAAAAAAATATATAATGCAGATTCTGCATTTTAACACACAGGGAAACCCATTGATTCCAATCTTCTCACAGAATCATTAAGTTAACTTGCATTAACCCCTGGTTACTGCACGGTGAAAAGGCTAATTAATTGAATAGCTATTCCCCATGCAGGCAATCATTTAGCTGTGGGGTATATCCTGGGCTAACTGAATTCCCCCTAAGTGTTAAATTAGTTTACTTGCAGTTAGTTGTGCTAACTCAAGGAGCCCCATTTTCTGAACCCGAACCTTTTAATATTTTATTCTACTGTGATTACATTTTGTGCTTTCACATTTTAAGAGTGTAGTAGCCCATGTATGAGCCTGTCCAGTTAAAAAAAATATATAATGCAGATTCTGCATTTTAACACACAGGGAAACCCATTGATTCCAATCTTCTCACAGAATCAGTAAGTTAACATGCATTAACCCCTGGTTACTGCACGGGGAAAAGGCTAATTAATTGAATAGCTATTCCCCATGCAGGCAATCATTTAGCTGTGGGGTATATCCTGGGCTAACTGAATTCCCCCTAAGTGTTAAATTAGTTTACTTGCAGTTAGTTGTGCTAACTCAAGGAGCCCCATTTTCTGAACCCGAACCTTTTAATATTTTATTCTACTGTGATTACATTTTGTGCTTTCACATTTTAAGAGTGTAGTAGCCCATGTATGAGCCTGTCCAGTTAAAAAAAATATATAATGCAGATTCTGCATTTTAACACACAGGGAAACCCATTGATTCCAATCTTCTCACAGAATCAGTAAGTTAACATGCATTAACCCCTGGTTACTGCATGGGGAAAAGGCTAATTAATTGAATAGCTATTCCCCACTGTGGGGTATATCCTGGGCTAACTGAATTCCCCCTAAGTGTTAAATTAGTTTACTTGCAGTTAGTTGTGCTAACTCAAGGAGCCCCATGTTCTGAACCCGAACCTTTTAATATTTTATTCTACTGTGATTACATTTTGTGCTTTCACATTTCAACATTTTGAGGTTTAGCAATCTTTCAAAATTAACTCATTTTATTTATCAGATATTTCTTCTTCATATTTTATTTAATTATTTTTACTGTAATATATTTGAACTACAGTATACATATAAGTAAATAATAAAAAATAACATTAAGTGATGGCTACATTTCAGTAAAGCAATGTTTTTTGTACAGTACTATAGCTCAAAATCAATGTGTTCTCCAAATCCTCCACATGATGTCACTATAACATATGTTTTCACAGCTATTATTTTCTCTATTGCAAAAACAATGATGCTTGGTCACAAACCTATTTAATGTGAGTAAGGGATTGTTACTGACAGACTGCACTTGTCTCCAGTTTAGTTTAAGGAGGAACTACATACTACAGTATGTAACAAGTAAAGGCTTGTACCTAAAGGCAGCGATTGCTTTTAACCTGGGGATAAAAACAGATACAGCAATTACAGTGATTGCTTTGTACCTGGGTGCAAGAACAAAGGTCCTAGGAGAAAGATAGTCTGAGAAGAGTTTTGTGAATTATTTCACCAAACTCTGCTTAGCGCACTAGTCACAAATAAAGCACAATGGGCACAATGCAGAGATGAATGTACACCTGTTGGTGGAACATACCTTGTGTAATTCTGCACTGTGCACCGGCCTGATTCAGAGACGGACACTATTGCACAGCTGCTGTGACTTTGTACACAGCGGCTGTGCAATAATATGCTAATGCCACAGAAGACATCTTGTGTAAATAGACGCGTCCTGTAGGCTTCTATGATCCACTGCTGCATCTGAAAATGCACCATCGGATCATCAGGTTACTCATGATGGGCAGTGTTTTCATGCTGTTGGGGACAGTGAAGCTATGTTGGAAGAAACTGGCTTTGGCACACCGTGAAAATGGGGTTGACATGCCCCCGTTTGTGAGAATGCTGGTCATCATCACTCCGTTCAAGCCCCCAAATTGCCATATCATGTAAATAATGTTGCAGCTAGGGGACACTGTGTGCCATCCCGCAGAACAGGATCTGCACATTTGCAGTGCGACATCTGCGCATATCTCACTCCATCGAAGTTGTATGTAAACCATTGGGTTTGATCCACGATTCAGGACAGAAGGTATGCAGGTATGGGTGATACAGGTAATATAATCTTCATGTAGGCCTGAAGAGGCGTAACTGGGCTGTAACAAGGTGCTGTCATGTAGGCAAAGTTCAGTGAGGGTGTGCTGATACACTTCCGTCCAAGTCTGCACAGTTGTAAGACATAGCTTATGCACCAATTATAGGCTTGTGAATATGCGCACTAATGATGATGGTAAATAGAAAACCCGGTTTACAGATAGGTGGGGAAATTGTTTAAAGAAAATTTACCTGAAATTCAAGTGTTTTTAAGTGTTAAAAAAGAGGGCAATAATATGTGATCAAATGTTTTATTTTTCTGCATCTGGTGCTAGAAAAGCTAAAGGGAGTTTGAGTTTATTGATATGGTAGATTAAATTAACTATTCTAATGGCATTGTTGTACTTCCCATGTGGGGATATGTCGCAGCTCAAGAGTGGCCAGAATTCTATTGAGTTTATTTTCTAGTATTTTGGCAAACAACGAAAGCTCTGTGTTCAATAAGGAGATGAATCTATGGGTGTGATATAAATATGTAGACAAGAAAATGTTGACATGGTCATAATATTGCTGACTTAGCATGTTAACATTGACCATGTCAACATTCATTATATCAGTACTGATGAAATGTGGACATGATACATTGTTGACATATAGTGATGGTGACTCACCTGCTCCTGGCAGCTGCAGCAGCTCCAGCTGCATCTTCTGCGTCTGGTTAGTCATGTAACTGTAAGTTCCATCGGAGTCACCTGATGGGGAGGCATTGAGAATACTGGCCCTATCACTAACCCTCCCTCCAGTGCCTAAGCCTAACCTCCTCCCATGACCTCAACCTAACCCTCCTCCTAATTCCTAACCCTAACCCTCCTGTCCCACAGCCTAACATTAATGTTGACATTCTGACAATGCCGGCATTTCACATGTGGACACTCAGATATCGACGTTGTGAACATGTGGATATTCTGAGAATGTATACTGGTTACCTTTTGACATTTTAACAACGTCTACATTATAACTGTGTACATTGTTATTGTTGACCTAATGACTGCATCCTGATCGTATAATTGGACCAAATTATATGATCTTATTGGTTTGATAATTACTGTAATTCTTGAATTGGTAGAATCTGGACAAAATGTGTTCCCTTGTAAGATGTTATTAAAAATCTGAGCCCAATGAGGAAATCATTTTTAACCAAAAGTTTTGTAGTAAGTCATTCGGAGCTTCTGCTAACTTTCGCAATTTTAGTGCTAATTTTGAATCATCCTAATAGGTCTTGTTTGAAGCATGGGGACAGGATTGACTTACTTGGGGTAAACTGAAAGAAGCCAAAATATTGTTGAGCTTCTTGTAATTATGAAATAGTATTTAGTGTAATATTTTTCTTTCTTGTTTGCATATGGCAAATTAAATGTAATCTAGAGAATACCTACCAGTTGAAAGGAAAACTGATTATTAATTCATATAATTTCATTTATCCTGGGAACTAATCAACAATTATGTTCAAGTTATTATCCTGTGCAAATTACATCAATATTTAGAGTGATATTTAAAATCCCAAATAACCAATCAGAGATTATTACTTAATTACTCTACAGCTGAGTGAATATTAAAATCGTATGCACAAAATAGAAACCTTTAATTACCGCTTGACTAATGTTAAAGTTCATGATACATATAAAAAAATAGCAGTAGCAATTTAACATTAATAAGGAATATCTTTATACTTATTTTTATATTTGGCCTACAGAATTCTACAGTTCAGATACAATAAAAAGATATAATTGATCCCCTAGAGGATTGCATAGGCTGTTCAAATGACCATCTAAAGGCAAAAACCCTTATACCACGAAGAAGGAATATTTATAGTGTAGCAGGTACAAAACGTAAACAAATCATATTGGAGCTATAACAGACACTCATGCAAAAACCTTATGATATTATGACTCATATACACCCATTAGCCATAAGATTAAAACCACTGACATGTGAAGTGAATAACATTAATTATCTTGCTACAATGGAACCTTCAATGAGTGGGATATATTAGGCAGCAAGTGAATACTGAGGGCCTTTTTCAGCAGTGCACTAGCGCGCACTGCTGAACGCAGATTCCCAATGTCCGGGAATCTGCGCAGGCTCATGAACCGTTCTGCGCATGTGCAGAACAGGTCTGCGATCCCACTTGTAGAATGGCAGTAGACTGTCAGTGATTGACAGTCTGCTGTCGTTTGGGGGTGAGGAAGGGGTGGCGATGGCTTCTGTTTCCCAAAACGAAGGCGTGTCACCTCCGCTGGGGAGGGAGGGAAAAAGCCAGAATCTCCGTCGGCTGATGGAGATTTCCTGGCTTCTTCATCTGAACTGCGGCGGCCAGCTGCGTGACCCCATGGGTCAACTTAGCAGGCCGATGTCCCGCAAAGTATCCGATGCTGTGGTGGACAATGCAGCTCGGATACGTAATGCAGCTACTTGCGAGTAGCTTTGCAATTCCGTCTGAAGCTGAATCAGGCCCTCAGTTCTTGAAGTTGGTATGTTGGAAGCAGGAAAAATGGGCAAGTGTAGGATCTCAACAACTTTGACAAGAACCAAATTGTTATGACTAGAGCATCTCCAAAACAACAGGTCTTGTGGGGTGTTCCCAGTATGCAGTGGTTAATACCTAAAAAAAGTGGTCCAAGGAAGGACAACTGGTGACAGACTCATGGGACACCCAAGGCTGAATGATGCATGTGGGGAGCAAATGAAAGTCCATCTCGTCTTGATCCCACAGAAGAGTTACTGTAGCACAAATTGCTGGAAAAGTTATTGCTGTCTATGGCCCTGATTCAGAGCCGGTCGCTATTTGCGCTCGCTCGTCCAGAAAATAGGGGTGGCTATTCAAATGAACCGTTCGCTGTTTGCGGTCTGTTCACACCACTAGGTCTGAATGAGCGAACAAAACTTGCAGTCGTTTTTTGGGAAACTACGCCCCCTGGTCGCTCGCATCCGACGTCATGTCCGCTAATTATTAGGTTAATCGAGTACATCGAACAGGGTATGAACTGCTCGCTATTCTTGTGGTTGGTTTTTGCTACCATAATTTTGCGAGCAGTTCTGGCTAAAAAAAACCCAGTGACGTGGTCAATGACGCTGCTGTTTTAAATATGCACACCCATAAAACGCCCGTTTTGACCTTTAAGCACGCCTGCGTTCTGATTTCCACTCCCCGTTTTCAAGCACCTTCCCCTGTTACCACCCACATACGCCTCATCCTGTCACTCAAATTAGCAGGCATTCGCTATTTTGCGAGCACATGAATTTGGGCCGCACTGACTGGTTCGCGCATGCGTATAACGATCCGTACGCATGCGCAGTTTGGCAAACATCGCTCGGAGTGAACGAGCTGCTGCTTACGAGTGGCTCTGAATGAGGGCCTATGATAGAAAGGTGTCAGAACACAAAATGCATCTCAGCTTTCTGCATATGGTGATGCATAGCTACAGACCAGTCAGAGTACCCATGAAAACTCATGTACACCCCCAAAAGCCCCTACAATGGCCAGATGAGCATCAGAACTGGACGATGGAGCAATCAAAGATGGTCTGATCTGATTAATATTGTTTTCTTTAACATCATGTGGACAGCCAGGTGAGTGTGTATCATTTACCTGGGAAAGAGATGGCAACAGGATGTACTATGGGAAGAAGTCAAGCTGGTGGAGGTAGTGTGATGTTCTGGGCAATATTCTGCTGGAAAAGCTTGAGTCCTTTACTTAACACCTACCTAAACATTGTTGCAGACCAAGAACATTCCTTCATGGCAACATAATTTGCCATAAAGGAACTGCAAAAAGTTATCAGAAATGGTTTGAGGAACATGACAAAGAGTTCAAGGTGTTCATTCCTAACTCTCAGTCCAATCGAGCATCTGTGGGATGTACTTGAAGAACAAGTTGGTGTCATGGAGACCACACCTTGCAACTTACAGAACTTACAGGATCTGCTGCTAACATCTTGGTGCCAGATACCACAGGACACCTTCAACTTTCTTGTTAAGTCCATGCCTTGATGGGTAAGGGCTGTTTGGTGGCACAAGGAGGACATACTGTACAGTACACAATTGTAGGAAGGTGGTTTAAATGTGTTAGCTTATCTTTGTTTGTGTATTGTGGCAAGATCAGGGTAAGGATGCCATCTCCTGTGATGGATGGTTGGATGGTTGTACTTTCACACAGCAGCCAATTAGTAGCACACCAGTCCAGAGCCTTGGTACAAGTTACTGCTAGTTTTATTTTGCAGCATAAAGATAAATAAAACAAAAAAGCCTAGACTGTCTCGAACTAAACAAATAATTCCCACTCTTTGTGGAGGAACCTAATGTCCCTATAAAAAATAACAGTATAACCGCAGTACTTACAACCAGTAATCAGTGTCTATCAACAGGCTTGCTGCTCAGCGACTGAGTCTAGCAACTGACACACCTTTCAGCCTCTCACAGGTGCTCTGACAATCAATGTTGCCAATTAGCTTCTGTCCACCAGACAGAAGCCAGGAATCTAGGGCACAAAAAGCTCCCATTTACAACTTTACCTGTGCGTTTATCACAGTATGTATTGTGTTCCATCATGAGATACATTTTTAATAAATGTACAGTATTTATTATAAAAAAATAAATGTTTCCTAGTAAACGCAAATAAAATCATTAACATACAGTATCAATAGATGCTAAAAAAAACAATTCACACACATGTACCACCACCATTTTACAAAGAGACTGTGATAATTCTTACCTTTAATACCCCTTTTACACCAGAGCAAAAACCTGGGTTTTTGCTGGGTCTACCTGGGTTGCAGCTTAGTGTAAAAGGGTCCCTGATAAATAACCCGGGTCAAGTGACCCTGCAATCCAACACAGGTAGCTACCAGGGTCGGACCCAGAATTCACCTGGGTAATGGTGCAGTGTAAACAGTGCAACCTGGGTTATCCAACCTGGGTCATGCCTAAAATGAGCTGATTGGTGGCTGTGGAGCAGTCACCTCCCACTTTTTATGACCTTAGAAGTTTAGCAGGGCAGACACAGGTTCAGTGTGAACGGGGCTGACCTGGGAATAACCCAGATCGGTGGTGCTGTGTAAACGGTGTCTGATCTGGGTCTGACATGGGTTGGAAACATCTCTGAAAACCAAGGTCGGACCTGGGTTTTTGGTGTAAAAGAGGTATAAGTAGAGAATCCCTTTAAAAAAAGGACCCTGAACACATACTGTATTAAAAGTATTAAGTTAAAAATGGCAATAGACTAATTGAAAGTAATAGGCCCATAGGAAATAATGGCTTTCAAATTATCTAAAGAGCCAAATTTCATGTTTCAATTTTTGCTGCAAAAAAAGTGACATTAAACTGTTAAGTGTTTACCACTGGTTGACAAATTGGGAAATTGTAATTAGCTATATTGAATTATCTTGCGTTATGCAACAAAATTACAACATAATCATGTGTGAGTCATTTAAAGCATTTCATAAGGAATGGGAAAGTACCGCATATACTTGAGTATAAGTCGACCCGAAAATAAGCCGAGGTACCTAATTTTACCACAAAAAACTGGGAAAACTTATTGACTCGAGTATAAGCCTAGGGTAGGAAATGCAGCAGCTACTGGTAGTTTTCCCTCCCCTGGTAGTGCCCCCAGTAGTAATATCCCCCCTCGTAGTGCCCCCAGTAGTAATACCCCCCCCCAGGTAGTGCCCCCAGTAGTAATATTCCCCCTCTGGTAGTGCCCCCAGTAGTAATACCCCCCCTGGTAGTGCCCCCAGTAGTAATATCCCTCCCCTGGTACTGCCCCCAGTAGTAATATTCCCCCTCTGGTAGTGCCCCCAGTAGTAATACCCCCCTGGTAGTGCCCCCAGTAGTAATATTCCCCCTTTGGTAGTGCCCCCAGTAGTAATACCCTTCTGGTAGTGCCCCGAGTAGCAATATCCCCCCCTGGTAGCGCCCTCAGTATTAATCCCCCCCTAGTACTGCCCCGGTAGTAATCTCCCACCATGGTACTGCCCCCAGTAGTAATAACCCCCCTGGTAGTGCCCCCAGTAGTAATACCCCCCCTGGGAGTGGTGCCCCCAGTAGTAATATCCCCCTGGTAGTGGTGCCCCCAGTAGTAATACCCCCCCTGGTAGTGCCCCCAGTAGCAATATCCCCCCCTGGTAGTGCCCCCAGTATTAATCCCCCCTGGTAGTGCCACCAGTAGTAATCCCCCCTGGTACTGCCCCCAGTAGTAGCCCCCCCAGTAGAGAGAGATGTAATATTAAAAAAAAGCACTTACCTGAAACCCCGCTCCTGGTCCCGATGCTGCTACTGGCTCCTCCGGCCGCTTTGCATTATGGGATAGACGTCGTCATGACGACGTGTCTCCCATTACCCACTGCGGGTGCCAGAAGATCGCTCCCGCAGTGGGAGCAGCAGCAGCCGATGAGAGTCTAACAGACTCTCATCGGCTGCTGATTACAACAAACACACAGCTGCCGGCTCCGGCGGCTGTGTGTTTGGCAGTGTGTAGTGCTGACCGAACTCCGTCTGCTCAGCTCTACACACGTGGTGCAGCTGTGTCACAGAGACACAGTCTGCACCGTGGCCGCATGGTACGCTACTCAGCTGCGTACCATGCGGGCATGACTCGAGTATAAGCCGAGGGGGTGCTTTTTCAGCACAAAAAATGTGCTGAAAAACTCGGCTTATACTCGAGTATATATGGTAATACCAGGTGCATTAAAGAGTGACTATTTTTCACTTTGCTAAACAAGCTTCTAATAATTAAAAAGAACACAATATTTAAAATAGTGCAGTATACATATATGTTGCTTCATTAAAGCATATTGGGCCTGATTCAGACCTGGTCGCAAACGCTGAGCGCTCGCAAACCAGGTCGATGCTGGCTCCGTCGTGCACATGCGCGAGACCCGGATAGCGACGGGCACTCCGTTGCTCCGGGTCTCGCAGCAAAGGGGGCGAGCTGTCGATGTTGAGTGACAGCTCAACCCCTTTTGCGGGCAGGCCGGGAGGTGGCTGCCCAAACAGAGGCGTTCCCATGAGAACACCTGTTGTTTGGGGGCGGCCCCGCTGACATCACGAGTGATGTCAGTGGAGAGCTTCCGGCTCTGTTAGAGCTGAAAGCTGTCTGGGGCTTGCGGCCACGAGACCCTACCACAATGGTCTCGTCGCAAGCCCAATGGTCGCGATGGTCTTGACCATCGCGACCATCATCATGGCCGCTCGCTGTAGCTGTGGGTGGTCACCCACAGCTATGCGAGCGGCCAGGAGGCCATTCTAAAAAGAAAAGGCCCGGCCCTGATTCAGAGCGAGCGCTCTGTCAGAATCATGGCCATTGCATATACAGTAGCACACACAATCACCGGGCCTTAAGATATATCTAATGCAGAAACTTCTGTTGAATAATAGCGCTCCCTATGTGACCTTGTGATGTAAAGATGCGGCGGCCAAGAAAGAGAAGAATGTGCAGATACTTCAAAAGTTACACATATAAAAGAGATGGCTGCGCTTTCAAACAACACAGATCTTTTTATTTATTTAAATAGAATTGACATTTATTGCTAAAATTACATAATATCTGAGTATACAGTAGTACTTGGACAAAAAACACAACATACTGTACATATATTAAATAATTACATATGAAAATGTACTGTATAATTTGTAGAAGACAATATAATTGTATTGTATTAATTGGGCTGTATAATGTCTCTAATCCAAGAAAAAAACAGGTGAAAAAGAAAAAAAAAATCAACGTCATCCAAGTTAGGGCCATATTCAATTTGGGAGCGAAAAGTCCGTGCTGGACTTTTCGCTCCACATCGGAGGTTTTGCAGGGAAAAAGTATCGGGCACGCGCCCGCTTTATCCCCGCATTCAATTAGGATCCAGCGAAAACAGGAACTGGCGTAAAGGTAAGTATCGCAAAAATTGGGGAATTTTCGGGAATTCTTCCTAGGACCCCCTAAAGATGTCCTATCATGGGGGATCACTATGGGTACCCCCTGCTTTTCCCTGCTGAAGCTACTTAGGGGGGCTTTTTTAAAACTTTTTTTGACACAGATTATTTTTAGGGGACACTCCCAGGGGTGCAGGCTATTTTTTAAGCCTGCACCCCTAAACCCCAAATCTGCACTTTTTTCGCCATGAAAAACATGGTGAAAAGTTTTTCCCGTTTTTCAACAAAGACTTTTCGCACCAGCGAAAAGTCTACGGGGATAATGCAAACAGGCGAAAATGACATAATTGGCGATAAATTCAGACTGAATCTCACGGAGGAATCTCACACGGAGAAGTGAGAAAATAGATAGCTGATAACCGCACAAGTACTGTACCAAAAGCCGGCTAATGCAGCTATACATCAGAGGCTTCACCAGCTATCTATTTTCTCACCTCTTGGTCATCGCAAAACCTTGGATTACAACCATATGACGTTTTTTCTTGTTTTTTTCTTTTTCACTTGTTTTTTCTTGGATTAGAGACGTTATACAGCCCAATTAATACAATATAATGATATTGTCTTCTGCAAATTATAAATTTTCAGATGTAATTATTTAAAATATGTTGTATTTTTTGTCCAAGTATTATACTCAGATATTATGTCAATTTAGCAATAAATGATCTTTTTATTTATTTAAATAGAATTGACATTGTTGTTTGAAAGTGCAGCCATCTTTTATATTTTTAACTTTTTATCATATCCAATGCATGCTGTACAAATTATATTTTAAACACCAAGCTCCCACTGTGGTGAAATTTTACGTCTAATTTTGATATGGTTAGCTGGTAAACAGATAACTACAGAGGATCTCGTACTGTACAAGTGTACAGTACATGCATAGCATTTGGTGTTTTCTAAACAGTAACTTTAAACCAAAACAGCAGTAGCAGAATAGGTACTGGATGGCACATAAATAGGGTAAGTAGGTATATCAAATCAGGAGACAGTCCGATAGCAATAACAGCTTATATGAGCTTTGTACACTATATTTATACAGGTGTCTGCGTCACCAGCAGGGCTGTCATCAGAAAATGTGGGGCCCAGTACTGACAAAAAATAGGCAGGGCCCCACCCCAGGGTATGGGACAGAGGTTGGCGAAGCTGTGGATAATGTGGGTGGAGCTACTTTTAAGGGGTATTAACATTTGGGCTGTGGGGGCAGTTGTAATAATAACTGGGGCCCGCAGGGAAGGCAGGCTGGACTGGGGCAGGCTGGCTGGCTGGACTGGGGGAGGGCACAGGGAAGGCAGGCTGGCTATACTAGAAGGCCGGCTGTACTGGAGCGGTGGGCAGGTTCACTGGCTGGACTAGGGGGGCGCAGGGAACACTGTATGGACTGTGGGGGGAGCACAGGGAAGGCAGGCTGGACTGGGGCAGAACAGGGAAGGCTGGCTGGCTGGACTGGGAGGCACAGGGAAGGCAGGCTGGCTATACAAGAATGCTGGCTGGACTTGGGGGGGCACAGGGAATGCTAGATGGACTGGGGGTGGGAAGCAGGGAAGGCTGGCTGGACTGGGGGGGGCAAAGGGAATTCTGGATGGACTGTGGGTGGGGAGCAGGGAAGGCTGACTGGACTGGGGCAGGGAAGACAGGGTGGGTGGCTGTACTGGTGTTGGGTGCAGGGATGGCAGGCTGGCCAGACTAGAGGGCTGGCTCAACTGGGGGGAGGGAGGCAAGCAGCAGGGAAAGCTCGCTGGCTGGACTGGGGGTGCAAAGGCAAGGTTTGCATAACCTTGTTTAGAGAGAGAGGGGTCCTGAGTGGCAACGGTGCAGAATACATCTGGCAGTAGGTAGAGTCAGAGGATCGGCGCCACGGCATTTGGAATATGGAGCCAGCCGAGAGCCTATCACAGCTCAGTTCGCGGAACGGCAGCCAATCAGGAGCGGCCACTCCTGATTGGCTGCTGTTCCGCGAGCTGTGATTGGCTCACAGATGGCTCAATATTTAATTCAAGTGCAGCCTCTACTCTGTCTCCTGTGCCTGTCAGCCACTCAGTGCATTGTCATCGCTGCTACCCAGGCCCCATCTCTCTCTGGGCCCGGGATTGGATTCCCGGCAGTCCCCCTCTGATGGCGGCCCTGGTCACCAGACTCATGGTAATCATTTTGTAGATGAGTGAGCAAATTCTGGTTCATGAAGATAAAAATGGGGGGGAGGGAGTGATCTGTGGCTGCTGAGTTCAATATATATAAAGAAATATATAGGAAAATAGCATTAGGACCAGAAATCAGAGTTACTACAATGCTGCTAGTCTAGACGGGACAGTCACCCATCAAGGTAAGTAAAACAATGGAAGAGAAAGACAGTTCAGTGTAAAGAACTGATGATCTGATGGCAGTAAACATATTGACAATTGTTTATTGATACATCCTTACAAAAAATGTATGAGTTCCATATAGGAGCATATAAAGAATATACACAGATTATCTATAAAATATGGCTATACTGTATAATAAAAATAAAACCATAGATATATAAAGTAGTGCAATTGTCTCTAATAAAATAAGATTAAGGGGGAAACCATCTAGACCTCTAAAAAAAATCACATAAGGGTACACATCCTGAACATAAAGAAAGGACTCACCACCCATAATGTATCAAAGCACGCAAACAGACTTCTTATGATGGGTACAGAAATCATTTTCCCGGGTCCCAGGGGTACACTGCAGACAGACTGAACAAACTATCCCAAAGAGAGAGACTTACTGGATTTACCAGCTATTCACTCTGGGCCTTATTCTGCAAGGATCGTAATTGCAAAGCTGCATGCAAGCTATAGATATATGATGTATGCACGCAGGCAGCTTTGCAATTGCGATCCTTGCAGATATGGTAATGCAGCAGGAGGCATCACATCTCCTGTTTATTACTTATCCGAGCTGCTTTGTCCAATGCAGCATCGGATAATCTGCGTACCATCGGCCAGCTGCGGTGACCCATGGAGTCCCGCAGCCGGCTGCCGCAGTTTAGAGGAAGATGCCAGGAAATCTCTGTCACCCGACGGAGATCCTGGCTTCTTCCCTCCCCCGCAACGGTGGCGGCACGCCTCAGTTTTGGTGAACAGAGGGCATCGCCGTCCCCTCCCCGCCCACAAACAGCAGCACACTGTCAATCACTGACAGTCTGCTGCCAGTCTGCGAGTGAGTTAGCAGGACCCATTCTGCACACTAGCAGAATGTGTCCTGCACCTGTGCAGATTCCCAAACATCAGGAATCTGCGTTCAGCAATGCACTAGCATGATTCTAACAGCGCAGCCTCAAACATAATGCCAAATTCTCCCTCCAGTACACTGGTGGGTGGTGACCATAGCAACTCGGTGTGGTAATCATGTAGCTCACAATCAGGGAGCATTTTTTCTGGAACCTTTAAAAGGACAGGTGCTGCTGACTTCATCTATAGCCGTAAAAGTCAAGAAGTCAACGTGGATAGACTCCTCTCTGTGTAACAAGGCAACTTCTCCAAAACCAGCAGTACAAGTAGAATATATCTTGACAAACAACAGTACAGACCTGAAAGGATGATGACCCTGGAAGGAACCATGGTTGTGCCCAAACTCTCTACAGCAGTGTTTCCCAAACTCATTCCTCAGGGAACGCTAACAGTGCATGGTTTCCATTTTTCCTAGTTGGTGCACAAGTGTATTCACTACTGGCTGACACATTTTTAAAAGAGCCACAGGTGGAGTTAATTATTTCACTTGTGATTCTGTGAGATATGGAAAACATGCACTGTTAGTGCTTCCTGAGGAATGAATTTGAAACACTCTAGAGTGATCACTGGCACTGTTTTTGCCTCAATAACTTTTGTCATCATAATCCTAATAATGAGTTTATATTTGCAGTGTTGCACCAGGATTGGCTGTGAAGAAACATACACGGTAATGGGCCCTATGAAAATGTCACGTGTTATACTGCCCTCAAGAAACTACAGGAGGCTATGATTGAAGATGTGTCTAGCATTTGGAGTTAAATCAATTATTAATGCACATACATACAAAGACTTAAAGAGTTATAATAAAGACTAGGGATGAGCGGGTTCGGATTTCTGAAATCCAAACCCCCCCGAGACCCCCCCGATCTGAGCCGGGAACCGAGTCCGACTCAGGCTTTCCCGCCTGACTTGGAAATGAAATCGAGGCAAAGTGTCATCATCCCGCCTTCCGGATCTCGCGCGTTTTGGATTCTATAAAAGGTCCCCGTGTCGGCGCTATTTCTCACTACGGCTGTGGACAGTGAAGAGGGAGGGTGGGAGCTAGGGCTGGCTGGGCTTTGTTGTGCTGCTGTTGTCCATAGGGGCTGTGTCCACTCAGTCCATAGGGGCTGACTTGGCTGTGTTGTGCTGCTGTTGTCCATAGGGGCTGGCTGGGCTGTGTTGTGCTGCTGTCATTGGGGCTGGCTGGGCTGTGTTGTGCAGTTAGTTGTTCATAGGGGCTGTGTACACTCCAAAGTCTATAGGGGCTGGCTGGACTGTGTTGTGCAGTGTCCCATAAAGGCTGCAGTCCTAGAGGGGTGCTGTAGTGTTGTCCAGGGGGGTGATCTGTCCATCAAGGGTGCTCCCCCAAAGTGCAATCCAAAAAAAAAATTTCTGTGTTTGTGAATTGTGTGCATTGTAGCCGAACGTGCATCAACAAAGTAGCATCAAGCATGCGCCTGTGTCATAAGTAAAGGGCCAGCTGGCTTGACCGTTAAAGGGTGCTGTAACCCACAAAGTGCACTCCAAACAAAATAAAAAAATATTTTCTGTGTTTGTGACTTGTGTGCACTGTGGTTGCACGTGCATCAACAAAGGAGCAGCGCCAAGCGTGCGCCTGTGTCCCATAAGTCTGTTAAAGGGTGTTGTAACCCCCAAAGTGCACTCCAAAAAAATTAAAAATTATTATTTTCTGTGTTGTGAATTGTGTGAGCTGTAGCCGCACATCCATTAAAAAAGTAGCAGCGCCAAGTGTGCGCCTGTATCATAAATCAAGGGCCAGCTGGCTTGACCGTTAAAGGGTGCTGTAACCCCCAAAATTCTTCTTTTCTGTGTTTGTGTGCGCCTTAGCCGCATGTATATATCAATCAATATAACATAAATGGAGGACCAAACTTTGTCCCCTAAAAATAAAATAGGGAAAGATCAAGAACCACTTCCTCCTAGTGCTGAAGCTGCTGCCACTAGTCATGACATAGACGATAAAATGCCATCAACGTCGTCTGCCAAGGTCGATGCCCAATGTCATAGTAGAGGGCATAGAAAATCCCAAATGACACAATTCAGGAAAATGACCTTAAAAAAAAAATTAAATCATCTGAGGAGAAATGTAAACTTGCCAATATACCATTTACGATACGGAGTGGCAAGAAACGGCTAAGGTCTTTCCCTATGTTCATGACTAGTGGTTCAGCTTCACATGATGATGGAAGCCCTCCTCCCGCTACAAAAATCAAATGAGTTAAGCTGGCAAAAGCACAGCGAAGAACTGTGCGTTCTATGCATTCTGAGAAGATATCACAAATCCCCAAGGAGAGTCCAAGTGTGGTGGCGGTTGCGATGCCAGACCTTCCCAGCACTGGATGGGAAGAGGTGGCTCTTTCCACCATTTGCACACCCTCTGCAAGTGCTGAAAGGAGCACCCACAGTCAACTTGCTGATATGCAAATAGAAGATGTCACTGTTGAAGTACAACAGGATGAGGATACTGGTGTAGCTGGCGCTGAGGAGTAAGTTGGCGAGGAGGATTCTGATGGTGATTTCGTTTGTTTAAATCAGGCTCCGGGAGAGACAGTTGTTGTCCGTTGGATGAAAAAGCCCATCACGGTCATGCCTGAGCAGAAGACCAAACATTCCACCTCTTTGGTCTGGCAATATTTCTATCCAAATCCGGACAACTGTCTTGCCATATGTACCGTATGTATAGGTGAAATAAGTAGGGGTAGGGATGTTAACCACCTAGGAACATCCTCCCTTATACGTCACCTGCAGCACATTCATAAAAAGTTACTGTCAAGGTCAGAAACTTTGGCTAAGACCGTAAGCAGTCCAGGGACACCTAAATCCCTTTGTCCTGTTGTATCCAAGCACCTGCAAACCACACCGTCAACTCCCTCCTCGCAATTTCCTCCTTAGGATCGGAAGTAGTCCTGCAGGTCATGTCACTGGCATGACTAACTCTCCTATTCGGGGTTCCTCTGGAGGATCCTGCATTGCTACGCCTACTGCTGCCGCTGCTGCTGGGAGTCATTCATCATCCCAGAGAGGAAGTAGGAACACCACAACTTTTACTAAACAATTGACCCTCCAACAGTCCTTAGCGAGGAAGATGAACTATGACAGCAGTCATCCTGAAGCAAAACGTATAACTGACGCCTTGCCTGCTATGTTGGTGTTAGACGTGCATTCGGTTTCCTCCATTAGTGCAGTGGGATTTAGACAATTGATGGAGGTAGTGTGTCCCTAGTTCCAAATCCCATCTAGATTCCACTTTACTTGGCAGGCGATACCGAGACTGTACAGAAACGTCAGAAAAAGTGTCCTCAGTGTCCTAAAAAATGCGGTTGTACCCAATGTCCACTTAACCACGGACATGTGGACAAGTGGAACAGGGCAGACTAAGGACTATATGACTGTGACAGCCCACTGGGTAGATGTATCACCTTAAGCAGCAACAACAGCAGCATCACCAGTAGCAGCATCTCAGAAATGCTAGCTCATTCCAAGGCAGGCTACGCTGTGTATCACCAGTTTCAGTAAGAGGCACACCGCTGACAACCTCTTACAGAAACTGAGGGAAATCATCGCCCAGTGGCTTACCCCACTTAGACTCTCCTGGGGATTTGGGATATCTGACAACACCACCAATATTGTGCGGGCATTACATCTGGGCAAATTCCAGCACGTCCAATGTTTTGCTCACACAATAAATTTTGGTGGTGCACAATTTTCTGAAAAGCGACAAGGGCGTGCAGGAGACACTTTGGGTGGCCCGAAAAATTTCTGGCCACTTTCACATTCAGCGACTGCGTGCCGAAGACTGAAGCGCCAGAAAACACTCTTGAACCTGCCCTGCCATCACCTGAAGCAAGAGGTTGTGACGCGGTGGAACGCAACCCTCTATATGCTTCAGAGGATGGAGGAGCAGCAAAAGGCCATTCAAGCCTATACATCCACCTATGACATATGCAAAGGAGCAGGTATGCACCTGACTCAAGCGCAGTGGAGAATGATTTCCGTGTTGTGCAAGGTTCTCCAGCCCTTCGAACTTGCCACACGTGAAGTCCGCTCGGCATGTGGAACTTGTGGATGAAGCCCTTCATTCGCTTTGCCAGGATTCCAGGGTGGTCAATCTGTTGAAATCAGACCACTACATTTTGGCCACCATGCTCGATCCTAGGTTTAAAGCCTATGTGGTGTCTCTCTTTCAGGCCGACACAAACCTGCAGAAGTGTAAAGACCTGCTGGTGAAAACACTGTCAGCTGAAGCGGAACGTGACATGTCAACAGCTCCTTCTTCATTTTCTCCTGCAACTGGGGATGCCAGGAAACAACTTAGGTATCCTAAGCAACCCGCTGGTGGTGATGCAGGGCAGGCAGGACCAAGTTTGGACATATGGTCCGGACTGAATGACCTGGCAACAATTTCTGACATGTCTACTGTCACTGCATATGATACTGTCACCATTGACAGAATGGTGGAGGATCACATCGGTGACAGCATCCAAGTAGGCATGTCAGACAGTCTGTACCTGTACTGGCAGGAAAAAGAGGCAATTTGGAGGCCCCTGTACAAACTGGCTCTATTTTACCTGAGTTGCCCCCCCTCCAGTGTGTCCTCCGAAAGAGTGTTTAGTGCAGCCAGGAACCTTGTCAGCGAAAGGTGTAGGAGGTTGCTTCCACAAAATGTGGAGATGATGTTCATAAAAATTAATTATCAACTCTTCCAGGGAGACCAAGCTCCCGAAAGTACAGAGGGACCTGTGGTGGTGGATTCCAGCGGGGACGAATTAATACTCTGTGAGGATGAGAATGTACACAACACTGAAGAGGGTGAGGAATCGGTGGATGAGGACGACATCTTGCCTCCGTAGAGCCAGTTTGCGCAGGGACAGATTAATTGCCAGCTTGTTTTGTGGGGGCCCAAACAAACCAATCATTTCAGCCACAGTCGTGTGGCAGACCCTGGCGCTGAAATGATTGGTTTGTTAAAGTGTGCATGTCCTGTTTATACAACATAAGGGTGGGTGGGAGGGCCCAAGGACAATTCCATTTTGCACCTCTTTTTTTTCTTTGCAATATGTACTGTTTGGGGCCTAGTTTTTCAAACTGCCATCCTGTCTGCCACTGCAGTGTCACTCCTAGATGGGCCACGTAATTTGTGCCGCCCACTCGTGTCGCTTAGCATAGTCATCCAGCTACCTCGGTGCAACCTTTTGGACATAAAAACACTATTGTGAGGTGTTCATAATAGACTGGAAATGAGTGGAAATTAAGGTTATTGAGGTTAATAATAACATAGGAGCAGAAAAACCTACAAATTCTGTGATTTTAGCTGTTTTTATGCTTTTTAAAAAAAAAAAAATACAGATCCAAAACACAAAACCCAGAAGCCAAAACATGGAAGGGTGGTTTTGGCAAAACCAATCCAGATCCAAAACATGAAGAAAGATCCAGATCCAAAACACGAAAAGTGGCCGGTGCACACCCCTAATAAAGACCACAAACTCAACTCATTCTTTTCAGCAACATAACAAAATGTCGACAGCCAGCAATCAGACTAATTGTTGGAAAAGTTCTTTCTTGCCCCAAGGTGTTGCCATGGCTATTCCGTTGATAGCACACCCAATGACTCTAGATCAGTGGTTCTCAAACTCGGTCCGCAGGACCCCACACGGGTCACATTTTCCAGGTCACTGGCTGTGTGTATTCATTACTCAATTACAAAGTTTAAAAGATCCACAGGTGGAACTAATTATTTCACTTGCAATTCTGGGAGGAGACCTGGAAAATATGCACTGTTGGGGTCCTGAGGACAAGTTTGAGAACCTGTGCTCTAGATGTATGTTACATATGAATTGGGCCAATCCATAACATACTTCAAATATGTTTGTACCTAGCAAATAAAAGCATGGGGATTTTGGGCCTGATTCAGAGCCGCTCGTAAGCGGCTGCTTGTTCGTTCCGAGCGATGTTTGCCCAACTGCGCATGCGTACGGATCGTAATACGCATGCGCGAACCAGTCAGTGCGGCCAAAAATCGTTTGTTCACTAAATAGCGAATGCCTGCTATTTTGAGTGACAGGAGGAGGCGTATGTGGGTGGTAACGGGGGAAGGTGCTTGAAAACGGGGAGTGGAGATCCGAACGCAGGCGTGCTTAAATGTCAAAACGGGCGTTTTATGGGTGTGCATAATTAATACAGCAGCGTCATTGACCACGTCACTGCGTTATTTTATAGTCAGAACTGCTCGCAAGATTGCGGTAGGAAAAACCAACCACGAGAATAGCGAGCAGTTCATACGCTGGTCGATGTACTCGATTAATCAAATAAATAGCGGACATGACGTAGGATGCGAGCGGCCAGGGGGCGTAGTTATCCAAAAAACAACTGCAAGTTTTGTTCGCTCGTTCAGACCTAGAGGCGTGAACAGACCGCAAAGAGCGAATGGTTCATTTGAATAGCCACCCCTTTTTTCTGAACCAACGACCGCAAATAGCGTCCGGCTCTGAATCAGGCCCTTTGTTCATATTTTGCTACATTTTTAAGCTTGCAGCATGCCGTCAATGGAGCCCAATTCTTTACAAGTCCCTACACTAGTATATATGCCCAACATATATATGCTTGTCAAATTGATAAAACAATGGGAAACCTCCAACTCAGTATCAATACCCTATATAATAGATATAGATAACAAAACAATGTTTGTCCAAAATCAATCACTTATCTTATTGAGAGCTGGATGAGTTTACATGTCACTTCTTCTTTGATAATTAGTGATAAATTAACGTTACAATGTAGAAACGTAAATAAATAAACAAAAAAATCTAGTGCGGCATATCCAAAACAAATGTCTGGTGCAATATCAAGCTCATAATGGCCAGCATTTGCCTTAGGTTTCTGCTACTATATAATGGGAGATACCAACATACAAAATAAAACAGCTTTAATAAAACATGGAATGACTTAAAACTGAATAGGGAATGAAATCCTATATACAAACCATACTTGCCTACATTCTGGCAGCCCCATCCGGGAGCAACAGCAAACACTGATGAAGATGGCCTCCTACCAGAATAAAGAGAAAAAAGGGCCTGTAAATGTCTGAAGAGTTGTTATGGATCCCGGGATAGTGTCAGCTCCACAACAGAACCACTCATCTCTCCCTCCTGGTTGGGATGCCACAATTCTTAGCTCCTTTTGCATTTATACGGTGGGATCATAAAAAAAAAACATCTAGTGCAGTATCCTTAGGATATTTTTTAATATATAAAGAAAAGGTTAAAAAAAACAAACACATGTAGATAATAAACTCTCATGGAAAACCAAATTCCCCACAAAGAAAAGGATGGGCGCCTACCAGACACATACCGTTTATAGTAAAAACAACACAGTAGTCCTCATTCCTGGGTTCTACAGTATCCTTCTCATTGTTATTAAGATGTATGTGGTTGTTTAAGGCAGGTGGGCATCCTGTTGAGCTGCTGGGCTTGTGCAGTAGATCCCCCTTGGCCATTTCACTCACACTGTACAATGAGCTGCTGCGTGTGCATGTCAGCTCTGTATGTGGCCCAATTGGAGCAGAGTATTGGCAGAAACTATGGTGGTAGGTGGCAGCAGTGTGCAAATATAGGTTAGTTCACAAGGCAGATGATTTAACCAGATAGTTGAATTATTAACCAGGTAAAAACAGGTAGCAGGATAAAACAGGGTTAACAGCGGATGCAGGTTGATTGGATTTCCCAGTTGCATCCAGGGCAATTACACTTGGCATTGTGGTTTGCCAGATGTATGCACACACAAACACTATACTGCAATGGTGGCAGTGGGAAAAATCGATATACACTGCGATTGTAAAATTTTGGAGCCTTATGGGGCTTCTGTTATTACTCAGGGGCATGTCCACTCAGTAGGATGGATCAGAAGAAGGACGTGGCAGTGTGCCGCACATGAACAGAAGTGCTGGGTCGGAGGGAACGCTGTCATGGAGTTGTGCCGGCTTCTACTGAACCTGTAAGTAAACAGAGGCAGCAAGGAGAGAGCCTCTAACACTGAGCTCCTATTGCGGCAGCCAGCAGTTATGAATTAGCCCAGTGGAATGGGCTTTGATAAGCCATTGAGGGAAGCGCAGGGCACAGCCATGTGCCGGCACAGTGGGTACTATGCCTAGCTCCTGGTTGCACCCAATCCATCCTTGCATAGTACTAAGCTATAGTATGTCACAGCTAACCACCTTAAGGGAGCAATTAGAGGACAATAACCTGCATGCTTCCATTAGTTAAGCCCATTCATCCTTGCATGTGGTTTCTTCTGAAATTTGGTGGAAGAGGGTTTCTGTTGGTGCTAACCCTAACAGACTGGGGAATTCATACATATAGGCTATAAACCTGACAAAATCTGTAATGTGCTGTATTGCAAAGACTGTGGGTGTAAACAAAATTATTGCACATATTTAGTGGTCTATTTATCTAAATATCTTTATTGTGGCATTAAGAAATTACTTTCAGGAATATACAGTACACTGAAGTGCCAAAAGTCATGGGTTTGGTGCATAGTATTGTGTAGGACCCCCTATAGCCCGGTGAAGTGACTAGTCATCGGTTCCACAAGTCGACGGAAGATATCTGGCGAGATGTTGACCCATGATGTCTGGATATCTTCCCACAGCTCCCTGCTATTTGCAGGCACAGGATCTTGGGTGCGAATGGACCCCTCTACCATGTCCCATAAATTCTTGATTGGGCTCATGTTGGGTGAATGTGGTGGCCACACCATTCTTCTGAACTTTCCAGAATGCTACTCGAACCAATTCTGGAAAACTTGAGACCAATGACGGTGCATTATCCTGCTGGCATATTCCATTGTTGTGGGGGTACATGAAGCCCATGAAGGGCTGCAAATGGTCATCAAGCAATGCAAAGGTTACCGGTCAATGATGTGTTTAGGTGGACCTAACCCATGCCACGTGAACACCCCTCACACCATTATGGAACCACCACCAACCTGCTCTGTGCCTTTTTGGCAACTGGGGTCCATCGCATCATTGGGTTTGCGCCACATCTGAACAGCCAGAAAGAATTGGAACTGCGACTCATTGGACCAGTCCTCCAGGGTCCAATTAGCAATGTCACAAGCCTAGGTGAAGCACTGTGCCCAGTTTTGTAGTGTTAACAGGGGCACTCTGGTGGGTCTTCTGCTCCCATAACTCACTAAAGAATGCTGCACTGACCTGCTGGATATGCATCTGGAACCTCCTTCATTGAATGTGGATGAGATTTGAGCCAGTGTTGCTTGTCTGTTACCACAGACAATTCTGCCCAGATGCTGCTGCTCACGATCATTAAGCACCTGTAGTCGTCCACTGCTTTGTCCATGATGGGTGGTAATGCCTTCCACAAGGTATTCCCAGTACACGTGTGACCCCACAGATCAAAGACTGTTGAATGTCCGCACAACTTCAGAAATGGAAAGTCCCATTCATCGGGTACCCACAATCATGCCCCATTCAAACTTTGATAATTGACATTGCCTTGCTATGAGCAGCCTAGCCGGTGTTCAAATTTACCTACAAAACTGATGCAGGTCTGGGCATTTCCAAGATGTCACTATATGGTGGCACCACCTACCATTACCTTTACATACTGCTATCCCTTGACTTTTGGCACTTCAGTTTATAACAAAAACCACTTGCAAGGACATGCACATAAAACTTTTGCAAAACAGGTGAGGAGCAGAACATGGAGGTTGCTGAAGAGTGATCAGAAAATCCCTCTGGCACTGCTGTTCTCATAAGGCTAGATCAGCTAATGCCACCTGAAGACAGGGCTTCTGAAAAGGTAATATTTGAGCATACTGTAATTGGAACTACAGTATGCAGCATTAGTTTGCTTGCAGTAGGAAATTCTTAAATAGCCTAATACCTAAATAATGTTGAAACTTCTTTAACCTTAATATTTTCATGAGGAATTCCATAAACCAGTGGTTCCCAAACTATGTGCCACGGCACCCTGGGGTGCCCCGGGACACTTGCAGCATATGGAGTATCTGTACAACCATACAACTACGTAGTTGGCTGGTTGGAAAGAAAATATGGTCATGTATGGGAGCAAATGACAATGGACCATTTGCTCCCAAAAGCCTGAAAATGGACAAAAATAGTAATTTAGACTACAGGTTCTCAAACTCGGTCCTCAGGACCCCAAACAGTGCATGTTTTCCAGGTCTCCTCACAAAATCACAAGTGAAATAATTAGCTCCACCTGTTTATCTTTTAATATGTGTCAGTGAGTAATGAATGCATCTGTCAGGAAACCTGGAAAATGTGACCTGTGTGGGGTCCTGAGAACAGTGTTTGAGAACCACTGATTTAGACAAATTGGTTAAATCTAATGGATCTACCCATTTTTTCTAAACTACTGTTTTTGTCCATTTTCCAGTGTTTGAACAGCTTAAGTCTGTGGCTGGGTGCTCTTCACCAGGGCCAAAACTTAGCACAAATTTGTCCCGCCAGCCACGGCACTGAGTTTGTGACCAAATGGGCATCCTCAGGACCCTGGTCGGCTGCGCATATTGCAGTGTGCTTGTCTAGAGCATCCACAGAATAGTCTGGATGGTGCTGCACAAGCAATCCTGGCTGCAAGGTACTGTTAAAGGCGGTATACAATCGGGCAGCCGGCTTCCCGACTGCTTTATCCCGCCGTGGGATAAATGACCGGCGTCTATATCTAGATGCCGCTCATTTCCCCAACGCCGGGAGACAGGCACCCGGCATCCTGATCGAGCAGATGCCGGGCGCCATGAGCGGACAGCCGCGGGGGGAGGGTTAAGTTTAGGGCATCCGGGGGGGACTTAGGGTTAGTCACCCCCCTGGGAGGGTTAGGCCTGGGGGAGGGAGGGTTAGGCACCCCCGGGGGGGGACTTAGTGTTAGGCACCCCCCCGGGGGACTTAGGTTTAGGCAGTGGGGAAGGGGGGATTAGTGTTAGGCACAGGGGGGGAGGTTAGTGTTAGGCACCCCTAAGGAGGGTTAGGTTAGATTAGTTCATACTTACCTCACCACGATCAGGATTTCCAGCACTGTCGGGCTTCCGCTGCCGGGCTCTGCTGTTTTGTTGGGCTGCCGCTGCTGGGATTCGAATTCCCGGCCATGCGGCAGCTGGCATATCATACCGATACCTTACAGGCACCCTGCTACCCAGAAGCAAGGGCCGGGGGCTGGCAATGGTGCCGCCCAGTGCCCTGTTCAGAGGCACCTGTCGTACACCCCTAGTTACAGCCCTGCTTCTCACAAAGTGTAGCCAAAATTTGCCTTCCAAGAAGCACTGATATGTACAGTGTTACTAACATTGCTGGAGCTACTGTAGTGCATAGTAACTAGGGATGTGCATCGACCCCTGTGTTTAGGTTTTGGATCTGTATCTCCTTTGTGTTTTGGATCTAGATTTGGTTTTGCCAAAACCACCCTTGCGTGTTTTGGATCTGTATTTTTTTTTTTTTTAAATGATAAAAAAACTGTTTGAATCACATAATTTGGCCTTTTTTTGTTCGTAGAGTATAATTAATCTCAATAACATTAATTTCCACTCATTTACAGTCAATTGACAACCTCACAGCTCAAAATATTGTTTTCATCCAGTGTAGGCCCATAATTTGCACCAAGCAAGCTGGCTGACTAAGCTAAGCAGCAGCAGTGGGTGGCACAAACACATGGCCAGTTCAACTTCCAACATGGCACATAAGGAAACATATATTTTCATTAATCAAGAGGCCTGAGAGAGATGGAATATGTATGTAGTTGAAGGCAGGGAAAGGACAGATTGATTCGTAGTAAATTTAATTTAAATTTTTGATGGAGGAGAGAAGAGCATGGGTGAACAATATGACCCATGTTTTGCCCACAAATTCAACTTGGTGGTTTAGAATATATAAGGGGCATGCAGGAGATGCTGTGTGTTGCCATAAACATTTTTGGACATTTTCGGCATTCAGCAACCGAATGTCAAAGTTTGCAGCAGCTGTGGCAGTTCAACTTCCATCATAGCACATCTGGAAACAAATGTTTTTATTATTGAAGAGGCCTGAGGAAGTTGGAGTATGTATGTAGTTGAAGGCAGGGAAAGGAAGGGTTGGTTCGTAGTAAATTAAATTTTTTGATTCCAAAGCAAATTTATGAGAGAGCAGGGGAGAGGAGGCATTAACAAAAATTAAAAAAATATTTAAATAATTCACATCAGTCCTTGGCTCAGAAGAATCCATGAGTGCTACAAACAATTGACTGTTAAACAATCCTTTGCAAGGGGGAGCAAGTATGACAGCAGTCACCCAGTTGCACAGCGGATCACTGATGCCATCACATCTATGCTGGTTTTAGATGTGTGTCCAATATCCGCCAATAAAGCAGTGGGTTTTAGACAGTTATTTGAGGTCCTGAGTCCCCGCTACCAAATCCCATCCATTTTTCACTTCACTAGAAAAGCAATTTCCAGCCTGTATATGGACAGTAAAAAAAAAAAAAACGAGTGTCCTCCAAAATGCTGTTGTACCCACTGTCCACTTAACCACAGATATGTGGACAAGCTGAACAGAGCAAACACAAGATTAACAGCCCACTGGGTGGGTGTATTTCCTTTAGTGGCACCAACAGCAGCATCAAAAAAACAGCAGCTCATTCAGAGGCAGGCTACTCTGTGTATCACCTGTTCAGTGTAGCTACACAAAGCTACACTGCTGCAATAACCCGGGTTACTGCCGGGTCTACCCGGGTCATAGCTCAGTATAAAAGGGTCCTTGAAAAAAACACTGGTTCAAGTGACAAGGAAATTCAACTCTGGTAACTACCAGGTAATGGTGCAGTGTAATGACGCAACCCGGGTTATGCCTAAATTAGCTGATTGGTGGTTGTGAAGCAGTTACCTCCCAATTTTTATGACCTCACAAGTTTAGAAGAGCAGACCCGGGTTCAGTGCGAATGGGGCTGACCTGGAAATAACCCAGATCAAAGGTGCAGTGTAAACGGGGTCTGATTTGGGTTGGAGCCATGTCCGAAAACCAAGGTCGTACCCAGGTTTTTGGTAGAAAATGGGTATCAGAGGCATACTGCTGACAACCTTTTAGAAAATCTCAGGGTAGTCATTGCAAAATGGCTTACCCTGCTTGAACTCTAATCAGGATTTGTGATTTCTGACAATGCCACCAATATTGTGAGAGCATTACAGCTGGGTGAATTCCAACACGTCCTAGGTTATGCTCATGCAATCAACTTGGTGGTGCAAATTTCTTAAAAAAATGACAGGGCCATGTAGGAGATGCTCTCTGTGGCTGAAAAATTTCTGGACATTTGCGCCATTCAGCAGGCACATGTAGAAGATTGCAGCACCAGCAAAATATGTTGAATTTGTCCTGCCACCAGCTGAAGCAAGAGGTAGTTAAAGGTGGAACTCCACCCTTTATATGCTTTAGTGGATGGAGGAACAGCAAAAAGCCATCCAAAGCTACACAGCGAACTATGACATAGGAAGAGGAGGGGGAATGTACCATACTCAAGCTCAGTGGAAAATACTTTCCGTGTTGTGCACAGTGCTGAAACCTTTCACCTGTGAAGTGAGTTCAGACATTTCTATGTCAGCATGTTCACTTGTGCTGCTCATCAGCACATTTGCAAATGATGCACAAGTGGTGGAAGGAGGCTCTTCTTCCGAGTACAATATTGGAAAGGTCAGGCTCACACATGGCACCTGCAGACACACTTAGACTCCCTTCAGGGATTTGTGAAATTTCTGAGCACAGTTGGTTCCTGTGCCTTAACAATTTTCATTTTTTTTAATGCCTACAGGGAGAAGGGCTTGTATCATCATAAGAGGCAGAACCACCAGTCGTAAATAAAGGACAAGGCTTTATGCTTTCCTTGCCACTTTGTGTGGTGAAAGGCATATTGCCCATTTCATGTCATTCTACAGCTAACTTTCCCTTTGTTATTTTTTTCCATACCGTGTAAAAGATTGCTGCTTTGATTTTAGATGCCCTGACTTAAGCCCTGTATGCCCTTAGGCATCGACTTTAGTAGATAATATAGACAAACTAGTATCGTCATGACTGGTGGCACTGGCAGCAGCTCCAGCACTAGTATGTGGTTCCTGCTCTCCTCTCAACTGATCGTTCTCCATATCTCCAAATACGAACAAAGTGGGGTACAGCACACGCATCAATTTGTACCAATTTTAAATATTACACTGCGGTATCAATGACCTACATCGTTATAGTTTTATGATTACACTGCGGTTCCACTTCCAGTGTCATAATGTGTATGAATATTACACTGCAGTTCCACTTAGTGTCACAATATTTTTTTATGATTATTACACTGTGCTACCAATTAGTGTCACAATATTTATTACGAATATTACACTGCGGTTCCACTTACAGTGTAACAATACTTGTATGAATATATTACACTGTGGTATTACTGACCAACAGTGTCACTATACTTGTATGACTATTACATTGTGGTATTACTGACAGACAGTGTCACTCACACTATTTTATGAATTTTACACTGCAGTATGATGAACCGTCAGTGTCACTCACAATATGCCCAGCAGCGTCACAGTGATTTGGATGCATATGGGGGACGGGATGGCATAGATCGACACAGTGTGGGGTACAGCACAAAAAAAAAAAATCATTTAACAATTTTTTTTTTTTTTTTTAACTTTGTTACTTTTTTTTTTTCTTTGCTGGTGGACAGCACGCTGAATGGACAGCACAACCATGGACAGCAAATCCCTTGATGGACAGCACTGCACACCCCTGGATGAGCAATGAACATAAAGCTGGGTACACACACAAAGATTTTCTGTCAACTAGTTGATTGGTTGGAATGAAAATCTGTTAACATATGGCAGTAACGATGATAAGCAATTTGCTTCTAAATGCCAGAAAACAAATGCAAATGGTTGTCAGACTAGTTTGTTAAATGTTTGATATAACAATTTGTAAATTTTCTGGCATTTGGGAGCAAATTGTTGATTGTCATTTGCTTTCATACCTTACCAGATTTTCATTCCAACCAATCAAATAGTTGGATGGCTGGACAGAAAATCTTTACTTGTGTAGCCAGCCTAACACAGACCACTGGACAGAGCACAGCACACCCTGCCTGGATTGGACAACACAGCCCAGCACAGCAAACGCCTTGATGGGCAACCGAGCCCCCATGACAGAGCACAGCACATCCTGCCTGGATTGGACAACACAGCACACCCCTGTATTGGACAACACAGCCCTCCCTCAATAGAGCACAGCACTGCACCACCGCACAGCCCAGGACTCAGCAAGCAAATGACGCCAATCACTGCGGGGAGGGACATCCAAAACGCGTGAGAATCCAATAGCGGGAGGATAACGTTTTGCCTCATTTTGGGATCAGAGGCCCTGATTCAGAGCCGGACGCTCTGACAGAGCGCTCGCTCTGAATCAGGGTCGGCCTTCTTGTTTTTTAGAGCGTCCTCCTGGCCGCTCACATAGCTGTGGGTGACCACCCACAGGTATAGCGAGCGGCCAGGAAGCTGGTTGCGATGGTCAAGATCATCACGACCATCGGGCTTGCGACGAGACCCTTGTGGTAGGGTCTCGTTGCCGCAAGCCCCAGAGAGCTTTTGGCTCTGACAGAGCCGAAAGCTCTCCCACTGACATCACTTGTGACCCATGGGAACGCCTCCGTCTGGGCAGCCATACCCCCGGACCGCCCACCAAAGTCACTCAAGATCGACAGCACGCCCCCTTTGGTACGAGACCCGGAGCGACGGTTTGCCCATCGCTATCCAGGTCTCGCGCATGTGCACGACGGAGCCGGCTCCATCATGCGCATGCGCACTGGGCCACCATCGACACCTCTCAGGTGGGAAAACCTGAGAGGGATTCAGATCCCCACTCAGATCAGGAAGTTCTGGCAAATGCGAATCTCTGAGAACCAGACCCGCTCATCTCTAATAGTAACTGTTGTGTGACAAGAGGTTGGCGCTTACTCAGAACATCTGTCAGACACTCTATGCAGGCAAATACAGTTTAAAGGTGTCAAATTTCTCAAAATAAAACATTTGGGCACAAAAAGAACACGTGTCATTAGCCCAAACTGATACAAGTATTTGCAATAGATCGCAGTATCAGAAACCATCTGCTTTTGGTGATTATATATACTTATGTGTCAGTAACTCAAGGCAAATATATACAGTGAGCAAAGCAGCCATATGATATTGACCATAAGCTAACTCTGACTACAGGAGAAAAGTTTAGTGTACATAACACAAGGTGTCATAACCACAAAAGTTCAGTAAAAAAAAAAAAGTGTATAATAATAAGGAATATGCTGGCACTTTATAACTAAATGTCAATAATAATTGATTAGCCAAATTGCAAAAGAGTGGGATCATCTTTGTCTGTTGCAAGCAGTGGAGAAAAATATTACATAAGGTATCAACCTCGCTTCAATTACAGAAATCATGTGACAGAAACCAAACATAACTCCTAAGTAAGGTCCTCCCTAGGCTAAATCTGTACAGACAGGTTTCACTCTGTCAATCGGCCAACTTCACTTAGCACTAGCCTAATTTTCTTGACACTGATGTGGCAGCTAGTGATCTAAGGTTAATGATACCCATAACTGACTTTGCTTAGCCTTTGAAAAGCTAAATTAATTGTAAATACAAAAAAACAATATTTTCTGCTCACATGATGAAACAGTATTTTGGGAAGAACTGGTGGGTTTGTATGGCTCATTATTTAGGAGATGCTATTTTTCCAGTCAGCCAATTTCCTCTTCTGTATTTCCAGTAAAATTAGTTAATCTTATTCCACTTTCTCATCTGTCCCCCTTAAACTACTGGTCACCTTTCTAGTGTTAGCCCCCTTTTCCCTTGATTCACACCATTCCATCTCCTATGGTTATGCCATCTCCGTCTACTTATCCTGTTCCCAAACACTCTCCTTCTGCCCTTAATTTTTTTCTCTCTTATCACCTTTAATTCCCTCCACCCTCTTCACTCATTCCATTCTTGTTAGGTAAGACCTCATTCAGAGTTGGACCATTCTTGTTAGTTAGGACCTCATTTAGAGTTGGATGTAAATGTAATTGTAAAATGCAGCTGGAGGAAAAAATGTCAGTTTGCAGGTGCAAAATGTGGCTGAACATGTCATAGCTAGCAAATTTGTCTCTCTCCTAAGCAATGCAACCACAAATTATTGTACACTTGTATATTCTTTTCTTTTACGAAGTATCTAATTCAATTGACATCTAATTTTTAGAAATTGACTAAGACCTAAAGATGTATATCCAATTGTAGGGGGGCATTCCTGTGAACTAAAGTTGAACGCATTTTAATGCTACTTAACTTATTGCCATCAGCTTAACAATTGAAGGATAACGACGTCATTATAGTTAAAAAAAATCGTTACGTTTGTATGCACCTTTAATGTTCATGTTGATAAATACTCTGCAACTCTGAATCCTAGACTGGAGTAAAAGTGGGACTGTGAAAATCAGTTTCATTTATTTTTACAGCAAACTTTTTTCACATAGTCAAAAGACCTGAGAACAATATGAAAAAGAATCCCTAAAGAAAATAGTGTACTAAAAGTACATGTGGGCAAAAACAGGTATTGTCTTGGGATAATTGGTACACAGAAGTCCACATCATCCATGTATAAAAGTATTAATAGAAGCACCATAAAACCATTCCCCAGACAAGAACTGCAGAGCCATGGGTATTTACTGCACTATGCCATGGAGAGAATACTATCTTCTTGTTTTTATAACTGGAGCTTGGGTGTTTCTGTGTTAATTAGACCAAACAGATGTTCATAGCTTATTAGAAATGCATTTAGAACTTAACCTTTTGACTGCCAGGAAAAAATGTAGACTGCTACTTAAAATGTGAGTAATGTACATATAAACATGGCAACAGATGATTTGTGTATCAAGGACCTATGTATTAGACACAAGTTTCTTACTTCAGTTTTAGCAGTATGTTTGTGCTATATTCAGTTACGTGCAGATAACAGGTCATACATGATAAAGTAATTGTGCTCGCCTCTACGAGAAGTACACATGGAATCAGTGGCACAGCGGGGAGATTGGTAAATGTGAGCATCATGTATAGCTTATCAATCGGCCGCTAGATGTGTCTGCTCTGACATCACAACTGGGTGGGCATTTAAATTTGCCCACCCAATTCAGATGCCAGTGTTGGTGGGTCCTTGCAGCAATCAGGTCAGGAAAAATTTTTTATTTGAATGCAAGTTTTTCATTTATTTTCTAAATTGAATGGACTTTGAGGTAGGTTTGCCAAATCATCCCTGTAACAAAGGACACCTGAATTATTTAGCTTACACATAACTCAAGTCTAACGCTAAGTACACACTATGCATTGTTTTCGATCGGCCTGACAAATGGCACCATTTTTCTGCCAATGGGAGGTACCAATATCGGCAGCACACACTAAACAATTTAAGTAAGGAAGTTGCTGATTTTTTGGCTCATTGATTAATAATTTGTATATGTACACCCACAAGGATGATAATGAAAATATAAAAAAAAATCATAGGAAACATGGTCTGATTATCATGAATGCCCACACACTGGTTCGATTCAGACCTGGTCGCTAGATGCGTTCGCTCGTTCCCAGCGTAAGCAAATTCGGCTAAGTGGCAGGCGAACATACGGCAAAGGCATAAGCACGCCCACTATGTCTGGCCGTGCGATCACTTTGTGTATGCAGATGCCCACCAGCCTGTCTTAAGACGCCCACTTGCGCACATCATCTCCAGGAACTGTATGCAACCATCGGTACATCGGGTATCATCGAAGCAAACGCAGCGCTTGAGGTAGACTATACCCTACATCAAACACTTCAATGTGAAATACAACCAGGTGACGTGTACTATAACGCTGCCTGTTAAAAATGCACGCCTCTGAAACAGTGTTATTTCGGTCAGGCACGCCTGCGTTCACATCTACACTCCCCTGTTTTTAGTGGCTAGCCCGTTACCACCCTCAAACGGCTTCTCCTGTCACTCACTCTGGTGGGCTGTCTAGACTCGGTGAGCGAACGCTTCCCGATCTTTCGCAGTGGTTCGCGCATGCGCACAAGTGAACCATCGGCCGCTATGAGCGAACGCTTCTTAGCGTCCGAATAAGGAATCGGGCTCACTGTGCGATATTAAGACCTTTTAGCTAATATCTTCTGCTGAGTTTGACTGACTGATCAGATTATCGAAACCGAGTGTTTGTGGCCGTAATTTTTTACCATTTAATTGGTGAAACACCAAAACGCTCATGCCTACACACTACTCACTACAACAAGCTGATCACCAGATTATGCAACTATTGGGCCTATTTTGCAATAGTGTGACGTTATCTGAAATATCATCACCTTGTGTGTCCCTCATTAAAGGTAATAACACAGATATACTACATCAGTAGTGTCAAACTCAGGCCATCCAGCTGCAGTGGAACTACACATCCCAGCATGCACTGCCACAGTTTTGCTCTTAAGTGATGCTAAAACTGTGGCAGGGCATGTTGGGATGTGTAGTTCCACTGCAGCTGGATGGCCGAGTTTGACACTACTGCACTACATTGTGGAGAAACAGAAGCCTTTAGTAACTAATAAAGTCACCAATATAATTAGATACAAATCTCTCCACCTTTTATGTGATCATTGAGATACAGATTTAGCTAGCTTGACATCCAGCACATCATGATTTTAATTGTTTTTGCTGTCAATGTGCTATTATATTGCATCATGAAAGGATAATGAAACTACCTTCAATCTGTAATAATGCTTGCTTGCATTAGAAGTACTGCCTGCTAGAATTGCCAGATTCAACCACTCAAGTCTGTGACTATGGATGCTCCACTTCAGTCAGCACTCTCTCTGCCAGTCACTTGTTACTCAGGGAAATATTTTAGATAAAATATTCAAAAAAAAACCCAGAATTTCCAAATCCAGTTCTCACTAGTCAAACTGCCACCACCTACTGATTCTGGGCAATAGGATCCCCCAATTCTGCTACACAAACTGTTATTTGAAAGTAGATATCGGGCATCCATAAGAGTTTCTAGCAATGAAAGGGTTAATGTTAGTGTCACTGTTTACGTATATACAGATGTGTCCACATACATCTATCCTCCATCTGTTACAAGTCGCGCCACACAATGCGGGAGCTCCGCGTGCCTCAGTAGCGCCGAGCGTCTTCTGTGCGACTTTTTACCTTCAAATGCGTCTTATTCACAGTGATGTGAATAGCTAGCATAAGCAATGTCTGCTGAATAAAATGATATGCAGCATGCCTATGTCCTCTGGGCGTCTGCGGGTGTATTTGCATGCGAAACGCTACGTTACAGTGTCAGCGGCTGTAACAGTGTAACGTAGCGTTTCGCATGCAAATACACCCGCAGACGCACAGTGGACATAGGCATGCTGCATATAATTTTATTCAGCAGAAGCTGCTTGTTCATGTTTAGAAGGGCTGTTTAATGTGTAAGGAGGCTAGATGTATGAGTACATACATAGTTTCTCCAGTGAATAACTGTTTGCGCAGTACGCACCACACAACACTCCGTATGAAAGGTTAATCTTTTACGCCAACATTTATGGGCTACTCAGGGCCCCGTCATCAGGAAAATTAAGTAAATTGCCCAAAAACGTTGAAGTAAAACATTAACCTTTCATACGAAGTCCTGGAGTGCCGTGTACTAGGCAAACAGTTATTCACTAGAAAAACCCTAGTTATTTTACAAGGGCACTCAAGCAGTTGCATTTCATGAGGGTAGAGTACCGAACCACATGGATTATATGCCAGGTCTCGTGTGTCTCTGAATCTTTATACGAAGTGCTACGATGCAGCGGCCGCAGCTTATTTTCACGCCATGCTCTATTGCACAGATTCAGTTGCACACAGACATACAAGTGTTGCAATCAAATTAATCAGTGCAGTTTTGTGAAGTGGATTTGTTGCATTGACTAAAACGCACATCCAGATGTCTTGAGGCGCATGGCGTATTAAGACTAGTTGTATGAGGACCAGTGCTTAAAGTGGTCCTATAGAAGTGGTGGAACTCACCACCCCCTCCCCCTTTTCCCCTTAGCGTTTTTTAAAAAAAGGGACAGTGCGCACCGTAGGCGTGCCCAAAAAAGGGGTGTGGTCTTAAAAGAAAGGGCGTGGCCACACAATAGTATTCCCAATTCAAATTATGCCACATAGTAGCACAATCTTGATTCACCCAATTCACATTACACCACATAGTAGTGTCCCTTATTAATGTATGAAACACAGCAGTGCCCCTTTTACACAATGCCCACATTTGTGCCAGTTATATACAAATGCCCACAGTAGTAGTGCCCCTAATACGCATAATGCCCACAGCAGTAGCGCTCCTTACACATAATGCCCACAGCAGTAGTGCCCCTTATGCAATGCCCATTATAGTGGTGCCCCTTATGCAGTGCCCACAGCAGGGCCAGATTTCCCGTAAGACAATCTAGGTCTTCGCCTAGAGCACACTTGCTCCCAAGGGGCCCATGGACGGGCCCCTTACCCCCAAAAAATCTTTTTGGTGAAAACTCTCCCCGAGATGCAGTGCGCAAGTACCGCATGACATCAGATGGACCCACCCACTCTCCCAGAGTCCCACTGCAGCGCCGCTGTCTGCACTGTCTGTCACAGACTGTGCATAGGGGGATGTAGTCTGGAAGCCGACTTCCAGACTGCTTTATCCTGACTAGGAATGAATGACAGGTGTCTAAATCTAGATGCCTGTCATTTGGCCAAAGTCGGGAGACCGGCGCCCGGCATCCCGATTGAGCAGATCCTGATCCTGCTGCGGACAGCCACGGGGGGGGAGGGTTAGGTTTAGGGCTCCCGGGGGGAATTTAGGGTTAGGCACCCCCCAGGAGGTTAGTGTTAGGCTAGGGGGAGGGAGGGTTAGGCACCCCCGGGGGGAGGTCTGGGTTAGGCACCCCCCCCAGGGGACTTAGGTTTAGGCAGCGGGGAAGGGGGGGTTAGGTTTAGGCACTTAGAGGGGGGGTTAGGGTTAGGCACAGGGGGGGAGGTTAGGGTTAGGCACCCCTAAGGAGGGTTAGGGGGGATAGGTTAGGTTAGTAAATACTTACCTTTAGGACGATCAGGATTTCCTCCTTTGTCGGGCAGCTGCTGTCGGGAATTGAACATATCACACCCTGTATAGGAGGGTCATTATCTATGACCCGCCACCCAGCTCCATAAACTCCAACCAGCTCCATTGCAGCCTCAGAACAGCAGCCTCTGCCACACTTTGCAGTGCCACCAGTAGCAGGCAGCACCCAGTGAGGAGCCGAGGCACAGACAGAGGCAGACTGGCAGCCAGTCAGTCACTGGCTGAATCTGAGTGAGACAGTGAGGATCCGGCTCACAGTAGAGCAAAGCAGCCGGGCAGGTAGGGTACTGTGTAAACATCACTCTAAAAGAGTGACAGGTGCTGTGACTTTGTTCTGCCAAAGGGGGTTGTGCAAGGGAGTGGTTTAGTGTAAACTTAAGGGGAGCTCCCAGGAAATACATCCTCTTTTCTAATGCATTTTGCAAAGTATACTTTGCTACAACAGTACTAAACTGTAATATTCTCAATTACTCTTCAATATAGACAGAAATATGAAAGATTATTTTTTTGGTAGGCGGGGAACAGGGGGTGGGCAGAACTGCCATATATTACAAGTATACTGTAATATACATTATGGTGATCATGATATTATTAGTACTTTAATTCAGGATAATGGTATTTTTTATGTTAGGTACTTGTAATATACTTATAAAGGCAGCCCTGCCCACTCCCCGCCTATTATAAAAAATAAATCCTATAGTGTATTTTTAATAAAAGGGGGGGGGGTCTGGTAATGACTAATATCGTGTCCTGGAGTGCCAGGGCGCTGCCAGGGAGAGTTCAAGGGAAATTGTTAATGACATTGCATCGTTTGCAAGTCATCCAGTGTGTGGGCACCTTTAGTTTTCATATTTTGGTTAGTGTATTAAATATAGGGTATTAGGGTATTAGGGATGGTGTACTGCACAGGTTCTCAAATTCGGTCCTCAGGACCCCAAACAGTGCATGTTTTCCAGGTCTCTTCACTGAATCAAGTGAGATCATTAGCTTCACTTGTTGATTTTTTTAAATTTATCAGTGAGTAATAAATACACCTGTGCACCTGCCAGGAAATCTGCAAAATGTGAACTGAGAACCACTGGTGTAGTAGTTTCAGTTAGAGTATTTGGGTTAGTTTAGCAGTTTGTGTATTATGGATACGGTATTAGGGTTAGTTTATGGGTTAGGGTATTCGGGTTAGTTTAGTTGTTTGGATTAGGGTAATAGGGAAAATATAGTGCTATGGATTGTTTCAAGTAAGAGGGCCATAAAGCGGTATCTTGCCTAGGGCCCCATGAGGTCTAAATTCAGCTCTGGCCCACAGTAGTGGTAGTGCCCCTTATGCAGTTCCCCCAGTAGTGGTGCCCCTTATGCAGTTCCCCCAGTAGTGGTAGTGCCCCTTATGCAGTGACCCCAGTAGTGGTGCCCCTTATGCAGTGACCCCAGTAGTGGTAGTGGCCCTTATGCAGTGAACTCAGTAGTAGTAGTGCCCACAGTGTTAGTGTCCCTTATTCAGTGACCCCAGTAGTGGTGCCCCTTATGCAGTGCCCCCAGGAGTGGTGCCCCATGTAGTATTGCCACCGGTAGAAGTAATGCCCCCAGTATTAGTGCTCCCGAGTAAATTCTTCCAGAAGTTACGCCCCCAATATGAAGCCGCTTACATAAAAAAAATAAAAAACTAAAAAACAATACTTACCTTAAGCTCCGTTCCTGCATCCGCTGTCTTCGGTCCGCCTGGCTGCTCTGCTGAACTATGGGAGACGTCATGACATCTCCCATAGTGCCTGTGGGGGGGAGCCGGAAGCCGGAGCTCAAGAGTGAGATCCAGCCTCCGGCTAGTGCTGCGGGCTGGGAGCCAGACGCCTGCTGGTAACAAAATCTCAGCAGGCGCCTGGCAAATGGAGCCTCCCTGCTCCGGGCTGAGGTGGGTCGGAGGAGGCGGAAGTCATTCCATCTCCAAATAGAAGTGACAGAATGCAGTTCCGCCCCGTTCCGGCCCACTTTAACCCCTGATGAGGACACATCTGTAGGCTAGATTATATTTGGGGTGTAAGGAGAACTAAGCAAACTAATAAAATTGAACGTCTTCTGAAAAAGAGAACACAAAATATAATTAATGTGGGTACTGCATAAACATATTACAGATATTGATGTTAAACTGTGACCAATCAAAACAGGCTCAGCAGTGTGGTGAGAAAAGCCTTAGCAATTAAGTGATTAAAATATAGTACAATCACTTATCACACAAACATGTACACTATCAATGAAAATTAGGGAATATACCAATATAAAAAAGTTACTTATTACTACTATGCAGTATCAGCCTGAATGAGCAAATTCTGTAAATAATAAAAACTGCTAGTGTAGCCCCACCCCCTAAAAAAAACCCACAAAAAACCCCACAAAAACAAATAACACTTAACCAGCTTCAAGAGCTAGACAGATTTGAAAGGATACAACGCTGTGATACAGCGCAACCCCATTTAGTGCATGGCTATAGTGGTATTCTGGGGTAATAGGTAAAAGTCAGGACCTGTGGTAGAAACATTGACACCAGTGTTCCTAGTATAATGGGATTGGGGACACTGATAACTCCCCAACTACACTACCATATAAGAGGTAATTAATTTACACACTGACCTAATCTGTTACATAGTATACATTAGTCACACACAGCATTGTGACCAGTGCGGATTCTGCAGGCTTCACACATTCATTTCAACAAGGCCATACAAGTCATTGATCTGTTTGTGTATCCCCAGCCACTGGATCTACACAGAAGCTATCTGAAACATGATACAATAAAACTAATAGGTGTTCTCTTTGTTCACCCATTCAGTACTTTAATTAATGGACCACTGAAAAGGACATTTAAAATTAAATCAATAGGAAAACTTCATAAAGCTACCTCTTAAAGCAAGGATGGGGAACCTCAGGCTCGGGGGCCGTATAAGGCCCCTGGAATAATTTGGTCTGGCCCTCTGAGCTTTTTTTCCGCTAGTCTCATCTGGCTAGCACGGTGCCTACAATGGCATCCTGCAGCCAGAATCTATGCAGCAGTGCCGCCTGGAGCATCTTTCCGATGCTTCAGACGGTCACACTGCTCCCCTTACAGCTCCCCGGAGCATCCTCAGGATGCTTCGGGCATTGCTGTAATCACCAGAGATTGTGGACCCACCCAGTGTGGCATCACACGGAGGGGGCGTGGCATGCACCAGGCCCGCGAATAATGTTATATATATCAAAATGGCCCTTGGCAGAAAAAAGGTTCCCCAGCACGGCTTACAGTGATGAACACTATCATTCACACTGTAGACCAAATCCTTTGAAATAGGGTAAAAATAAATTTCTGCTTTGTTTTTTGTTTTTCAGTACTTACAGTAGTTGTGTTAGCCTACAGTATATATTATGTGTGTACCACGTCATTGCAAATTAACATTTTGTCAAAGAAGCTACAGGATATTTTGACAAGGAAAAACAGGTAAAGACCAAGAAATCTAGAAAATAAGATTTCTGTTACTTACTGTTAGATCTCTTTCTGAGAGTCCATCTAGGGGACACTGTTTGACTATGGGGGTTCAGTAGCCAGTACTTAACTGGTTAACTTTTTCTAGTATTAAAACTCCTCCCATCTAACCTCTTCCTCAGTTTAAACTTAAAAAGTGTCAAGGATAGGTTGAAGAAGAAGAAGAACAGAAGTCACACCATTCTCATAGATAACATAAGAGAGGAATCAGTGTCCCCCAGGCTGATTCAAATAATAGAGTTAACGGCAAGTGAAAAAAAAATCTTATATTCTTCTTTCTCTATGGGGGGGCACTGATTGACCATGGGGACATACCCAAAGCTGACCCTAGGGGAAGGTATACAGAGTCTTGGCTGAACGCAATATTTTCCGACCAATAGGATCATCCGTGGACACAAAGTCATGAAATCTGTAAAAGTTAGTGAAAGCATGAATTAGGGACCATTTAGCTGCCTATGAAACTCCAACAGAGTGAACTGAAATCTAAGCTTGAACAGATTGTTGAGCTCAGTGATATAAATGCTGATTCATGACCCTAAGCTATCTGGCTATAGTTTGCATAGATGCTGGCCAACCTCTTTTCTTAGCATCATAAAGGATAAACCAACTGTTTTCATAAGCAACTGTCCTCTCCAAATAATTCCTTAAAACTGTAACCACATCTAACAGACAACTGTCTTGTTGTCTTACTTGATTTAGCAGGGGTCGGTAGTACACTTTCTTGATCAAATATGAAATGCTGACACCATATTAGGTTGAAAAGATGGTAGTAAGCATAACACTAATGTATCTTCATGAATCACTAGGAATGAAGGTCTACATGATAACTCTTGTAATTCTTATACGGTTGTAGCTGATGATATAGCTAAACAATTTCCAAGTTAAAAATGTCAAGGCCCCCTCCTGCAATGGTTCAAACGGTGCAAAAATCACAAGATTTAGGTCCCAAGGCTCTATGGGATGAACATAGGGTAGCTGTATATGTAACATGTCCTGTAAGAAGGTCTTCTTATAGGACATGTTACATATACAGAGAAATTGCTACCAGACCTACCCAACAGAGGTTACCCAGATGCGGTGGGTAGGCCCATAACCTTGGCCAAGATTATGCCAAAAACCTTTATTCATTGCAAAAATTTATTTATTTATATATAATCAGTTAATTTGGAGTTGAGCACCTGTACTTCTTTTTTTGTGCATATATCAATTGTCTCCACAGGTAGCACCTCCAATTATATATATATATATATATATATATATGTAATCAAGGTGTGCAGTCTGAGGTCCACTTCCTATATAAACTCAATCAGTGCATTGCTTTGCACACCTAGAAAGCCTGAGACACTTTCCACTCAGGCTAGCACCCTTATTACATTGGTTAGAGCATGGAGTCGTCTGGCATTGTAATATGCACACCAGTCAGAAGCACAATATAGGTAAGTCCAGCAAATATTTAGACTGTGTAGTGCAGCTTTGGTTCATTTTTGGGGTGTGGGTCCCCCCAGATTGCTTTGGTTAATTTGCTTCAGGGCACCGCATTATAACACATTTTTCCTTTATAACACATTTTAACCCTTCACTGTTTATTATATATGTATTTCACTTTTTATTTTCATTCTTTATATGCAGCTGTGGCTGCTCTGAACTATCTCTTTTACACTGCACTTTTCTTACTATGGTGGTGCCCTGGTGCGGCTTGGCTGGGCCAGTTTGGGGGTGTCCTGCGCTCTGGATCTGAATCTTAGTATGTTTGGGACCTACCCGACAGAGGTTATCCGGATGCGGTGGGTAGGCCCATAACCTTGGCCAAGATTATGCCAAAAACTTCTATTCATTGCAAAAATGTATTTATTTATATATAATCAGTTAATTTGGAGTTGAGCACCTGTACTTCTTTTTTTTTGTGCATATATCAATTGTCTCCACAGGTAGCACCTCCAATTATATATATATGATCAAGGTGTGCAGTCTGAGGTCCTATATACAGAGAAATTGACTTTGCCGGAGAGCAATATCCTCTGAAAAAAAAATTGACAAAGTCGATATCTGTGCTTCAAGGGAACCTACACAAAGTCCCAAATTCAGCTCCGCCTGAAGAAAAGAAAAACACTTTGGCAAGGAAAAAGATGAAGATTAAAAATTTTGCATTGTCACACTATGCAATTTAATTCTTCCAGACCTTATAAGAATTGCCTGAAGCACGTTTCTTCCTGGTTTTAATCATAGTCTGAATGACTGCATCAAAAAACGATTTCTTCTTTAAGTTTTGGCTTCTAGAGCCATGCATTAAATTTAACCAAAAAATGTTCTGACAAAAAGCAAAAAAAATTTGTCCCTTGAAACTACAGATCCTGTCAAAGAAACCTGAGCCTTGTACCTACTGCCAGTTTAGTACATCTATGTACCAAAACTTTTTTGTCCCTCTTGGTGCTATCAGAATCACTGTAACTCCATACTACTTTCTCTTGCCAAGTACTCTAGAGATCATTGGAAAATATGAAAAATATATGCTAGATGGAATTTCCATAATACTACCATTACAGAAAGGCCAATGGGTCACTGGAACTGGGGGGTATATTTACTAAAGTGTGGGTTTATAGAAGTGTAGATGTTGTCCAAAGCAACCAATCAGATTCTAGCTATTATCTTCTAGAAGGTGCTGGATGAATGTTAAATAGAATCTGACTAGTTGCTACGGGCAACATCTCCACTTACAAAAACCTGCACTTTAATAAATATACCCCTAGGTCTCTTTATGGTTGCCCCCACTGTTATACCAGACTGTTGAAGACATCTCTGGTGCAGAAACCATTCCCAAGGAAGACTGGAATGGAAAGTCATAAAATCCGCCTTCCAATGCTTTATTCTTGGGATAAAGACTGTGGATATTGCTGGAACATTAATCTCTGCCCAAAATAGGACTCTTCTTTCTTCAATGTGTTTAGAATTGGCTCTTATTTCCAAACTATTTCTTGGAAGTCTTGTTTACTTTCTGGGCTAAAGTCCCTGATGATGATGGTTCAGTATAACTCTGACCATCCCCGCAGACTGGCATCCATAGTGATTACCAACCATTCCTGAATGAAAAAACTCCTGCCTTTGTTCACATTTTCTGACATGGTTCATCCCCTGAGAAACTGTCTTATCTCTGGTGAAAGACTGATGAACTGTGCCAATAGTAAATGGTTGAAATGACATTCTAATTTCTTAGAATTAGTAACTGAAACATCCAAGAATGCGGTCTTGCATATTGGCTCGCTTCAATCGAGAACATCATCTTCCCGAGTAACTTCATACACCCGAGAACCTCATGAAGACTGCTCATTTACTTTGGCCCAAGATGGAACGAGGACCCTATGGTCCTGGACCCAGAGAACTCAGAATAAAGGACTTCTGTTTGCATCCCACCTTGGTCCTTCTTAGGTGAAACTATCTTGGTGTCTGTTAACCTATTACTCGAACTGGACACAAACTTAGAGATTCCTCTTTCATAACTGAGAGGAACTGAAGCTATAGATAGAGTCAAACTCCTCCAGGTTTAGTCATGGTTCTACTCCCTTTTTCTGAAATTTTTACAAAACACAAAAGAAAGAAATGGACTCTACCAATACAAGTATCATACTGAGTATTTACACAGCTTATGTAGAAAATACATAAATATCTAAATAGGAATATACATAGAAAACATATCAGATACTTATCCCAGACTCCTGCCACATTCATTTTCTGAGAGGAATGGGAGGAGAGGAACTTCACAGCAGCCTTCAACAGATCCTCCTTTTAGGTGTTGGACTGTACCATTTCTGAATTTCCTCCAGGCTGCCTGATGGTCAACTTCCTCACAGTATATAATTCTTTTGATAAAGGGTAGGCCCTGGGTACATCCACCCACTACTCTGACCCTTTTGGTAGGGTTAGAGAGAAGCCATCATAGTTGTAGATCCAACCCCCCTTTCTATAGGCAGGGTTGCCTGGACCATATAAACTTTCTGCTGCAGGCCAGCATCATCTGAAATGGGTGGTCAGCTCTGCATGCAAAGAGCGCGTCCAGTTGCAGCTGACACTGCTCTCGGTATCTTGGTAATGGCTCCTAGATGTGCACGGCTCAGTTACTGCCATACACGGCCTCTGCACCCATCACCCATCTTCAGTTATAACATGACTGCATCCAGTCAGGCTGTCCAACGATGCACCAGAGACCATCAATAGCTGCAAGCCATTTACTTGCGGCTGCTAATTTTAAACACTGTCACTGTCAGCAACACTCCTCTCATCTGGCTAGCCACCTCCCTCCCTGGAATGCCCACTGAAATCCCCAGCTCTTGCGTCCAACAGCGGTTTGCATCTCCCTGCAGTAACCATCGGGACCCATACACAGGCTTGCAAAATCGTCCAACTGCATGCGATATTGACAGTGCATCCACCTCTGAATCAGGCCCCCTTACGACAATCTCACGCCAACAATTAATATAAATTGATCAACATTTTTTTTCTATTTCCTAAATTTTTTGAATGAGTAAAATGAAAGTTTGAGCATAAGCATTTCAAGTTTGTTATCTCAAAACGGGAAATAAAAAATATAGGTTTATTCTCTTGAGATGCATACACACATAAAGATTTTCTGTCCAACTATCCAACTAATTGATTGGTTGGAATGAAAATCTGGTAAGGTACGAAAGCAAATGACAATCAGCAATTTGCTCCCAAACGCCGGAAAATGGACAAAAACTGTTGTTTGAAGAAATGGTTTAGATCAAACTTTTAACAAACTTGTCTGAATGACCATTTTCATCAGTTTTATGGCATTTAGGAGCAAATTGCTGATCATCTGTTACCAGATTTTCATTCCAACCAATCAACTTGTTGGATAGAAAATCCCCAGCTATACTTTACTTTTGTCTTACAATTTTCTGAAACCCATAGTCAGTCTGGTGACGATGGAATTGCAAGGAGCTATAAATATACTATTGTATAGGAAGCCTGCAATGGAAAGTGTTTCCAATTGCTCCTGCAAGCCCTCAAAGGAGGAACATTCCCTACAGGAGCATTTCTTAACTGTAATGTGTGCATACCCCTAAGAATGCATAGTGCATATTAATACAAGCACAAAATTGAAATGCTCTAGTGCATGTTTGTTCAGTAAATAAGGTCACAAATGATTTAGTATTCTCAGATAGGAATGGACATGTATGGTCGATGTTTGCAGACCATCAATGTTTTTCTTGCAATGGTAGTGTTTTTACCATTTGATGTTGGCATTCTGATGTTTGCCACCATCAAATGGTAATGATTTGATGGTGTTCTTTTCTTCGCAGTAGTTTCCATTAAAGTGATGTTAATACTATATTTTGCCTTTGGGTTTTTGTATTTTTTGGCATTAAACTGTAGTTGCCCCACACTTGACCATTCCTCTAGTCTACCTAGATACTCAATCATTTGTTTTACCCCTCCTGGTGTGTCTACCCTGTTCCATACCTTTGTGTCATCTGAGAAAAGGCATACTTTCCTTTCTTTACCATTTGCAATGTACATGGCACTTTCTAGTCAATCTGGGGTTCAGTGCAAACGGTCAAATGCACCCCACCCCAATCACAGGTATCTTCAAGATCAACAACATTCTTGTGTGCTTCAAAAATAGGGGCGTGGCCTCACAGCAAGGGGCACGGCCTTCTAGGAAACATTCTACTTATGCAGATAGGGGGGGTCTGTTGAGGGTGCGGGGTCTCTGGAGGAGGGTAAGATACTCTCTCCTCTTAGGGCCTTTTGTAAACCACTGAGGGGGGGGGAGGGCTGGTAACAGAAATCTTGACGGGCAATAATATGAGATATGGTAAGAATTTACCCTTGTTATCGCTATTTCTACGAAGTCCATAGCAGACTTGCCTACCCTCCCGATTTGGCCGGGAGCCTCCTGATTTTCGGGTGCCGCTCCCGGCGACCCGGAAGTCTCATACCCTCCCCACCTCCCCCCTGAAAAAAACAGAAATACCCGCAGCGGGGGGCCTGGTGACGCGATTCACGCAGAATTGCGTCTTCGCGGCCCCGCCCCCTGCTTTACAATGCCTAAAATCACGGCATTGTGAAGAGGGGGTGGAGTCACGATGACGTGATCATGTGGCCCCGCCCCCAGTGTGACACAAAATGGCCGCCCCGCCCCCGGCTCCACCCCCAATGGCCGGCCCCGCCCTCCGCTATTAGCCGACAATCAGCTCTCTCCCAGAAGACTGGAGCCGATTGTTGGCAAGTATAGTCCATAGGGTTCCACAGGATACCTTGGGTGTATAGGCGATGGCGGCAGACATCCAGGCACCACAGAGTTAAAAATCTTCCATCCTCCCAGGATGCACTGGGGTCCCTCTCCTATACCCCGCCCCCGAGCCTCAGGCACTCAGTTTCATCACAAGCCATAGGCCGGAGGAGGATAAAAAGAGAGAGAAGAAAGTCTGGAACACACAAGAAATCACATTCTCACCCGAGGAGGATGGAAAAAACGGTGATCAGAGCAAAGCCCATCTACAGTAAACGTGCAACAGGGCGGGAGTCCTGTAGAACCCTATGGACTTCACAGAAATAGAGATAACAAGGGTAAGTTCTTACCATAGCTCATATTTTCTACTTCAGGTTCCATAGGGTATCCACAGGATACCTTGGGGATGTCCCAAAGCAGTATCCTTTAAGGTTGGGGATGCTCCTGTGCTGAGAGGAGAATCAGTCACCCGAAGGAAGCATCCTGAGAGGCGTAGGTATCAAAAGCATAATACCGTACGAAAGTATGGACAGATGACCACGTGACTGCCTTGCAAAGCTGAACCGCTGAGACACCACATCGAGCTGCCCACGAAGGACCCACAGACCTAGTGTTTAGTGGCAGGTCAACCTCTCTTATGGAAGCCATAAAGGACAAACAAAAAGTCAGACTTCCTAAAAGCAGAAGTGCGGTCCACATAAATCTTTAAGGCCCGCACCACATCCAAGGTGGCCTCACCAACCAAAAGGTCCGGTGAATTATATGATGGTACAATAATTTCCTCGTTGATATGGAAACTGGATACCATTTTCGGAAAAATCCCAGGACGAGAGCGCAGCTCAGCCCTGTTTATATGAAAAATTAGAAATGGAGGCCTCCATGAGAGAGCCCCCAATTCCGAGACCCTTCCGGCCGAAGCAATAGCCAGAAGGAATACTAGCCCTCATTCAGAGGTGGTCGGAGGATGCAAGCGGTCGCTCAGAAACTGGGCGGCCGCTTGCATCCTGACCGCCTGCCTCTGTTTCGGTCGTTAGGCTGTGGGTTTACACCCACAGGTCTAACGACCGCTAGGGTGATGGTCGCTAGGGTAGGGTCTCACTTGTCGTAAGCCCCGGAGAGCTTCTGGCTCTGTCAGAGCCGGAAGCTCTCCACTGACATCACTAGTGATGTCAGTGGGGCCTCCCCCAAATGGTAGGCATTCCCATGGGAATGCCTCTGTTTGGGCTGCACCCCCCCGGCCCGCCTTCCAAACAGGGCGAGCTGTCAATCAACATCGACAGCTCGCCCCCTTTGGAAAGAGACCCGCTACGACCGGCGCTGTCGGTTGTAGCGGGTCTCACACATGAGCGCGAAGTAGCTGGCTCCCTAGTGCGCATGCGCACTTGACAAACATCGAGGCGGCCGTGTGGTCGTAGACCGTACGGCCGCCTCTGAATGAAGGCCACAGTCTCAATGGTTAGCCATTTCAAATCCACTGAGCCCAGTGGTTCAAATGGCGGCTCTTGAAGAGAATTCAAGACCACAGCCAGATCCCATGGTGCCACAGGTGGGACAAAGGGAGGCTGAATATGAAGCACCCCTTGCATAAAGGTGCGAACATCAGGAAGCATAGCAATCCTACGATGAAGCCACACTGAAAGTGTAGACACCTGCACCTTCAGAGAAGCAAGGCGAAGACCCTGATCTAAGCCCGCCTGTAGGAAGGCCAGAACCTGGACAATCTGAACACTCGAGGAGCATAACCTCTAGGGTGACACCACTGGAAGAAAGCCTGCCATACTCTATGGTAGATGCTGGCGATGAAGGTTCCCGAGCTCTCAGCATGGTGTTGACCACTGAGCTGGAAAAACCCCTGGACCTCAAGAGGGCAGTCTCAATAGCCACGCCGTCAAAGACAGCAGACTCAGGTCCGGATGAAGGCAAGGGCCCTGAGATAGCAGGTCCTGATGTTGAGGTAACAACAGCGGAGTGTCCACTGAGAGACTCTGAAGATCCGTGTACCAGTGCTGCCTGGGCCACGCTGGAGTAATCAGCAGTTGCGTGCCGCCTTCTTGCTTGAATTTGCGTATCACTCGAGGAAGAAGGGAAAACGGAGGGAAGATGTATGCATACTGGAAGGTCCACCTGACCACCAGAGCGTCCACTAGACAAGCCTTTGCGTCTCTTGTTCTTGACCCGAACATCAGCAGTTTGTTGTTGTGTCGTGAGGCCATGAGATCTATCTCTGGAAGGCCCCACCTGTTCACCAGTAACTGAAACACCTCCTGGTGAAGAGACCACTCTCCTGGATGCACGTCTTGACGGCTGAGAAAGTCTGCTTCCCAGTTGAGGACTCCTGGTATGAACACTGCTGATATTGCGGTGAGATGCTTTTCCGCCCAAACTAGAATGCGGGACTCCTGTCAGAGCCGCCTGGCTGCGGATCCCTTCCCGGCGGTTTATGTAAGCCACCGTGGTGGCGATGTCTGACTGTACCTGCATGGGCCTTCCCTGCAGGACTTGTCTTGCTTGCTGGAGAGCCTTGAACACTGCCCGCAGTTCCAATATGTTTATTGGAAGTGCTGTCTCCAGTGGAGTTCACCTGCCCTGGAACAAGTGTAGACCAGTCACCGCTCCCCAGCCTCTGAGACTGGCATCCGTCGTCAGAAGGACCCAATCTTCAATCCAAAAGGGGTGCCCCTTGTAGCCACCAGGCCAGAGACATTCTCACCTCCAGGGGAAGCACCATAGTCTGTGTTTTTATCCGTTGGGGCAACCCATTCCATCTGGAGAGGATCAGCTTCTGCAGAGGTCTCCAGTGAAACTGGTCCAACTGCACCAATGTCGAACATGGATACCATGGACCCCAGTAACCTCAGTGCCGAGTGAATAGACACCCAGCGACTCTGCAGGCAAAGACGAACCTTTGCCTATAATGCAGAGATCCTTTCTCCCATCACAAAGATCCTCTGAAGTTGGGAATCCAACAGAGCTCCTAGATGGAGCATCCTCTGTGATGATACCAGGGAGAACTCCTTCCAATTTATCAGCCAGCCGTGAGTCTGCAATACAGAGACTGTTAGTTGCAGATAGCGCGGAAGTTTCTCTGGAGACTCCGCCAACAACAGGAGATCATCCAGATAAGGTAACAGGCGAACTCCCTGCATCCGCAGGTGGGCTGCCATGATGGCCATAACTTTGGCGAACACCCGAGGTGCTGTAGCCAGACCGAAAGGCAGAGCCTGAAACTGGAAGTTGTCCTCGACCACTGCAAACCTGAAGAAGCGCTGGTGCGCTGAGACAATAGGGATATGCAGGTAAGCGTCCTGAATATCCAACGACACCATGAAATTCCCAGGTTCCATCGCTAAAATGATGGAGCACAGGGTCTCCATCCTGACTCGAGAAACCCTCAAAAATTTGTTGAGAGATTTGAGTTTGAGTATTGGCTGGTAAGACCCATTGGGTTTCTGTACCAGAAAAAGATTGGAGTAATACCCCAATCCCCTCTGAGACAAAGGAACTGGCACTAGAACTCCATCCTGGAGCATCGTGTGCAATACCTTCTTGAATTCCCGGGCCCTGTCCTGATCGAACAGAAGACCCGTGGAGAAAAACCGTCTGGGAGGTCTCCTGCGGAAGGAGAGGGCGTACCCCTGAGAGACCATTTGTCTGATCCACGTGTCTGAAGTGGTCAGGCACCAGCTCTGGGCAAATTTCAGAAGTCAGCCTCCCACTTTGGGGTCCCCCAAAGAGAGGCCCATCCCGTCAGACCGAAGGTTTGTCATTGGACGTCTGGTACTCCAAGCCTGCTTCTTAGGCTTTGCAGGTTTCTTAGTGGCAGTCCTTCTTGGGAAGGACTGTATCCTGGACTTATTCTGCATTCTGTAGGGCCGAAAGGACGAAAAACCTGACCCTGATGGGACTGTAGCTGATGGCAAGCACGCAGACTTAGCTGCTGCTAGAGTGGCCACAATTTTGTCCAGGTCAGGGCCAAATAGGACTTCTCCATTGAAGGGTAAACCCTCCAAACCCTTTTTGGAATCAGCATCCGCCTTCCAAGACCACAGCCACAGGATATGAGGAGCCGCAACCACTGCCGAGGAGATCTTAGATGGAAGCAAACCCATATCTAATGCTGCCTCATTAATGTAGGTAGCTGAGGGCCTGATTCAGAGCCGGATGCTATTTGCGCTCGCTTGTTCAGAAAAAGGGGCCAGCTATTTAATTTGAGCGCTCGCTCTTTGCGGTCTGTTGACGCCTCTATGTCTGAGCGAGCGAACAAAATATGTGCTCGCTATTTTGTAAAGACGCCCCCTGGCCGCTCGCATCCTACGTCATCTCCGCTATTTATTTGATTAATCGAGTACATCAAAAGGCATCTGAACTGCTCGCAGTGCTTGTGGTAGGATTTTCCTACCGCAATCATGCGAACAGTTCAGGCTAAGAAACAACCAAGTGACGTGGTCGATGACGCTGCTTTGTTAATTATGCACACCCTTAAAACGCCCGTTTTGACCTTTTGGCACGCCTGCGTTCGGATCATCACTCCCCGTTTTCAAGCTCCTTCCCGTTACCACCCACAAACGCCTCATCCTGTCACTCAAATTAGCCGGCAATCGCTATTTTGTGAGCGCTTGCTTTCCGACCGCAATGACTGGTTGGCGCATGTGCATTACGACCCATACGCATGCGCAGATGTGCGAACATCACTCGGAGCGAACGAGCGGCCGCTTACAAGCGGCTCTGAATCAGGCCCTGAGTCCCTTAAATTACCCACCAACTTCACCTGCTCAGGTGACAAGTCTGGGTCCAGGGATGCCTCCAGGGTATCAGCCCACTGTTCCATGGCTCTAGCCACCCAGAACACGGCCATAGCCGGTCTGGACACACATCCTGCAAGGGAATACATAGATTTTCAGACATATTTCAACCTTGTGATCTGTTGGATCCTTTAAGGAGGACATGGAGGGTATTGGCAATGTAGCACTTCTTACTAGATGTGGGAATGCACTCGTGGCGGGGTCTCCCATTTTTAAAAATAAATTATCTGCAAAAAGGGTATGCCACCGCCATACATCTAGGGGGCTGGTAACGTTTACCCGGCGTTTTCCACGCCTCCTCTAAATGATCCACTAGCTGACCAGATAGGGGAAACACCGTAGCATCACCTTTAATATCCTTGAAAAAGGCATATTTTGATTTGGCTACAGGAGGTACGTCAGCCTCAATAATCAAGGCCGTGCACACCGCATGTATGAGGCCTGGTATACAGACCTTAGACTCCGTCTCTTTATTACGGGAAGTGTCTGGGTCCGACAGGACCAACATCTCACCGTCATCTGTCGTCACATCATCCTGATCACCCTGATCATGCTGAGGTTGCAGCTGACGCTTCTGCGGCCGCAATGACGACTCCCCTTGTAAAACATCCGACAGATGTTGCACAGGGGTAGACAATGAGCTAACCCATGCAGGTTCATGGATGACCTGAGAGGGCGATATCGGTAAACTCTGGAGGTACTACCAACTGTCTGGGGAACCCCTGAATAGGGGATGACACCATAGACTGCTGTGAGACCCCCATCTGGGGAAACGCAGGGGGTGTCGCCAGCTGACTCACTAGGGTTGTAAGTGCCTTAGCAAAACAAGCCCACGGTAGCTCCTGCACAGGTGCAGTGACAGAAATTGTCCATGCCTGTCTAAGACACGCCGTACATAACCTATCAGAGTTACCTTCACCCTCTGCCAGTGGTACGAAGCATATAGTACACTTTGGCAGAGTGGAGAACTCATGCTCACTGTCAGACATCTTGTGTGACCCGGAGCTGTGACAACCGCACTCACAATAAACTGTATAGTGAGGTAATAACCCCCTTGCAACACCGCACCGCAAGGGCTTTAGCAGAGAAGAGATAGTTAAAAAATGGCTGACAGTTGCGAAAGTAACAGGCAGCAGCTAGCATTCAGTCACATACAATGCAGAATACAAAAACCCTGCACTATCTGCGCTTTATCAACTACACAGACCTGAGTCTGGTAGGAAACAGCACTGCATACTCTGACCTTGCACCGGAGGAGAGGTATGCGGGGAGACCCAGACCACAATGCCGCCGTTATCAGCGTCCAGCAGCGCTTGCCAAGTGTTCATAAAATGGCCACCGAGGAGCAGAAAGGAGGCTGGTCCGGGGAGGAGCGCATGCAGATGCCTAACCACAGTGAAGAGGCCATGTGCAGCGGGGGAGGTGCCGGCTGCCGAGCAGGGAAATCACACTCCCCTGGCATGCATTTAACCCCTGGGATGCTGGACATTGCTGTTTCTGTCCAGCCCGCTGTCCCAGGGGGTAGTGGAGGCACAGGGATCAGTAGCCTGGTCCACGCTGCAGCCAGTCCCCCCTGCCTGGGGACAAAGGACTGTGTTATTCGGCGAAGACCCCCCACACTTACGGCGGGACCTCGACACTTACCTGCAATCCCCTTGAGTCCAGCCACAGTCCGGGAAACCGGGTTCACAGCTAGCTGTGACCCCAGTTACCCACCATGATCCCCGGATCAGTACCGGCGTTCTGGTACCAGCGGGGTATAGGAGCGACATGGACGTCAGAATTGACTGTCCATGTTGTTCACTCATTAGGTGTGCACAGCTGCATTGAAGAACTTCATGGGCCTCAGAGACCCCCACTCTGTACAGTGCATCCGACTTCGGCCAGGCACCGACGAAAACTGAGTGCCTGAGGCTCAGGGGCCGGGTATAGGAGAGGGACCCCAGTGCATCCTGGGAGGATGGAAGATTTTTAACTCTGTGGTGCCTGGATGTCTGCCGCCATCGCCTATACCCCCAAGGTATCCTGTGGATACCCTATGGAACCTGAAGTAGAAAAACACTTTTTGGTGCCCCTCATCCCTCTGCACTAGGTACTGGCCAGTCCGTTTGAAAGTCTTTTCTTCCCTACTGTATATGGTGGTTTCTCTGGAATGGGGAACCTATGATGAATTTGAGCCTCACTAGGCAGCGTCTTCAGCCAGTATTCACCCTTTATGCAGGAGATAACATTGTCTGGAAGATGCCCCCCTGCATCTCTCCAGGCCCCATGTCTCTCAGCCTCATTCCTCTAGCTCCTTTGTTTCAGCCTCATTCCCCAGCCCCCATAGGTCTTTCAGCCCCATTCCCCATTTCAGGTTACGGCCTATGGGGGTCATTCAGACCCGCTCGTGAACGGCAGTATGCTCGCAAGCGGGTCGATGTTCCCCCACTGCGCATGCGCATGATGGAGGGAGCTCCGTCGTGCGAATGCGCGAGACCCGGCGAGCGACAGGCTCTCCATCGCTCCGGGTCTCGCACCAAAGGGGGCGTGCTGTCGATGTTGATTGACAGCACGCCCCCTTTGGTGGGCGTGCCTGCCAGATGGAGGCATTCCCATGGGAATGACTACTGTCTCAAGCCGGCCCCACTGACATCACTAGTGATGTCAGTGGTAGTGATTTTGGCTCTGATAGAGCCAAAATCACTGCAGGGCTTGCGGCAGCGAGACCCTACGCAGGGTCTCCGTCGCAAGCCCGATGGTCAAGACTATCGCGACCATCATCATGGACGCTCGCTATAGCTGTGGGTGGTAACCCACAGCTATGCGAGCGTCCATGAGGACGCTCCAATAAAAGGTAGGAGGGCCCTGATTCAGAGCGAGCGCTCTGGTCAGAACGTTCAGCTCTGAATCAGGCCCTCTGATCGGTCGTTACTCACCCAAGTGCCGACTTCCCAAGCGGTCAAACGTCTGGTGCGGCAGCGAGTGATGCGCTGAGGATTATACCTCGACTTGGTTACTGTGGTTGCCGTCATGGGCACAGACACGACAGTTATTACCTGACTCATCCTTTACCCAATGGTAGGGTGGTTGCTGTCTGCTGATGCTGTCCTCCAATGGACTGTTACCTTAGGGTATATAACTGGGCTCCAGACAGCAGGAAGTTGCCTGTACAATGTTACTACTGGTGTATGCTTGCCGTAACTTAGTTCCAGGTTCCTTGCTCCTTTCCTCTCACGAGTTATCTCTGGTGTTCTGTCTCTACTCTTCAAAGGGATTCTCCTGTGCCAGTGGTGCGTCTGGGTGCTGGTAAGTTACTCCATTGTGCCAATACAGTACCAGCAGGGTACAGGGTTCTCACACTGAAGTATATTCTCCTAGGCCTCCATGGTGTTACGTTCCTCCATTTCCCACTTATATCGGATAGCTGACCAAAGGGCCGCCACCTGCTTGCTGGGTGCAGCTTAAATACCCATATCCCGCTTGGAGGGGTCACTGGTGAACACCTCTCAGCAAGTTAGACTCCGCACCTTTTGGTCAGGTCTCGTCAACATCCGGTACTTGTGGATGAGGAGGACATACATCCAGGCCCCTTGCCTCTGATTCCTTTCTCAACCCGGGACCTCAGCTTTCAGCTCGTCAGTTCCTCCTGAGCAGACCGTGACACCCCAGCCCTAATGTGTCTCTTTGCCCCATTCCCAAGCCTGTCTCTCAGAATTATTCCCCCAGCCCCAGTGTGTCGCTCAGCCCCATTCCAAGCCCCAGTGTGTCGCTCAGCCCCATTCCCCGGCCCCAGTGTGTCGCTCAGCCCCATTCCCCGGCCCCAGTGTGTCGCTCAGCCCCATTCCCCGGCCCCAGTGTGTCGCTCAGCCCCATTTTTCGGCCCCAGTGTGTCGCTCAGCCCCATTCCTCGGCTCCAGTGTGTCTCTCAGCCCCATTCCTCGGCCCTAGCCTGTCTCCTTCCCCAACACTTACCGGCTGCTGCTCTTCTGTGTTTGGCTGCCTGCTTATTTCGTGTCACCGTGCAGGCTGCTTGTTGTTTCAGAATGTATGGAGACAGAAGGAAGATCTCCTGGTCCTGGAGGCGGGCTGCAGAGGGGATGGAGGCAGAGACATCAGTGGCGACTGACAGGCTCCGCAAAGGCTTGTAGGAGGAGCTGCTGCGGGGCATGCACAGCAGCTTCCCCATCGACCATTTGAGCATAAGCTGTGTTACTATAAAGCTGCCTGATCGGAGTGGAGCTCCAATCGTGGCAGCGGGCATAGGTAAGGGAGGGGCGGCCAACGGCCACTTTAGGGACTATCCCAGCAGCCCAATCACAACCTGCACTGTGTCGTTGGGCCTGACAGCTGCAATCAGGGGACAGGACGCCCCTAGAAACAGCACTTGTAAGATCACCAAATAATAAAATAAAAAAGCACTGGTCAAAGTACAGATCCCAGGGGTACTCCACTGGTAACCTTTCCCTCTCTTTACACTGCACTACATCTACTATGAATCTCTGGGCCTGATTCAGACATGGACAGAATTGCAGAGCCGCACACAAGCAGTTATGCAATTCTGTCCATCTCAAATGCAAAGCAGCTGGAGGTGTCTATAGGAAACAGAAACCTCCTTGCTGGTTCAGCAATCCCAATGCTTCAACCGAGGTTGCAGCCTGGGATCACCATCACGACCGATGATCACGATAATTGCTCTTTTGGACAAGGATATAGTGACTGAAATTTACAGCAGCCTGGCTGGGTCCTAGCAACTCTGAGGCCAGGAAATTTACATCCACCAACGCAGACCCTTGCCTCGTCCCTCTCGGAAAGAAATGGGGGCAACACGCCCCGGTTTCCGGGAATGGTGGCCAGCCACGCCCCCACTCAACCAGCAAATGCATGCTGTTGCTTGTGGGGTTTTGTGAATGAGATCACAGGACCCATTGTGTACATGCGCAGAATGAGTCTTGCACAAACCATCCAACATCGCTATGCACTAACCATTGGGTTAGCGTACATCTGTGAATCAGGCCCTTTGTTTCCTATTTTGGATACAAGTTATTATCCATTCAATCATCATCATCCCTAAAAAGTGGGAGGCACATATAGAAACCGTTGTAATTCCTACACCGTTCACCTGATTTGGATGTAATTACCCTCAAATTAAATCTGAAAGTCTGCAGTTAAAGCACATCTTGTTTGTTTCATTTCAAAGCCATTGTGGTGGTGAATAGAGGCCAAAATATGAAAATTCTGACAATGTTTATGCCTCTGACTGTATTTGGTATTTGGCATGATCTCCCCCCAGTAAATCCATGCTATTTGGGATCCTGTAAATTGCTGGAGTTGAGATATTCCACGACGCTTTCTTTTAATAGTGTTTACATTATTGTAGCTAGTGACTGGTTGAATAATTATTTTAAATGGTTTTACCAGCACCCTTTTAAGCTCTTTTAGTATCCTTAGATATAATCCTTCTGGTCCCATTGATTTATCCACATTCAGTTTTGAGAGTTCTGTTAGGACCTTCTCCTCTGTAAATGTACTTGTATCTCCTGTCCTGTCCTGCTCCACCAGTGACACACAGGCACCGTTGCGAATTAGCAAATCAAACAAATGTCAATGGTACAGATGTGATTATTTTTTTTGAGGGGGGGGGGGGGGTTGCACTTAATAGTGCTGATAGGGGTGTTCTCTGTTGGACAAACACTTCCCTTACAGTAATTAAGAGCTTCAGTGGGAAAGTTCTGTCATTATGTTTGAACTAGAATTTTACTTAATGGATGGTATATAATGAATGGATTGTCAGCAAATACTGTATGTACTGTAAGTATGGTACCATATAAACTAGACAGCTTTGCCTATTACCCACTAAGGGTCCATTTCTAATTAAATATTTGCGGCATATTCCCCGAAAACACCAGTTTTCAGGGGATAGCCGCAAATATTAAGTACACCCCAGATGAAATATAGAGGAATCGTAGCAAATATATCTGATATTTTCTGAGGTCCCTCCATTTCTGACAGCAGCCATAACCTCCATAGGTTGCTGTGAGATTTACCAAGCTCTGGAATGTTTGGCCCCTGCAGCCTAAGCGATCTGAAGATGGTATTGTGTTGCTGCAGCCTATGGGCTACACTTTGCAAAATGTTCCCGAAGAGGGTTACTCAGGAACGTGGTTTGTCCACTGCCCATGCGCAGAAGTCCTGATAGAGAAGAGGCCACTGATATGGTCACTTCACTCCGAGCACTATTTAATACATCCGGGGGGTATAATCCATACTGCAATACAATCATGGGTGCTACTATCGCACCCAGAACGCATTGCAGTATGTGATTATTGCTAAATGGGTCCCTAAGACTTGACTACTATGAACACTTCGGGCCTGATTCAGACTTGGAAATAGAGTGAGATATCTCTCTCAACTGATCATCTTGGTAAAAACCATGCTGCACTGCAAATGGGGCAGATTTACAATGTGCGGAGAGATTTAGATTTGGGAGGAGTGTTTCCAATCTGACATCTAAATTGTAGAGTAATAATAAAGCTGTGCAGTTTTTGTGGGCTACATGCAAAAGCAGCCAGTATTTACCTCATATGTAAAAAACAAAAATGTATGTATGTATTTACACCCCTTGCATTGCAATATGGTTTGTTCAGGTTCACAGTTGAATCAACTCTGTGTCAGGCCCTTTGTCCCTCCACCCTAGAATCAAAACAAGCAATTGCAGAGATATCCAAAAGTTATCATTTGCAGGCAACTTTTCCCAAGCTCCTACTAACTGGAAAAATAAAATCTATTTCAATGTGAACAATGTAACAATCCAATTTCCCATGACACTACAACATAGGCTGAGTGAGGCAGAGTGCCAGTTGTACTGGAACCTATGTGGAACCTTGACACTTACACACATTATGCTGCAGAATGACACCACACAAACTGTCACACAACAGTATGTTATGAATAATCTGTTACAAAGGATTATACGCACCTAGAGCAGGACAGCAGCACACCTGCTTCCAGCCATAGAGGGACCTTTATGGTGACATTGGGGATGGTCATAAGACTGCACTGTGCCCATAATAATGCCCAATGTCACATAATACAGACACAGGGGAAGTGTGTGCGGGATTACCACAGCAGAGACCTTACAATGGGAGTGAGACTCTGGACTACGTCTATGCTCCTGTCTCCGGCAGAAAAGCCAAAAAGTACGTACACATACATTACATACATGAGTGAGACACATATTAACTACGGAACCAGAACTAGCAGGATATAAACAATGAAGGAGCCATTCTGAGCATACACCCTGTCCGGGTTGTCCCTGGTACTCGCTTCTGCCTCTCACTGTGAGGAAGCAGCATGACCGTGCCTGTACACCCGTGTCAGCCTATCACAGTTACTAGGGAGTGTCTCTTCTGTCTCTCACAGTTTCCTTCCGGTATCATATCCTCCGAATATGGCAGCTGCCGGGTTGTGCTTCTTCTTATCAACAGGTAATGATGATATCATTCGGTCATTTAAGTTGGATGCACAGTATTGCTGTGATTTACCCTGTGTTCCCGCCGCCGCCACAGCGTCTGCATCCATCCACTGCTGCTTAGTACTGTATAATGTCTGGCTTTCCTGTGTTACTGTGTGGCCACTCGCACCATCCACTGAAGCATATTAGTATATATATTTCTGGCTTTCCTGTATGGCTACTCTCCCCATCCCTTCTGCATAGCCGTGTATTTCCTCTATCACTGTATGAGTGACCACTCACTCCATCCCCTGCTGCATAGCATACAGTAGTCTGGCTCTCTTGTATCACTGTATAGCCACTCACCCCTTCCCCTGCTGCATAGCATACAGTAGTCTGGCTCTCTTGTATCCCTGTATAGCCACTCACCCCTTCCCCTGCTGCATAGTAGTATATAATATATGGCTTTCCTGTATTACTGTATGACCCACTCACTCCATCCCCTGCTGCATAGCATAGTCTGGCTCTCTTGTATCACTGTATAGCCACTCGCCCCTTCCCCTGCTGCATAGTAGTATATAATGTATGGCTTTCCTGTATTACTATATGAGTGACCACTCACTCCATCCCCTGCTGCATAGCATACAGTAGTCTGGCTCTCTTGTATCACTATATAGCCACTCACCCCTTCCCCTGGGTCCTCTCGGTGAAGGGGATTTAGACATTACTCCTTCCCCTGCTGCATAGTAGTATATAATGTCTGGCTTTCCTGTATTACTGTATGACCACTCACTCCATCCCCTGCTGCATAGCATAGTCTGGCTCTCTTGTATCACTATATAGCCACTGACCCCTTCCCCTGCTGCATAGTAGTATATAATGTTTGGCTTTCCTGTATTACTGTATGACCTCTCACCCCACTGCTGCATATTCGTGTATATATATTCCTGGTTTTCATGTATTACTGAATGGCCTCTAACCCCATACACTGCTGCATATTAGTATATATATTGTATGGCCACTCACCCCATCCCTGCTGCATAGCATAGTCTGGCTCTTTTGTAACACTGTATGGTCACTCACCCCTTCCCCTGCTGCATAGCATAGCCTTGCTATCCTTTATCACTGTATGGCCACTCACCCCATCCCTGTTGCGTAGCATAGTTTGTTTCTCCTGTATCATTGTATGGCCACTCATACCATCCCCTGCTACATAGTGTGACTCTCTTCTATCACTGTATGGCCACTCACCTGTTACATAGCATTACCTGGGCTCTCTTTTATCACTATAGCCGCTCACCCCATCCCTTGCTGCATTGTGTGTGTGTGTATATATATATATGTATGTGTATATATATATATATATATATATATATATATATATACTGTACAAAATGCTCTACTCTTGGACTTCCTTCTTAATTTATGATTGCAGCCACCTGTGTTTAAACACCCTTCTCACCAATTACCTGGTTCAACACAGGTGACTGCGATCATAAATTTGGTGGGAAGTCCAGGAGTAGAGCATTTTGTACCTGATTGAAGGGGTCATGAGAGTAGGTTACTGTATGGCCACTCACCCCATACCTTGCTGCATAGTATATATAGCCTGACTCTCCAGTATCACTGTATAGCCACTCCTCCAATCCCCTTCTTCAAAGTGTATATAGTAGGGGTGAGCGGGTTCGGATTTCTGAAATCCGAACCCCCCCGAGCCCCCCCGATCCGAGTCCGATCCGAGTCAGGCTCGACTTTTCCCGCCTGACTCGGATCTGACATTGAGGCAAAACGTCATCATCCCGCCTTCCGAGTCTCGCGGGTTTTGGATCCTATATAAGGTACCCGCGTCGGTGCCATTTTCTCACTCGGCTGTGGACAGTGAAGAGGGAGGGTGGGAGTTAGTGCTGTGTAGTGTAGTGTAGTGTAGTGCTGCTGTTGTCCACTACTTCAAAGTCCATAGGGGCTGGCTGTGTTGTGCTGTGCTGCTGTTGTTAATAGGGGCTGTGTCCACTACTTCAAAGTCCATAGGGGCTGGCTGGACTGTGTTGTGCAGTCAGTTCTCCATAGGGGCTGTGTCCACTCCAAAGTCCTGTGCAGTGTCCCAGTCCTAAAGGGGTGCTGTAGTGTTGTCCAGGGGGTGCTCTGTCCATCAGGGGTGCTCCCCCCAAGTGCTAAAAAAATAATATATTTTCTGTGTTTGTGAATTGTGTGCGCAGTAGCCGCACGTGCATCAACAAAGTAGTGCCAAGCGTGCGCCTGTGTCATAAGTAAAGGGCCGGCTGGCTTGACCGTTAAAGGGTGCTGTAACCCACAAAGTACACTCCAGTCCAAACAAAAAAAAAAATTATTTTCTGTGTTTAGCCGCACGTATATATCAAATCGATATAACATAAATGGAGGACCAAACTTTCTCCGATAAAAATAAAATAGAGAAAGATCAAGAACCACTTCCTCCTAGTGCTGAAGCTGCTGCCACTAGTCATGACATAGACGATAACATGCCATCAACGTCGTCTGCCAAGGCCGATGCCCAATGTCATAGTAGAGGGCACATACAATCCCAAATGGCAAAGTTCAGGAAAATGACCTTGAAAAAGACATTTAAATCAGCTGAAGAGAAACGTAAACTTGCCAATATGCCATTTACGACACGGAGTGGCAAGGAACGGCTAAGGTCGATCCCTAGTATGTTCATGACTAGTGGTTCAGCTTCACATGACGATGGAAGCACTCCTCCCACTAAAAAAATCAAAAGAGTTAAGCTGGCAAAAGCACAGCGAAGAACTGTGCTTTCTAAGAAGATATCACAAATCCCCAAGGAGAGTCCAAGTGTGGTGGTGGTTGCGATGCCTGACCTTCCCAGCACTGGACGGGAAGAGGTGGCTCTTTCCACCATTTGCACGCCCCCTGCAAGTGCTGAAAGGAGCACCCACAGTCCACTTGCTGATATGCAAATTGAAGATGTCACTGTTGAAGTACAACAGGATGAGGATACTGGTGTAGCTGGCGCTGAGGAGGAAGTTGGCGAGGAGGATTCTGATGGTGATGTGGTTTGTTTAAATCAGGCTCCGGGGGAGACAGTTGTTGTCCGTGGGATGAAAAAGCCCATCACGGTCATGCCTGGGCAGAAGACCAAACATTCCACCTCTTTGGTCTGGCAATATTTCTATCCAAATCCGGACAACAACTGTCTTGCCATATGTACCATATGTAAAGGTGAAATAAGTAGGGGTAGGGACGTCAACCACCTAGGAACATCCTCCCTTATACGGCACCTGCAGCGCGTTCATAAAAAGTTACTGTCAAGTTCAGAAACTTTGGCTCAGACCGTAAGCAGTCCAGGGACACCTAAATCCCATTGTCCTGTTGTATCCAAGCGCCTGCAAACCACACCGTCAACTCCCTCCTCGTCAATTTCCTCCTTAGTCAGGATCAGAAGTAGTCCTGCAGGCCATATCACTGGCATGACTGACTCTCCTATCCGGGATTCCTCCGGAGGATCCTGCATTGCTACGCCTACTGCTGCCGCTGCTGCTGTTGCTGCTGCTGCTGGGAGTCGTTCATCATCCCAGAGAGGAAGTAGGAACACCACTACTTTTACTAAACAATTGACCCTCCAACAGTCCTTAGCGAGGAGGATGAAGTACGACAGCAGTCATCCTGAAGCAAAACGTATAACTGAGGCCTTGACTGCTATGTTGGTGTTAGACGTGCGTCCGGTATCCGCCATTAGTGCAGTGGGATTTAGACAATTGATGGAGGTAGTGTGTCCCCGGTTCCAAATCCCGTCTAGATTCCACTTCACTAGGCAGGCGATACCGAGACTGTACAGAAACGTCAGAAAAAGTGTCCTCAGTGTCCTGAAAAATGCCGTTGTACACAATGTCCACTTAACCACGGACATGTGGACAAGTGGAACAGGGCAGACTAAGGACTATATGACTGTGACAGCCCACTGGGTAGATGTATCACCTTACGCAGCAACAGCAGCAGCGTCACCAGTAGCAGCATCTCAGAAACGCCAGCTCGTTACAAGGCAGGCTACGCTGTGTATCACCGGTTTCAGTAAGAGGCACACCGCCGACAACCTCTTAGAGAAACTGAGGGAAATCATCGCCCAGTGGCTTACCCCACTTAGACTCTCCTGGGGATTTGTGATATCTGACAACGCCACCAATATTGTGCGGGCATTACATCTGGGCAAATTCCAGCACGTCCCATGTTTTGCTCACACAATAAACTTGGTGGTGCAGAATTTTCTGAAAAGCGACAGGGGCGTGCAGGAGACGCTTTGGGTGGCCCGAAAAATTTCTGGCCACTTTCGCCATTCAGCGACTGCGTGCCGAAGACTGGAGCGCCAGCAACCACTCTTGAACCTGCCCCGCCATCACCTGAAGCAAGAGGTTGTGACGCGGTGGAACTCAACCCTCTATATGCTTCAGAGGATGGAGGAGCAGCAAAAGGCCATACAAGCCTATACATCCACCTATGACATAGGCAAAGGAGGGGGTATGCACCTGACTCAAGCGCAGTGGAGAATGATTTCCGTGTTGTGCAAGGTTCTTCAGCCCTTCGAACTTGCCACACGTGAAGTCAGTTCAGACACTGCCAGCTTGAGTCAGGTCATTCCCCTCATCAGGCTTTTGCAGAAGCAGCTGGAGAAAGTGAAGGAGGAGCTAAGACGGAGCGATTCCGCTCGGCATGTGGGACTTGTGGATGAAGCCCTTCATTCGCTTTGCCAGGATTCCAGGGTGGTCAATCTGTTGAAATCAGACCACTACATTTTGGCCACCGTGCTCGATCCTAGGTTTAAAGCCTATGTGGTGTCTCTCTTTCCGGCCGACACAAGCCTGCAGAGGTGCAAAGACCTGCTGGTGAACACACTGTCAGCTGAAGCGGAACGTGACACGTCAACGGCTCCTTCTTCATTTTCGCCCGCAACTGGGGCTGCCAGGAAAAAACTTAGGTATCCTAAGCAACCCGCTGGCGGTGATGCAGGCAGGCAGGACCAAGTTTGGACATCTGGTCCGGACTGAAGGACCTGGCAACAATTTCTGACATGTCTACTGTCACTGCATATGATACTGTCACCATTGACAGAATGGTGGAGGATTACATCGGTGACAGCATCCAAGTAGGCATGTCAGACAGTCCATACCTGTACTGGCAGGAAAAAGAGGCAATTTGGAGGCCCCTGTACAAACTGGCTCTATTTTACCTGAGTTGCCCCCCCTCCAGTGTGTACTCCGAAAGAGTGTTTAGTGCAGCCGGGAACCTTGTTAGCGAAAGGCGTAGGAGGTTGCTTCCACAGAATGTGGAGAAGATGATGTTCATCAAAATGAATTATCAGCTCTTCCAGGGAGACCAGCCTCCAGAAGGTACAGAGGGACCTGTGGTGGTGGATTCAAGTGGGGACGAGTTAATACTTTGTGAGGATGAGGATGTACACACTGAAGAGGGTGAGGAATCGGTGGATGAGGAGGATGAGGATGACATCTTGCCTCCATAGAGCCAGTTTGTGCAGGGACACATTAATTGCCAGCTTGTTTTGTGGGGGCCCAAACGAACCAATCATTTCAGCCACAGTTGTGTGGCAGACCCTGGCGCTGAAATGATTGGTTTGTTAAAGTGTGCATGTCCTGTTTATACAACATAAGGGTGGGTGGGAGGGCCCAAGGACAATTCCATCTTGCACCTCTTTTTTTTCTTTGCATTATGTACAGTTTGGGGCCTAGTTTTTCAAACTGCCATCCTGTCTGCCACTGCAGTTTCACGCCTAGATGGGTCACGTGTTTGTGCCGCCCACTCGTGTCGCTTAGCATAGTCATCCAGCTACCTCGGTGCAACGTTTTGGACATAAAAACACTATTGTGAGGTGTGAGGTGTTCAGAATAGACTGGAAATGAGTGGAAATTAAGGTTATTGAGGTTAATAATAGCATAGGAGCAGAAAAACCTACAAATTCTGTGATTTTAGCTGTTTTTATGCTTTTTTTTAAAAAAATACAGATCCAAAACACAAAACCCAGAACCCAAAACACGGAAGGGTGGTTTTGGCAAAACCAATCCAGATCCAAAACACGAAGAAAGATCCAGATCCAAAACCAAAACACAAAACACGAAAAGTGGCCGGTGCACACCCCTAGTATATAGCCACTCACTCCATCCCCTACTACATTGTATTACTGTATGCTCACTCACCCTATCACCTGTTAAATAGTATAGCCTGGCTTTCCTATAGCACCGTATCATGACTCACCCCATACACTGCTGCATAGCATAGTCTGGATCTCCTGTATCACTGTATGGCCACTCTCCACATCCTCAGTTACATAGTACAGCCTGACTCTCCTTTATTACTGTTTGGCCACTCACTCCATCCCTTGCTGCATAGTATATATGTCCTCTCCTGTACCACTGTATGGGCACTCACCCCATCCCCTGCTACATAGTGTATATTGCCTGATTTTCTTGTATCACTGTATGGTCTTTCACCCCATAACCTGCTGCATAGCATAGCATAGCTTGGCTCTCCTGTTTCAGTGTATGGCCACTCACCCAACCCCTGCTGCATAGTATAGGGTGGGCTCTCCTGTATCACTGTATGGCCACTCACCCCATCCCCTGCACATAGTATAGGGTGGGCTCTCCTGTTTCACTGTTTGGCCACTCACCCCATCCCCTGCTGCATAGTATAGGGTGGGCTCTCCTGTATCACTGTATGGCCACTCACCCCATCCCCTGCACATAGTATAGGGTGGGCTCTCCTGTTTCACTGTTTGGCCACTGACCCAACCCCTGCTGCATAGTATAGGGTGGGCTCTCCTGTATCACTGTATGGCCACTCACCGCCTCCCCTGCTGCATAGTATAGGGTGAGCTCTCCTGTTTCACAGTATGGCCACTCATCCCAACCCCTGCTGCATAGTATAGCTTGGGCTCTCCTTTATCACTACATGGCCACTCACCCCATCCCCTGCTGCATAGTATAGGGTGGGCTCTCCTGTATCACTGTATGGCCGCTCACCCCAACCCCTGCTGCATAGTATAGGGTGGGCTCTCCTGTTTCACTGTATGGCCACTCACCCCATACCCTGCACATAGTATAGGATGGGCTCTCCTGTTTCACTGTATGGCCACTCACCCCATACCCTGCACATAGTATAGGGTGGGCTCTCCTGTTTCACTGTATGGCCACTCATCCCATCCCCTGCTGCATAGTATAGGGTGGGCTCTCCTGTTTCACTGTATGGCCACTCACCCCAACCCCTGTTGCATAATATAGGATGGGCTCTCCTGTATCACTAGTAATATCTGGGAGGTGTGGTGTATGTCCAGGCGCCAAAGATACTTAGAGCTGCACCCCTATTCTCAACAAGAGTTGTACCCTAAGATAACTCAAACAGAATATGCAAAAATAGAAAAGGTATGAGGCCAGTGTGCACTGGTATCAATATGGAGATATAATATATATTCTCATGGGAAGAAATAAATACTTTCCTTAAGTATATGTCGTTCTGCATCTGTGTATTTTCTTCCTTCTCATGCATCCCGTGTCATAAAAAACATAAAAACACAGAACCATAGTGTAATCCACTTAAAAAATATAGTTTATTAGGACAAAATCTAAAATCACACAAAAATTTCTTTGAAAATAATTAATCCGATGTAATATACTTCAACGGTATCAAAAAGGTTATCAGGTGTATAATTACCAGATATCCCCTGGCATAAAGACCTTGGCTTGTGGTACAGACTGAAGGTTTTCTGCTGTGGACATTTCTTAGATTGCCCCTGGCACTAAGGAACATCAGTGAAGCATCCGGAGGCTTCTATGCTGTGATTTTTTTACAAGCCTTTATGCCAGGGGATATCTGGTAATTATACACCTGATAACCTTTTTGATGCTTTTGAAGTATATTACATCGGCTTAATTATTTTCAAATACATTTTTGTGTGAGTTTAGATTTTGTCCTAATAAACTATATTTTTTAAGTGTATTACACTATGGTTCTGTGTTTTTATGTTTTTTATGACACGGGATGCATGAGAAGGAAGGAAATACACAGATGCAGAACGACATATACTTAAGGAAAGTATTTACCGGTATTTTTTCCCATGAGAATATATATTATATCTCCATATTGATACCAGCGCACACTGGCCTCATACCTTTTCTATTTTTGCATCTCCTGTATTACTGTATGGCCACTCACCCCATCCCATGCTGCATAGTATAGCCTGGGCTCTTCTGGATCACTGTATGGCCACTCACCCCATCCTTGCTGCATAGCATATTCTGACTCTCCTTTATTACTGTATGGCCACTCAGCCCATCCCCTGCTACATAGTGTAGCCTGGGCTCTCGTCTATTGCTGTATGGCCACTCACCCCACTACTCCATCAGGGATGCGGTTAACATCCCCACAACCTGGATGCAGTCTGCTGGAACCCCGGTATCAGAATCCTGATTGCAGAGACAACACCGGCGCTGAAATCCCAACATGACTTGGGATACCGACGCCGGGATCCTGGCAGACGGCATCCCGATCGTAAGGACACAGGGGAAAGGTAAGTATCAGCCGTGTGGGGGGGGGGGGGGGAGTAAGGTTGTTTTAAGTTCATTTACCACCGGAGGAAGGGGGGGGTAAGGGTTAGGTACTAAGGGGAGAGGGTTAGGTTTATGCACTTACCGGGAGGGTTAAGGTGCGGGGTAGGGAGGGTTAGTATAAGGGTGCAGGAAGGGAGGGTTAGGGGGCAAATAGGACAGGGGAACATTACTTACGGTTCCCCTGATGGGATTGGAACCATCGGGATGCCGCTGTCAGTCTACTGACAGCCGGCATCCCGCCCCTCAGTACTTCATACCAATTCCCTCGATCACCTGTTATCAGTGTAGTATATGGCACTCAGTAATCTCATTGCAGTGCGCAGCTAGCGTCAGCGGAGGTGTATAAACCAAATACATGTTAACATCATTACTATTTGTGTTTATTGCAGCCTCCTTCTTGCTGCTGGCCCCCTCTTTGGCATTTGTGGAGGACTTAGATGACACGTAAGTACTGGCACTCACGGACCGATTCAATTAGCCATGAGTTGGCCAAAAATTGTTTAATGTGGATCAAAACCTGTGGCTATGAGATTTTGCTATTCAATTAGAAATCCGTGTTCAGTAAAAGTGGGTCTCAATGGGAGTTAACGCAGATTTTAGTTCACAGCCCCTGAGTAGAAGAAGGTAGGGTAAATCTTTATTTTAAGGTAAACATATCAGGACTCTGGGCCTGATTCAGACCCGGACGCCGAGCCGCGAACGCACGCTATGGCCGATAATCACATGTTTACGCATGCGTCAATATGCGCATGCGAGAGTTACTCATTGTGCTCGGAAATTGTGCGCTCGTAGTACACAGACTGGACGCTAATTTGAGTGACAGATAGTGCTGTTTGTGGGTGGTAACGGGAAGGTGCTTGTGAATGGGGGAGTGGATATGCGAACACAGGCATGTCTGGGCATCTAAACAGCGTTTTATGGGTGTGCATAATTAGCTAAGATGCGTCATTGTACACGTCACTTGGTTGTATTTCAGCCACAATTGATCGCAGTGCTTGCGGTGGGGTAGGGTCTATCTCAAGCACTGCGTGCAGCTCCGATGGCTCTCGATGTCACTGATTAATCACACACTTCCGGGAGATGACGTGTACTAAGAGAGAAAGGTGGGCGTCTTTATACTGGTGTACATTTTCTCTGCCGTCGCTCTCTAAGGCATAGAGGGTGTCCTTCCACCAGACAGTGCGATCGCAGGATTTGCATAACAGGCCTCATATGGCTGTGTGCTTAGCGTCCGGGTCTGAATCAGCTTCTTTGTGCAGCTTAGCGTCCGGGTTTGAATCAGCTCCTTTGTGCAGAGCCTTTGATACACCCCTTTCAATAATAGTTATTATTATCAAATAGAGGCATTTAAATAGCATAATTTGACAATAATGGGGGGAATTCAATTCAGTGCGATGTTGAATAGCCACGGAAGGGAGCTCCCAAAGCTATTCTATACACTGCGCTGTTTAGGCGGACAAAGGATTTCTTCTCGCAACTCCCTATGGATGCGAGGAGAAATCCGACAAAAGTGCCGGGAGCGCAGCTGTTTTACTGCTTAGCGTGGCGCTAACAGCCACGCGCTCAGCACTTTAGTCAGAGAATGCCTGATCTCGTGCCTTAACACCCTTATTAAGTTGCAAGAACAGGCATTCTCAGACATAACAGCGCACTGAATTGAATAGCTTCGGGAGATCCCTCCCGACGCTATTCAATTCTCTTTGAATTGAATTCCCCACAATGACTTGTCATTTTTCAGGTGTTTTTTTGTAAAAAGTCCAAAAATGGGTTGAATCATGCGAGGTATGTATTTCCGGTTGTTGTATTGATGGGAAATTAGTTTTTGAACTTGCATCTGGGAGTTAAGTGTTTTTTCCCAATATCTTTGAAACTTGCTTAATAACAATTAAAAATCACATTACCGACATTTTTGTGTACCCCAAAATAACTAGAAGTTTTAGGGATTGCACATATGCGCTATCGACAACAAGGGACCCAGCTTTGCAAATGAGCGGGTCCTATGGGCTGGCTATGCTCTAAGCCCATAGGAGCTGGCTATGCTGTGAGCCAGTAGGAGCTGGCTGTGCGCGCTGCAGCCAATAGGAGCTGGCTGTGCGCACTGCAGCCAGTAGTGAGTCACCCTTCCCTGGTAGCTCTCTCCTTTTAGTGACCATGCCATGATCGCTGTCTCCCTGGAGAGCACCACCACCTTCCCTGCCCGCCACAAGCAGGGCGCCGGATCCCACCCATATGCCATCTGTGGAAGGTGGCAGCCCCAATGTAATTTACAGAACTCCAGATTATGCTCCAGCCGTGCCTGTCCCACCACCAGGCCCACAAACCACCCAGACCCTTCCCAGGTCAACCACCCAGGAGAAGAGCCCCACTGTTGTAGATGCCACCCAGGCCCCTTAGAACCGAATGGCTATTTCACTATAGGTTTTGTGCACAGACAGGTCATTACATGTAGGACATGCATTTAAAGGGCGTGTTGGGAGGTCTGAGGGGCATATGCGGAGCTCTAAAGCATAAGTTATGACGGGACCCAGAAATGGTTAAGTAGGACCCCAATTTTTAAAGTGAGAGGTCTCTGGGACCCACATATTGTTTTCCTCAGCGTGATCACAGGACTTTAATTCAGTGAAAAATTCTTGCTTTCTATAACTTTTCCACTGTTAATACAATAGGTAAAAATCAGCCAAATAGCACCTTTTAAGAAACTGATGTGCCTGAGATGACTGGCCAATCAGAGGTGTCTTAGATGGTCAGCCCTGGAATCTGGGCCTGAAGACAAGCCTTCTGTCCTGGCCTTCTGACCTGAAATTTCTGCTTTGCCAGAAGTTTCAGTCACTGCCTTGCCTAAGGTCTCAGACAATGCTGCCATGCTGAAGGTTTTAATTACTACTCGCCCAAGGTTTTAGAGATGACTGCCCTACCAGGGTTCTAGTTGAGTTGTGTTCAGAGGTCCCAAAGATAACAGCCTGTTCTGCTGCATAGTATATATAGCCTGACTCCTTTATCGCTGTATGACCACTCACCCCATCCCTTGCTTTCACTGTATGGTCACTAACCCCTTCCCTTGCTGACACTGTATGGTCACTCACGCCATCCCTTGTTAAAATACTTTGCTTATGGCCACCAGTAGCTTTTTACACTGTTGTCCAATGTTATTTATCACTTTTTTGGGGGTCCAGGGTTAATTCCCCACTTTTTCATGCACTTCCCCCAAGGTCACCGGGAGTTGCGATAAGCATTTTCTAAATTGATAACCAGGGTTGCGGAAGTGCGCATCCTGAAAATAGCCTGCGATGTGCTTGTTAAGTTGACCTGCTGTAAAATCTCTGCTTAACGTGGCTAATTTAATTGGTCCCTCAGCTCCCTAAAGAGCTGCTTCTTCTATCTTGAAATACTATTTGGTAACATTGTTCCTCTTATACTGTAGCAATTTACTGTGTTTTGACTTATTTCATTTAGCTACATCCTCAGGAAATGACAGCTATGTTTTTAGTTACAAACCTACTCAGAGAATAGTTTGCTGGAGATAACAGTAATCTTACCATTGTGTGAACAAAATAACATGTGAATCTAAATATATTCAGTGATGAAGTACATCTGATTGGGCTCTAACAATACAGTAAATACCACTTGAGTATGTAAATTTATAAAATGTGGGTTTGTTTCAGGGTGTAACTGGTTACTGTAGCATTCATTGGAAGGTTAAGTCAGTTGTAGGCAACCTGTGGCACTCCAGCTGCTGTGGAACTACACAACCCAGCAAACCTTGCACATTTTTGGAAAGTGTAGTTTTGCAGAAGCTGGAGTGCCACAAGTATGGTTTTCTTTAGAATAGTCAGATTATTGTTACAGGGAAAATATTGAATGGGTGTCAGTGTTATTATGACATCTATATGACTTAATAACTAAATTGTTATGGGGATATTTAACAATTGTACAGGCAGTTCTGCAGAAGTATAAAATTCTGAAATAATATTTTCTGAATCAGCCCTTACGGATTCTAACTTTTGTCCTCCTGTACCACAGGCATGTTCTTCAGGGTTAACAAACATAAGGAATTTGAAGCAGTGATTTAAATTTCACTCTAAACTGCTGAGGTTTTGACACCATAGTCAAATTTAAAAGAACATCTTTCCATGGAAATTTTCCAGGGAGAAGGGGTACAGAAAAAAGAAAGGGTAGGGAAGGAAGTAAGAGGAAGGGATTCAGAAAATCATATACACATTATACAATACAAATAAATTGATAATTAGCAACACAATATTGTAAAGAAACTAGCAGAAATCACACAATAGAATAAAAATGTAAAATGAAAGAAGAATCAACCGCATTTAGGCTAAATGGTAAAGGGTCCGACAGAAACAGCTTAGATAAAAATTGGGCGCTCTCACCGTCAGTAACATACCCTTGCCAAGCCTTAAACTTCATAATTGGCGAGGTAGCAAAGGTGGAATATGGAACAGAAACCGTTTCCATAGTAAAATGAAACTGAACTTTATGAAATACGTTTAGTAAAGGAGGATGGAGGGGCTGTTTCCAGCATTGTGCTAGGGCTGCGCATGCTGCTATTAAAATGTGACATAGCACATATATCTTATGGGATTGCACTAGATCAGGGTAAAGGTGTATGAGCGCTAGAATTGGAGAAGGGGTCAAGGTGAGACCCAACACTTTATTAATCAATAACAAAACCTCATCCCAAAAATTTGCGTAGAAGAGGACACGTCCAAAAAACATGAAAATTTGACCAAATTCTCTACAGTTTCACTAACAAAACTTGGAACAAGAGGGAAAAATGGTGTATAGTCTATAAGGGGTGAGATATAGTATGTCCATTAATTTAATATGCTTTTCAGTATGATTTAAACAGTGAAACATACCATAAGATGTTACATAGATCACATCCCACTGGGCATCTGAAATAGAGTGACCCAAGTCCAACTCCCAGCAAGACTGAGAAGACAGTTTAACATATGGACACAACCCCATTAGAAACTTATACCAAAAAGAGATGGTGCCCCTACTGCCTCCAAAGTGATACAGGATATTAAATCACTAGGGGGTAAACTAAAAGACCCAGACAAACGTGCAACACTTTGGAACCAATTTCGGATTTGGTAATATTGAAATGTATCCATAGAGGGGAGGGAGTAACGGGCTTGTAATTGAGGAAACAAAAGCAAAACACCTCCACCCATCAAATCTCCTAAAGTAGCAATACCCCTAGAATGACAAGTAGATACATTAAGATCTGGGATTAGTTTAGAAATAGCTTTTATGGCAATAACAGGAGTAGGAAGAGATATCTCAGGAACTTGAGTGACAAATTTGTCCCAAACCGATAAAGAAGCTTTTGTAGAAAAGAGCAATGGTAAATTAGAAGGCTGCATGTGTTTAGGAGTCCACAGGAGGTCCACCTGAGGGAATCCCAAACAGCAAGCTCTCTCAAGGGACACCAAGCAATTAGTAACAGGCTTGACAATACCAAAACCCGAAGTTGAGCTAGGAGGCATGCCTCTTGATATTTCAAGAAGTCTGAGAGAGCTAACCCACCTCGCTGTCTACGGAGAATGGCATTTATCTAGATATTTGCTAGGGAAGATAAGAAGTATTGTACGAAAAAAGGTACATAAGCTTAGGAAGGAGTGACCTTTAAAACGCTGCTAATCGGCCGAACCAGGAAATATCATAGGATAGCTATGACTTCGTAAAATCTATCAAACGTTCAATCAGAGACAGGAGAATAACATCAAAAACCAAAGAAAGTGGAAGAATGTGGATATCTAGATATTGAAGAGAAGTAGTCAATTTTACGGAAATTGTGAGCGAAGTAGAGAAACGTCAGTATCCGAGACATTAATAGGTAATGCGTCAGTTTGGTAGTGTTTAACTTATAGAAAGAGGCCTTACTGTACTCGTCCAACAGAGAGTGGAGATGAGGCATTGAGGTCAGAGGCTCTGTAGCAGAAAGAAGAACATTATCTGCAAAAAGACAAAGTTTATGAGACGTGTCACCAATCACAACATCAGTGAGTGCCCCGTCTGCCCTAATTTTGGCTGCCAAAGGTTCAATTGCTATATAAAAAATAATAGGGGGCTGCCTTGTCATGTACCATTGGTAATAGAGAAGGGTCCGATAGAAAGCCATTACTAAACACCCTGGCATTAGGGGTACTATATAAAGCTAAAATAGACGATAACATTTGATCACAAAAACCAAATCTAGAAAGCACTGTACGCATGTATAACCAATTCAGCCGGTCGAATGCTTTCTCTGCGTCAAGAGAAAGCAATTTAAGGCCAGCTTTAGAGGTAGAAAAACAATCAATCAAATTAAAGACTCTACGGGTATTGTCTGAGGCCTGTCTGCCGGACATGAACCCTACTTGGTCAGGGTGAACCAGAGTGGGAAGAAGGGGTTTGAGGTGAGTAGCAATTAGTTTAGCATATAGCTGTCACAATCCGCACTACTAAAACTGTCTTCTTACCTCTCCGGTGCCTATCCTGGATGTCACAGAGGTCCGTCCGGGCTGCACGCCGCGCCAAGCTGATGTTTGGGCATGCCGATGGTTCTCTGTGGCCTCCTACTTCTAACAGGCTTCCCCAGCATGTTGACACACAGGCCGAACCCCGGAGTTCCCTCCTGAACAGAAATGTGGGCGCGGCCATCTTGGACTTTTTGACCTGATGCCATGCCTCCATTCAGAACACTACCTTCTGACCTGCTGACCGTAGTATCCAACCATCAGGTATCCTGCCCTATAAATTACATTTACTGACTGGCCTCTGTGGCCAGCACGTCGCTTATCGCTGAAGTTACAGCTCAAGTGCTGAGTTCCCGGATATGCATTATCTGAATAGTGCAGTCCATCCTATTCAATTTCTTTCATCTGGAATCAGACTCCGATACCATCTTCTGCAGTCTGGAATTGTCATTGAGAATTTTCTCTCATATCACCATTGGTCCTTTCCGATCAACTGCACTAAAGTATCATCATCGGTTCTTACCAATAGACATTAATATTCTTCAAACATCGGATCCTCAGTAAATCAATTATTATTCTTAAAACGTCGGATCCTCATAAAATCAAATATTATTCTTCAAACATCATATCTTCAACTAATGAACTTATCCTTCAACATTGAATCCTTATTAAATCAAGTTATTGTTCTTTATCATCAGACTCTTATCAAAGCAAGTTATATTATTCAAAATCGGACTTCTGTCAAATCAAACTATTAATCTCTCTGTCAGGAATGCGGCCTGGGATTGGTCTCTACTCATCGCTGTGCCGGTGCCTTCGGGCTCTCAGGTGTCCAGACGAGTGGTGGGATGAGTATTCTCCCCAGGAACTGCTGGGGCTTTCGTACGTCCTGGTTCCTGCGGTGGCGGACATGGGCGCAGCCATGTTAGTCTGTGTCATCTGACTAGTCTCTCCCAATGGCCGTCCAGCGGGCTGTCAGCTGATCTCCCGATCCAATGACCAACTGCCTAGGGGTATTTGCATCTGTCTCCTGCAGCAGGTAGTTGCCTGTACAACTTTTATTATCCAGTGATTACTACTGTGTATGCTTCCAGACTGCACCATTGTACTCTGCGTTTCCCAGGCTGTCTCCAGTTCTCAGAGAGGATTACTTTTTGAGCCGTCATTGGACTTCCAGACCAGTACACACCATTGTACCCAGTATTCCCTAGGTTGTCTCTAGTCCTCAGTGTGGATTATTCCTTTACTCATCAGCCTTCAGTTGTTTATAGTGAGCTATTCAGTTCCCTGACTTTTTCTCTGAGTGCTGTGGTGTCAGGTTTCTTGCTAATTACTAATTAGCTCTCAGCTGGACTGCTAGCATTCCTAGTACATGTCTGCATTCAGCTCTTTGCTTCACTATACAAGTGAGTGTATCTTACTCAGTAACCTACTGTGTTTAGCTCCAGGCTCCACGGCAGATACTAGTGCTCCGGACTATTATCTCCATAAGCATCTAGTTCAGTGATTCCCAACCTCGGTCCTCAAGGCACACTAACAGTCCTGGTTTTAGTGATATCCATGGTTGAGCACAGGTGGTTAAATCAAAATAACTGAGGTACTAATTAAGTCACCTGTGCTTAAGTACAGTTATCCTTAAAACCTGGACTGTTAGTGTGCCTTGAGGACCGTGGTTGGGAACCCCTGATCTAGTTACTAGTATTATTCTTCCCGTATATGATTGGTCCTCAGTATTTATTACCATCTCCTACGTTTGGATACTAGTGCTAGTGAAATCCTATCATGATCTCATGTGTCCAGATTCCAGCTCTTATTAGCATTCCATGTTACCAGGATTCCAGTATTTCAGGCTACTGCAAAGGGTACTAAACAACACGGCGCTGACAAAGGTTGCTGCTCCAAGCAGCTGCTAGATAAGAGATAGTCAGTCTCTTCAATAGACAATACAAATAGAAAATTGCAGCGCTAAATGTACTACACAATTTATTTTAAAAAAATATCACATTGAGTATAAAAATAAATATAAATAAAAACAAATGAATTTGTTGCTTGGCAAAATTAAATGTGCAAATATAAATGGCACTTAATAGTTAAAAATTGAACATGCATGTCAAAAAATTAATTAAATGCTCATCAATGCAAGCATACACCCCGTTCAGGTACCGTCACTGTTCATGATACCGCACAAGTTGTTTGTATATAGACAGTTCCCTTGGAAATGACAACTTTACCAGCTTGATGCAATTCCAGTAAGTCCTGTATAGATGGTGGTCCTGGTATTGGAACCGCACTGGACTTGCTATGAAGGTGAGGATAAATCTTCAAACAGCTGCAGCTGAGAAGTAATCCACAATGTCTTGAGGTAGTGCCGGGCTCAAGATTGAAATGGTCCCAGCCACACTGAATCTGTCTGTTCAGCCTTGAATCAACTGGAATTACTGGACAACTCTATGAAAGATTCCAATAAGAACAAATTCCAAATGGATAGTCCCAAACACAGTGAAGATGCGGTTCTGAAAAGGTGCCTGGAGTGGGGTGCTTCACCAACGCGTTTCACTGCCAAACTGGCAGCTTTTTCAAGGGCTTGAGAAATTGTGGATTACTTCTCAGCTGCAGCTGTTTGTGCGGTATCATGAACAGTGACGGTACCTGAACAGGGTGTATGCTTGCAATGATGAGCATTTAATTAATTTTTTGACATGCATGTTCAATTTTTAACTATTAAGTGCCATTTATATTTGCACATTTAATTTTGCCAAGCAACAAATTCATTTGTTTTTATTTATATTTATTTTTATACTCAATGTGATATTTTTTTTAAATAAATTGTGTAGTACATTTAGCGCTGCAATTTTCTATTTGTATTTTCAGGCTACTGCGTCTAATGCCAGTACTAGCGAATTCTCTTATTCATTCCCATAGTGTTTTTCTGCTCTCTTCACGGATCAGGTTACAATGATCTGCACATCCACCTGTGTCCTTGAGCTTGTATATACGTTCTTCCATTTGTCCCCAATAGCATCAGACACCTGAACAAGGGACCGCGACCTGCCTATCGGGTGCAGCTAAAACCCATATCCTGATTGGAGGGGTCACTGGTGAACACCTCCCGATAGGTTAGACTCCACACCTTTGACCAGGCCTTGTCAACGTCTGCAGCTAGTGGGGGAAGAAGAGGTATATACAGGTTGTTTGCCTACGATGCCTTCCTCAGTCTAAACCCTCACCTTCTAACTCCATGGCAACGATTATCACTCCTAGTTTCCCGTACTCTCAACTCAACTTAATAAAATATACTTTTTTTATTCTGGCATCGCCTTCGGGGGCATCATATCCTCATATCCCTATATGAGGAGGTCCTGGTTAAAGCCACCCAAGTTTATCCACGCTCCTCCAATTTCTACTTCAGTCTCCCGTGCCTGTTCCTATCCAAACTAATCCTCAGGCATGACAATAACTTAATTTCCCCACTAAGAAGTGCAATGGGTTGGTAATTCTGGCAATAAGCCTGGTCTTTCCCCGGTGAGGGCAGAGTTGCGACTTGAGCTACCGACATCTCAGGAGGGAAGATCCCAGAGCCCATGATCTCATTGTACATATTCGTCAAAATCTGGACTAAGTGGTCTTGGAAAGTCACATGAAAGTCATTAATAAAGCCATCAGGGTCTGGAGCCTTGCCACGTGGGAGAGGTCGAATAGCCGAGTATATTTCTAAAGTTGTCCATGGAGCATTAAGATCAGCCAACTGATCAGAAGTCAACAAGGGTAAACAATATTGGACAGAAAGGATTGAATAGAAGAGAGTTAGGGCTGGGATATGGAAGAGTCTAAAAAGTGATTGTAGAGGTTGGTGTAATAATTTTCAAACTGATGTCCAATGTCAGAAAGATTAGCAATCTTAGCGCCTGATGGAGAGAGGACATGCTTTGTCTTATTTCTACCCTAAAGAGGTTACCTGGTTATTGTGGGTAGGCCCATAACCTTGGCCATGATTATGCTAAAAACCTCTATTGATTGCAAAATGTTATTGCATTTATATATTATCAATAATTTGGAGTTGTTCACCTGAGATTTGTCTGTTTCTGTGCCTGCAATTAGTCTCATCAGGTAGCACCTCCCATTATATATATTCAGGTTGTGCAGTCCAGCAATCTTTCCCTTATTTTTAGCCTGCTGTACTCTTAATTTATGAGCTAACAATTTCCCGGCTCTGTTGGACACCATATAGAATTTCTGACGTAATCTATTAAGAGCCGCCTGAGTAGTAGTAGTAGTAGTAGTAGTAGTAGTAGTAGTAGTAGTAATTAAAGTCACCCAAAACAATAAGAGAACCCCTACATAGCTTCTGTATGGCTAAACACACTTTACGAAGAAACAGGATTTGGTTAGAACAAGGGGCATAGACAGAAACAAGAGTAACCCACCTATCTTCTAAGAGACCAGTTAAAATAAGGTAATGTCCACTCTTATCTGTAAATTGGGAATTCAGAACAAAGGAAACTGATTTCCGAAAAAGAATAGCAACCCCATTACGGTTAAATGGACCATTTGCAAAGTAACCTAAAGGGTACCTCTGGTCTCGGAAGACTGGTGGTCCTAAAGAAGAAAAGTGGGCCCGTCTGCCTTTTGTTTGTAGAAATTAGCCAGGGCCAATCATGTTTGTTTGGAGAATTTAAACCTTTAACATCTAAAGAGAAAAACTGTACCATCTAACTTAAAACAAAAACAGAGATAAAATAGAAAATGTAATAAGAAACACATGTAAAAAAAAAAAACATTCAAAATCACACTGCTTTTGTCATACAACTAAAGAAGTATCCAAAAAATAGGGAGAGAGGGATAGGAGGAAATGGGAAAGGGGGCAAAAAAATAAACAAGGGGAAAGAAGACCAAAATGACCCGGTACATTGGGTCAGTGTCTTTACTGCAAGGAAAAAAAAGATGCAGTAAACGTTAGCGGGGGAAGCTGCACTAAAACCACCACCCATGATCATATAGAACCATATATAATGAAATTAACTAACAAGTGAAATTTATGCATCCTACATATATCTAAACATACAAGTAGCCGTATTGATAAAAATGCAGATACATTGAAAAAAAAATAGATAACAAAATGATATAGAATTATCACAGTAACTCACGTATCCTATAAGGGACCAATCATGCAGACTGAGCTGCAAAATATGACACATGCATAATTTTGTATAAACGTAGAGAATAAAACTTGAAAGGTAAAAGGCAGGGAAGTGGACCATTCAGGCTGTGGAAGAGGATTATTTCGTAATATTGGCGGCAATTTGACTCCAGCTTCCAAATTAGAAATAACAAACGAAGAACCTTCATGTGGAAACCTACAAGTGGTATTGTGGGCCTGATTCAGAGCCGCTCGTTCGCTCCGAGCGATGTTCGCACAACTGCGTATGGGTTGTAATACGCATGCGCGAACCAATCATTGCGGTCGGAAATTGTGTGCTCGCAAAATAGCGAATGCCTGCTAATTTGAGTGACAGAATGAGGCGTTTGTGGGTGGGAACAGGGGAAGGTGCTTGAAAACGGGGAGTGGAGATCCGAACGCAGGCGTGCCAAACGGTCAAAACGGGCGTTTTAATGGTGTGCATAATTAACAAAGCAGCGTCATCGACCACGTCACTTGGTTGTCTTTTAGCCTGAACTGTTCGCATGATTGCGGTAGGAAAATCTTACCACAAGCACTGCGAGCAGTTAATACGCCTTTCGATGTACTCGATTAATCTAATAAATAGCGGAGATGACGTAGGATGTGAGCGGCCAGGGGTTGTTCTTTTAAAAAAAAGCGAGCGCATGTTTCGTTCGCTCGATCAGACATAGAGGCGTCAACAGCCCACAAAGAGCGAGCGCTCTATTTAAATATCTGGCCCCTTTTTCTGAATGAGCGAGCGCAAATAGCGTCCGGCTCTGAATCATGCCCAGTATCTCCTGACAGCGAAGAGCTCAAGTTATAGGAGTTAAGGCTTTTCTTTTGGAAATGGCCCAGGTAGAGAAATCTGGGAATATTTGAAGATCCACAAGGGTATCTGACTCTCCAACTGATCTTGCGGCCTGAAGAATACATTCTGTAACTGTGAAGAAGTGGACTCTGAGAAGAGTATCTCGAGGAGAGGACCCGGAGAATGACCTAGGCCTAGGGAGCCGATGGATATGACCGATTAGGAGATCTTTGTCATCCGCATTGGGAAGCAATTTACGGAATAGGGACATAGCATAGTCCAATAGTTCTGTATTAGAGACAGAATCAAGGATCCCTCGAATCTTATTATTCCTCCGGGAACGGTCCTCTGTGTCTGCCATTTTGTCCCAATCGCCTCCAACTCTGATGATTGCTGATCATGTATGGTAATAAAATTATTGTTTGATGTAACTAGTTCTTCCATTTTACGTTCTAGATGATCAGTATGGTTCCCTACAGCAGAATGTTCAGTTTTAACTTTTCGGATAGCAGCAGTGTGGTCCTCAGTTAGATCTGTTTTAAAGGACGCCAGAACCTGACACAAAGTTTTAACAGTAAGTGGAGCATTGGAGTCTGGGTCCACACCAGAATCCAATAATAGACTAGAAGTGCCTTTCAAGACAGAACTGACATCAGCAGCTAGTGGTGAGGAGACACTAGGAGAATTGGAATTGCGGACCATTTTCCAGACAGGAAAAATCACTGGAGGAGGGACAGTTTAGATCTCTTAGGAGGCATAATAAGAGTGAGTCTAAAAATCTATAAATATAGAAATCAAACACAGAATCCGTAATAGAACTGCTTCGGTTTAGATCGTCGTGATAGTCGCAGATTTACAGGATAATTAATAGATACTGTATGCATTAAGAACATGGGTGGAGAGAGTCATAGAGAATGGATCACATCTTGAAATCCAGTGAACAGAGAGCATCCTAAACGGGTAGATTTCAGGCCATAAGTAATAGAACACCACAAGATGACCTGGACCAGCCTCGGGGACCCCCACAGCAATCAGCGTAGATAGTAGTATAGGTAATAAAGCTCAGATATTTGTTGAGTAGAGATAGCAAGGCAGGTGGATAGATAACGAGGGCCGAGCAGAATTTTTTCAAGCTTGTACAGGTGTAGGTAGGAAATCTATAGACACAAGGTACTTATGATTCAGACTGCTAAAGGGTCCAGGATTTGCCTTTGAGACTGAGAGCTGTGTAATATACTTCTTCACCAGCCAAGCATGTAAGGGAGCTTCCAGGGACAGAAGCTGGAAGCTGTTACAATATGGCGGCTGCTTGCTGTGTGATGGCAGGCTGCAGTTAGCTAAAGGAGTCCCAGTTTAGTCCTATATAGATAGATAAGGGGACCCAGCGGAGGTCTCTTGGCACCCGTGATTGTGGCCAGAAAATCGCAGCACTGCTAATGCCGGCCACTCCACGCTGGGTCCGGGGCCGAAATTGAGGTTACGGCTTCACTCGCGGAGGTGGGCCGCAGTAGGGAAAAGTACCCGGCGAGGCCGTGGATGCACCGATGGACTCCCCCGGGACTGATAGGACTGCAGGGCACCATGGGGCGGCTCAGCAGGAGAAGGGGAGCCCACAAGGCAGCATATAAATCCACGACCTGGCGGAGCACAGGGATCACACGTCTGCTCCGGACTCCGGTCAGGCTACGCCTCTAAAAAAAAAAAAAGAACACCTTAAAACAGTGTTTCTTATCTCCTGTTCTTATGCACCATTAACAACTCCTATTTTGAGGATATCTGTCTAACGAAATAGGTAGGATAATTACTTACCCAGCCAATTAGTCTGTCACCTGAGCACAATCAAAGAAATACCAAAAAACATGATGTGGGTGCATGAGGACTGGAGTTAAGAGACACTGGGGGTGATTCTGAGTTAAGGCCCCCATACATCAGAGATTGATTGCAGCAATTGTGCAATTTGCAATCGATTGTGTATAAAAATCATTCCCTTTTTCAATCGATTGTGGCAATTCTGCAATCTGCAATCGATTGTGTATAAAAATCTTTCCCTTTTTCAATCGATTGCAAATTGCACGATTGCTGCAATCAATCTCTGATGTATGGGGGCCTTTAGACGCAGTTGCAGTAGCAGCTGTGTCTTTTGGCTCTGCCTCTACTACTTCTCTATGGTATTGCTGTTGCAGATGGGCCAGCTTTGATGCGATTCCGCAAATATGTGTACAAAAATGCACTATAGGCAGGAGCATAATTACCGACTCACCATGGTCTCCGGGGTCGGTGAATCTGCATCTTCAGACCCAGTCACTGGCAATTTCGATCTGCATCTCCCAGAGGTAAACATCGGGACCCGTGCACAGTGTGTCTGAGATGCATGCGCAGAGGTAAAACTTTGGGCGCTTGCGACCAATGTTTTACCTGCGTTCAACTCGGCATCACTCCCTGCCTCAAAACCATATTGGCAGGATATTGTTTTCTAGGCGAGCAATTACCTGCTATTGTTTATTAAGAAAATAAAAGCCTGCCTAATATAACTCAGTGAGAGACCTCAGGGTGCATAGGTATTTTATCACTGCATGTTTACACCATTTTATTTGCATTATATATGTATTCAAACCTTGTAGCCATGCTTTTTAGTTGTGGCAACAAAGTAACACATTTTATTTGCAGACAGTATTTTGTTGTGCATTTGAAAACAAACTTCCTATGTGCCTTCACCCTTAGGTTACATCCACGCTGATGGGTTATTTTTGTAATCTTTTCTGTGATGGCAGCATTGGTGCATGTGTAAAAAATGTGAAAAATGATTATTTAAACAATCTTTCACAGAACTTTCTGATCCTACATAGCTGACCAGTCTGTGTGTACGTAGACTAGGGGTTTCTATAATGTGTCAATCTACCTCAGGCAAGCTTAGCAAACTCTGGAATCATCCTCTTAACCCTCCTAAGCTGTTCTACCAGATTCCTAAACTCTACTGGTTTCATACTATTCTTATAGGGCACATAATTCTGCGATGGTTTGGCTCAATTCCTGATCTGCAGGGGTCTGGGAAATTATTGGACAGTCAATTCCCCGATTCCTACCCGAAAATGGTCAGAATTGGCAAATCTGGGATTTTTAACATGTTGATTTTTCCCTATTCCCCAATGGATTGCTTATTGATTAACGTTTTTGATCGCCATCAGCAGATCAGATTAGTGTTGGGGAATCGCGGTGCTGATATATGGTCTGCAGTACTTGTATTCTCTTTCTGTTCTCAAATATCCCTCCCTTCTTCTTCAAATAAATAAATTAAAATAAATTAATATTGCAGTGTAAACTACGCAGCCAACAAATCAACTTTTCCCTTTGCAGTATGTGGCACTTAACCTCATATATAAAACCCCTATTTTCCTTTAGATTGTAATCTTGCTAAAAGGACTCTCATACCACTTTAGCTGTCTGTTCATTGCTAAAATGATGCAGATTATGTTAACACTATATTAATAAATGTTCAAAAATTATAAATGTCTCATTTTTGAACCACTTAACTGGCTAATATTATTTCCATAAACCGCTCAAAAATTGTCAGGTTATTTTTATAATTGAATTCGGTCAAGAACATCTTTTTAAAACTTATCCAACACAATTTTATAAAATAAAAAATATATTTTTAAACACTGTACACCATAAAATAGCAAATTATATGGTATACTGTAGTAGTGGCCATTGACAGCTGTACCGTCGATGGGTTGAGACCGCAGCCGCCGATGTATCCTTAACATCGGTTGGGGGCTGCCATCGATGGTGCGGCACCTGTGCCCGTCAGCGATGGCAAAATCAGTTGTCTGACACACGGTCAGATTTTGTGTCAGATCTGAACGATAATGATTTTAAAAATCGTTCATATCTGAAACAAAATCTTACATGTGAGCCTGCAACGATGAACGATGCGCGTTCCCGCATGTCAGATAACGATATCTGACATATGATGTGTTTGCAGTCAGATTTGGACAATTCATTCATTTTAATACTGTCTGAAATCATTCAATCGTTCAAATCGTTGGTACGTTCAATCGTTCATCTGACAGATCTGATCGTGTGTATGCACCATTGGACCATTGATGGTTTTCAAACCATCGATGGTCGGTTACCATCCATAGTTTACTATATAGTATACCATCCCTAATTGAGGCCCCATATTGAGTCTTGATCGTTACAGGACGCCATAATAAAAATGTGTGTGTATATATGTATAATATTTGTTTCTTTCTTTTTTTTTTATTTTGTCTACATTATATATATATATATATATATATATATATATATATGTGTGTGTGTGTATATACACTGTTTATAGGTCACTGGTGAGGGCAGGGTATACATCGGGGGAGGGTGCTTGGTCCTGTTTCCCCGAGCTTGTATGTTTGCCTGGCGGCTTCTCCATCCACCTGGCAGACGCCGGTTGCACTGGTGCCGAGCTGCTGCTAGCAGGGCAGGGGGGGAAAGAATGAACAGCACCATCAGTGCGCTGCTGGTTTGTACTTTCTCGCCGGCTGCTCTTCTCTGCAGCCACTGGGTGTGGGTGCCGTCGGCGCTGGGCTTGCCCAATCACTGCTTTTAGCAATGATCGGCACACGTGGAGGAATAAAGAGTACAGAGGGACCATGAGGCCCCTCTGAGATTGGCGGCTGCTAGATGATCATCTTCCAACAGTCGATCACTGGGCTTTTCTGACAAGTCGCATCAGATGCGACCATGTCAGGGAAAGCCCAGCCTGGTGTGGTTGCACCTGATACGACCATGCCTGGCAAGTGGTTAAATACCTTCTAATCTCTCGGCACCAGATAGTATTTTAGTTCTCTTCACATTAACTTCCCCATTTAACATCTAAATAATAATTGTACAAGGTCTGTCTCCCCTCCTAAATGCTTACAACTCCCACTGCGAGGGAGACAGGACAGGCTTAGGAGAGGATAACCAGCTGCCAGAGTGTATATATGTATGTGTGAGTGTGTATGTGTGTATATACTGTGTGTGTGTATGTGTGTGTGTGTGTGCAGATCAAGTTCATTTATCTGAGAATCAGTGTAGGGACTGGCTAGATGGGAATGACCGTGAAGCGGTGGCCAGCTTAACAAATTATTGCAATATTTTGGACCCAACATTCCCTATGTTCAAAGGAGTTGCAGTTTGAAAAGCATGTGAGTGCCGAGTTTGTATGATATTTTTTATGTAGATGGTGTGGTCACATACCAAGGGCACCCCAGATGGTCGAGTGCCATGGATTGAGCCTGTCGTTTATATATATATAATTGAGATAATATATATATATATATATATATATATTATAATATATATATATATAATATCTCAATTAGCCAGAGCATTAAAGCCATTGACAAGTGAAGTGAATATAATTGATCACCTCATTACAATGGCACCTGTCAAGTGGTGGGATAGAGTAGGCAGTAAGTGAACAGTCAGTTCTAGATGTTGATGTGTTGGAGGCAGGAAACATGGCCCTGTATAAGGATCTGAGCCATCACGATTTGTTCCTTGTCAGAGTATCTACAAAACGGCAGGTCTAGTGGGGTGTTAATGGTATGCAGTGATTAGTACCTACCAAAAATGGTCCAAGGAAGGACCTCTGTGTATCACCCTCAGACTGATAGTTTAGTGGAAAGGTTTAACAAAACTATAAAGAATATGCTAAAGAAAGTTCAGGATAAAGATGGGAAAGATTGAGATGATTTATTACCCTATTTATTGCTGGCCATTAGAGAGGTTCTACAGTCTTCCACAGGGTTCTCACCTTTTTATTTGCTGTATGGGAGACACCCAATGGGGTTGCTGGATATTGCAAAAGAGACATTGGAGGTGCAACCTAGTCCCTATAAAACTTATTAAGCATGCTTCTCAGATGCAGGAAAGAATAGCTGTAGTAATGCCGATAGTGAGAGAGCACTTGGAACAGGCCCAACATAGGGTACAAACACAATGCTCTATTGTGCACCTTTGCACCTGGGGACAGAGGGCCTGATTCAGACCCGCTCGCGATCACTGAGCTCTCGCGAGCACTGAGCGCTCGCGAGCACTGAGCGCTCGCAAGCGGGTCGATGTTGCCCAAGTCGTGCGCATGCGCGAGACCCGAATAACGACGGCCAAGCCGCTATGGGTCTCGCACCAAAGGTGGCGTGCTGTCGATGGTGATTGACAGCATGCCCCCTTTGGTGATCGTGCCGGGGGCGTGGCTGCCCAGACGGAGGCGTTCCCATGGGAACACCTACCGTCTGGGGCCGGCCCCACTGACATCACTAGTGATGTCAGTGGGAGTGCTTTTGGCTCTGATTGGCTCTTGTCGCAAGCCCCAATGGTCAAAACCATCGCGACCATCATTTTGGCCGCTCGCTATAGCTGTGGGTGGTCATCCACAGCTGTGCGAGCAGCCAGGAGGCCGCTCCAAAAAGTAAGAGGGATGGTCCTGATTCAGAGCGAGCGCTCTGTCAGAGCGTCCGGCTCTGAATCAGGGCCAGAGTGCTTGTTTTGGTTCCCAAGGTAGAAAATACAATTTTGTTCAAGTGGCAAGGACCATTTGAAAGCTTAGAAAAATGGGTGAGGTTAATTATAGGGTGTACCAGCCTTGGAAAAGAAAATCTGACATGCCTGGCAAGACAACAGTCAGTAAACATGACATAATCACTGAACCAGAAGTTAAGGTTAACCTAAAGCTCTATAGAATACTAGAAGCCCAACATGTCTTAAAGAAATAAAAAAATGTTGGAGTTAGATATAATTGAAGAGTCACATAGTGATTGGTCAAGTCCTGCTGTACTCAGGGGGTCATTCAGACCCGCTCGCGAGGATTTGAAATAACTGGCTAATATGACTACAGTCCGTGTCAAATACAAATACACAGTTGAGTCACATTAAAATAACCACCAGCTTATAGCCAGAGTAACCACCATGTGCAGCACGGACAGCAGCTTGATGGGCTGGGAGTGACTCAGTAAGGCGCTGGTAGGTTTGCACAGGTATCTATAGCCATGCTGACTGCAGTGCATCCCACAGCTGCTGGAGGGTGTGTGGTGGAGTATCCACAGGGCGAGCACAATGACCGAGGTGGTCCCACAGGTGCTCAATTGGATTCAAGTCAGGGGAATTAGGGGGCCAGGGAAGTACTTGAAAGTCTTGGTCGTGCTCATCCAACCATTGTTGGACATTTTTAGCTGCATGACATGTCGCATTGTCTTGCTGGAAGATCCCATTCACCTCAGGGAAGACAATCAGCATGTATGGGTGTACAAGCTCTGCAAAGATGGATTCATAACCAAATCAGTTGAGGGTGCCTTCCACATGGATGAGTTGGCCCAGAGAATGACATGAAAACATTCCCCAGACCATAACGCTACCACCACCAGCTTGTGTTCTTCCAGCAAAGGTTGCAGGTGTTTGTTCTCCATTGTCTCTTGCCTGACATGCCAACGTCCATCCGTTCGTTGAAGCAGAAAACGTGACTCATCGGAGAAGGCAACCCTTCGCCAATCAGCGGAGGTCCAATTCCGATACAGATAGGAAAATTAAAGCCTTTTCCGCGGATGCACCTTTTTTTTTTTTTACTGTGAGCTGCTTCACTGTAGCGTGTCTGTCGTCCCTCATGTACCTTCACAGCCGACGTTCACCTCTCACATCAATGGCACGTGGTGCTCCGCAGTTTCCACGTCAGTCAATCGTAATGTTGCCATTTGTCCAGTCACGATACACCTTCACCACAGCAGCACGCAAACAGTTTGCAAACTGTTCTGTTTCAGAAATACTGCCCAAAAGCCAATCTTCCCTTTTTGCAACTTGGATAAATCGCCCCATTTTACCCATGACAGCAACGTGTAATATGTGTGCAAACGGCCTATCGCCCACCTTTTATACCCACCAAGCAAGCGCAAGACACGTGACGTACTTCATGGGCTACGCGCTGCCAACGTCAAATGTAGGAGGTGGTTGTCATAATGTGACTCAACTGTGTAGCTTATATAGTACATAAGAACTACATGTTTTTTACACTGTTCGATGTTATCTAACCAACAGTTGAAGATATTATAGTGGTTACCTCTTAAAAAATAGACCATAGCAGAAATACTACATAATGCTGAAAACCTATTCTAATCATACTTGTGTAATGATTGTGTTTTTTTTTTCTCTTTATTTTTTTAAGAAAATTTCAGTTTATGTTACAGGGTAAAGAAAGAAAAGGGTAGTGCACAAGTCTTGATACATATTCTTGTAAATTAATAATAATAATAATACTAATAATAACAATTTCTTAAGTCTCAGAAGTACCTAACACCTGGCAGTCTCCACAAATTAAGTGCCAAATCCTCTCTTGAATGCTAGAGGGGTTGCACATCCTGGGCTGACCTGTAATTGTAATGTAATTTCACTTGTAATTCACCTACTGTCCAAAGAGCCGGACCCCCATGTATCTTTATAACAGACTATAGCTTGGAGGACCAGTGACCTGCACTTCCTTAGGATAATTTGTTAAAAGCATGCAGTATTGCTAAGAGATGGAAAAGCGCTCATATCATTTCTCACCATATTCTCACAAACTGCACATAACTTCATAATATATTAATTGATACATTAATGTACTAGTGCTGTCGATTACTTGTGTCCAAAATACTTTGTAATTTACATCTGCTTTCAGTATATCTGTATCCACCAGATAATGTTTAAATTGCTGAATGTGCTAATTACGGCAATAAGCTAATAAGCTTTTATCCATACACAAAGTCTTTTCACAGTGGGATTTGTAAATACTTGGTTCACTGAGTAGCCATCAGATAACAGACTCAGTGAAGCACACTGTATGCTGCAGTGTATGCTGTAATCCAGCTGAGTTGAGTAGTGAATATGAACAAAACGTTGGAAATACAACATACAGAGTGGACAAATTTCTTTTTACCTTTTCATTATCCCAGTCATGCAAGCTTCCGAAAATAACGTAATTATATGCCATAATGAAAACAGCAGTGATACATTATGTCGGGGCACTTAAGGGAATGCTTGGAACTTTAAAGAGTACACTAGGGATTCTGTAGTGCAATAATGGTGATGAATTTCTAAGCAGTTTGTATAACATCACAAAACATCACACTTGTTTTCAATCCCTTTTTCATGTATAAAGCAGCAGTAGAATAACATAGATTTGCACCATGAATGCTGACTGATGAATCCATGTTCTATTGTATGCATAAAAACTGCAAACAGGTGAACTGACATAACGTTAATCCAATTGGAAGCCCCTTTGGTGTCTACGGTGAAAGAACACATCATGGCAAAATCACGGGCACTTGCCACCTCAAACAAATTCCCTCACTAAAAGAACACATGGGAACCAGCTTCTGGGTCTGTGAACGTGAGTGTTTAAAGCAGGTAGTGGATTCTAGGAACCACATTCATTTTTTCTATACTAGCTCTCCCCATCCAGGAGAAAATACGCCGTCACCAATCCTGGAGTTCCCCACAGAGCTTAGCCAATTAGGGCTGGAAGTTATATTCATAGATACAAGACAGGTCCCAGTTCTATGGGATTCCAAGGTATTTAAGGCTAGAAAGGTGCCAGGAAAAAGCAAAGAAAGACCTTAGATCATTTACTACAGAATAAGGGACTGTGAAATTGGCCGCTATGGATTTAGAATAGTTTATTTTATAGATAAAAAGGAGCTAATTATTTGGAATTCAGCAACTATTCTGGGTCTAGTTATCGGGTTAGTTAGAATGGCCAGAAGATCATCGGAAAATAAAGCCAATTTATAGTCACGACCGCCCACTCGTAAACCAGAGCTATCTGGGTTCTACTTGATCGCCAGAGCTAGAACCTCCATACAAAGAATAAATATACGGGGCGACAAAGTGTACCTCTGTCATTCCACTAGCAATAAGCACTGGGACGGAAGGGAGCCATTAATCTTTATTCAGGGCCTTAGGAGGGGCAGAAAGGGACAAAATTCTATGCAGGGATATAGGATCCAGCCCCATTGAACCACTAGCGCACTTATAAATAGCTAATCAATTCTGTTTAATGGCTTCTTTACATCAGTTGATAGTAAGATTGCTGGGGTATGCTCAATCAAAGCTAGATACGTAAGTTCAGTAACCTCAGTGGTGTTGTTTTGGGCCTCGCGACCTGTTATAAAATCCACCTGATTAGTATGGACTAAAGCAGGCAAGGTTTTAAGTCTATTTGCGATGATCTTGGCAAATAATTTGATGTCAGTGTTTACAAGTGATATCCGCCTGTAGCTGGGATACAGGACTATGTCCTTACCCTACTTATGCATGACTGTAATATGTGACAATATGTGTCAAGAGAATGGGGGAAGAAGCCTAACTTATGAGAAAATGCATTAATCGTAAGGAACATTTTAAGGAGAAGCATATCTTGTAACATTTTCTAATAGGAAATTGTGAACCCATCTGGGCCAGGCCTTTTACCAGAAGGCATTGTCTTCAAAGCAACCTCTAATTCCTTTAAGGTGAATGGGCTGTCAAGCCAAACTCTGCCCTCGTGTTAAACTATGGGGAAAGCAACATATCCATAGACTCTCTCCTGGAAAATTACCAGGTCAGAAGGGGTACCTGGGAGGGAAAGATTATAAAGCTTTGTTTACTAGAAGTGGAAAGCTGCGACTATATCTGAGGTCAAACTGCAATCTCTGCCACCCTCATTCTTAACTGTCTCATAAGCGAAAATCCCATTTCATCCCATCTCTGAGTAGTTAAGTTCCACATGGGCCTCCATCAATACTGTGCGGTCTGCTGACAAAGAGGCCTTACGGGCTAATTGTAGGCATCAGATCCACTGCAGCAGCATCTTGTAATCCTCTTTTTTTTCTTCTTAATATAAATGCCCAACTGAATTAGCTTCCCCCAGACCACACGCCTCAGGGACTCCCAGAACGTTACACTGGAGACCTCAGAAGACTTGTTGAGATCCAAATAATCACCAGTGGCCTGGTCCAGCTGAGGTCTGCAGTAGGTGTCTTAGAGAATAAGCTCATTCAAGCGCCACATACGCTATCTTAACTGGCTTTTGGTTTATGAGCCTGGGCTTAACATGTTTACACCACACTGTTACCGTGATGATCTTTCCTTGAGTTTTTCTGGTAGTAGTCTGTTATAACTATGGATTAATGTTATGTTGGTTCACCTTTTTGCTGTTTTCATATGTGCTATGTTCATTGTTACACTATCTGAGATTCTCCTTTAATTATGGAGCACCGTAATACCGGGAGAGTATTTTGGAGGAGGAATTGAGGCCCTGGACACCATTCAAATCCGATATGCATGAGTTTGTTCACTTGATGAGCCTTTTTTTAAAATATGTTTTGTGAGTTTATGGGTGAGGTGAAATGATGGTGGTTGATTCTTGTATACCAGGCCTTGCCGCACTCTCCAGCTGTTGTGAAACTACATCTCCCAGCATGCCCTGACAAAGTTTTTTCTATTAAGAAATGCTAAAACTATGGCAGGGCATGCTGGTACTTGTAGTCTCAGAACAGCTGGAGAGCCACAGGTTGGCCAGGCCTGGTGTATACTCTACCTAAGCTATTCTCATAAGGATATATTGACAGTATTACACTATTGCAACCTTAATTTATTTTGAGATTGTGACTGTAACCTACAAAGGGGAGGATCACCACAGTGAGACCACCCTGTTCCTCTATATAAGGAATCTATTGAATTTTGTTTGTATATTGATAGCATCTGTATAAGATTACCCCTTATTTTGTTTGATAAGGTCGTTGGTGTTACAGATGTCTTTTACAGAAAAATTGTGAAAGTCTCCCTATATGGCATCCAAAGCCTGGGAATTTATGGGCCCAAGCCCTCTGAAGACAAAAAGAGTACAACATTGATCAAAACTGTTAACTGATTATTTGACATTATCATTCATTATTACACGTTTTGTTTACACCTATTGATAAATAGATGAAATTTTAGTGTAATTTACTTTTTAGGTTGTATATTATAGGTTTGGGTTTTGTAAATTTGTCGGAACTGAAATAAAGACAATGAATGTGTTTTATCTGTGTGACAATTTACATTCAGCAAAAATGTGTATAATACTCATACATATTACACTTCATTTAAAAATATATACTGTACTAAGGAACTGATGTGACTGAAATATTCTCAATAAAGGCAGCGTAATATGTGTATAGCTGTAAAACAATAAAACCACCATATATTATGTTTTATTGTGTATTTCTGTTTTTTTCTTCTAGATTTAAAGAAACTAGACAAGATGACATCTGGCTTGTGGACGTAAGTCTGATATTTTGCTTGTTCTATCTTTTTCTTATGTTGGTTTATTTGGTGAATACTTGTATTGGTAATTTGATACCCCTCCAAAAAAAAGTGTAAAGGTGCCCATATACAGTATTAAATGATTTTATGGCTTCTAAACAATATTTAAATAGTTTTTTCTTCCCAGTATAATAGAAAAATTATGTATTTAGTAGACATGTGCGGTTCGGTTTTCCTGAATACGAACATACCCAAACTTAGGGGTTTGAGTCGAATAAAGTTCCAGTTTGGGAACACTTTGGGCTTCTAAGTGGAACCGAGTCCCGGCTCGGGTCTTATCGCAATTCGGCAAACTGGATCTTGCATGTTTCGGATTGCATTTAAGCCCCACCCAGGTGATTTCAGGTGCTGTGAGGTGGATAAAATTGACTGGAAATGACTGGAAATCAATGTTATTGATGTTAAGGAATAAAAACAGGTCTAAATGAAATTATTTTAGCTGCTTTTATAAATTTTTAGAGAAAACCAAAACTGAATCCGAACCAAAACACTAAAAAAAGTGGTTTTGCCAAAACCAAAACATGGGGGTCTGCGCACTTCTCTGGTATTGAGTAGTCTCAGAAAAAAAGATTGCTTAATTGTGCTCATTCAATTTGACTACACCCTAAATATTACAGATGGGCAATCAAAATTGCATGTTTATAATTCACTATTACGCATACACAGCCTTAATTCCTTGCTCTTATTTAATCATGAAAAAAAAAAAAAATGTAATTCTCATTGACATTTTTTTAAAAGACATGTTTGAAATAATAGACTGCCACATTCTAAAGCTAAACAAAAGCATGTACAGTATTCACTACAATTAAAATTTAATTCATTTTTCACTGTCTTTATATCTCTCATTTGGAGATCCAAATCAGACAAAAATTGGTCTAGTCTAAAACGAAGTACAGACAGGGGAGTTTCCAAGGTGTAGAAAACATCCACATTTCACTCAATAAAAGTAAAAATAAAATGGATATGTTCTAGAAGTATGAAAGATGAGACGTATAACAGCAAAGCTCCTTGTCATCCTTGGTCCATGGACATGAGTAACAAGCATCAAATCTCACTCCAAACTCCACCTCAAACATGTTTCAACATAAGAGTTCATCAGTAAAGGAAGTTTCTCAAACCTCCTCCCTGCTCGTTAGTGAGGGCTATTGTTGCCACTACTACTTTCCTTTTATGTTGGTGCCCCAAACTCAAGCCCTAGACCTTCAAAGTGACCAGTTACCTACAAAAGTGCTCTTGCTCCAGTAAAGAAAGTAATTCTTTCATCATACAGCCTTTCTCTGGCAACAATTCTGCTTTATATCTGCTATTTCTACCCAATATTTTTGCTTATGATCTTGCCTGTTTTATTGTTTAGTACAGAGGCTGAAAAGACCATTAGCACATACTCATTAAGTGATGTTTATGTTAATCACCATAGCTTATCACAAAGGCTGAAATTTATATATAAATATATATAATTCCATTTATTTAACTAAACATTTTTTTTAGAAAACATTGTTTTTGATATTTCAGGTGTCTGTTTAACTGAAATTACTTATTTGTTTTATATCTAATAACAAAAGTTATGTTATTATTATAGAATACAAATTTCGCACAGCACTTGCAAATTATTTTTATTTTTACATATGTAGATGATGTAAAGGGAAAAAAAGCGAAGATGTGCAATAAAATGAAACACTAGTAGAACACTATATTTTTTTATGGGTTTGTAGTTTGCTATTCATGCTTCACGTTTCACACACGTTTGAAATTATTACCAATGTGCTTTAAATCCTTTAAAGACTGCATACACTATGGGTATTAAGCAGAGTTTCATTTATTCTGTTGTTAAACATTTGTGTTTCAAATCTAAAATTGAACAAACAATTGTTTTTTTTTTTTTAAACAGCCAGCTGTTATTGAGCCACTTATTATGTATGGATCCTGGTTTGATTACTGCTAAGCTATACCAAGAAGAATTTTCCAGAATGATAAAAATGCAATCTGTCACTAGTTTTTTTTTTCTTACAAGTACATGCAATTAAATTGCTTTATTAAACCCATCAACATTAATGTTACTCCAGTTATAATGCATTAGATTGCTGTTCCTGTGGTTTTTGTTGTTTTATTCCCTTCCTCAAAAGTAGTAATCTTTGTTTGTTTGTATTCTGTTATCACTTATTGCAGAAATGTGCCACTGGTATTCTCCTAGTTGTATGTAACAGTTTGAGCAACACTTCTGTTCAAATTGTGCACTTCTCAATCTAGAAAGTAAAGTAAAGCTAACATAAACTCTGTGGAACAATAAACATGACCTATTTCTTTTAACATTTCAGTGTACAATTACTGAACATAAATAGAACATTTATGGCACACACAGGGATGTTATAAATAGAAGTGATTATAGTTACTTGTTAAAAAAAGATTTTGAAGTGTTAAAATCTAATATGTTTTATGATAGATATGAATTAATAGCTATTATGTGCCTTTATAACAATAAGTCAGAACATGTCGGCACTGAAATTACCGGCACTGGAATCCCGACGCGGGCATTCCTCAGTTTTGCAGCTCTTTCCTCCTGGAGAACCACAAAATCATGTTGTTTGTATATACTCTTGATGGTATTAAGCGGAGCTTGATTCTATTAGCAGCCATAAGAAAAGATAAACAAGACTTTTTACATGCGCTAGTAGAGAATGTATCTAAAACAAGAAAAATATAAAGTTTATTTATGAAAGTCACAGGCACGGAGGCAGCACTCTCTTGATTTTAAATGTGTAATACAGCTTTGGTGCAAGATCCATAAAAAATCAACAATCGCTCATCTATCTTAATTTCTTAGATAGGACAGGATCAGCACACATGGTCTAGTTGAGTCCAGTTGAGTAGAAGAAATTTTAAATATATTGGGCATAATACATCACAATGGTCGGCTCAACGGCCATTTCAATCAAAAGATTTTCATCAGGAGTTTATTGCTGCAATTCCCCTTTCTGCTGACAACAGAGTCAGGGCATCTCTAACATGTTGAAAAATCTGTATTTCCCTCGCAGAAATGGTTGGAATTGGTGAGTCTGCAACTGCAACCCGATCCATGGTAGGAGTGGCAGATCGGGGCCTTAAATGTCTGAGCCCCATTACTTGAATTACATGAAATGTTATAAAAAGACTATGTATTTAAAGAAGACCTAAAATGTTATATGTAATTGTGGGTGGATTTCAGTAAACAAAACTAAAATACAGTGTTACTTCTGATGGTGTGGTGTTCATGTAGTCAGGCTGGTCTTCCAGTGACTCCAACGATCTGAAGCCGCTTTCCTTTATTAGTCAGGGTCAGTATTACCTTGATAGAAATATATTCTACTGTATGGCATGGAGTAGCAGCTTGAGGTGAGGTGACGTGCAGGAGATGGTGTACACAGTGCTCCCTGTTTATAATAACCACATACAAGAAATAGTGTTGTAGTGAGGGTAACATCATAAAGAGGAACCAATACATTTTATTACACTTTTGTATGAAGGATGAGTGTACTTGTAAAATGATCAACCTTTAAATAACAAGCACTATCTTTTCTCATGTATATTTCTTTCAGTTCTATGCACCTTGGTGTGGCCACTGTAAGAAACTTGAACCTGTATGGAATGAAGTTGGTATTGAGATGAGGAGAAGCGGTTCCCCAGTTAGAGTTGGGAAGATGGATGCAACAATTCATTCAAGTGAGTGCTGTGTAAATTCTAACTCTTAAGTTATTTTGTTTGCATCTACAAAATAATATTCAGGCTGTAAGAGGAATTTTGCACTTCCTGCCTTTAATTGCTGTTATGGAGGGAAGGGTATGAAATCCCGGCGGGGTGAAATGCCAACGTAATAAAAGAATCCCGACGGAGCAGGTAACTATACTAACCCTAATCTTCTCCCCCCCTAACCCTCCCTTTGGGGTGCCTAACCCTAAAACTCCCATGGTGGTGCTTAACCCTGTCCCCGCGGGGGTGCCTAAAGCTAATCCCCCTTCCCGCACACTAAACCTAACCCTCCTGGGGTTTGCCTAACCCTAACCTCCCCCCCGGTGGTGCCTAAGCCTAACCCTTCCGTCTCCTAGCCTAACCCTAACCGTCCCTATGCCTTTTTGCAGATGACACAAAAGTATGCAACAGGGTAGACACACCAGGAGGAGTAAAACAAATGATTGATAATCTAGGTAGACTAGAGGAATGGTCAAGAACGTGGCAACTACAGTTTAATGCCAAAAAATGCAAGATCCTGCACTTGGGTCTCAAAAATCCAAAGGCTAAATATAGTATTAATGGCACTATACTGGAAACTACTGAAGAGGAAAGGGATCTAGGAGTCACTATTTCAGGTGACTTAAAGGCAAGAAAACATTGTAACAAAGCAATGAGGAAGGCAAGTCAGATGCTTGGTTGCATAGGGAGAGGAATCAGTAGCAGAAAGAAAGAAGCGATAATACCACTGTATAGGTCACTGGTACGTCGTCATCTCGAATACTGTTTGCAATGCTGGAGGCCATATCTCCAGAAGGATATTAATACATTAGAGACTGTACAAAGAAGAGCAATTAAAATGGTGCAAGGTCTACACCACAAAACGTACCAGGAAAGACTAAAAGATCTTAATATGTATAGTTTGGAGCAGAGAAGGGAAGGGGGGGACATGATAGAAACGTTCAAATATATAAAGGGTTTTAACAAGCTAAAGGAAGGAGACATTCTTCAAAGAAAGAAAAGTATTAGAACAAGAGGACATGTTCTAAAACTGGAGGGTGGTAGGTTCAGGGGAAATTTGAGGAAAACTTACTTCACAGAAAGGGTAGTGGACAAGTGGAATAGTCTCCCATCAGGGGTGGTAGAGGCTAAGATAGTAGAGCAATTTAAACATGCTTGAGATAGACAAAAGGATATCCTTCAGAAGAAGTAAGGATCAATAAGGGTTGAGGTAATAATATGTTTAAAAATGGGACAGACTAGATGGGCCAAGTGGTTCTTATCTGCCGTCAAATTCTATGTTTCTAACTACATCCCGTTATGGGTTGTTTATCCAAACAGATGAATTATATCTTCTGACACCTTTTTCTTATGTGAAGCGTTGCTAAATCAGCAGTACAATATAGAGATGTAGGTTGCAGCTATTTTATGAAATACACATTGTTTTAGGGGCTGGCAGCAGCAATCAAAGAAAAAAAAAAAAGAGATGGCTGCTTGGTTTCTACTGTAGTTGTAGTAGATTCCTTGCTACCTGTTTTCCATAGAGAATGTAAATAAACTAGAAATTGGTATTGTTCTAGTTTAAAATACTGTTTTCATCAATAGGGGAAAAACTATTTTTTAAAACACATAATCGTCTGAAAACGGTTATACTTTGTAACAACTGTATGAATTTATGAACGGTTATAGCCACATTTGACTTTCACTTTAGCATCCCGGGGTACAGGCTTATGAAATCTGTCTGACAGACGCATTTTGTCATCCACATCAGTTTCTCTGTCTCTCAGAGCCAGCAAACGTTTAATGGAATTTTGCAGCTACCGATATACTAATCTGTGGATATTCAGCAATTTCACTGAACTTGTCTCTCTCCAAATCTCTCATCTTTTCCAAAGCTGTAAGCTTTCTGGAAATGTCACCATCTGCTTTTGTTTTTCAGTATGTATTCATTAAGCCAGCAGAGTTAAAACTCAGAAAGGTGGAAAAGACCATCTCCATTAAGATTAAGTAAACCACATAATTTTTTTAGCTGCATCATAATACATAATATTTACATTGCTTATTCATATTAGCATTGTGTTGATTTTATTCAGTTATCCTTTTTTCCCACCTATTTTGTCTCTAGAATAATGACTTTGCCTTTCTGCATCCTTGCTTCCTTTCTCTTACTTTATCTAGTTCTCTAGTACTCTCACTTCAGTTCTTCAGCAGTCAGACCTGCCTGCCTGAGCCTTGTGTTATTTGGCTCAGCAGGTTCTCTTGTACCACATGTTAAACGCTGCAATATTGCAGTCAAATATACTGTGTAATACTCTTAATAATTGTGGTTCCAATATACAAAGTTGGGGCGGTTATACGTAATCAAATCTAGGTAAGCTTTTAAATTCGAATGACATACTTATTTTTTTTAATAGCGGTTACTGATATAACACACACACACACACACACACACACACACACACACTATATATATATATATATACAGCACTTTATATTTAGTTATTCATATCTGTTCCTGACCCAGAAGAGCTTACTCACACAGGCAGTGGCGTCTCTCCTCGCGGTGACACCCGTGGCGGTGAGGCACCTGATGTAAAGGGGCGTGGCCTACGGGGAGGGTGCGTGATGAGGGGCGTGGCATTGCGGCCCTGTTCTTCAAGGAGAGGGCGTGACACTGGGCGAGGGGTGTGGCTTTCAAGCCCGCGGCCGTGGTAAACAAAATCTATCAATGGGGTGGTGCCGGTGGTGGGTGCAGGAGGTGCGGGCATGTGTAGTGCCGGCTCCCTCACTGACAGGAACCGAGTGCTGCACTTAATACTACAGTGCAGCACCCGGCTCCTGTCACTGAGGGGGAGCCTGCACCTTGGTGTCACCCCTTGGCGGGTGACACCCAAGTGCAGGCCACACCCCCCTTGTGACGCCACTGCACACAGGTTATTTTCTTGTCAGGATTAAGCTTAAATAAGCAGTGTTCCTAAGATTAGGTCCCTGTTTTTTTTACAGGGAAATCTATTGATCTCTATGGAGTGATGCCATTATAGTACACAGCTACTGTATCTTTGTAAGGCAGAGTTTGGAGTAGGGATGGAGGAAGGAAGAACAAACTCTATTTTCCCTGGCTGTATTGTATTTCCATGTACTTCACACTGGCATCGCTCTATGCAGATTGATGTTTTCTGGGATTCACACCCATGTCCCCAGCACCTTTGTCTTTGTCCCTGCTTCTTTCTCTTCTATGCAGGAAGAATGTGGTTCTGGTCTCCTTCTGAAGCCAGGAAAGCTGTTTATCCATTACCCTCAGCAGAAATGGCCACCAGTAATTCCTAGTCACATTGAACCACTCTCTACAGTTATCATTCTGCATGATTGTCTTCTCCTGTGAAATGTTGAAATTATTTTAATACATCAATAAAGATACATAGGGGGGAATTCAATTCAGCCCGTTAAGTTTGCACAGGTGAAAAAGGTAGACTAGCCTCATGAGGCGATTCAGTTTGACTCCCCTTTATAACAGAACCCCTTTTTAATGAGTGTTAAAAAGGAGTGTTAAGTGCAGTTAATGGGTGTTAAGAGAGTGATAAACTACCAACTGTCATTTTGACTAACTGTCAACTGTCAAAATGACTAACTGTCATTTTTCAAACACAGTCTGTAACATGACAGTTAGGAGCTGAGTGGCTGGGAGTTATCGCTCTCCAATTTATCTCTTTTCAGAGCTTAGTACATTTCCCCCTTAGAAGTCAGTGAACAGTTCACAAACTTATGCTTAAGCTGGATGTTTTCACCCGTTAACTGCACACTTATTGGGGATTTCTGTTTGCGTTTCATGAGACCTGAAAAGAAATCCCTGTAAAGTGGGGCTGATTGAATAGCTGCAATCAATTAGCACTCGTTAACTTAACGGGGCCAATTGAATTTTGGCCATAAAGTGTTAATATTCTATGGCAATTCCTGATGCCCCTGAAGGGGTTGGGTATGGAATCTTTGCAGTCGGGATGCCGGCTGTCAAATGACTGACAGCGGCATCCCGATGCTGAGGATCCCGACTGGGGATGATTAAGTATGCTATCCCTCCCCTCCTTCACCCCCTAACCCTAAACCTCCTTTTCTCTACCCTAAACCTCCGCACCCCCGTACCCCCTCATGGCTAACAACTAAGGGCGCACGCTGCACTTACGATCGGGATCTCGGCATTGGGATCTTCTGTCCGCATTTCAGACCTCCGGTGTCAGGATTTCATCAGCCAGCATCCCGATCGTAGGTTTCTTAACTACATCTCCCCCCTGGAGTGTTGTAAATGGTGCCTCAAATATTAAAGTTATTATTTGAAACCATTGATGTGTTATATGGTCATGAATACTGGTTAAGCCCAAAACATGCCTTTCCCCCACTTTAAGTAGGCCCCAGGTACACTTTTTCTCCATCCTCCAGTCAATGTTTATATATAACAAAACGTTAAAGACATGTAAGAAAAGCAAACTTAAGCTCTCCCAGAAAAATCAAATATTAATATTATTATCGTTTATTTATATGGCGCCACAAGTGTTCAGTGCCTTATAAAGTACATAAACAAACAAGTGACGAGTGATTTATAGTACGTACAATACAATACAATTCAGGACATGGATAATATACATTGCTACATAGCACCCAAATAAGTAACAGAGCATAAGCAACCAAGTGTTAGGTGCCCTAGTGGGGAGTAAGGAGTAGATGAAAGTAAAGAGAAGTACAAGATGGTGATTCAACTAGCTGGAAATAGTTAAAACGGGTTAAAAACCTGAGGCCGCAACTTTTTGCTATTAAATTAGTAATCCGCGTTAAATTAACGCGGATCTCATTGCAGTTGACACTTAATTCATTTCACTGCTCCAGACTAAGTGAAAAGTAAGGACAAATCCTTTTTTTATGGCAAAAATATCAGGGCACAGCGCAGTTACCTCTGTAAATAGAAATTAATCTCTCTAAGGATACCGTTAACCATGCATATATTTTACTTGCTTGCAAGAAGCTGAATTAATAGTACTTATCATAAATTATTTAAATTAGGCTTAAAGATTGAAATAATATTGTAATTCAAAAATGTATTTGGTTGTGCAGCTTAAAAATCCTGCACACATGCTGTGTTGACTATTGTAGGATAACTGTCATGATTCAAGAGAGACAGATGTTAGGTTAGGATAAATATTTTGCTGGAAGATATTAATCTGTCAGCCACTACTACAGTATGCGTATAGAGCAGATTATTATTTCTGTAATGTATTGATCGTCAACCTTTGACAATCCAGCTGTTGTTAAACGATAAATCCCAGTTTACTGACTTGAAAAATGCGTTGGGATTATTATATAGCACTATTCTTATTACACTTTATTTATAAAACATATACAGTGCTCTACATTGAGGTGACTACTATACAAATAGATTGCACATAGTTACATGAAAGAAGAGGTAAAGGTTGTCCTGCTAAATCAGCTTACAATTTATGTGTGGGAAACAATACATAATAACAATTGCAGCTGCTGGCAGACAGTGTGTGTGGCTACTGTAAGGTAGAAGCATTATCATCCATCAACAGTAAAGCAGCTATAACATTACTACATATTCTGTCCACTTGCTGTTTAGGTACAATTGCTGAGGGAAAGAAAGTTGATTGAAGTCCCTATTCTTAAAAGTTAAATACATGGACCTAGCAAAATCAAAATCTCTTAGTAAAAATTTAGAGTTACATACATCTTTGTGACAGGCACTCTTTCAGAAGTGTGTTTTTATGTATATCTGCGTGTCTGTGTGTGTGTGGTTGTGTGTGCCTAACATTGTGTAGGTCCCTCTCATGCCGCCAAAACAGATCTGACCTGTTGAGGCATGGACTCCACATGACCTCTGTGGTATCTGGAACCAAGATGTTAGTAGCAGAACCTTTAAGTCCTGTAAGTTGCGAGGTGGGCTTCCATGGCTTGGACTTCCAGCACATCCCACAGATGCTCAATCGGATTTAGATCTGGGAAATTTGGAGGCCAAGTCAACTACTCAATTTCTTTGTCATGTTCCTCAAATGATTCCTGAACAATTTTTGCAGTGTGGCAGTTCCCATTATCCTGCTGAAAGAGGCCATTACCATCAGTGAATACTGTGTAATTGGTCTGCTACAATGTTTAGGTAGGTGGTACATGTCAAAGTAACATCCAAATGAATGCCAGGACCCAAGGTTACCCAGCAGAACATTGCCCAGGGCACCACACTGCTACACCAGTCTTTTTACCATAGTGCATCCTGATGCCATCTCCTCACCACATAAATGTTGCACACATACCCAGCTGTCCACATGATGTAAAAGAAAATGATTAATTAGACCAGGCCACCTTCTTCCATTGTACGCATTTTTCGTGGTGGACAGGGGTCAGCATGGCCACTCTGACCATTCTGACATACACAGCAAGCGGAAATGCACTGTGTGTTCTGATACCTTTCTATCATAGCCAGCATTAACTTTTTCTGCAGTTTGTTCTACAGGACCTCTTCTGTGGGATTTGACCAGATGGGCTAGTCTTCTCACCCCACCTCGGGCACCTGCACCCATAACCCTGTCACTAGTTATTCTTCTTTGGACTACTTTTAGTAGGCACTAACCAATGCATACCGAGAACACCATTTTAGAGAGAGTCTGACCCGGTTGCCTAGAGATCACAATGTGGTCATTTTAGATCCTTACACGTGTCAACTCTTCCTGCTTCCAATACATCAGCTTCAAGAACTGATTGTTCTCTTGCTGCCTAATATATCCCACCATTGACAGGTGCCATTGTCAATATTATTCAGTTCACTTGTTAGTGGTGTTATAGTTATGGCTTGTGGGTGTGTATATGTCCCAGGTTTTTAGGAGTGAGGAGCTGATAAAGGATATGTCAATCTCTGTAGTCAGTCTCTCACTGCCTGGGGAACACGTCAGAAGGGCGTTGAGAGGCCCTGTGATTACTAAATGTAAAGACTTTTGTTTTGTGGGAAGGACATTAGGTCCTTCTGCTCTGAGAGGGAATCATTTTGTTTAGTTAGATCCGGACAGGCCAGGATTTCCCCTTATGTTCTGTTTGTTTATGTGCTGCTAATAAAAACTAGCTGTGGATACTTTTACCAAATCCCTGGAATGGTGTACTACTACTCGGCTGCTGTATGACAAGTGTAGCCAAGTGGCTCAGATTAGTCGGTCTGTGCACGTGATAGCTACCTTACAAGCTTTACACAAAGCTGGCCTGTATGGCTGTTCTCAAGATAGAAGCCTCTTCTGGAAAAGTGTGATACTCAGTCTCATTTGCAGTTTGCAAAAAAAACATTTGTCAGATTCTGGTGCCATGTGGAAAAAGGTATGGTCAGATGAGATCAAGATAGAACTTTTGGACTGAACTCCAAGCATTATGTTTGGTGAACACCAAACACAGCACACACCCCAAAAATCAACTTCCTGTAAAGCATGGTCTTGGTAACATTATGTTCTGGGGTGTTTCTCTTCAGCACTGACTGAGTAAAAGGTCAGTATTGAAGAGAAGATAGATGCTCCCAAGTACACCAAACTTCTTGAGGAAAACATGTGGCCCTCTGTTAGACAGCTGAAGATGAGCAGGTGGTTCACCTTCCAGTACTACAATGATCCTAAACATACTACCAAGGAAACAATGCAGTGGCTTAAGGATAGGATCGTGAATGTCCTTGGGTGGCCCTCAGAGCCCTGAGCTAAATCCAATAGAAAATTTGTAAATGGACTTGAATCCATCACTGCGAATCCCAAATTTGACTGAACTTGAACAATTCTTCAATGAAGAATGGGCAAATATTAGCTAGGATTTCATAGCTTGTAAAGGCATATCCAGGCAGACTAATGTCTGTAATTGCAGCAAAAGTTGGCTCTACAAAGTAGTAATACAGTGGACTGTTCACTTTTCTAAAGCTGCTGTTCTAATTTTTAATTTTGTATTAATTTTCAGAACTGTTGCTTTTTTTCATTAGATGAATGTTGTAAGGCGGCATGTGTAAAGAAAGCTGGAAAAACTTTAATTCCATTTATTTTATTTTCCAGGGTATAATATTACAAAATATAAGGATTTTGAAATGGTATGATTATTTTCTATAGGCACTGTACATACATGCACATACACGCATGCATACATACTAACACACACTCTGTCAACAACAGTTAGAGGCTATGACAAAACAGTTTACAATAGGGGCATAAATCTCAATAAGAATGAAAGAATGCTTGTTATAGTAGATTTGTTTTCGCACATACTATATCTAGAGTCATACACAACTTGAAATGCATCCTTGGCAGCATATGTGCTTTGTTTACGACAAGTTGTCAGTGTGTTTGCACGTGTCCTGTACAGATACTATAGATATGCCTCCTAATAGGTGTATAAGCGGGTATCTGCAAGTGTTCCTGAGCTGCATTTGCATAATCGTACATATGTGGCAGAATAGACCTAACCAGCATATGAATATATGTGTGTAGACCGTTTCTGGGCATGCCGAGTCAATTTATGCTGAAATCGCCATAAAGTCCCACCCTGCACCAGTTCCAAAATGTTAATGTATAGTTTGATAGCAGATTTTTGTTATGTCTATCAACAAACAGTTGCCACATGGTCCGGTCCCACATGATTGGACTTCAGACACATTGATCTGTGTTAACTGCTTGGCATGTTGCTGGACTATAAATTGAAACATTGACACCTGTGGATATATTAATAATAATTTAATAACTAATGTGATCTCAAGATCTGTTTCTCCAACTATTGAGATATTTATGTAAAATATAAGAAAGTCAACTTCAATTAGTGACAAGTAAAAAACAAAATGGTAGCTTATCTTAATCTTTGTTTGTCAGGCTGTATTTTCACGGAAACTTTGGCCCTCATTCAGAGCCGTACGCTCTGAGCAGAGCGCACGCTCTGAATGAGGGCCGGCCTCCCTGAAAATGGAGCGTCCTCCTGGACGCTCGTATAGCTGTGGGTCACCACCCACAGGCTATACGAGCGTGCAGTTTGATGGCCGCGATGGTCGTGACCATCGCGACCATCGAAACTGCGAGCCGGAGCCTGCGGGTGAGGTTTTCAACCGCAAGCTCCGTAGTGATTTTGGCTCTATCAGAGCCAAAATCACTCCCACTGACATCACTAGTGATGTCAGTGGGCCGGCTTCTGATGGGTGGCGTTCCCGTGGGAACGCCCCCGTCAGGGAGGCACGCCCCCGGCACGCCTACCAAAGGGTGTGTGCTGTCAATCAACATCAACAGCACGCCCCCTTTGATCAGACACAACGAGCGAAGGACTTTCCTTCGCTTGTCGCGTCTGGCGCATGCGCACGACGGAGCTCCCTCCGTCGTGCGCATGCTCAGTCCAGAACATCGACCCACTTGCGAGCGGACAGCCACTCGCGAGTGGGTCTGAATCAGGCCCTTTGTCCATAGATTCAATGTGCAGCCAAACAGGAGAAAAGAAATATACAGCATAGTGTATACTGTTTCAAACATAGTCATCCATAAAAAAGTGTGGAATATTTAGTGTGTTAGGAACACTTCATCCCAAAAATCACACCCAATATTTATAAGAAATTTCACTTTAGATTAAAAAGAAAAAAATATTATACAAGCAAAATCAAAGAGGTGTCCACACTGCAGTGTGCGCAATTGCAAGGATCTAGATCTGAACTTGTCTCTCAGCACAAAATCTCTACAAAATCAGATCTACGACATGGTCCCTTACAGTTATTGGCCTCATCCATTTTTGGACACTACATTATAATTGCACGATATCTGCATTAAATAGCAGCCCTAATGGTTCTGGGTTCCTGTCTACTTTATGTATATGCCTCTTAATGTGTGTGTATAAATAACAATTATACTCTGTGTATCGTATGTTGTTCTTGATAAAGGTGGTTCATTTCCCACCGAAGTGCCAGAATAGAAGTTTATCCACAATGCTCTTTTGTTATAATTTGTAACACATACTCAGGTTTATGTTAGTAACTATGTGAACAAAAATGTCATATATATGTGTATGTTTATTAAAAATGTAACAATACTTCTATGTAATGGGACTATAACCCATATATATATATATATATATATATATATATATATATATATATATATTAATTTAATTATGTCATTTGTGACAGTAGACTCGTGCATTATAACATAAACTGTGGAAAAAGCCCATAGACACACCAAGAACATTGGTGGCAGTGGATTTTGATGGAGAACACTCCAGAAGCCTTGCACGCCGGTAAAAGTACTAGTATCGGTGTGTATCGTGCAAGTAGTGACTTGTGGCTTCGGTGTTAAGGAAAGGAGCCCGTGGTCGTAGATATAAAAAGAGGAGCCACTGAAACGGTTGGAAAGTCGCTGCCTTACCTTTATGAGGAGTGGAGCAGTCGGAGAGACTGCCTGGAGCAGCAACTGCATGAGGGAGTGCTGTGAGGAGACTGAATCTGATGCTGTAAAAGGAAAGTTGAAAGTACAACATAGCACAGCAAATACAGGACCTCATTCAGACCCGCTCGCATGCGCCTATGTGCTCACAAGCGGGTCGATGGTGAGGCTCTGCGCACGCGCAGCGGCCGCAGTGTGCGTGCGCTAGCTCCGGAGCGGGTGACAAATTCACTCTCACCGGGGCTCGCTACAAAAGGGGCGGCTGTCGATGTTGATTGACAGCTCGCCCCATTTTGTAGGCGGGGAGGGGGGTGGCCGTACAAACTGAGGCATTCCTGAAGGAACGCCTGCCGTTTGTAGGCGGCCGTACTGACATCAGCAGTGATGTCAGTAGGTAGCTTCCTGCTCTATTAGAGCAGGAAGCTACCTGGGGCTTGCGGGAGACTTGACCCGACCCCAAGGGTCTTGACACGAGCCCCAATGGTCCATTGACCATTGCGACCATCACCTGGTCACTCGCTAAAGCTGTGGGTAGTCACCCACAGCTTTATGAGCAGCCAGGAGGCCGGATTTTAAAGAGGAAGCGGCCGCCCTCATTCAGAGCGAGCGCTCGCATTTTGCTAGCGGCTCTGAATGGGGTCCACAGTGTGAACACTTGCTGCTGGTCCTGGGTCCTGACACAACCTGCTGTGCTAAATATTTTACTGTGTTTGTAGATGCTGCTGCAGCTACACTGCTTTTCAGCGCTCTCATGCAATACTCATCAGTTAGTACTTCCTAACTACCACAGGTGGCACTGATGGAAGAGATTGAACTAGATCTTCATGATAACTCGTGAGTCATTCTCCTGGCATATAGTTCACTGGCTCATTTAGTTCATAAGTCACATGATACAGTCCCCATATACTCTCTCATGCATTTGTCATGAATCCTGCTAAACTACCACATGTGGCACTGCTGTATTCAGACATTGTGAGGACTCTGTGGATGAACTAGATTGTCATGATAACTCATGAGTCATTCTCCTGGCATATAGTTTAGTAGCTCATTAAGGGGTCTATTTACTAAGCAGTGTTAGGAGAAGTGAAGAGTGAAAAGTGATAAGGTGCCAGCCAATCAGCTCCTAACTGCCATCTCACAGGCTGTGTTTGAAAAATGACAGTTGGGAGCTGATTGGCTGACACCTTATTACTTTTCACTCTTCACTTTTCACTTCTCCTAACACTGCTTAATAAATAGACCCCCTTACTTCCATGACTCATTTAGTTTGCAAGTCACATGATACATTCTCCATTTGCTCTCATACATTCATGATGAGTCATTATCTCTAAACTACCATTTGTGGCACTGCTGTACACCGACATGTATTGTATGAAGCTGAACTTGTCTTGATTCATACTAGTATATTAGTTCACAACATGGGCATAACTACCATAGGTAGTTGTGCAGCTGCTATGGGGCCCAGAGCTGAGGGGGGCCCCATCTTTCTTGTCAAAGTTAAATGTGTTATATACATTTTTCACCATTAAGTGGTACATAGCCCTTACAAACTATTTCTATGGAGCCCCTAGTTCACAAGATACACTCCATATCAGCTCAAGACACACTACTGAGTGCTGCATGCTATAAACTATATTTCAGTTTACTCTACAAGACATAGGAGGAGATGTATCAAACCTTCATTAGAGATCAAGTGAAAAAGTTGCAGATAGCAGCAAATCAGCTTCTGTCATTTTATAGAATGTGCTAGATAAATGACAGAAGCTGGCACTATCTGTCCCATTATCTCCCTAAATACTTGTATAATTTTGAGAGGAAAAGAGAAATGCAATTTTAATACTTATGATTTATAGCAGACTGTGTGCCAGCTAGGCAGCTGGGCATCATCATGCTGTAATGATGATAGGCCTGTTTGGTGTGCATTTAGTGACATTAATGGGTGAAATTTAAAACAAAACAAAAATAAGATTAGGGCAAAAACTACTGTGTTTTAAGAGCAAGAAAAAAGTGACACGTTACAATATTCTGATTTTGGGTCTTTCTCACTTGCATATTCTGGAAGTAAAAATTATAATCCTGTCACTACTAGTCTGTTGTATAGGTGATTGCTTTTTTAAAATATAAAAAAATTAGACATTAAACATATCTGATTATTTGAACAAGACTATTGCTGGGTGCACACTAGATGGGAATCAGTATGATTTACCTAATCACGATAGCGGAAGCCCGGCAGGGGTGAAGATCCCGAAGCTGCAAAGGTAAGTATAAACTAACCTATTTTTATCCCCTAACCCTCCCTCCCAAGTGCCTAACCCTAACCACCCTATAAGTGCCTAAACCTTCCCCGCAGCCTAGCCCTAACCTCCCCCCGGGGGTGCCTTATCCCCCCCTTCCCTTAGCCTAACCCTAACCTCCTGGGGGGGATGCCTGACCCTAAGTCCCCCCCGGGAGCTCCTAACCTAACCCCCCCTCCCGCGTGGCTATCCGCGCCCGGCGCCCGTCTTACCTTCGATTGGTAAGCCGGGTGTCGGGCTCCCGGCGTAGGTCTAATGACAGACGTTGGGATCTTGATTGCTGTCATTTAACTCTTGCCGGGATTAAACAGTCGGGAAGCCAGTGGTCGGGATTCTGTCTGTCGGCTTCCCGACTGCTTCCCACTAGATGATATGTCGTCAGAACCGGACGGATTGGACAACATATCGGGCACATCATCTATGGTGTACCCGCTATGTCGCTGACTATGCGCTCTCCCGTGCGCATCATCTATTGTCTACCAGCCTTATAGCTCCTCCAATGAGCTAGTATTAGAAATGCTGTATGTGTAATAAGCTAGTTCTATGTTTCCAATCACTTCTCTCAGCAGTGTTTCAGAGCCAGTGAAATAATGAACTAAGGGGGTCATTCAGACCCGCTTGCGAGCGCAGGACGCTCGCAAGCGGGTCGATGTTCCCCCACTGCGAATGCGCACGATGGAGGGAGCTCCGTCGTGCGCATGCGCGAGACCCGGCGAGCGACGGGGTCTCCATCGCTCCGGGTCTCGCAAAGGGGGCGTGCTGTCGATGTTGATTAACAGCACGCCCCCTTTGGTGGGCGTGCCTGCCAGACGGAGGCGTTCCCATGGGAACGCCTACCGTCTGAAGCCGGCCCCACTGACATCACTAGTGATGTCAGTGGGAGTGATTTTGGCTCTGATAGAGCCAAAATCACTCCTGGGCTTGCGGCAGCGAGACCCTACCGCAGGGTCTCCGTCGCAAGCCCGATGGTCGCGCTGGTCAAGACCATCGTGACCATCATCATGGACGCTCGCATATGCTGTGGGTGGTCACCCACAGCTATGCAAGCGGCCAGGAGGCCGCTCCATTTTCATGGAGGAGGGCCCTGATTCAGAGCGAGTGCTCTGGTCAGAGCGCTCGGCTCTGAATCAGGCCCTAAGTGAACTAATCTTTTGAGTGAACTAGATCATCAGTAATCACCAAAATGAACTAGATTTTCTATCACCACCTGGGTGGCAGTGTGTTGTAACTTGTAGCAGGAGACGTAAGGGGCCTGGCTGAGAGGTGGACCAGTTCCGTAACACATCCCCACTGAGAAGCTATGTACGGAGAGGTCAGACTACATGATCCGTGCAGAAAAAAAGGGACTCCACCTGAGGTGCAGGGCTGTCGAGAGTGGGGAGGGGATGTGGCCAAATTGGGGAGGAGTCATACTAGACTTAACTAAAGTTTATATTTAGAAATATATATACATATATAGAAAGAGAAACACCAGCATGGGTGTTCCCAAGTCCGTTCCCAGAGACCACATAATTTTGGAGTCTTGGGTGGAGGCACTAAAAAGAAAATACAAAGTAGCCTGAAATTAATTAAGTAAAGTAGTTTAGTCCATAAGATTTAAGGGTCACCAAGCTATGTTATTAAGTGACACATGTTCACTGTGTACTGTATGATTTATGCATTGTGTTTATGTGTTTCCTTTATATAACCATGTCAAATATATGATATGTATACCAACATGTCTCATAACACATACATTTTTTTAACTGTTGCAGGCATTGCTTCAGAATTTGGGGTCCGTGGTTTTCCAACTATAAAATTGTGAGTCCTGCATTAATTGTAAAATGTTAAAGAAAAACGTGTAGTACAAAGCTTCTTAAAATACATTTTGAGAACATTTTGAATAGGTGATTATATATCTACATGCACATTAATGTGTCCTCATACACCTTTGCTTCAGTCGGGCCAAACAGCCCCACTTGGTGCGCCAGGTCCTGAGCACTCCACTAGTTCATGACGTCTTTTTGCACCAGGAGACTGCTGATTAATTTGATATGTGACACTTCTATATCTGTGTGCAACTGAGTCTGTAAATGAAGCACAATGGAACTTGGCGTGGAAAAAAGCCTCGGACGCTGCATCGTAGCACTTCATACACAGATTTTGACTCAGTCGCACACAGTCGCATATCAAATTAATCAGTGCAGTCTCCTGGTGTTTCCTAGTCGCATCGCATTGTGACTCAGACACATTTTTGGGGGCAAAAAGACTTGAAAAAGACACCTGGCACTAGCAGAGCCGTACAGGACCTGGTGGCTCACTCATGCCAGGTGTCTTGTGCCACACATGGTATACTGAGGCTAGATGTATGAGGATGTATCTATAATTATCATTTATATGGCCTGACATAATTATATGCTTTTCTTTACAGAGTTCTGTGTTTATAGTAGAAAATAAAATATGGATTCCTTTTTTATATAAAGGTTAAAAGGAGAGATGGCCTACAATTACAGAGGTCCCAGAACAAAGGAGGACATCATTGAGTTTTCTAATAGAGTTGCTGGGTAAGTAGGTATGCTGCACATATTATAAATGATCAGGTGACACTGATGTGGAGTTACTCTCACCATATAAACACAAGTGATTATAATATTTTTATATGTGTATAACGCATGTTAATAATACTGTATCTGTATAAATTTTTAGTCCTGATGTCATAACTTAATTTATGAAAACTTGTGTATCACAAGGTGTAATGCATTCCACAGTCTATAGTATTACTGATAATAGAGGTCACCTTGGATTTATGTAACTTGTGTAAACACTCTGCTTTTTATATGTTCACAGAAATTTTATGTGACCTCTAATATATACCTTTATGTTAATGTATGTATTACTTATCTGGGGTTTGGCTTGCAGTCTGTCTGGCTGCACGATGTACTGTGTGCTCTCACTACTGCTTGTGCCTGCAGTTATTATCAGGTATCCGCAGTCCCAGTTTTTTCAGACAGGTAGACAAACTCTGCCTGAGGCATTAAAAAGGAAGTTAGTGAACCCACTAAGAGCTGGAATACCACACCCCAGGTAAGAGGATATAGTCAGCATCCCGGCGTGCGGGATGCCGATGATCTAATTACCGGTGACGAAATCCTGACAGTGTCGGGATTCCGGCACCAGTATCCCGAAGGTAAGTATCGGGGATTAAGGGAGGGTTAAGGTATGGGGTTAGGCACTAGGGGGGAAGGGTTAGGCATCGGGGAGGGAGGGTTAGGTTTAGGGTGCGGGGAGGGAGAGGTTAGGTTTAGGCACTAGGGGGTGTGGTTAGGTTTAAGCACTATGGAGGGAGGGATAGGGTTAGGGTAGGGGTTAGTGCTAGCATACTTACCTATGGGTGTTGGATTTTGACTGTCGGGATGCCGCTGTTTGTATTCTGAACAGCGGCATCCCAACCACCGGCAATCCATACCCAACCCCAGGTACGTTATTTTTGTCCACCAGGTTATTTCACCGAAAGTAAGTTTCCAATTTATATTGGAATTAGAGATGCTGACCATAATTAGTGGAAAATATGGTAAAATAGAGTGTGAAATATTAAGTTATGTAGTTGCTACTTGTTTAAACCCTTTATTGAGGCACTTGGATTAAGTATAATTAACAATTAATATTTTAATTATCAAGGAGCTTTCATTATTCATCTCATAATAGTTTTTCAAATAAAAATTTTACCATTACTCATATAATAATGTATTTTTGTTCTTTAATATTTATTTAACTCTGCATTTAGTCTACAGTTAAGTCCCTGACTTATGGAGAATTATCCATTGGTGCACATTTCCAAATTTATAAAAAAAAAAAAAAAAAACTCAGGTCATAAAAACTTTTGAAAACTGAGAAATTACATCAAACTTATTAATGTGAACATTTCCGTGGGAAACTTTAGTTTAGGTCAAGATGGCCTTTTTGTTGTTTACAGATTGAAGTTATTCACATAACAACTGTGTGCCTTTCTGAGTAATGTGGTTTATTTGTTGCTGCAGTCATTAGACATTACAGTTTCCTTCACTCCACAGTATGGAGGAGTATACCATTTTTCTTTTTTTCACTGCAGTTATAGAAACTGAATGCGCATACAATGCATAATACCTGTCAGTTTTAAAACGTCTGTATATTGACTGAGGGGTAGATGTACTACGCCTAGGTGAGAGATTACGTAATTTTTACCTACTGTCTTTGAAAAATGACAGGAGCCAATTGGTTGGTACTTTATATCTTTCCACTTTATCTCTCTCCCCCTATATACCTCTTGCAGTAAGCTAGGAGGAAGGTAGCAGTTATGGGGTTAGTGTTCATCTTCAAGGATGGCTTCAGATGAATGACTATTGAAATAGAGTCCCTTATCCATGTATCTACAGTATATCTAAATGACGAATAACTTTAGGAATTCTCCTTAGGGAAAACTCCTGACTTTCTCATACTATAAGACACCTGGGGAGACTGGGCCTGATTCAGAGACGGAAGCAATGGCAACTTTTAGTCAGAGCCAGTGTATGATAATGCACATGTGCAAACGCGACACTGTGCACGTGCAGCGATTGCATTGCAGGTTGTCAGCATTTGGGGGTTGTAACAGGGGAGTGGTTAGAAAAATGCAGGTATGTCTGACTGTTTAAATGCCATTTCGTGAATGTGCATAAATTAGTAATTGCATTCTCCTGTGCAGCATTTGACCTCTTTGTGTGTCAGGAGAGCTGCAGTGTTTGCGGCTGGTCAGACTTGCCTTACATGTTGCTTGACCACCTGCTGTGCGTCAATGGTTCTGATGTTTCCACTGTTGCACTGCATCGTATGGATATGAGAAGGCAGCAATGGGCGTCCCTATGTTTGGCTATGCTTTGGAAGGCATTAGCATATTTTAGAAACTGCGATCCATGAGAGTATGCAGTTGTGTTTGCATTACCGTCCGTCTCTGAATCAGGCCCTCTGCATAGATACAGAAAATGGCAGCTGCTAGTTGGAGTTCCCAGGGGTGACTCCCAGGTAAGTTGGCTCTCAATTTGGATGCATTTCTGTATGTGCCTTTATCATGAGGCCTTATAATTGACAAAATATATACTGCTCAAAAAAATAAAGGGAAGGCTAAAATAACACATCCTAGATCTGAATTAATGAAATATTCTTATTAAATACTTTGTTCTTTACATAGTTGAATGTGCTGACACCACAATCACACAAAAATTATGATTGGAAATCAAATTTATAAACCCATGGAGGTCTGGTTTTGGAGCCACACTCAAAATTAAAGTGGAAAAACACACTACAGGCTGCTCCAACTTTGATGTAATGTCGTTAAAACAAGTCAAACTGAGGCTCAGTAGTGTGTGTGGCCTCCACGTGCCTGTATGACCTCCCTACAACGCCTGGGCATGCTCCTGATGAGGTGGCGGATGGACTCCTGAGGGATCTCCTCCCAGACCTGGACTAAAGCATCTGCCAACTTCTGGACAGTCTGTGGTGCAACGTGGCGTTGGTGGATGGAGTGAGACATGACGTCCCAGATGTGCTCAATTGGATTCAGGTCTGGGGAACAGGCGGGCCAGTCCATAGCATCAATGCATTCGTCTTGCAGGAACTGCTCACACACTCGAGCCACATGAGGTCTAGCATTGTCTTGCATTAGGAGGAACCCAGGGCCAACCGCACCAGCATATGATCTCACAAGGGGTCTGAGGATCTCATCTCAGTACCTAATGGCAGTCAGGCTACCTCTAGCGAGCACATGGAGGGCTGTGCATCCCCCCAAAGAAATGCCACCCCACATCATTACTGACTTTATCATGAGGCCTTATAGTCGGGGTGAGCGTTTGGACGTAGGGCCCCCAGGGCTACGTTGGCTGGATCTCTTCAGGGCATCACCACTTAATACACATAGTCACTTTTCATATCATCTTTTATGTTTGTTTTTTATTCATGTAATTTTTTCACATATATTTTAACCCCTTTTTTCAACACTTATTAATTATTCTAATGGCACACATCCACTAGCAGATCTGAAAACAACTGCATGATTACGACATTGTAATCGTGCAGTCGTTTGTCAGTCTGTGATGAGTCTGCACTGAACGAGCAGTCGTTCAGTGCAGGGTCATCAATCATCTGAAAGCATGCTGAACCGGACGATATCATCAGGTTGTGCAGCATGTTTGCACGATAAAAGATGTCTAAACGACCAGCAGGTATGCGCATCGCTGGTCGTTTAGGACATTTTTATGCACGATTTGCAAACGATTTTTAAACGATTTATGAACGATAACGATATCATTATCGTTCAATTGCTCAAAAAAATCATCTAGTGGATGTTTGCCTTTACACATCTATACATAACACTTCACTGTCACCCTTTTTCCTTTTTCGTGTGATGGCCTGGGGGAGTCCTGGGCTGGATGATTTTTGGGGTGTCCTGCGCCCCAGACGTGATCCCTTGTCAGGGACTGCTAGTAACAGAGAAGCCGTGACGAGGCCTAGCAACTTCCCATGGATTTGCAAATGCATGCAACTAATATCTCTGAAATTCTATCACCATATAGTCTTCATGTATTGTTGCAGGTACAATTCAGCGTGCTTAGGAACAATAGGGGGTTAGCCCCCCTTTTTTTCCCCTCTGCATAGATAGCCTTAGCGCTGACTGTCTTTACCATTCCCTCCAGATAGTGCCCACAGTACTGCCTTTATTTTCAGGATGGGAACATCTTAGCCTGTTCAATCCTTTGTGTACATTATACATGTATTTCCCTTTCTCCCTTTTCTGTACATTTCTAGTAATTTCATGGAGAACTTTCCCTTCATCAGCTACTGCCTCAGTGCTGCACTTTGCTGTACAGATGGGGAGCATTCACTTTGACGGTTACTTTCAACCCCCTGCTTTACCTTCCCTTATCAAACGGAGGACAGCTGACATTGTACAGACCACATCAGGAATCACATTAAACTGCTTCCTCTCTGTCTCATTCCCCCTCACAAGATGGCAGGGGAAAAGACTGGGGCCTCTATAAAACAGTGCACCACAGGTGTTAAAGGCAGACCATGCACAAATCAATGATCTCTCCAGCAGTGTCTTCTGCTTCTGTTGGTAATGCTGCTGCCGCAGCAGTCAGCGGTGGTAGTAAAGCATTATATGCACTTACTAAGTGACTTGTCCACTAACAAGTACCAGCCCTGCAACTGCCGGACCATCCTTGCGCATGTGTCGTCAGTTCTGATTAAGATCTTGCGCTTTTGCAAGACCTCCCATGACCGCCAGGAGTCATTCCATATCACATTGTTGCTGTTCTAATGTGATACAGGCTAGAACAGACAGAGGTTGCCGGAAAGGTGAGTTAGCCTAACACCACCCCAGTGACTCTCTTTTTAATACATGTATGTGATATGACATACTGCATCGCTGCGATAAGCTGACCCCTTTGTGCGTGGCACTGAAAACTCTCCTACCAGTCTCTGGTCAATGTATAGATTGACTAATGATTATGCCGGGATGTGCAGGAGCCACAATTCATCAGTCCACTTGGGATGTGATGAGACACTACAGCTGTAACGTATTATGTCCTGTTGTAGCCAAGCCATTGTATAACATGTCTCTCACATTATGGAGTGGAGACACTGGTCAGGACTTTCAGGCAGTGAATGAAAATGAAGTGGCTGCACTCAGATTTTCTGCCAGACTGTCAGTTACAGTGCATACAGGTTGAGTCTCCCATATGTAAAATGCTTGAGACTAAATGCATTTTGGATATCAAACTTTTCCATATTTTGGAATATATGCATATCTTGGGAATGAGGGCCTGATTCAGACCCGCTCGCGAGCGCTATGCGCTCGCAAGTGGGTCAATAGTGGCCCAGTGCGCATGCGCACGACGGAGCCGGTTCCATCGTGCGCATGTGCGAGACCCGGATAGCGACGGACAAACAGTCGCTCCGGGTCTCGTACCAAACGGGGCCGTGCTGTCGATTTGAGTGACAGCACGCCCCCTTTGGTGGGCGGGCCAGGGGAGTGGCTGCCCAAACGGAGGCGTTCCCATGGGAATGCCTACCGTCTGTGGCCGGCCCCACTGACATCACAAATGATGTCAGTGGGAGTGCTCTCGGCTCTGATAGAGCTGAAAGCACCCCAGGGCTTGCGGCCACGAGACCCCTACCACAAGGGTCTCGCCGCAAGCCCGATGGTCGCGATGGTCTTGACCATCGCGATCATCTTCCTTGCCGCTCGCTATAGCTGTGGGTGGTCACCCACAGCTATGCGAGCGGCCAGGAGGCCGCTCTAAAAAAACAGAAGGCTGGCCCTGATTCAGAGCGAGCGCTCTATCAGAGCGTCCGGCTCTGAATCAGGCCTTGAGACCCAAGTTTAAACATAGAATGCATTTATGTTTCATATATACCTTATATACATAGCCTGAAAGTATTTTATACAATATTTGTAATAATTTTGTGCATCAAAGTTTGCGTACATACACAAAATTAATTTATGTTTCATATACAGCTTATACACACAGCCTGAAGATAATTTTTTTATAATATTTTTAATAATTTTGGGCATTAAATAAAGTTTGTGTACATTGAAACATCAAAAAGCAAAGGTGTCACAATCTCCGTCTCGCTCAAAAAGTTCCGTATTTCGGAATATTCTGTTTTTTTGAATATTTGGATATGGGAGACCTGAACTGCAAATATGAAAGTCTTGCTGTCTTTTTCATGTTTGATGCACAGATGTGTTCTCAAACATCTAGCTTCCTGCATTAAACAGCCCTTCCAGTCGCACCATGCTATGGCATGGTTCGGTAGTGTAGAGCGTCTTTTCGTGCAGCCTTTTACCTTCAAATGCGTCTTATTCATAGCAATGCGAAAAGGATGCACAAGCAGCTTCTGCTGATTAAATGATATGTGGCAACGTTACAGTGTCACAGTTGCTGACACTGTAAAGCAGCGTACACACTTGGCGATTAGGAAAGACAGAGTGATTACGACATCGTAATCATACAGTCATTCCTGATCCCCTGCAGTGCCCACACTGAACGATATGTCGTTCAGGGTAGGCACACTCCATTATCCCTGATGGCCAATCTGTTGGTATCGTCAGATTGACCTGCATGTTCAGGCGATGAAAGATGTCGGAAACGACCGACGGGAGCGCATATCGCTAGTCGTTTCCGACATTATAGTGCACGATTTGTGCACAATTAATGAACGATTACAATGTCGTAATCGTTCAATCGCACATTAATATCAGCAAGTGTGTACGCTGCTTTACATAGCATTTACATGCAGGGGCACCCACAGTCACACACAGAATATAGGCATGCCGAATATCACTTTAATTAGCAGAAGCTGCTCGTGCGTCCTATTTCGCATCTATATACGAATAAGTCGGATTTGAAGGTAAAAAGTCGCCCAAAAAGACGCTCAGCACTACTGAGTCACATGACTCCCGTGTTATGTGTAACGTGACTTGTAGCGCACGGAAGATAAATGTGTTTGGACACATCTGTACTCGCTGTATTTAGTAACATTTGAATATGTTGCTAAATTGATCTTTATCTGTAGTTTCTTTGCACCTAACCAGAGTTGGCTACAATGAGGTAATATTCCTAAACTTTTACCTGACTTTGATATCTGTATGCATTGTACTGTTTGTTTTTGCCATAAATGAAAGTACCCAAGTCCAGATTATTACCTAGTGATTTACCTTATATTTCTCTGTGCTAGTATTTGGGGCTTTATAGGGGTATCAGGTTTGAGTTCTATTTCTGCACAGGAGGGTTATGCTGCAGTCACATCTTAAATTTTGATGCATTGTTCATGTTATATGAGCTCCTGTAGGAAGCATGACCAGATTATGGGTTTTTATTTATCTCCTAAAGTAGGTTCAAAAATATTGTAATATTATATGAATAATTTCTAATCTCCTGAAAAGAATTCATATTTATATATAACATTTTGTTTTGCTTAAAGGCCATTAATACGACAGCTTCCGAGCCAGCAGATGTTTGATCACGTACAAAAGCGTCACCGTGTGCTCTTTGTATATGTTGGTGTTGAATCTACACTTAAGGTGAACAAATGAGTTTCCCAATCTTTATGTACAGTTTTATGAATTCACTTCTGTATTTAAGTTTTCCATTCAGGTAACATGGATTTTATGAGTTTGTGTCGCAATATCTTTAGTATTACATTGGTCACACAGTAAAGTTGGCCATTAACAAACATCAAGGGCCTGATTCTAAAGCGTCCGTGTGTACGTCTTTTTCCGTCTTGCGTATGCACTTAATGCTAATATCATTCCAAGCCCTTCCCTGGTGTGCTAGCATGCATTTGATGCCCACTGAAATACAGCTTGGTGCATCTTTAAATGCAACCCTCAAAACTTGCTCCAGTCCCAAGCTAGGTGCAGATTCTCTGTCAGAGTATGGCCTCCAATGTAAGCGATTAATCTAACCTGTTCAGCAGTACCCTCGCTACACTCCCATAACATGCCCGTAAGACGGATCCTCTTCTTTTCTCTGAATAGTCACCTTCTAGTCACTGCCTATAACATTTCCAATACAGAGACCGTGTGTCTCAAGTGCTTCTGCGACTCTGTGCTTTAACACCATGGGATGCATGAGCTGTGTGACCTTTTAGCATCGAAGACGCATGCGCAGTTGACAAACATTGACCATTTGCACATATATCGGCATTGAGTTTGACTCCGAATCAGGCCTCAATTGTCTTTTGTATTCAATTGTCTCCATATTGTTTTGAACGCATGCAGTAAAATAGTCGTTCTGAAGTAAGTCGCTCTCTCAGCCCTCTAAATTTATGTTGGTGAATGTATTTGAAGAGGACGGATTTTAGAAACCATCGCTGTTACCACACGTGCTTTTGCACTGCATAGGAAATAATTTATTATTTATTTATTAATTAACAGTTTCTTATATCGCGCAGCAAATTCCGTTGCGCTTTACAATTTGAATTAACATTATACTGGGTTGTAAAAGACATACATACATACATACATACATACATACATACATACTGCTCGCAAGCTTACAATTTATGATCTGTTCTGCCAGAGTTAGTATAATGCTGTGTGTGAGATCACAAACAGGTGACTCCACCTAAGTATCTCTAAATATGATTGTTATGTGTATGACCACATCGATGGCCAGTGCAGTGTGAAAAAATAAATGTTATAGGAGACAATCTGCTGTGTATGTTTCTGACTAGCTTAGCCTATGCTTTAGATTGGTATTTCTGTGCTTTGGTATGATAATGTCTCTATTATTATTATTGATATACCTGCATTGTACAGACAGTTATTGGATTTGTTTCTGTGTTATGGACATCACATTTTTTTCAACTTTTAATCAGATGATTATAAGGAATTGGCAAAAACATAACACATTTAGATACCCTCTTACTAAACTGCCATACCCAAATCAATTGTTTCCCCTGCAGCAGCTGTTCTAAGATTGCTTAGACATGGAACATAAATTTACACCAGGCAACAGCATGTCACTTTTACTAGTTACAATAATAACACAAGAGGAAAATAATAACCTGACACATCTGAATCTTGCCTATCCAATGCAGCTGCTCTCTTCTCTCTTGCACATAAGAGCAGTGCGGAAATGGAGATGTTTATTTTGCATTTATACTCTTTCAGTGTTGTATACTTCTATTCAAAACCATCACCCTTATTTGTCATGTATAGATTTCAAGCTTTCACATCACAATGACTCATATATTAGGGACTGATTCAGCAGAGGACAGAATTTGAAAGCCGGACACAAGCAGCTTTACACATCCGTCCTGGCAAATATGCAAATGTAGCAGGAGGTGTCTGTCTCCCCCTGCTGCATTTGCGGTCCCACCACTGCGACCAACGTCGCAGGCTGGGATAACCATCACGACCAATGGATGGCGCCGGCCAGCTGCGTAAGCCTCAGCTTCGCATGCTAGCCAGCTTGCAAGGCCAGAAAACTGCATCTGTGGACACAGATCCTGGCCTTGCCACTCCTGGATAACAGGGGCGACATGCTCCCTTTACAAGGAACGTCGACCATCCCCGTGCCCGCACCGCTCTGAAAATGCCTATGCCTGTCAATCAGGCAGAGCCATAGCAGGGGCTGCGTGTGATCATGCAGTTCGCATTCTGCACTTATGCAGAATGGATCCTGCACATGCGCAGATTCACGATAATCAGGAATATGCATTCAGCTAAATCAGGCCCTTAGTCAGCATCACTTCTATTTTGTGAGTAGTGATGTTACTTCTATAATTCATATAATTTGTACATTATGTGGAGAAGTGATGTCACTGCTTTACTGTGCTTAGCATGGGGGAAGGGTGGTATGAATATGCCATATTAGGAGTTGGGTGGCATCTGTAGCCACAGAGGGATCCATAGCCACACGGACTTGGGGGTTAATTCCCCAAAGGAATTTATTGTCACTTGGGGAATCTACTGATGCACTCCACTGGGTGGAGTGTGGAGGGGGGAGTTTCAGTAGGGACCTATGGACACTATGGGGTGGGGGCAATGATACTGGAGGATCTATTACCCTTTGGGGAGTTAAAACCACTGGGGGGTATATCGCCACTGAGGAATCCATTGCCAATGCAGAGGGTCGGGACTAATGTTACAATGGGGTCCTATGGACACTGCCGGAGATGCTAGAACCTCTTAGTTGAAATTTTTCCAGTAATATGAAAATAAATACACTTTTTAAAAGTTATTTTTGACTTAATCATCAGTTAAGTGGATAAAAATGCAACACGCTGCAACCAGGATTCAGTTGATGATTTAACTTATTACAATCAGTATTTACTGTAAAGTCCTCATAAAGATGAGTGGATTAGGAGCTTTAGGTTCACTTCACAACATCTACGCAATGACCCCAGTGATTGTAGTGCAGGCTTTTGAGTAACCATGTGAATGAATCCTATAAGCGGAAATTATTATATTTAAAAAATGTTTGCTTCTTCTTTAGGTTGCAGGTGAGGGAACATAATGCATTTTTTTTAATTTTCAATAGTTTGTTTTATTCTTTTTGCAGGAGAAATTTATTGAAGTTGCTTCAGAACTTATTGTGTATACGTACTTCTTTTCTGCTCCAGAAGAAGTCTTGCCCGAGGTAAATTCCTTCTTATAAGCCATGTAGGGAATGAAAACAGAAACTACTCTATTGTTTAAACACACCCGGAGGCAGCCAATTAGATGCAGCCACATGTATGCTGCTGCACCTCAGGTGAGACACATCATCCGAGGATCGGACTGTGTTCTTGAGCTAGCGTCTGGTTTAGGCTATTGCGTATATTGAAAGAATAGAATATTTTCACAAAAGGGGAGGAATAGTATTTGCTAGCGAGGTTGCTTTATATTACCTGGTAATTGTGTCTTTTTCTGGAACAAGCTTTTTGTGTAATTTGTTAACTATAGATTTCTTAGAGCTATAATGCATATTTTCATGTCTCGTAAGACAATGTCTATTGTTGTTTGAGCATTTTCCACCACCAGCACCCCTCTTGGGTTGAATCCCAGTGTATTGCTTATGAGATATTTTGAGGAAGATTTGAAGAAGAAATCTTGGAGAGAGATAAAGTGGAGAGCGATAACATACCAACCAATCAGCTACTAGCTGTCTTTTTTCTACCACTAACAGAAGCTGATTGGTTACTTCTTTGGGGCTGATTCTAAGGTGGGAGCAAAGCAAGAAAAGCAAGTAGCTTTATATCAGGAACACTCCATGTTGCAATGCAAGGGGTCAATAATATTTTATTTTATTTTGCATGCAGTGTAAGTACTGGCTGCTTTTGCATGTTGGCCACAAATGCTGGACAGCTTTATTTTTACACTGATACCTGTATTTAGATTTCAGTTTGTGCACACCCCTCTTACATCTAAATCAGCAGTGCAATATGGTTTTACCCAGGTGTAAAGTTACTTGCTTTTTTTTTTTTTTTGCTTTGCTCAAAACTCAGAATCAGCCTCTGTATCTCTCTCCACTTTATCTACAGTATATCCAAGATTTAATAACTCTCCCCCTTTGTATCTAACAGGTCTTTTTACTAAAAGGAGACAACTTATTTCTCCGGCAAACCGTTTTCCACAGAGATCAAAATTGTCACAATCCTCTTATCGCTTTCTTATCACTATTATCATCTCAATTGGTAACAGCAGGAATACCCTCTAAAAAAATCTTTATTTAAAGAAACCTTTTTTTCTTTAATAAAATTATAGCTTGATTAGCATTTTTCTTTTTAAATTTTTTTGTTTTTAATATTTTGGTTTTTAGGTTTTTTACTTATGTAATTTTTTAATGGAGTAGAAACTGGAAGTCCAAATCCAAGCATTCACTTCCTTTTCACATTGTGGGAACCACCAAAGCCAGGTCACATGTACACAGTTGTAGAACAGCAAGTCTCTTGTTATTGCCTCTTATTGCTAATAAATGTGTCAGATGGCATTCTGTCATTTTTTTTGCATAGATTGTTGAGCAGTTTTACCTGCATTTGATAGCTTGAAGGTTAGATGTCAAATCGGAAATCCAATCCTTTTTATGGTCTTGTGCATAATATCACTAAAGAATTCAGACATTCAGGTGTACATTTAGAATCTATCTTAACTTCCATTAATTCATGCTGTTTCTATTTCTCACCACACTCCATAAACAATACTAGAACCACATGGAATAGCTACAGTTTTTGCTTTTCTCTCTTAAAGTTTAAATGTTGAAGAACAAAAGAGCTACCGTATATACTTGAGTATAAGTCGACCCGAATATAAGCCGAGGTACCTAATTTTATCACAAAAAACTAGGAAAGCTTATTGACTTGAGTATAAGCCTAGGGTGAGAAATGCAGCAGCTACTGATACTAATATCATCCCCCTGGTAGTGCCCCCAGTAGTAATATCCCCCCCTGGTAGTGCCCCCAGTAGTAATCCCCCCCCCCCTGGTAGTGCTCCCAGTAGTAACCCCCCCTGGTAGTGCCCCCAGTAGTAATATCCCCCCTGGTAGTGCCCCCATTAGTAATCCCCCCCCGGTACTGCCCCCAGTTGTAGCCCCCCCTGTAGAGAGAGACATAATAAAAAAAAAACCACTTACCTGAAACCCCGCTCCTGGTCCCGACGCTGCTACCGGCTCCTCCGGCCGCTTTGCAATATGGGAGAGACGTCATGACATCATGACGTCTCTCCCATTACCCACTGCAGGAGCCGGAAGATGGTTCCCGCAGTGGGAGCAGCAGCAGCCGAATAGAGTCTGACAGACTCTCATCAGCTGCTAATTACAACAAACACATAGCTGCCGTTGACGGCGGCTGTGTGTTTGGCACTGTGTAGTGCTGACCGAACTCCGTCCGGTCAGTGCTACACACGCGGTGCAGCTGTGTCACAGAGACACAGTCTGCACCGCGGCCCGCATGGTACACAGCTGAGTGAGGCGCCCTCCAATATGTGGCGCCCTACTCAGCTGTGTAACGTGAGAACCGGCCCTGATCCTGGAGCATCACTCGAGTATAAGCCGATGGGGGCTTTTTCAGCACAAAAAATGTGCTGAAAAACTCGGCTTATACTCGAGTATATACGGTATTTTCTCTTTAGTAATACGCTAGTTGACGCATTGTTAATACTTTCAAAAGTTTCAGGTGAGGTTTAATCATGTTTCAACCACACTTGTATTCTTAACATTTTAAGTTCTGCTCTGCAGGGCAACGCAAGGCAAGTTCTAGTACAGGAAAATATAAGAAGATGCAGTCAGGAAGCCGATGGTCTAAATGCCAACCGCCGGCTTTCCGACTGTCTAATCCCGGCAGGGGTCTAATGATAGGCGTTGAAATCCCACTTGGGGGGAGGTTAGGGTTAGGCACCCCTAAGGGAGGGTTAGGGGGGGGTGGATTAGGTATAGTTACAATACTTACCGATCGGGATTTTCACTCCTGTCGGTGTTGCAGCGTAGGGATTTGAATCGCCGGGCATAGGTCCGGCGGTCATTCATACCGATCCCAATATAAGAGCTAAAAAGCAATACAGTATCAATGCACTTTATCTTACTGTTTTTTTTTCGTCCCAGTACGTCACCCTGAATGAAGTCCCAGCTATCCTGGTGTTTAAAGACTCCTCTTATTTTGTTTATGATGGTGAGCTCTTATTATATTGTATTTCTATTTACGTGATTTTATGTGCCTTTTCTGTGGGTTATTTCTTGAACTATGAGCCGCTAGGTCCTGTGTAGGGAAGCCAATCCCACCTAATTTTTGTAATACCGGCGTTCGGTCTTGAAAAAACCTCAATCCCGGGATTGAATTGAAAGCACACACATTGGCTCCCACAGAAGAAAAAACAAAAAACACACACATTAGTCCCCACAGGAAAACAACACACACATTGGCCCCCACAGTAAAACAACACACACACATTGGCCCCCACAGGAAAAAAATAAAACACATTCATTACCCCAGCCCCCTAGTGAATACTGACATGATTCCCACTGTGTCTCAGCAAAACTTGCAGGCTGCAGCCACTTCACCAACTTGCAGAGAAGCAGACAGAGGAAGAGAGAAGCTAGCTGCCTCAGTGACTCTAGTGATTCTGCCTCAGTCAGTCACTAGTACTGCAGAGTGCACTATGTGAGCTGGACGGCGTGCAGCCAACCGACCAATGACATCACGCTGCCGTATTTCTATTCATAGGTCACGGGCCAAGACCGTGTCTGTGCAACTGGATGAGGCCAGGTCGTGACCTATAAATCCAGTGCAGAATTAGTTAGCACTGGCTGTGGAGATTGCCGCGGCTTCAGTCAGGTCTGCAAAATTTTTTTATTTAACTAATCCTGAAATCTCGGGATTGCAGCCTTCAATCCCGGGTTTAAAATCCCGGACTTTTTGAGGCTAAATCCCAGGATTGGCTTCCTTAGTCCCTTGCAATTTAGTCGTAAACAGTCAGCACTGATTAATTTGATGTGCGACACGTATATCTGTGCGACTGAATCTGAAACACAGCGAAACTTGCTGTGGAAAGAAGCTGCTGCATCGTAGCACTTCGTATACAGGGCCTGATTCAGCAAGGATCGCAATTGCATAGGTACATGCATTTAGCTTTGCAATTGCGGTCCTTGCAGATATGGGAATGCACAGGAAGCATCACGCCTCCTGTGCATTACTTATCCGAGCTGCGTTGTCCAACGCAGCATCATATACTCTGCGGGAACATCGGCCGGCTAAGGTGACCCATGTGGTCACGCAAGCCGGCCACCGCAGATGAGGAAGAGGCCAGAAAATTTCCGTACTGATCTCTTCCCCCCCTTCCCCAACGGCGCGACATCGCCGTCCCCTCCCCGCCCCCAAACAGCAGCAGACTGTCAATCAATGACAGTCTGCTGCCAGTCTGCGTGCGGGTTTTCAGACGCACTCAGCATAATACGCAGAACGGGTCAGACGCCTGCGCAGATTCCCAATCATCGGGAATCTGCGTTCAACAGTGCTGCTGAATAAGGCCCACAGATTCAGACTCAGGACCTCATTCAGAGCCGCTTGCAAAAAGCGAACGCCCGCTCTGAATGAAGGCGGCCGCCTCTTTTTAAAGAGCCGGCCTCCTGGCCGCTCGCTAAGCTGTGGGTGGTCACCCACAGCTTTAGCGAGTGACTAGGTGATGGTCGAGACAATCGCTACCATCGGGGCTTGCGACGAGACCCTTGCGGTAGGGTCTTGTCTACCGCAAGCCCCAGGCAGCTTCCTGCTCTAACAGAGCAGGAAGCTCCCTACTGACATCACTGGTGATGTCAGTAGGGCCACCTAGAAAACGGCAGGCGTTCCATCAGGAACGCCTCCATTTGTCCGGCCACCCCCCCACCTCACCTACAAAATGGGGCGAGCTATCGATCAACATCGACAGCCGCCCCGTATGTAGCGAGCCCCGAAGCGAGTGAATTTGTCGCTCGCTCCGGGGCGTGCGCAGGCCCTCACCATCGACCCGCTTGCGAGCGCATATCGCTTGCGAGCGCATATCGCTTGCGAGCGGGTGTGAATGAGGTCCTCAGTCGCACACAGATATAGTGTTACATATTAATCGGTGTAGTCTCGTGTAGCCGCTTGTCATATCCGTTTGAGACTAAGACACAGTTTTGTCCAAAAAAAGATGCTCAGCACATGCCAAGTGTCAAGGGACTTGGTGCACCAAGAAGGGTTGTATGGAGCAACTGCAGCAATAGTGTATTAGGACACATCTGTAAACCCACAGTACATGAAAAGGGAAAGGGATCACATCTACATTCAAATTCCTATTGATTCATGTTCCATCGGTAAACTTGGTAGAGGTTTACACACTACTGTATTTGCAATATAAAAATCTGTAATCTAGAGTTAGTTATTGCAACTTAAAAAAAAAAACAGCACAAAAGAACAACACCTTGCTAGCCTTGTTTTAACTGTAAAAGGTCCTTGATTAGTTTCTGATGTGTGCCATATTGTTATCTTTTATAATTTTTTCTGAACGTAATCTCTTAACTACTTGTCATCATGGTATCTGTTCCATGATCCCCTTTTACAATATTTACAATTCATAATTGTTTATTTTTATAAATTGGTGATGTGTATTTCAAGCAGTTGGTCAGTACAGTGTATTGGACAAGATATATATATAAATGTGTGTGTGGCATTGGTAGGTATAGAGATAGATCATGATATAATAAAACGAACGAGTCATCCATGGTAAAAAAAATAATATTAATGCAGAATACTATAGTATAGAATAGTACTTGATGCCTCTTGGTAAACTATATGAAAAATGTATTTAATAAAAGCAGAACAAAACATCATTATTAATAGAATATAATATATCTATAGCATTCACAATAATAAGAATTTAATAGCAATAGTATGCCTGTAGTGTACAAACCCTATCCCATAAACAAGTGTTCAGTGCGGGCATCCACTAACTGGTGTCAAAGAGTATTTTTCTTCCATACGCATTATGAGATAATTTATCGGTATTTAAAATGATCATATTAGCTTATGTCCTTAAATTTATGCTGTTGGTAGAATGTCGGTACAAGAAACTAACATTTTAAGTCAGTCAGCAATCAAAATTCTATATTAAATTCTGTGTTCAGAGATTAATGGGATATGTTTGGAGACATTTTTTTGTGATACAGTACTTTTTGTGTTCATTTAATTGTTTTTTGGGCCATGATAAATAAAGGGCGTCCGATGGAGCAATTCAGTTGTTTTGGGTGCACATTAATTATCGAGCTTGTCGAAAGTGGTTAAACTCATCTAAAGTACTGCATAGGGTGCTCAAACTACTGTTTGGACGCCCAAAAGCTGAATTTTTCGCACATTTCTGCTTGCCACCTCAGGAGGCTGAAATCAGAAATATGGGCAGCCGCGGCACTTGCCCCTGATCTTAGCAACAATTGAATTGCTCTGTTGGGTGACCATTACGTACAGCCACGATGAAGACAATTGAATTCCTCCCTTTGTGTTTATTATGCTGACAATACTGTTCTGTGTCACGGCTGCCGACACTTGAGATTCCTGGGAGGAGGCAGGCCTACTTGGCACAATAAACTGGGGTGGCTTTAGGAATGACCTTTTCATAAAATCTTGATAGCACGGAATAAAAGTAAATAGAATTTATTCACAGGAGAAATATAATAGCAATGTCTTACATAAAGTCTCAACAACACTGAGGTTCACATAAGCAATAATGAGTATAGGAGAAAACCCCTCATATAGTCTTTAACACAGAAAAGTTAATATGGTAGGGAACCCTGAGTCCAGTACGAGGCCAACACCTCAGGATGGTAAAGAGGAGCTTCACCTGGGTGGAACCCTGTAGTGATGGAGATCCGGAGCAGAGTGAACCCTGTGATGCGGTGAAAGAAGGAGTAGGGTTAAGCCCTGTGATGCTGTGAGGTTGAAGCAGGGTTGAGCCCTGTGATGCGGTGAGGTTGGAGCAGGGTTGAGCCCTGTGATGCAGTGAGGTTGGAGCAGGGTTGAGCCCTGTGATGCAATGAGATCGGAGCAGGGTTGAGCCCTGTGACGCAATGAAGTCGGAGCAGGGTTGAGCCCTGTAATGCGATGAGGTTGAAGCAGGGTTGAGCCCTGTGAAGCGGTGTGGTTCCGGAACGGGGTTGAGCCCTGCAGTGTAACTAGAATCCAGAGCGGGGTTGAGCCCACGATACAGTGAAGGTTGAAGCAGGGTTGAGCCCTGTGAAGCGGTATGGTTCCGGAACAGGGTTGAGCCCTGCGGTGTGACTAGAATCCGGAACAGGGTTGAGCCCCGTGATGCGGTGATGATAACTGTAATGGTGCAGTTGACAACTGTAACAAAGATGAATTCGATGTCCACAGGACTGAGGCAATAGGCAAAGTAAATAGTGCAGCAAAAGGTGAAACCACAGCAGTGGAGCAGAAAGCAATACTTAGACAATGGCTATGCTGAGCTCTGTAGCGCAGCTGGTAACTGGTATCAGAAGTTTAGCTGGAACATGAGTGGAGATATAGCAAAGTCCACAGCAACCCACATGCACAGCAGGGATCTGGCAGGAGTCCAAGAAAGACCTGAACAGACGTTGCACAGACACTGAGACACAGTTCGTGACAGGCTTTATACTAGAGGTCTGTGATCCATAGGAAATTCAGAATATGTGATCAAAATGGAATCAGGTTTGAAATAATGAGCAATCTAGGAATCCCACAACCTGACAACACCTTGGAAACAGATGATCACTTTAACTCTCTATTCCCTGTATGTGAAGAAAGCCAGCAAGCAGGATAGCTCCTCCAACGACCACAAAGGAACTTTGGAAAAAGTAATCTATCTTTATGTACTGAAATAGTCGCAGTCCTGACATTCTGTATGCTTTAATTGGGTACAGAACTATCATTTATAAATGCAGGCTATTCTGTATGGGTTCTAAAGTAAATTGTTTACTTCATAAAATATGACAATTGTGTTTTAAGCTGTTATAACACTAGTGCTAATAATTGCATAATGCTGGTTTAAATTAATACCTAAAAATCACCAACTTAACAACTTTAATTTTATAAATAAATGATTAAAAAAACAACATAATTTGGGTCATTCCATGGTAACTCACATTGCAGGATGATGTGGCACGTGTGTGTATGTCTGTCAACAGCAAAAGGACTTTGTGTGAGGTTGGTTTTGTTTGCTGAGAAACAAAACCAACATCACTGTTTGGAAGACTGTATAGAGGAGTTGCTGATTGTTTGCTATGTCACTTTGTAATGTGAATTTCCATGGAATGAACAATTTTAGTCTGCAAGAGAAAGGACTAAACAACAGAGGCATAAAATACATTTGTCGTGTCATTTGTGTCAACCCTTCTGAAGGGAATACGTTAAACTATTTGTAATGTAATTGCATTATTGCATTTAATTTAGTCATTGTTAAAAATTAATTTAGATATTCTATCCCTGTAACATTACGTTATCTTTGGGAAATATTATAATTTTTTTTTTTGAAGACATATATTAAATCTTTTGCTTATTAATACCGGGGAGGAAGGTGACATTCCCATGTCCTTTTCCAATGGTAATAAAATTTGTTTGACAATTTCTTTAACAACTATGGGATCAAATTCTAGTATTTTATGCACCGAAAACAGAAATTCAACATTTCTTCTATCATTTATGGAAGTTTCTTCTTGTTGGATGGTGGTCGGGAGTGTAAACTGTAGGGTCTTTATAGTCTCGGTTATACCGGGATTGTCACTGCTGAGTTGTATTCTCAAGATGTTTGAAGCAAGTTTGTTTCTAATACCTTCATTTATGTAGACCTGCAGATTTTCTATACAGCCCCTGTGGTATTGCCACCTAAAATTATGAATATATAGAGAATAAAAATGAAAAAAGCAATACCAACTTTATTAACAGACTATTAGGGGTATTCAATATGGGAGCGATAACATCGTTTTTGCGTTAATATCGCACTTATGACGTCATTATCGCAGGTTTTAGTTTTACACCGTATTCAATTTCAAAGACTTTTCGCAGGTTAGAAAAGTCTTTGATAAGAAACGGGGATAACTTTTCACCATGTCGAAAAAAAGTGCAGAATTTGGGTTTAGGGGTGCAGGCTTAAAAAAAATAGCCTGCACCCCTGGGAATGACATTTAAAAAAGAACTGTGTCAAAAAAAGTTTAAAAAAATAATAGGGACACCCCAAAAAATTAATTTAAAAATTGGGGTGAAAAAAAAAAAATGGAAAAAAATTGATTAACAATAGGGAAATAGGTTCAGGGCTATTCTGCAAGTATGCGGCAGGTGTTTTCTAGAATAGATTTATAGCGGCAGGTGCACAAATGCAGAATTTTTAAAAACTTACTTTAGGGACTTAAAAATATGCTAGTACCCATTTTCATGTACCCCAAAATTGATGGCACCACTTGAAAAAAATGAAGTGCTCTTCTGCAACACTTCTTCAATGTCGGGAAAAAACACCTGCTGCGGCTATTTAAATCCCCGACTTTCATTTAAAGGCTAAAACGGGGGTACCCATAGTGATCCCCCATGTTTTTACAACTTTAGGGGGGTCCTACAATTTTTTTAAGGAAAAATGTGTAACTTTACGCAAATCCAACTTTGCAGGCTCCCGTTTTCGTTAATTTCATATTGAATACGGGGATAAGCGGGCGCGCGCCCGATACTTTAACGCAGGTAAAATCTCCGATATGAAACGTAAACTTCGACAGTGAATTTTACGTTTCATATTGAATACCCCTCTATATATAATACATGTAAGATTGAAGATTAAAAGGAACAAACCCTCAGGTGGGACAGCCGACAGGTTAACCTCACAGGTATTAATAAAATGATTTACCGTCCCAATAATGGCAGTCAGATTACATCTCTGGATCAGTAGCTCTAATTATAATATATACTAATTATAGCCACATATATCATTCCTTTAAAAAAAATACAAATAAAAAATATTTATAATCCAGTTAGCTAGTCTGATATCAGGTGATATGAAGTGCATGGGTTTCTGTGTTTCACTAAGTAATGCTGATCTCACGCATTGCACAGAATTACTGAATCTCTGTGCAAGTTTGATACATAGAGCCAGGGCCGTAGCTAGGGTGGTGGGGCCGGTGCCGTCGCACAGAGCGGAGCAGCCCTGAGGGCGGAACCAGTCGCCCACCACAATGTTCCTAGTACCTCCTCTGATACTGGCCAGCGGCCGCGCTAGCTGAGGGAAAGAAGGGAGGGGACGGCCGCAGGGAGGGTGGTGCAGTCAATGACTCAGCCAGACCCGCTCACCATGGTCAGCAGCTGCTGCCCCAGCAACAAGTATAGTTGTCACGCTGGGCTGGCTGTGATGAAGAAGGGGGTGAGGCATGTGAGGACAGAGACGAGGAGCCATTATTAACTGCAAGCCAAGCAACTTCCAGCACGCTGACTAGGAGGAGGATCGCCGGGGATGTTAACTGTCCTGCAGTGCTTAGTTACCAGCCAGCGCCGCGGTCAGCCCAACCAGGGTTCCAGCAGGTTAGTGTGCTAGAGATATAGGGGGAGCAGTGCATGGGTAAGGGGATTTGGGCAGTGTCATCTGTAGGGGGTAGGTGAGGTGGTGTGCAGTCAGGAGTTGTTAGAGGGGACAGTGTGAGTGGGGGGCATTGAACTATGAGTGGGGGCAGTGTGAGGAGGACAGTAAGCTTTGAGGTGTGCAGTGTGAGCAGTGATTTCGGACAGAAACTGCTATGAGTGGGGGCTGTATGAGGAGGGCAGTAAGCTGGGAGGGGGAGCAGTGTGGGCTGTGATTGGGGGCAGTGATAGCTATAAATGGGGGCAGTTAGCTGTGAGTGGGGGCAGTATGGGCTGTGGTTGGATGGTATAACATATATAAAGGTGCACTACTGCGTAGCGTAATGTGTATTAAGGGGTCTGGGGTACTACTGTGTGATGTAATGTCAACAACGGATACTAATGTGTGTTGTAATGTGTATTGACAATTTTGTGACGCCACGCCCCCATTTATTTTTGGAGCACGCTTTCGCCGCGCACTATCCTTGTTTAAAATATAGGTGGGGGGGCACCAATGCTCTTTCTGGCACAGGACACCAAAATGCCTAGCTACGGCTCTGCATAGAGCCACACTGTACAGGTAGGGGTATATTTTAGAATCTGATTTGTTGCTATAGGCAACATCACTACTTGCCTGTTTTAGAAGCTTTAGTAAATCTACTCCATGTAGTTGTTCAGGTTTCAGGTTGAACATTTGTATTGCAATGTAAAGTTTTTATTCAATCCAGGCCTCCAGTGACCTCACAAAGACACACCAGCTGGGAGGGTTTCTGATTTGTTTTATGTCCTACAATGGAACCAAATTTGGCCCTAAACTTAGACCAAACTAATCAACAGATGTATTGGTTTAACCACTGACTTCAAAAATCATGTTTCATTTTTGATTTAGTGCTAGAAGAAGCATGTAAATGATACAAGATATGAAACCAATTGGTTTCAATGACAACAAACTCACTTCCATTGATGTCGTTGTGCATTGTTTGTCATCTACCCCTTCACACTGCCATCAAGTAACCCGGGTTATTGTACATGAACACGCAGCAACCCGGGTTATTGTGCAGTGTGAAAGGACCCATTTGAAATATCCCGGGTCGAGCACCCCAGATTTTCAACCTGGGTAACGAGCAGGGTTGAACATGAGTTAACCCAGCTTGTGGGGCGATGTGAACGGGTAACCCAGGTCGAGGTAACCTGGGTCCCATTCACTGCATAGGGAGAGCCGACGCTTGGAGATGAGATCATCTTCAAGCGTCGGCTCAGCAGCGATGGCGGAGTTGTCATCGACCCAGGCATTATTGCCGGGTCGGGCTGTCAGTCTGAAAGAGGTCTCAGACGGGTCGCACCCGGGATGGACTCGTGCACAAATCCTGGGTGCGACCCACCATTTGCGATCTGAGAGGGGTTTTATTTGTGTTCGCTAGTTAATGTGGGAAGTTAATGGCCGGACTTCATTGACCCCAACCCTCACCTCTGTACTGCATGTGCAGGCACTGATTTCCACGGCATATCAAAAGCAGACTTTTGAAATCCAGTGTTACTGGCATTTTCCTAAAGTTGAGTTTCATTTTCTATTGTTAATTTGCTAATGTGATAACAGTTATTATGTACACATTTATTACATTTTCTTATCAGTGTATATTAAGTGCATGTCAATGTAGAATATAAAAATAGTGCTAAATAACAAAAAATTACATTAACTCTGTCTATAAGACCTGTATTCAGAGGTATAATGTTTCAACAACAATAAATAATTACATTCTGTTTTATGGGAACTAATTGCATCATATTTTATAAAACCATGCCTCTTCCCCTTCCTGTGGGTTTCACTATAAAGCGGTCTGTTCTTGTAGCTAGACTAGTATGTGTTTTCTAGGATATTTTATTTGTTATATATAGACATATGTTTACTAGCAATTATATATATATATATATATATATATATATATATGTATGTATATATATTATATTATCAAGTTTAAAAAGCTTTACTCACCAGCATAAAAGTAGAATGAGGAATAAAAACACACCGATAACTGTGTAGATGATGTTCCGTAAGCCCATTACCTGTACGGAGATCATCCTGTCTGCTGATTATATTGAAACCTGTTACACTGACATTTGAAACCTGTTACACTGTTACAGTGACTTTAGAGGGAGTGGCCTATTTCCTGGAATTGCCCCGATATAAGAAAAGTGAAAATGATATAGGAAACTAGTACAAGTACAATTCTTCTGCTCTCTCATTATTTTCATAGATATTGCAAGCTTTTTAAAGAGCCCTACTGTGCTCTAAAGTAACTACTGTTAACTTAAAGAAAATTGCTACACTGGATCTATGGGGGAATTTTCTCTACAGATAACCTTTTTTTCACAATTTCAATATTTGAGCATTAGTGCCATGAGAACGCATATATCTATATATGTAAATTCAAATGTTCTCACTGACTCACTGACTGACTCATCAACGCCCAGCTAAAATCCCTGGACCTAGAAACATGAATCAAGGAGTATATTCCTTTTATGAAGTAGGTGCCCATTAAGAAGGGATTTTTCGAAATTCGACTCTTAAGGGGGTGAAAATGGTTCCTCCCCCTGTGCAATGTCCTGCCTGACAGTCTCATTGTGGCTGTAGCACAGTTCATATTCAAATACCATCTGTCATGGCAGTTGGTGGGGCTCCCCTATTTAAATCATGAGGGAAGGAAATGTGTTACTACTGAGGTGAGAGAGGAAAATGTGTTACTACACAGGTGAGGTAAGGGAATGTCAGATATGTTACTATGGGGTGAAGGAAGGGAATGTTTTACAACACGAGCAAGGGGGGTTCCAGTCAATAGATAAACAGTAATTTGTTGTCTATCTAGACATTGTCTATTTAATTCCGGTCTACCTTTTATACTAAACTCGGGCGAGGGAGGGGAATGTGTTGCTACAGAGGTCAGGGAGGGGAATGTGTTACTACAGTACTACAGGGGTGAGGGAAGGTAACATCTTACTATAGCAGTGATGCAAATTTATATTAAAATTATGATAAAACAAAAGAGGAGGCTCCAAACTTATAGGTATATAAAATAATATGTTTCATCTTGCATTTTAAAAAAATACTTCTGAATATTAATGTACAAATGATTTATCAATTCTTATATCCTTAACCAAGCAGAGTATTCAGTATTTATGTGTGTACATATAGAGTAACCAATATTGCGCCACCTACTCTTTCTTCTTCCACCACTAGGGTGCACAGGGCCACTATGGGTATAGCCTGGAGAGGAGAGTCTGAACACCAATCAGTTAAGCAAAAATTCCCAAGAGCCCAGTCTCCCTCTCGGGTATACCCTTCCCCCAGCTACCGGCAGCCAGTTTGTTTGGTACCAGCAGGAGCTGGGCACCATTTTTATGGGGGCTGCTTTAGGCGGTCCCCCACAGTTTATTTATTTTATTTCCATTCCTTTCACAGACAGCAAGGCAGGATCCTCCCCTCTCTCCACCTCTTCTGAGACACTGGGCGGCTTGCCTCAGCACAGCTCAGGGGGAGACGCTGGGCTCCTGTCTCCTCATATAACCTGCTCCTATCAGCCAAGTTATATTTATAGCTCCTTCCTGCTATAATTATCTGGTTGGTGCAGCACTGTTTACCCACTTCTACACAGCATTGAGTCTTCTGTGTGCATGTGAGTATTTGTACTTTATGCCTGGTGGGGCATGTTAGGGAGGAAGCTTCCTACCTGCCAGAGGTGGCCATTGATACAGGGATGTTAACCTCTAAGGTGTTGCAACTAGAGAGCTTGTCTAGCTTCAACAGCCGAAGCGGCTATTGAAGGTAGACAAGCTCTCTGGTTGCGCACCTGGAGGGCGTACACAGTCTCCAAGAAAGCTCTAGGAGTGCTTCCTTATTCAGGGGACATTCTTTTTGGTCCTGAATTGGACAATATAGTGGCTACTCTGACGGCATCTAAGTCGGCCTTCTTGCCTTCAGCATCTGCTACTTTTTTCTTTCATCTGCAGGGCACAACCAGAGGTCAATCTTTTTCTAGGAGTCAGGATACTTCCTCCAAAGGCTCCAGGCCCACAAGATAAGCAGCATTGGTCCAACGGACATCCTGCAGCCAAGCCAGTGGACAAGCCTGCCGCATGATGGGGTGGGCCCTGGTGTGGGTGGCTAGCTTCTGCTCTTTTCAGCAGTTTAGATGCAGACCACGACAGACGTCAGAGAAGCGTTGTGTCTGAGGGCTACGCTTTAATATTTCAGAAGCGTCCGCCGACCAGGTTTTTTTCCACCGGCATTCGAGCACAGCCAGGAGAAACAGAAGATCTCGAGTCTATTCGCTCCCTCCTGGTCCCCATCATTCTGGTCCCCCCATTTAAAAGAGGTTGTTTTTAATGGATTTCTATGCCAATCTCTTTCTAGTCCAAAAGCCGGATGGCTCATTTAGGCCCATCTTCAGTTTGAAGTTCCAGTTCAGTTCCACTCCCGGCCTCTGAAGGTTCACATTCTGACGCAGTGGAGCAGGTCTCACCTGAACCTCAAGGTGCAGATGCTAATTCTTCCCTGAGAGGTTCAGCTCTCTCCTGTGGTGGCTCCAGTGCTCACACCTGGACAGGGGCCTTTGTATCCAGGACTGGGTCCTACTCACCACCAATGCAAGTTTTCAGGGCTGGGGGGGCAGTGACGTGTCATCAAATCTTCCAGTGTCGTCGGACGTTTTTAGGAAAGCCAACTGTCAATTTATGTCCTGGTGCTCCAGGCAGTGTAGAGGGCTCTTTGCCAGGAGCAGTCTCTTCTCCAGTGACGTCCGGTCAAAGTACAGTTGGACCACCACATAAACCACCAGGGCAGCACTTGCAGTCACAGCGCCATGAAGGAGGTCTGCCACATTCTCTGTTGGGCAGAGCGTCATCTTCCAACTCAGCGGTCTTTATCTCTGTAGTCCAGAATTCAGAAGTGGACTTCCTGAGCTGCCAGGAAGTTCACGCTGGCAAATGGGCTCTACATCCGGACAGCTTTCAACTGCTGGTCCGCCTTTGGGACCTACTAGACATAGACATGACGGTGTCTCGTCACAACCACCAGTTGCCAAAATATTGCTCCTGCACATCTTCCCTTCAGTTTTAATGATTCCTTGGGTACTCCGCAAATTAAACTGGAGGGAGGGACAGTGATCCCAGTGGCACTGGATTGGCCATGGCGGGTGTGGTATGCAAATCTCCTGATCTTCTCCATAGACACCCCTCTTTCGCCGGATCTTCAGTCACAGGGTCCATGCTTCCAACTGAATCTGCCCCGTCTTGCTTTGACTGGGTGGCTCTTAAGACATCCTTCTTGAGAGCAAAGGGTTTCTCCAGAAAGGTCATTTAGACCATGCTTAATGCTAGGAAGCCCTCTTCAGCGAGGATCTGTCACCAGGTTTGGCGTACCTATTTTACTTGATGTGCGACTAGGGGTTTTAACCTTAGGTCTGTTCACCTTTCCGATGTCCTTTCCTTTTTGCAGACAGGTCTGGATTTGGGCCTCCTGCTCTTTTCCTTGAAGGTTCTCTTCCATAGACAGATAGCACTGTTACTTGATGTGCGGACCTACTTCCAGGAACTTATCCATGTTTGACCACCATTTGTACCTCCTGTGGCTCCCTGGGACCTGTCCCTGGTTCTCCAGGCTCTGCAGTCAGCTCCCTTTGAGACTTTGGAGATGGTTGAGCTGCATTCGCTTACATGGAAAACAGTCTTTCTACTTGCCATTGCATCGGCCCGGAGGGTGTCAGACTTGAGCACCTTGTTGTGTGTCGCTCCCCATTGGTTTTTCATTTATATAGAGATGTGTTGTGGACTCACCTGGGTTATCTTCCCAAGGTTGGGTCGCAATTCCACATCAACCAGGAGATTGTGGTACCGTCTTTACGGGTTCCGGATTCATCGCAGCTGGAGGCCTGTTTGGATATTGTGAGAGCTCTCTGCATTTATGTGAACAGGACCAGAGATATTCGCAAGTCGGATTCTCTGTTTGTCCTGTATGATTTTCATAAGCAGGCTGGCCGGTTTCTAAACAGACTATGGCCTCCTGGCTCCATTTGACTATATGCCAGGCTTACTCTTTGGCAGATCTTCCTTCCCCTGCCGTGGTGACTACCCATTCCACCTGGTAAGTGGGGGCCTCTTTGGCAGCGTGCTGTGGTGCTTCATCAGAACAGCTGTGCTGGGCTGCCACATGGTCTCCACACACTTTTATACATTTGAAATATTTGCATTTTCAGACACAGCCTTAAGGCGTTCTGTTGTCACTGCAACTCAGGAGTGTCCTCTCACATAAGGGGACAGCTTTGGAACATCCCAGAATGTTCCCTGTGCCCCTTAGTGGAGGAAGAAGAAAAGGGGATTTATGTTTCTTACCTGTTAAATCTTTATCTACGACTCCATAGGGGACGCAGGGACCCACCGTGACGCACCTGGCTGCCGTGGTGTGTTTCCTTTGTGACCGGTTCTGCTAACCTGTCAGACGTGTATGGTTCTGCTTGTGTGCCGGTCTTCCACATCCTTCTCCTCTGCTTCACTTTCCAATGGGCTTGCAGAGGGTGGGGTATAGAAGAGAGGGAGCCTGGGCTATTGGTAATTTATGCTTAACTGTTTGATGCCCAGACTCTCTTCTTCAGGCTATATTCAGAGTGTTCCCTGTTCCCCCTATGGAGTCAAAGAAAGAGATTTAGCAGGTAAAAAACATAACTCTCCTTTTCTCTATTTTTGATTCTTGTTATGTTCTGGGAAGATAATTGGTCAACTGTCATGTCAAAGACTATACTAGATAAATGGCAGTTAGAAGCTGATTGGTTGCTTTGCGCTACTCTTCCACTTTATCTCTCCCCAAAGCTTGATACATCTCTATCCATGTGAGAAGGAATAGTTATTTGTGAAGTTTTACACTGTTGTTCCCATTATGGAAAGTTAATCAGCCCGGTAAGAGGGATTTCTCTGGACTGTTAGTCACCTGAAAATAAGCATATATTGTTTTTTAGGAAAAAACATTTAGAATTTTCAATAATCCCCCTCCAAAAAATGTAATACATATTGGGCCTGATCCCGATTTGGGAAAAGAGTAATGAAGAGCAAGTAACTGATCATCTTGGTAAAACCATGCTGCACTGCAGGTGGGGCAGATGTAAAATGTGCAGAGAGATTTAGATTTGGGAGGGGTGTGTCCAAAGTCCAAACTGAAATCTAAATTGCAGTGTAAAAATAGAGTTGTCCAACATTTGTGTGCTACATGCAAAAGCAGCCAGTATTTACCCTGCATTAAAAAATATATATGTATTTGCACCCCTTGCATTGCATCATGGTTTGTCCAGATATACAGTTACTTGCTTTATCCTACTCTGTTCCCAAATCTGAATCAGGCCCATTGTCTGCAATTACTCCCTCAATATGTGTTTGGAACTAGATGTATTAACATGTTTCTTATCTCTGCGGTAAGAGACATCTGCATCAGCGCTTCATATTTTTGCCTTAAAATGCTGATTTGCGCGCTTCTCTGAGGCAGAGTCACCTGAATGCTGGTTGTTTTAATAGCGATCAATATTATCAGTGCGCACTTGCACAAGCCCTATCCTTGTGACAAAATATTAATTTAGATGTGCGCACAACTTTGCATAGACTGCAATTCCACCGGCACGTCCTCTTTGAAATTTTTCTGGGTAAGAATGTCTCATTACTGCCCAGGTCAGCCCATTCAGTCATAAGTGTAAATGGAGTCTATGTAGATAAAGTGGACGGAGATAAAGTACCAACCATTCAGCTCCTAGCTGTCACATTACAGGCTTGTGATTTAAGAATGACCGTTAGGAGCTGATTGATTGGTACTTTATCTTCATCCACTTTATCTCTCTCCTGGGCTTAGTACTTAGACCCCAATGTGACTAAGTGGAGTAGACTCTGCATCACACATTTGAGAAACTGCAAGACATACTCCGTCAATGGATTTGTGTTCAACTGTCCATCAACCTCTGTTTATTTTGCAATGCAGGATTGGTGTGTCTGGCTATATAGTAAATGCAAATACAGAACAAATGCATTGCTTTAAACAAAAAAGTATGCATATAGTATAAAATATTGTCCTGGATTTGAAGATCAAATACGATTTTAAGCTGCTTCAGGTGAATAGCCTGAGGAAAGGGTAATCAGTGATGAGTTTCTGAGGAAAGTCGCTGAAGCAGAAAGTAAAATGTAGGAGGCAGTGAGTGGTAGCAGCAGAAATCGTGTGACAAGCAGAGAAAATAGAATAAAAACACAGTATTGGGGATGACTGCACAGAAAATGTCTATTGAGACCTAATGCCATAGTGTGCTTTGTTTTAAACTAACAGGCAATGTAATTTTGTAGTTTTTCTTCTTGAAGAAGAAAACAAAGGAGATTGTAAAATGTCATAGATATATAGAACCCCAGTGTTACAGCCTATTAAATAAACAAGTTCTACTACAGTACAGATTAAGTGTTTTTTCCATTAGTACAACTGACACCTAAGGTACACAGGTTAAGGAATGGGGCGTTCAGTCAGAATGGGAGTGTAAAGGGAAAATTTGCTACCTTCTCTGGGTTCCTCCAATGCTGTCTAGATATATCAAGGTCATTCAGAGCTATGGATCCAGCATACTGAAGGCTATTGAATTTAAAGTACTCAAATTTGCAATACTGCAGTCAAACAAAGGCTATGTGCAATAATAGATGTCAGTGCAGGTGACAGCAAGTGGGCCTGTCTCCTATGCTCTTATCAGTCAGTGACAAGTGTGTTGATCCAGAGAAAGTGGTTCAAGCAAACACTTCTGGACAAATAGATATGTCATTACTGACCTCTAGATATCATTTATGACTTTATTGCTCACCAAATATAATTTACGGCAACTTTTTTATATATTCATGTCACTTACATATTACAGTTACGTGTTGCATCCTCAATAAACTGCAGTTCTCTCTCCAATAAAAGCCTTGACTCTTTTTGTAGCTTATATCAAGTAAAAAATTGACACTACACTTAGCTCTGTTTATAATTAGGACCACCACCAGTTAGCTCTCGCTACCCACTAAGAGTGCATAGCTTTCAAGACTTTGATCCAGCACCATCTGTACAAGCATTCTTAGCTATACTCAAGTGAAACATAAAGTGATTTCACAAGTCACATGTCAGTGGATTATGCATCCATTATACCATCAGTAAATAATGGAGGTATAATCCTCAAATTTGGTGTCAGTTAAGAGCTTTATATTTCACTTGCATATAGTAAGCCGTGTCTTTTCAGATGGTCTGCGTGCAATAAATGCATGAACAGACACGTAAAGGCCTAGCTTGTATCTGGAATCAGATGTTCAATTGAATGCTGAAATAATTGTTTTGCATACAGTGAATGTGTATATTACGATACTTAATATGTCCAAATTCCCGACAAACAGGAAGGTATCATTTATGCAGAGAGAAGTAATATCTGTAGTTTCATCCTATTTGCTAAATTATTATGATGCAGTCCGTAGCTTCCAAACAGCCGTCCCCATTTTTATTTTAGCTTAGGCTTACTCAGATGGCAGATGCTACAAACATCATGACAGATGGTCGCGATGTTGAACCGATCCTGCGTTTTCGGATGCAGGAATCAGAACTAGGGTGCCGGCTGCAGGCGTGTTTTTCCTTCAGATGCCTCCTGCAGCATTAGCATATTTACACACAGCAGCTACGTACAAAGACTCGGTGCATAAGCAAGTAACTGTGAATTAGGCCCAACATACAAAAGAGAAAACCCCAATACATGAAATACACATTTTATATAACAGTATAACTTTAATATGATCGTCATAACTTTTTCTTCTTTGTTCAATTTCTATAAAGAATATGAAGATGGTGATTTATCCAGCTGGGTAAATAAGGAGAGATTTGAAGGCTATCTCCATGTTGATGGATTTACATTGTATGAACTAGGAGACACAGGTATGGTAATCCAACCTTACAGTGATTAGTGCCATTCCTATTAGAACAACTTAAATCCATTGTCTCCTGATGCATCTCTCCACGTAGTGTGCAGATGAATCAGTGTTTATTGCATACCTGGCTCACCAATGGGCACAAACAAAATAGATCACATTTTTTCCATCGATGTGAATTGGGATTAGCTCTTAAATACATTGGAAGAATGGAAATTTATTATAGCTATTGCTTAACCACTTTACCTGTTAATATTTTTTTCCAAAAACCACTCTACAATTGTTTGGGTTTTTTTATGATTTGATTTAGGTAAAAATCATCTCTTTATAACTTATCCAACACAGATTTTTTTTTTTAAACACATAACATAAATATTGATTTTTAACAAATCGGTCATCGATATATCGGACTATCGATGATAAGGACATTGCAAAGTTGCATTTCCCCAGCGGTAACTCCTGTATGCGCAGCCGACAGGTATACGCTGGGTGGAGGACTGAGGGCTGCTTCATTTACATTTCTCCGACGGCTGCTCCTCTCTGCAGCTGCCGGTTGGGGGGTCCTGCCCTGCTGCCCCGATCGTCAGTGATCGGCAGCACTGCAGTCACTGGGGGGAGAGTGTAGGCATTCAGAGGGGCCGAGAGGTCCATCTGTCATTGACGCCTGCAGGAAGATTATCTTCCGGCAGCTGCCAAGCGTGCCTTTAAACTTGTCATATTGTTTGAGACCTTGTCAGGTATCGCACAGCCTGGAGAGGTCGCAAACAATGCAACCATGCCAGGCAAGTGGCTAAAATGGTTGTCCACTTGAATAAGAATTGTGCTTAACACCCACATTTCCCATTAAGAACACACTGCTTGTTGTCCCAGGAGAGGGCTTAAGGAAATTGATACTGTGTTGGATCTCTTCTTCTACGAATAAGGTGATTAGCAGAGTTATCTAAGTGTCAGGACCCTTTTTAAATATAACACATGGTCTCAGGATAGATAGAATCACAAAAGGTATTATTATTAAATGGTGTGGATATAATGCAATTGATATTTAAAGTGGAGAATCCCTATAATACCTAGCTTTGTAAAATGCCATAAACTGTTTACTGTCTGATATTTTATAACCTTTTTATCAGCTGTAAAACTCTTGTGCAGTCATGTAATATATATGATTTAAAATGGTCTACACCATTCCTACACCTATCATCTAGTAATTAAGAGACATGAAAAACTTAATTCCTGGATTAGTAAACTGTTGCTTTACAAATGTATTTCTATTATAAGTCCTAGCAAGCCACCGGCTTGTGTAATGTCTGCTGTATTGCCACATAATGTCGGCCTATTGAATATTCAGTGTTTTTTCTATTGGTTCTGGATTTGGTGACATTGATAAAGAAATAAATGTAATCAAAGCTGTTGTGTGTTACAAACTGAAAAAAAATCCCACAGACGCATTACCGGCTGGAGGACACATTTTCTGCACAAATTGCTTTTCTCTACATGTGTGTAACAGGCAAAGTTAAATAGATAATGTATAAACTGCACTATTTGCTAAAACACTGTTTTCTACTTTTAGGGAAACTGGTGGCTGTAGCAGTAATTGATGATAAAAACAATTCAGTTGAACATACACGGTAAGAGTAAATGTGCTGTGTAATTATTGACACCTAGTATGTTGTTTACTCCAATTTGTGCTCCTATTACTTGGTGAGAAAATAAGTTTTCAGATAGGCTACAGCTATAGTGATGGATATGGATATACAGTCAGGTCCATAAATATTGGGACATTGACAGAATTTTCATATTTTGGCCTCTATTCAACACCACAATGGCTTTGAAATGAAACAAACAAGATGCGATTTAACTGCAGACTTTCAGAATTAATTTGAGGGTAATTACATCCAAATCAGGTGAACGGTGTAGGAATTACAACGGTTTCTATATGTGCCTCCCACTTTTTAAGGGGCCAAAAGTAATGGGACAAACTAAACAATCCTAAATCTAACTTTCACTTTTTAATACTTTGTTGCAAATCCTTTGCAGGCAATTACAGCCTGAAGTCTGGAACGCATAGACATCACCAGACGCTGGGTTTCATCCCTGGTGATGCTCTGCCAGGCCTCTACTGCAAATGTCTTCAGTTCCTGCTTGTTCTTGGGGCATTTTCCCTTCAGTTTTGTCTTCATCAAGTGAAATGCATGCTCAATCGGATTCAGGTCAGGGGATTGACTTGGCCATTGCATAACATTCCACTTTTTAGCCTTAAAAAACTCATTGGTTGCTTTTGCAGTATGCTTCGGGTCATTGTCCATCTGCACTGTGAAGTGCCATCCAATGAGTCCTGAAGCATTTGACTGAATATGAGCATATAATATTGCCCGAAACACTTCAGAATTCATTCTGCTGCTTTTGTCAGCAGTCACATCATCAATAAATACAAGGGAACCAGTTCCATTGGCAGCCATACATGCCCACGCCATGACACTACCACCACCATGCTTCACTGATGAGGTTGTATATTTTGGATCATGAGCAGTTCCTTTCCTTCTCTTCTCTTCCCATCACTCTGGTACAAGTTGATCTTTGTCTCATCTGTCCATAGGATGTTGTTCCAGAACTGTAATGGCTTTTTTAGATGTTGTTTGGCAAACTCTAATCTGGTCTTCCTGTTTTTGTGGCTCACCAATGGTTTGTATCTTGTGGTGAACCCTCTATATTCACTCTTGTGACGTCTTCTCTTGATTGTTGACTTTGACACATATACATCTACCTCCTGGAGAGTGTTCTTGATTTGGCCAACTGTTGTGAAGGGGTTTTTCTTCACCAGGGAAATAATTATTATGTCATCCACCACAGTTGTTTTCCGTGGTCTTCCGGTTCTTTTGGTGTTTCTGAGCTCTCTGGTGCGTTCTTTCTTTTTAAGAATGTACCAAACAGTTGATTTGGCCACACCTAATGTTTTTGCTATCTCTCTGATGGGTTTGTTTTGATTTTTCAGCCTAATGATGGCTTGCTTCACTGATAGTGACAGCTCTTTGGGTCTCATTTTTAGAGTTGACAGCAACTGATTCCAAATGCAAATGCCACACCTAGAATCAACTCCAAACCTTTTACCTGCTTAATTGATAATGAAATAACGAGGAAATAGCCCACACCTGTCCATGAAATAGCTTTTGAGTTGATAGTCCCATTACTTTTGGCCCCTTAAAAAGTGGGAGGCACATATTGAAGCTGTTGTAATTCCTACACCGTTCACCCGATTTGGATGTAATTACCCTCAAATTAAATCTGAAAGTCTGCAGTTAAAGCACATATTGTTTGTTTAATTTCAAAACCATTGTGGTGGTGAATAGAGGCCAAAATCTGAAAATTCTGTCAATGTCCCAATATTTATGGACCTGACTGTATATAAATTTAAATTTTATATATATATATATATATATATATATATATATACTTTGAGTACTTTAGGAGAAAAGCGCTATATAAATAAAATTATTATTATATATATATAGATAGATAGATAATATTATATATAATTGTAATATGCACATTACAGTTTCATAATCGCAAACTATACTGGATTTATATAAAATGAAGACTCATTGGTTTATGAGCAACTTAGCTTGAACCATACTAATTAGGAGTAGATAAAGTAACCCCTATTGAGTGATTCTTTGTGTGACGCATGGGACATTTACATACTCTCAAGTATCTGAACTATTTCTATAACAATATTTTTCTGGTTTCCAAGTCTTAAATACTTTGTTAGTAGAAAATATACACCAGAAACAATTTCACTACAGTAAACTGTTCCTTCTGGAATTTTTGAAAACTCTGCGTGATGCACGAAGCTCTCTGAATGTATGTAAATGTCCCGTGCATCACACGGAGAATCACCCAATTAATATAATTATAATTCCAGAATGCAGTATTTTACAAAACATGTGCTTTGAGTTTTATTTTCACTGAACAATACGCTTTGCGTTTCATTTTCCACAAAAACAAAGTTTTCCTTCAATAAAAACAAACTGCCTGAAGCAAGAAAAATATAGGTGTTTCCTTTACTCATCATTCATCCACCATGTAGAACTTTCTCAATGAGTAATGTCATACAGTACATTTGTGAAGGGCTTGTTTATTTTATTTTAGGAAAACAGATTATTTTATGCTTCTATTACTGAAACATTGTTTTTATTACACAAATGTTTTGGAACCAACTGTCACCAAAGATATGCTTTAATATAATATCTGGAATACTTTTTATACAAACTTGATTTTTCAGATTAAAATCTATTGTTGAAGAGGTAGCAAAAGACCACAGAGACCATTTTCATCGGTATGTTTTTTTTGTTGCTGTTTTTTTGTGGTGTGTTTGTGTACATTTCTATTACAACAGTGGTTCAATTAAGGCTCTCAAAATAAAAGGGTAAATATTAAATTACATTGGAATTTTCTGAACACCTGTTACGCTTGAAAATATGGTTTCATTCATCCTTTTGCACTCCTAGGTTCTGTAAGAAAAATGACTGAATTAAGCCATATTTTCAGACAGGATCATGATCACAAATTAAATTGCACTTGATACCTTTCACATGGAAATATTATGTATAATACAATTCACATCTAAATGAATCATCCTTGTGATGTGGGCAGGATTGATTTTTACAATTTTCCTTCACAAGAAGGTTACCTCTTATAGAGGCAATCTGGAGGTTTATTATATCTATATGAAGAGGCTATGGATATTGGACTGTGCCATTATACTACTTGGAGTTAGCAGGGTATACCATTACCCACTTAACTGACAATATTTTCACCTGCAAAACCAGTCAGAAATTGTTTTTTTTTTCCATTTAATATAATTTACAAAGTATTTTTAAAAATATACTTAAATATGTGCCTAGGAGGTGTCTCGCACCACCCTGTGACAATAGGCCCCCATTATAAAATCACTTTCGATCACACCCCCATTAGCAAAATATACCTCCCAGTTGTCATAAATCCTAATAACAGTACCCCACACCCCCTTTGCAATGAAATAATCCCTGATTTATTAACTAAATTCCCCTGTAAAAAGTTCCCCTCCTCTTCCTTCTCCTCTTCCTCCTCATCCTCCCCTGTGCCTGTAATTTTTTTATTATTTTATCCCTTCTTAAAGCGTTAGGTTATTTTATTTTTCCCCACCCCCACTGATAGCAGATTCCCCCCCCCTTTCCTGGGGGTTACCTACATCCATGGGCATTACCTCTCTCTCCCCCACACGCAGAGAACAGTGGAGCATGCATCTCCCCTGCTGCAGCAGAGATCAGCTAAATTGTGCTCGGGGAGAGGGCTAAATTCCCCTCCTTGCACTTTTGACCCTCACCCATGCGCTCCAGAATGTCATTTGCAAGGTATTTTGGGACGCAATCCCAGCAGTGATGTCGACGGGCTCTGTGGAGTCAAAAACCAGGGCGCACAGTGGAGTGTGAATGTTACTTTGTCAGAAGAAACACTTCTGATTGCGGTCGTATCACATGTGACCATGCCAGTTACGTATTTAACAAACATATAGGTGGAAATCTTTATTTTAAAACTAAAAAATGTTCATATTTATGTGGTGGAAATGGTGGACAATTTTGTTTTGCCTTCCCTTGAAATTTAGTGCATACTTGTTTCTTTAAAAAAAAAAAAAGCCTACCTACATTTCTAGCCACTGAATGGGATAAATAAATTAAAGGATCTGAAAAAGCAATGTATGCTTACAAAAGACTTTGATCATGATTTGTTATTTGTTTGTAAAAAAAATCATCTCCACAAATTAATTTCATATAAAATATAATTTTGTTACCCTCACAATAATCAGTAGATGCATATTACTGTTTTGCTTCATTAATAACTGCTGGAATGGTGACAAATCCATGTTACCCTTTTTTAATAATATGTTTTATTATTTGTATTTTTTTTTTCTTTTTTAGAATATACCTTGTGGTTTGTGAGGGTGACATAAATATGGCTGGCATAAGGAGTGCTGAAATGATTTGTATTTAAAATTTTAGCACAGAATACTTAAATAATTTTCCTAATGGAATGTACCCCAGTACAAGTTAGGTAACTTATGTTTTGCTGGCAAGCATTTTCATTTTGTGGTTTTGCATATAGAGACTTCCAGTTTGGACACATGGACGGCAGCGAGTACATTAATAGTCTGCTTATGGAGTAAGTCAATTTGTAATTTGTGTTTATTTATTATTATTATTATTATTATTATTATTATTATTATTCATGTTCTGTTTTACTTTGAGCTAGTGCCTTAAACATCACTGCATTTTCTTTCTGATATTATAATTGTAATTTGCACATACCTACTTTCCACCCCTCCTGCCTACTGTAAAACATTATATGTTTGTGTAAAAATATTATTATTTTTTATATTCATTTTTTAGATAACGCTGTGCATTTTATTACAAAATGATTTCTTTTTACAGTTGGCTATGTTTACAACATAGATCTCTTGGTAATCAAACATATTTATTGGAATTAAATATTTGAAATTGTTTATTCATATTGAACATTTCACAAATATATTTTGTATGTGCTTCTGCAGTGAAGTCCAAATCCCCACTATTGTGGTACTTAATACATCCAATCAACAATATTTTATGCCAAGCAAGAAAATTGAGAAGGCAGAAGACCTGATTCAGTTCATTACCAGCATTCTTGATGGGACAGCGGAAGTGAGTGTTGAATGATAATTTGTTATTTCCCGCAGTTGAGGAAATTATCTAATAGAGAAGTTTATGTTCTCTTATAAAGAAAAAACGGTGTCACATACCCTGTTTATAACTATCATTGAGATATAGTTTAAATAACTATGGTATTAGCCCTGCTAATGCTCCCTTGTCCTTCAGCCTGAAAAAGTTAATATTGTAGAGGTGAATAATGTAGAGTGTACAAGAATATAATGGTATGGAATGATTATATTGTTGATGATTATGGAAACATTTATAAGTGACTTATGGCTGATCACTTGACTGATAACTTTTACGTTATAGTAGTACATATAATTTTTTTAATTACTTGCAAGTGATTTTCTGATAGACATAGCCAATTGTAAACTGTTTGACATACGTCACAGAAAGAAAGTGAGATAATTTTGTAATTTACAACACCATCAGATTTAGGCCTGTATTCAGTTAGCGGCGAAAAGCCGTTATCTGCGAAAAAGTATCGCGGATGACGTCATTTCGCCCGGTGGAAACTTTTCTCTGTATTCAATTACAAAGAGTTTTCGCGTACGCTGAAAGTCAATGCACTGTAATAGACAAAAAAGTTTTGCCTATGAATACCCAGTGCAGAATTGCGGTTTTGGGTTGCAAAGGTGCGGAAACCACTCTGCACCTTTTTGACAGACCCCCAAAGGATAACTGCGTAAAAAAAAAAAGGAACACCCCAAAAAAGCAAAAATGGGTGGTGGAAAAATAGAAAGTGGGGGTACAAATGCAAAAACTAGCGAAATAGACTTTTGGGGGGTCTGAAAGTATGGGGGAGGTGTTTCTTTATTGCAGGTGTTTGCTTAAGGTGCATTTTTTGCAGCAATTAAAACTTGACTTTAGCGATTTTTAACTATCATTGCACCCATTTTCAAGTACGCCAATTTTGACAGGACTACTTATTTTCACAAAAAAACTGCTTAATGCTATTCTTCACCACTTGTGCAAAGCCGCTATTTTGGAGCAATTGACAGCACTTAAGCACCCCAGATAGCTTCAGTAGGGTTAATTGGGGACTTATACATTGATCCCCAATGTTAGTGCATATTTTGGGGGGAGTCAGGCTGATTTCCCCAATTCTGCCAACACTTTTCGCCTGTTAGAGTTTCTACGGGAAGCATTTTTGCGTCCTTTGGAATTGAATACGGCGAATAGTTGAATAGGTCGAACAACAGGGGAGCGCAGCGATTAAGTTTCCTCGGCTAAAACACGCTAAGTCGGCGAAAAGTGCGGCATGCAAAAAAGTATCGCGGGTGCAAAACTAATTGAATACAGCTTTTAGTATCCTCTGTTTTCCTTTACGCACACTTACAGTGTGACTACGTGCCACAGAATCACCTTTCCTCCTTATGTCATTACACACAATAACATCAATTTCTACCATGACTAAATATGCTTTATATAAAGATTCTATAAAAGTTTTTGTGGATTACAAGGACTGAATCTATATTGAGCTTTAATACAGAAGTTTTAAGCCATGATAACCTATTTTTGCGTGTAAAAGTGAATTTTGGTGGGAAAAAAATTAACTTGCTAATTCTGTATAGGAATTAATGTCTTTTTTATCGGGACAACCTGAGCAGGTGAAAACCCCTATTTTAAGGTAAAATGTTGGGGGCGGTTCAAAACCACTGGAACACTCTCCTTAATAATTAATTAGGCACTTAAATATTTTTAATTAGCTTAATTTGGCCAATAATGACATGTCATTTTTGGGGTGAAATTCTGCAAAGTGCAGAATAATGGGTTAATTGATGTGGGGAAGGTATATGGGGGGACTGTATGGATGGGGCAGGTGTTTTAAACATTGCAGGTGTTAGTTACAGGCGTTTTTTAGCTGTGGCTTAAAATGACCCCAAATAGTTTGGTTTGGCCCACTAACAGACTTCTACACTGTTATCCTATTTTAGTTTGCGTTTTCTGGGGAACAGGCTGATTTACCCATTTTTATCTATATTTAATGCATGTAACACCTGCAAGAATTATCACCCGAATGCCAGTAAATGGCTTTTCGAATTGAATTGGGCGTTAAACGTCTTTTATCACACATACAGGTGATAAAAGACATTAACGGGCAGTAGGTGCGTTAAGTTAACACACATTAACGTAACGTTTTATCGTGGCTAATTGAAATCCCCAATAAAATGTGAGATGAGAGAATGAAGAATCTTGTTTTCATCTTGTTTAAAAATAAAAAAGTGCTTTGTAGCAATATTTCAAGGAGTAGGCATTAGGACCAAGAGACTGACACAAATCAGTGGGTTGGGGAGACGGTGGAAATTGTGGTGTTGGCAATGAGGGAGATTTGACAAGATTATATATTTACAGTAGTGTGGGGACATCCATTCGGTAATAGCAAACACACTGTCATCTGAGATTAAGGGGAGATTTTATGGTAGGAGACTTAGGTTTGGGTGTCATCAGCGGTGGTTCTAGAGGCCACATGATTAACTAAGCTGGTAGTAGAACAGGAAGGGAGGGTGTGCCAGTAACTATATAGAAGGAGCTGTTGTCTAAGTAGGAAATGAATCCAGAAAGAAGTGTGTTTCCATGGTTATATACAGTCAGGTGCATAAATATTGTTTAGTTTGTCCCATTACTTTTGGCCCCTTAAAAAGTGGGAGGCTCATATAGAAACCTTGGTAATTCCTACACCGTTCACCTGATTTGGATGTAATTACCTTCAAATTAAATCTGAAAGTCTGCAGTTAAATCACATCTTGTTTGTTTCATTTCAAAGCCATTGTGGTGGTGAATAGAGGCCAAAATACAAAAATTCTGTCAATGTCCCAATATTTATGCACCTGACTGTATGTATTTTCACATATGCTTGGCTTCAAGATAAGTCACCATTTTGTCATATGCATGTTTAAAAAAAATAAGCTCTTTAAACATGTATATATAAATGCAATTAGTGTTACATGTATTTTTACTTGTGTTTTATCAAGCGCAAAAAACAATGCGTTGCCTACGTAGCCTAAACTATTGAATGGTTTCACATCAGGTAACTGAGCCTTAAATGTTTGAAAACAAATAGTATTGGATTGCACTGAGATAAATTACAGAGTGAGGAATAATGGCAAATAGATTTTGTCTTTGCAACTATTGTTTGGGATTCCCAAGTATTTGTTAGACCTAATTTGTTTCGTCATGCTTAAAATATTCTAAAACACTCAAACATTACCCTTGTCTTTGCCAATGCCCCTTGTCCATCCAGTAGTTTAGCTGCGATCCTAACACTTGCTGTAAGGAGAAAGCACCCAGTGATTGTTCTTGTATTATATTCTTACAAAACAAATGTTTTTACAATTTCTGGTATATGGACCTTTCTGAGTGACTGTTATCTGAATAATGGATGCAGGGGCGTTTTAAGAGAGGAGGGGGCCCGTGTGCATTTCCCGTGCAGGGCCCTCTCCTCTCTCTCCAGCGGCCGGCAGCCGACTGACGTGGTTGACCGGCCACCGCAGAAACAGTAAACTTTGGGTACAAGAGTGAGCTCAGAGTCTACTGCGCATGCTCAGAACGCCGAAGAAATGGCCGCGGCAGCCATTTTCCGTTGTTCTTTGCAGCGCTGACACTCAACGCGGGACTACGTACAGGTGAGTTTTAAATAATATGGGTGCAGGGTGTGCGGTGCAGGGCCCCCTGGACCTGGGGGCCCGTGTGCCTCGCACACCCTGCACCCAGTATAGATACGCCCATGAATGGATGCTATAACCACATACTTTCGGATGTCAAAATGCCTTTTGATATTGATTGGCTTTAATTTCAATTTTGAGGCCCTTTTAAAACTATAATTTGTGCCAAAAATACATTCAGCATAGAATATTATATCATAAATTGTGGTGAACTTTACTTCCATTAAAATTCTATTCCAACTGATAAATTGGCAGATTATTTCTGAACTACAGTATATTTTTGTTTATTGTGAACATTTTAGGCTCAAGGTGGGGATGGAATACTACAGCGCATCAAGAGAGTTGCTTATGATGCCAAGTCTACTGTAGTAGTAAGTAAAATATATACTGTCACTAATCTACTTGCTTTATACTTTTATGGACAAAATTCAGTTTTATAAGGAATACTATCCCTCATTGCTGTAAATTCCATGGATGTTCATAGGCTCTTCTAACTTTCTTTTCCAAATAAAAAACACCTCCCTTATATTGCCTTGTGATCATGTTGTCACTGATCTACTTGGCAAGTTCTAAAATTAAGTCTCCCAAAAATGTCTCTTTATAAATTAATTTTATAGCAAGCACCATGATCATAATACTATATATTTATTTATATGGCACTTTTCTCCAATAGGACTCAGAGCGCAATTTTAATTGCAGTAAAACAAAAACCAAAAAAACACCATATTAAAAAGAATGCAGCCATCTTGGGCGTACTACAATAGTTACAGTGGGCGAATAGAAAATATGAATTTAAAGTAAAAGATTAAATTTACTGTACCCCCTGTATCATCCATTCCATGGATTGCTTGTTCCACACAAAAGTACCAGACGAGGCAGCCTTCTTGGGCACACTACATAGGATACAATGGGTTGGGATCAGCAATACATAGAGCTACACATGAAATACAAAGTATGAATATACAATATACTTACAAGATACTCACATAATAATCAGTTCCGCAGATTATCTGTCCCACCCACTGAAGTACCTGGTGAGGCAGCCAACTCAGTGCTGTGAGGCAGTAAAGCTAACCATTACACTGTCAGTGCTGCCCATAGGGGTTAGTGGATAAGTGTGATTCATAATGAGTAAATGTTACTAATCATAAGCAATTAGGGGAAATGTGATATGCAGCTGGGGAAATAAAACATATAACAGATATAGACAGGGATGGTAGAAGGATTGGGGTAGGGAAGTATTGACATTGGTCATGCTAAATAAGCAACACAAAGGAGCCTTGGAAAAGATGGTTGGGTACCATGATTCAGCAGGCTAGAATCTAGGGGTCTGGAAAGTTTGGAGGCCTGGGTGTAGGTGAGACCTTGTTTGGTGTTTGTAGATCGATACTGTGTTTGTAGAGCCAGGTGTAGAGCTGACATGGTGTTGATGGTTGGACCTTTGGCATGAACTCATATGGCAAATACGGGCAGTTCAATGGAGACCACTGATGTAGTGATGAGGCTTGTGGCCCTTAGGGCAGTAGTGGTATCGGACACTTTGTGGATAGGGAAGAAGTTCATTGCCAGTGATGTCTAGAGAACATTCATTGGCAGGTAAGTAACGGGAGCGATGTTGATGCCTGGAATGGCCAAGATGGCATTAGGAACACAGCAGCTGCAGTGGGCTGTATTCAGAGCCCAGGTAGAGCACCTGACCCGTGGGTGGCATGGCATGTGAAAGTTAAGGTGCATGGTTTCAAGAGGGTATCCACAATGTCAGTGGTGACCAACCCACAGAGACAGGTCACAGACCGAGAGAAGGGAATACAGTGACAGGTTTAAGCAGACAAATCCCAGACAGGGACGTTAGCATCTCTAGCTGGGCTACAGCAGCTGTGGCAGAGCTGTGAGAACAGGACCTGGCGGCCAATATGAGAGCTCTACAAAGTTCCAACTTCGCCAATGAAAGTCTGTCTAACACCCCAGGGAGGAAGATCAGAAGGACCGGCATGCAGGTGGCATATCCAAGACTGTTGCCGCACCACTCGCTCCGAAATCTACAGTGCCAGTAAGCTGGGTTCTCTTTACAAACACCTGTTCTCAAGATGGTGTGGTAAACACAATGCCACACTTGGAATACAGCTCAGGGTCAAAGCACAGCTCCAGGTGGGCAAAAGGAGGATAATTGTAGATCTAATTTCTGGAGCTCTGAGAGCATGCAGCTATCTTCAGCAATCAGCCTATTTATATGTTCAACTGATATTTTATTAAGCAAATGTGGTAAGCGGCTAAATGAATATAGGCCTCTACCTCCTAACATAATTGATTTCCTTATGTATTTTAAAGACAATCCAGTACACTATTTTTTTTATTTTAAATAATTTTGTTTAACTTATGAAAGGGTTTTTTTTTAAAACTAGAGCAGAGAATTTTTGGCTTTAAAAGGTAATTTTAAATATAAACCATTGAACATCCCTGTTCCATTTGTTTATCCTCTTCCAAGCCGTTCTGCATTAGGGGCAGGATATATCTGTGGTCGCTTTTCAGCACAGCCATGGCAGCCTGCTTAGTAGTTTATGTTAATGCAAGAATCCACCCATATATGCTGAACATTCATGTGTCTGCATGTGGAGTAATGTCCTGCCAACTGTTTTTCCATCTGCAGCCGCAACTGTCATCAATAACATCTGGACATGCACACAGTCCATGCTCGGTGCAAAACATTCATCTGAAACAGGCGACCCATCTCCGTTCGCACGTTACTGAAGTTGGTTTACATACCAATTACACTCCCACTAAATGGAACAGTTCCTTCTGTCCACATGGTGTCACCCAGAAACACCATTTGGTCCTATCAGTCTGTATGCAGTTGCAATCTTCCATGTGCATATGCCTGAACCCACACATGCACAGTTACCAATTTCTTTCTGCAGCGCATGTGCTGTATTCTAAGATCCATCTGCAAACCCCACTAGCATCCAACTCAGAATTAGACCCATAATACTTAAAGCTATGGGTACAAGCTTTGTTCTGGCACTTGATAGACTTGTTTATCACCTACACCTACTCTCTCTGTATAAAAAGTAGTAAAGCATTTTTTTAAACTAATGTAAGCTATATATTTTCTCAATGTTGGTATTATTTTTAGAATTTTTTTACAAAATGTTATTTATGATTGTGTATACTGCTCCTTGTTTTTTTTAAATGTTTTCTATTATTACAGTCTGTTTTTAAGAGCTCACCTCTCCTTGGGTGCTTCCTCTTTGGTCTACCACTGGGTGTCATCAGCATAATGTGTTATGGAATCTGCACAGCAGACACTGATGATGGGTCAGAGGAAATGACAAGAAAAGATGTGATTGACCCAAATATATCGGATGAAGGCAGCGATGAGGACCAAGATGAGGACAAAACTAGGGAGAACTCTTCTGAGGTGACAGATGAAGATCAAGAAGAAAAGGATTTTATGGAGAAGAAAAAAGATTAACTTTTATGAAAAGTGGATTAACTAGTATTCCAGAACAAACTTATTTATTAAATTCAGCCACTGATCCACCTTTATTAAAAACAGAAAAAGAAAAAAATGCGGACTCTGCGTCACTGAATATTGGCATGCGTTTGATTTTCCATTGTAAAGCGTCAGGACTATTGCTCAGACATTCTAGAATTTAATAAACGGTTTTGAAAGTAGAAGACCACTAAGGAGCTTGTGTTTTTATTGCAGTGCTGTTCTAACAAAGCTTTACTGCTTTTATTTTATTTTATTTTTTTATAACTCAGCTGAAATGTTTGTGTGTTAATTATTTTCATAACATCAAGTTTTTCTAATTCATTTGTACAGAGGCTAACAAGACTGAACAGTGCACACTTTTCTCTTATTTCACTATTTAAAATGTTTGCAGACAAAATAAGTATCTTGAATAAAGGTATTTTTAACCTCTTCTTATGTGAAACATAATCATTTGAAATTCTGTGGTAGCCAGCACTTGCAGTTCTAGAAGGGGTCAATAGAGGACACTCTGACCCTGATACATTATTTTGCAAGTAAATAAATATCTGTGCATCCAAAATGCCACAACATAAGCTACTGACTGTAAACTCCATGGAGTATGGTGTTATTAGAGTCAATGGATTCCTTTTCCGTGATCCATTTACATGCTTCTGCTAGTGGTAAAGAAAAAAAAAAAAAAACATTTGTAAAAGTGTGATTTTTGATACCAATGGTTAAAGGTCATAAGGTGAACAATTGGGCCTGTCTACTTATTTTGAATGTTGCTAATGTTTTATTTATATGTCTCAATGTTACAGCTTTATAATGTAGTTTGTTTGTGTAGGATTAGTGTTTTGTAGGCTACAGCACTTAAGTTATTGAGATAGGAGTAAGATCATTTGTTATGCATTGCATGGCTACTAAACCCACAACCTGAAAGTTGGAGAGCACTAATGTAGCCTATTTGTGTAGAATACCTTATTTGTCAATATCTGATGAGGCACATTACAATTTGTGCTTTCGCTGTTTTTTTATTTAACAACCTCATATTTCAGGGGAGTAATACTATCATGTAGATTGTAAACATTCATACCTAAATAAAATGTTATTTCCAAAGGTTAAACAAATGTATATTTTATACCTCAGTGTTGCTAATTAATTTGTTTAAAATATGTTTTAAAAAGTACTATTATAAAGTTTTTACTATCTGTTTGTTTTTTATTAGTTTTTTATTAATATTATTTATTTACTTTATCATAGTAGCAGCTTCATTTTTTTCATTGGTTATAGTATTTTCATTGGGTGTTTATTTTCTTAGTTTATTATTACTTAAGTATGTGCTTTTAAAGTATTTGAAATGCTTTACATGACCTAGAGTACCACAAGTTTTTGTTATGTATTTTTTATATGTATAATATACTCCAAAATCACTGCAGCATTTCTGCATAGTTATTTTTGTTTTGAGTGAAACATTGAAAAATTCAGGACTGTTTTAATAAAATCGTAAATATATTACTAAATCTTTGGCAACTATATATACTTTATATTGTAAATATGAAGTTCCCTTGTCCAGTTAAGGGTAATGAGTCCTATTTCCAACCTTCCCCATCCTACTTGATGGAAATGTAATAATAATGCATTGTCTTTTTTTTTCTGTGATATATTTTAGTTATATTTTCTGTAACATGACAAATGTTTAGGCTGATTGGAAGTTTGGTCTATTTTGGTAGCACTTGAATGGAAAGGCAATAAAAGTGTCTGTAGGAATTATGGAATATGTGATACTAAATCCCTGCTTTTTCGGTCTTTAATTTACCCAACATCAATCAAATCATCAGGACAGAAGATAACGATAGGAATAAACACAACTGCTTTGTATTAAATGTTTTGGTCTTTTTTATCATTATTGCTTTAAAAGATTCTACTTAAAATAATAATTGTTCTTAATTTATCCTAGCATTGTTCAAGAGCAAGCCTGCTACATATATTTTATTTTTTGCCTGCAAGTAGTAGTAGTATTGCTAACATGGTGACATTGCAGAATCTCACGGGAAAAGTAAGCTTTACTGATACCATGGTGATTGCCATAGTAACTACATGTATGTTTTTTATTTATTTTTAATTTTTGCTTTTTTTTTGAGCTGCTGATTTATCATAGGCTTTTATCTACCGAATGCAAAATACAGATATGCAAAATGTTTACATTTGTAAAATATGCTCTGACCTATTAATGTATTTTTAAAAATATGTTTCTAAAATCAACACTATGGCATAGCACAGTGCGCATTTGTTGTACTTTATCATATTATTATTTAAGTGTATCTGATACCATCATTATAGGTTACAATCATTGTAGTGTAAAGTCTAATAGAAATTTAAAAGTTTCATGCTGCACTCATTTAGATTTATTAAATACATAAAAAATATGGTTTAATATTTGTAACCTATTGCAGGTTACCTAATATTGTTATGTTAATAATTAATTTTATTTGTCTTAATTATTCAACAATATGTATCCATTATTTTTACTGTATTTTTTTCTTCACTGACATCTCAAAAAACATTCACTTATCACTGTCTTTTTCCGTATTTTGTGTCCATTGTATGCTAATTGACAAGTTTGCTTATATCTTCTAGATTTCCTGGAAGTTATTAAGTGACTACAGATATTCTTTTTAATATTTTGTTTTGCATCTTGCTTTGTAGTATTAGAAAGTGACACAATGTACAATTTTTACAGCATTAAAAACTGAAGTGAAATGTTTATTTTTTTCCAGTTATTTCATATTTAATTTTGGTTCAGTAGCTTTGGTATTTTAATTTGGCTTAAATACTCTAAAGTTTATTTGTTAAAGAGAAGATGTACAACAGAAAAAAATTGTGAAACAGTTTGTACAAATATCAGCAATCGTGGCAATCCATTTAGTTGTTACTGTAAATATTCACTGGGTTCGTAAACTATACACTGAGAGTGAAGGTACTTAAAATATAAATATTTAAGTTTTTACTTTTTTCAATGCAAAAAAAAATATTTTTTAGTATTATCAGAATGAATATACCATAAAGAAATGCCATATAACTTGGTATCTTTTTATTTTAACCAAGCGATGGTAGAGTGTACCAAGGAACTGTATTCCAAGCAAGGGAATACAGTGCAAGGAGGCATGATCCTGGGATGCAGGGGAGCGAAAAGAAAATCCCAGGGAAGAGGAGAGGAAAATGTAACATTGTAATTTTGCATTTTGTGTTTATTTTAATTATTTCCCTTTTTGCCTGTCTCACTCATTTCTCATTGGATTCGTTTGTTGCCTGTTTCTTCTTGGAAGCAGTAGATCTGCTCTGAAATTGTGTCACTCTGCTTCCTGTTACCAATATATACAGCAATGTGTTGTATAAGTATGCCAATCTGCTCACACAGGGTCTTGAAGTTTCACTCCATAATCAGATTTCTGGCATTTTTAGTGTTAGCCACAAATACAAGATAAGTTCCCAGTGAGATTGTTTAGTTAAAACTTACAATTGTAATATCTAAAGATAAAAGATGTGTCCTCTTACATCTAGCATTCATACGACATGTAGTTCGCCCTGCTACTTAAGCTCTGCTATGTCGCAGCTTGGTGTATTAAGTCGCATCATCACGTATTGTCGCATCTTTTAGTGCTGAGTTGCCATAAAACCCGGAGAGTGTAATACAACTTTCTGCCCACCAGATGTCGCTTTTCCTAAGATGCACTGTGCATGCGTCAAATAGCCAATGTAGTCTCTGTGGCACCGGCTGCTGGTTGGCTGACCGAACCATGTGGGAACTGTCATTCGGGATGCTATAGTATACAGAAGTATGTACAGTATACTGTAGTAGTGTGAGTGTGTAATAAAGGATTAAATTATTGTATTTGTTTTAAATATATTGTTTATACTGGTAGTACAGTTGCCAGCCACCAATTAGTGTCTGGATATCCTTGCACTTTTAGATGCCAAGGCAGGCTGGCTGTGACCTGTAGTCCAACTGTACTGTAACGGATAATAACCTTACACTCACCACCAGCAGGGACTAAGACACACACTGTACAGTATGTGAGCATAAAGCAGTCTTGTGGGGTACACGTATAAGAAGCAAGAATGCGTCTGGTGCACTACAGGGTCAGATTGCTGTGATATGGGACTACTGTATAGCCTGTGTAGCATCTCAGTTGTTGCATTAGGTTTTTGGCATGTACAATGCTTAACATACCAGTCAACCAGTTGAATCCAATTAAGTTATACCAATCCCATTAAGGCCAGGGTCATAGAATAATAATTCTCAATACAGTTCTATATTTTTTTTACCAAGCCACCAACACCCGCCCCTTTTTCCCCAAACCCCACAGTTCATTTCTGCAATGCCAATGAGATGGTTTACCACTAACCACTAAAGACATTACCACTAACAGCTTGCTCAACATGAGACTAATCGGTACACTGTTACTGTGGGAGTGTAAAGACCCTTCTCAGCATTCAAGGAAAGAAGAGGAATTCATGTTGACAATTGGAATGGCACTGCTGTTTAACTCACTGCAAAATACTATAGCTCCACACATACCCCAGCCTACATTTCTATACAATGCCACAGAGATGGCTTTGGCGTTAATCACTATAGACATTGGGCCTGATTTAGGTTTGAGAATAGAGTAAAATAGAGCAAGTAACAGTGTACCTGGACAAACCATGCTGCAATGCAAGGGGTGCAAAAACATTCTTTTTTTTGCATGTAGGGTAAATACTGGCTACTTTTGCATGTAGCCCACAAATGCTGGTCAGCTTTGTTATTACACTGCAATTTAGATTTCAGTTTGGACACACCTCTCCCAAATCTAAATCTGCACATTTTAAATCTGCCCCATCTGCAGTGCAACATGGTTTTACAAAGATGCCCAGTACTTGCTCTTTCTTACTCTATTCCCAAATCTGAATCAGGCTCATTGTCATTAGCAGCTTGCTCAACATCATGCTAATCGGTTCACATACTTTACAAGATACTTTACAGTGAGGTAGCAAATAGAGGTCTCTTGGAGTGTCATCCTCCCTTGACCAACCCTCCCCCAAAGTAAGCATAAGATACTGATGAGGAAGAATTCTTAGACCGTCAGTTTGTGATAAAGCAGATATAGGTTTTATTAAAGCAATACCTCCACTATTCTGCACAGAGTAACGTGGAGGTTAGCACATGGAGTATCAGTCAGATCCCTCTGCCAATGTACCAGTAAATAAGGGATTATATACACAACAGTTACATAAATTACAAAATCACAAGAGGGTGTTTACATGTATATTACAATCAAGTAATTTGATTGGTTGATGTATAGGGAAAGGGTTGTGACAATATACAATAATATATGTAACGGGGTTGGATTTCTTAGTGAATGAGTAATTAATATCAGATGATGAGTCTGTGATCTTTGACATCTTATGCTCTGGTCATCATGACATCTTAGATGAAATCTTCTCGAAAGGTTGGGGTTATCTCTTCAACCAAACATGAAAATAGGCTCAAATGTATCACGCCACAGTCTGACAGGCATCCAACTTCACATATCACGTAGTCAACAGTAAAAGACCGTTTTATGACTTATTTTCTGATTATAAAAGATATTTTAACCCATATCCATCCAAATCACTGTAAAAGCTACATACACATATATTAATTGTCGAAGCTGGATAATTGGCTGAGACAAGATCAGCTTAAAATTAGATCGTATAGACGCCATCTTGCGACTGGCCGCAAGACGCCATTTTAGAAAATGAGATTGCAAGACGCCATTTTGCGAATGGCTGCCCAAGCGCCATTTTAGGTAAACTCACACTTAAGTACATATGGCGATATTACTATTAGCATCATGTGATTGCATCTTTCACCATTTCTCATACACACATTAATACGCACAATTGCGCTAACTAGTGGCATATTAGCGAATGCATAAGATCCTGTATGAAAACGCTGTTTATTAGCTTCATGCGCATGCATCTGCCCCAAGTTAACTAGCGTCTTTATATCAAACCCCAAATACTTACACAGTACATATTCACATAAAAGTTCTCATAAACTTTAAAGTATAAGATTCAAGTTTGTTCATTTATTATAATTGCTGAGAAATAAAGGTTATTTGGTAGCTAAGTTTTAATACATGATAAGTAAGTCATGTTTGATATTATACTGAGAGTATAAACGTGTGTGTTGTGACCCCAGTCTTAGTCTTCTTGCTGAATGCTGATAGACGGGGGTTTCTTGCTGAAGCCTACATCTGGCCCAGAGTGCTGCATATGTATAACTGTACTTGGGTCTGTATAATTCTGTGTGCTAAATTGTACTTAGATCATAGTGTGTAACTGACTGTACTTTTACTTGAAATATCACTTTGTGCTTCGGAACCACAGGTAAAAGGTCTGGCGTCTTTATTTACTATATGACTGCATACGCAAAATAGTGTCATCCTTAGAGGTTTATAGGCAGGATATTAGAAGGTATAGGCAGGAGTGTATAGAGGTTCTAATTCAATATCCTTAGTTGGGGGCTCATAGTGAAGTCACTTACCTACTCACGCGATACATACGGTTATCGAAATCTCACCAAAGGGTGGAGTGGCCACATACAGGGTTTACCTGCAACCGCTCGGTGCTGAGAAATCGCTACCCGTTTTCGTGTGAGCCAGGGACGCTGACTAGAATCCAGGGACAAGAGAGGAAAAAGTTTGTTTTCCTTTGTTGATAGAACCTTATGTTTAGAGGGTTGCCGCAATATTGAGCACGCGGCTGAGTCGCAGTTTTGCACACAGTCAAGACGCACTTTTGTGTACGCAGCTAAAGATTGTCATGCGGTTGTGGTAGTCGCATTATTGTGTATGCGACTGGTCGCACAATAGTCTATACGTACTTCCGGTTGTGCTGCCACGTGTTTAAACAAAGCCGTTGAGGTTTACATTCTTTTCAATTGTTGTCAATATCTGGGTTAACGTTTATTTTTCTGTGCAGGAAAAAAGTGTGTAACAGTGAGTATTTGTTGGTAGGGGTAACTTGTTCCCTAAAGTTAGAGGTACCGTATGACCTTTAAGGGCTAAGTGCTAGCCGCTCGGTAAGCAGCTTACCGTTCTATACACAATAGCAGGTGTACATGTTGTCTTTGTTGTAGAGAGGTGCGTGGAAGTAGCCAACTTAAACTTCCATAGGTGTGGAAGTTGCCTTCTTATATCTTATCCGGGTGTGTGGAGTAGCCTTCTTCAAATCTTCACAGGTGTGTGGGTGCTGCCATTTAAATCGTCCACAGGTAAGTGAAAGTATCTTGACTGTCTTTCATCAGTTTAAATCTTTATTGAAAAACGTAGGAGTTGTCTCAGAATGGGAGCCATGCAAACAATAGAGATGTTAGACAATGATGTGCTGCTAATGGAAGCGCCGCTTGGATCGGCCCGTCGTATTATGCATACTAAGTACGGTACTTATGCAATAAGGTATTGTGATGTATGGTTTAAAATGACGATGAAGAGTGTTAGACCGTTTCCCAGAATTGGTAGTTTTGATAAAGATGTATTAGATAATGTCCGGGACCACACCAGTCTGATGCGCTCCCGAGAGAAAAAGGTAAAATATTATGAATGTTTAAAGTTGTGGCAGCATGAAGGGGATGCGTGGCTTAAAAATGCGCAAGCGATGCAAACTAGCGTGAGCGCATTGCCAGAGAATACATCCGCGATGCTAAATTGCAATGCGGGCGAGCTGCAAAATGGCGCGCACGTGCAGCAATGTAGCGTTGTGGAAAGTATTGCCAGCAGTTCACGCGCACCTCCTCCACCTTATGTGGATAGAGGTGCAAGTACAGTTATCAAAAATACCCATAACAATGTAACAAACAATTTGTACCCTCTCTTAAGCAACCATAAAGTAAATGTTCATGATGTGGATGATGAGCCTATTGTAATGTCTGCCATTTCCCATGCTGTACAGATGATAGATGCTGCACCACAGCAATCATAAGTGGTGCCGCCATCTTCATCGGTGACAGCAACGGAAGTGTTAACACCCTCTGCACCCATAGAGGAAGTTGTTAATACCATACGTAGCAGCAACAGATTAAACCCCCAGCCAGGTAATAAGGTCAAAGGTAGCAGCATTGCCGGTCTGCATCCCATTCGGACAATCACTGTTCCGAATGGAAATGCAGATGCGAACGGTGTAGTGCCCACGAGGGAAGTGGTAATGCATTGTCCTTGGACAAGAGCAGAACTAAATTCCATCTTAAATGATTTCCCCAATCCCAAAAAGGAACTAGCCAAATGTCAAAGATTTTTGAGGAATTTTGGGTAGTTCTCATGAACCAACTAATAAAGATTGGCGTGTGGTGTTAAGGGCCTGTCTACCAAGCAATACCGATGTGACAAAATTTATCACGGATTGTGTATTGGATGGTGACGTTCCCTTAACAGACCAAGTAAACCAAGGTAACATTTCCCACATTGTAACTCAATTGCGTATATATTTTCCAGTAGTAGTTAACTGGAACAAAATTTTCACTATAAAGCAAAAGGAGAGTGAGAGTACACTGGGATAGAAGATATTAAAGATAGCACTCACCACAGGGGAATGATAGTCACGGTACTCATGGATGGTCTTAAAGACTCGGGTTCAGACCTCACAACCTGGCTGGAGGGGAGTCACAATAGATACCCTCATAGAATCTGACATAGAGCATGATAAGAACATCTCAAAGAAGAGAGAGACCCAGAGCGAAAAACTAATGGCTGTCAGTATCCAGGCTCTGGAAGGAATGACTGTAATATCACAGCCAGCAGACACACTTGCATCTACACACACACTTACACCTGAACAGTTATATGCCCTCACTAATCCCACGCAACAGCAAACACAGCTCTATTCTACTAATCCTACACATCCACTGGTCCCATACTACTCACAAACTTCATAACCCCCACAATACCCTTATCGTCCATATCCCTATCCATATCCATCACCTTTTCCCACTGCTCAAACCTCACAACAACCCGTGTCTTCATCCGATCCACGAACATGTTTTAATTGTAACCAGCAAGGACATTTAATTAGAAACTGCAGAGTAAAAAGGGTAGGACCCTCAAATCAGGGAAAACCTGCATATCCCCATAAGGGATATGCACAGAGGCCAGCAAATATCAAGCAAGCACCAGCTCCAATTGTGGCCGCTAATGCTTTATTGGAGAATGGTAGCCAACGCTAGGGGTCAGGTCATACCTGTAGTCTACCGATAGTCAGGTTAACGAAGTACTAGGGAAGAACTGGTCATGATGGTTGATGTAGCTGGTACTGAATATCCTTTTCTTGTAGACACAGGGGCGACCAGGTCAGTGATAGAATCTTCCGTTAATTTACAGATGACCAACGAGACAGTACCAACAATGGGGGTAACAGGTAAAGTGCAACATTATCCTTTAACAAAGTCCACAGAGGTTACTATTGGGCCGTTGCATACTAGGCATTCTTTCCTTCTGCCTGCTGCGGCTCCTACTAACCTGCTGAGTAGAGATTTGTTATGTAAGATGGGATGTGTCCTATATTGCACCCCTGATGGTGTATTTGTAGATATCCCAGAAAGTGCACACAAGGTGCGGGATATGTTACACTCCCCAAAGGGTAATGTATCACTCTACCAGTTTAAATGAAAATCCATCTCAGGTAGATCAAATGTTGTCCCAAATTCCAGATTCCCTTTGGACTAAGGATGGATAGGACACTGGATTAATGGCAAACGTAAGCCCCGTAATGGTAAATTTAAAAGGTGGTAGGCAAGCTCCAAAAATTCCCCAGTACCCACTAAAACAGGAGGTAGAATTAGGGGTTTTTCCAATAATTGAGCGATTATTACAACAGGGAATTTTAATTCGTACAGCTAGTATAGCCAACAGTCCCATCTTCCCGGTGAAGAAGAGTGGTGGGAGGGGTTATAGGCTGGTACAAGACCTTAGAGGTGTTAATAAAGTAGTAGAGAGCCAATTCCCCGTAGTGCCAAATACAGCTGTCATTCTTCTGCAGATCCCTCCAAACGCAACCCATTTCACTGTCATTGACCTCTGTTCTGCTTTCTTCTCTGTGCCTCTCCACCCTGACTGTCAGTATTTATTCGCATTTACATACAGAGGTGTACAATATACATGGACACGGTTTCCCCAAGGTTTCATAGACAGCCCCAGTATCTTCTCCCAGGCCTTGAACAACTGTTTACAATCTTTTCAACCTGCCAATGGATTTGATCTAATTCAATATGTGGACGAATTATTGCTATGTTCTGATTTGTTTGTCATGTTTGAATGATACTAAATTTTCTCTTTCATCCACTAGGGGACACTGGAGGTGCTTACGCTGGGGTATAGAGGCGTGGATAGCTGGAGCTGGCACTTTAAAATTTAGAAGTGTGAAGCTCCTCCCCTCTATGCCCCACCAGCCCTCAGTTTAGAAAATGTGCCCTTGGAGCTGGTCACAACCTGCTGTGCTCCAGCAAGCCACATAATTAATTTATTTTTTTTCATATGTATTTTATTTTTATTTTTTTCTTATTTTAAAACATTTTCTTTAGTACCCTTCGCCACCCCTCTAAAGGTGGGGTCTGGGTTACTGGCACCCTGTTAACCTCCTGGGTTACAGGAAGGAGCGGCAGTGCTTAACCAAAAGCATATGACAGCTCCTTAATGCCGCACACAGCATACACACCACAGCTGCCTTCATGTGAGTGCTGTTCAGAGGAGCCATCCGGAGAGGGAGCGCAGTGAGTATGAATCACATGCACATCCCCCGCCTCCTGTCCCACTGCCAGCGCTGGCTTCAGAGAGCGCGATAGCGCTGCTCATTAATTATACTTCTCCCCTCTCCCCGCTGATGAGCGCGGCTAGCGGCTCCTACCTAGCGGGGCTTGCACAGGGGGGAGCTGATCCTGCAGCCGGGGCAGCCATTTTCCGGCCCTTAGAGCATAAAGAAAGGGCGGAGCCCAACAGCGCAGGCTTCCTGTCTCAATAGAGCAGGCTCCCTGTCTAGATAACGCGGCAGCGGCTGTGTGCACAGCGTGGCTGCCGTGTTTAACCTGTTTTAAAGACTGCAGGTCGTATGCAGTATATACAGAAGGCTGATTCTCCTGACTACATCCCTGACAAGAGGTTGTGAGTAACACTGGGGTGTTTGGCAGGGAATCTAATCTGTGGGAAAGAGTGGGGAGTGCCTCTTCCTCTGTGTCCCAAACCAGCCTTCTGTTTTATTTCTAATTTCACTTCTGACCCTCTGTGTCTGGGTGTCTGTGTGTATCCATGTCAAACAGAACAAAAGCGGCTCAAAAGATGTTTGTCTGTTCTAAGTGTAACATCAAACTATCCAAGCCGCATGCTGCTGGGTCCATGTTATGTGATGCTTGTATGGCAATAGATCCACCTATGGCTATTACTGCCGCACCTGCTCCCCCATGGGCCGCTGACATGGTAGGAGTAATGACGGATTTAACGTCTGAGTTAGCTGAGGCACGTAAGTCTCAACCTCTCTGATTTTGGCAGTCAGAAAAGTTCTGAATCTACCTGAGGATGTAATACCTGCATCCCTGGAGTGTGAATTATTTCATGAACAACCAAAGAGCTCTGCGGTTTTTCCGTTCTCACAGCAACTTCAACAGCAGCTCTCAGTGGCCTGGAAGCAACTGGATAAACTGTTCAAAATTCCGCGCCGGTTTCTGTCTAGCTATCCTTTTCCATCATCCATGATGGAAAAGTGGGAAACACCCCCTCCAGTAGATGCGTCAGTCTCCCGTCTCTCTAAGAAAACAGCACTCCCAGTACCGGGAGCTACAGTACTAAAAGATCCTTCAGATCGTAGGTTGGAGACAACGCTAAAATCAATTTATACTACAGCGGGTGCTCAACTTAGACCCACCCTTGTTACCGCTTGGGTTAACAAGGCAGTGGTCGGCTGGGCTGACCAGTTGATTACCGGTTTGGACTCTGGTACCTCCAGAGCAGAGTTACGTCTACTAGCAGAACACATCTGTGAGTCTGCAGTTTACCTGGGAGAAGCTTCGAAAGATATCAGTCAGATTAGTTCTCGCATATCCGCTTCTGCTATTTCGGGCCACAGAGCCCTCTGGTTGCGCGCTTGGCAAGCGGAAGCAGAATCCAAGCGTGCGGTGGAGGGTTAACCTTTCACTGGCGATCTGCTGTGTGTCCCGGAACTGGACAAATGGATATCCCAGGCCACGGGGGGTAAGTCTTCCTTCTTCCCGTCGGTTGCTCCAGCTCCCAGAAGATCTTACAATGGACCTTCGTTTCATTCCTTTCGTGCGCCACATTCCTTTCGTGGTAGAGCCAGAGGTGCTCCCACGCAACATAGAGGTGGCAGAGGTAGAGGTCATCCACACCCTGTTGCACGTAGACCAGAGCATAAACCAGCAGAAAAGCAGGTGGCATGATGGTCTTCCGTCCCACCTGGGACCTCCTGCAGTGGGAGCCCGCATGCAAAACTTTCAACAGGTTTGGAACCAGACCTCTACAGAACCGTGGATCCCCAGACTAATTTCCCTGGGGTACCGAATAGACTTCTAAGTCCCCCCTCCACCTCGGTTCTTCACCACAAGTCTGCCAATGCTTGCAAGCAAGGCCAGGGTTTTACAGGAGGCTATTTAATGGGGTGGCTCTTGAAACCGATATCCTAAGATGCAGGGGCATCCCAGACGCGGTTATTCCCACCATGCTACGCGCCAGGAAGCCAGTTTCGGCTGCGCATTATCATCGCATCTGGCGTGCTTAGTGTTCCAGTCGGGGTCTTCCATCTAGAATTTTTCGGTTGTCCCAGTTTCTGCTTTTCCTTCAGACTGATCTGGATTCTGGCCTTCAGCTGGGAACTCTAAAGGTGCAGGTTTCTGCCCTCTCCATTTTCTTTCAAAGAAAATTGGCCCTCATTCCTGAGGTGCAGATGTTTCTTCAAGGGGTCTTGCGTGTGCAGCCTCCTTTTGTACCTCCGATAGCTCCCTGGGACCTAAACTTAGTGCTTCTGTTTCTTCAGTCGCCCCTGTTTGAACCTTTGGAGGTTGTCGATCTTAAGTACTTGTCTTGGAAGACTGTCCTCCTCCTGGCTCTCGCTTTGGCTCATAGAGTTTCGGAATTGGGTGCTCTGTCCTGTAAGCCACCTTACCTTGTGTTTCATGCTGATAGGGCGGAACTCCGGACGGTAGCCACCTTCCTTCCCAAGGTTGTGTCGGCTTTGCATATCAATCAGCCTAATGTGGTACCGTCGTTGCTGGAGGACTCTGGTGGATCTTCTACCTTGGATGTGGTTAGGGCTCTCCGCATCTATGTTGCCAGGACAGCGTCCCTCCGTAAGTCTGAGTTGCTTTTTGTCCTCTATGATGCTGTTCAGAGGGGTTGGCCGGTGTCTAAGCAGACTTTGGCACATTGGATCCGGCTGACTATTCATCAGGCTTCTGATAGTGCTGACCGTCGGCCTCCTTTGTCCATTTCGGCTCATTCCACATGTTCTGTGGGTGCATCATGGGCGGCCGGTAGAGGAGCCTCCACGTCACAATTGTGCAACTGCTCTATTGGTGAGTAAAAGTGAGGATTGGGTCATGATATGATTGTCTACACTTCCCACGCTGTATCTGCTCTGCTAAACCCTGCTCAAACCAGACACGTCTCCTCGGCTAGGTTTACCAAATGGGAACAAGCTCTAATTGCACCTGCAAACATCACTGTTAAACATTGTAGTACGCTGAATCCAGCAACGTATTTACCATATGTACAACATGATGTACAAAGGGTGGAAGGGGACGAGTTGCTGGCGGGAGGTGAGTTCAGCGGACATAATGATGCACATGATTGTATGGAATATCTAAATCAGACCTTTACTGCTAGACCTGACATACCTTTAGAGAATGTAGATGTGACTTTTTACACGGATGGGAGTTGTCGTAGACAGACAGGTGATTTATGTACAGGTTATGCTGTTGTAAATGACACAGACATCATAGAAGCAGAACCTATTTGTCCTCAGCCCAGGTGGCAGAGTTAGTAGCACTAACAAGAGCGTGTGAATTGGCAGCCGGCAAGTCTGCTAACATTTACACTGACTCTAGGTATGCGTTCGGGGTGGTGCACGATTTCGGGGCTCTATGGCGTCTGAGAAATTTTATGACAGCAGCAGGCACACTAGTTGCACATTCCCGACACATAAAACATCTTTTAGAAGCAATCCAACTGACCAAAGCGGCAGTAATTAAGTGTAAAGCCCATACATGTGAGGATGATGCGGTGTCACTGGGCAACAACAGAGCCGATGAAGCTGCAAAATGGGCAGCAGGGTTAAAAATGTTTTTTCCAACTGAAAAAATTGTCATTTCTAACAATTCATATGCTGAAATTAATTGAGATGCAAAATTTGTGTTCAGTCCAGGAAAAGTCCATCTGGAAGTCTAAGGGATGTGGGCAAGAGTCCTCCAGGCTCTAGAGGGACGGACAAGGTAAACCAGTAGCCCCCAAGGCATATTATCCCAGCCTGGCTGAGGCAGCACATGGTCTGACTCATCTGGGAAAGCAAGGTATGTGCAAATTGGTAAGAGCAACCTGGTGTGCACCATGTTCTTCACAAGCAGAAAAGAGAGCAATGTCCTGTATGACCTGCTTGAGGAAGAACATAGGGAAAGTGATCCCTACCGAACCATCCCACATTCCACCGACTGATGGACCTTTCCAGGTAATACAAATTGATTTCATCCAATTACCATCCTGCAGGAACTTTAAGTATGTGTTAGTGTGCACTGACGTATTTTCCAACTGGGTTGAGGCCTTCCCAGCGGCCACTAATACTACTGCATTTACTGCCAAGAAAATAGTTCAGGAATTTGTATGCAGGTACGGTATCCCTAAAATCATCGAGAGTGACAGGGGTACTCATTTCACAGGTGATGTTTTTCAAAATATGTGTAAGCTGATGGGTATTAATAGCTGACTTCACACCCCCTACCGACCGCAAGCCAGTGCCAAGGTAGAGAGGATGAACGGGACTATTAAAAATAAGTAAAATCATGGCAGAGACTGGACTAGGATGGCCAGCAGCGTTACCGTTGGTCCTGCATAGCATAAGGACCACTCCTAGACCCTCTCTAAATCTGTCCCCATTTGAAATACTGTTCGGTAGACAACCTCATTTGATTATAAGTCCACAGGAAGGTAACAACGAGGTAACTGTAATGTATCTTATATCAATGAGTAAGCAATTAATACAGCAACAGCAGAAACTGAAATTGTTGTCCCATGATATGCCTGAAACTAACTGTCATGATGTTGAACCAGGAGAATATGTTATGATCAGAAATTTCTTGCGTTCAGGTTGTTTGACTGATCGGTGGGAAGGTCCGTACCACATGCTGCTGATAAGTACTACATCTTTGAAGGTGGCTGAGAGAGATACCTTGGTCCATTCCACTCACTGCAAAAATATCAATCAACCGGTGGAGAAACAAGTCAGAGACAAGGCTCATAGCGTGGACCTGTCTATCGCGAACTTGTTCCTGGAGGATTGAAAAGGTCGTAGTGAGATACCAGAACTAAAAGAAATTTGAAGGTCTTGTTGTGGCAATGGACGGGCCTGCTGTGTTCATTTTCGTATTCTCTTTTAGAGTGTTCACCATTCTGGTTGGTTCTGGGATATCCGATTTCTGTGATGGGGGACCAATTGAGGAGATGGGAGCTGATGGCAGTGCTGATGGAGTGGAATCAGGAGGAGTGCAATGCCAATCAGGGGAGTGTCTGACCAATCTTAGTACTGTTATGGTTAAGAGAGCTGTTATTCCGGATACTCTGGGAAGGTGTGGAAGTTTATCGTCTGCGATAAATATAACCTGTACTAGGGTGGGTATCCTTTAGAGGATTATCATAGCATGGTAGGCAAAGTATTAAATCAAACTGATTGCTGGGTGTGTTCACATGTGCCACAGGGACAGCATAATGTAGAATATCACAGAAATTTTGGAATTGCAAAAAGGGAAAACATTGGATGGAAAATTCATCTCATCCAAACCACCTCATTTTAAACTCTATCAATTCCAAGTAGATAGATCACTTTTGTGTTTAAACATAACCAACCCCAATAAACCCAGGAGTTGGGAAGTGACAGGGAATAATCAGACAATGACCTTCTCACAGAGAGCTTATAATGAGTCCATTGATGAAATTCTGCAGCTAAAATGGGAGTTCATAAGAACCATAATGCTTCAGTGGCTGAAGTAGGGGAGAAGATAGAAGGATGGGTTTCATGGATGAACCCAGATAAATGGTTCTCAGGTCTAGGGGAATGGGTCTAGGAAGTAATCGCCAGCATAGGCAAATTCTTGATCCTTATACTGATTGTCATCATAATAATTGGCATATGTGTCCGGTGTGTTCCTATTGTGTTGAAGTGTGGAAAATGTAAAAATAAAGTAAAACAAAAGAACGAAATTATGATGGTGGTCAGTAATGACAATATGAATACCGAGGTAAATATAGAACTGCATTACAACCCTGAACTAGGAAATACCATAATTTAATGTATTATATTTAGACCTGCATAGAATGTATTATTGAAATGTTATTTTTAAAACACCTCAGGTAATGTAAAGTCTCAAATTCCCCTTCAAGACTGCCTTTTTCGGACTGGTGTATCCCCACACCTTTCACATGACCTTCCAAGATCCGCGGTGTGCGTATAATAGTAGTTTTATGTCCCCACTCAGAGACACATTATTGATGGATTAAAAACCACCTTGTGCCATCCCATAATAACACTAAATAATATATAAATGTAAGCCTAAATTAATTTTTAAAATCAGATTGTGATAGCATGTTGTTTGCTATCAAAGGGTGGACTGTCGAATCTGGATATATTACACTTTTATAGTGTTAAATTAATAGTGTATACTTTTTCTGGCAATATTACACTATTGTGGTATTTCTTCTTTCTTTAAGTGCATCAATATCGGGAGTTGAAGTCACTGATTAAGGAGGAAACACAGCACACATCGGAATCATTACATTAAAATTTGGGAAACCAATTCTAAAGGAAAGTACTGTGGGAAACTATATTTGCGCCAGTACGGGACAATATTTGATGTAATAGAATCTGGATAATTGGCTGAGACAAGATCAGCTTAAAATTAGATCGTAAAGACGCCATCTTGCGACTGGCCGCAAGACGCCATTTTAGAAATTGAGATCGCAAGATGCCATTTTGCGAATGGCCGCCCAAGTGCCATTTTAGGTAAACTCACACTTAAGTACATATGGCGATATTACTATTAGCATCATATGATTGCATCTTTCACTATTTCTCATACACACATTAATACGCACAATTGCGCTGTTAACTAGTGGCATATTAGTGAATGCATAAGATCCTGTATGAAAACGCTGTTTATTAGCTTCATGCACATGCATCTGCCCCAAGTTAACTAGTGTCTTTATATCAAACCCCAAATACTTACACAGTACATATTCACATAAAAGGTCTCATAAGCTTTAAAGTATAAGATTCAAGTTTGTTCATTTATTATAATTGCTGAGAAATAAAGGTTATTTGGTAGCTAAGGTTTAATATGTGATAAGTAAGTCATGTTTGATATTATACTGACCTGCACTCTTTCAACAGCATTTTGATATCGTCAGTGTGAAGATCGCAACATGCATTCTCAACTTATGGACCACAGAGACTTAAAGCACCAAAATGTACATTATATGACCAACTGTTAGGATGTGCATGAACAGCAAACCAGAGACAACCAGTTGTTAGAGGCTGGACTGTGTCTATTTGAATCAATCTGTTAAATGCTCTGCAACAGATGCATCCTCCTGGGAACCAATGGCATCAGCAACAAGCCTCTCTATTTTGTTGTCTGTTTCTGTGAGAGTATAAACGTGTGTGTTGTGACCCCAGTCTGTGTCTTCTTGCTGAATGCTGATAGACGGGGGTTTCTTGCTGAAGCCTACATCTGGCCCAGAGCGCTGCGTATGTATAACTGTACTTGGGTCTGTATACTTCTTTGCGCTAAATTGTACTTAGATCATACCGTGTAACTGACTGTACTTTTACTTGAAATATCACTTTGTGCTTTGGAACCACAGGTAAAAGGTCTGGAGTCTTTATTTACTATATGACTGCATACGCAAAATAGCGTCATCCTTAGAGGTTTATAGGCAGGATATTAGAAGGTATAGACAGGAGTGTATAGAGGTTCTAATTCAATATCCTTATAATATAAAACCTTAATAATTCCTTTATTTCAGGCAATACTGACTCCAATTTTATTTAACATCAACAGTACCTGTATACATTTGTTAATTAACATAAGAGTAGATATGTTTTGGGTAGCCATTCAAGCAGTACACCAGAGTGTATTGAAGCATGTATGTTCATTAAAAAAAAGTGTGTAATGAATGTACACACTACAGTATACTATAGTGTACATCTCAAAAAAACATTTAGTGTCATGATTGCCAAATGTTTGAAGTACATAGAAATGCAAAGGTTACATTTAAAAAATATATACCGTAGATAAAATAGTGATTACAGAATCACATTCCTCAAAGCCCCTAGCCTTAATTGGAATCAAACCCCAGGTGACACATTTATCATTAAGCCACGGAGGCTACTCACAAGATGCTTAACACCTGTAGTCTATGACTTTCTCTTCAGTGCCTGTGTTATGAATCCCAAAGACTTCTGAGTAAGCTCCCTAGAACCCAGCCGAGTGAGGTCTTCCACCACTAACAGACACCCATTGTTCCCTTAGAACTAGAGACGTTCATCGGTTCTTAGGTAGCTGCCTGGACATAGTACTCGGGGTAGTAGTGGCTTACACGAGTATCTGATGGGATCCAGTGGTAAGGTGAGGAGTTTGGAACAGGAAGTGTCAATGAGGCAAACAGAGACTCGATGGTGTGGCTAGAGAGCCAGTTATGCGACTTGAGTGCTGATGTGCAGGAAGGTTTGGCTGTGAGAGTCAATTGTATGGCTGGAGGGCCAGTGATGCGGCTTGAGTGCTGATGTGTAGGAAGGTTTGGCTTTGAGAGTCGATGCAGCTTAGGAGCCGATGGTGCGGCTTTGAGCTGGTAGCAAAAATAAGTGAGTTGATGGTGCGGCTTTGGGAGCCGATAGTGCGACTAAGGTGCCGATAGACAACTTGGTGTACTTGTGATGCAGCTTTGAGAGCCGGTACACAAGTTGGTGTACTTGCGATGCGGCTTTGGAAGCTTCTGGTGTGGCTGGGAAGTCAATGTAGTGGCTGGTGACCAGGTGGCAGTACAGAAGCTGCTGGTGCGGTTGAGAAGCCTATGTAGTAGCTGGAGAGCCAGAAGCTGCTGGTGTGGCTGGGAAGCCGATACGGTGGCTGGTGAGCTGGTGGTAGCACTGAAGCTGTTGGTGTGGCTGGGAAGCTGATGTAGTGGCTGGTGAGCCGGTCGCAGCATGTAAGCTGCTGGTGCAGATGGGAAGCCGATAACCGGTGGCTAGGCAATACTGCTGGAGAACCAGGACACAATGTAGCAAGCAAGCACAGAATGCTGACCATGCAGCAGAGCCGAGAGAACCAAAGGTTGGTGAGGCGGCAAAAGGCCAGTGTGTACAAATAGGGGAAGGAACCAATCACGCCATGCTGTGGAAAACACGTGATCTCCTGTGAAGTTAAGATCGCCTAGCAACTGACGGAGCAGGAACAACAGCATCAGGAGAAGGTAAACTGCTAGAGGGAGACAAGTCATGCCCACGAATTCTAACAGCCTGTAGTAGCAGTTTAACATGCATAACATAACAATATTTTGCATTGAGTTAAGCACTAGTAACCTACCAATGTTCAACATGAATTCCTTTCATCAAAAACTGTAAGTGTGTCTTTGTTGACAAGGTGCATTGAGACTTTAGGGGATTAGGGGGTAAAAATAGGTTAGTTAATACTTACCTTTCTAGCTTCGGGATCTTCACCCCTGCCGGGCTTCCGCTGTCGGGATTAGAACGGCCGGCAGGATGTCATACTGATTCAGTCTAAAGTGATTAGTGGCAAATCACAGTATATCTACAGTATGTGGGAACAACTCTTCTGCAATAATATTAAAATGATGGTTGTGAAACACGCAAAATAATAAATATCCTGTTGTGACTGTTTACACTGTAATACTGCTACAGTATTGTATTCAGTAGTGTAGTTTTCATCAGTGGAACATTTGCCACCCAGTGGTTAAGCCATGTATTGCATGCCATGGATTCTCTCATGTCTTAGCGTGCCCACTTGTGTGTGTATATGCATGCCGCAACTAGGACACCTGAATGTCGCACTTGGATGAGGACACATCTGTATGCATCACTTTACAAATTGGTCTGTAGAAAACTATAATGGTTCTTTTAGATTTTCAGTCAATGTTGTAATCATGATCTTGAGGGTTGCCATCACTATTTGTCGGTCAAGAAATGGAGACTTTAAATAACGGTGTGTACCAAACATCTTTCCCTCCCGAAGGCAGAAAATAAACCATCTGCCCTCCAAAATCGATATACAAATGTTGTTATTATTTTTATTATTATTAACATATTATTATTATTATTATCCTTTATTTATATGGCACCACAAGGGTTCCACAGCGCCTTACAAAGTATATGAGCAAATGAGCAACTAAGAAAACAGTGACTTACAGTACAAAACAATGCAGGACAAGGATATAGTTTATACACATTGTTGCAATAGCTATCATAACATTCAAATAAGCAGCATGGCGTCAGCAACCAAGTGTTAGGTGCTCTTGTGAGGAGTTAGGAGTAGATGATCATATGAGTGAGGGAAGGAGAAGCACATGAGGGAAGAGGGCCCTGCCTGTGAGAGCTTACATTGTAAATGGGAGTGGCAGACAGACAGGTGTGACAAGGAAGGGGTAGACAGTGAGATAAGCATGGAGCAGCAGGTTAGAATACGAGCTGGAAGGCTTTGATGAAGTAGTGGGCCTTGAAAGCCCGTTTGAAGATTTGTGGAGAGTCTGATAGGGAGATTATATATATATACATTGTGATAGGATCATTGGTAAAGTGGTCTGTGGCAGGTACATTTGTCCCAGATTCCTGTCTTATGTGTTTTAAACCCCCAGGAGAAAGTCTGCAGTGTAGCAGGCTTGAGTTTCAGCTTTTTGAAAAGCCGGTTTGGGACCTGGGGGTTGTGGGTGAGAGGAGAGGGAGGGCTCCACTCACGGCCACTCCAGGTTTTGGTTCTCTTAGCCTGGTAACAGGCTTGTTAGGGTTTTCCACCTGAGAGTGGCCAATATAAGCCTAGTGTGTTGAGGGCTGATTGTCTCACCTGGGAGAGCAGACAGGGAGTTTGCTCAGAGACACTTGAAAACCTAACTGTAAGTGTTGTGCTGTGCTTTTGTTGCTGGTGAGGGCATTAGGCCCTGCCAGGTTCTGGTAGTGAGGGAACTACCTGTGAAGTTAGTGCCCCGACAGGGCTAGGATTTACGTTTGTTTTCTTTGTGTTATTTCTGACATTGCACAATAAAGACTGGCGCCGACCAGCTTGTACTTGCATCCAGTCTGGCGTTCTGTTTCCCAGCTGCTGTGTGTGAAAGGAAGGAGTCCTCTACCCAGGAGAGGGACCCCCTAACCTAACTGTGTCACAATATATATATATATATATATAATCTATAGAGCACCAGCATATTCCATTGTGCTTTACAATTAAGTGTTCAACTATATTCACATCTTCTCTCTGGAAATCTTCATTAATGTATGTGACATATGAATATTATTCATTGTAAATATATGCAAGTACATTATGGCTATAATAGGTTGCAATTGGGGAAATAACCTTAACTTATTGCTTAAAACTTAGCAATGCTTTCTTCTGTTAAATGGTTACAGCTTGGTTTAGGCTACCATAGAAAAAAATAATCTTCAGGGTGATCAGCACTGCTTATGTTTTCAGTGTAGTGCATGTCCCAAGTCTAATGTGATGCACATAGGGCCTGATTCAGAGATGCACGCTAATGCGAACGCAGCAGCAATTTCATATGCCTCACAGCTGCGAAAATATGCTAATGGTCGTAAAGCTTACCCGAGCATAAGGACGTCCACTGCTGCTTTCTCATATGCATACAACATCGCTTACCTGCGTAAATATAATAACATCAACGTACATCGAGCAGCCTTTTTGCCCTTGCCCCAACCTTGGGAGCTCTCACCACCCACAAATGCTGACAACCTGTCACTCACTCTGCAATGGATTCCTCTGTGCATCCGTAGTCGCAGTGCAATCGCTGAGCGCACACAGTGCGGCTTATACGTATGTGCAATGGCAAACAATCGCTCAATCTGTGTGCGTAAAAGCTTTTGCGTCCAGCTCTGAATCAGGGCCATAATTACTGCTGCATTCTGATCTAAATAATTCTCTACTTTGGGTTCTCTCGCATTACCATTTTTGCTCTGCAGTATTATCTCCCATCCCTTTACTTGCATTCCAGTCTTTCAAACACTAACAACCTGTAGATAATCCTCCAATAACCCCAATCACCAGAACTCTATATTCCTGTGCACACTTCCTATTCATTGCAATGCTTCCACCCTCCATAGCATTCTGCAGCAAATGGTAAATATAAAAGAATGAAACTTGAAACAAGCCTCATTTATTTGTTTTGAATTTGCTAAGACCTATGTGCTAGTTGATTTATAGCTGTCATTACACAAGCCCATGACTTTTGGGCAAGGGATTGACAAAAAGTGTCACCCTCACCCCTTCCACCCAAATCAATCGTGATGTTATCTCTGAAAAATGTGATCACACCAATCTTGAACATTGATATTCTAGAATATAATTACATTACTCCACCTTCTCCTTAGAATGGTTGTTTATGGTACTTACTTGTGTAGTGTATCACAAAACACTATGTCCCCATTATAGGTAACCATTAACCATGTCCTACAAAGCTCCTGTTGAGACCATAATGACCCCTTCGAAATCCAAATCGCAGAGAAATTTTCTTACTATTACCACACCTACCACATTCCAACTTTGAAAGGAATTTATTTGTTAACACCATGGGAACCAATGCTCCTATTTAGGAAAAGTGTTGGTGCAGTAAGGCATTCTCCCAATCACCTCACATTGTGTCAGATTTAATTGGTTCAGTGCTCCCAATAGTAGGCAATGAAATGGTTTATTATTATTATTAATCTCTCTTTACTACACCATCTACATTTAGGAGCTTGATAATACTTCCTATGAGACCAGGGTAATATTTAGGTATTTATATATTCATATATTTTTCTTAATGTCTTTATATCTAGACAATGCTGAGAGCAAAACGCTGCAAGCTTTAAACTAGCCATTCATCTCTTTGCTACAAGTGGTTAGTAAACTGATTTATACTGTATATACCCTGACTGCTGAAGCTGCATATTGTACATGCGTGCTTAATTGTGTGATATGTTGTTATTCAATAGTATACTGTATGGATTGCTGCTGTAACCCATGCAACTGTTAAAGTGAAATTTCCCAAGCATGTTAATAACCTAAGCTGCATTCCATATATTGTATGAAGATTTTAAGTTCCCACTCACCAGCATTGCTTTTAAGACCAACTGTACATGTAAAAAGTTTCATGACGATGAATGTTGGGTTTCTTTTGGTTTTAGCCATTTATACAGCACATTTGTGAACAAGCCATTTAAGGTTTATGGGATTTTTTGTTGTTGTTTTTTTTAGGAATAGCCATAGATATTAAATAAAAAAATAAAAATTAAGGTTTAACACTGGAAAGGAACATGGGCTGGGATATTTTTATTAATATTTGTTAGAGCTGCAAGTTATAGAACCCTTGATTAGTTTCAATCTGCAATGCATGGTGGAAGATGCAGTTTTATGCATACTAGGTCATAGTGTTTTTTTTTTAAGAATATCGGTCAAAAATATCCTCAAAGGTTTTTACTGCAGGAAAGATACACACTGGTTATTAACAATGCACAGAGGTAAATATTGCTGCTTCAACAACGCATTGAAAACTGATCTCCCCCTAAAGACATTTGGGGCAAAATGTAACAGAGTGAAAGTTTAGAAAATGTGAGAGAAAACTCTACATTTTGAAACTCAGCCAATGTAATAGAGTCACAGAACTTGCAAACTTGCATGTTTTTCAGACTCAAAAAACTTTCAAGATTTAAACTCTCATCCAGGTGTTTCCTGTTTTGAAAATACAACTCGATCAATGTATTAGTGTGAGAGTTTTACTACTAAACTATCACATTTTCTAAACTCCAACCCTATTACATTTGGCCCGTGGACTTTTTTCCTGTATGGAGTTTTCAGACAGACAGGGAAGCCAAGATATTCACTGCCTGGTTATAATAATTAAACATTTGGCACGTATACAATGCATCCGGAAAGTATTCACAGCGCTTCACTTTTTCCACATTTTGTTATGTTACAGCCTTATTCCAAAATGGAATAAATTTATTTTTGTCCTCAAAATTCTACACACAATACCCCATAATGACAACGTATAAAAAGTATTTTTTTAGATTTTTGCAAATTTAATAAAAAAAAGGGACTAATCTGGGGAAGGGTACAGAAAGAGTACCCATCATCCATAAATGGAAGAAGTTCAGAGCCACCAGGACTCTTCCTAGAGTTGGTCGGCCGTCTAAACTTGGCGATCGTGGGAGAAGGGCCCTAGTCAGGGAGGTGACCAAGGTCACTCTGTGAACACACACTATGGTCACTCTGTCAGAGCTGCAGCATTCCTGGATGAAAACCTGCTCCAGAGCACTCTTGACCTCAGACTGGGGCGACGGTTCATCTTTCAGCAGGACAACGACCCTAAACACACAGCCATGATATCAAAGAAGTGGCTTCAGGAAAACTCTGTGAAAGTCCCTGAGGGGCCCAGCCAGAGCCCAGACTTGAATCCGATTGAACATCTCTGGAGAGATCTGAAAATGGCTGTGCACCAATGCTTCCCATCCAACCTAATGGAGCTTGAGAGGTGCTGCAAATAAGAATGGGTGAAACTACCCAAAGCTAGGTGTTCCAAGCTTGTAGCATCATATTCAAAAAAGATTTGAGGCTGTGATTGTTGCCAAAGGTGCATCAACAAAGTATTGAGCAAAGGCTGTGAATACTTATGTACATGTGATTTCTTAGTTGTTTTTTTTTTAAGTTTGCAAAAATCTCAAAAAATTGTAGTCACTACAATATGAGTATTCACCCTACTAACAACACTCTTCGAAGCATGACACGCAGAGAGGAGGAGGCCCTTGTGCATTCCCCGTCTGGTGCCCCCTCCTCTCATCCTGGTTTCCGGCAGCCGACTAACATGGCTGGCCAGCCACCAGAGCATTAATAGACTCTGGGCACTAGAGTGTGCTCAGAGTCTACTGCGAATGCGCAAAACACTGGAAAAATGACCGGCCATTTTTCTGGCTTTTTGTACAGTGCTGACACCCGTAGCGGAACCTAGGAGAGGTGAGTTTTAAGTATTATAGGTGCAGGGTGTGCGGTGCGGGCCCCATTATAGATACACCCCTGATGACATGGTGCCTATAACACTGCAGAATCCAGTAGTCTTTTTTTTCAGCACTGCTTCATGTATGTAACTCATCTGTGCTTTTGATCTTTTGAATAATCCAGCATCAAGAAAAGAGGATTGGGAGACTAGATGAATAGAAGAAAACAATCAGAAATAAACATACAATATAACAGATAAGGTTGTACTGCATAAAGCAAACTTCTGGGTTATTATAGACAAAATTGAGCCTAGATATATATCACACTCAAATATGGACTGTACAAACTCCTGTATTACACAAATCCTGAACTGGGGACTCCTTTGGCTACATAGACCACCGCAATGCATAGAGAGGAGAAACTGAACCATATTTAAAAAAAAAATGATTACCAGCTCAGATTCAAAGCTGAGGAGCTTCATGTCCTTTGCTCTTGCCTTTAATTTCCACACACTGACTCTGGTTACTTACTTTGCTATCTGTTGCTATCTGTTTACTGAACTGGAGATCATTGCACATTCATGTACAGTATAGCTGCACGCAGGTGCAATTCAGGTTCAGAGTTCAGCTAGTAAGGCAAGCTTCATTAGACACGGGGAGAGGTGATAAATTAAAAATATAAAAAACAGGTTTTTTAAAAAAATATATATTTATATTATTTTTATTATATTTTTTATATATACACAGTACACACACACACACACAGTCCCAAGGGAGCAGCATGTTTCTATGCCAATACATGGTAGCAACCAAATATATTTTGTCATGCATCCAAAACACTCTTGAGCATTTTCAGTTTGACAAGAAATGTTAATGTATTATATGAATAATGGTCAGCAGAGCTTAAGTGCTTCTGCATGAGGCAAACTGTTTTATTCCATTTTTCTTTTAAAGAAGTAAATATGTTGGAGTAGCAATTAGTACATGGAGAGCTTATTATGACAAATGAACAGGCAGGCGTTTCTATAGTAATTTTCACATAATAAAGCTGCCTCAAAGCACTTTAAAACATTTCATTACTGAAACATAATGCTTCAAGGGTGATGCCGTGCAGGTAGAAGTAGAACAGTGTTCTGCATTGAATATTGAGCAAATTAATTATTGTGCAGAGTGCTTTGTTTTTGTTTTTATTAGTAGTAGTATTGATTTGTGTGTAATTGATTTTTTAAAAAGCAAAATAGTTTTAATATAGTCTTATAAAAGACCAGGTGTTACAATATACAACCACCAAGCCTTCTTCCTATTCCCCTATATTATACCAAAGCATCCAAAATGCACATTATAGTAGGAATATTACTTTTTATTTAGAGAGCTAGGTATATTGGCACAACATTTTCATTATATCTAAGTGCAGAGAGAGGACTACTGTGGGCTAACATTTCATGGCGGGTTCTGTTTGCCCAGAAAATAAAGGTATGGATGCAGCATTCACCAGATTCATTTAGTTTTTGCCAATCATATTTCAGCTATAAAACTTTGGCTGTAACAGTTCAGTTGTAATATATTTAAATGGCAAGAAATTGCATCTTACTGTATATAGTATTTTAGATGTAAAAATATCAGAGAAACAAAATAAATAAAATAATTGATGATTAAAAGACAATTACAAATCAAAAAGGACCAAAATAATATCACAAAGTAAAAATAATAAAAAAGAACTACTGTAATTACATGTTATTATTTTAATTATTTTCCATATGTAGCCCTCTGTCACTGTGCCGGTTTTGTGAGATGCCTGTGTAGGTAGTACACCTCTTTTACATTCATTTCCTCTCCTTTCTGTGGTCAGAATACGGATGCCTGCAGGTATGTACCCTAACGCTCCCCCTCCCCACCTTTACAGCAGCTTAACCCTTTCCTCCCGCAGCCTAAGCCTAACCTCCCCCGAGCACCCTAACCCTCCCCCCCCTTGCAGTCTAACTCTGTCCCTCCCACTTGTGCCTGGCCGTAACCCCAAGCCTAATACTTACCTTCAGGATGTCAGCGGTTGGGATTCTACATCCCCTTAGTACAGGTTGTCAAAGCTGAATAATTGAGTGAGACAAGTTCAGTTTAAAATTTAATCGCAGCGATGCCATTTTGGAAATGAGATCACAAGACACCATTTTGTGTGGTCAGCATTAATTCAAGTTATAACCCATTAACTAAGAACAGATGGCAATGTTTTTGTTAACACCAAGGGCAACGGGAAAAACCAGCTTTCTAAGTAGATAAGGAGAGACAATGGGTATTTTTACATACAAATTGGGAATCCCGGGATGCAGATAAAGTATAGTTGTGGCAATTGTAATATAATATCTACACAATTGGATTTGCCTGAATACTAGACAAGATGTCTCTTAATCCCATAGTTTGAGGTGATAATACAGTTGCACTTCACACAAGTGTCTGTGAGAACAAAAGAGGTTTTGTTTTCCTTTGAACACAGCAGATGGGGGCCTGCTGACAGAGGGCATGTCGAATTACAACCCTCAGCCATCCACACTGCTGGAGGTTCACTTCGTGTATGAGAGATTATGCACTTAAATCTCACCCATTAATAACTAGCGTCCTTATATCAAACCCCAAATACCCACACACTACATATTCGCACATAAGGTTCCATAAGCATCAAAATGTATGATTCAAGTTGGTTAAGTTAGTTTAAATGCTAAGAAATAGAGGTTTATGATATCTAAGGTATTATATATGATAAGCAAGGTATGTTTGATCTCGTTCTGATGCCTACGCTTTTTACAGAATCCCGGTGTTATCGGTGGAGAGATCGCATCATGCAAACTCAAGTTATGGATCGCAGAACTTGTAAGCACCAAAATGTTTTAGTTGATGGAATGTTACAGGAGGCATTACCAGAAAGACCCCGGCTGTTAGAGGCAGGAAAAGTCTATTTGAAACAACCTGTTAAATGTGTCGTTACATATGCTCCTCCTCTGGGAACCAATGAGATCAGCAGGAAGTTTCCCCTTTGTCCTGTTTCAATCTGGGGGGGGAATAAATACATGTGTCCAAACACTGGTTTGGTAGTTCATGCTGAATTTTTGGTGAGCTGATGATATCTAGTGAGAAGTCTATCTCTGGATCCAGAGGCGCAGCATATGCATAACCGTACTTGGTCTGTATTATTTCCTTTTACGCCTAAATTATGTATGTATAGATTGCGTGTAACTGACTGTACTTTTACCTGAATAATACTTGTGCGTTGGGACGACAAAATTCCACTCCTGTCTTTATTTGCGGTCATACTGCGTACGCAATTAGCGTTGTCTTAGAGGTTTTTAGGCAGGGTTTTGTCTTAGAGGTTCTAGGCAGGTGAATCTTAGAGGTTTATAGGAAGGAATATATTAAAAAGGTTTTTTTTACAAATTTAACATTTACAAATTTAACAGTGGGGGCTCGCATCGGTTTATCACACTATCTGATACACGATAACACTCCGTCAGTCCTCTCTCAGCAAAAGGGTGGAGGCGCCTTTTGAGAGACGCATTAGTCTCTCATTACCACAGTGTTGCTGAGAGCGTACTGCCGGTTATTGTGTAGAGGAAGCGCTGATCAGAATCCAGGGACAAGAAAGGAAAAAGTTTCTTTTTCCTTTGTTGATAGAACCTTACGTTTAGAGGGGTGCCACAGTATTGCATACGCGGCTAAAACGCATTTTTGCGTACGCAGTTAAAAAGTCATTATACGGTGGTGTGGTAGTCGCATAATTGTGTATGCGGCCGTTTTGCACAATAGCGTATACGCACTTCCGGTTCTGCTGCCACAAGTTTGAACAAAGCCATTGAGGTTTACATTTTTTTTTTTTTATCTACCAATATCTGGGTTAAACGTTTATTTTCAGCGCAGAGAAAAAAGTGTGTAACAGTGTGTGCATTGTTGATAGGGGTAATTTATTCCCTAAAGTTAAGGGTACCATATGATCCTTAAGGGCTAGGTGCAAGGGTTAGCCTAGTCGCTCGGTAAGCAGCTTTACCGTTCTAAACACAGTAGCAGGTGTACATGTTGTCTTTGTTGTATAGAGGCCGACATATAAACTCTCATAGGTTTGGAAGTTACCTTACTAAAGCTTATCCGGGTCTGGAAGTTGGCTGTTTCAAAACTTATCTAGGTGTGGAAGTTGCCTTACGAAATCTTATCCAGGTGTGTGGACGCCGCCGACTTAAATCGTTCACAGGTAAGTGATAGTATCTTGATTGTCTTTCACCAGTTTAAATTTTTATTGAAAAAGCGTAGGAGTTGTCTCAAAATGGGAGCCACGCAAACGGTAGAAATGTTAAGCAATGATGTGCTGCTAATGGAGGCTCCAATTGGATCAGCCCGTCGTATTATGCATACTAAGTACGGTACTTATGCAATAAGGTATTGTGATATATGGTTTAATATGACGAGAAAGAGTGTTAGACCATTTCCCAGACTTGGTAGTTTTGATAAAAATGTGTTAGATAATGTCCAGGATCACATCAGTATGGTGAGATCCCGAGAGAAAAAGATTAAGTATTTTGAATGTTTAAAAATATGGCAGCATGAAGGGGATGCTTGGCTTAAAAATGTGCAAACGACGCCAACTAGCGTTGCGAACGCATTGCCAGAAAATACATCCACGACGCTGAGATGCAATATGGGCGAGCCGCAAATTAGCGCGCATGTGCGACAAAGTAGCGTCGTGGAGAGTATTGCCAGCAGTTCACGCTCACCTCCCCCACCTTATGTGGATGGAGGTGCAAGTACGGTTACCAAAAATACCAATCAAAATGTAACAAGCAACTTGTACCCTCTCTTAAGCAACCATAAAGAAAGTGTTTATGATATGGATGATGAGCCTATTGTAATGTCTGCCATTTCCCATGCTGTGCAAATGATAGATGCTGCATCACCACAATCACGGGTGGTGCCGCCATCTCCATCGGTAACAGCAAGGGAAGTGTTAACACACTCTGCACCCATAGAGGAAGTTGTTAATACCGTACGTAGCAGCAGCAGATTAAACCCCCAGCCAGGTAATCAGGTCAGAGGTAGCAACGCTGCCGGTCTGCATCCCATTTGGACAATAACTGTTCCGAATGGAAATGCAGATGCAAACGGTGTAGTGCCCACGAGGGAAGTAATAATGCATTGTCCATGGACAAGAGCAGAACTGAATTCCATCATAAATGATTTCCCCAATCCCAAAAAGGAACTAGCCAAATGTCAAAGATTTTTGAGAAATTTGGGTAGTTCTCATGAGCCCACTAATAAAGATTGGCGTGTAGTGTTAAGGGCCTGCCTGCCACACAATACCGACGTGACAAAATTTATCACGGACTGTGTATTGGATGGCGACGTTCCCTTAACAGACCAAGTAAACCAAGGTAATATTTCCCGCATTGTGACTCAATTGGGTGTATATTTTCCAGTAGTAGTTAACTGGAACAAAATCTTCACAATTAAGCAAAAGGAGAGTGAAACTGACGAAGATTATTGCGACCGGGCTCTGCAGGCTATCACCCAGTACACTGGGATAGAAGATATTAAAGATAGCACTCACCACAGGGGAATGATAGTCACGGTACTCATGGACGGTCTGAAAGACGATTTAAAGATTCGGGTTCAGACCTCACAACCTGGCTGGAGGGGACTTACAATAGATAACCTCATAGAGTCTGCCATAGAACATGATAAAAACATCTCCAAAAAGAGAGAGACCCAGAGCGAAAAACTAATGGCTGTCAGTATACAAGCTCTGGAAGGAATGACAATAACATCACAGCCAACCGACACACCTGCACCCACACACACACCTGCACCTGAACAATTACAGATCCTCACCAATCCCACACCACAGCAAACATCCTTACCCCACATATCATACACAACCACAGGTCCCATACTCATATCCCCCATAATATCCTTACCCTCCCTATCCTTACCCATACCCACCACCTTTCCCTCTTGCTCAAATCCCACAACAATCTTTTCATCCACCCTGTTCAAAATTATGTTTTAACTGTCACCAAGTGGGACACGTAAGTAAGTACTGCAAAGCGTAGAACACCATACAGGAACACGAGTTTCCCACGAGTTCATAGGTAACCCCAGTATCTTCTCCCAGGCCTTATATGACTGTTTATATTTTGTTTCAACCTATCAATGGATCTGTTCTAATGTAAAATGTGGATGATTTATTGTTGTATTTTGGGTCATGTTTAAATGATATTAAACTGTTGTGCTTTATCTCCCAGTCATAGGACACAAGGTTGCTAAGGATAAACGGCAGCCATGCCAGGCTGAGGTCGACTACTCGGAAAACTATCCAACCCAGCGGCACAGGCATTATTTAGAGCAGTAGCTATTAATAACAAGATTTAATTGCAAGAACCTGTATGCAGATACTATATCCCTAGAATTACTAAAAGTGATAGGGGGACTTATTTTACAGGTGACTTTTTCCAGAACATGCGTAAGATGATGGGTAACAACACTAAGATTATCCCAGACTGTCTTTTCCTTTATTTGCCCCCCCCCTTTAAGATACTGTCCAAACAGGCAGCCTCATGTGAAAAATTGATAATGAGGTTACTGTGCAGGGTCTCACGAAGATGAATGAGAATAACCGAAATTGGAAGTGTTATTAACTAACATGTCTAATGCAACCTGTCATGATGTCAAATCTGGAGGAATTTGTTATGATCCAAATTTTTTTTGTAGCTCAGGTTGTTTGACTGATCAGTGGAAAGGTCCGTATCTGACGATACAGCATCCTCAAAGGGTGGCCAGGGAAGATACGTGGATACATTCCGCTCACTATAGGGAGGTTAACCAACCGGTGGAGATACAAGGCAGAGACAAGGCCAATAACGTGGACCTGTCGATTGCGAGCTTGTGCCGGAAGGATTAAAAAGGTGACGGTGAGATATCTGAGCTAAAGAAATGTGTAGATCAGTGCTTCAAGCAATGGAGTGGTCTGCTGTGGTCATCCTAGTTCTTTTTTTTCCAGAGTTTTATTTTTTTTGTCATGGTGATCTGTTTGGGGATGCTCGGTGTCTGTGATGGGGGACCAATAAAGGAGATGTGAGCTGATGGCGGAGCTGATGGAGTGGAGTCAGGAGGAGGAGTGCTATACCAAATCAGGGGAGTGCCGATCCAATTTCAGGACAGAAAATTGTTGTGAAAATGTGAATAACAATAATAAGGAAGAACTGTAATTCAATCCTGAGTTATGACGTAGGGTATAACAATGTAGCCTGAGTTTGAGTGGTCGTGCATGGATATAACGTTTATGTTGTTTTAAGTCATCTTATGTAATGCAGTCTCAACCCCTTCCAAGGCTCTCCTTATAGGATAGGTGCATCCCCACATCTTTTCCATGATCCCTTAAGGATCCGTGGTGTGCGTATAAGGGCAGTTTTATGTCCCTCCCGGAGACGCATTATCCGAATGGTTCAAATGACCATACTGTGTCATACCATAATAACATTGAACGGTATATTCTCATGCATGGCTAAACAGATTCAAATTAGGTTGTGATAGCATGTTGTTTGCTATCAAAGGGTGGACTGTAAAAGCTGAATAATTGAGTGAGACAAGTTCAGTTTAAAATTTAATCGCAGCGACGCCATTTTGGAAATGAGATCACAAGACACCATTTTGTGTGGTCAGCATTAATTCAAGTTATAACCCATTAACTAAGAACAGATGGCAATGTTTTTGTTAACACCAAGGGCAACGGGAAAAACCAGCTTTCTAAGTAGATAAGGAGAGACAATGGGTATTTTTACATACAAATTGGGAATCCCGGGATGCAGATAAAGTATAGTTGTGGCAATTGTAATATAATATCTACACAATTGGATTTGCCTGAATACTAGACAAGATGTCTCCTAATCCCATAGTTTGAGGTGATAATACATTTGCACTTCACACAAGTGTCTGTGAGAACAAAAGAGGTTTTGTTTTCCTTTGAACACAGCAGATGGGGGCCTGCTGACAGAGGGCATGTCGAATTACAACCCTCAGCCATCCACACTGCTGGAGGTTCACTTCGTGTATGAGAGATTATGCACTTAAATCTCACCCATTAATAACTAGCGTCCTTATATCAAACCCCAAATACCCACACACTACATATTCGCACATAAGGTTCCATAAGCATCAAAATGTATGATTCAAGTTGGTTAAGTTAGTTTAAATGCTAAGAAATAGAGGTTTTTGATATCTAAGGTATTATATATGATAAGCAAGGTATGTTTGATCTCGTTCTGATGCCTGCGCTTTTTACAGAATCCCGGTGTTATCGGTGGAGAGATCGCATCATGCAAACTCAAGTTATGGATCGCAGAACTTATAAGCAACAAAATGTTTTAGTTGATGGAATGTTACAGGAGGCGTTACCAGAAAGACCCCGGCTGTTAGAGGCAGGAAAAGTCTATTTGAAACAACCTGTTAAATGTGTCGTTACATATGCTCCTCCTCTGGGAACCAATGAGATCAGCAGGAAGTTTCCCCTTTGTCCTGTTTCAGTCTGGGGGGGGAATAAATACATGTGTCCAAACACTGGTTTGGTAGTTCATGCTGAATTTTGGGTGAGCTGAGGATATCTAGTGAGAAGTCTATCTCTGGATCCACCGTACTTGTATAACCGTACTTGGTCTGTATTATTTCCTTTTACGCCTAAATTATGTATGTATAGATTGCGTGTAACTGACTGTACTTTTACCTGAATAATACTTGTGCGTTGGAACCACAAGATTCCACTCCTGTCTTTATTTGCGGTCATACTGCGTACGCAATTAGCGTTGTCTTAGAGGTTTTTAGGCAGGGTTTTGTCTTAGAGGTTTTTAGGCAGGGTTTTGTCTTAGAGGTTCTAGGCAGGTGAATCTTAGAGGTTTATAGGAAGGAATATATTAAAAAGGTTTTTTTACAAATTTAACAAGGTATTTGATGAATGCAGTGCAACAAAAAGCATTGTTGGAATAACTTGGGTGGCAGACCATTTCTTCTCACATTAGAAACTCTTTACTTGTTCTTCCTCCAGCACATAATTTAGGTTACAAAATACAAAAATAAATATTGGGGTGAGAGGCGTTGTCTCTCACCTGAATTACCACATTCTGGTGGAATCATCTCCCTCCAAGGGAGGCTGGAGTGAAACCTGTGCATTCTGCATTAGCAGTAGAGGTGTGGAATTCCAGGTTTTCATATTTATACAGACCCAGCTGGAATAATCACTGGAGTACAGGAAGGGTTTAAAATTCTCACACACCTGATGCTCCTTACTCCTTATGCCAGACAAGCTGTCCAGATGATCGGCCAAGGGCAGTGGCATAACTATGGAGGGTGCAGGGGGTGCGGTTGCTATGGGGCCCAGCGGCTTAAGGGGCCCGCCGGCCCAGCGATCGCACCCCCTGCACTTTCCATATGCCGGGCGCCCGCTGAGATTGTGTTACCAGCGGACGCCCGACTCCTACTCAAACCCCCGGCGGCAGCCGGAGGACGGAGCTCACTCTGTCTTCCGGGTCACGCAATGCAATATGGGAGTGACGTCATGACGTCACTCCCATAGTGCCGAGGAGCGGACGCCGGGGACGGAGCTCAGGAATGAGCTCCGTCTTCCGGGTCCCGCAATGCACTATGGGAGTGACGGCATGGCGTCTCTCTCATAGTGCCGAGGAGCGGGCGACGGGGCGGTCGGCGGCTTCACAGGAGCGGGGATAAGGTAAGTTTTTTTTTTTGTTTGTTTTGTGTGTGCGCCCGCGCCCGCGCGTGGGGGGAAGTTACTGGGATCTCACTACTGGGGGCATTACAGAGGGCTCACTACAGGGGGCAGCTACTGGGGGCATTACAGGGGGCTCACTATTGGGGGAAGCTACAGGGGGTCATTACAGGGGGCTCACTATTGGGGGAAGCTACAGGGGGTCACTACTTGGGGCAGCTACAGGGCTTCACTACAGGGGGCTCACTACTGGGGCAGCTACTGGGGTCTCACTACTGGGGGCAGCTACAGGGGTCGCTACAGGGGGCTCACTACTGGGGGCTCACTACAGGGGGCTCACTACTGGGGGAAGCTACAGGGGGTCACTACTGGGGGCTCATTACTGGGGGCAGCTACAGGGGGCTCACTACTGGGGCAGTTACTGGGGTCTCACTACTGGGGGCAGCTACAGGGGGTCACTACTGGGGGCTCACTACTGGGGGCAGCTACAGGAGGTCACTACTGGGGGCAGCTACAGGGGGCTCACTACTGGGGGCAGCTACACAGGGCTCACTACTGGGGGTAGCTACCAGGGGCTCACTATTGTGGGCATTACAGGGGGCTAACTACTGGGGGCAATTACAAGGGGCTCTCTACTGGGGGCATTACAGGGGGCTCACTACTGGGGGCATTACAGGGGGCTCATTACTGGGGGCAACTACAGGGGGCTCACTACTGGGGGCACTGCGTAAGGGGCACCATTACAGTGGGCATTGCATAAGGGGCACCATTACAGTGGGCATTTAATGTTTTAGGGGAACTACTGTGGTTATTGTGTAAGACCTAAGTTAGGGGGGCCTTAAAAATGTTGCTATGGGGCCCAAAAAGTTCTAGTTATGCCCCTGGCCAAGGGTGATGGTTAGCATTAGGGTGCCAGGACCTGGAAGGTCCACAGACATTAGCACAGGGCATGCAGGGACATTTACTTTTATGTTTATTTGCTTATTTTCTGTTATGTGCCTGTGTGTGTCCAGGCCTATGCTCACGTATGCTAAGGTGCAGTGTCTGCTACCATTAAAAAGACACTGCTTCACTGAGTACCTGAGTCCTCATTTCTATACCCCGTGTTACATATGGTGGCCCATACGGGGACTCTGCACTGCTGTGTCGCAGCACAGCTAGACTCCTACGGTGTAGTGAAGGATCTGCCCAGGCAAAACGTTCAGTATACATGAGTATTGTTGGCAAACTAGAAAAACTGCAGTTACAGTGCATCCGGAAAGTATTCACAACACTTCACTTTTCCACATTTTGTTATGTTACAGCCTTATTCCAAAATGGAATAAATTCATTTTTGTCCTCAAAATTCTACACACAATACCCCAACATGACGTGTAAAAAGTTTTTTGGAGATTTTTGCAAATGTAATTAAAAAAAAAACACTAAAATCATATGTACATAAGTATTCATGGCCTTTGCCATGAAGCTCAAAATTGAGCTCAGGTGCATCCTGTTTCCACTGATCATCCTTGAGATGTTCCTACAGTTTAATTGGAGTCCACCTGTGGTAAATTCAGTTGATTGGACATGATTTTGAAAGGCATACACCTATCTATATAAGGTCCAATACTTGGCAGTGCATGTCAGAGCACAAACCAAGCTGAAGTCCAAGGAATTGTCTGTAGACCTCCAAGACAAGATTGTCTTGAGGCACAAATCTGGGGAAGGGTACAGAAAAATATCTGCTGTTTTGAAGGTCCCAATGAGCACAGTGGCTTCCAACATCTGTAAATGGAAGAAGTTCAGAACCACCAGGACTCTACCTAGAGTTGGCCGGCCATCTAAACTGAGCGATTGGGTGAGGGAAGTGACCAAGAATCCAATGGTCACTCTGTCAGAGCTACAGCATTGCTCTGTGGAGAGAGGATAACCTTCCAGAAGGACAACCATCTCTGCAGCAATCCACCAATCAGGCCTGTATAGTAGAGTTATACTTAAGCACACTGAAAACCTCTAGATTGAGGCTAAACAAGAAATTCCCTACTTGGGGCACACTTATAAAACATCAATAATGAAATGATAGTATAGTTAAGACTTAATCTTTAATATAGTTATATAAATAAAATCTATAGGGTATATTAGAGACTTAAATTATTGACCATATGTATCAGTCTCCCCTAATTAAATGTAACATTCAATAATTATGCTTAGTCAGGTGAAAAAATATATATTGTTACAGGTAGCACTTTGTAGATAGAGAAATCTCAGGGGATTCAATCCTTTCTTATTGAGTGCTATGACAGCACACTCCTGCAATAATTTTATGTAGGTGGATATAGGCTACATGAAATTTAGAAAAATGAATTAATATTAGCCATAGTAAATCGAAATTAAGCCCATATTATTCCCCTAGGTTAATTAGTATAAATATTGCACTTAGCCCATTAGACTGCAATATATATATGAAAAACTGTGTGCAGTCTTAATACCCAGGGTATCTCAACAATTAATTTCTAAATAGTTAAATAATTTATTGCACTTTGCCCAATACATATATAATGAAATCAAAAAAACCTGGAACTGGTGCAAAAAAGATGGAAAAGTACCTTAACAATAATCAGATAAATGATAGACCCATCAGTTAATATATAATAATTGCACTTTGCCCAGATACAGTTGTCATTAGATTATGTACTCCTGTCGTGCGGATCTCATATCAAAGTGTGCACAGACAGGATAAGTCCTGAAAACATGAGACTTGTACCTCACAATTAATTAAATACTATAAGTATCCAACAACTTTTTAATGAAACTAAATGATTTGCATTCAGCCCCAATGCATATTCCATACACGTGCTATGTGAGATTTCATATAAGAGTGTACATAAACAGGATAAATCCTGAGAGCACCGTGCTAGGGCCTAAAAGGGCCACATATGTCTGCATAAATTGCACCTTGCCCGATATACAAATAGCAGAAGCAGGTTTAAACAAGGCAAATCCTGAAAACCTGCAATTAATGCAAAAGAATAAAGAACAATTTCATTCTCTTTAGATAAATTATTGCACTTTGCCCAAATATCATACACAAACAAACATCACAGGCTGCACATATATGGTACAATACCCATCACTTATCTCTGTAGAAATGTGTCAGCTTAGAATAAGAAAAAATGGTAAATAGGGCAAAGTACGGCACTAATGCCCTGATCACCTTCTACTGTTTGAGGTCTTACCTGAGCAGACCTCAAATGAGAGAGGGATCCCAGACAGCGCCGATAGAGAAAGGTAAGTGGGAGGACACTGTCTCGTGTGCGGTGTTAGGCTGTCCTTGTTGCCTTGGCAGTGCAAGGACAGGATTCGCCACCGAGAAAGTCACTACCCACCGGAGAAATACCTGAGTAAAGAGGATGTCAGACCAAGAGGCAGGAGTGGGCTGCCATGTGTGGCTCCCCGCTGTGACGGGTAGTGAGTGCCGGACGCGCTTTTCACCCTGCTGGCTTGTTCACCATAAGCCTGACGTGGTCTCCGGATGCTGTCATCTTAACATCACATATAGCCAATCATTGTGGCTTTTATATAACAGACAGGTCCACCGGCAAATGATCTAGCCAGTTTCTATTTCACCTCTTTATTCTAATAGTGCATAATACACTAATGGGTTATTTTAACCCTCACTTTGCTGGTATCATATTGTCTTAAAACTTCAGTGTTATAAGGAGATAATTCATATTGCCATATATCATATATTATGTAAAAAAAATTAAATAATATATATAAAAATAGAGATAAAAAATTGAAAAAAAATTATAATAATAAAAATAAATAAATAAAAAATAAATAAACTGTATCTGGGCGAAGTGCAATTATTATATATTAACTGATGGGTCTATCATTTATCTGATTATTGTTAAGGTACTTTTCCCTCTTTTTTGCACCAGTTCCAGGTTTTTTTTATTTCATTATATATGTATTGGGCCAAGTGCAATAAATTATTTGACTATCTAGAAATGAATTGTTGAGATACCCTGGGTATTAAGACTGCACACAGTTTTTCATATATATATTGCAGTCTAATGGGCTAAGTGCAATATTTATACTAATTAACCTAGGTGGATAATATGGGCTTAATTTCGATTTTACTATGGCTAATATTAATTAATTTTTCTAAAATTCATGTAGCCTATATACACCTACATAAAATTATTGCAGGAGTGTGCTGCCATAGCAGTCAATAAGGGAGGATTGAATCCCCTGAGATTTCTCTATCTACAGAGTGCTACCTGTAACAATATATATTTTTTCACCTGACTAAGCATAATTATTGAATGTTACATTTAATTAGGGGAGACTGATACATATGGTCAATAATTTAAGTCTCTAATATACCCTATAGATTTTATTTATATAACTATATTAAAGATTAAGTCTTAACTATACTATCATTTCATTACTGATGTTTTATAAGTGTGCCCCAAGTAGGGAATTTCTTGTTTAGCCTCAATCTAGAGGATTTCTGTGTACTTAAGTATGATTTATACTTTTCCCTGGGAGCACCACCAACACAGTGGATTTCTTTATTTTTGATTGATTATATGTAAATTGTTGGTCTGTGAATTGTCTATTGCATACTGGTGCAGGATCTATTTGTTCCTTTTCTGTATAGTGGAGTTGCCAGATGGAAGCCACTCCTTAGTAAAAAGCACATGGCAGCCCACCTGGAGTTTGCCAAAATGCACCTGAAGGACTCTCTGGTCTGATGAAAAAAAGATGAACTCTTTGGCGTGAATGCCAGGCATTATGTTTGGAGCAAACCAGGCACTGCTCATCACCAGGCCAATACCATCCCTACAGTGAAGCATGGTGGTGGCAGCATCCTGCTGTGGGGATGTTTTTCAGTGGCAGGAACTAGGAGACTAGTTAGGATAGAGGGAAAGATGAATGCAGCAATGTAAAAAGACATCCTGGATGAAAACCTGCTCCAGAGCGCTCTTGACCTTAGACTGGAGCGATGGTTCATCTTTCAGCAGGACAATGACCCTAAGCACACAGCCAAGACATCAAAGGAGTGGCTTCAGGACAACTCTGTGAATGTCCTTGAGTGGCCCAGCCAGAGCCCGGACTTGAATCCAATTGAACATCTCTGGAGAGATCTGAAAATGGCTGTGCACCGACTGTTCCCTTCCAACCTGATGGAGCTTGAGAGGTGCTGCAAAGAGCAATGGGTGAAACTGCCCAAAGATACTGATGTGCCCAGCTATAACGTGGCATCACAGTGCTATCTCTCATGCCACATATGGCGCGCCACACACCACGCCATGAGTCGCGCCACAATGAAAGTTTATTAGTGAAAAAAGTCATTACGTGTAATACAACATTTTGCCCACCAGATGTCACTTTTCCTAAACTACATAGCAAATGCGTCAGTTTCATTAAGTGTAATACAACTTTTTGCCCACCAGGTGTCACTTTTCCTAAACTATATAGCGCATGCGTGTGATTTCATGATGTGTAATACAACATTTTGCCCACCAGGTGTCACTTTCCAATGTACCGTACGGTATGTTCTGTATCACCGGCCGATGATTGTTTGACAGAAGCTTAGACATTAGACTTTACAAACTACAGAACTCTATTAATGGGTGAAGCATGTGGCCTAGCGGTCTAATGCCTAGTCTCACTGCTTCTCCTCTCTTCTTGTTCCATGGGTTCGAGACCTTGAAAATACAGTATGTTTTTTTTATTTATTTTTAAAATCTTCACTTAAAATATTCAGTATTCAATACAGTACATGTGGAGCGCATGTCTGCCCAGTGCTTCGGGAGTCAAACAGTGAAACTAGGATTTTTATTATTGTACATACAGTACTGTACCTTAGAACGCAAACTTGCGTCAATGCCGGCGCTGACATGAACGCGGACATTATAGTTATTTATTATGACCATCAAGTGGCAATGGGCCCTGTTAAAGAAACTGGTTTCTGTATATCAAACTGACTGCGCATTTAAACCGCAAAATTGCGTCAATGTCTGCGCATGCCCAGTGGTCGGATTTTAATCACAATGGAATGTGTGCCCCATGTCCAGTGGAGCCAAGCCATACATTAAGTTGCGCTATTTTATGGCGCATACCCAGTTGTCTGTATTGCCAACAGTACTGTTGAATTTTCACACTAGTGCCATTCTGCACTGTCCGAGACTTACAGTACCGCACAGTATACACAATAGTAAATTCATTACTACAGTACATAAGGTGCTACAGTAGTGGACTAACAGAAGTTTGTAGGGCAGATGCAGAGCGCAAACTTGCGTCAATGAAAATGCTGTCTTAGACTTGGTAACATTATTAATTTAATATGTTTAGTAACTGATAGTTGACTGTGTATAAGAGAGGGGTCTCTCTAGTACAAACTGACTCGGCGTTTAAACCGCAAAATTGCGTCAACTGTCAGCACAGTTTGCGTTGTGGTAACTTATAGCCAGTTCTGATGGGTTACGGTACAAATAGGATCTCTGGCTTGTGCCCAGTGGCGGGGTTGCAATGCATTGCCAGTGGTGCTGCGCCATAGCCATACCCTTGTAGCGCTATGGCTATGTACTGTACGCCATGGCGTACAGTATGGAATATCATACTGTACAGTACCAGGTCATGATTCACACACAGTGAAAGTGTGTTATTATTACACTGACTGTGTAATAATAATATTAAAAATAAAAAGTGTAACCTTGACTGTCTAATAATAATGAAAAGCTTCATTATTAAGCTTCCTGGTTTCGAACCCGGGTTGTACAGACGTCTGCAATGTAGAAGTACGATTTCTTACCTCTACGCTACAGACGCCTGAGTACTGTACGTCATCGTATGGTACTGTAGATGTCACAAAGTACTGTAGAGGACTAGGAGAGACTTGTGAGCAAGGGCTTAGGTGATCCGTCTTGCTTACACTTCTCTCCTTATGTTCGAGACCTTTATAATTTAATGGATTTTTTTAATGTTCACTATAGTACTGTAGTTCAGTCTTGTTATCCAACCCTTACAAAAATCAATCTATTGTACTGTATATGTGCCCAGCTACAGTACTGTAGTTTGTTGCTCCATACGGTATGCCATACAGTATACCGCATTGTTGCGTGCTACACTGTGGCGTATTGAGTCTCATAGCACTGCGCATGCCCAGTTGTCTGTATTATACGGTACTTATAACTGTAGTTGTAAGTACAATACGGTAGACATTGTAGTGATTCCCTGACTCTAGGAACTACAGTACAGTAGATGCAGTAGTCTAGGGGGCTAATGCCTAGCCCTACTGCATCTACCATTTTCTTGTACCACTGGTTCGAGACCTTTAAAGTAATTTTATTTTGTTTTAAATCTTCACTAATACAGTACATTATCCAGAAATTCTGGTATTTCTATGCCACAGTACTTTGACCAAAAAGTCTAACCTTGTTAATAAAAAATATAAAGTGTAACCTTTCAAGCTTCGAACCCGCAAAAGGGTTGTACAGGCAGCGTAATGTATTGGTTTGATTATTTACCATTACACTACAGCCGCCTGCAATACCAAGTTTGCACCTGGCTTGAGTGTTTCCTACAATACTGTACGTCATCGTATCTCAAGCGCATGCCCAGATCTACTGTATACCCATTTAGCGCTTTTTTTTTTTTTTTTACTAAACTCAGTACATTTTATATATTAGGGGGTAAATGTACTAAGATGGTAGTGCTATTAAGTGATTTTGCCCATAGCAACCAATCTGATTCCAGGTATTACTGTACAGTATCTTCTAGAAGGTGCTACTGTAGATAAATGCTAAGTACAGTAGAATCTGATTGGATGCTATGGGCAACATACAGTACAGTAACTTCTTAAATAGAACTCCCATCTTAGTAAATTTACCCCTACAAGTTTCACTTTTTCCCCCCAATTTTTTTTCTTCCACCCCCCAAAATGAAAGTGAATTTTTAGTGTGTTCTGACTTTTTTTAAAAAAAAACTTATGCAGTTTGCAGTACCTTTAGGGGACGTTGAAGGCTTCCCGCAACATTGCACCCCAATTCACGAAATTTTTCCATCTGCTATTCATACAGTAGGCGAAACTTTTTTACATACTGTCTTATTGTACATTGCATTGACTTCCCGCCTACAGTAGGCAGAAAAGCTTTCAGATTGAATACAGCGATAATTTCACTCCAGGCAAAATGACGTAAACATACAGTACAAACACCAATTGTATAAATTGATGACAATTTTTATTTAACCTACAGTAACATGCTTTACAGAGCGGGGGGACTTCTTTAGCCCTACTGGGGGACCGAGGACTACACAAAAAGAGTTGGCTTTTAATTTAAAATCATCACTGGCACTTTTGGCCTCAGATTCAGAGTTTCACCTATACCAGGTGCAGACTCTACCGTGCATCAGAGTGCACCATAATATAACATAGAAAAAAAAAAAAATACATGAAACAAAACAGTATTTGGGTTCCCCAGATGGAGGTGAACACCAGCTGTGTGAATACGATAACAGAGCACTAACATTACCAAAAATCTCACCTTATCCTGATGTCGAAGGGACCGCCACTCTAACCATACAGTAGAAGCCTGTCTCTCAATTCATGGTGCACCCACTACTGTATGTCTGCAACTATGGATGTGGATGTTGAAGCAGCCACTACTATTGTAGTGTACAGTATATGAACTAAAGGAACCTGAAAACTTGAAACATCTGCATTACAAATGGCAACATCAAGGAAGTTAAACCCCTCCTCCACATTACAAATTATATACAGTACAGTATAAGCTACATAGCAGTTGCTTGACCATTTCTTTCGATGACAACTGGTAAGACTCTATGGAGATGATCAATATAATTGTTACACTGGGCACGTGTCAATACTGTTCTCCAAAACTTCATTATCCCATCCAAAAGTTCCTGTTTAGTTGTTGGTTTCACATCAGACCTGATGAACCTCTTCAACTGGGCCCAGACCATTTCAATGGGATTCATGTCCGGTGACCTACAGGTAAGGTTTTCTTTGTCTCTGGTAGCATAAGAGAGCGTCTCAGACCGCATTAGCTATCCACACTGTGAATCTGCTACTTAACTGTACGGACTTGCTGCTCGGATTGTCACATCGGCACGTATCAACAGTACGAACCCTTGAGATACTGTACTACTACCTGCAACGCTGCCTGACTTCTAAGTCGCTGTTGTTGCTGCTCATTACCGTGATCTACCTCTGCAACTCTGCCTGACTTCCGAGTCACCTTTGTTGCTGTACCGTGAGCTTCTACAGCTGTTTCCTACAGTATCAACTCACTGGTACTGTAAGTACGGTAGCTTGCTATGTTTTTGCAGTTTGCTGTGTTAGACGCTGATTTGCGTTTCCCGTGACTGACCGCCGCCATCTTGTTTTGGTTGGCGGCCATTTGTTTTTTCAGTCGCAATATTGCTGTGTTTATCGTCCCGCTGCCTCGGTATGCCCCGTCCTTCACCCATCCCCGTAGAGGCTTACTTGTGAATCGAGTAACTATCACACACACATACCGATCGTTCCTAGCCTCCCGTTGCCCCTCATAGTTTCCCGTGACTGACCGCCGCCATCTTGTTTTGCTCGGCGGCCATTTGTTTTTTCAGTCGCAATATTGCTGTGTTTATCGTCCCGCTGCCTCGGTATGCCCCATCCTTCACCCATCCCCGTAGAGGCTTACTTGTGAATCCTGTAACTATCACACACACATACCGATCGTTCCTAGCCTCCCGTTGCCCCTCATAGTTTCCCGTGACTGACCGCCGCCATCTTGTTTTGCTCGGCGGCCATTTGTTTTTTCAGTCGCAATATTGCTGTGTTTATCGTCCCGCTGCCTCGGTATGCCCCGTCCTTCACCCATCCCCGTAGAGGCTTACTTGTGAATCCTGTAACTATCACACACACATACCGATCGTTCTTAGCCTCCCGTTGCCCCTCATAGTTTCCCGTGACTGACCGCCGCCATCTTGTTTTGCTCGGCGGCCATTTGTTTTTTCAGTCGCAATATTGCTGTGTTTATCGTCCCGCTGCCTCGGTATGCCCCGTCCTTCACCCATCCCCGTAGAGGCTTACTTGTGAATCCAGTAACTATCACACACACATACCGATCGTTCCTAGCCTCCCGTTGCCCCTCAAAGTTTCCCGTGACTGACCGCCGCCATCTTGTTTTGCTCGGCGGCCATTTTTGTTTCAGTCGCAATATTGCTGTGTTTAACGTATGTTTGCATTATTGCACCAGTTTGCACATTTAACTTTGAGACTAATGGTTTTAATGGTCATGTACACACTAAGTTTTGATTTATGTAATAAAAATAGCAAATTTGGCGCTGTACTTTACAGTACTGTACTGTATATCAGTTGAGATATTCACACATTTTATTACTGTTGAGCTGACACCTACTGTACCTTACCGTACAGTATATAATTAGGGAGTGTTTTTTATATACCTGTATTTATCATATTTATTATCTTGTGTCTCTATACAATCTCACAATAGTGGTTAGTGCTTTAACAGTTTTAGCGCTGTGTAATCTCCTATATTTACCTGTATATACTGTATAACACACGCACAGTCTTAGGAGACAGAAAGAATACTGTAATTGTTTACAGTGTTGTAATGTGAAACATTGACTGTATACAATACATGTACAGTATTTCCACTATTTTACTTAACATTGTATTTAGTGTCTTTATACTTGTGTATTTCAGAGTGCACCGAACTGTCAACATTGTGAAGAGCAAAGGTTTTTACAACGGAAACGAATCTTGCCCACTTCCACTAACCAAAAGGCTGAGTGCACTAGTCCCACAACGGTCTACAAGCAAACCTTCCAAGAAGAAAACAGGTAAGGAAAATTTACAGGTACCTCTTCTAGTCAAGGCAAGGAAGAATGCAAAGGCGAAGAACAACACTTTGCAAGTGGACATCGGTGAAAATGGACCAGGGAACGTGGAGCAACCCATGAACGTCCCGAACCAGGAGGAAACACCAGTCATTTATGGGCCAGAAGAATTGGACACCTTTGAGCCTCTTGTTGAAGATGTATCCTGCTCACCAACTCGGCGAAAACTGTCATTCCAAGAAGATAACGCATGCACATGTAGCTGTGCCAGGATGGTGAGAGACCTCGTCGGAAAAGTTGGTCAACTGGAAGCGAAAATTGACAACTTGAAAGAAGAGCTGAAGGAAGGGCTGAAGGACACCATTGCAGAAGCAATGAAAGAAGCAATCTGGCAAAGTAAAGAAGAATGGCAAGAGGCCGCTGCCCAGAGTACCAGGAAGAGACATGACCAGGTAATCCAGTATGAAATGGTCACACCGGATGAATTTGAGCCTCAGGAGAACGACGACGATTTCAACTTGGAGACTGACCCATCCTTCCACTTGCTACATATGGACAATACAGTGGCATCAGAGCACTTGGACATGACACCAGTGCCATCATGCAGCCTGCCTCAGTGGGAGAGTACACCAGTGGCATCACATCGCCTGCCTGAACGGTCAGTTGAAGAATCAAGGATCAACAATGCAAGCATGCCTGAACTTTCACCTGGAACGCTTGTCATGTCGAGCACGCAAGCACCACTGACTGTATTTGGAACACCCTTACCGGATATACCACTGGCTGTGATCAACGTTGAGAAGGACAATGAAATTTACAGAGCTGTGAATTGTGAGATGCATCGATATGCGCAAGCAATATTTCAGGAACACGTGCCCTACGACCTGTATTGCAATTGGACAAAGCGGGTGAACTTTGATGGAAGTCGGAAGAAAGTGCCAATCCCCAACAATTTAAAAGAAGATATCCTCTCAAGATGCCGGACAAGATTCAGGATTGGAAAAGAAGAACTTACTCGGATAAAGGACACGCTGAATGGGGTGCTGCGCATGCCAAGGAAACATGCATGGAGGACAGCCACGCATACAAGTACAGATCTGCAATCAACAAACACGACTTGAAGGGACTTGTCAGAAGACAGGAAGACCCGGCGCCGCCGCTGTCCTGGACGTGGCAGCGGCAGAAGAAAGAAGCTGAGGACAGGAGAGGACTAGAGGGGTGGAAAGCAAAAGAGCTAAAGAAGTTCCCCCCCTCAAAGCCTCTTCCACCATAACAGATAGGCCCTATGTGAGGCCAACGGAACATTAAACCAACCTACAGTAGACCAACAGATCTGAAGAGAGGAAGACCCATGTGAAGAGAAAAGCGGAGGACAGGAGAGGACTACAGGGGTGGAAAGCAAAAGAGCTAAAGCAGTTCCCCCCCTCAAAGCCTCTTCCACCATAACAGGTACCGGTAGGCCCTCTGTGAGGCCAACTGTACTGTACATTAATTTATATTGTAGTTTGTTAGGCTGGTGAGATACAGTAGTATTAGTGTGACACTATTAGAGCAGGAAAGGGCCTTGCATGGCATATTCTCTCTCCTACAGTGACCTCTGTGTGGGATTGAGCGGGACAAAGAACAAGAGTATCTCCGGTGAGTACTGTATGTACCGTACCTGTGTGTCTGTCTTTTACTGTCTGTTTGTCTCTGCCTATCCTCCTTTCTTCAGGGCATACAGTGGACCTTGCACTCTGATGCAAGGTAGAGTCTGTACCTGGTATAGGTGAAACTCTACATCTGAGGCCAAAAGTGCCAGTGATGATTTTAACTTAAAAGCCAACTCTTTTTGTGTATTCATTGGTCCAGTAGGGCGTATCGGTCGGCATTGAGTAAGGACTGTTCTCACGTCATCTCTTTCCTCCTAGGTATTGTACAATAGTCATGTCCGTGTCCAGCTTCGAACTCCAGGACATGCCAGCGGCAGAAGAAAGAAGCGGGGTACTGTAGAGGACTACAGGGGTGGAAAGCTAAAGAAGTCCCCCCCCTCTGTAAAGCATTTTACTGTAGGTTAAATAAAAATTGTCATTAATTTATACAATTGGTGTTTGTACTGTATGTAATTCAGTCTTTAAGTGCGCCTGAGACCCAACACGTGCACCTGTCATTAAAAAGGTACAAAAAGTCAATAACACACAGATGCAGGGGTGTATCATACTACTGGACAGGATTTCAATCACCAGAGGCACGCCGGCCAATGGGGGTTGCCGCACACAGTCATATACTGTACAGTATCCCTGTTGCCTTTATTAAATCACCCCTTAAGAGTGGAGTGCAATTAATAAAAGTACAGAATGGGTGACTTACTGTACTGTATTTTCTTACCTTTTAGTTGTTACAGTATCAATAAATGTAAATACAGTATACTGTACTTTATCCACAGAACCAAGTAAAGACAGAAAACGTTTTACCAAATAAAACAAATTTTAATAAAAATCATAAATAAACAAAAATAAAGTTAACAAAAAATTAAAAAAAGATCCACTAGGTGGTGGGCCATCTGCCTGTACAGGCCTAAAAAAAACATAATTTGTTCTGTGGAGAGAAAAAAAAGGGTACAGTATTACAACACTAATACACAATATTGTACAATCTTGACACTAACGTAAATACTGTACTCTACCTCGAGTCAGGCGTGGTCCCTGCCTCCCTTGGGGTCCCTGCCTCCCTGAGGGTCAATGACTGAAGACAGTTTTGGAAAAAAATATATTCACATTAACAGTGCTGTATTTACCTTTATATGGTATGGTGCTACAGTAAATGGTTTGACTACTGTAGCTCCTAACAAAGTACTGTACAGTACATAAACAAACAGAACAATACAATGGCTACAGTACGGTACAATGCAAGAAAAGTACTATACAGTTTAAACATTGCTACACCAAAGGTGATTATACTGACTGAAGCTGGCAGACAGAGGGATACTTTTGGTGCGGTGTAGTTACAGTACAGTAACCTCCCACAATTTAATGACTATTACTGTACAGTATCTGCAAAGCATGTTTGCAAATGATTGTTGACCCTGCACTGAACAACTGCCTAATCATGCAGTGGTTATCATACCGGTATCTTTAAGTGGATGGCCACCTTTAGAGTGATGTCCTTTATAAAAAAAATTAAAACACAAAGTGTGTAAGGAAAAGAGGTTGGAGATACATCTTTGTAGTACAGAAGAGAGAGAAAGAGACGCTGTGAAAACAAAAAAGGAGAGAGACAGTACAGAAGAAGACAATGTACAGTTGTGTAGGGTACAGTACTTACACGGCCTGTGAACCCTGCTTGGCCCAGGTTCTGGCAACTGGCCAGTGGGGGGCTGGGTCTGTGGCAGGGGTCTTCCATGTTCCCGCACTGTGGGGCAAAAAAAAATATTCCTGTTACACAAGTACAGAAACAATTAGTGTGTAAGGAGAAGAGGTTGGAGATGGGTCTTTGGAGTACAGGAGGAGGAGAGAGGCACTGTAAAAAGGAGAGCATCCCACGAGCTTTACAAGATGGCACATGCGCATGACACTGGAGCCCGAACCCAGCGGAGGACCCCGCTGAGGACTTTGCGAGACCTCGCCGGAGGGGTAAGTACTGTATGTACCGGTGGAATTTTCGTTTGTATCACAGTGATACCAAATGAAAATTCGCCCTGGTATTTCCCTTCTTTTGTACTGTACTGTAAATGGGGCACAGAGTGAAAAGTGATAAGGTGCCAGCCAATCAGCTCCCAAATATCATTTTTCAAACACAGCCTGTGAGATGACAGTTGGGAGCTGATTGGAGACCCCTGAATCTGTCCATGACGTACAGTAATAATGTCAGACTTAAAGGGGGCAGGCCCAGCACAGAAAAATAGTGTGTACAGTACTGTAGGTTAACAGATTTGGTCGACAGACATTAGAATGGTGGATCAATCAACTTGCCTTTTGTTACTAATTTATTAATCAAACAAGCCATGTCAAACAATAGTGTGTAACCCTTTAGTCCATGTACAGTACTGTAGATTTAATCAGCCTGTCAATCAAATGTCTGCCAGTCATGTCAGTATGTGTTAACAACTGTCAGTCATCGTCAGATACTGTACTATCCAACACCTTACAGTGCAGTGTACAGTAATGTACAGTATGTCAGAGTCGTGCATTGTACTGTATTTGTTATTGTACAGTATACTGTAATTCATGTGATTATACAGCAATGCTGTACTTACTACGAATTATTCGCCTCTGAATTCGCTGTAGGCGAGGCCTGTCCCTCTGAAGCAGGTCACTCCACCTGCGCTGCAGTGAGCGACCTGAGCGGCGACTGCCATATAGCCTGTAGATCTCATTACTCGTGGCTCTGTAGGCGAGCACTTTGTCTTGGTTAGTGGCGAACGCTTGGTCCCGCCACTTAACCAAGACAAAGAGCTCGCCGGACAAGTAGCGTCTTGCCCTGACAGAAGACATTTTGACTAGCCAGTGACGCATGTCGTACATCGCACGACACACGCCGACACTAATTCTCTTGTTACGGCAGGCATCTGTGGTGCACTGTAATGTAGTCATAACCGTAGTGGCAAAATCAGTTTTGAATATTCAGTACAGGCACATTCATAGCGGCGAGGCTGAGACCACATATGCGTTGTCGCATGTTTGCGTTTTGCGGTTTCTGGGCGCACAGTTTGTGATGCAGAGGCCTGTCTCACATTCTAGACAGTAGTTTCACTAACAGTTCCTGCAGTTATGAAATCACTATTCTGTGGTGCTAAATTGTAGGGCACCGTCACTTTTGAATATTCAGTACAGGCACATTCATAGCGGCACACTAGTTGTCCTAGCAGACGGGGGAAGGTGTCTTTGGCAATGGTGACAATTCGTAGCATTTTTCAGGACACTAGGGCAGAGCTGACTGCTTACAGTAAATGGATTAACAAAGCTTCCTTTATTATGGTAATGTGAGGCTCTTGGCTTGCTTTGGGGGAAGGGACCTGATGCACTGTGTATGACTCTCAGCCCACTGGGCATGCACCAGAAATCCCATCGCAACCCTCCTACTGGGCATGCGCCCACCAGAGATGGAAATGCAACAGAATACAATACTGTACCGACTGCAGTAATACAGCCAACTGCGCATGCTCAGTGATAGCATAGCGCTACATGGCGTATGGTTTGGCGCCACAGATCCCATTGTAACCCCCTCCATTTCTAATCCATCGCAGCCACCATAGCGCCAACCGTGTAATACAGAGAGCTCTCTCTCCTACAGATCCCACTACTACCGTACTTAGTGTGCAAGGTTGGAGCAGCATCACCAATGTCATCAGTTTGGGATGCAACGCTATTTTGTACCCGCATATGCGTTGTTGCATGTTTGCGTTTTGCGGTTTCTGGGCGCACCATAGCCACAGTATGAAATCACTATTCAGTGAAATACAGTACAGTACACAGCCCTCTCTGGGCACTACAGTGTCCAGAGCAGACAGTGACAAAAAAAATATATACAGTACGGTACAGTATATTCTTTTCCAGGGATCGAACCCCGGACCATAATTCTACCAAAGTGATCACCTAACCACTAGCCCACACGACAGCTACAGTGCAGTGAACCACAGAGAGTGGCCTCATCCTTGTGCACTCCTCCCGCTGCTGTTTTTAATTAAAAAAAAAAAAAAAAATGGCATACTGTAATGCATCCCATATCAGTGAAAGCTGTGTGTGCATCTAATTATTCTACAGTATCGGTTATACCGTGACAAAAACTCCGGCAACTTCTCTACTATTCAGTTACTGCACCGTACCGTATGTACAATACAGTATGTGCAGTGATTTGTACAGTATATTATGCGACATTAAAAATACAGTATGGGTTGTGCGTTCATGCAAATGCTGTGAATATGATAGACATTCAGTACAGTGGAGCACTCGCCACCCAGCGGTTAAGCACTATATTACATGCAATTACAAAAGTGGAGCACTCGCCACCCAGCGGTTAAGCACTGTATTACATGCCGTACCATATCCTTAGTTGAAGAATACCACGGTATTCCACAAGTCCATGGCGCGACTCAGAGGCCTGCACGCCACGCCACAAGTCCGTGGCACGACTCACGCCACGCCATGAGCAACAAAATAGCTGGGCAGATCTGTAGGTGTGTCAAGATTGTGGCATCATATTCAAAAAGACTTGAGGCTGTAATTGCTGCCAAAAGTGCATCAACTAAGTATTGAGCAAAGGTTGCGAATACTTATGTACGTGTGATTTCTGATTTTTTTTTTCTTAATTAAATTTGCAAAAATCGCAAAAAAACTTTTTACACATTTTCATTATGGGGTATTGTGTGTAGAATTTTTAGAAAAAAATTAATTTATTCCATCTTGGAAAAAGGCTGTAACATAACAAAATGTGGAAAAAGTGAAGCGTTGTGAATACTTTCCCGATGCACTGTATATTAAGGACATTGTGTAGCTTATTGTGCAAAAGCTGCTTGTGTGTACTATGTAAAAAAGTTGCTTTCCTTTTTTTTACTAAGGTGCTTGAGATATAAAAAAAAATGCTGATTAGTATCTTCACCAGCTAGTTTGCTGTCTAATTAAGTTCACATGTTGACTGAACAAGTGCAAGACATGCATATTGCTGAGGTCCAATTAAGCACTGCAGTGCTGAAAGAAAAGAGAAACATTTTTTTCCTGTGTTCTGTTTAACCCCTGCATTTCTGAAGAATAAAAGCAGTTTTCTTTTTCTGTGTTAAACTTGAATTACAGCTGTTTTGCTGAAAGAAAGATATGTATTTGTGTAAAATGGCTTGTTATATAAAGGCACCTACACTTGTACATACACCTCCCACACTATAGTAAATTTGTTGGCCTCTCACCAAAAGACAAGAACAAATGTTGAAGTTGCTGATCCAAGTAAGTGGGCATGACAAGTGCTGAGCATCTGAAGAAAATGTCTGCCTCAGATGACCCAGAGGTGTATTTGCTAATATTTGAGAGGATTGCACAGCATTTAAAGTGGCCAGCAGATACTTGGGCTGATAAACTTGCCCCTTATTTCACTGGTGAGGCTCAGAAAGCCTATGCTGATTTGTCCTCTGCTGATGCTGAGAAATATGACCTAGTCAAAAGTGCCATTCTAGCTAGGTCAGGTCTCACTCCTTCTGGTAAAGTGCAACGCTTCCACAAATGGGCCCTATTACCAGGGGTCCCTATTCAGAAACAGGTTGCAGAACTCACCAGCGCTGGGTCATACACGCTGACCCTCAAAATCTAGAGGAATCAAGTACAGTGTGGGAGTGGGAAATATGACAAAAATGCCAGAAAAGAAATGAGGTAATGAGCAACCTGTTAAGATGGCACCCCATTGGCCTGTTACCCCGACTGTCACCCCTCAAGGAAATGCCACTGGAGATGCCAGTGTCATTTGCTATGAGTGCAGTGAGCCAGGTCATATAAGATGGGACTCTCCCAAAAAAACAACCTATGGAGTATGGGGTTGCTAGTATGGGGGGCTACATGCCATGCTTTTTGCATGATGGTACCCTTGGATCTCAGACCCCCGGTAATGTGGGAAACTGTTGCCGAATGGCCAAGAACTCCCAGCTATTATAGACTCGGGGAGTGAACTGACCTTGATCTACCCAGGGCAGTGGAAAAGGTGCCAGGGTTAGTTGAAGTACTCTGCATTCATGGATCCACAGAAAACTTCCTGAGTGCGAATGAGCCTCACCATAAAGGGCTGTGCTTATGAGGTGGTCGCTGTGGTGGCTCCTAAGCTCCCCTATCCTATCATATTGGGATGCAATTTCCAAGGATTTGTTGAGCTCTTAAAGGAACCACAAAGACAACGTCAATGTAAAATCTCCAAGGCCCTACCTCGGAAAAGAAAGAATAGTGGAAAAACATGGCCAGTCCTCTTTGAAGAAGGAAAGTCTGACACCAATATTAAGTGAGAATAGCCCCAGTCCGGATTGGGATACACTTCTGCCTGACATAGACCTATGAAGTTTTGCCCAAGATCAACAAAACGATGCTGCCCTCAGGAATGTCATGGCTAGTGTCATAGAAGTTAATGGCATTGTAAAAACTGCCTACCCACCAGAGGGCACTCCATATTATGTGCTTAAAGCCGATCTAATATATAGAGTCAAAGTGGAGCAAGGGAAGAAGATTTAGCAGATGTTGGTGCCCAGGGACATATACCACTAGTGTTGCGAGCCGCTCATATCCATCTTTGGGGAGATCATCTCAGAGAAGAGAAAAAACTGGAATGTATTCTGCTCTGATTCTTTTGGACAGGAATCAAAGCTGAAGTAATAAAAATACTGCCAATGGTGTCCCGTGTGCCAGAAGACCAGAAAAAGTCCTCATTTGAGAGCACCACTAGTGCCAATACCTAGTGTTGGGGTACAATTTGACCACATTGCAATGGATCTCATTGGTCCACTGGAAAAATCAGTTGGGTAACCAATATGTTCTGCTGATCTTGAATTACGCCACCCGCTATCCAGAAGCGATACCCTTGCAGAATACCAAATCAACTACTGTTGCCAGGGAGTTGATGCTCCTCTTTTCTCATTTTGGGTTCCCTAAACAAATCCTTACAGATCAGATGACTCCATTTATGTCTCAAGTAATGGCAGAACTGTGTAAGAAGTTGGGTATAGTATGACTGCATACCTCAGTATGCCACCCACACATGGATGGTTTGGTGGAAAGATTTAACAGGACCTTAAAATCTATGATACGCAAGGCTGTCCTGGATAATAAACAGGAGTGGGATGAAGTACTCCCTTACCTCATGTTTGCCATATGTGATGTACCCCAATCCTCAACTGGGATTAGCCCTTTTGAGCTCCTCTTTGGAAGGCAACCAAGAAGCATCCTAGACATCTTGAAGGAAGGTGGGGAACAGCAGAAAATAGAGGAACTGATGTGGAGTTCATTAGGAAATTATATGAATGGCTGTATAAAATAGGGCCTATTGTTCGCGAAAACCTTTATAGAGGCCCAAGCTCATCAGAAATAAACCTATGCTAACACAGCTCAGCTCAGAAAGTTTCATCCAGTGGATAAAGCTCTAATACTAGTGATGGAACAAGAGAGTAAGTTGTTTACCCATTGGCATGGGCTCTATGAAGTAGTGGAACCTGTAAGACCGATAAATTACTGAGTCATGCAGCCAGGAAGGAGACATGCAGATCAGATATACTGGGCGGGATTTAATAGAGATCGAGTCTGCCGGAGGTGCGGTATGCAGACTGATCTTGAATGTTTTTTAAAGTTGCAGTCATTTACAAGGCAAAGCAAAACTGGCTTTGCATTGTAAATTACTGCAACTTAAAAAAAAAAACGATCGAGATGAGTCTGCATCCCGCACCTCCGGCGGACTCGATCTCTATTACATCCCGCCCACCATGTCAACTTGCTCAAACCCTGGCAAGAAGAAAGTCGGGACCCTGTACTTCTCGCTAGACCACTCAGATGTCGCACTGGCTCTTTGAGAGACATGTTGTCCATGGAGTGGTGGGGAAAAGTACAACCCAGCTTCTGCAAGAAGACTGAAGGGTGTTGGCCATCACCAAGAAATACGTGCACTTCACCAAGCTTGGAAAAGTGAAAGGAGGGTATGTTTGGTGAGAGGGTTTGTCTCTTACCTGAATTATCCACATTCTGGTGGAATCAGCTCCCTCCAAGGGAGGCTGGAGTGAAACCTGTGCATTCTGCATTAGCAGTGGAGGTGTGGAATTCCAGGTTTTCACATTTACACAGGCCCAGCTGGAATAATATATGACAAAGTTGTGAGTACGCACTAGTAATACAATTGAAATGAATGGAAAATTGCGATTACATAATTGATACCAACATCATGCTTCATTTTGGATGACTCTAAGTTGGTGGTGCACCCTAAAGGTTTGTGCTAAACACATATAAAAGTACTTTCTGCAAGAAGCAGAGGAAAAGGACAAATATGCCTTTGTAGGGGCACTCTTATGACAGATAATTGTTTAAATATGGATGATGATTGAATGATTAGTGTGAATAAAACTTAACGTTTAATATACACCTTTAAAAGGAAGTTATCCCCAGAGAGTGATGTGTAGCTATAACATAGAAATCTACTAAGGACAGAAAAGAACAATATAAACGTCCTTTGAAGTGTAAATGAGTATTATTATTTATTATTGATAAAAATTCAATGAGTAATCAGCTCCTGTTAAGGGTAATGAATATTCTAATTAACCCTAATTCAATCTACAGGGAGGCACATATGATTACTTCATACAGTACATATCTGGCGAACTATAGTAGTTTTTAATTAGATCTCTGTTGTGATTGACATATACATAAATGATAGTCGGTCAGAAACAATTGTATATTGTAAGAAACCACACTATGATAACTAAGAAAGATGATTTATTAGGATAATCCAGCAGCTTTGAAATCTGTGTCCCCTGTAGATGAGTGAGGTATATATATTGTAATTAAATATCAGTACACATATATAGACATTGCTGATAGTAATAAAGTCTGTGTCCCCATATAACTAAGAGGATTGTGTTTGGGAGGACTTTTATTCCAAGTATGTTAACTCATATTGGTTTTAGCAGATATGCTAGGTAAAGAATAGTACACCATGGAGTAGTGATAAATGCATATATTAAATTGCCATATAATATCAGCAGTTTGCACTGTGAGAAACAAAGTGATATCCCAAAACAGAAAATATGTATGAAAAAGACAAAAAGAAAAAAATCCAAACAATAATGGTAAGTACACAATGACAGTGTTACATGTACTGAATAATGACACTGTCTTCAGTGCAATAAAGAAAAATAATAACAGAAAAATTATACTTGTACTTCAGTGCAATAAAGAAAAATAATAACAGAACAATTATACTTGTACTGAATATCAACCTAAACCATGGACAAATGCAACATGTTTGTGTACATATGTAATGATGATGTGCCCTGAAAAAACAGGGTTGTGTACCACAACACAAGGGTAAGTCCTGAACTATGAGAAGCAACAGTGTTACATGTACTGAATAATGACACTGTCTTCAGTGCAATAAAGAAAAATAATAACAGAAAAATTATACTTGTACTGAATAACAACCTAAACCATGGACAAATGCAACATGTTTGTGTACATATGTAATGACGATGTGCCCTGAAAAAACAGGGTTGTGTACCACAACACAAGGGTAAGTCCTGCACTATGAGAAGCAGCAGTGTTACATGAACTGAATAATGACACTGTCTTCAGTGCATTAAAGAAAAATAATAACAGAAAAATTATACTTGTACTGAATATCAACCTAAACCATGGACAAATACACATATTTGTGTACAAATGTAATAAAGATGTGCCCCGAAAAAAACAGGGTTATGTGTCACAACACAAGGGTAAGTCAATGCATAAGGTGAATTACAATATATAAAGAATAAATCATTGATAACAATTCAAAAAATGTTCATTAACAAAGAGAAGTAATAGTATATATACTGAGTAGTGACACTCATCAGTAAAAAAAAAAAAAACAATTTTTTGCACATGTACTAAATGAAAACATAGAATTTGACATTTATATAGCATAAATAGATATATATGAAAGGGTTTAAGCTGAAGGAAGTAAGACCTGGAATAAAGTAACATGGAGTCACTTCTACTTTCCCCTGTCTACATCAAACAGGGAATGAGAGAGTGACTACAGCGTTTATTCCGGGGGAAACAACAGACTGCTTCTGCAGTCTGAGAATAGAACTAAGTCTCACCCCTGTTACTCTCAGGCATTGCAGGGGGAGTCACAGACAAGGACTTAGATGAGAGAGCGTAGGAGAGCAATAGAAAGATACCTGTCAAGCTGGATTATGGCCTGAGACAAGATCGGTTTAAAATTGAATCGCAGCGACGCTATCCTGCGACTGGCCACAAGACGCCATTTTGCGAATGGCCGCCCAAGCGCCATTTTAGATAAACTCACAATTAAGTACATATGGCGATATTATTATTAGCACCATGCGATTGCATCTTTCACCATTTCTCATACACACATTAATACGCACAATTGCGCTGTTAACTAGTCGCATATTAGCGAATGCATAAGATCCTATATGAAAATGCTGTTTATTAGCTAAATGCGCAGGCATCTGACCCAAGTTAACTAGCGTCCTTATATCAAACCCTGCATACTCACACATTTCATATTCACATACAAGGTTCCATAAGCTTTAAAGTATAAGATTTAAGTTTGTTCATTTAGTATAAATGCTGTGAAATAAAGATTATTTGGTAACTAAGGTTTTATACATGATAAGTAAGCCGTGTTTGGTTTTGTACTGATGCGTACTCTGTCCACAGTATTCCGGTAACGTTGGTGTGGAGATCACATCATGCATTCTCAACTTATGGACCGCAGAGACTTCAAGCAACAAAATGTATATAATATGAACAACTGTTAGGATGTTGCATGAGGCAGGAACCCAGAGACCCCCAGTTGTTAGAGGCTGGGTTGGGTCTATTTGAATCAGCCTGTTAAACACTCTGTAACAGATGCATCCACCTTGGGAACCAATGGCATTAGCAACAAACTTCTCTATTGTCTTGTCTATTTCTGGGGGGTATAAATATATGTGCTCCAACACTGGGGTTTTAGTCTTCATGCTGAATGCTGATTGACAAAGGGGTTTCTTGCTGATGCCTAACATCTGGTCCGGAAGCACTGCGTATGTATACTGTACTTGGGTCTGTATAATTACTTTGCGCCGAATTGTGTCTGGATCAATAGCGTGTAACTGACTGTACTTTTTACTTGAATAATACTTTGTGCTTTGGAACCAAAGATTCCAGGTCTGAAGTCTTTATTTACTGTATGACTGCATACGCAAATTAGCATCATCCTTACAAGGTATATGCAGGATATTAGAAGGTATAGGAAGGAGTGTATAGAGGTTCTAATTCAGTATCGTTAGTTGGGGGCACGTAGTGAAGTCACTTACCTACTCACACGGTACATACGGCTATCGATATTTCAGCAGAGGGTGGAGTGGCCACATTCAGGGTTTACCTGCAACCGCTTTGTGCTGAAAGATCGCTATCCATTTCCGTGTGAACCAAGGAAGCTGACTAGAATCTAGGGACAGGAGAGGAAAAAGTTTGTTTTCCATTGTTGATAGAACCTAATGTTTAAAGGGGTGCTGCAGTATTGAGTACGCGGCTGAGTCACAGTTTTGCGCACAGCAAAGATGCACCTTTGCATACACAGCTAAAAAGCCATCATGCGGTTGTGTGGTAGTCGCATTATTGTGTATGCGACTGGTCGCACAATAGCGTATACGTACTTCCGGTTGTGCTGCCACGTGTTTAAACAAAGCCGTTGAGGTTTACATTTTTCAATTGTTATCAATATCTGGGTTAACATGTATTTTTCTGCACAGGAAAAAGTGTGTAACAGTGAGTATTTGTTGGTAGGGGTAACTTGTTCCCTACAGTTAAAGGTACCGTATGACCTTTAAGGGCTAGTCGCTCAGTAAGCAGCTTACCATTCTATACACAGTAGCAGGTGTACATGTTGTCTTTGTTGTAGAGAGGTGCGTGGAAGTAGCCGACATACAAACTTCCATAAGTGTGGAAGTTGCCTTTTTCAAATCTCATCCAGGTGTATGGGCGCTGCCGTTTAAATTGTCCACAGGTAAGTGAAAGTATCTTGATTGTCTTTCACCAGTTTAAATCTTTATTGAAAGCGTAGGATTTGTCTCAGAATGGGAGCCGTGCAAACAGTAGAGATGTTAGACAATGATATGCTGCTAATGGAAGCACCAATTGGTTCGGCCCATCATTTTATGCATACTAAGTACGGTACTTATGCGATAAGATATTGTGATGTATGGTTTAAAATGACGATGAAGAGTGTTAGACCGTTTCCCAGAACTGTTAGTTTTGATAAAAATGTACTAGATAATGTCTGGGATCACATCAGTCTGATGCGCTCCCGAGAGTAAAAGGTAAAATATTATGAATGTTTAAATTTGTGGCAGCATGAAGGGGATGCGTGGCTTAAAAATGTGCAAGCGACGCAAACTAGCATTGCGAGTGCATTGCCAGAGAATACATCCGCAACGCTAAATTGCAATACGGGCGAGCCGCAAAATGGCGCACACGTGCGGCGAGGTAGCATTGTGGAGAGTATTGCCAGCAGTTCACGCTCACCTCCCCCACCTTATGTGGATGGAGGTGCAAGTACAGTTACCAAAACCCAGAGACCCCCAGTTGTTAGAGGCTGGGTTGGGTCTATTTGAATCAGCCTGTTAAATGCTCTGTAACAGATTCATCCCCCTTGGGAACCAATGGCATCAGCAACAAACTTCTCTATTGTCTGGGATCACATCAGTCTGATGCGCTCCCGAGAGTAAAAGGTAAAATATTATGAATGTTTAAATTTGTGGCAGCATGAAGGGGATGCGTGGCTTAAAAATGTGCAAGCGACGCAAACTAGCATTGCGAGTGCATTGCCAGAGAATACATCCGCAACGCTAAATTGCAATACGGGCGAGCCGCAAAATGGCGCACACGTGCGGCGAGGTAGCATTGTGGAGAGTATTGCCAGCAGTTCACGCTCACCTCCCCCACCTTATGTGGATGGAGGTGCAAGTACAGTTACCAAAACCCAGAGACCCCCAGTTGTTAGAGGCTGGGTTGGGTCTATTTGAATCAGCCTGTTAAATGCTCTGTAACAGATTCATCCCCCTTGGGAACCAATGGCATCAGCAACAAACTTCTCTATTGTCTTGTCTACTTCTGGGGGATATAAATATGTGTGGTCCAACACTGGGTTTTTAGTCTTCATGCTGAATGCTGATTGACAAAGGGGTTTCTTGCTGATGCCTAACATCTGGTCCGGAAGCGCTGCGTATGTATACTGTACTTGGGTCTGCATAATTCCTTTGCGCCGAATTGTGTCTGGATCAATAGCGTGTAACTGACTGTACTGTTACTTGAATAATACTTTGTGCTTTGGAACCACAGATTCCAGGTCTGAAGTCTTTATTTACTGTATGACTGCATACACAAATTAGCGTCATCCTTAGAAGGTATAGGCAGGATATTAGAAGTTATAGGAAGGAGTGTATAGAGGTTCTAATTCAGTATCGTTATATCTCACAGGAAAAGTCCATGGGTCAGAGCTGCTGGTGTGGTTATTCTGAGTAGAAAAAGGAGGGGGTTTAACACCCTATTGTTCCTCAGCACACTGAGTAGTACCTGCAACAATATATGAAGACTATATGGTCATAGAAATCAGAGATATTAGTTGCATGCATTTGCAAATACATGGGAAGCTGCTAGGCCTTGTGACGGCTTCTCTGTCTCTAGTGGTTATTCAGAGATCAGCATGCTAAATGAGCATAGACAGAGACAGGACAAGTGTTTTGCCGGGAGGCTTGTTCACCTGATCACCAGACTTTGCTCTGGCTTCCTGCCTTTTACAGAAAGTCTGCCCAATCATAGGGCTGTGTTGCCGAGTGGCTGTACATCTGACCAATGACCAGGGGATGTCTAACAGCCCATCATGTTACTGTTAGGAAAGGAAGGGGTGTATCCAAAGAACAAAATTAGCATATGTAAGCAAACTGAGAGATTGTGTGTCTGACAGCACACAAGCGCTGGATAATGCACTATCATAGTGCAAATGAACAAATAACGATAATCTTATGAAATTCATGCATAAACTGTTCATAAAACATAAGTATCAAATAAAAGTATGTGAGAAAATATTTTTAAAGAGGATATATTATAGTAAAAATATACACTTATAAACTTAATAGATGAAAATAATACGTACAGCACCTGGTATTCTCAGGTGGTCTCCCATCCAAGCACTTACCAGGCCCAACACTGCATAGCTTCCAAGATCAGACGCGATTGGGCATCAGCCAACAAAAAACCTTAGAACACTCAAAAAAATATGCAATTTTTTGGGCGAAAATTAAAAAAGTGGGGGGGACAAGGATAAAAAGTAGCGAAATAGGTTTCCTGGAGGGCTGTATGGTTGGGACAGGTGTTTTTAGAATTGCAGGTGCATTTTTCACATTTTAAGTGCAAGTGCACTTTAGAGACACAAAAATATGCTAGCACCCATTTTCAAGTACCCCAAATTTGACTGGACTATTTATTTTCATCAAAAAAACAGTTTTCTATCATTCTTTACCACTTTTACAAATATGCTTCTAGAAAGCATTTAACACAACTTAAGGACACAAAGTACGTTTATTAGGGCTAATAGTACACATCTGTAATGATTTCCAGTGTCAGTGCGTCTTATTTTGGGGTACAGACTGATTCCCCCAATCTATTCAGTATTTTCCGCCTGTTATGCATTCGCCTATTTGCGTTTTCGGCTGTTCTGTAATTGAATAGGGTTAATCGCATGGATGAGCATGCCGTGAATTTGTGTCCCGAAAAGGCTTTTCACGTCTAATTGAATATGGGACTCAACTGGGAACAGTGGAGCTACAAGTCCAGGATCTAGCACACCACTGCTTCTGACACAGCAATGACTCTGCTTAATGTGCTTGACACACAGACCGAATTTTATAATACTTTATTACACACTCTCACACATCATACTTACCCTTTCCTTGAATGTGCTCAGTCATCTTGTCCATGTAAAAGTCCATGGTCTTGGAAAAACAAAATAAACACAAACACTTAAACCCACGGACATGCTGTACACTATGTACAGCACTATCCGACATCTGATAGTTCCCTTGTGAGACGCTGCATTAGACAATGGTGAAGGTCTATTTGGTTAAGAGTTGGACACTCTGAGCCAATAAGCGGATGATTTCAAATGGGTTAATTTTTTTAAAAAGAGTGTGCCTCCCCCAAAGCATAACCAGCCTCGGACTTCGGAGCCTGGTATGGTACTGGAAAATTGGGGAAAAAGTATTAGACCCCCGAGCTGAACCAGCATAATAATAATAATAATAATAATAATTTTATTTATATAGCGCTTTTCTCCTAAAGGACTGAAAGTGCTTTACATTTACAGTACAAAATACAAAATAAGCTTAAACAAGGGACATTAGTGAAATGCTTGGGTGAATAGGTGAGTCTTTAGTCTATTTTTGAAGGATTCTAAAGTGGAGGCCTCTCGAACTGTGCGGGGAAGTAAGTTCCAAAAGGTTGGAGCCACAAAACTGAAAGCTCGACCCCCAGACGAATTCCGGGAGATTCTAGGTACTGTCAATAGTCCTTCGTCAATGGATCGCAGAAATCGAGTGGGACAGTATGGGAATCAGAAGCTGCTTCAGGTACCCTGGGCCATGGTCATGAAGGGCTTTGTAAGTTATTAATCCAATCTTGAAAGCATGGGGGCTAATACTACAGCAGGGATACACACAGCGTGGGGTCCTCATGCCACAAACTGCTCAGCCCAGAGCTAGAAATCCTAGGAAAAAAAGTGATGACCCCCAAATATAATAGGGTCCCTCTTTCTAATCAACCAGCTCAGGACTCTTCCCCACAGCCCTGGTGTTTGTGGGTGTGGGGGTCATTTGTAAAGAATAGATTTAATATTGTTCTCTACAGTGGAACCACAGGTCCCAGCAAGCCTACCTATGGCATGCCAGACTTTGAGAACCACAAGTGCCAGCATGCCCTGACAGAACACACACTGAATGTTGTAACACTTTATTACTCACACTTCATACTTAACTTGTGCTTGGATGTGTCAGGTCTCCTTGTCCATGTACAAGTCCAGGGTCTTGATAAAATAAAAAAATGCAAACATCTGAGACCACAGACATGTTTTACACTATGTACAGCCTACCCAAGATCTGACAGTTCCCACATGGGTCCCCACACCAGACAATGGTGAAGCGCTGACTGGCTTAGAGTTGGACACTCTCAGCCAATCAGCAGATTCTGCCATAGAACCATCTGCTGATTGGTTGAGAGTGTTCAACTCTGTATATGTGTATGTATGTGTGTATGTATATATTTTTATATATATATATATATATATATTAAAAAACAGGATGATTTTTGTCAACACCTTCAATGAGGCAAGTTCCTCCATCAAACATTCAGTTAATAAACATTGGCCCCTGATCACTTCGTACCAACACCTTAGGATAATTTCCCAACCAAGAAACCAGGTTGTTACCGCTGCCTGGGGTGCATTACCTGTAGGTACATGGAGACGGGTGATTACATTATGCACCCTTATTCAGGCCAAAAAATCCTTATTAAGCATACATTGACATGCACAAGTTCTTTCGTAATTTATGCCATAAGATGTCCATGCGGCTTAGTATATATCGGGAAAACTATCTGTCGGTTCCGTGAAAGGATTGCCCAACACCGTTCTGCTATACGTCTGGTCCTAAATGGTAGAGACTCTGACCAACCAGCCACACGCCATTTTAAAACATATAACCACTCTCTGGTCACTTTACGTTACAAAGTGGTGGATCATATTTCACCTTATACCAGAGGTGGTGACAGGGAAAAAGCCCTTTTGAGACTTGAAGCGAGATGGATCCATTTGATGAACAGTGTGGCCCCATATGGGCTGAATGAAAGCCTACAACTGTCCTGTTTTCTATAAACATATATTGTTTATTCAACATAACCATATATTTTTCCATAGATATTTTTTTCTTATATCTCTTTTCCGTTTTTTATTTATTCCCATGAAGATATGGGGATATATATTTAGTTACTCTGTTTTGGTAGTATTTTTGTCAGTACCCGAATGGATTACGACTATTGGTCTATATCCCCAGTGCCCTGCATTATTTAACAAACTATACAATTTTGTCTATATATACAATTTTTTTAGTTTATCAATCCATTTATTGTTTATGCATGCCCATTACCAAACTTCTTTGGTCTCATGTTGTGCCCTTTGTCCTTTTGTTTGTTTCTTGCTTTTAAATTGTCAGTTGGTATAGTTTCATTTATGTAATTGTTTGTTGGGTATCTGTCACTTATGTCCGAGGATGCCGCTTAGGGGTGTGTGCACATGCGTGCGTCCACGCTAGGCACACTGCATCTCTGCCAGCATCTTGTTTGTTTGGGAGTCTGGGGCTTGGTTGCCTTGGTTACCGGCTGGGACGCGGGTGAGGGCACGTGGGCTGCGAGTTGCAGCTGCATGACGTCACTCCCCCTGCGCCGGCACCCGGACTCAGCACATGGGTGAGTTTTGTCTGTCTATATATAGTGTCGGTTTTGTGTTTTGCACTGTGGAGCCTTGAGCAAAATCCCCTGTGCGGGATTGAAATGTTGGCAATAAATGACTTAAAGGTCTATTTTCCTGTGATGGTTTCCAAGTCCTGAGAGTGCCACCTGTTCACTGCAATATATATATATATATATATATATATATGTATATATATATATGCGCAACAATGTTACATTATTTTAGCATTTCTACTTTTCCATATGGTGAATTCTGAGGTAATTGAATCTCGCATCCAAAGAAGTTCGATGATATAAGGCTTACTGATAATTCAGAAAACATAAGTGCAATGTATATGTTTGTTTTCAAGTTATTTTCAGATTTCTTTCTTTTTCCTATATATCGCAGCAAATGGTTGGAGACTACCATTTTGTGCATTTTTGGATTTGATTAAAGAACTACCCTTTACTTGTGTAGGAACTGTAGGTTCAGCTATGGATACTCATCTATGAGAGCATAAACATAATTAGTCAATGTTTATAAAGTTTATAACACAATGGAAAAATTTATATACTGTATTTATATGAAATGGGGAGCATTTTTTAATCTGGGGTCAAACGCTTCGAGGCAGCATCTCAGATCCGATAGCTGCATCCGAAGATGCAGGATCGGATCAACATTATGACCATCGGTTGAGATGTTTGCAGCATCGGCCATTTCAGTTAGCTTAAGCTTACTCAGAATATCCACATCCTTCCATCTTCCCGAAGCCAGTAAATCTGCATCAGCAGACACAGACATTGGCCTCTGCATTCCTAGAAAATGGGGCAGCCCTGCCCAAAATGGCCACAGCATGTCAATCATGCTGCAGTTTAAACGGGACTACGACCGCCCTCTCAGTGATCGGCATATGCGCAGTACATATTCTGTGCATGCGCTTATCACTAAACATCGGCGTTGTAGACAAACCATGAATCAGGTTCATGGCCTGTTATATAAGTGCAACTGGGATTTTTGTTTTTCGACATTTTGACAGACAAGATAGTTCAAACTGTCATAACCATCCCTTTTTTCTGTTTTTATTTTCCTGTGACTTGTAAAACTGCACTTAATATATTTGACCAATTTTATTTTTAATATGTAAAAATAAGTGTGGTGATTTGTGGCATTTGAAAATAGTGCTTTTGCTGCAATTTAACAGCAGTTTTTCCTTTCATAAAATTTGCAGTTTGAAAATTCCCGGGCTTAGATCATGTATATAAAGAATATTTGTCCTAAACTAGGGTTAAATTGGACAAACAGCCATAAACGTTTAGTATATTCTGAAACCATGCTTTATGTCTAGAATTTATATGTTGTGAATATCTGATAGCTGCGTCTCTGAAACGACACTGCAGGAAACTGCTAGTTTTCTTAACAACAGAATTATTAAGTAGTCATTCACTAATTTCAAGTGTTTTACAATAATCATGAAAATAGAACAGAGATATAATTTAGTTTCTAGTTATCAGATTATTTGAAATACATTTTCTGATCAGGTCAAACGTCTCAAGGAAAAATAGTATCTGTTCTGTGGTAATACACGGCAGTCCTTTTGTAGTTTACATATTGATTTTGATAATACAAAAATATTATAACTCCACATAAGAAACAATTAGACACATGTCTTTGCACTCTTAACACCTGTTTGTTGAACATTTATAATTCATGCTTTTTACAGAATAAAACAATTAACAATAACAGGTTGCAGGTTTCAGTCTCAGACTTTTACTATACTGAATATACTGAATATATATTGGCCAGACTGTGAACTTAGGTAACGGACTACAAGTCTCAGACTTTTGCTGATAAGTAATGTTATTTAGCATATCACTGCATAGTATATTAGTTTGATGTTTTTAGTTTCTTTGTTAGCTCATTGAGCCTGTTATTAGCCTAGTGTTATGTGCTGTGTGTTTTTTTAACTCAATTTATTGCTAGCCATATTAGTGGGAGGGTGCTGGGCTTGTAAGCAATCAGTAATTTAACATGCCAGGTCTCCTACATATTGGTCATTAGTAGGCTGTAATAGCCTGGCTGGAATTGCTCCATTCAAAAGTGCATTTTAACATTAATACTAGCGTTACACCAGCGTTGAACCGAAGTGGAACAGAAGGGAAAAAACCGATCTGCACTTCTAAAAACTTAATCTAGTTTTGGAGAAAAACCATCAACAAAGGTGATTTTAAAATCTCACTGCTACAAACTCCTGCTGACTGCATAACCTGGACTTTCAAAACTGAACTCTGGTTGCTACAAAAACTCTGGCCATCACTTGCTACTATTTGTGCTGCCTCCGTGCTTAACAGATAATCTTACTGAATACTGTTAATATCAGCTTAACTCTGTAATAATGCCTTTTTACATTAGCACTTTGGTCTAGTCTTACATGATCTAGCTACTGCTACTCTCTACTCTAATATTCAATTTCTGCTCCCATCTTATCTCCACTTTTTCTAAACTCTATAATATATTTTTGTTGTGCTGACACTGTACCTCATCCTTACCATGACCATGTTGTCTCCTCCCTTCACTCAGTTTATAACTAATCTTTTGTTCTGCCCTCTGACTCCACCTCTATCCTTTCCCCCTGGTCTCCTCCACCTCCTCCTATCTCCCCTTCTCTCTCTGCCTTCCTCCCCCTCTTCTCCCATTACTCCATTTTCTTTCTCTTATACCCCCCAAGGATCCTACTACCCCACTGGTAATCTTTCCTCCCTTACTTATCTCCCTTTCACTTCGCCCCACTTTCATTCACGTCTCCTTAACGTCCCTCCCTGCCCACTTCCTACAGGGTCCCCTCCTAGCACAGGAGCACGCATGATCCCTACACTCTATTCATCTCGGTCTCCCAAAGTATTCTCATCTCCACGCTATTGCAACCCTGATAATCTCATTCACATCTCTCCTATCAACTCTGTCACTCTATCCTGTGCCCTCTGGAATGCCAGATCAGTCTGTAACAAACTGGCCCCCACCCATGACCTTTTCATCTCCAACTCCCTGAATCTCCTGGCCATTACTGAAACCTGGATTTTACCCTCTGACACCACTTCTCCTGCAGCTCTCTCTTATGGGGGCCTCACCTTCTCCCACACCCCCAGGCCTGGGGGTCGCCATGGTGGTGGTGTTGGGGTCCTTCTATCCCCTGGTTACTCATACCAACATATACCATCAGAACCATCCCTTACATTCTCCACATTTGAAGTTCATGCTATACGCCTCTTCCAACCAGTACACCTCAGAGTAGCTGTCATCTACCGTCCCCCTGGCCCTCCCTCCAAGTTCCTTGACAACTTTGCTTCCTGGCTCACTCACTTTCTCTTCTCAGACCTTCCCTCTATTATCCTCGGTGACTTCAATATTCCTATTGATATCCCCACAGAATCTGCTGCCTCCAAACTACTCACCCTCACTTCCTCATTTGGACTCTCCCAATGGACCTCCTCACCCTCCCATGTGAGAGGGCATTTGCTTGATCTGATATTCACTCACCGTTGTGATATTTCTGCTTACTCCAATTCTCCATTTCCCCTCTCTGACCATCACCTCCTCTCTTTTAACCTATCCCTCTCTCCTTCCCCTCCACTACCTCCGAAAGCCACCATCACTAAGCGTAACATTGAAGCAATCGACACTGCTTTCTTTTCTTCCCTACTTGACTCACTTCTCTCCCCTATCCTCTCTTTCTCCTGCGCTGAACAAGCTGCTTCCCTATACAATGCCTCCCTTACTTCTGCTCTTGACTCTGTTGCTCCGGCGATCACTACTCACCCTCGCAAATTCACACCTCAACCCTGGCATTCCAAATGCACCAGATACCTGCAAAAATGTTCACGAACCGCCGAGCAACAGTGGAGAAGATCACGCTCTCAGGCAGATTTTCTCCATTTCAAATTCATGCTGTCATCCTACAGTGCTGCCCTTTCCCTCTCTAAACAGTCATATTTCAAGAATCTCATCTCCTCCCTGTCCTCAAATCCCCAGCGTCTCTTTTCCACCTTCAACTCCCTCCTCTGTCCACCCCCTCCTTGTCTCCCCTCCTTGCTCTCTGCCACTGACTTTGCTACCTATTTCACATCTAAAATTGATTCCATACGTCAGGACATCATATCCAACCAGTCCCCCAGCTCTCCACCTCCTCCTTTCCCGGATCACCCCTCCCCATCCATTTTACAGACTCTGACATCCTTCTCCCCTGTGACTGGAGAGGAAGTTAAGGCCCTTATCCAGTCCTCCCCCCCTTCCACCTCTCTGCACGACCCTATCCCCTCCCACCTCCTCTGCTACCTCTCTCCTGCCTGCTCCCATCTTGCCCACCTCCTTAATCTCTCCCTCTCATCTGGCACTGTTCCTTCTGCATTCAAGCATGCCCGTGTTTCCCCCATTCTTAAAAAACCTAACCTTGATCCTAACATTCTCTCTAACTACCGTCCAATCTCTCTCCTCCCTTTTGCCTCCAAACTCCTTGAGCGTATTGTTTACAACCGCCTCACCACATTTCTTTTATCCCACTCCCTCCTTGACCCTTTTCAGTCTGGCTTCCGTTCTCTCCACTCCACTGAAACTGCCCTCACAAAAGTCAGCAACGACCTCCTTGCTGCCAAATGCAAGGGCCACTACTCACTGCTCATTCTCCTTGATCTCTCTGCTGCTTTTGACACTGTGGACCACCCTCTACTGCTGCATATACTTCACTCCCTTGATCTACGTGACACTGCTCTCTCCTGGCTGTCCTCCTACCTCTCTGACCGTTCCTTCTCTGTTTCCTCTCATGGCGACTCCTCCCCCCACAGCCTCTTACAGTAGGTGTTCCCCAAGGTTCTGTTCTTGGACCTCTCCTATTCTCTCTCTATACATCTTCTCTAGGTAAACTCACCAGCTCTTTTGACCTCCATTATCATCTCTATGCTGATGATACTCAGATCTACCTTTCCTCACCTGATCTTTCCCCCTCTATACTGACTCGTATCTCCAACTGTCTCTCTGCTATCTCTTCCTGGATGTCCCAGCGATTTCTCAAACTTAATATGTCTAAGACTGAACTGATAGTCTTCCCACCCTCCCACATATCATCATGTCCCACTATTTCTTTATTAATAGATGGCATTACTATCTCATCTAGCCCCAAAGTGCATTGTCTTGAAGTCATCCTGGACTCTTCCCTCTCCTTTAAACCACATATTCAGAACCTCTCACAGTCCTGTCATTTCCATCTCAAGAATATTTCCAAGATCAGACCCTTTCTCACCCAGGATGCTACCAAAACCCTTGTACATTCACTGGTCATGTCCAGACTGGACTACTGTAACCTTCTCCTAGCTAGCCTCCCCAAATCCCATTTCTCTACTCTCCAGTCTGTGCTCAATGCTGCTGCTCGGCTCATCTTCCTCTCCAAATGCTCTACATCTGCCTCCCCTCTTTTGCAAGCCCTCCACTGGCTCCCATTCCCTTTCAGAACCCAATTCAAGGCTCTTACACTCACTTACAAAGCCCTCACCCATTCCTCTCCCATTTACATGTCTGATCTCATCTCCCTTCACTCTGCTGTCCGCCCTCTTTGTTCACTTAATACACGCCGCCTTTCATGTGAATTGATTACTTCCTCCCACTCCCGCCTCCAAGACTTTGCCCGTGCTGCTCCTCACCTTTGGAACTCCCTCCCTCTCCCTATCAGACTCTGCACCTCTCTACCATCTTTCAAACGAGCTCTTAAGACCCACTACTTCATTAAAACCTTCCAGCTCTCATCCTAACTTGCTGCTACATCTTCCTTTCTCCCGGCCCACCCAATTCTGTGTCACTCCTGTTTGTCTTCCCCTCCCTTAAAGAATGTAAGCTCTTCTGAGCAGGGCCCTCTACCCTCTTGTGCTTCTCCCTACTGTAATTTAATTTATCTCTTACTAGCCACTAGGGCAACCAACACTTGGCTGCTTATGTGGGCGTTAATGTCACTAATATAGCAATGTTTATCCATGTCCTGTATTGTATTGTAAGTCAATGGTTACTTTTTTGTCTACGTACTTTGTAAGGTGCTGCGGAACACTTGTGGTGCCATATAAATAAATGATAATAATAATAATAATAATAATAATAATAATTAATATTTATCTTGTCATAATAGGTTGGTTGATTTCTAAAAAGTCAATGATGATAATTTAAATTGCCTATTGCTTGTTTATTTAGCTGATACAAGATGTTTTTAAGTATTTAATTTCTATACCCTCACAAGGTGAGGTATAACAGAGTTGTTTTCTGAGACCTCATTAATAGAACTGCGTAGGAAACATATTATTCAACATCAATAGTTATTTATATGATCCTGTAGACATACAGTCTAATAAATATTGGGAATTCAAAAATATGGTTAGTTGGTGCCCTTGGTTTTATAAATCGCACTACACTTTGTACCTGGCAGATCTAAAAATCCAATAACTTACTTCTATTTATTAAAATTGAGCCCATCAAGACCACACTGGCAGTCTATCAAGAGGTATAATAAAAAATATATGACATGAAGTCAGAGATGACAAATAATTGCTGATTCAGCAAATGAAGCCACTTCTTTGATATCTTATCTCATTGCCTATTAAAAAAAATTCTGTCTGAAAATCTTCAGCTAGAAAACATGCATTTAAATATTTATTACTGTATATGGTCTTATATTTATCTCCTTACAAACCCAAGAAAGTGTATGCCATTAAGATGTCCATCTTTAAAAGAACCTCCCACTTTTATAAATTGACATAATATTGTTAATGGTACTCCAACTCTGTGTACAGAAAAAAAGGAAGAACACTATATTCATACTAAACATAACAATTTATCCAAATCACATAAATATCTTATATACTTTATAATGTTATGATCTATAACAATATATAATACAGATAATAAAATGTATCTTATTATTCTGTGATTATGCATTAAAAGTGATGCTCACAACCTGAGACTTGTTGCTCTATTTTTTACCATCAGATTATTCCATTTAATTTCCCAATGCTGCATTTTATTGTATGTAAATGGGATTATGCAGGAAATCTGCTTTGTGATACAATAGGAAATCCTGGAACTGGATATTGAGGTTTTATATTTGAGTTAGTGTGAATTATTATTGTCTTGCACAAATCTACTCACCTTACCTTTCTACTTGATCCCATTAATCTACTTCACAACTGGATGCTCCTTATTTATTTTCAGTTTTCAATAGTTTATTGAACTGTTTCTGGTAGTTGGATACAAGTTTATTATTGAGGAGCACAGTACCATAATGGAGAGATCAAAGAAATTGACCAACAATTTATTATATCAGTGTCCAAATAAGAAACAAAATAAAGTAATAAAATTTTCATCTATGTACATGCCAAACAGCAGCAAATTTGGGCTGTAGCCACAACAACACACATAGGGGGATTCAAAGCTTTCCATGTAGAGATTGTCATAGCTCTGGGAAAATCTGGTGTTCATTGCTGTCCTATCACCAGAAAAAAAATAAGTGTTATCAAATAAGTCAGAATAAAAAATATTTATATAATTACAGTCCCCCTAAAGGTTATTCCTATCCTGCAAAAGACATTCCTTGACAGCATTTACCCTTCCTTATATGGGATATTGGTATATAAAGATTGTTCATCTTTAAAAAATCCATAAGTATTTTTCTATTCAACATTGCTGACATTTGTAGTTGTTGTGTGTAATCTATTGCTAGATCAGGCTGCAAAAAAATCTTAATAAAAGGATAAATTAGATATTGAAGATCACAATCCTGAAATAATAGGGAACCCCAGAGAAGAAATTAGTGATATTTGGATTTTAGGTGAGTGGTAATACAGTAAATCATGGTGATGAAAAAATAAACATAACAATTAACATTTGGTCCTGCTGATTACCTTCTCAGACAGGGCTCTGTCTCATTTGTTCTCCTTAATTTTAATTATTTTTTTATGATATTCTTAACTATAGGATATCTGCACCACCTCCTTTGTACACAGTTTGTATAGTGATTGAATTATTGGACATTAACTTATAAACTATACTTTCCCATAATTCTTTGTCAAATATAATGTTTTGGATGTATCTTTGGGAAGTGTTTACAGGTTGAGTCTCCCATATCCAAATAGTCTAAAATACAGATTTTTTTTTTAGCCTGAGTGAGATAGCGAAACCTTTGCTTTCTGATGGTTCAATGCGGACAAACTTTGTTTAAGGCACAACATTAAAATGATTGTATAAAATTACTTTCCGGTTGTGTGTATAAGGTATATATGAAACATAAATGTATGGATACAAACTTTGTTTGAGCCACAAAATTATTGAAAATATTGTATGAAATTACCTGCATACAGTGTGTATAAGGTGTATATGAAACATAAATGCATTATGTGTTTATATGTGGGTCCCATTACCAAGATATTTCATTGTGGTATGCAAATATTCCAAAATACAGAATAATCTGATATCCAAAATACCCCTAGTCCCAAGCATTTTGGATATGGGAGACTCAATATTGTAAATATAAATGTATTTGATTTATTTATTTAATTTGACTGAAGTAGATCATATATATCTAAAAAAATCTAAATTGGCGGTTTTAAATGTATTTATTTAGATTTATATATTGCAAGTAGTTGCAACTTATGTGGCCATTAATATTTGAACTTAAATAATGCATGATCAGGACTGCTGATTTACGTGAAGTCCCTGTGAAGATATTTTTTTTCCTCAAAGTTTACTTTTATTTCTTAAGGTACACTAAATTATGAAATAGTCTTTTCTTGGTTTCTATGTATGAAATATTTTTATTTACTCAACCTGCAAATTGATAAAATTCACTCTGACCTCTGTTTTTTTAGAGATGTAGGGGAAATTCAATTAACCATGAGTAAGTGCAGGTATATGCCTCACGGTAGTGCTGGTCTCACAGCATACAAAAAATGTGTGTTTGGGGTGAGATGCAATGCTGTTGCAAGAGTTTCCTCTCCCACGGCTAATTGAATTCCCCCTTAGATTGTATGTGGTACTATTTCAAAATTTATTCAACAAACTCTTATACCATAAGATGTTTGAACTTTTAAAAGTGGATATTGCTACTTACTGAAAACCAAACTGTGATAAATATAAAATGTAATTATATTGCAAAAAAAAAAAAAAAATTTTTTTTTTTAAAAATCTCCACGTAGGGTCTGCAAATTTAGATGTTATTTTATCTATTTGATCATGAACTTCTGGGACTAGCAGTTTCTTAAATAATTGGTCTCTTGATTGACATTAATACTAAAACAGAGGATGCTATTACTGTACAATTGATGATACAAATTATCTTGCTTTCATAGATTGCCCTTTTTTATGCGCCATACAATTTTCAGATTAGTACAGAACAATTACATTATTCTACTTGTGAACCAAGAGAAAAATCATTCCATAAACATGACCTTATTAATGCTTATCTATGTTTCACATCAGATAGATAATTTACATATATTACATATTTTCTCTAGTTTGGTACTTTTACTTTGCAGGATTCTCATATAGATGGCCTTGAGGCCAAAATTGATTATGTCTGGCATTATCAAGAAGAAGCATAGTAGGAGCTTTCATCCTGTTTTACTCTAAAATTAAAGATCTGAAAGCTAAAGTTGAGGACAATGTCAGAATGAAAATTATTCCAGAGTCTGCGAATTCTCAAGATTTTGTTTGGCTTTCATTTTGGCTTATACAAACAACTGGGCACAAAGGAAGCATTTGTTCCTGGATAGAGCACATAGAGCTGAAGCCTTTCTCAGATTAGAGATATCACAGGTATCAGAGAGTTATATTTTTTTTATAAAGAAAAGCTTATAAAAGTGGCAAGAAATTATCCAACAACCTCTGTGGTGTTATCTCTTATCTGTTACCCACTTTGAGAGAGAAGCTGGGCCAAGATATGTTTTTATGACAGGTAAGATGAGTGTGTGTTCTTTAAAGGTGTATGGGATGAGAACATAAAGATAGAGATTGATTAGGTGAGCTACACTTAGACATACTTTGAAGGAGTGGAGATATTCAGAGGGAAGTGGCTTGAGGTGTCAGGGTGTGAGGTGAAATGATTGGATTAGAATTAACTGAGTGTATTAGAAAGAGCTGTAGAAGGTGTTGCCAGGAAGTCCACAGCACAGTGCCAGTGACATCACTGTCAGGAAATCTCCAGTCGACTTTCATGGCCACCCTATCCTGCCCCATTGTCTGCCTCGTCTATATTAGAGGAGGCCACTATCTGTGTGATGTAGCACCAGATCTCCCAAGCTGCACAACAATGATGCTGTTTCTAGATCTACAGAGGGAGTCACAATAAGTGGAAGGTTCTGCTAGCGCTGAAGTATTTACTGTGTATTCTAATGGAGTGAAGGTATTCTGCTCACAATATATTAACTAACAATCCAAGCTAGAAGATGCTTTTTGGAGGAGAATGTGAACTCAAAGGAACAATAGTTTGTACCACAAAGTTTTAGATTTTTCACTGTTCAGCCTACAGATTTTACAATGTATTTTACTCTACTGCTAGTGACTTAATATTGTAGTTGTTTATTCAGATTTTGTCTAGGACTGAGCCAGCAGTGCAATGGACAACATATTCATAGCCCAGGACACTGTACAGCTGACAGCCTCCATTTCTAAGAGGTGAGATGAAACATTATTTATTAAACAGCCCCATATGGAAAATTGACTGCGACTGATACTGTTTATGGTATTATTATGTCAATTGCCACATGTTATCTGAGTATTATGCCTTTGTTTCAGATGTTTCAAGCTGGGTCTGTTTTCGTCACTCAGTGGTGATCAGAGCACACACTAAACTAGAAATAAAATTAGTTTCATTTTTCATATATAATATGTGCCTTATTAGCATTGATTAAACTTTTTACATTTCCAGCTATTTTGATTTTTGTCACTTCTTTAAAATCTCACAATTTTCCTTTCCAAATAATTATTCTGTTGATGCTTTAGAACATGGTAGAGAACAGTGCTAACCATTTGTCAATGTAAATTCATGTAAATTACTATAGAATGTTGTCATGGCAACTTGTACCATAAGATATGTAAAGGGATATTTTTCATTGGTTAAATGTTCATGAAACATAATAATATCATTATGCAAGATAAATTCATAAAGAATTATCAGGGGATCAACTCTTACACATCTAGTTAAGTCTTGTTTTATGGACTGTGTTCCATTTTTTACCCTATGCCAGGATATTTTGAAATGCTTTCAGTGTATTTTAATCAATACATACTTCTCTAATAATTGTACAGGCCATACCAAAAGTGAAGGATAGCAGCAATTATACACTTGTCATGAGTAAGTTACTAGATATCTCGATATTACTTTGACTCACTCACAATTGCTTTGTATACTTTTATTATATAATGCAATATTCAACTAATTTACATTTTTTGCACCTTTTCATTCATTCAAGATGTAAATATACTGTAGTGCACAGAAAGAAAGGATTAGGGAAATAAAACTATGTTAGAAATTTTATCTCTGGAGTTTTTAGTAATTGATGGAATGTTTTTGTTACAATACAAAAATGAATCAAAAGTGTTGGGGTGGATTTTGACAACCATCATGGCAAGAATCATATCATAGCAGCACAATTAAATCTCACAACATAATGTTTTTCATGGCACGCTGCCCATCACAGAAGTGCCCAGGACAAGCAGAAAGCATTGTTATATTATTTAGTGCAAATTAGTGCTTGAAAATCTGACTTGCTTCACTCTCTGAGGTTGAGCACTCCTTGTACTTGACGTCATGTTGTGACCTGAAGGAACAGTCAGAGGAGGCAGAGCAGCACTCAGAGGGGCTATTTCCAGACACTACCCATATGGGTGATTATGTAACTTTGTTTTTCGGGCTTTGTAGGCACACACCCTGCGCACTGCATGTACCAGCCACGATTTCTCATGCTGAATAACATGGGCAGTTTCGGGAAAGGATGGAGAGTATTTCTTTTTTCTCAAAACCAGTTTCTTTCTATTGAAACTGAGTCACACTTCTCACAACCAACTTGTTTTTCTGGTGGGATATTTGGCATGTTTTCCACAGTTTGGGAAATCTCACATTGATATATTTAGCACTTTGTTTGCTTAATATGTCTAAGATCAGGACAACAATGTCAAGTATGTTGCTTTGTAGAAATATGATCTTCAAGTATTCTTTTATTGAGGAGTATTGCCTTTAGCAAATTATGCAGTTTTAAAAAATCATTGAAAATTCTTTGGTTTCCATAAATATCATTTTAGTAAATTTCCCACTGGACTATTCCTCTTGAGCCCTCCTCACAACAGTACATATAAGAACACAAGTCTCATGGTTCATTTATTTTACAAAAAACAACACACCACAATCCCAGCTGTCATCTTATATCATAAAACCTGGGTCACTTTTCACAAAGTCCGGTATTGAATATTAATGAACAAAGAATTGAGTAAGCTGTTCTAGATATATAACATCTCAAGAAGCATAAGTCTTCCATACAGAAAACACATGAACAGCTGTGGAACAAGGGTAAAAATCTTGAAAGTAACTTGCAACTGATTGTTCTCCCAGAAAGGGTCAGCCCGCACTCAGTTTTTCTCGACAACATTTCTCCAGATACATAAGCTGCTGGAATAAAATGCATCTGTTATCAAAGAAAGTGTATATACACTGGCACCTTCAAGTGAAAACATGAAGGAAAGACTTGAACAGTTATATTCAGATACCTCAATTATGCTCAGAAAGTAGATACCTGGAGAGTGTTTAAAAGTAGAAAATATTATTTTGCTGAAGGTTCATAAACAGTATTCACCCATTTATAATAGACTAGTTATATAGGGAAAAAGTTTACATTGCTGTACCTAGCAGGATTAAGTATTTTTTCAGATAGTGATTATAAAGACTCTGGCCCAAATGTAATAGCCTGATGAGATTTTGGGGATATTACCGCTAGATTTAAAGTTGCAATTTGTCTTATAACAAAATGCCACATTAAATTGGTATGGTATGATTTGGTGACATTGAGAAGGTTGACACAAGAATGTTAACAGGTTCTGATTGCCGACAGTCAGAATGGTGACAATAGATTGACAATCAATATGTAGACATGTATTAAGGGTAACATGGTTAAATGTTGACACATTCAGAATTTGACATCTAACATGTCGACACCAAAATGTTGCCTTTTTTTGTTATATTATCCTACACCTAAATCTAAAAATCAACAAAAGAACAAATATGCTGCCATTTTGGTGTCACGATTGTAAATGTCGACAATTATGGATATATCGACATTTTAACCATGTTGACCTAAATGCACATCTACATATAGAATCTTGACCTAATGACCATGTTGACATTCTGAATGTCAACCTTCTGAATATAGCAGCTATAATCTATATTGCTGAAATGTCATCATTGACCACAACTCACGGTCTATTACGTCTTTGTCTTTATAACAGCACCTATTGAGACCATTTAAAGACCCAAAATAACTTCAACAGGGCCATTTGGGGTACCCATAGTGAACCCCCATGTCACAGCATCTTTAGGGTGTTGTCAGGCTGATTTCCCCAAAAATGACAACACTTGTTGCTCACTTCGTTTTCACCGGGTTCTGTTTTTGCCAATTTGGAATTAAATACGGGGATGAGCGGGATACTTTTTTGCACCCAAAACCTCTGATGTCAGTGAAAAGTCTGGTAACTGACTTTTTGCATCAAATTGAATATGGCCCTTAATGTAGATTATGAAATAGTAAAAAAAAAAAATGTTGGCAGGGAGATTAAATTGCAGTACTACCAGTAGCAACAGTATTGCCAGGACTCCTAGATGAAGACAAACCAAAATGTAAGAAAAGTGTTTGTTGTCATTGGGCCTGATTGCAACTATGTACGCTGATCGAGCGATTGTTAGCCATTGTGCATGTGTATACAACTCACTGTACATGCGCGGCGATCGCACTGCGATTATGCACGCAGAAAGGAATCCATCGCAGAGTGAGTGACAGGCTGTGAGTGTTTGGGGATGGTGACGGGGGAGGAGTTGCAGAAAAGCAGGCGTGCCTGTCCATTTGAACGCCATTGCATGGGCCTGCATAAATTATTTGCTGCGATTGCATACGCAGCAACAGAGACTTCTGCGTGCAAAGACACTTGCAATTTCTGAGACAGGTAAGAGCTGCTGTAATTGTGTGTGACGGGCCAATGTGTTTCGATGTTACCAATGTATACGCAGGACTGCAAGGTTTTACGAACGTGAGAAAGCCGCAGTAGGCATCTCTATGCTGACTAAGCAGTGGCAGGCATTAGCATAGTTTTGCAGCTGCATTGCATGCGATTACACAGCTGTGATCACAATTGTGATACGTGCTGAATCAGGTCCATTGTCTGAAAACACAGGTCCAAATCTAGTTTTATCTTGAGAATATGAAAAAGCCTTCAATATGGTTACTTGAGATCACTAATATGAAACTCTCAACAGGGGGTATATTTACTAAAGTGAGAGTTTTTAGAAGTGGAGATGTTGCCCATAGCAACCAATCAGATTCTACTTAACATTTAACTAGCACCTTCTAGAAGATAATAGCTAGAATCTGATTGGTTGCTCTGGGCAACATCTCCACTTCTAAATTTATCCCTAAGTTTGGGTTCCTGGAGTTTACCAAACTCTTGAAGGCGCTATATGATAAATGCTTGCTAGCAGACATATATCTAACCCATTCATTATGCAAAAAGGTTATACCCACTGTTACCATACCTCCCAACATGACCCTCTCCAGGAGGGACACAATGCTCTGGTCCTGGACTTCCCAGGTAAGAGGCGGGGCTGCAGCGCAGTTTAAAATTCAATTAGGGGAGCCACACCAACTGTCATTTCACACGCTGCCAAACATCACTGGCTGGGACTCACTGGCAGTTGGTGTGACTCCCCTATTTGAATTTTGGACTATGCTGCAGCCCCACCTCTGGAGCCACCACCAATCATAAATTACCAGGGAAGTCCAGGACCAGAGTATTGTGTCCCTCCTGGAGAGGGTAATATTGGGAGGTATGCTGTTACTGTATTTGCATTGGCAATAGAGTCATCAGCAGTGACATTGATAAATAACACACTGAATGTTCTGCTATATGAATAGATAATATAGAATGCAAAACTACCATATTTTTGAATGACATTCTTCTGATGCTATGAAATCAGGATAACAAATCAGAAGACATCATACTAGCAGGGATAGGGGGCTACCTTTCCATTTCTAGCAATCACTGTCTCAGTTTAGATTAGTTAAACATATTAAGGTGTATATATATTCCACCCTTGTTACAGAATTATTACATATTTAATTATACACAAATTCTAAATAATATAGCTAAAATATTGAGTGCTGGAAATATTTAAATTTAATCCCTTTTTGACTGGAATGAAGAAATTGACATAATGAAAATTACCTCACAAAATGAATGTAGTAAAATGTTTGCTAATTTTCTATATTAGAATACAAAACCTGGAAAAAAAACATTGAGGTAGTTTGCCAAATGTAATAGCCCAGCGCTATCCCGGCGAAATAGTTACTAGATTTAAATCAGTGTATCAAAATGACTAAAATAAGCAAGAACTAGAGGCTATTTTACTCTACACTGCAGTGGCATTACTTCACCTACATAGATCTTACTATTCTAAAACAGTGCTACATAATATGTTATTTAAAAATGCACACAATGTGTGGATAGTTATAAATATACAATTTCAGAGAATTTAGAAGACTATTATAACAAGATATGGGATAATTCATCCTTTTAACCAGGAATAGGGAATAGATTTTTCTTTCAGTGGAGGTGTAAGGGCATAGATTCAATTAAATATATATTTGTTCCAGGTAGAATGATATACTGTACACTATTCAGCATTAAAAGAAAAATAAAGGTATAAGTAATGTACAGTTTTATATGAACTCTCATTATGTATAAAGTTAATTACCTGTATAAAGGCTTATTACAGTTAGAGAAAATGAAACATTGGCAGAAGATATGCGAGACATGCAAAAATTGTTATGAATCCCAGATAAGATTCACCTCTATTGAGGTGAGGATTATATGAAGTTTTGGGGACAACAGAAAAGATTGTCCAGTTACAGCCTTGAGGGCTAGAAATGCTTGACGGAGATGTGGCCTTGTGGCCAAGTTTCAGCCTTGAGACTGGATATGTTTGTCAGGGATGAGGCACTGTGGCAGGGATGTCTGTAGACACAGGGCAGCAGAGGTAGCCGAGGTGTATGGCAAAGAGCACTCGGATGCTGCAATGCGGCTGATGCCGCCTGGATGTAGTACAGCAGCTGAGATGACAAGTGCCCTTGTGGCCAAGTTGCAGCCTTGAGGGCTGGAGATGCTTGGCAGGGATGTGGCCTTGTGGCCAGGTTGCAGCTTTGAGGGCTATATATACTTGACCAGGATGTGACCCTGTGACTAAGTTGCAGCCTTGAGGGCTGGTGACGCTTGGCAGGGATGTCTGGAGATACAGAGCAATGGAGGTAGCCGAGGTGTATGGCAAAGAGCACTCGGACACTGCAATGCGGCTGATGCCGCCTGGATGTAGTACAGCAGCTGAGATGACTGGTGGCCTTGTGGCCAAGTTGCAGCCTTGAAAGCTGGAGATGCTTGGCAGGGATATGGCCTTGCAGCCAGGTTGCAGCTTTGAAGGCTGTAGATACTTGGCAGGGATGTTGCCCTGTGGCTAAGTTGCAGCCTTGAGGGCTGGTGATGCTTGGCAGAGATGTCTGGAGATGCGGAGCAGCGGAGGTAGCCGAGGTGTATGGCAAAGAGCACTCAGATGCTGCAATGAGGCTGATGCAGCTGAGATGACTGGAGACACAGAGCAGTGGAGATAGCTGGGTTCTTATGGCTGAGGGTACTCGCTGCAATGCGGCTGATACCACAGGGATGTAGTACAATAGCTGAGATGACTGTGCAGTGGAGATAGCTGCAGAGTGTCCTGAAACAACAACATGGTCAAGACAGGAGATGCTGAAGTAACACAAGGAGAGAAAACAACATTATGGAACGGGAAACACGTGTAAGACGCTATCACTGGCATCTGAGCAATGCACAAGCAGGAAAGAAAAAGGAGGCGGAACCAATCTGGTCCAGGCAGAGATGACGGAGCAGCCAGATGAGAGTACTTCATAGATTGGCAGCATGGCGTCCACGTCTCCCAGCAACAGGCCTGAGCGAGCTGCCAGAAGCACCGTTATCCAACAAGACACAGCAGCAGCTTGTGACAAAAATAACATCCCCAGCCTAGATAAGTACCTCTAGTAGATGCTGTGTGAGTGGGGAAACACGTGTATGTTTGAAGTGTAAAAGGGAAAATATGAATTTCTATTTTAATTTTTGGGAATGTAGAAAAATTAGGAGCTTTGGTATTTGGTAGGTGCTGATATTTATAAATACAGTGTTTGGATCAAGTTTGAAGAAAGTCCAAGTTATGATGCAATTTAATTTATCCTACTAAAAAGAAAGATTGAGACAATTGTGGGGCACAAGAAAAACATAATCACTCCTGTTTTTTTAAGTTTGATAAAAACAGAACTGTTAGTGACTCTTAATTTTACAGGAGGGTCATCCTTCCAGACAATAGATTTTTTGGTATCTAACTTCTGTGCTATACATATCTTGAAACTTTAGATAATAATATACGTAAACATTATGAAGTTGTTTGAATCTGCATACTGGTTCCTCTACAAACAAGTGATAAAAGTCATATGGATGGAGAGATATAGGAAATATTGTGAATAAACCTAACATATACTGTAAGTAGGGCAGAAGAGTGGCTACTGACCACACTGTCCACTCATTCTGACCCTTTTACTCCCAACCTATGATCACCCTTTTGGGGGGGCTATTTAATAGAGGAGGTGGCCCATGAGCTTCTCCTCTCTGCAGCACAGTACACTTTGGTATTGTGCGCAAGTGCAGGTCTCTAGGGACATGGCACCTGACATTGTCCCCTGTTGCTTCTCTACTGCACATGTGCAAATCTCTGGGAAAATGGTTACTGCGCCATTTTATTGGGATGTTCTGCTGCTGCTACAGTGCCATCGCAGGACTCAGGAGAGAAGTCCTATATTGGTGCATGGTGTTCAATGTGGGCCCTCAGCACATCGTGCACTCAAAATAAATATACCAATGCCCATATTGTCACCTAAATCCATGTTAGAAAATATTAAGCCTCCTAAGTATATCTATTAGAATTTGGCATAACATTCATATAGTGGGAAATGTAATAGATTTGTGATTTGTAATAGTCAACATATGTAATAAAATGCGAGTACATCTTAACTTGCCAGAATCTTGACCTCAATCTTTTCATCACAACACAATCCCCCTCTAGATGTTACTAATGTTACACATGCAAGTCGTAATGTGTGAATTTTAAAACAGCTGGAATCAAGTCAGAATAATAGTCGGCACATAGGGCGGCGAGATATCTACTAATGTAATCTCCCCGGAATGTCAGAACCTTTTAAATATACCCCAGAGTGTAAGATGAATCTCGAGGTTTACTTATTACTGCTTACACCCATTTTGCTTAAGTTAATTTAATGTTACAGGTTAATGTCATATAGAATGTTTTATCAGCTATATGGATGCTAGTGAGGCATGGTAGTATTTAAAGCTGGGAACACACCTCAGCAATGAGCCAATCCAGTGATGCAATGCATCGATATGCACTCCCGTACATACTACACGATCTGCAGCGTGCGACAACGCAATATATTGTTACATGCTTACACACTATACGATGGTCCATTGCGGATTGCAAGATTAACCAGCATATTGTATATTGTGTCTTTAACAGAAATAATTGCAATATTGTAATTTTTCTATTCTATATAATTTGTTTGCTTGTGAAAAATGCATGTTAACAGTAAACACCATGCACTCGCATGTTGTTGTGATTAGAAAGTGTTTTGTATTATATTGAAAATGCATACTAAAATTTAAAAAAAATTAGGCCAAAATAATGAAGCACCTAGCCACTTGGGTTATATACTCGTATGTATGGGTATATGAAAAAAAAAATATATAGATATATAAACAACAGAACGTTGCCTTTAACTTGCGCCTCAAAATGGTATTACACTAGAAACATTAATTAAGCTACAAGCCACTCCCATCAATAAATCCCCTGTTAGAAGGATTAATTAGAACACACATAAATTATTAGAGAGGGCGCTAATGGTAACCACAAGTATCTTAATTATTCAACACAGTAATGTTCAGTCCTTTTCTTAAAAATAAAGAGAGAGTTCTTATTTGATGATGTGTAATGATAACCCACGGGTCTCGGTTTCTTCTTTATGAATAAAAGGCTCCACGTGACTGCTTTTCAGTTGAAGAAGACCCTCTGAGTCTGAATGTGTTCTCAATAGACAATATTGGAAACCTTAATGATATCGAATACAAAGGCCACTAAAATATTCGTTCACCCTAACGTAATCCTCCTTTTGGGTTTCTAGCTGTGAACAAACCTTCGCACCAAAAGAGACACCCAAAGAATAAATCAATATTTCATATATGACAAATATATTTATTATGACATAAAAACATTTTTATATATAAAAATATCTAAAATACTTTCAGGTATATACCATATTATTCAATGTAGCAATTTAGTAAGACTTAGCTTTGTTTGTGGGTATATTACAAATATCTCCCTCACCTTGTATTTCTGTAATTCACATCAGCAGGGACCTCTTGTGTAGCTGGGAAGTAGTGATTCAGACTTACCCTTATTAAATAATTCTAGACTACTTCCCAGTTACACAAGGGGTCATAACATCAGGGATAGAGTAGTGAAACTGGACATTACAGGCTTAAAACAAAAACCAACACATTTCCTTAGCCGTAAAACAGGCTGCTACAGATGCCTGGGTTGTGTTACCTGTCGTTCTCTAATAGTGGGGGATAGATTCAGTCACCATCATACAGGCAAACTGTACAAAATTCCCTATGTGGTCACTTGTACGACCACACATGTGGTATACATGTTGAGCTGCCCCTGTGGTTTTGCCTATATTGGCAAAACCCAGAGGCAATTCAAGGAATGCATGGCACACCACCACAGTGCCATCAGATCGACTTTGGAATCGGGCCATAGTGACCAGCCAGTAGCTAGACACTGTATCCAGGCCAAACATGGAGTGGCCTCCATTCGGGCGATTATTATTGATCATGTCCCACTCAATAACAGAGGTGGCAACAGGGATAAGATCATGTTGCAGAAAGAGAGTAGGTGGATCTATACCCTTAATACTTTGAACCCGAGAGGGTTAAATGAAACACTAGGATTGCAGTTTTTTTTGTAATATGTATACTGTCTTCCATGGTTTCCTAATACATGACATGGTCTACCACCCAGCTTGCTCACATTGGGAATGTTATAATTAGCAACTTTTGTCCTTATACCTTGCAACCATGACTGCTGTTGAATATCGTTTACTGTTTTTAATGATTTGATTTTAACCACTTTTTCTGTATTTGTATTTTGTTTACAGATGCTTTAGTTGCTTAGTAACAGTGTCATGCATCCCGTGTTGCCTCACGCTGGATATCCCTGTCGGATGATGTCATCGTGCTATGAGAGCTGGAGTCTAGCCGGCAGCGTGGCGCGGCACTCGGCGGGGACAGACAGGTGAGTGCAATGTGTGTTTAACTTATATAGGTCTGTAGTTATTTATAGACACTTTTTAGTAGCATTTGTTGTATATGTATCCCTGAAGACTGGGGTTGGCTCCGACGTCGGAATAAAGGATTTTTATTTATCTTGTGAAGACTGCTGAGTGCCACCTTACTCACCTCTATGCATCTGGATGGGCCGTCATCCTAGGAGGGCACCGCAGCCAGCTACATTCCTTGTCAACATTGGAGTACCGGGCTCGTTTATATTCATGTATGTATGTATGCATATATATATATATATATATATATATATACAGTCAGGTGCATAAATATTGGGACATTGACAGAATTTTCATATTTTGGCCTCTATTCACCACCACAATGGCTTTGAAATGAAACAAACAAAAAGTGCTTTAACTGCATACTTTCAGATTTAATTTGAGGGTAATTACATCCAAATCAGGTGAACGGTGTAGAAATTACAACGGTTTCTATATGTGCCTCCCACTTTTTAACGGGCCAAAAATAATGGGACAAACTGAACAATCCTAAATCTAACTTTCACTTTTTAATACTTTGTTGCAAATCCTTTGCAGGCAATTACAGCCTGAAGTCTGGAATGCATAGACATCACCAGACGCTGGGTTTCATCCATGGTGATGCTCTGCCAGGCCTCTACTGCAAATGTCTTCAGTTCCTGCTTGTTCTTGGAGCATTTTCCCTTCAGTTTTGTCTTCATCAAGTGAAATGCATGCTCAATCGGATTCAGGTCAGGGGATTGACTTGGCCATTGCATAACATTCCACTTTTTAGCCTTAAAAACTGTTTGGTTGCTTTTACAGTATGCTTCGGGTCATTGTCCATCTGCACTGTGAAGCACCGTCCAATGAGTTCTGAAGCATTTGACTGAATATGAGCATATAATATTGCCCGAAACACTTCAGAATTCATTCTGCTGCTTTTGTTAGCAGTTACATCATCAATAAATACAAGGGAACCAGTTCCATTGGCAGCCATACATGCCCTCGCCATGACACTACCACCACCATGCCTCACTGATGAGGTGGTATGTTTTGGATCATGAGCAGTTCCTTCCCTTCTCCATACTCTTCTCTTCCCATCACTCTGGTACAAGTTGATCTTTGTCTCATCTGTCCATAGGATGTTGTTCCAGAAATGTAATGGCTTTTTTAGATGTTGTTTGGCAAACTCTAATCTGGTCTTCCTGTTTTTGTGGCTCACCAGTGGTTTACATCTTGTGGTGAACCCTCTATATTCACTCTTGTGAAGTCTTGTCTTGATTGTTGACTTTGACACATATACACCTACCTCCTGGAGAGTGTTCTTGATTTGGCCAACTGTTGTGAAGGGATTTTTCCTCACCAGGGAAATAATTCTTCTGTCATCCACCACAGTTGTTTTTCCGTGGTCTTCCGGGTCTTTTGGTGTTGAGCTCCCAGGTGCGTTCTTTCTTTTTAATAATGTTCCAAACAGTTGATTTGGCCACACCTAATGTTTTTGCTATCTCTCTGATGGGTTTGTTTTGATTTTCAGCCTAATGATGGCTTGCTTCACTGATAGTGACAGCTCTTTGGATCTCATATTGAGAGTCGACAGCAACTGATTCCAAATGCAAATGTCACACCTAGTATCAACTCCAGACCTTTTAACTGCTTAATTGATAATGAAATAATGAGGGAATAGCCCACACCTGTCCATGAAATAGCTTTTGAGTTGATAGTCCCATTACTTTTGGCCCCTTAAAAAGTGGGAGGTACATAAAGAAACCGTTGTAATTCCTACACCGTTCACCTTATTTGGATGTAATTATTCTCAAATTAAATCTGAAAGTCTGCAGTTAAAGCACATCTTGTTTTTTTCATTTCAAAGCCATTGTGGTGGTGAATAGAGGCCAAAATATGAAAATTCTGTCAATGTCCCAATATCTATGCACCTGACTGTATATATATATATATATATATATATATATATTGTGACACAGTCAGATTAGGGGTTCCCTCTCCTGGGTAGAAGGACTCCTTTCTTACACACACCCACAGCAGCAGGGAAGCAGCACATCAGTCTAGATGCAAGTACAAGCTGGTCGGCGCCAGTCTTTATTGTACAATGTCAGAAACAACATAAAGAAAACATAAACATAAAGCCTAGCCCTGTCGGGGCACTAACTTCACAGGTAGTTCCCTCATGCCTAATGCCTTCACCAGCACCCAAGGCACAGCACAACACTTACAGTTAGGTTTTCAAGTGTCTCTGAGCAAACTCCCTGTCTGCTCTCCCAGGTGAGACAATCAGCCCTCAACACACTAGGCTTATATTGGCCACTCTCAGGTGGAAACCCTAACAAGCCTGTTACCAGGCTAAGAGAACCAAAACCTGGAGTGGCCGTGGCTGGAGCCCTCCCTCTCCTCTCACCCACAACCCCCAGGTCCCAAACCGGCTTTTCAAAAAGTCGAGACTCAAGCCTGCTGCACTGCAGACTTTCTCCTGGAGGTTTAAAACACATAAGACAGGAATCTGGGACAAATGTACCTGCCACAGACCACTTAACCAATGATCCTATCACAATATATATATATATATATATATATATATATATATGTACAAATTATTTCAATTGCATTTGGTAGTTCCCTAATTTATTATGATCGGTGGATTGCTGTAATCAGCACATATTTTGTAAGCAGTGGCAGAGCCAAGTTAAATGTTTTTAAGTGTTATTTTAAATCTTTATGTGGATTCAAGTGTGTTTGGGAAACATTTTTCTCTTATGCAAGAGAAAAATAGATTTTTCAGGAATTCTAATATTGATGCTGACAATGCAGAGACAGCAGAGCAGGCTACCACTAAATTAATTATGGGTGAAAGTAGACAGATATCTTCCTTTGTAACTTTATATCTTATCTAGATCTGGTAACCTTATTAAAGATTGCTTACAGCCATTCTATTAATAGTGAATGTCTGTGATAATACATAACTAATGCAATGCATTCCGTTTTTGCTGTTAGCAGTCTGTAATGAAATGGGAAATGCACCAGCTGAACACTGTATTTATCTATATCTGTAACTATATGATATTTTTCCTGCATTTTAGACAAATCTAAAACAAAAATTGTTACATATCCACAAACTGGTTGGATAATGCAAATAAAAATATGAGAAGTCTAGAAATTTTACAAATTGTTTTCCTTGGCTCCCGATATGTCTAAAGTTCATATTATATTAAACTGTGAGACACAGAACCAAATCCTTTTCAGTGGTGCTGTATATCCTAATTTACACAGTTGTGCCTAGATTCTCTCCAAAACACATGGGTTCTTCAAGAAGGAGAAGTACAGAAGAAAGGGTTTGCGGCAATGCCTGGGAGAAAATGGGCAGATCAAGGACATTCTCTGCTTAAGGGTCTATGTGCTAAGCTCGCATTTTCTCAGTGAACTAGACACTCCTGCTTTGCCTGCATACTGCAGTGATGCAGGCGGTGGCTACCGCAAATGTTACTATTACTGCTTCTGCTGAAGAGGGTGAACAGAATGTCACCCTCTCAGCAGTGAGAGCACAGGTGTGCATAGCACATCCCTGAAGGGTTACTGCACATGTTCAAACTTTGTTAACCAGTGATGTAAGTGAAGGGGTCCCGGGTTTTCTCCCTGCTTCCTGCTCCCATTTATTTTTCTTCATCACTGTTCTCATTTACAATATGCATGGGATCCCTATTAACTCCTGGGGCAACATTGGGTCAGCCCCCCTCCCGCCCCGACACCCGGAGCCCCCCGAGTGCTTCCCTGGTACCCTCTCCTCTTCCTCTGTCACTCATATTTTTTTCATCTTCCTTCACCTGCTTTTCACCAGCACAGCAGGCTTTTGTGGGGCTAGAGAGGTTGCTGCCGGAGCAGCAACAGCATTCTGTGCCTGTGTGGAGTGGGGCTGGGTTCATCTTTTAGAAGTTCATCTTTTCAGAAGTGCAGGTCAGACAGTAATCTGCAATATATCGGTATCAAGGGACAGTCTGTAAACTTTTTGAGACGTTACAAGTGTTTTTCCAATATTGTTGAAGTCACTTGTATGTTGGCAAGTAGTTTGCAGACTGTCCCTTGATCCCTGCTTGAGTGAGACCAGCAGATGGAGACCTGAACACAGCTCTATACTACAGTAAGGGTAGATTACAGCTGCCCTCTCAGTGGAAGCCGCTCTGGAGAAATGAAGAAGTCACCACTGAGTTTAGTAACAGCTGAGGGAGTTATTGCCTCCATATCAGCCTATGGAAAACCTGATAACCCTGACAAAACAGTGCAGAAAAAGAAAAAGCTGTAAAAATAATTTAGTATATATTGAGAAGCTAAATGTACAAGAACTATCACTGTCTTTTTGTTTTTTAAGCTTTTCTCCAGTTAGTACATAGGGCCTGATTCAGACTTCGGAATAGAGAGAGATATCTCTCTCAACTGATCATCTTGGTGAAACCATGCTGCACTGCAGGTGGGGCAGATTTAAAATGTGCAGAGAGATTTAGATTTGGGAGGAGTGTTTCCAATCTGACATCTAAATTGTAGAGTAATAATAAAGCTGTGCAGTATATGTGGGCTACATGCAAAAGCAGCCAGTATTTACCCTACATGTAAAAAAATGTATGTATTTATACCCCTTGCATTGCAATATGGTTTGTTCAGGTTCACAGTTGAGAGAGATATCTCTCTCTATTCAGAACTCTGAATCAGGCCCAGAGACCCCTAAGTGTGGAGTAGAAACCTGTTGTAAAGGCAAAAAATAATAGGAGTTATGGTATGACATACCTTTGTTAACTCCTTTTCTTCGAGGTCCATGGGGTCCACAGCCATCACATTTGGATTTATGGATTCATCCAGGCACCAAACAGTTAATCCAAGCTCTCAGCTCCCAGGATGCACTAGGTCCTGCCCCATATACCCCGCCCCTGGTCACAGGGCATCAGTTTGTCACAAAGCCCACCAAGAGAAGGCAAAAAAGAGGTAAGAAGGAAGGACATATGTTCTCTAGACATTCTCTCACAACGAGGGAAACACTTAAGAGATACAACAAAACTACCCATTAACACTAGGTGCATTAGGGTGGGTGTCCTGTGGACCCCATGGACCTTGAAGAAAAGGAGTTAACAAAGGTATGTCATACCATAGCTCCTATTTTCTTCTTCGGGGTCCATGGGGTCCACAGCCATCACATTGGGGATATACCCAAGCAGTACCCCTAAGGGCGGGAATGCTCCTGTGTCTCGGAAGAAAGGAGGATCCTGCGCCCAAAGGAGGCATCCTGAGAGGCAAAGGTGTCAAATGCATAATATTTTATAAAGGTGTGGACAGACGACCATGTGGCTGCCTTACACAATTGTTCCGTAGATGCGCCCCAGCGGGCTGCCCATGAAGGACCCACAGACCGCGTAGAGTGTGTCCTGATCGAGTCTGGCATCCTACGACCCACCTGAGTATACTGTATGCCTGTGATATGAGCATATGAAGCCATCTTGCTAAAGTCTGCTTATTGACTGGCCATCCCCGCTTATGGCAGCCATAAAGAACAAAAAGAGAATCAGACTTCCTCAACTTGCTGGTGCGCTCCATGTAAATACGTAAAGCACGCACAACATCCAGGGAAGCCTCACCTGAGCACAGCCTTGACACATGAAAAGCTGGGACCACAATTTCTTCGTTTATATGAAATCGTGATACCACCTTAGGGAGATATCCTGCTCAGGTCCATAGCACTGCTCTATCCTGATGGAAAACTAGAAAAGGAGAGTGAACTGACAAGGCTGCCAGGTCGGACACCCTACAAGCAGAAGCAATGGCCAAAAGAAAAATTGTTTTTGCTGTTAACCATTTGAGATCTACTGACTCCAATGGCTCAAAGGGGGAAGCCTGTAAAGCTTTAAGAACTAAAGACAGGTTCCATGGTGCTACCGGAGGAACAAACAGAGGCTGCACCCTCAAAACTCCCTGAAAAAAGATTTTTACATCAGGCAACGAAGCAACCCTACGCTGGAACCAAACTCCAAGCGCAGAAGCCTGCACTCTTAGGAAGGCCAGACGAAGACCCCGCTCTAACCCTGACTGGAAAAAAGTGAATACTCGGGAGATCCTAAACACACTAGGATCATATTTTCTCAGTTTACACCACTGAAAAAAAGCACGCCAAACCCTTTAGTAAACCTGGGCCGAAGAAGGCTTTCGTGCCCTCATCATGGTCTTTATTACTGGCTCTGACAACCCTTTGGCTCTTAACACGGAGGCCTCAAGAGCCACGCCATCAAAGCTAACCGAGGGAGATCCAGATACAAGCAGGGACCCTGTAGCAGCAGATCTCGCCTGAGAGGAAGTGGCCAAGGTGTGTCCACTGAGAGGTTTTGTAGATCGGTAAACCAATGGCGCCTGGGCCAAGCAGGGGCTATCAATATCACCATGGTGTCTTCTTGTTTGAGTTTTCTGACCACCCTGGGAAGAAGAGCTAGAGGCAGAAAAAGATACGCCAGCCCGAACTTCCACCTTACTGACAACGCATCTGTGAAGTCTGCCCGTGGGTCCCTAGTCCTGGACCTGTACCTGGGGACCTTGTGGTTGTGATTTGAGGCCATAAGGTCTATCTCTGGAAGACCCCACCTGTCCACCAAGACCTAGAATACCTGCGGGTGGAGAGCCCACTCCCCTGCATCTATGTCCTGCCGACTTAGAAAGTCTGCTTGCACATTTTGTACCCCTGGTACAAAAACTGCTGTTATGGCAGGAAGATGACGTTCTGCCCATACTAGGATCCTTGACACTTCTGCCATGGCTCCCCGACTTCGGGTGCCTCCCTGCTGATTTAGGTAAGCTACTGTGGTAACATTGTCGGACAGTACTTGCATCGGCTTGCCGTGCACAACATCCTGGGCTTGTACCAATGCCCTGAAAACTGCCCTCAGTTCCAGTACATTTATGGGCAGTCAACTTTCTGCCCTTGTCCATCTTTCCTGGAAGACATGCGGGCCTGACACTGCTCCCCAACCCCGAAGACTAGCAGCGGTGGAGAGGAGAGTCCAATCCGATATCCAAAATGGCCGACCCTGGTTGAGGTGGTCCGTCCGTAACCACCAGGACAGGGATAACCTGACCTCTGGGGAGAGGTAGATCTTCTGAGATTTTATCGACCGATAATCCCTGTTCCAGCATGAGAGAACCCACTGTTGCAATGGTCTGGAGTGGAATTGTGCATATTGCACCATGCTGAAGGTGAATACCATTGACCCCAGCACTTGCATCGCCGCATGCACTGATACTTGCCTGTTGTGTAAAAGTTTGCATATGCGCCCCTGTAGGACCGCAATCTTCTCTTCCGGGAAATAAAATCTCTGCTTTACCGAGTCCAGTCGTGCTCCTAAGTGCACCAACTGTTGTGCTGGTTGAAGGAAGGATTTCTTCCAGTTCACAATCCAACCATGCCTCTGCAAACAAGAGATTGTCATCTTGAGATACCTTATGAACTCCTGTGGAGATTGCCCTAGCAGAAGGAGATCATCTAAGTAAGGCAAAACTCTGATGCCCTGGCACTTGAGGGCTACCATTATCACCGCCATGACTTTGGTAAAAACCTGAGGGGCTGTGGACAGGCCGAACGGTAATGCCTGAAACTGAAAATGGTCCTGCCCTACTGCAAACCGCAGAAACTGTTGATGGAATACCACAATGGGCACATGTAAATAAGCATCTTGAATATTGAGGGATACAATGAAGTCCCCTGGTTCCAAGGCTAATACTATTGACTTCAGTGTCTCCATATGAAACCTGGGTACCCGTATCAATGTATTGAGGTCCCTTAAATTTAGAATTGGTCTGAAAGACCCATTTGGCTTCTGAACCAGAAAGAGGTTGGAATAAAACCCCTTTTGCACCTGTTCCTGTGGCACTCGGACAATCACTCCTGTCTTCAACAGGGAGTGAACAGCTTGCTGTATAGCCAGCACTTTCACCTACCCCACAGGCTGGGGTATGGAAAAAAACCTTTGGGGCGGACTTCTCCAAAACGTTAGGGTATAACCCTGGGAAACTACTTCCCGAACCCAGGCATCTGTTGTTGTGAGACGCCAGATGTTCGAAAACCGAAGAAGTCGGCCTCCTACCCTGGGATCTCCCAGGGGGAGGCCTGTCCCATCTGGCCAATTCCGAGCTGAAAAAGACTCCACCTGTGAAGGGTAGAGACTCTAAGGCCCTCTTGGACCCTGAATCAGCCTTCCAATCTCTTAACCATAATGCTCTACGAGCGACTACAGAGACTGCTGAAGCTCTGGCGGACAATATTCCTGCATCTAGAGCTGCATCTCCAAGGTAAGAAGAAGCCTCCTTCACATAGGAAACTATATCCTGCTGTTCTTTGGACAACTCAGGCAAGGATTCGGCCAAAGCCTTCATCCATTCTTCTATGGCTCTAGCCACCCAGGCTGTAGCCATTGCCGGCTGGGTAGCTGCCCCTGAGATTGAAAAAATCATCTTAAGGCAACCCTCCAGCCTCTTATCAGTAGGATGTTTAAGGGAACAGGTTGAAGGTACTGGTAAAGTGGAAGACTTCATTAAATGTACCACATGCATATCCACTGATGGTGGAACCTCCCATTAAGAACACTGCTGAGAAGAAAACAGATATAAAGCCGAAATCTTTTTAGCCACATGGAACCTCTTGTCCGGGGCCTTCCAAGCTTCGCCCAAAAGTTCCGATAAATGCTCTGACCCGGGAAACTCCGCTTTCACCACCCTCTGGCGCTTAAACACCGGAGCCGCCTTATGTATAGGCTCTGTCTCCTCGATATTCAAAACTGCTTTGACAGCCCTAATTAAGAATGGGACATCAGCCACTGGGAAAAGATCCCCCTCTCCTGTGGATCCCTGAAAGGATACTTCATCCTCCTCAGAAAACAAATCAGAATCTGTGTCCCGATTTGCCTGTGTAGCCAAACGCCTTCTAGCTTTTGGCTGTACAGGTTTGGCTATCTGAGGCAGCTGCTGAAAAGTCAAAGACGACGAAGGGCCTGCTTGCCCATGCACATACATATCCCATGGCTGGCTGCAATGGCTGCTGAACTCTCATCCCCACCTGGAACTGCCAATCTTACGGCCACCTGGGCTATGATGTGGGAAAAAGCAGCCCAAGGGGGTTCCTGACCCGATGGCGGCAAATTTGATTGCTGTGGAGACTCTCTAAAACAACGAACACATTAGCCATTTTGCGCAAAGTCCTCAGAGGACAAACCTGCCTTACAGGCTACACATGATATCAAAAGAGGGGCCTCAGCCACCTGCCTTTCAGAATCTTTTGACATATTTTAAAGTCTAAATTCTATATATACATGTGACCCCACCCCACACACCGGCTGCAGGGAGAGAAACAATAATGAAATGTAAGCAATACATACACACAGTTTCAACAGGTCACAAACAATGCATATATACTTAGCAGAGTCTATGCAATTTGTTTAGGCTCCCATGCACTATAATAAGCAAAGCCTAGTAGCATATATGGAGCTTCTGTATAAATGATCCCAAAGGAGAAGTATACAGGGAGACTGACCCAATGCTTTCTGAGCAACAGCCATAGAGAGCACTGAGAGTGGTCTGTAGCTGACTCAAATAGGAAGCTAGGTGGAGCAACCCAAAAGCGGGACCTCAGGAGGGCCGTAGTACGGGTTGGGGGAGGGGCTGCCAGGGAAGCGTGCCTCCCCTATGCTGTATGGACCACCCGGCAACTGACATGGCCGCCGCCCCCCCCCCCGGCTGTCAGACATATCCCGGTGGTTTGTGAAAGCAGACCCAGTGACTGGCTGGCCACACAGTAATCCTCCGGCCAGTCTCTAAGCCGGAGGATGGACCGCTTATGTCCGCGGCGCCTGCGGTCACCCACGGTCCCACTTACCTGCACCCCGCTCGGTCGCGGTCCAGAGCAGAGCCCCTGACGAAATCACTAGCTGCGACTAGCGTTGCGGCACCGGTGGGGTTTGATGAAGCAGGGACCTGTGCATCTGCTAGACGCGTGGTTCCTATATGGTAACACGTGCCCCTGCCTTCCTGTAGACTTGAACTTCGGGACGGCCCTGCAGTCCCACTGCTAGTACGGTGCCTTCTCACACCAAACAGTACACTGACGCCCTGTGACCAGGGGTGGGGTATATGGGGGAGGACCTAGTGCATCCTGGGAGCTGAGAGCTTGGATTAACTGTTTGGTGCCTGGATGAATCCATAAACCCCAATGTGATGGCTGTGGACCCCATGGACCCCGAAGAAGAAAAATATATTTTTTGCTCTATGAATTTCTATGAAATCTCAAAATATAATTTATAAGCTCAGCAGATATAATTTTATACTGTTAATGTCCCAGTGCATCTCTAACTTTGCAAAGCAAAAATAAAGGATTGTAAGATTATAGAAATTATATGAAGGAATGAAGAGGGTTCATATTTAGACCTTTCTTGCCATGGAGAGGAAAATACAGTAATTTTGACTTTTCAAATAGTGCTTTAAGATGGCAGACATCAGGGCGCATCCTATACATTTTATAGGATGCATTTTGTGCCATCCAGCTGCAGTTTGGAGGAGCAGCAGATTTCTAAGCACATCTTTCCAAAGTAGAAAATATTTTAAAATCCCTCAAAAGTACCACATGTAACCAGGTTTATCCCGATGTCCCTTCATTCATGATTAATTTCAGCCAGAATGAAAAGTTTAACCTAGCAGCATTGTGGGAAAAAAATTTCAGTTCTATGGATGCACAGTACGAGGTTGGACTTTGATGGAACATTTACATTTTTGCAAAGTGCACTTTTTATAAATTGTCCCTCAACTTCCCAAACTAGGCACAATTCTAAATCGCAGTGCTTACTCCTGAGAATGGAGAACAGGCATAAACCTTAATGTGCACTTTGCAGGCCCTCCTATGCACTGGTTCAAAACCAAGGCATTTTAAGCCTTGTATCTACTGCTTTGTAAATTAATTATATTAGAAGGAAAAGGCCAAAAGAGGATTTCATTTGTTAAAACTATTAGTCCTATGTCTGATATCCTGCCTATGATCCTGCTATATCCTTTCTTGCCTCCAGGAATGCTGCATCTCTGGTTCTCTGCTGTTCAGCATTGCAGCAGTTAATCACAATGAGACTTTATATGCTAAAGGTGGGGTACACTACACGATCCATCTTACAATATATCTTTCCGACACAGATCTGAATGATATATTGTGCGGATCGCATACTGTGTACTCCCAATCGTGCATACCCACAGGTCATTCATCGCATCATCCCATGTGTTGTGCTGTACAGCAGATGGGACAATGCAATGAACGAGGCATAAATTGTTTACAAAAAAAATACACATTTGAATAATATAAGGCACAGCAGCAGAGACTGTGCACATTACACAAAATGTTAAAATACTCTAAAACTCTATTAGCATACATTATCATAGTCGTGTATCACTTGGTTAATTGGTATACCAAATTAGTTGTATAGTGGATCCACGTGTGGATAGTCTTTATTTAATTGCTCACCGCTTGGTTGTATGCAGAACCAGTTATGATTCTCCGACTGAATATTCCAGTGAGGAGCCCGGACTTCCACGATATCCAGTATTATCTATTTTAAATGCAAATGTTTATAATTGTTTTTTCAATAAATGTACATTGATGATTCAGAGAAGCCTATCATTGTGATCAATAAAGAACTTTTTTTTTATCACACAACAGCAGTAGCGCAACATTTTCTTTTATGTCAGTCTAGCAACTGACACTAAGCTTTGCAGCACTGCTAATTGTGCAAAAGACTATGGGGGTCATTCAGACCCGCTTGCGAGTGCAGGACGCTCGCAAGCGGGTCGATGTTGCCCCACTGCGCACGCGCACGATGGAGGGAGCTCCATCGTGCGCATGCGCGAGACCCGGATAGCGACGGGCTCTCCATCGCTCCGGGTCTCGCACCATAGGGGGCGTGCTGTCGATGTTGATTGAAAGCATGCCCCCTTTGGTGGGAACGCCTACCGCCTGAAGCCGGCCCCACTGACATCACTAGTGATGTCAGTGGGAGTGATTTTGGCTCTGATAGAGCCAAATTCACTCCAGGGCTTGCGGCAGCGAGACCCTACCACAGGGTCTCCGTTGCAAGCCCGATGGTCGCGATGGTCTTGACCATCGCGACCATCATCATGGACGCTCGCATAAGCTGTGGGTGGTAACCCACAGCTATGCGAGCATCCATAAGGCCGCTCCATTTTCATGTAGGAGGGCCCTGATTCAGAGCGAGCGCTCTGGTCAGAGCGTCCGGCTCTGAATCAGGCCCTATATTCGAATAATTATCCAATTTATGAATTTAAAATATATGTTTTAAATTTCACAATTGTGTTCTACCAGTGCCAGGTGTTAACTGAGAACATTAGTTCTACTAATATGCCTCAGTTTATTATTTTAGAGTTTTATCATTTCTCCTTGGTGCACTACATGTCTCAGCTTACCAAATAATGGTGCTGATAATAAATTTTAGTAAAAAAAAAAAAGCAAGGCCCACATAATACTCCTGCACTGATTGGGATCAAACCAATGCAGGGTGTTCCAGTTAAATTCTGGCCAGGTTTTAGGGGAATTAGGGTCCTGGTCAGACCTCCTATTGGTGTATTTCTGTACAGAACTTTGACCTGGAGAGCCTATTCTGAGCCTTCCACTGGATGAATTAAACTTCACAGAGTGGTATCATTGGGTCCCAGAAGACATACTAGGGGGTTGAGGTCCTGGTAGGACCTCCCGTTGGTGTATGCTGGGCAGAACTTTGACCTGGGGACACTGGGCAGAACTTTCACCTGTGGAGACTATTTTATGCCTTCCACTGGATGGATTTGGATGAAAACACAGAGGGGTGGCAATTTGTCTGGGATGCCTAATGGAGTGGTTAGGATCTCAGTCGGACCTCACAGCGGAGTGTGCCAGGCATAATTTTGACCCAGGGAGCCTGTTCTGTGTCTTCCACTGGATAAATTTGAACAACATCACATAATTTGGACAAAAACTACAAAGAGTGGTAACTTTGGATGCCAGAAGTTAGGGGGTTAGGGTCCTGGTCACACCTCCCATTGGTGTATGCTGGACAGAGCTTTGACCCGGGGAGCCTGTTCTAAGCCTTTCACTGGATTGATTTGGAGGAAAACTTCACAGAGTGGTAAAATTGGATTTCCAGAAGACATACTAGGGGGTTGAGGTACTGGCCAGACCTCCCATTGGTGTATGCTGGGCAGAACTTTGACCTGGGACACTGGGCAGAACTTTGACCTGGGGAGCCTGTTTTGGGCTTCCACTAGATGGATTTAGATGAAAACATCACAGAGGGGTGGCAATTTATCTGGGATGCCTAATGGAGTGGTTTGGATCCAGTCAGACCTCATGGCGGAGTGCGCTGGTCAGAACTTTGACCCAGGAAGCATGTTATGTGTCTTCCACTGGATGAATTTGTACGACATCACATAAATAAAACTTAATAGCTAGAAGATTTGAACCTTGAAATGCTGGGTACTTTAGCTAGTAAAATATAGAAAATAAGTAATGTTAGTAATCCATATATAAGAATGTAAACCAGGAAAAACATTGTGTCGATTTTTTATTTCCAACAGATTGAGATTGAATTTGTAACTTCAATTGAATAGGAAAGCAAAATCTGAAATATTTGTAGGGTTATAATAAATTTATTTTGTATAATTTGGTAATTGTTGAAATGGACAAAATGTCAACATATGACATGTCGTCGTAATGAAGATGTCCACCGTCACCATTAGTGTTAGGGATACTTTAGAAATTAATTAGATATTATGACAATATCGACATTTCATCAGTGTTAACATGTCAACACATTATGATCATGCCGACATTATAATGTTGACATTATAAATGTCAACAAGGTCACCTTTGACATAATATACCAAATCCTGTTAATAATTTATATTTGTTTTGCTATGATAGCTTAATTAGATATTTAAACATATGTGATTAATATGAATTTTAAAAGTTGCAATGTACTGGCATTTATTTGAAATTTAATTAATTAATTTGGATTGTTTATTGGTCACAAATGTTAGTTTTGGATTTGAAATGGGATTGTGACCAAAGATCATCTATAAAACCCTTGGCACATTCTCATTTTCATTGGTAGGAGTCGGAGATGGGGGGGAGAGAGTAAAAGAAGAGAGTTACATATGTGTTGTTACTAACTACTTGTTTATTAGCAATTTCTCAGATAAGTTTTGATACACTTTTTTATTTTTACCTCTACTGTATTTTTTACTTTAAGTCCTGCATGTGTAAGTTTGGCTGAGTTTGGTATGACTGGCATAACAGTTATTTTTGGAGGTTGTTTTTGGTCTGTGTTTTGTGCAGGGGGAAGCATATGGAGAGATGAGGTAGAGAAGGTGATGCCAGGGAGAGTGTAGTGGAAGAATGGGAAGTAGGCAAGGTATTGGTAAAGGAAGGACAGGAGAGTGGAGAGCAGGTGGTGATTGTAATGTCTAGATAGTCAATAATGTCGGACCTTAATAGTCTGTTATTCCACAAATAAAAACTGTGTTCTTTTGCTACCGTAGTAGGCTGTTATGTTTACATTTTAGGGTGACACATGGCAAAGATCCCAATGAGCTACAAAGACCAGTTGTTTAATGTGAAAAAATGCAAGAGGCGATATACAGATATCAAGAGAAGCCTCAAATAAAAACTGTCTAAGGAAAGAAGTCCTGCTGAAGTAACAGGAGGTTGATTTCCCCTGCTTGTGGTCAGGGCTGGCCCCAGGTGGAGCAGCGCCCTATGACATCATCGGTCGATGACCGTTACCCATTACCATACGTGCTTGAAAATGGGGTGTGCTCTAATTTAAATAAATCACGCCCTGGATTACATTATTTAGTGGTGCGCCTGTATGGCACACCTCCAATTTTATGTCAGGCTGGGGACAAGCCCAGCACTCCCCAGCAATCTCCCAGCACTGAATGGACACCACACGCATGTGCATGGCATCCTTTCAGCTCCACCGGTGCTGCTGCTATCTGCTTAGCAAAGCAAAGCTGCGGTGGTGCCTATGTGTCCCCAACCACCGGACCGCCCCAGGGACACTTGGGCCTGCGGCTGGAACAGCAGGACAGTGCCTGCGAAAACGGGGCTGTCCCACTGAAATCGGGATGGTTGGGCGCTTTCTATAGAGTGGTGCCACTGTTCAACTGCAGTGGTCGAAGCCCCAAGAGCCGGGCCCTGCTTGAAGTATACCTCCGGTATGAGGAGTACTTGAGGCGCACACTGCCATTGATCAGTATCACAATCCTGGGATACTGAAGATAAATAGCGGGGTTGGGAGAGGGTTAGAGTTAGGTTTAGGGGTTAGGATTAGGCACTAGTGGGAGGGTTCGGGTTAGGCACTAATGGGGGAGGGGTTGGTTTAGGGTGCGGGGAGGGGGGAGTTTAGGTTTTAAGCACTAGGGGAGGGAGGTTAGGGTCAGGCACCAGGGAGGGAGGGTTAGGGTAGAGAGAGGGGGGAGGGTTAGCATACCGTATGCTAACCCTATCGGAATGCCAGCATCAGGATTCTGGCTGCCGGAACCACGAACACCAGCATACTGTACCCAACCCATATACATTGATAGTGATCAGGTTACCCATGCAGACAGCCACCAGCTCCTCCAACGGATTCAGCCACATGTGAGGAGACAGCTGGGGACTCAACTTATAAGAAAAAAAGTCAATGACATCAACAAGTGACCCCAAAAAAAACCTTACAAATATGTTTACATTTAAAGGATTATGATGGCAACATAGGGCACAGACTGTAGGTGATTATACCATTAATGCTTTTCATGTTGTTGCTGCTGAAAGTAAGATGACTCAGCAGGTTTAGCATGAAGACACTCCTTCCCCACCACAGAATTGGAATTAGTAAAATTTCAGGTGTTGTCGATGATTTCAGATCCAGCCAATGGAACTTTATAAATGTCTAAAATAGCCAGAAGCATCCAATCAATACCCTTTTACAAAGAGGCTTAAGATGCAGAAGCATTCAAAGGACAGTAGTGTTGTACACAGTTAAAATAAAAAAATAATGCTTGTTGTTCAGGAATTATCATTTACACTTTTTAAGAAAAAAGCAAAAAAAAAAGATGAATAGAAAACCATATTGTATGAATAAGATATCAAGCTGTTTTGTTTTTTAAGACATTAGCATGTACAGTAGCACAATAATACAGTAGCTGACCCTTCATTTCTTTCCTTTCCTTTTTTCCCCCCTGTATTATCAAGGTTTCATGGTGTTAAAAAATAGAACATCTCTTTCAACATGCATTAACTGATGTGTTTACTGTGTCATATTCTATACTAAAAGTTCTTACCTGCCTGTAATTCTAGCATGGATAATAATAAAATATATAATGTACATTAAAAAAGAAAAAATACAGATAATAAATTATAATAATAATACAATATTAATTAATAATACCCTAGTGTCCGGAACAACTTTCTTGTTTTAGTTCTGTGTAGACAACACTTGAAAAACATGATGGTACGTGTCAGGGGATTGACTCTGTTGGACAACACTTTTCAGAACACAATCGCGTGACTGACTATGGATGCTACGTCTCTCAATATTTCACTTCTCAATTTCTCATTCACCTATCACTCAGGTAAAGATTAGCTAATATATCCCATAACAGTATTCTCATATCCACTTATCAATAATCACACTGCCACCACTCACTGTTTTTCTGGTCTGGTTAGTGAGAAGCTAAATATACAGTACATGTACACAAAATACACCTACTCAGCTCCCTGGTAGACAAAGGTTAAAATTTCTCTGACTAGCACTAAATGGGTTAAATACTTAACAGTCTATGCAATCTAACAGTCAATAGTTAATTAGGCCTAGCAACGTTTATCATCAAGAGGCAAATTAATTATTTTAGAGTATAAGGACAAACTTATTACATTTCAGATTTACTATATAAAATAATACAGTGCATAGACACAAAAAAATACACTATGACATACAGTGCATAGTTTAAAAACAAAGCAGGAGAAACTTACAGAAAAGAAAGGAATTAGATTGTATATTCTAACAGCTGTGGGACAGCAGAAAATAAGATAGGGGGCTCTATTTACTACAATCTGCATATTGAATGCAGATTGTAGTGTGATATTATCCACTGAATTCGCATTGGGAATTAAGGCAATATCACAGGGATTTACTCTGTCCCTGCGAATCCCCTCCGCACACTAATCACGGTATTTTTGCAAAAAAAAAACCGTGACAAAGTGCCCGCTCATGCACCAAACGGTCCCCACTGCTACCCCCCCGGTGCTAAGCCTCACCCCCAACTCTAAGCCATGACCCTCACGATCGCAGACCCCCCGTGACCCCCCTCCCCCCACAACTCCCCCCTCCCTTAATAGCACTTACCTGCATGATCCGGGCCTCTTGTGATGTCCTCCATGCTTCCAGTCAGGTGCTATCCCATACTGCACTGGGACCCGATCACCTGATAACCGGGCCGCAGTGCACTATGGGAGACCAGCTGACCGGACGGGAAACATCACTGGAAGCCCGATCACCGGTCCCTGGAGTCAGGTAAGTAAAAAAAATTTTGACAATTTTTTTTTTTACAGTAATCAGCTTGCGGTCTGTTTAGACCACACAGCTGATCACTGTGACCTGCTCCGGGATCTGCTCTGCCTTTTAGAGCAAAGTATGAGCCTGGTAACCGGGGGAGACCCTGGATAACGCCACCTCCAGGTGGCGTTATTATCACAGGGCTTCCCCCGGTATTTTTTCACATTTTATTTTTAGTAACTCTGGTCGGATCACATTTCCCATTACTAAAAATAAGTGATACTTAGGGGTTGGAGTAGAATTTTACGAATTCTACTCCAATTGCCCTGTAATAACTATAGGTGATACTAAAATAATGTGTAAAGGGTGTGAAAACACCCTTTTTAACTTTATTTTAGTAAAAATAATTTTAATAAATAGAGCCCAAAGTCTCTCAATTTGGTTGATTCCCAGGACCCAGAGTATGACACTGAATAAAAGGTCAAAAGTCCTTTTAAAACCTCTACAACAGTGATGTCTTTCACAGAGCGCATGTGGCTGGCTGGCAGAATCTGTTGCAGGGACCTCACTACTTCTTTCAGTCAAGCTATCTGACAGCCTCAACACCTTTAATTTAGCTCTAAAGACTCTCTATTGCATGCAAGCCTATCCTCAATCATAACTCTCTACTTGGTACTAGTGACTGCCCGCCTATCCTTCTTTGCCAGTTATCCCCCTTGTGTACTCCCATCCCTCTTAAACTGTAAGACCTCATTGACAGGGCCCTCTTCCCCTGTTTTCTCCTCCAAGCCCTATCCCTGTCACCAGTGTACATATGTTCTTTCTCCTTAATTCGCTCCAGGGGCTATGATTCCCAGGTGCATACGAATTGAGCAGTAATGGTGGTGCTGATATTGCAATTTTTTCCTTTTTGTGATGTGAGGGAAAACTTGCCTGCCAGGAGAATGTGATGTGCCATTCTGGAACAGCACATGTTGGGAATTGAATTCCCCCTTAGCATTCTATTTCAAAAGGGTTTCCTGATCAAAGTGCAGATGCTGTAATATTGGACTTCTTGTCGTGTTATGTGAGCATTCTGATTTGTTACAGATAACCTTGTATATATTGTAGGTTGAAGCTTAGTGAATTAGGATTTCACAAGATCACCATTATATATGTTTAAATAGCACCATTCTCCTATAACTTGTCATACTGCAAAAATGTTTCAATTGAATATGTGTGGCTAGCAGTTTGCCACATTTTAGCACAAATGATTGTTCTCCATCTGTAAATGTACGTACTTATTACATGTAGATCACTTTCAGGTTTGCTGTCCAGTTTCTCAGTCGCCAAAAAAAAGGGATGAATAAATATGACCCCAAATGACACAATTAAGCTAGTCAACAGTTTAGCTACTGTGATTGACAGTCAGGACGCATAGCAAAATAATTATCTTTACAATGCATAGATATACACTGGCATATCTTGCCAGACATCCTGCCCTTTTATTTTTAACTGTATGCCATACTTCAATGATTTGTCAATGACTTTCTTTAATTACAGCATTAGCATTTGCTGTTCTGAGAGTGTAGGACAAGATAGATTATATTAAGCTCTGCTTTATAAAATCTAATTGAAATACGTATAAAATTCCCAATTTACAAAACTACAGTAAAACTACTTTCAAGGTCTTTCTTACATTCTCTAAATCCATATTTCCTGCTTAATGTTAGCTGAAATATAATTTAGCAACCACTGAACTGAGAACATTTTGCTTCTTCACCTGAAAAGAGCAAATGTGAGTTGGATAATTTATTTTCACTCTGGTTAGCAAACAGTTATTAAAAAAAAGATAGCGGTTACTGCTCTTGATTTCAATTGCCACTGTGCTGGACCCTTCTTTCATCATGTTAAAGGATAGACATTGGTGGGACATACCTCAAATCTCTCCCTTATTTTAGGGATGCGTCCAGTTGCCGCCAGTTGGATTGGCAGTCACTGACAGTGACTTCCAATTCAACCAGTGGTGGGTGGTGCACTACTGCACAGTAAGAGTGCTGCAGTCTCGCTTATGCTGGCCACACACATAGCGATATTTTAACCGATATGGCCGATTCCGACACATTGGAATGACAGATTGTGTAAAATATGGCCAAATCCTCAGTAAATCATGAGTCTCCACTCACAATTACGATGTAATGCGCGTCCCCACTGGTCGCACATCGCATCTTCAGATCTGCCGTGCAGTAGGGCAGATCTGACAATCTAGGACCCGATGCACTGTGAAAGTCTGACTGCAGGAGAGATCATTTGAAGATTGGACACCAAATTGTGTGCAGATCGTGTGCTGAGCTGCCGGGGAGAGTTTCAAGGGAAATCGTACACATCTGCTCATCTTGAGCACATCGCTATGTCTGTGGCCAGCTTCAGTGCACTGCTCTCTAAATTGTGCTTGCAGCCAATCAGTGACAAACTGCATGTGCAGGCTCAAATTACTACACACAATGGATGTAAGGTAGATGATGGAGGAGAGAATGTGACTGGGGTATAAGTGAAGGTGGAGTGAAGGGGCTGTTGTGTGAGGTAAGCAAAATAATGGAGAAGAAGATAGGACTGGGGTGTGAGGTAAGGAGGATGATGGAGGGGAGGATGTGGCCAATGTGTGAGTTTAGGATTGGGATGATGGAGGAGAAGATGTGACTGGGGTGTGAGGAAAATAGAAAGGTAATGGAGGAGAAGATGGGTGTGGGGTAAGGAGGAGGTGATAGAGGTGAGAATGAGGCCTGAATGTGAGGGAAAAAGGATAATGGAGAAGAGTCTGAGTTGGAGAGGATACCACAAGTGTGAGGGAAGGAGGATGATGAAAGGAAGGATGGGACTGGAGTGTGAGGGAAGGAGGAGGATGAAGGAGAGGATGTGGATGGACAGAGTTTTAAGGGGAAACACTGGATTTTTAACAGAGTATATATATATATATATATATATATATATATAATTATACTCCACCTTAGCATACGTGAGCATAGGCCTGGATACACACAGGCACATACCAGAAATAAGCAAGTAAACATAAAAGTAAATGTCCCAGCACTTCTAGTGCTTAGCAGTCAGCAGTTGCAATATATGTGGACCTTCCAGGTCCTGGCACCCTAATGCTGACCACCACCTATGGTTTATCACCTGGCCAGCTTGTCCAGCATCTGGAGCAAGGAGCATCAGGTGTGTGAGAGCATTAAACCCTTCCTGTGCTCCAGTGATTATTCCAGCTTGGTCTGTGCAACTGTGAAAACCCGGAATTAAATGCCTCCACTGCTAATGCAGAATGCACAGGCTTTACTCCACCCTTCCTTGGAAGGAGCTGATCCCACAGGAATGTGGGCAATTCAGGTGAGAGACAACCCCTCTAACCACAATATATATATATATATATATATATATACAGTGTGTATATATATATCACACATATACAGGAACCGGCACTCTATTGGCAGCTGACACCAACTATAACTGGCTGGGGTGCCTTCCTCTATGGTAACAGAGATCCATACATACTCCAGTAAGAATAAACAGGCGCCACTCCCAGACTGCTGTGCAAAATGAGTGTATTGACAGATCGACGTTTCGGGGCCTTTCACCCCTTCATCATGTCCTGATGAAGGGGTGAAAGGCCCCGAAACGTCAATCTCAATACACTCATTTTGCACAGCAGTCTGGGAGTGACGCCTGTTTATTCTTACTGGTATATATATATATATATATATATATATATGGTAAACTTGGAGCCTTTATACTTCTAACTGCCTAAAATGTAAAAAAAAAAACTTCTAGACACACAGTTGTACAATTGTGCACTCCCTATTTCTTAAGTGGCAGCTGATTATCGATAAAGTACAATGGTGAATCGCGCCAAACTAAAAAAACATATATAGGGAAGGTCACCAGCACCTACTAGTGCTGAAACATATCAAATATGTTAATTCAAAGTGCAACAAAGAAGTGCAAATAATCAGAAATATAGCATATCTTCTTCATCTTCAGACCACTCATTGGTATGTATGATGGTAATGGCAAAATTATGGGAAAACAAGACAGAATGAAAACATGGTGCGTATTTCTTAAAAAACCTTGTATGTCACTTAGGGATATATTTAGTAAAGTGCGAGTTTTTAGAAGTGGAGTTGTTGCTCATAGCAACCAATCAGATTGTAGCTATTATCTTCTAGAAGGTGCTAGATAAATGATAAGTAGAATCTGATTGGATGCTATGGGCAACTAGTCCACTTCTAAAAACAAGCACTTTAGTAAATATACCCCTTAGCATAAGTTTTAAGGGAACTATGGCCCTCATTCAGAGCCGTACGCTCTGAGCAGAGCGCACGCTCTGAATGAGGGCCGCCCTCCATAAAATGGAGCGTCCTCCTGGACGCTCGTATAGCTGTGGGTCACCACCCACAGCCTATACGAGTGTGCAGTTTGATGGCCGCGATGGTCGTGACCATCGCGACCATCGAAACTGTGAGCCGGAGCCTGCGGTTGAGGTTTTCAACCGCAAGCCCCGGAGTGATTTTGGCTCTATCATAGCCAAAATCACTCCCACTGACATCACTAGTGATGTCAGTGGGCCGGCTTCTGACGGGAGGCGTTCCCGTGGGAACGCCCCCGTCAGGGAGGCACACCCCCGGCATGCCCACCAAAGGGGGCGTGCTGTCAATCAACATCGACAGCACGCCCCCTTTGATCAGACACAATGAGCGAAGGACTTTCCTTCGCTCGTCGCGTCTGGTGCATGCGCACGACGGAGCTCCCTCCGTCGTGCGCATGCTCAGTTCAGAACATCGACCCACTTGCGAGTGGACAGATACTACAGGTTTTGACAATAAAAATAGATGAAGACAAATGATAAGTAGCAAACATACAGAATGTACAATATAAAGCGCTTATCTGTCCAATTTATGGAGTCCAGGTAAAGTATTCATCCCAACGTGTTTCATCTTTGTATCAGATTTCGGGGGACGGTTTACGAATGACAAATACCTGATATTTATATGGGTATCTATCAGCTATAGTTAGTAATTAGTCACCTATAGGTTACAAATTGATAAAACAAAACCAGCATTGCATGAATAAGTAATAAAAAACTATATGTATAGTCCTTATCATAGAACCCACGCTATCTGCATGTGTCAGAGATGGCCACAATGAGACATGAAGTCCTGGTGGAAGGCAGGTGGAGCACATGACGAGCTCCCACTTTCGGTTTCAAATGTTTGTGGAGCTTCGATTCATTATTTTCAGATGGAATGCAGGATGAAGTACATAGCGGTATTTCTGGTTCACGCCATCAGATGGAAAGCACATGAAATATTTTTGTTTCACAGGACTTCTGATAGATAGACCACATTTAGACCACATTTTGATTACTTTATTAAGACATAGTTGACTTGCATAACTTGTATCCACCCATATTTAACTGGGATGCAGATTGATGCACGCTATTTTCTCATCCATCCTCCTGTATTTTTGTGTCAAACACTTGTTGTTAAGAAAATAAAGGGTATTTTTTCAAAACATTAAATTATATTTCTTCACTAAAAAAACACTAATAGGAAGAAAGGAATAAGTAATTAATACCAACATCATATTAAATATTATTAAATAATATTATAGAAAGAGTCTAAAACACAGTTCAGACAGGTATAGTGTGTAAAAATCAGGCCTACTTGCTAAAATGTCCACAACTTTATAAAAAATATAAGAGACTCAATGGGAGATAAAACAAATATGTATAGATTTAAACTGATAACATTTCAATAAAAGTATTATCTTATAACTTTAATTGAATTCTAAAGGGACCGTGATTTGTAGTTTGACAATCCCCAGAATTCCCCTTTTGGATTAAATATTAGCTATATCCCCTCTTTCACACAGTGTAACATGATCAATTGCTTTATAGATCAAATGTTCATGATTAGATTAATGATGGTCCAGAAATGTTTAGATATATTATGACTCTCAATTTTATTCTTTAAATTCTAGATATGTTCTTGGATCCTGAGTTTTAGATTTCTTTTAGTTTTCCCAACATATTTCGTACCACAGGAACATTCCATCAGATATGGATGTAGAGTTACAATTCATAAACTGTTTTATTTCATATTATTTGGAGTCATTGCAGTTTGAGAACATTTTCCTGATGGGATGTACATATTTGCAGATATTAAATTTCACATATTTGTATGATCCATGACATTTGAAATAATAAGTGGTCTCTTTATGAGACCTATATCTTAATGAACTTGGTTCTAAAACATCTTTAAGATTCTTTGCTTTCTTGAATACTAACTGGGGTTGAGGGGGCAGGATGCCTTTTAAATTCATCAAAAGAACATCTCAGTGTTTATTGAATGAGGTCCTGATAGAATTTTCATGTCCACTATACGATGTAATAAAGGGAATGAGGTCTTTTTTCATTTTGGCATTCTTCATTTTGTCTAAAAGCTTAAAATAGTTGTGGCGTGAAATGAAATTTATAACAGCACCTAGAAATTCCTTAAGTAGTCTTGCTAAATTAAGATCTCTGTCCAAATATTCTTTCTAAGCTGCTAGATCTTTAGAGTGTTCTATGCATGTGTACAGTGATTGAACATTGTTAATGGCTAATACATATGTCTTAGTCCATTTAAAGTCCTTCAAGATGTTGTGGGGCCAAATGTAATAGGGTGAGAGCTAAAAAATTTGACAGTTTTCTCACACTTTTTAAACTGAACTAATGTAATAGAGTCTGAGAACATGCAAACTTGTATGTTTTTCAGACTCAAAAACTCTCATGTTTTAAACTCTCATCCAGATGTTTACCCCTTTTGAAAATACAACTCAATGTAATAGTGTGAGAGATTACTGCTAAAATCTCACATTTTCTAAACTCTCACCCTATTACATCACACTGATCTGTGCAGTGTTTCTGCTGAACACACTACTGATGAGGCAGTCTTTGTTAAACTATATTTTGCCACGTGTTTGCTCCATTTACTATTGAGTTTGCAAACACAATTCATGGTAAATCCCTGTGTTGTATTCCTTTCTGGAAAGTAATGCAAGTTGTTTCAATGGTTTATTTATTTGTATCTGTGTGTTTAGCCATGTTTTGTTGCTAGAACTGTGTTTTTACACCCATGTTAGCCTTTTGGTAAAAATCCGTGTTTGAAAATCAGGGGAAACACAGATGGGAATGCAATCTGAGACAGACACGATTCTTAGTAAATATACCAATTAGCCTCTCGCATCAGCATTATGCTAGCTACTTGTAGCAGGAGACAAGAGTCCTGATTCAGGGGTGAACACAAATCCTGTTGTGACTGCGATACCGAACACAACGGTTCTATAAAAATATACAAATGCTGCAGTCACCGGGATTTGTACAGAGATGCCCATTGGCAGAGTCTCTGACCCACTGCTTGCATACAAGGATGCACCATCGGTCACACCATCAATTCTCTAAGCAATCCTATGGTTCAGTCCATCAGAAGTTAGTCGCTGGAGCTATTGTAACTGCGTTATACAGGCGCAGTTACAGGCTGAGACAACCCCCTGAAATGGATGTAGCACACATGCGTATGTCTCACCACCCCATAATACCTCCCACAAATGCTCACTGACTGTCAATCTGAATCTTCACTGCGATTGCCATCTGTAATCCATCAGGACAAATGCACAGTGCAACTCAGATGCAAGCACAGTACAAAAATAATTGCTCAATTCCGCAAACATCAGCATTGCATCTGCCTCTGAATCAGGCCCAATTTAACAGTGAAGTGGACTTATCTTTGTTAGCAATTAAATTATATGGAGGGCGAAAGGGTCCAGAGTAACATTGAGTGACACTGTCATTGTGATTAAAATGAATGTGAATTAATTACAGTGTTGACCACAAAACAGAGCATTTTAGTTATGAATAATAATTTATTTCCCATCCAACACACTATTTTTGCCCCAGCACATTGAATCACCACTTTTTGTCAGCCCCATCCAGGTGCCTCTTATATACCATAAGACCCCATCATATGACCTTTTATGCCATCACACTCTTCCATGTGCCCCATATCAGGGCCCTAACTATGGTAGTGCGACCAGTGCCATGGCACAGGGCACCGCAGGGCAGGGGGTGCTGTTTGGACCTGTCAATTTTCCTGTTTATTATCATTCTCACTTGTAGCTTCCTCTTCTTTTATCCCCAGCATTTCGGCCTCCCCTATCTCTTCCCTGGCCCTTCCCCATGAGTCCATGGCACTTTTTTTAGGTGCAGAATCTTATGTCCCTATTTAAAACTGGGGGGGGAAATGCTCTCTCTGGCACAGGGCACCAAAAAGTCTAGTTACGGCTCTGCCCCATATATGCATCAGACAATCTTGATGCTCCATTTATGCCATCTTCTCCACAGACTTCACTCCCCATTTAGGGCAGCTTCAGAAATTACACAGTCTGGTTTTCCATGCCTGTCTGCCACTGCTGCCAGTTTAATCAGATTAGGCTTCACTATGTCTTTGCATAGGGAAAGCTATATAAAATGTAATGTGGAGGTACCTTTGCGATACCTTAAGATTGTGATAACAGAATGAAAGCACTAAAAATGTTTTATTCTCAGAATAAAACTTTTTAAATACATTACTGTTTTAAAATACTATTTGGAATTATTTTAAAATAAAACCTATCTTCTAGCTTTATTTATTTATTTCCACATTAGTGAAAGTGAAAGCCTAAACCTGGATCTCAGTTCTAATACTGGCCCAACAAAGTGGTAAGTTATCTCTTACTGCACCAAGTAAGTATTGCAAGGTTCATTGAGTATTAAATTGCTGAAATTTCTGACTTAAAAAATAAAAAAATAAAAAAATAATTATTATTATTATTACCCGTTATTTATATGGCGCCACAAGTGTTCCGCAGCTCCTTACATTGTACATAAAACTAAAAAGTGAACAAAAAAAAAACAAGTAACTTACAGTACAGTGAAGGACATTATATACATTGCTGCAATAGTGATTAAAACACTCACAATAAGCAGCAGGAAGTTGGCAGATACGTGTTAGGTGCCCTTATGAGGAGTAAGGAGTAGAAGAAAGTCTAAGGAGAAGCACATGAGGGAAAAGAACCCTGCTCGTGAGAGCTTACATTCTAAAGGGGAGGGGCAGACAGACAGGCATGACACAGAAGAGGAATATAGGGAGGAGAGAGTATTATGTGGGTTAGGATGAGAGCTGGAAGGCCTTGATGAAGTAGTGGTCTTGAGAGCCCGTTTGAAGATATACAGTGAGGTGGAGAGTCTGATAGGGAGAGGGAGAGAGATCTAAAGGTAGGGAGCAGCATGGGCAGTATCGTAGAGGTGGGAGTGGGAGGAAGTAATCAGTTGGCAAGAGAGGCGGCATGCATTTGTTGAGCGAAGTGGACGGGCGGGAGTGTGAAGGGAGAGAAGGTCAGAAATTGTGGGAAGTGAGGTAAATCTGATTTAATGTTGCAATCTGGGTTGTAATAATAAATAGATCCCTTAGAAACAGGAAAAGGGTGTGTGGCCTGGCCAGCCAAGATGGTGGATATTTGATGGTGTAGTTCTGTTCCAGATTATCCTAATACCTCTCCATCCTCCCTGTTTTTGAGCTATCTCCACTACATCCCATTGAGCACTTACATTTGCTTTGGGTTCACTCTTACCCAGTAGTGGTGCTCCATCCTCGGCCTACGTGTCCGAGATACTCCTCAAGTGCCTACACTCAGTCTGCCTCTGGCTGGGACTCCCGTGATTTATTGCGCTTCACCATCCCTGCTGTCTTTTCTGGTCCAGCATTTCTCTGCCAGCTGGTGGTGGTCTCCTCCCACTGGTTGGTTGTAGATGCCTTATCTCGTTCATTTTTATCCCACGAAGAGGACAAAAAGGATTGTAAAACACAACCTATTCTGCAACCCACGGTCTTTGCCCAGAGTCATCTCAACTCTCCACCTCCAAGGAAGATTTTTGTTACTCCCATTCTTCATAAGCAACTATTAACTTGGGCCCATACTTCCTTGTTTGCAGGTCATTCTGGAGTCCTCAACCCTCCTCGTGACTCACTCTCCTCGTACTACTACTGCTGTTCAGCTATTCATTCCAAGTGCTGATTACCATCGATTCTCAGTGTTTCATACAAAGTGCTGACTACCATCGATTCCCAGTGTTTCATATCAAGTGCTGGCTACCATTGCAACTCAGCATCTCATACCAAATATCGATTCCCATTGATTCCCAGTGTCTCATTCCAAGTGCTGACTACCATCGTTTCTCAGTGTCTTATACCAAGTGCTGACTACCATCGTCACTCAGCATCTCATACCAACTATCAATTACCATCGTCACTCAGCGTCTCCTACCAAGTCCTGATTACCATCGCTATTCAGCATCCTATACCAGGTACTGATTACCAGTGCAACTCACATTTCAGTCTTTTGAGCATTATCCTTGCTCATAAGTGTTTATATAGTCGTCCCATATCTGTCTGTGTGTTTTCTCCAGGTACCAGCCTCAGGGGCTGCCACCTGTTCACTTGGTGCAGCAAAACCCATATCCCGCTTCGAGGGATCAATGGTGAATACCATTGAATGGACTAGACTATGCGCCCTGAGGTAGGTCTCACCAACACCTAGGAGAGACATATGAAGAGGATGTACATACATATTGCCTTCATGTTTCCACTCACCCGCTACCTTAGCCCACCAGCCTAAGTTCCATCAGTTGTAGCCTATATACATCCGGGCGTGACATGTAGTCTTTGTTATTGTTTTGATGTTTCTCTTATTTGTCAGTTTATTTTCCTCAGTTTGTTATTTTTAATTTGACATTTTCTTCAGTTTGATATTTTCTTCAGTTTGTCATTTTTTTTCAGTTTGCTACTTTTTCAGTTTACTATTTTCTTCATTTTGTCTTTTTTTCTGGGTTTCTTGCATTGTCTGCTTCCTTTGAATTTGTGTCTTTTTTTCATTCTCTATGTTACATGGGACCATGCCCTTGCCCTACACCTCCCATTTTTTTTGCTCTCCAGAGCATGTCTCTGGCTTGAGCTTGGCCTATCCCATTTCTTGGTCTCTGTGACCAACATCAGTTGCCATATACATACTGGTGTTCCTCATGGGTCTCACGCTGCAGGCAGGGCTTTTTACTTCCAGCCCTTCCCCTCCCCTTCCCACCCTTTTTTGTTCTCCTTCATTTCTGCACATTCTTTCCTCATTGGAGCTGCCCTCTCTGCTTTTGGACCCTGTTTTTCTTAGATTTTTTTAGTCTACTTTCATGGCTCTTAAACTTCAATAAAAAGGTCTGAATAGCCTCAAAAGAGGTCTACCCTGTTTCACATGTTGAAGCAGTTGCGATGTGATATTGCATTTCTGTAGGAGATGCACTTCTCTGATTTGCGCCATCCTGAATGCGTTCCAATTGCTTTCTGCTCATCCACCATGCCTGTGACCCTGCCCATTAGAAGAAGGTTATGGCAATTTTGTTCACTAGCCATTTTACTTTTACACCTACTAATATTATTACGCGACCCCAAGGGGAGATAGCTGCTTTTAGCGGGAGACTTAAATAATGTCCCTTAACTATGGTTAATGTTTATGCTCCCAACCAGTATCAATCCCATTTCTTTAACATGCTTAGAGATTTACTTGCCTACAAAGATAGTGTTCTTAGCAAGAGATTTCAATACCATTCTTGATAACCAACTGGATAGATTTAAACTCTTGCCTATTTTCCTTGTTCATGTGGCCTCTGCTAATTCTAAAGCCCTATCCCTTCTACTTTCCCAACACATGTTATATGCTTCTTGGCAAGTGCACCAGCCTACAACTAAGGATTGCACTTTTTACGCCATGATGAATGATGTCTATACTAGGGTTGATATGATAATTGCATGCTTTGGACCAGCCCAGGCTATTATTGATATATGCATTTCCCCTAGTAATTAGTTGGACAATTTCACAACTCTCCCATACCTGGCATTTGAGTGATAGAGCCCTCCTTGGTCTGTAGACAAAAACCATGATAGAAACTGAACTAACAAATTATTTTAACACTAATGCCTCTTCATCAATTTCTCCAATGCTGTTCTGGGATGCCCACAAAACTGTAATCCATGGCCAACTCATTTGCACCTCAGCTCATGCTATAAAATGTAATTCTCAGAAACGTGTATCTTTCAGAATTGGCCCATTCCCTAGGCATTGCCTATAAATCCTTGTCCATATTAGCAAAGGATTATTCTAAATTGTTGGCAACCACTGAAAAGCTGAATATATTCTTGACTGCTAAAGCACAACATGTTTACAGCAGCTAAATCAGTCCTTTTATGAAATGGGGGACAAAGAAAGCATACTGTTGGCTTCTAGGTTACAGAAGTCATCACAAAATAATGTTTTGTCCATCAAGACCCCATCAGGTATGCCCACCCACAACCACAAGTTCATTCCTATTGTCTTTATTGAATTCTTTGTAAAGCTCTGCAACCTTTCTAGTCCCGTTTTGGTCTCTCACTCTATCCAACAATTTCTCTCCTGTTTCTTCCTCCCTTGCCTTTCCCCGGAGGCCTTGAAAGCATTGGGTATTGAAATTACTGAACAAAAGATTTGCTCTCTTATTATGCAAATTAAATCACATAAAGCACAAGCTTTAGATAGCTTTACCGCTTTCTATCATAAATCTTTCCAAAAAGTGCTTGTCCCCCATCTGTCCACTTTGGTCAATAGTGTATTTCTCAAAACAGACTCTTGAAGCCAAAAATATCATTATTTATAAGGAGGATAAAAACCCCACTCATTGGGTCCATCACCATCCTATTTTTCTTAAACTCTGTTAAAAAATATTGGCCTCCTGCTTAAATGCGGTCCTCCCCAGCTTATACATGGCAATCAAGTTGATTTTATTCTGGCAAGGCAGGCACAAGACAACACTAGATGCATAGTTGCCCTTGTCCATACTGTTAATACTGCTAAGGTGCCTGCTCTCCTGTTTCTTTTGGTTGCAGAGAAGGCATGTAACAGAATTGACTAGTCTTTCATGCTTGAAACTCTTCTCCAGTTTGAGTTTGAAGAGGCCTTCCTCATTAGGATTTGTGCACTGCTTTCTCAACCTCAAGTTTCAGTGAATGGTAATATCTTTGAGCCTTTTCCTCCAAAGGGACTCAGCAGGGGTGCCCATTGTCCCCCTTCATATTTGCTTTAATTATAGATCTGCTGGCCGCTAGGATCCACCTCTCCCAAGATGTCATGGGTATTAAAATAGGCTCCAATGAGTTTAAAATTTATTTTTTGTGGATCATATCTTGCTTACCCTTTCCTCCTCTCACATATCCCTTATGACCCTCTGTCCACATATGGGCCAATCTCTGGGTATAACATAATTTACTCTGCCACTTCATATTACTGACCCCCTCTTGGATCAGCTGCAGTATAGTTATAACTTTACACGGAGGACACATATAAACTATGTTATCCAGGTTTTTTTATAACTCGTAATTATGACTCTCTTTATAAAGAAAATTACTTTGCTATCCTTTTCACCGTAAAAGCAGATATATTCTGGTGGAATGGTCACATCATTTCATGGTTCAGACAGATTATGGTATTTAAAATGAATATCTTGTCAGGCTTCTTCTTTACCAGTTCCAGACAATGCCTATAATGGCTCCTAATACTGTCCTTGCCAGATCCAAACTTGGTTTGGACAGGTTCTTTGGAGAATTAAAATCCCTATAACAGACTGTGCATAGGACCACCACAAATGGTGGTCGTGGTTTTCCAAAGATTAAGCTTTATTATTTAGCCTCCCACCATAGCCAGGCTGTCATATGGATTATGTTAGGTGGTTGGCCGCATTGGATAGACCTGTAAATGTTGACACCCTTGCCCTACCTTATTGGAACTTCCCCTCATTACTTACTTGTACCTCTAGTCTGTTCTACTCGCGTAGTTATAAGATTTACCTGTCAAATTTGGAACTCCTGTACCAAGTATTACAAATTAATATTTAGCTCTTCCCCAATTACTCCACTTTGGGTAAACCCTGATTTTCCTGACGTCAAGACATGATGGCTTGCTGAACTTCACCATCGTTTTGCCTATCCCCTTCCATCCAGGTGCTTTTGCAATGGTCCAAAGACATCAAAATCACTCAGTGCCAGGTCAGGGATGTAGGGAGGATGGTCCAGTACCTCCCACATGGTTGCCATGACCTTTTTTGCTTTTGGAGCTGTTTTGAATTTCTTTGAAGGTAGGGAATGCAACAGTCGGCCAATTGCGTGCGTAATTGCAGTTGCGATCGATAATGAATCAGGCCCATAGTTTTATAACTACAACAAGTCATAAATGTAGTATGCACTTATCTTCAGCTCCACATGTTTAACATTCTGACAGTTTAGAATTCTCTATTATGCGTACATGGCCTTGGTGAATCAAACGCATAAACAACTAACAAAGTATTTGTTTATCAGTCCACAGTTAAGCATTGGAATTAAATTGCAAAATAAGCAAAACAAGATAAGAATCTTTTGTAAACCGGCTAGCCAAGGACTTTAAAGAGTATTAGCAATCATCACCATATAAATAATGGCTGAATAACTAACTGTTGTCATGTATTGATTTTGCAACTGAAGAGAACTGTGTACTTGCTTCTTTACCATGTTGAGAATAATTGCATCACAGAAATAGATAAAATAGCTTAAATGTGTATGGAAAGGCTGGAATAGCATTGCGCTGTTTATAAAAAGCAAACCAAAGTTAAAATGAGTCACCCAGCTGAAAGCACTGACTTGTACCTGTTTCACTACCAGTATATTCTCTCTATCAGGTGTGGTATATTTTGTCAACATTCATAATGTTAAAATGAGAATGTTGATTTCAGTGGCAAATGTAGGATTTTGAAAGGGGGGTTTCCAAATACTTGGTTACAGAACCAATGAAAAAAAATAAAATCTAACAACAATAAACATTATATTTATTTTTATATTATATATATATATTAGGGGTGAGCGGGTTCGGATTTCTGAAATCCGAACCCCCCCGAGCCCCCCCGATCCGAGTCCGATCCGAATCAGGCTCGACTTTTCCCACCTGACTCGGATCTGAAATCGAGGCAAAACATCATCATCCCGCCTTCCGAGTCTCGCGGGTTTTGGATCCTATATAAGGTACCCGCGTCGGCGCCATTTTCTCACTCGGCTGTGGACAGTGAAGAGGGAGGGTGGGAGTTAGGGCTGTGTAGTGTAGTGTAGTGTAGTGCTGCTGTTGTCCACTACTTCAAAGTCCATAGGGGCTGGCTGTGTTGTGCTGTGCTGCTGTTGTTAATAGGGGCTGTGTCCACTACTTCAAAGTCCATAGGGGCTGGCTGGACTGTGTTGTGCAGTCAGTTCTCCATAGGGGCTGTGTCCACTCCAAAGTCCTGTGCAGTGTCCCAGTCCTAAAGGGGTGCTGTAGTGTTGTCCAGGGAGTGCTCTGTCCATCAGGGGTGCTCCCCCCAAGTGCTAAAAAAATAATATATTTTCTGTGTTTGTGAATTGTGTGCGCAGTAGCCGCACGTGCATCAACAAAGTAGTGCCAAGCGTGCGCCTGTGTCATAAGTAAAGGGCCGGCTGGCTTGACCGTTAAGGGTGCTGTAACCCCCGAAAGTACACTCCAGTCCAAACCAAAAAAAAAATTATTTTCTGTGTTTGTGAATTGTGTGCGCAGTAGCCGCACGTGCATCAACAAAGTAGTGCCAAGCGTGCGCCTGTGTCATAAGTAAAGGGCCGGCTGGCTTGACCGTTAAGGGTGCTGTAACCCCCGAAAGTACACTCCAGTCCAAACCAAAAAAATAATTATTTTCTGTGTTTGTGAATTGTGTGCGCAGTAGCCGCATGTGCATCAACAAAGTAGTGCCAAGCGTGCGCCTGTGTCATAAGTAAAGGGCCGGCTGGCTTGACCGTTAAGGGTGCTGTAACCCCCGAAAGTACACTCCAGTCCAACCAAAAAAAAAAATTATTTTCTGTGTTTGTGAATTGTGTGCGCAGTAGCCGCATGTGCATCAACAAAGTAGTGCCAAGCGTGCGCCTGTGTCATAAGTAAAGGGCCGGCTGGCTTGACTGTTAAAGGGTGCTGTAACCCCCGAAAGTACACTCCAGTCCAAACCAAAAAAAAATATATTTTCTGTGTTTGTGAATTGTGTGCGCAGTAGCCGCACGTGCATCAACAAAGTAGTGCCAAGCGTGCGCCTGTGTCATAAGTAAAGGGCCGGCTGGCTTGACCGTTAAAGGGTGCTGTAACCCCCAAAGTACACTCCAGTCCATACCAAAAAAAAAATTATTTTCTGTGTTTGTGAATTGTGTGCGCAGTAGCCGCACGTGCATCAACAAAGTAGTGCCAAGTGTGCGCCTGTGTCATAAGTAAAGGGCCGGCTGGCTTGACCGTTAAAGGGTGCTGTAACCCCCGAAAGTACAGTCCAGTCCAAACCAAAAAAAAAATTATTTTCTGTGTTTGTGAATTGTGTGCGCAGTAGCCGCACGTGCATCAACAAAGTAGTGCCAAGCGTGCGCCTGTGTCATAAGTAAAGGGCCGGCTGGCTAGACCGTTAAAGGGTGCTGTAACCCCCGAAAGTACACTCCAGTCCAAACCAAAAAAAAATTATTTTCTGTGTTTGTGAATTGTGTGCGCAGTAGCCGCACGTGCATCAACAAAGTAGTGCCAAGCGTGCGCCTGTGTCATAAGTAAAGGGCCGGCTGGCTTGACCGTTAAAGGGTTCTGTAACCCCCAAAGTACACTCCAAACCAAAAAAATATATATTTTCTGTGTTTGTGACTTGTGTGCACTGTGGCTGCAACAAAGGAGCAGCGCCAAGCGTGCGCCTGTGTCCCATAAGTAAAGAGCCGGCTGGCTCATTTCTTAAAGGGTGGTGTAACCCACAAAGTGCACTACTCTCCAGCAAAAATAAAAAAATATTTTCTGTGTTTGTGTGCGCTTTAGCCGCACGTATATATATCAATATAACATAAATGGAGGACCAAACTTTCTCCGATAAAAATAAAATAGGGAAAGATCAAGAACCACTTCCTCCTAGTGCTGTTGCTGCTGCTGGGAGTTGTTCATCATCCCAGAGAGGAAGTAGGAACATCACTACTTTTACTAAACAATTGACCCTCCAACAGTTTCTAGCGATGAGGATGAAGTACGACAGCAGTCATCCTGAAGCAAAACGTATAACTGAGGCCTTGACTGCTATGTTGGTGTTAGACGTGCGTCCGGTATCCGACATTAGTGCAGTGGGATTTAGACAATTGATGGAGGTAGTGTGTCCTCGGTTCCAAATCCCGTCTAGATTCCACCTGCATCCTCAAAGCAGCAGCAACAAGCATGCATCTGTCTGTTAAAGGGTGGTGACACCCTCAAAGTGTGCTACACAAACAATTAAAATATTGTTCTTTTTTTTCTGTCTTTGTGAATTGTGTGGGCTGTAGCCGCACCTGCATCCTTAAAGCAGCAGCGACAAGCGTGCGTCTGTCTGATAAAGGGTGGTGTAACTCTCAAAGTGCTCCAAAAATAAAAAACTATTTTTTTAATGTGTTTGTGACTTGTGTGCGATGTAGCCGCACGTGCATCCTCAAAGCAGCAGCGACAAGCATGCGTCTGTCTGTTAAAGGGTGGTGACACCCTCAAAGTGTGCTACACAAACAATAAAAATATTCTTCTTCTTTTTTCTGTCTTTGTGAATTGTGTGGGCTGTAGCCGCACCTGCATCCTTAAAGCAGCAGCGACAAGCATGCGTCTGTCTGTTAAAGGGTGGTGACACCCTCAAAGTGTGCTACACAAACAATTAAAATATTGTTCTTTTTTTTTTGGTCTTTGTGAAATGTGTGGGCTGTAGCTGCACCTGCATCCTTAAAGCAGCAGCGACAAGCGTGCGTCTGTCTGTTAAAGGGTGGTGACACCCTCAAAGTGTGCTACACAAACAATAAAAATATTCTTCTTCTTTTTTCTGTCTTTGTGAATTGTGTGGGCTGTAGCCGCACTTGCATCCTTAAAGCAGCAGCGACAAGCGTGCATCTGTCTGTTAAAGGGTGGTGACACCCTCAAAGTGTGCTACACAAACAATTAAAATATTGTTCTTTTTTTTTTGGTCTTTGTGAAATGTGTGGGCTGTAGCCGCACCTGCATCCTTAAAGCAGCAGCGACAAGCGTGCGTCTGTCTGTTAAAGGGTGGTGACACCCTCAAAGTGTGCTACACAAACAATAAAAATATTCTTCTTCTTTTTTCTGTCTATGTGAATTGTGTGGGCTGTAGCCGCACCTGCATCCTTAAAGCAACAGCGACAAGCGTGCGTCTGTCTGTTAAAGGGTGGTGACACCCTCAAAGTGTGCTACACAAACAATAAAAATATTCTTCTTCTTTTTTCTGTCTATGTGAATTGTGTGGGCTGTAGCCGCACCTGCATCCTTAAAGCAGCAGCGACAAGCGTGCATCTGTCTGTTAAAGGGTGGTGACACCTCAAAGTGTTCTACACAAACAATTAAAATATTGTTCTTTTTTTTTCGGTCTTTGTGAAATGTGTGGGCTGTAGCCGCACCTGCATCCTTAAAGCAGCAGCGACAAGCGTGCGTCTGTCTGTTAAAGGGTGGTGTAACTCTCAAAGTGCTCCAAAAAATAAAAAACTATTTTTTTAATGTGTTTGTGACTTGTGTGCGATGTAGCCGCACTTGCATCCTCAAAGCAACAGCGACAAGCGTGCGTCTGTCTGTTAAAGGGTGGTGACACCCTCAAAGTGTGCTACACAAACAATAAAAATATTCTTCTTTTTTCTGTCTTTGTGAATTGTGTGGGCTGTAGCCGCACCTGCATCCTTAAAGCAGCAGCGACAAGCGTGCATCTGTCTGTTAAAGGGTGGTGACACCCTCAAAGTGTGCTACACAAACAATTAAAATATTGTTCTTTTTTTTTCGGTCTTTGTGAAATGTGTGGGCTGTAGCCGCACCTGCATCCTTAAAGCAGCAGCGACAAGCGTGCGTCTGTCTGTTAAAAGGTGGTGACACCCTCAAAGTGTGCTACACAAACAATAAAAATATTCTTCTTCTTTTTTCTGTCTTTGTGAATTGTGTGGGCTGTAGCCGCACTTGCATCCTCAAAGCAGCAGCGACAAGCGTGCGTCTGTCTGTTAAAGGGTGGTGTAACCCTCAAAGTGTGCTCCACAAACAATAAAAATATTCTTTTTTTTTTTCTGTCTTTGTGAATTGTGTGGGCTGTAGCCGCACTTGAATCCTCAAAGCAGCAGCGACAAGCGTGCGTCTGTCTGTTAAAGGATTACATCGGTGACAGCATCCAAGTAGGCATGTCAGACAGTCCGTACCTGTACTGGCAGGAAAAAGAAGCAATTTGGAGGTCCCTGTACAAACTGGCTCTATTTTACCTGAGTTGCCCCCCCTCCAGTGTGTACTCCGAAAGAGTGTTTAGTGCAGCCGGGAACCTTGTCAGCGAAAGGCGTAGGAGGTTGCTTCCACAAAATGTGGAGAAGATGATGTTCATAAAATGAATTATCAACTCTTCCAGGGAGACCAGCCTCCAGAACGTACAGAGGGACCTGTGGTTCCAGCAGGGGCGAATTAATACTCTGTGAGGATGAGGATGTACACACTGAAGAGGGTGAGGAATCGGTGGATGAGGAGGATGAGGATGACATCTTGCCTCCGTAGAGCCAGTTTGTGCAGGGACAGATAAATTGCCAGCTTGTTTTGTGGGGGCCCAAACGAACCAATCATTTCAGCCACAGTTGTGTGGCAGACCCTGGCGCTGAAATGATTGGTTTGTTAAAGTGTGCATGTCCTGTTTATACAACATAAGGGTGGGTGGGAGGGCCCAAGGACAATTCCATCTTGCACCTCTTTTTTTTCTTTGCATTATGTACAGTTTGGGGCCTAGTTTTTCAATGCCATCCTGTCTGCCACTGCAGTTTCACGCCTAGATGGGTCACGTGTTTGTGCCGCCCACTCGTGTCGCTTAGCATAGTCATCCAGCTACCTCGGTGCAACCTTTTGGACATAAAAACACTATTGTGAGGTGTGAGGTATTCAGAAAAGACTGGAAATTAGTGGAAATTAAGGTTATTGAGGTTAATAATAGCATAGGAGCAGAAAAACCTACAAATTCTGTGATTTTAGCTGTTTTTATGCTTTTTTTCAAAAAAATACAGATCCAAAACACAAAACCCAGAACCCAAAACACGGAAGGGTGGTTTTGGCAAAAACCAATCCAGATCCAAAACACGAAGAAAGATCCAGATCCAAAACCAAAACACAAAACACGAAAAGTGGCCGGTGCACACCCCTAATATATATATATATATATATATATATATATATATAAGAAAAAATTCAGCGGCACTCCAGGATTTGGGAGTTTCAACTCCAAATATATTTTCAATAATGCATGGTAAATAACCAATGTTTCGGGGTCACAGAGCCCCTTTGTTTTTGTATACCTTGACAAAGGGGCTCTGTGACCCCAAAACATTGGTTATTTACCATGCACTTTTGAAAATATATTTGGAGTTGAAACTCCTAAATCCCAGAGTGTCGCTGAATTATTTCTTCTATACTGATTCTCACTTGAGTACACCCGGGTACCTTTCAATACGGTGCAGCTGAGTGCCGGATTGTTCTACTATTTACAGTATATATATATATATATATATACATATATATATATATATATATATATACATATATATATATATATATATATATATATACACATGCACACAAACTGCACAGCAAGCTTAGGTTGTACAGCCTTTACCAGCCGTCAACGTGATAAATGCAAAAATACATTAGGTGTCAAATATGTTCCGCATGCAGCACCACATACTAAGAATAAGATGATGAAATCATGTGAACAAAAAACAATATAGGAGAGGGAGTCAGAGCACCAGGCAAAATGGACCTATTTATGGTGTAGTCACAGGTTATTTATTATTATTTTTATCCTTTTTTTATATGGCGCCACAAGGGTTCCGCAGCGCCTCACAAAGAACATAAACAAATGTGCAAACACAAAAAACAGCGACTTACAGTACAAAATAATACAGGACAAGGACATAGTTTATACACATTGCTGCAATAGTACTCAAAAAAGCAGCAGGGCGTCAGCAACCAAGTGTTAGGTGCCCTTGTGGGGAGCTTGGAGTAGATGATCATATGAGTGAGGAAAGGAGAAGCACATGAGGGAAGAGGGCCCTGCTCGTGAGAGCTTACATTCTAAAGGGGAGGGGCAGACAGACAGGGGTGACACAGGTAGGGTAGACAGTGAGGAAGAAGAATGTACTGTAAGCAGCAGGTTAGGATGAGAACTGGAAGGCTTTGAAGTAGTGAGTCTTGAGAGCCCGTTTGAAGATTTGTAGAGAGGTGGAGAGTCCGATAGGGAGAGGGAGAGAGTTCCTGAGGAAGGGAGCAGCATGGGCAAGATGTTGGAGGTTGGTTACAACAGGTCTTTGAATCTTTAGCTGCTGATACAAGTTAAGAATCACAAAGAACAATGACAAACAAGAAGCAGAAACAATGAGCATCTAATTTAAACAAAATTTTAATAACCGGTAAATAAACGTTTCATTACATAGCAATTGAATTAAATCATAAAGGGGACAGTTTAGCAAAGCCACGGAAAGCTCTTCCATCTTGTTCTCTATAATATACCACATTATTTTAAACTGACTGAGTTATAAACATGCAATACTATATTATATATTATACTATTACACACACTGACAAAGATTAAACACAGGCACACTGACACACACACTGACAAAGACTATACACAGATGCACTGACACACACACTGACAAGGACTACACACTGACACACACTGACAAAGACTACACACTGACACACACTGACAAAGACTACACACTGACACACACTGACAAAGATTACACACAGACACACTGACAAAGATTACACACAGACACACTGACACACACACACTGACAAAGACTATACACAGACACACTGACACACACACACTGACAAAGACTATACACAGACACACTGACACACACTCACACTGACAAAGACTACAAACAAAAACACTGACACATATACACTGACACACACTCTGACAAAGACTAGATACTGACACACATGACCGCCCCTCCCCCTCACCACTGGCACCCCCCACATGTGATAGACACACCTGCCGCTCCGGGGCAGAGCATCGGGAACACAGTCGGTGAGACACCTGGCGGCAGCTCAGACTCTCCAAATGCATCATGGAAACTGCCTGGGAGGGCAGACGCTGACATTTTCATGTCAACATTGTGGTGCTGACATTATGTAAGTAGACATTATGAATATCTACATTGTAAATGTCGACGGTATGACTACATCCCTTCTATCATTATATAGCAGTACCAGGGCTGGCCTGCAACTTTTAGCCTGGGGAACAACACAAGCATTTGTTCCTAGCTATTCTCTCAGCAAACTGCGATGGAAAAATTAGTGTAATGAAAATCTTGCAGGAATGGTTTATGTAATATCAGTAATATCAGTTTGGTTTATGTAATGTCGCCCGTGGTTTATGTAATGTGGGTTTGGCTTATGTAATGTGGGTGTGGTTTATGTAATGCGGGTGTGGTTTAAGTAGCAATTTAACTATAAAAAAATCTCATGTCAAAGACCTATAAACAAATAAAAAACCTAACAGCCCCAACTGACAAGGCAGGGATTATTTTATTGTCTATGCTAAAATCAGACTCCAAGGGGTTAATTTACTAAGTGTCGAGTTCTAACACTTGGCACTTCTGATCGTGTTAATGCCTGAAATTTAAAAGGGCAATGTTCTATTAGCAAAACAACTCTAGCAAAACACGGCTAGTAATAGCATTGCCCTTTTACATTTTGGGCATTAACACAATCAAAAGCGCTCATTAAACATTTTATACCAGATATAACCCCCTTTGTTTTAAATCAGAACCCTGATTTCAGCAACCCAAACTTCATTAAAATTCCTACCCCAGATATGACCCCCACATGCCTGATTAAAAGATGTACTTCAAATTTGATAATCCCACTCCTCCCTCATGAAAAATCAAACCACAGATTTGCCCCGTCACACAAAAACAATTCTCTTATTAAAATAATGCACTAGATTAACCCCCCCATACACACACACACACACAAGCAAATAACTCCATTATTAAAAATTAATGCCAGAAATAACCTCTCATTAAACATCTTACCCAAAATCTGCCTGCCCATTTTATTAAACGTTATGGTCCAAATCTATGTTCCCTCCCTCCCTTATTGCAAATTGTGCCCAGACCTCAGATCTATAAGGCAACCCAACTATAGAACTCTGAATATCCAGCATACTTCCAAATACTTGGTTACAGAACCAATGAAAAAAACTAAAATCTAACAACAATAAACATTATATTTATTTTTATATTATATATATATATATATATATATATATATAAGAAAAAATTCAGCGGCACTCCAGGATTTGGGAGTTTCAACTCCAAATATATTTTCAATAATGCATGGTAAATAACCCATGTTTCGGGGTCACAGAGCCCCTTTGTTTTTGTATACCTTGACAAAGGGCTCTGTGACCCAAAAACATTGGTTATTTACCATGCACTTTTGAAAATATATTTGGAGTTGAAACTCCTAAATCCCAGAGTGTCGCTGAATTATTTCTTCTATACTGATTCTCACTTGAGTGCACCCGGGTACCTTTCAATACGGTGCAGCTGAGTGCCGGATTGTTCTACTATTTACAGTATATTTATATATACATATATATATATATATATATATATATACACACGCACACAAACTGCACAGCAAGCTTAGGTTGTACAGCCTTTACCAGCCGTCAACGTGATAAATGCAAAAATACATTAGGTGTCAAATATGTTCCGCATGCAGCACCACATACTAAGAATAAGATGATGAAATCATGTGAACAAAAAACAATATAGGAGATGGAGTCAGAGCACCAGGCAAAATGGACCTATTTATGGTGTAGTCACAGGTTATTTATTATTATTTTTATCCTTTATTTATATGGCGCCACAAGGGTTCCGCAGCGCCTCACAAAGAACATAAACAAATGAGCGAACACAAAAAACAGCGACTTACAGTACAAAATAATACAGGACAAGGACATAGTTTATACACATTGCTGCAATAGTACTCAAAAAAGCAGCAGGGCGTCAGCAACCAAGTGTTAGGTGCCCTTGTGGGGAGCTTGGAGTAGATGATCATATGAGTGAGGAAAGGAGAAGCACATGAGGGAAGAGGGCCCTGCTCGTGAGAGCTTACATTCTAAAGGGGAGGGGCAGACAGACAGGGGTGACACAGGTAGGGTAGACAGTGAGGAAGAAGAATGTACTGTAAGCAGCAGGTTAGGATGAGAACTGGAAGGCTTTGAAGTAGTGAGTCTTGAGAGCCCGTTTGAAGATTTGTAGAGAGGTGGAGAGTCCGATAGGGAGAGGGAGAGAGTTCCTGAGGAAGGGAGCAGCATGGGCAAGATGTTGGAGGTGGGTTACAACAGGTCTATGAATCTTTAGCTGCTGATACAAGTTAAGAATCACAAAGAACAATGACAAACAAGAAGCAGAAACAATGAGCATCTAATTTAAACAAAATTTTAATAACCGGTAAATAAACGTTTCATTACATAGCAATTGAATTAAATCATAAAGGGGACAGTTTAGCAAAGCCACAGAAAGCTCTTCCATCTTGTTCTCTATAATATACCACATTATTTTAAACTGACTGAGTTATAAACATGCAATACTATATTATATATTATACTATTACACACACTGACAAAGATTAAACACAGGCACACTGACACACACACTGACAAAGACTATACACAGATGCACTTACAGACACATTGACAAGGACTACACACTGACACACACTGACAAAGACTACACACTGACACACACTGACAAAGACTACACACTGACACACACTGACAAAGATTACACACAGACACACTGACAAAGATTACACACAGACACACTGACACACACACACTGACAAAGACTATACACAGACACACTGACACACACACACTGACAAAGACTATACACAGACACACTGACACACACTCACACTGACAAAGACTCCAAACAGAAACACTGACACATATACACTGACACACACTCTGACAAAGACTAGATACTGACACACATTACCGCCCCTCCCCCTCACCACTGGCACCCCCCACATGTGATAGACACACCTGCGGCTCCGGGGCAGAGCATCGGGAACACAGTCGGTGAGACACCTGGCGGCAGCTCAGACTCTCCAAATGCATCATGGGAACTGCCTGGGATGGCAGACGCTGACATTTTCATGTCAACATTGTGGTGCTGACATTATGTAAGTAGACATTATGAATATCTACATTGTAAATGTCGACGGTATGACTACATCCCTTCTATCATTATATAGCAGTACCAGGGCTGGCCTGCAACTTTTAGCCTGGGGGACAACACAAGCATTTGTTCCTAGCTATTCTCTCAGCAAACTGCGATGGAAAAATTAGTGTAATGAAAATCTTGCAGGAATGGTTTATGTAATATCAGTAATATCAGTTTGGTTTATGTAATGTCGCCCGTGGTTTATGTAATGTGGGTTTGGCTTATGTAATGTGGGTGTGGTTTATGTAATGCGGGTGTGGTTTAAGTAGCAATTTAACTATAAAAAAATCTCATGTCAAAGACCTATAAACAAATAAAAAACCTAACAGCCCCAACTGACAAGGCAGGGATTATTTTATTGTCTATGCTAAAATCAGACTCCAAGGGGTTAATTTACTAAGTGTCGAGTTCTAACACTTGGCACTTCTGATCGTGTTAATGCCTGAAATTTAAAAGGGCAATGTTCTACTAGCAAAACAACTCTAGCAAAACACGGCTAGTAATAGCATTGCCCTTTTACATTTTGGGCATTAACACAATCAAAAGCGCTCATTAAACATTTTATACCAGATATAACCCCCTTTGTTTTAAATCAGAACCCTGATTTCAGCAACCCAAACTTCATTAAAATTCCTACCCCAGATATGACCCCCACATGCCTGATTAAAAGATGTACTTCAAATTTGATAATCCCACTCCTCCCTCATGAAAAATCAAACCACAGATTTGCCCCGTCACACAAAAACAATTCTCTTATTAAAATAATGCACTAGATTAACCCCCCCATACACACACACACACACACACACACACACACACACACACACACACACACACACACACACACACACACACACACACACAAGCAAACAACTCCATTATTAAAAATTAATGCCAGAAATAACCTCTCATTAAACATCTTACCCAAAATCTGCCTGCCCATTTTATTAAACGTTATGGTCCAAATCTATGTTCCCTCCCTCCCTCCCTTATTGCAAATTGTGCCCAGACCTCAGATCTATAAGGCAACCCAACTATAGAACTCTGAATATCCAGCATACTTACCCTGCTGCAATCAGTCCATCTCATTGTCTAGTCCTGCAGCATTCTGAATTCTGATTGATGGATAGCTCCAGCCATTCACCAATCAGTGTGGGGAGACATCCCAACACAGTGATCGGTGGATGGGACTAGAGCCATCCACCAATCAGCCAGGGGCTAATCTATAAAGGGTGCAAGGTGTGTGGTGCACACGGGCCCCTGGGTCATGGGGGGGCCTGCACTGCATAACCTACACCCTACACCCATATTACCTAATTGTCAGGGCTCAGCCAGGGATCGGCTCCCGCTTACCGCGCCGCCGGCTTCCCCTGTCATCCTGGGTGGTCGAGCAGCTTGCGCGACGGCGGGGGAGAAGCTGAGTATTCTCCCTGCATGCAGTGGCTTCCTGGTGGGCTGGTGTCCTGCATCACAAGCCCGGACATGGGCGCCACCATGACAGTCGGACCATGTGATTGTATCCTTCTCCCTGATAAGTCCGTGATCAGCTGATGCTGTGCACCTGTCTAAGGGTTCCCCTGGGTATAAAACTAGCGTGCTTTAGTGAGTTCCCGGTCCAGGTTCCTATTTTCCTTACAGCAGCAGTGTTACCATCTTTACCTGTGTGCCTCAAAACGTCTCTGGTGAATACCCATGCAGCAGCGTTACCATCTTTACCGGTGTGCCTTAAACGTCTCTGGTGAATACCCGTGCAGCAGCATTACCATCTTTACCTGTGTGCATTAAATGTCTCTGGTGAATACCCGTGCAGCAGCGTTACCATCTTTACCTGTGTGCCTTAAACGTCACTGGTGAATACCCATGCAGCAGCGTTATCATCTCCACCTGTGTGCTTTTACGTCTCCAGTGAACATCCGTGCTACAGCGTATACCACCTCTACCTGTGTGCCTTCTATCACTGGTGAATTCTCAAGTAACCATGAGTCGCTCCCCACTTGTAATCCTAATTTTTGATCCTCAAGGTGTATTACTGTACAGTGTTTTAAGGAATTGCTTTGTGCCTAGCAGGCATAACCTCTCTGGGCCACGGGTGTAGTGTCTCTATCCCTGCAGGGCTTGGGTACCTGGTCAAAGGACCGCGACCTGCTCACGGGGTGCAGCTAAGCCCAAATCCCAATTGGGGGGGTCACTGGCGAACACCATCCTGTGGGTTAGACTCCGCACCTTTGCCCAGGTCTCACCAACACTCAAGACCTGTGGATGAGGAGAACTTATATCCAGGCCCCTCGTCTCTGCTTCCTTCCCCAACTTAGGCCCACCACGTCCTCTCCTCCAGTCTCAGACGTGACAGTTTGTTCAGGCCCAATGGAGGCTGCAGGATCCCAAGGTACTGGGTCACTACAAGAGTTGACCTCTCGGATGGACAACCAAGAGGCGCAACAACAACAAATGGCTCAGTATTTACAGGAGCTCTCGAGGCAACTGGTTTCTATTCAAACCACGTTGGCTTCTATTCTCCCGGCTCCCCCGGCTGCAGTCCCTGTACCTTCTCCATCAGTTCCTTCACTGGTGGTTCCTACCCCCAAACCCGACTACAGTTAGCCACTCCAGAAAGGTTTGACGGCGATCCCAGGCGGTGCCGCGGATTCATCAACCAATGTGAAATCCAATTTGAGTGTCTTCCCCAGAACTTTCCCACGTCTCGGGCAAAAGTGGCATATGTGATTTCACTATTAACAGGAGCAGCGTTAGACTGGGTCTCCCCTTTATGGGAACGGGCCGACCCCATCGTATCTACCTACGAGGAGTTCATTTCCGCATTTAAGAGAATTTTTGATGAGCCAGGCCGTTCTGCATCTGCATCTTCTGACCTTCTCCGAGTGCGTCAGGGCACACAATCCGTGGGGCAGTATGTAGTCCAGTTTCAGACCCTGGCATCAGAATTAAAATGGAATGAGGAAGCTCTCAAAGCGTCCTTCCTTCATGGACTCTCTGAGAGAATGAAGGATGAACTTGCCTCCAGAGATTTGCCAGAATCTTTCGCTGACGTTATCTCTCTTTGCATCAAAATTGATCTTCGCCATCGGGAAAGATGGGCTAGTAGGGGAAGAGGTGAATGCCTACCAGCCCGTTCTTCTACTGTCAATACGCCTATACCCACCTTAGCTAGTGAAGAGGAACCGATGTAGGTTAACAGAACCAAACTCACCCCGGCAGAGCGCAATAGACGCTTCCAAAACAAATTGTGTATTTATTGCGCTGCACCTAACCACATTCTGAGAAATTGTCCTTTACTTGTGGGAAATTCGAAACCCTGACTGAAGTAGGGAGCATTCAGTTGGGGGTTATTCTCAAGCCATCCCAATTATCAGAGAGTCTTCTAGTAGTGTTGCTTTCCCTTAAGTCCAGGACAAGAAAGGTCCACGCTTTAATTGATTCTGGAGCCGCTGGTAATTTTATTGCGGAAAAATTGATTCACACCTTGGGTGTTCCAGTCATTCCCCTGTCTAATAAATTGTTACTGTCCGGCCTAGATGGTAAAACTCTGGTAGGGCTACCCATTTCTTTGCTCTCTCATCCTGTGACTGTTCAAGTTGGATGCCTACATCAAGAAATGTTGGAATTTTTTGTTTTACCCGAATCTTCCTATGAGCTGGTATTGGGGCTGCCCTGGTTGAGAAAACACAATCCTGTCTTCGACTGGGATACTATGCAAATCCTATCCTGGGGTTCACATTGTTTCCAAAATTGTTTGACCAAGGTCATTCCAGTATGTAACCAGGCGACGGTTTCCAACCCAGCTAAGAAATTCCTCCGTCCTGAGTCTCCTAAACATTCCCCCCAGCCGGGGTTGCCTGAGCCTTATCAAGACTTTGCTGATGTATTTTGTGAACGAGCCACAGATAAACTTCCCCCGCATCGACCTTGGGATTGTGCTATTGATTTGCTTCCTGGGAAAAGCCCTCCACGTGGCCGTGTTTACCCTTTGTCCGTGCCAGAGACCGTGGCCATGGAAGAATACATTAAGGAAAATCTTGCTAAAGGATTCATTCGGCCTTCTTCTCCTGCAGGGGCAGGTTTCTTTTTTGTAGGGAAAAATGATGGTGGACTCCGCCCTTGCATAGACTATCGAGGCTTAAATCAAATCACCATAAAAAATCGGTACCCTTTACCTTTAATTTCAGAACTTTTTGACAAGGTTCAAGGGGCTCAGGTTTTCACTAAGCTGGATCTACGTGGTGCATATAATTTGATTCGAATTAAAACTGGGGACGAGTGGAAGACCGCGTTCAATACCAGAGACGGACACTTCGAGTACCTCGTAATGCCCTTCGGTCTTTGCAATGCACCAGCTATTTTTCAAGGTTATGACAATGAGGTCTTCCGGGATATTCTTCATAAATTTGTTGTGATTTAACTCGATGACATCTTAATCTTTTCCAGAGATTTACAGAGCCATTGTCTTCATGTACGGGAGGTATTGTCCCGCCTTCACACTCATCACCTCTTTGGGAAACTTTCCAAATGTATGTTTAACCAAACTTCAGTACCTTTTTTAGGCCATATTATCTCCAGGGGGAGTCTCCAGATGGATGCTGATAAACTAAAAGCAATCTCTGAGTGGCCCCTGCCTACTTCTTTAAAAGGTACTCAGTGCTTCTTAGGATTCACAAACTATTATAGGAGGTTTATTCCACACTTTTCTACGCTGGTAGCACCCATTACCTCCCTCACAAGGAAAGGAGCCAATCCTTCTAAATGGTCTGTTCCAGCAGTACAAGCCTTTCAAAACCTAAAAGATGCCTTTTCTAGAGCTCCAATTCTCTGTCAGCCTCAAATAGACAAACCATTCATTGTGGAGGTGGACGCATCCTCTGTTGGAGTAGGAGCGGTATTATCTCAGTCTGCTGAAGATGGGAAGATGCATCCCTGTGGATTTTTCTCCCGTAAATTTTCCCCTGCAGAAAGGAATTATATTATAGGCGACCAAGAACTTCTAGCTATGCGTTTAGCCTTGGAGGAATGGCAGTATCTTCTTGAAGGGGCTAAATTTCCTGTCACGATTATTACAGACCATAAGAATCTGATCTATCTGCAAACTGCACACCGTTTGAATGCCAGGCAGGCACGATGGTCACTTTTTTTTTCTAGGTTTAATTTAAAACTCCAGTTTCGTCCTGGTGTGTTGAACAAGAACGCCGACGCATTATCTCGCTCCTTTATGACTAACTTGGAGGAGGAGGAGTGTTCTCAAGTTCGTTCCATTTTGTACCCAATTGTATTTGCTCCTACTCAAGTAGTGTCTCTGCCGCCTGGGAAAATTTTTGTACCTCCTAATTTACGTAAAAAATTGCTGGTTTGGGCTCATGCATCCTTGTTCGCAGGTCACACTGGAATCACCAAAACCTACCAGTTCTTACTTCGATCTTACTGGTGGCCGACCATGAAGAAGGATGTCACAGAGTTTTGTCCGCTCCTGTATCAAATGCGCCCAACATAAAACTCAGCGTAGACAGATGGTTGGTCCTCTTCGTCCCTTGTCTATCCCAGCTGCTCCATGGACCCACATCTCAATGGATTTTATTTCTGAATTACCTCGGTACAAGGGGCATAACACGGTATGGGTGGTCGTGGATCGCTTTTCTAAAATGGCACACTTTATCCCGCTCGTTGGCCTTCCTTCTGCTCCTCAATTAGCAAAAATTTTTATTCGACACATCTTCAGATTACACGGTCTCCCCAAGGAAATAGTCTCTGATCGAGGTGTTCAATTTACAGCCAAATTCTGGAGAGCCCTGTGTAACACCTGTGGAATCAAACTGAACTTTTCCTCAGCCTACCACCCACAGTCGAATGGTCAAATCGAAAGGGTCAATCAAGAGCTGGAGACCTTCATTAGGCTCTTTGTGTCATTTTCCCAGGATGATTGGGTGGACCTCCTACCATGGGCAGAGTTTTCTCATAATTTTAAATCCCATTCTTCCTCTAAATCCACTCCTTTTTTTACGGTTTTTGGTAGACACCCACGAGTTCCAGATTTCCAGAAGCTTCCATCTATAGATGTCCTGGCTGTGAATCAAGAGATCCAATCCTTTTCAGTTTTATGGAATAAAATTCACCTATCCCTAAAGAAATCTTCAAGGAATTACAAGAAATTTGCAGACAGAAGACGTTTGGCTGTTCCACTGTTGAGAGTTGGGGACAGGGTTTGGTTATCTTCCAAGAATATTCGCTTAAGAGTCCCGTCCATGAAACTCGCTCCACTGTTTTGTTGGGCCATATCGTATCCTTAAGATAATCAGTCCAGTAATTTATAAATTGGAACTACCTCCTCAAATGAAGATTTCAAATACTTTTCACGTTTCTCTCTTACGATCCCTGGTGCTCAATCGTTTTCAGAATTGTTCTCCTAAATTGCCTCAAGTCAAGACATTATAGGGCACTGAATTTGAGGTGGAGAAGATCCTGGATTCCCGGCACAAATTCAACACCCTTCAATATCTCATCGATTGGAAGGGCTACGGCCCCGAGGAAAGGGCCTGGATCAGAGCCTCTGATGTAAATGCTCCACGACTAATCCAGAGTTTTTATAGGAAATTTCCAGATAAGCCTGATGGGTGTTCAGTGCCCACCCTTAAAGGAGGGGGTACTGTCAGGGCTCAGCCGGGGATCGGCTCCCGCTTACCGCGCCGCCGGCTTCCCCTGTCATCCTGGGTGGTCGGGCAGCTTGCGCGATGGTGGGGGAGAAGCTGAGTATTCTCCCCGCATGCAGTAGCTTCCTGGTGGGCTGGTGTCAGGCATCGCAAGTCCGGACATGGACGCCGCCATGACAGTCGGCCCGTGTGATTGTATCCTTCTCCCTGATAGGTCCATGATCAGCTGATGCTGTGCACCTATCTAAGGGTCCCCCTGGGTATAAAACTGTTCCACAGGTTCCAGGAAATTGCCTGAACAATGATTGTCTCCTAGCGTGCTTTAGTGAGTTCCTGGTCCAGGTTCCTATTTTCCTTACAGCAGCAGTGTTACCATCTTTACCTGTGTGCCTTAAATGTCTCTGGTGAATACCCGTGCAGCAGCGTTACCATCTTTACCTGTGTGCCTTAAACGTCTCTGGTGAATACCCGTGCAGCAGCGTTACCACCTTTACCTGTGTGCCGTAAACGTCTCTGGTGAATACTTGTGCAGCAGCGTTATCATCTTCACTTGTGTGCCTTTACGTCTCCAGTGAACATCCGTGCTACAGCGTATACCACCTCTACCTGTGTGCCTTCTATCTCTGGTGAATTCTCAAGTAACCGTGAGTCGCTCCCCACTTGTAATCCTAATTTTTGATCCTCGTGTCAAGGTGTATTACTGTACAGTGTTTTAAGGAATTGCTTTGTGCCTAGCAGGCATAACCTCTCTGGGCCACGGGTGTAGTGTCTCTATCCCTGCAGGGCTTGGGTACCTGGTCAAAGGACCGCGACCTGCTCACGGGGTGCAGCTAAGCCCAAATCCCTATTGGGGGGGTCAATGGCGAACACCATCCTGTGGGTTAGACTCCGCACCTTTGCCCAGGTCTCACCAACACTCAAGACCTGTGGATGAGGAGAACTTATATCCAGGCCCCTCGTCTCCACTTCCTTCCCCAACTTAGGCCTACCACGTCCTCTCCTCCAGTCTCAGACGTGACAGTTTGTTCAGGCCCAATGGAGGCTGCAGGATCCCAAGGTACTGGGTCACTACAAGAGTTGACCTCTCGGATGGACAACCAAGAGGCGCAACAACAACAAATGGCTCAGTATTTACAGGAGCTCTCGAGGCAACTGGTTTCTATTCAAACCACGTTGGCTTCTATTCTCCCGGCTCCCCTGGCTGCAGTCGCTGTACCTTCTCCATCAGTTCCTTCACTGGTGGTTCCTACCCCCAAACCCGACTACAGTTAGCCACTCCAGAAAGGTTTGACGGCGATCCCAGGCGGTGCCGCGGATTCATCAACCAATGTGAAATCCAATTTGAGTGTCTTCCCCAGAATTTTCCCACGTCTCGGGCAAAAGTGGCATATGTGATTTCACTATTAACAGGAGCAGAGTTAGACTGGGTCTCCCCTTTATGGGAACGGGCCGACCCCATCGTATCTACCTACGAGGAGTTCATTTCCGCATTTAAGAGAATTTTTGATGAGCCAGGCCGTTCTGCATCTGCATCTTCTGACCTTCTCCGAGTGCGTCAGGGCACACGATCCGTGGGGCAGTATGTAGTCCAGTTTCAGACCCTGGCATCAGAATTAAAATGGAATGAGGAAGCTCTCAAAGCGTCCTTCCTTCATGGACTCTCTGAGAGAATGAAGGATGAACTTGCCTCCAGAGATTTGCCAGAATCTTTCGCTGACGTTATCTCTCTTTGCATCAAAATTGATCTTCGCCATCGGGAAAGATGGGCTAGTAGGGGAAGAGGTGAACGCCTACCAGCCCGTTCTTCTACTGTCAATACGCCTATACCCACCTTAACTAGTGAAGAGGAACCGATGCAGGTTAACAGAACCAAACTCACCCCGGCAGAGCGCAATAGACGCTTCCAAAACAAATTGTGTATTTATTGCGCTGCACCTAACCACATTCTGAGAAATTGTCCTTTACTTGTGGGAAATTCGAAACCCTGACTGTAGTAGGGAGCATTCAGTTGGGGGTTATTCTCAAGCCATCCCAATTATCAGAGAGTCTTCTAGTAGTGTTGCTTTCCCATAAGTCCAGGACAAGAAAGGTCCACGCTTTAATTGATTCTGGAGCCGCTGGTAATTTTATTGCGGAAAAATTGATTCACACCTTGGGTGTTCCAGTCATTCCCCTGTCTAATAAATTGTTACTGTCCGGCCTAGATGGTAAAACTCTGGTAGAGCTACCCATTTCTTCGCTCTCTCATCCTGTGACTGTTCAAGTTGGATGCCTACATCAAGAAATGTTGGAATTTTTTGTTTTACCCGAAGCTTCCTATGAGCTGGTATTGGGGCTGCCCTGGTTGAGAAAACACAATCCTGTCTTCGACTGGGATACTATGCAAATCCTATCCTGGGGTTCACATTGTTTCCAAAATTGTTTGACCAAGGTCATTCCAGTATGTAACCAGGCGACGGTTTCCAACCCAGCTAAGAAATTCCTCCGTCCTGAGTCTCCTAAACATTCCCCCCAGCCGGGGTTGCCCGAGTCTTATCAAGACTTTGCTGATGTATTTTGTGAACGAGCCACAGATAAACTTCCCCCGCATCGACCTTGGGATTGTGCTATTGATTTGCTTCCTGGGAAAAGCCCTCCACGTGGCCGTGTTTACCCTTTGTCCGTGCCAGAGACCGTGGCCATGGAAGAATACATTAAGGAAAATCTTGCTAAAGGATTCATTCGGCCTTCTTCTCCTGCAGGGGCAGGTTTCTTTTTTGTAGGGAAAAATGATGGTGGACTCCGCCCTTGCATAGACTATCGAGGCTTAAATCAAATCACCATAAAAAATCGGTACCCTTTACCTTTAATTTCAGAACTTTTTGACAAGGTTCAAGGGGCTCAGGTTTTCACTAAGCTGGATCTACGTGGTGCATATAATTTGATTCGAATTAAAACTGGGGACGAGTGGAAGACCGCGTTCAATACCAGAGACGGACACTTCGAGTACCTTGTAATGCCCTTCGGTCTTTGCAATGCACCAGCTATTTTTCAAGGTTATGACAACGAGGTCTTCCGGGATATTCTTCATAAATTTGTTGTGATTTATCTCGATGACATCTTAATCTTTTCCAGAGATTTACAGAGCCATTGTCTTCATGTACGGGAGGTATTGTCCCGCCTTCGCACTCATCACCTCTTTGGGAAACTTTCCAAATGTATGTTTAACCAAACTTCAGTACCTTTTTTAGGCCATATTATCTCCAGGGGGAGTCTCCAGATGGATGCTGATAAACTAAAAGCAATCTCTGAGTGGCCCCTGCCTACTTCTTTAAAAGGTACTCAGTGCTTCTTAGGATTCACAAACTATTATAGGAGGTTTATTCCACACTTTTCTACGCTGGTAGCACCCATTACCTCCCTCACAAGGAAAGGAGCCAATCCTTCTAAATGGTCTGTTCCAGCAGTACAAGCCTTTCAAAACCTAAAAGATGCCTTTTCTAGAGCTCCAATTCTCTGTCAGCCTCAAATAGACAAACCATTCATTGTGGAGGTGGACGCATCCTCTGTTGGAGTAGGAGCGGTATTATCTCAGTCTGCTGAAGATGGGAAGATGCATCCCTGTGGATTTTTCTCCCGTAAATTTTCCCCTGCAGAAAGGAATTATATTATAGGCGACCAAGAACTTCTAGCTATGCGTTTAGCCTTGGAGGAATGGCAGTATCTTCTTGAAGGGGCTAAATTTCCTGTCACGATTATTACAGACCATAAGAATCTGATCTATCTGCAAACTGCACACCGTTTGAATGCCAGGCAGGCACGATGGTCACTTTTTTTTTCTAGGTTTAATTTAAAACTCCAGTTTCGTCCTGGTGTGTTGAACAAGAACGCCGATGCATTATCTCGCTCCTTTATGACTAACTTGGAGGAGGAGGAGTGTTCTCAAGTTCGTTCCATTTTGTACCCAATTGTATTTGCTCCTACTCAAGTAGTGTCTCTGCCGCTTGGGAAAATTTTTGTACCTCCTAATTTACGTAAAAAATTGCTGGTTTGGGCTCATGCATCCTTGTTCGCAGGTCACACTGGAATCACCAAAACCTACCAGTTCTTACTTCGATCTTACTGGTGGCCGACCATGAAGAAGGATGTCACAGAGTTTGTCCGCTCCTGTATCAAATGCGCCCAACATAAAACTCAGCGTAGACAGATGGTTGGTCCTCTTCGTCCCTTGTCTATCCCAGCTGCTCCATGGACCCACATCTCAATGGATTTTATTTCTGAATTACCTCGGTACAAGGGGCATAACACGGTATGGGTGGTCGTGGATCGCTTTTCTAAAATGGCACACTTTATCCCACTCGTTGTCCTTCCTTCTGCTCCTCAATTAGCAAAAATTTTTATTCGAGACATCTTCAGATTACACGGTCTCCCCAAGGAAATAGTCTCTGATCGAGGTGTTCAATTTACAGCCAAATTCTGGAGAGCCCTGTGTAACACCTGTGGAATCAAACTGAACTTTTCCTCAGCCTACCACCCACAGTCGAATGGTCAAATCGAAAGGGTCAATCAAGAGCTGGAGACCTTCATTAGGCTCTTTGTGTCATTTTCCCAGGATGATTGGGTAGACCTCCTACCATGGGCAGAGTTTTCTCATAATTTTAAATCCCATTCTTCCTCTAAATCCACTCCTTTTTTTACGGTTTTTGGTAGACACCCACGAGTTCCAGATTTCCAGAAGCTTCCATCTATAGATGTCCTGGCTGTGAATCAAGAGATCCAATCCTTTTCAGTTTTATGGAATAAAATTCACCTATCCCTAAAGCAATCTTCAAGGAATTACAAGAAATTTGCAGACAGAAGACGTTTGGCTGTTCCACTGTTGAGAGTTGGGGACAGGGTTTGGTTATCTTCCAAGAATATTCGCTTAAGAGTCCCGTCCATGAAACTCGCTCCACTGTTTTGTTGGGCCATATCGTATCCTTAAGATAATCAGTCCAGTAACTTATAAATTGGAACTACCTCCTCAAATGAAGATTTCAAATACTTTTCACGTTTCTCTCTTACGATCCCTGGTGCTCAATCGTTTTCAGAATTGTTCTCCTAAATTGCCTCAAGTCAAGACATTATAGGGCACTGAATTTGAGGTGGAGAAGATCCTGGATTCCCGGCACAAATTCAACACCCTTCAATATCTCATCGATTGGAAGGGCTACGGCCCCGAGGAAAGGGCCTGGATCAGAGCCTCTGATGTAAATGCTCCACGACTAATCCAGAGTTTTTATAGGAAATTTCCAGATAAGCCTGATGGGTGTTCAGTGCCCACCCTTAAAGGAGGGGGTACTGTCAGGGCTCAGCCGGGGATCGGCTCCCGCTTACCGCGCCGCCGGCTTCCCCTGTCATCCTGGGTGGTCGGGCAGCTTGCGCAATGGTGGGGGAGAAGCTGAGTATTCTCCCCGCATGCAGTGGCTTCCTGGTGGGCTGGTGTCTGGCATCGCAAGTCCGGACATGGACGCCGCCATGACAGTCGGCCCGTGTGATTGTATCCTTCTCCCTGATAGGTCCATGATCAGCTGATGCTGTGCACCTATCTAAGGGTTCCCCTGGGTATAAAACTGTTCCTCAGGTTCCAGGAAATTGCCTGAACAATGATTGTCTCCTAGCGTGCTTTAGTGAGATCCCGGTCCAGGTTCCTATTTTCCTTACAGCAGCAGTGTTACCATCTTTACCTGTGTGCCTTAAATGTCTCTGGTGAATACCCGTGCAGCAGCGTTACCATCTTTACCTGTGTGCCTTAAACGTCTCTGGTGAATACCCGTGCAGCAGCGTTACCACCTTTACCTGTGTGCCGTAAACGTCTCTGGTGAATACTTGTGCAGCAGCATTATCATCTCCACTTGTGTGCCTTTACGTCTCCAGTGAACATCCGTGCTACAGCGTATACAACCTCTACCTGTGTGCCTTCTATCTCTGGTGAATTCTCAAGTAACCGTGAGTCGCTCCCCACTTGTAATCCTAATTTTTGATCCTCGTGTCAAGGTGTATTACTGTACAGTGTTTTAAGGAATTGCTTTGTGCCTAGCAGGCATAACCTCTCTGGGCCACGGGTGTAGTGTCTCTATCCCTGCAGGGCTTGGGTACCTGGTCAAAGGACCGCGACCTGCTCACGGGGTGCAGCTAAGCCCAAATCCCTATTGGGGGGGTCAATGGCGAACACCATCCTGTGGGTTAGACTCCGCACCTTTGCCCAGGTCTCACCAACACTCAAGACCTGTGGATGAGGAGAACTTATATCCAGGCCCCTCGTCTCCGCTTCCTTCCCCAACTTAGGCCTACCACGTCCTCTCCTCCAGTCTCAAACGTGACAGTTTGTTCAGGCCCAATGGAGGCTGCAGGATCCCAAGGTACTGGGTCACTACAAGAGTTGATCTCTCGGATGGACAACCAAGAGGCGCAACAACAACAAATGGCTCAGTATTTACAGGAGCTCTCGAGGCAACTGGTTTCTATTCAAACCACGTTGGCTTCTATTCTCCCGGCTCCCCCGGCTGCAGTCCCTGTACCTTCTCCATCAGTTCCTTCACTGGTGGTTCCTACCCCCAAACCCGACTACAGTTAGCCACTCCAGAAAGGTTTGACGGCGATCCCAGGCGGTGCCGCAGATTCATCAACCAATGTGAAATCCAATTTGAGTGTCTTCCCCAGAATTTTCCCACGTCTCGGGCAAAAGTGGCATATGTGATTTCACTATTAACAGGAGCAGAGTTAGACTGGGTCTCCCCTTTATGGGAACGGGCCGACCCCATCGTATCTACCTACGAGGAGTTCATTTCCGCATTTAAGAGAATTTTTGATGAGCCAGGCCATTCTGCATCTGCATCTTCTGACCTTCTCCGAGTGCGTCAGGGCACACGATCCGTGGGGCAGTATGTAGTCCAGTTTCAGACCCTGGCATCAGAATTAAAATGGAATGAGGAAGCTCTCAAAGCGTCCTTCCTTCATGGACTCTCTGAGAGAATGAAGGATGAACTTGCCTCCAGAGATTTGCCAGAATCTTTCGCTGACGTTATCTCTCTTTGCATCAAAATTGATCTTTGCCATCGGGAAAGATGGGCTAGTAGGGGAAGAGGTGAACGCCTACCAGCCCATTCTTCTACTGTCAATACGCCTATACCCACCTTAGCTAGTGAAGAGGAACCGATGCAGGTTAACAGAACCAAACTCACCCCGGCAGAGCACAATAGACACTTCCAAAACAAATTGTGTATTTATTGCGCTGCACCTAACCACATTCTGAGAAATTGTCCTTTACTTGTGGGAAATTCGAAACCCTGACTGTAGTAGGGAGCATTCAGTTGGGGGTTATTCTCAAGCCATCCCAATTATCAGAGAGTCTTCTAGTAGTGTTGCTTTCCCATAAGTCCAGGACAAGAAAGGTCCACGCTTTAATTGATTCTGGAGCCGCTGGTAATTTTATTGCGGAAAAATTGATTCACACCTTGGGTGTTCCAGTCATTCCCCTGTCTAATAAATTGTTACTGTCCGGCCTAGATGGTAAAACTCTGGTAGAGCTACCCATTTCTTCGCTCTCCCATCCTGTGACTGTTCAAGTTGGATGCCTACATCAAGAAATGTTGGAATTTTTTGTTTTACCCGAATCTTCCTATGAGCTGGTATTGGGGCTGCCCTGGTTGAGAAAACACAATCCTGTCTTCGACTGGGATACTATGCAAATCCTATCCTGGGGTTCACATTGTTTCCAAAATTGTTTGACCAAGGTCATTCCAGTATGTAACCAGGCGACGGTTTCCAACCCAGCTAAGAAATTCCTCCGTCCTGAGTCTCCTAAACATTCCCCCCAGCCGGGGTTGCCCGAGCCTTATCAAGACTTTGCTGATGTATTTTGTGAATGAGCTACAGATAAACTTCCCCCGCATCGACCTTGGGATTGTGCTATTGATTTGCTTCCTGGGAAAAGCCCTCCTCGTGGCCGTGTTTACCCTTTGTCCGTGCCAGAGACCGTGGCCATGGAAGAATACATTAAGGAAAATCTTGCTAAAGGATTCATTCGGCCTTCTTCTCCTGCAGGGGCAGGTTTCTTTTTTGTAGGGAAAAATGATGGTGGACTCCGCCCTTGCATAGACTATCGAGGCTTAAATCAAATCACCATAAAAAATCGGTACCCTTTACCTTTAATTTCAGAACTTTTTGACAAGGTTCAAGGGGCTCAGGTTTTCACTAAGCTGGATCTACGTGGTGCATATAATTTGATTCGAATTAAAACTGGGGACGAGTGGAAGACCGCGTTCAATACCAGAGACGGACACTTCGAGTACCTTGTAATGCCCTTCGGTCTTTGCAATGCACCAGCTATTTTTCAAGGTTATGACAACGAGGTCTTCCGGGATATTCTTCATAAATTTGTTGTGATTTATCTCGATGACATCTTAATCTTTTCCAGAGATTTACAGAGCCATTGTCTTCATGTACGGGAGGTATTGTCCCGCCTTCGCACTCATCACCTCTTTGGGAAACTTTCCAAATGTATGTTTAACCAAACTTCAGTACCTTTTTTAGGCCATATTATCTCCAGGGGGAGTCTCCAGATGGATGCTGATAAACTAAAAGCAATCTCTGAGTGGCCCCTGCCTACTTCTTTAAAAGGTACTCAGTGCTTCTTAGGATTCACAAACTATTATAGGAGGTTTATTCCACACTTTTCTACGCTGGTAGCACCCATTACCTCCCTCACAAGGAAAGGAGCCAATCCTTCTAAATGGTCTGTTCCAGCAGTACAAGCCTTTCAAAACCTAAAAGATGCCTTTTCTAGAGCTCCAATTCTCTGTCAGCCTCAAATAGACAAACCATTCATTGTGGAGGTGGACGCATCCTCTGTTGGAGTAGGAGCGGTATTATCTCAGTCTGCTGAAGATGGGAAGATGCATCCCTGTGGATTTTTCTCCCGTAAATTTTCCCCTGCAGAAAGGAATTATATTATAGGCGACCAAGAACTTCTAGCTATGCGTTTAGCCTTGGAGGAATGGCAGTATCTTCTTGAAGGGGCTAAATTTCCTGTCACGATTATTACAGACCATAAGAATCTGATCTATCTGCAAACTGCACACCGTTTGAATGCCAGGCAGGCACGATGGTCACTTTTTTTTTCTAGGTTTAATTTAAAACTCCAGTTTCGTCCTGGTGTGTTGAACAAGAACGCCGACGCATTATCTCGCTCCTTTATGACTAACTTGGAGGAGGAGGAGTGTTCTCAAGTTCGTTCCATTTTGTACCCAATTGTATTTGCTCCTACTCAAGTAGTGTCTCTGCCGCCTGGGAAAATTTTTGTACCTCCTAATTTACGTAAAAAATTGCTGGTTTGGGCTCATGCATCCTTGTTTGCAGGTCACACTGGAATCACCAAAACCTACCAGTTCTTACTTCGATCTTACTGGTGGCCGACCATGAAGAAGGATGTCACAGAGTTTGTCCGCTCCTGTATCAAATGCGCCCAACATAAAACTCAGCGTAGACAGATGGTTGGTCCTCTTCGTCCCTTGTCTATCCCAGCTGCTCCATGGACCCACATCTCAATGGATTTTATTTCTGAATTACCTCGGTACAAGGGGCATAACACGGTATGGGTGGTCGTGGATCGCTTTTCTAAAATGGCACACTTTATCCCACTCGTTGGCCTTCCTTCTGCTCCTCAATTAGCAAAAATTTTTATTCGAGACATCTTCAGATTACACGGTCTCCCCAAGGAAATAGTCTCTGATCGAGGTGTTCAATTTACAGCCAAATTCTGGAGAGCCCTGTGTAACACCTGTGGAATCAAACTGAACTTTTCCTCAGCCTACCACCCACAGTCGAATGGTCAAATCGAAAGGGTCAATCAAGAGCTGGAGACCTTCATTAGGCTCTTTGTGTCATTTTCCCAGGATGATTGGGTGGACCTCCTACCATGGGCAGAGTTTTCTCATAATTTTAAATCCCATTCTTCCTCTAAATCCACTCCTTTTTTTACGGTTTTTGGTAGACACCCACGAGTTCCAGATTTCCAGAAGCTTCCATCTATAGATGTCCTGGCTGTGAATCAAGAGATCCAATCCTTTTCAGTTTTATGGAATAAAATTCACCTATCCCTAAAGCAATCTTCAAGGAATTACAAGAAATTTGCAGACAGAAGACGTTTGGCTGTTCCACTGTTGAGAGTTGGGGACAGGGTTTGGTTATCTTCCAAGAATATTCGCTTAAGAGTCCCGTCCATGAAACTCGCTCCACTGTTTTGTTGGGCCATATCGTATCCTTAAGATAAACAGTCCAGTAACTTATAAATTGGAACTACCTCCTCAAATGAAGATTTCAAATACTTTTCACGTTTCTCTCTTACGATCCCTGGTGCTCAATCGTTTTCAGAATTGTTCTCCTAAATTGCCTCAAGTCAAGACATTATAGGGCACTGAATTTGAGGTGGAGAAGATCCTGGATTCCCGGCACAAATTCAACACCCTTCAATATCTCATCGATTGGAAGGGCTACGGCCCCGAGGAAAGGGCCTGGATCAGAGCCTCTGATGTAAATGCTCCACGACTAATCCAGAGTTTTTATAGGAAATTTCCAGATAAGCCTGATGGGTGTTCAGTGCCCACCCTTAAAGGAGGGGGTACTGTCAGGGCTCAGCCGGGGATCGGCTCCCGTTTACCGCGCCGCCGGCTTCCCTTGTCATCCTGGGTGGTCGGGCAGCTTGCGCGATGGTGGGGGAGAAGCCGAGTATTCTCCCCGCATGCAGTGGCTTCCTGGTGGGCTGGTGTCTGGCATCGCAAGTCCGGACATGGACGCCGCCATGACAGTCGGCCCGTGTGATTGTATCCTTCTCCCTGATAGGTCCATGATCAGCTGATGCTGTGCACCTATCTAAGGGTTCCCCTGGGTATAAAACTGTTCCACAGGTTCCAGGAAATTGCCTGAACAATGATTGTCTCCTAGCGTGCTTTAGTGAGATCCCGGTCCAGGTTCCTATTTTCCTTACAGCAGCAGTGTTACCATCTTTACCTGTGTGCCTTAAATGTCTCTGGTGAATACCCATGCAGCAGCGTTACCATCTTTACCTGTGTGCCTTAAACGTCTCTGGTGAATACCCGTGCAGCAGCGTTACCACCTTTACCTGTGTGCCGTAAACGTCTCTGGTGAATACTTGTGCAGCAGCGTTATCATCTCCACTTGTGTGCCTTTACGTCTCCAGTGAACATCCGTGCTACAGCGTATACCACCTCTACCTGTGTGCCTTCTATCTCTGGTGAATTCTCAAGTAACCGTGAGTCGCTCCCCACTTGTAATCCTAATTTTTGATCCTCGTGTCAAGGTGTATTACTGTACAGTGTTTTAAGGAATTGCTTTGTGCCTAGCAGGCATAACCTCTCTGGGCCACGGGTGTAGTGTCTCTATCCCTGCAGGGCTTGGGTACCTGGTCAAAGGACCGCGACCTGCTCACGGGGTGCAGCTAAGCCCAAATCCCTATTGGGGGGGTCAATGGCGAACACCATCCTGTGGGTTAGACTCCGCACCTTTGCCCAGGTCTCACCAACACTCAAGACCTGTGGATGAGGAGAACTTATATCCAGGCCCCTCGTCTCCGCTTCCTTCCCCAACTTAGGCCTACCACGTCCTCTCCTCCAGTCTCAGACGTGACAGTTTGTTCAGGCCCAATGGAGGCTGCAGGATCCCAAGGTACTGGGTCACTACAAGAGTTGACCTCTTGGATGGACAACCAAGAGGCGCAACAACAACAAATGGCTCAGTATTTACAGGAGCTCTCGAGGCAACTGGTTTCTATTCAAACCACGTTGGCTTCTATTCTCCCGGCTCCCCCGGCTGCAGTCGCTGTACCTTCTCCATCAGTTCCTTCACTGGTGGTTCCTACCCCCAAACCCGACTACAGTTAGCCACTCCAGAAAGGTTTGACGGCGATCCCAGGCGGTGCCGCGGATTCATCAACCAATGTGAAATCCAATTTGAGTGTCTTCCCCAGAATTTTCCCACGTCTCGGGCAAAAGTGGCATATGTGATTTCACTATTAACAGGAGCAGAGTTAGACTGGGTCTCCCCTTTATGGGAACGGGCCGACCCCATCGTATCTACCTACGAGGAGTTCATTTCCGCATTTAAGAGAATTTTTGATGAGCCAGGCCGTTCTGCATCTGCATCTTCTGACCTTCTCCGAGTGCGTCAGGGCACACGATCCGTGGGGCAGTATGTAGTCCAGTTTCAGACCCTGGCATCAGAATTAAAATGGAATGAGGAAGCTCTCAAAGCGTCCTTCCTTCATGGACTCTCTGAGAGAATGAAGGATGAACTTGCCTCCAGAGATTTGCCAGAATCTTTCGCTGACGTTATCTCTCTTTGCATCAAAATTGATCTTCGCCATCGGGAAAGATGGGCTAGTAGGGGAAGAGGTGAACGCCTACCAGCCCGTTCTTCTACTGTCAATACGCCTATACCCACCTTAGCTAGTGAAGAGGAACCGATGCAGGTTAACAGAACCAAACTCACCCCGGCAGAGCGCAATAGACGCTTCCAAAACAAATTGTGTATTTATTGCGCTGCACCTAACCACATTCTGAGAAATTGTCCTTTACTTGTGGGAAATTCGAAACCCTGACTGTAGTAGGGAGCATTCAGTTGGGGGTTATTCTCAAGCCATCCCAATTATCAGAGAGTCTTCTAGTAGTGTTGCTTTCCCATAAGTCCAGGACAAGAAAGGTCCACGCTTTAATTGATTCTGGAGCCGCTGGTAATTTTATTGCGGAAAAATTGATTCACACCTTGGGTGTTCCAGTCATTCCCCTGTCTAATAAATTGTTACTGTCCGGCCTAGATGGTAAAACTCTGGTAGGGCTACCCATTTCTTTGCTCTCTCATCCTGTGACTGTTCAAGTTGGATGCCTACATCAAGAAATGTTGGAATTTTTTGTTTTACCCGAATCTTCCTATGAGCTGGTATTGGGGCTGCCCTGGTTGAGAAAACACAATCCTGTCTTCGACTGGGATACTATGCAAATCCTATCCTGGGGTTCACATTGTTTCCAAAATTGTTTGACCAAGGTCATTCCAGTATGTAACCAGGCGACGGTTTCCAACCCAGCTAAGAAATTCCTCCGTCCTGAGTCTCCTAAACATTCCCCCCAGCCGGGGTTGCCCGAGCCTTATCAAGACTTTGCTGATGTATTTTGTGAACGAGCCACAGATAAACTTCCCCCGCATCGACCTTGGGATTGTGCTATTGATTTGCTTCCTGGGAAAAGCCCTCCACGTGGCCGTGTTTACCCTTTGTCCGTGCCAGAGACCGTGGCCATGGAAGAATACATTAAGGAAAATCTTGCTAAAGGATTCATTCGGCCTTCTTCTCCTGCAGGGGCAGGTTTCTTTTTTGTAGGGAAAAATGATGGTGGACTCCGCCCTTGCATAGACTATCGAGGCTTAAATCAAATCACCATAAAAAATCGGTACCCTTTACCTTTAATTTCAGAACTTTTTGACAAGGTTCAAGGGGCTCAGGTTTTCACTAAGCTGGATCTACGTGGTGCATATAATTTGATTCGAATTAAAACTGGGGACGAGTGGAAGACCGCGTTCAATACCAGAGATGGACACTTCGAGTACCTTGTAATGCCCTTCGGTCTTTGCAATGCACCAGCTATTTTTCAAGGTTATGACAACGAGGTCTTCCGGGATATTCTTCATAAATTTGTTGTGATTTATCTCGATGACATCTTAATCTTTTCCAGAGATTTACAGAGCCATTGTCTTCATGTACGGGAGGTATTGTCCCGCCTTCGCACTCATCACCTCTTTGGGAAACTTTCCAAATGTATGTTTAACCAAACTTCAGTACCTTTTTTAGGCCATATTATCTCCAGGGGGAGTCTCCAGATGGATGCTGATAAACTAAAAGCAATCTCTGAGTGGCCCCTGCCTACTTCTTTAAAAGGTACTCAGTGCTTCTTAGGATTCACAAACTATTATAGGAGGTTTATTCCACACTTTTCTACGCTGGTAGCACCCATTACCTCCCTCACAAGGAAAGGAGCCAATCCTTCTAAATGGTCTGTTCCAGCAGTACAAGCCTTTCAAAACCTAAAAGATGCCTTTTCTAGAGCTCCAATTCTCTGTCAGCCTCAAATAGACAAACCATTCATTGTGGAGGTGGACGCATCCTCTGTTGGAGTAGGAGCGGTATTATCTCAGTCTGCTGAAGATGGGAAGATGCATCCCTGTGGATTTTTCTCCCGTAAATTTTCCCCTGCAGAAAGGAATTATATTATAGGCGACCAAGAACTTCTAGCTATGCGTTTAGCCTTGGAGGAATGGCAGTATCTTCTTGAAGGGGCTAAATTTCCTGTCACGATTATTACAGACCATAAGAATCTGATCTATCTGCAAACTGCACACCGTTTGAATGCCAGGCAGGCACGATGGTCACTTTTTTTTTCTAGGTTTAATTTAAAACTCCAGTTTCGTCCTGGTGTGTTGAACAAGAACGCCGATGCATTATCTCGCTCCTTTATGACTAACTTGGAGGAGGAGGAGTGTTCTAAAGTTCGTTCCATTTTGTACCCAATTGTATTTGCTCCTACTCAAGTAGTGTCTCTGCCGCCTGGGAAAATTTTTGTACCTCCTAATTTACGTAAAAAATTGCTGGTTTGGGCTCATGCATCCTTGTTCGCAGGTCACACTGGAATCACCAAAACCTACCAGTTCTTACTTCGATCTTACTGTTGGCCGACCATGAAGAAGGATGTCACAGAGTTTGTCCGCTCCTGTATCAAATGCGCCCAACATAAAACTCAGCATAGACAGATGGTTGGTCCTCTTCGTCCCTTGTCTATCCCAGCTGCTCCATGGACCCACATCTCAATGGATTTTATTTCTGAATTACCTTGGTACAAGGGGCATAACACGGTATGGGTGGTCGTGGATCGCTTTTCTAAAATGGCACACTTTATCCCACTCGTTGGCCTTCCTTCTGCTCCTCAATTAGCAAAAATTTTTATTCGAGACATCTTCAGATTACACGGTCTCCCCAAGGAAATAGTCTCTGATCGAGGTGTTCAATTTACAGCCAAATTCTGGAGAGCCCTGTGTAACACCTGTGGAATCAAACTGAACTTTTCCTCAGCCTACCACCCACAGTCGAATGGTCAAATCGAAAGGGTCAATCAAGAGCTGGAGACCTTCATTAGGCTCTTTGTGTCATTTTCCCAGGATGATTGGGTGGACCTCCTACCATGGGCAGAGTTTTCTCATAATTTTAAATCCCATTCTTCCTCTAAATCCACTCCTTTTTTTACGGTTTTTGGTAGACACCCACGAGTTCCAGATTTCCAGAAGCTTCCATCTATAGATGTCCTGGCTGTGAATCAAGAGATCCAATCCTTTTCAGTTTTATGGAATAAAATTCACCTATCCCTAAAGCAATCTTCAAGGAATTACAAGAAATTTGCAGACAGAAGACGTTTGGCTGTTCCACTGTTGAGAGTTGGGGACAGGGTTTGGTTATCTTCCAAGAATATTCGCTTAAGAGTCCCGTCCATGAAACTCGCTCCACTGTTTTGTTGGGCCATATCGTATCCTTAAGATAATCAGTCCAGTAACTTATAAATTGGAACTACCTCCTCAAATGAAGATTTCAAATACTTTTCACGTTTCTCTCTTACGATCCCTGGTGCTCAATCGTTTTCAGAATTGTTCTCCTAAATTGCCTCAAGTCAAGACATTATAGGGCACTGAATTTGAGGTGGAGAAGATCCTGGATTCCCGGCACAAATTCAACACCCTTCAATATCTCATCGATTGGAAGGGCTACGGCCCCGAGGAAAGGGCCTGGATCAGAGCCTCTGATGTAAATGCTCCACGACTAATCCAGAGTTTTTATAGGAAATTTCCAGATAAGCCTGATGGGTGTTCAGTGCCCACCCTTAAAGGAGGGGGTACTGTCAGGGCTCAGCCGGGGATCGGCTCCCGCTTACCGCGCCGCCGGCTTCCCCTGTCATCCTGGGTGGTCGGGCAGCTTGCGCGATGGTGGGGGAGAAGCTGAGTATTCTCCCCGCATGCAGTGGCTTCCTGGTGGGCTGGTGTCTGGCATCGCAAGTCCGGACATGGACGCCACCATGACAGTCGGCCCGTGTGATTGTATCCTTCTCCCTGATAGGTCCATGATCAGCTGATGCTGTGCACCTATCTAAGGGTTCCCCTGGGTATAAAACTGTTCCACAGGTTCCAGGAAATTGCCTGAACAATGATTGTCTCCTAGCGTGCTTTAGTGAGATCCCAGTCCAGGTTCCTATTTTCCTTAGAGCAGCAGTGTTACCATCTTTACCTGTGTGCCTTAAATGTCTCTGGTGAATACCCGTGCAGCAGCGTTACCATCTTTACCTGTGTGCCTTAAACGTCTCTGGTGAATACCCGTGCAGCAGCGTTACCACCTTTACCTGTGTGCCGTAAACGTCTCTGGTGAATACTTGTGCAGCAGCGTTATCATCTCCACTTGTGTGCCTTTACGTCTCCAGTGAACATCCGTGCTACAGCGTATACCACCTCTACCTGTGTGCCTTCTATCTCTGGTGAATTCTCAAGTAACCGTGAGTCGCTCCCCACTTGTAATCCTAATTTTTGATCCTCGTGTCAAGGTGTATTACTGTACAGTGTTTTAAGGAATTGCTTTGTGCCTAGCAGGCATAACCTCTCTGGGCCACGGGTGTAGTGTCTCTATCCCTGCAGGGCTTGGGTACCTGGTCAAAGGACCGCGACCTGCTCACGGGGTGCAGCTAAGCCCAAATCCCAATTGGGGGGCTCACTGGCGAACACCATCCTTTGGGTTAGACTCCGCACCTTTGCCCAGGTCTCGCCAACACTCAAGACCTGTGGATGAGGAGAACTTATATCCAGGCCCCTCGTCTCCACTTCCTTCCCCAACTTAGGCCCACCACGTCCTCTCCTCCAGTCTCAGACATGACACTAATACCTCGGTGAGGTCCCACGTTGGGTATCCCAGCCCTGCAGAAACTTCCAGAAAATGGCCACGGGGCCATTTTTTCAGTGTTTTGCAAATGCATAGTGAGGAAATTGTCGGGGAAATGGTGCTGCCTCTGAATGCGCAGTAGACTTTGGGCACACACTGGTGCCCAAACTCTATTGATGCTGCATTTGGTGGTCAGACGCATCAGTCTGCTGCCAGTTGCCGGGGAGAGAAAACCGACCCCCTCCTCTCTTGAAACATCACTGCAATCAGCAGTCTGCCAAACATAGCAGGACACTGCCTCTGCATCTCAGATATGTGAAAGGTGGCCAGGAGACAGAAAGAAGATGCTCCCTGGCTGCTCTGACTGTATGAATAACATAAAGGAGTGGTCACCCGACCACAGGGCATATGATGCAGCGCATGGCTGCAGCCACCTAGCGGCCCCCTTACTTAAATTTGTAGCGGTCTAGGGGGCAGATGTCACCCTCACCCCCAGCCCAGCCCACCCCAGAGCAGCACAGTTATGTACTTGATGTATATTAGATGGAAGAAATGAAACCACAATTAGCTAGGCAACTGTAATTAGTCAACCTACAATCATTGCTAACTAAGCTGCTTGAATGATTGCTTTTAATTATATGAAAAGTGCCATTTGGAAAATATTACTTAAGGCTAGGCAAGAAGCAGATACACATTTTCAAAGATATGGAAAGATAGAAAAGCAATTAACCTTTGATATTCAGTTTCAGTATTTCCACAAACAACTTTAGCATATTTAACAAGGTTATTAAATGGATTATACTGTATATCTTTCCATCTGTCCATACCTGCTTTTGAACATTAGAAAATGGTGGAGTCATCCAGAAAAACTCAAAACTAGCCATACACTGTTCTGCATGGCATTAAATCCGCATCACATTTTCAAACTTCTGTTGCTGATCTCTGTCAGGTGTAGATATCAGCATTTTCAGAAAGCAGTGCACATCTTCTTTAAAACCTTGTTATACACTGAAGTGGCAAAAGTCATGGGATAGATGCAGAGTGTCATGTAGGACCCCCTCTGGCTTGGAAAAGTGCAGCAACTAAAAGTGGCATGGATTCCAGAAGTGGATGAAGGACTTCTGGAGAAATGTTAACACATGCCATCTGGATAGCTTCCCACAGCTCTCTGATTTTTGTAGTTGCAGGATCTTGGGTGCAAACGGTCCTCTCCACCACGTCCCATAAATGCTCATTTGGGTTAATTTCAGAACTCTCCAGAATGCTGCTTGAAACAATTCTGGACAACTTGGGATGAATGACATGGTGTTATGAAACACCAGAGTATTTGTATAAGACTGGTACTTAGGATGCCGCCATGTCTTAAATTCAGGACAGTAGGGACTTATACAATACTTAGGTGATCACAATATATAGTGGATGGAGTAGTAAATTAAGGTAGTATACAGACAGACAGGAATAAATGTGGAAGCACCTATATGACAAGTCCAAACAAGACTTGAATGTATATAATAGCAGGTGGCAAATAAACACTGAATACATAAGGTGCAGCATGCTATAACAACCACGGCAAGGATTATATCACTGAATGCAGGTGTAATAACAACAATTGAAATAGCAGAGATGGTAAAACACTTAAGCAGGGTATACGAACTTGCAGATGATAATGAATTGTGGGTGTAGTAACAATCAGTGTTATAGCAGAAGTGGTAATACAGTTTGAGCAGGATGTAACAGCTTTGCAGGTGGTAAATGCTTAGGTTGTATATTATGCAGTAGTTAGTAGTACATCATACTGTTTCCAGACAGACTGGAGGGCTCCAATTCACAGACCAAGTAAAGCAATGCATGAAATTCACCATGATGAGGAATACAGTATCAGACCCAAGGCTTTCACAGGAAGGTAAAAGCTATCACTGGAAAGGTATGCAGGACTCAAAGCCCTTTTAACAATGACCTGCACCAATAGCAGGCTTTAATCAGTCCAGCCCACCACATCTCCTAGATTGCGTACAGCTGCTGAACTACACACAGCCGGCATTCCGGCCGAGACCATCATGCAGCGAGGTTGCCCAGTGTCCCTTGGTTGCATAGCAACTAGCAGGACAATCAGCCTTAGTGGCTATGGAGACGCGGCATTACAGCTGCCTAGCAACAGCCGGGACCTACACCTGTAATGAGCCACAAAAGTGGCTCATTACACATGGTATGTTATCCTTCTGGAAGTTTCCATTGTTGCGGGGGTACATGAAGTCCATGAAGGGCTGTAAATGATCATCATGCAATGCAACGTGGCAGTTTATTTATTATTACCATTATTTATATAGCGCACAAATATTCCGCAGCGCTTTACAGAGAATATTTGGCCATTCACATCAGTCCCTGCCCCAATGGAGCTTACATTCTATGTTCCTTATCACATGCTCACACACACACACACACACACACATACACACTAGGGTTAATTTTGTGTTGGGAGCCAATTAACCTTCCAGTATATTTTTGGAGTGTGGGAGGAAACTGGAGTACCCGGAGGAAACCCACACAAGTACAGGGAGAATATACAAACTCTGCACAGATAGGGCCGTGGTGGGAATCAAACCCATGACCTCAGTGCTGTGAGGTGGTAATATTAACCATTACACCATCTGTGCTGCCCACAATGGTGTGGGGTGTGCTGCAGTTGCCAGTCAATGACGTGTTCAGGTGGACCAGCACACCTAACCCATGCCACATGAACACCCCCCACACCCCCACACCAGCCTGCATGGTGCCTTGTTGACCACTGGAGTCCATAGCCTCATGGGGTCTGCACCACACCCAAACCCTACCATCAGCCTGAAACAATTGGAACCATGACTCATTGGACCACACCACATGTTACCAGTCATCCAGGTAAAATTAGCAATGTCATGAGCCCAGGTGAGGTGCTATGTCCCATGACTTAGTGTTAGCATTGGCACTCTGGTGGGTCTTCTGCTCCCATATTCCATGGAAGATAAAAAGAATGCTGCACTGAACTGCTGGATATGCGTCTGGCCCCTCCTGCATTGAATGTGGATTTGATTTGAGCCAATGTTGTTTGTTTTTTACAACGGACAATTCTGGGCAGACACCACTTGTCACTGCCATTAAGCACCCACGGTTGGCCACTATTCTGTCCACGGTGGGTGGCAATGCCTTCCATGAGGTATTCCCAGTATATACGTGACTCTGTAGATTGAGGAATGTCGAATGTCCACACAACTTTGGAAATGGAATGTCCAATCCATCAAGCACCCACTTTCATGCCCGTTTGGACTCCATTAATTCACGTCACCTTGCCATGAGCAGCCTATCCGGTGTTCAAGCTGATTCACAAAATGTTAGATTATAACTGATGCAGGACTGGGTATATCCATCGTGTCACAGGGCCTGATTCAGAGATGGATGTTGATGTGATTTTCACGCAGATCGAGCGATTGTTTGCCATCTCACATGCGTATAAGCTGCACTGCATGTTCGCAGCAATCGCATTGCGATTACGGATGCACCGGGGATCCCATCACAAACTGACTGACAGGTTGTCAGCATTTGGGGGTGGTTACGGGGAGTGGAAAAAAAAACGCAGGAGTGCCTATCCATTTAAACGCTGTTACATGGGCGTGCATAAATTCTGTGTGTCAGAAGAGCTCCCAAGGCTGCGGCAGGTCAGACTTGCTGCAAGCATAAGATGGCCGCCGATGTGCTTCGATGTTACTGATATTTACGCAGGTATGCGTCATCTCATGCAGGTGAGAAGGCAGCAGTGGCATCTTTATGCTTGGGTGATCTTTGCTATTAGCATATTTCGTTGCTGCATTGTGTATGAAACCGCAGCTGTGATCGTATTAGCGTCCATCTCTGAATCAGGCCCACAGTACATTACCTTTTACAGTACATTTTAAGAGAGGGGGCTCATGTGTATCCTCCATTTGGGCTCCCTCCTCTCTGTCAGCGCACTGAGTGTGGTAGATTCATTTCATAATCTACTGTGCATGTGCGGGTCTATGGGAAAATTGCACCCCTGCCTTTTTCTCATGGACCTCTTTTTTGCGCATGTGTGAGTCACCAGGAAAGTGGCTGCCGCCATTTTCCCAGTGATTTTTTAGGTGCTCTGCAGCGCCAGTCTGGTGCCAGGAATCTGCGGAAAGGTAAGTATAATTTGCTATGGGTCCAGGGTGTGCGGTGTGGGCCCCCCTGGATCCAGGGGCCCGTGTGCACCGCACAACTTGCACCCATTATAAAGACACCCCTGATCCCATGACTTTTGGCACTCTAGTGTACAAAGTTGCAATTGTATGTGGGAATACAAAAAAATGCATCTCACTCACCCTTTAGAAAAACAAAAAGCATAAAACAAAATTAGCTGGTAATAATAACGCTACTTTTTTTGATATATCCAAAATCGAAAACAATAAGAACAAATTGATTTTTAAATATCAAGAATATACTGTAATTTCTAAAACCCCATATATTTTTTTCCCATGACAACACCTTATTGCTAAAAGCAGCGTCTACTCACATTTGTAGAAAACATATCACACAAAGCCAATTATTAATTTATTTGTTAGTGTGATGAAAACAAATATCTATTTATTCTGGCTTAATGACAGGCATTACCATCACAGTGAGACGCACTCAGTATACTATCAGCTTGCAGATAGATTGTAATGGATTAACAGCTTGAACAAGCACTACATGGCGATCAGGTGACTAGCTGCTATTTGCATACCTCCGACAAGTTCTGCATCTCACTAGCTGTCCCAGTTAGACTCATTTTAATGCACTCAAGCCAGATACTTAAAAATGACTCCTCTATTTTTCTGCCACTTCAAAGAAGCACTGGACTCAAAGATAAAAGCAATGCCATTTACCATGGAGACAGCTACACATGTTGGACTATAATATCAGAATATTATAATTTCCTATAACACCATTACACTTTTAGATGAACTCCATGAAACTCGAATATATTTAATTCTGAAAATCACTCATAAGACTAAAAGCTTTATTTTTAGGTCAGACAAAAAAAAATCTACAATCTACAGTAATTAACCACTAATGACTGAAATGTATGATTGCAGTTGTGTGGCACCAGGTTGTTGCAGTCATATCTCCAACTGGGTACAAGAGGGGTTTCTATGTGCTGGGGTCTTGCTGTACTTCTCACTCAATACTCTAGGGATTACCAGAACAAGATTAAGTCAAATGGGGTCCTAAGAAATAAAATGGCTAGGGACATCCTCCTTTCCTATGTCATCCCACTGCCCTTACACCATACTGGTCTATATAACTGCCCTTGTAGATATTCATATCTCTTAGGAATGTTTGGTGAGTGGTATGTTACAGGCAACCTCACAACCAAATAACTCAGATATTTATCACATGATATGTATATCACAATGGATTAACCTCACAAAAAAACACTGACAGCTCAAATAGAAACCAGATAAGCTCAGTTACATTCATTGCAATGCATTGCTGATTATATTGACTACATTGCTCTTACAGATATAGGTTTTCTTTCGGTCATAAATTACTTTTACAGACATTATCATTTACTTTGTTCTTCCTCCTTAAAAAAGCAAAGGGCATAAACAAGGTTTTCCCTCTTGCCAGGCAAAGAATAAGAAATATCTATTTTACAGTCTCTATCCCACTACTCACAATTACATTGTCACAATTACATCTGTATCTCCTTTTGCTGAAGTCCAGACAAAAGCACTGTGTAGTTTGCCTTTGTGTGAACAGCTGTTTGGGTAAACTTGGGCCTGGATTAATAATAGGATGGGTGGAGCTGCAGCTCCAGGCCCACCATAAAAATAGGCCCAACGCCCACAAGATCAGCTGGCAGTGTTAACAGGAGAAAAAAAAATCCTGTCACAGGCAGAAAGCTTCTGTGTGCTGTCCGTGCCCCCGCCCAGAGTCGGGTGTGTGTGTGGGGGGGTGCCTCACACATTAATTAAAACCAAGGTGCTGCTATAAGTGATGTAGTGTAAGCAGAGAGCGGGTGTGTTCTGAGGGAGGGGGCATGTTACAAGGACAGGGGCGGAGCTAAATGGCCCATTGTACTGCCTGCTAGTCTGGCATCATGGGGCAGAGGACAGATCTGCTACAGTTCACTTCCAAGTACGCAGCACTGCATAATTTGCGTGAGCATTGGTCATCTGAGTAACCCTCAGGTTACTTAGGATGGCTGTGAATTTCACGCTTCCGGGGTCAGTGAAGCTGCGTCCAAGAATGCAGCCACTAGCCTCAATACGCTCAGAAAATGGGCTGACATGTTTCCATTTTCTGTAATGCTGGCTGTCGTCACACCTTCTCCATTCCCAAATGGCTATAGCATGTCAATCATGCTGCAGCTTTGGGAGCACTGTGACCATCATCGCAGACACAGATATACAAATGTGTAACACAGATCCTGCACATGCCCAGATTGACAAACATCAGAGATGTACATAAACCATCAGGTTTGCATACAACTCTGAATCAGGCACAGTGTTCCCTGAGGAAATAATTAAATTCTAAAAGATTGGAAAGTAAGTAACAGGCTGCAGGTCTGTTACAAGGCTGCATAGGTTTTTATTTCAAAGTGTTTTTTTTCTAAGTGGTATTATATGCACAGCATAATTTAAAGAGACAGGAGACCTTGGGCCCCATTTACAAACGAAACATAACCCCTTTAGCGCTCGCTAAAGGGGTTATACCATCTTGCTGTATTTAGTAAACAGCGGTAATCTTAGATTACCGCTGTTTGTACAGGATCGCTCTCACCACCTAAAAGATGGCGAGAGCGATGCAGGCCCCATTGCCGGCAATGGAGACCTGGCGGTGCCTTTCCGGCTTCAACGAAGCCTTCCAGGCACTGCCATGTCTCCCTGTCATGCACATGCGCAGACGGACCGTCGCGCATGCGCATGACCCTGGAGCCCCGTTGCTGGCAGCGGTAGGCTGCCAGCAGCCCAACAGAAGACCTCGTCGAGGATGAGGATTCCGCTGGACTTCACTGGACCTTGCCGGAGGGGTAAGTATTACTAAATACCAGTGGAATTTTTGTTTGTATCACAGTGATACTAAACGAAAATTGCCGCTGGTATTTCCCTTCGTTTGTAAATGGGGCCCCTTACTAGCTTTGGCCCTCATTCAGAGCCGCTCGTTAGCGGCAGTACGCTCGTTCCGAGCGATGTTTGCACATCTGCGCATGCGTACGCTTTTTAGTACGCATGCGCGAACCAGTCAGTGCGGCCGAAAATCCTTTGTACGCTATATAGCGAGTGCCTGCTATTTTGAGTGACAGAATGAGGCGTATGTGGGTGGTAACAGGGGAAGGTGCTTGAAAATGGGGAGTGGAGATCCGAACGCAGGCGTGCTTAAAGGTCAAAACGGGCGTTTTATGGGTGTGTATATTTAAAACAGCAGCGTCATTGACCACGTTACTGGGTTATTTTATAGCCAGAACTGCACGCAAATTTGTGGTAGCAAACACCAACCACAAGAATAGCGAGCAGTTCATACGCTGGTCGATGTACTCGATTAATCTAATAAATAGCGGACATGACGTAGGATGCGTGCGGCCAGGGGGCGTTTTAAACAAATAAACGAGCGTATGTTTTGCTCGTTCGTTCAGACTTAGAGGTGTGAACACACTGCAATGTGCGTACGGATCATTTACATAGCCACCCCTTGATTTTAAACGAACGACCGCAAATAGCGTGCGGCTCTGAATGAGGGCCTTTATCCTCTGCGATCAGCAAGGGATGATGATCTGACTGATTTTCCCCTTCTCACCCTGCAGGTAATCTAATGGGACCAGTCATCTGACATAGAAATAGCAGTGCTGTTTGAGTATACTTATTTCATAGGTATTTTGTTAATAATTATCATCTGCAAAAACCAGAGTGACTTAAGGTCTTGCAATTTAACTATTTATATACTCCTAGATACATGGTATGCTGTTTAGGGTCTGTCTGTTTGTATTAGAATTTTATGACTTGTATCTGGTGTGGGTGAGGTTACTGGGGGGTGGGTTGTAATGAGTGACTACACATGTTTGCTTCACTGTATATACCCAGCAAGTTACAGGCTGCAGGCCTGTTACAAGGCTGCATAGGTTTTTATTTCAAAGTGTTTTTTTTTCTCTAAGTGGTATTAATTGCACAGCATAATTTAAAGAGTTAAACAGGAGGACAACATTTAATAAAGAACTCTTTACAATTTGAAAACAATTGAAAAGGATTTTCTGAGCTTCAGGATACCCTGCAACTCAGCCACCAGTTTTCATTATAACTAGGGATGTGCAGCCTCGGATAGGTTCGAGTTTGCATGCCGAGTTCGGATTTTTCCCTCCAAAAAAACGGAACTCAGAAAGAGGCAAAACGTCATCTTGCATGGACAAACATCATCATTCCTGGACAAAAGTCCAGGCGTTTTGCCTCTTTCTGAGTTCCGTTTTTTTGGAGGGAAAAATCCGAACTCGGCATGCAAACTCAAACCTATCTGAACCTGCACATGCCTAATTATAACCTGAACTCACCTTTTGCCAAAAGCCTACTTCAGCATTGCAAGCAACTGCCAGTCGGATTGCTGCATTTGAATCTCTGAATGTATGTTTTTTGACCCTACACTGTTTATATTATTCCTATACCACTGTCAATTTATCTCTATACCACGTAGTATCTACCATTTTTTAACACCTTCTCATCTATAAGAATGCTTTATCGTTAATTTAAAGTCTTGCAACTTTAACAGCTCTAAACTCATTTTGTTTATTATTATACTCTTGTAGTTGTGCCTTTACATCTACTAACACTGTTCTCCTTTTATCTGATTTTTAGACTACTACTGCTGTTTTCTTCCTCCCCTAATCCCTCATCTACGCAATGTCTCTCTTTTCTTCTACTCCTCCCCTCACTCAGAAGCTACATAATACTTTCCACTACCACCAGTTCCCATTTCTTTTCTCCCTCCATAGTCACCTCCACATTCTCCTCTCCCTCCTTCCTCTCCTCTATCTCCCTTCATGCCATCTAGTACTCTCCAGCACATCTCCCATAACTCCTAAGCCCTGCACCCTCCCTTTTCTCCAAGTTACACCTCTTCCCAAAACACACCACACTAAACCTCCATCTTGCTGACCGCCTGTTGTCACCCTTCCTCACTCAGAAGCCCACCACATACCCACACTCTCTTTATTCCCCTGCTCTAAACCAATCTCAACCCCACACTATAGCAACCCTAACAATCTCCTTCTCTCTCCTCCCAACTCTGTTCCTCTCTCCTGTCTCCTCTGGAAAGCCAGTCCTGTCCATAATCAACTGGTTCCAGTCCATTACAGCTTCATATTCAACTCCGTCAATCTCCTAGCCATCATCAAATCCTGGACTTACCCATCTGACACCACTTCTCCTGCAGCTATCTCCTTTGGGATCCTCACATTCTTTCACACTCCCTGGCCTGGAGGTTGCCACAGTGTTGGTGTTGGGGTACTTCTATCATCTGGTCACTCCCACCAACTCAATGCTCATATCAGTTGCCTTTTCCAACTTCCTCGAGTAGCTGACTCTCCTCGTCCCCCTGGCCTTAACTCAAAATTCCATGTTAACTTTGCTTCTTGGCTCCTAATCTTTAAATGGACTCTCAAGACCCCTTTCTTCCTCAAAGCTTTCCAGCTGTCATCCTAACCCACTACTACATGTCCCTTCCTCACAATCCAGCCCATCTGTGTCACCTCTGTTTGTCTGCACCCTCCCCTTTAGAATGTAAGCTCTCGCAAGCAGGGCCCTCTTCCCTCATGTGCTTCTCCTTCACTTACTCCTACTTTAATTTACAACAGCACTTAACCCTTGGTTGCTGATGACATGCTGCTTATTTAAGTGTTATGCAGCAATGTATAAATTGTCTATTTGTCCTGCATTGTTTGTACTGTTAATAACTGTTTTTCTTGTGTGCTCATTTGTCTATGTACTTGTCTTGTGTGCTCATTTGTCTATGTACTTTGTAAGGTGCTGCGGAACCCTTGTGGTGCCATATAAATAAAGGATAATAATAATAATAATAATAATAATAATGCAAGTGATGAGTGCTGACTCATCTGTTTAAAAGTTCCCTGAGTGCCGATTGTATTGGGGCAATAAGAGGAGTGCTGGACATAAGTGATTTTATTTATATGTGTGTGTTATAAACACCCCACAGCACAAGCCACACCCCCACAGCATTGGTCAAGCCCACCACATCACTTTCAGACCCCTGCGGAGCTGGTCACAACCCCTGCGCTGGGTGAACTATTATACTAATCTAAAGGTTTCCTGTCCACTATGGAATGCATAGGTGGGTACTTCTACCTAAGGGGCCACAGTTTTGTAAAAGCAGGCCTGGCAACAGGGTGGTACCAGGCCTCAAGATTCTCAGGAGCCCAGTTCATGTGTCCCCCTAGTCTCGGCAAGGCTGGCAGCCTGAAACAATATGGAATGGGGTTATATGAGAGGAAAATGTAAACAAATAAAGGCTGCATGTGTACTGTAGGGTCCAGTCTTCAACCCGGGCAATGCCAGGTATCCCAGCTAGTTTATACTATATTCATAATAATCTGTATAAATTCTGTAAATAAAAGGCTGCACATAACAGTAAAGATAAGTAGAAAAATTCAAAGTTTATTCTCCAAATACATTAGAAAAAAAATACATAGAAAACCCATATAAAAAAATATTTTAGAGAATGATTCCAGATAAAAAGATCTATTTTGCCAATGGCTTGAAATTCATTAATGGGACATTTGTGCAGGTACTGTACAAAGGTGAATTTATAAACAGTGTAAGCATTACTAGTAAAGTACAAAGTACTATAGGCATACTAATGTGCCTGATACAGAGCAGTGCAAAAATCAGCTTTCCTTTTGTGAACTGAGATTATTGTATGAAATAAAGGGAAAAGGCACATTTTCAGGGTAGTGTCATGTCATACAGAGGTGCTCACAGACATTCAAAGCTGCAAAGGAATTTAAATCTCCACAAGATCAGAACTGGCTATAAGTCTTCAGGTCTCATATGTCAGTATATGTGTCATGAGACAACCTTATATCACCATGTTGCAGAAATTTTAATTTTAAAGCCACATTTAAACAATATAGTCCACACTTATATAAACTATTGCCACAGTTATTAAGGGCAATCTGGATGTCCCTTCATTCTGATAAAGTACTTATCATTGATCAGCTTTGAGTTTCCTGTGTTTTGCACTCTTCTGTACTCTCTCTAAAGAAATTGAAAGAGGTGAAGAATTGCGTTAGCATACATTATTACCACTTTTTGTTATGAACCATACAGTAACGCTTGATAAATTCTTAGAATTAGAATGCTTGATTTCACCAGTAACAGCCACCTTTCCCAGCTTTATATGCTTATTGGTATTAAGATGCTGACAGGGCTTATATGTAGAAAGTAAGAAATTATCCAAGGTTATGTAGTTGCCAAGTGGCATAACTAACACACCTAATGGAAACTTCATCTAATGACAACTGCTTCTAAAATTCAAGGTAACAATGCAAATGGTAGGTAATATAGTAAAGGTTTAGTCTCCAATATCCAAATATTCTCAAATAAGGAATATTCCGAAATACGGAATAATTTTGGCATCACTGAGAAAATGAAACCTTTGATTTTTTGATGGTTCAATGTACACAAACTTTGTCTAATGCACAAATTATTACAAATATTTTATAAAATTACCTTCAGGCTGTGTGTATAGGGTGTATATGAAACTTAAATGCATTTCATGTATGTACACAAACTTTGTTTGAGCCACAAAATTGTTGAAAATATTGTATAAAATTACCTGCAGGCTGTGTGTATAAGGTGTATATAACACATAAATGCATTCTGTATGTATAAATGGGTCAAATTCCCAAGATATTTCATTATGATATGCAAATATTCCAAAATACGGAATATTCCGTTATCCAAAATACCCCTGGTCCCAAGCATTTTGGATATGGGAGACTCAACCTGTATTAACAATCCCAGTGGGGAATTATTCAGTGGAAGTGACAGATAACAGCACACAATAATCAGATAAACACTCTGTAATCAATGAGACTGTATCTGACAATACCAAAGAATGCTGTATACTGCACAACACACAATTAAAGTTGAATTTGCTGATTAACAAGATAACAAGATATGGCAGGGTATCAAAGTAATATACAAAAATACAAAGCCAAACAGATATGAAGTTAGGGCAGGCAGCAAACAATATTAATAAAAAAATGATCAGAGATTAAAAACACAAGAGTAGAGCAATGCTAGCATATCCTTAAGCATAGTAGCACAATTGAAGCTTTAGCTGTCACCAGCAATAAGGCTCATTATCTACTTAACCCAGTGTGATGAAATGAGAGAATGATTTCACAGGAGTGTGCGATCAGCCTCAGTGAACAACTGTACAGCAGCAGACTAAGGGCATCCTAGTCACCATACAACCAGCTAGGGCTCTATGCTGGTTTACGACTGAGAAGTCTCCATTGCCAAGGAGATGAAATGGGTTGATGCCCACTACTTTGTAGTCCTGCACTCAGCTGATTTTCCCACTACCGTGTCTCTACCACTATCTGGGGAAGACAGGTGAGCAAGGGTTGAGCACCATGTTACCACCACCAGCACTATCAAGACAACATCAACAGCCTCTGAAGCACAAATTATTCAACTCCCTTACCATCAGGCAAGAGACTTTGGAAGGAACCTGCTGAGAATCTGGGAGGATTAACCCATAATTACATCCTAAGATCCGGTATTAACTGTCCTCTTTGTAGTTCTTGACTGTTTAATTTTACTAACTGTGTCTGCTGTGCACCTCCCAAAGCATCATATTACAGTTATTTACCATGCTTTACTATTTTCACCCAGAGATTTATTTAAACAATTGGCTGACTAATTACCTCTGATACGATCTACAAATTCCACACAGAAGCTGGATACACACTGACAGATATATTGGCCGATCAGTTGATCGGCCAATATATCTGGTGCCCGTCGGCCAGTGTGTACCAGCGATATGTCTATGAACGACGAAGTTCACAGACATATTGCGTCAGCTGCACAGTCGATGGACAGAAATATCTGCTTATATATCTGTTCATCGGCAAGTGTGTACGAGCGATCAGCCGATCACCCGTACACATGTAGCGACATGACTTAAGATTCTTAGACCTAAATCTTTGTTATAACAAAACTAAACCTTGCTAAAAACAAGGTCCACTCAGCTGTCTATAATTGAATATTTCAGCATTTTCAATGTACAGCAGGTTTGTACTATCAGTAGAGTCATTTATGCAGTGTTTAGAACCCATCAACCAGTGTTGCCATTCCTCAAAGGCCCATTTAATAGCCAACAGTTATCTATTTCCCACATCATAAATCATTTGAGCAGCTGAATTTCTTTGTGAGAAGAATGCACAGGGATGTAATCTGTTGTCATTAACCTGGAATTGCAACAGGACCAACATCGAATGCATCCAATAAATAGCAAATCCAAGACAATAACAGAAAATAGGTGCTAAAATGAAAGCTTTGCTTAGCTTGGCAAAAGCTTTTTCAGTCTCAGAAGGCTACTTAGTGTGATACACCCTTTTTTCAACATTGCCTTGAGAGGTGTGACTATTAAACAGCAATCCAAAAAAACTGAATGAATCACCTGTAATAATTAGCAAATGTAAAAAATCTTTGCAGTGCTTTAAGTTTTGAGGGAATAACTTATGACCTGAATCAGACCCGCTCACTCGTTGCATATGCAAATTTGGGAAGGCAGGCGATCGCACGGCAAAGCATTAGCGCGCCCACTTTGTGTATGCAGATGCTCACCAGCCTGTCTTAAGATGCCCACTTGCGCGCATCATCTCCAGGAAGTGTATGCAACCATCGGTACATTGGTTATGATCGTATGCGATCGCAGCGCTTGTGGCAGACCATACCCCACTGCAAGCACTGCGAGCACTTCAGTGAAAAATCCACCCAAGTGACGTGTACAATGATGCTGCCTCTTAATTATGCACGCCTCTGAAACTGCGTTGAGACGCTCAGGCACACCTGCATTCGCACCTCCACTCCCCGTTTTTAATGACCAGCCCCTGTTACCACCCATAACCGGCTTCTCCTGTCACTCACTCTGCTGGGCTGTCTATGCTGGGCTGTCTATGCTGGGCAGTCTATGCGCAACGAGCGAATGCTTCCCGATCTCTTGCACTGGTTTGCGCATGCGCACTGCGATGCGTATGCATGCGCAGAATGCATACATCAGTAGGCTACGAGTAAACGCATCCTAGTGAGAGGGTCTGAATCAGGTCATTAGTTCTATATAACCTCTACCTTTATCCATAGAGAAACTTTTGGCTGAGCACACCCCAGAAATTAAACCTTTTAAATCTCAAATTAATAATTACTAAGTTTTGCAAACAACTGGTTAGCTTGCAATTTCTGTAATATATAGCCCCTATAGGACTCAAGTAAAAGAGTAGATACGTTTATCATCCAAATATACTACAATGCATCTACCCAGAAGCTCTCTTAATACATCATTCAGTAAGTCTTGAAATACAGCTAAAGAATTTCTGAGCCCAAATGGTATCACCAACTACTCATAATTTAGTAGAAGGTGGCCAGCACCAAGGGGGTAAGTCTTCAGAGGGGATGTAGTCAGCATCCCGGCGCCTGGGATGCTAATGCTCGGAATACCCGTGCCGAAATCCTGACAGGTCGGCATCCCGTATCCTGACCGCCGGCATCCCGAAGGTAAGTTTCATGGTGTTAGGTGGAGGTTAGGGTTTGGCACTGGGTAGGGAGTGTTAGGATTAGGGTACGGGGAGGGGGAGGTTAGGTTTAGGCACTGGGGGAGGAGGTTAGGTTTTGGCACCAGGGAGGGGGTGTTAGGTTTAGGGTACGGGGAGGGGGAGGTTAGGGTTAGGCACCAAGGAGGGAGGGTTAGGGTTAGAGTAGGGGTTAGGGTAGTGGCTAGGACATCAGTCGCCGTGTGATCCTATGGGTGTTGGGATTCTGGCTGTCAGGATGCCACTATCGGTATTCTGAACAGCAATATCCCGACAGCCAGGATTTGATACCCAACCCCTTCAGAGGTGTAGTGTGTGCTGCTAAGTACTCAGAAGCAGGACAAGGGTCTGATTTATTACCGATCGCAACTGCTAATATGCACGTAATCAAGCGATTGTTGTGTTCTGCGCATGCGTATGCATCGCAGTGCGCGTGCGTGAACCAGCCACTGCGATCGGGACTGTGATCGCAGTGACTACACAGACCCATTGCAGAGTCATTGACAGGAAGTGCTGTTTGTGTGAGGTGATGGGGGGGTGGTCAGCAAAACGCAGGCATGCCAGTGCGTTTGAACGCCGTTGTATGGGCGTGTATAAATTATCCACAGCGATGCCATACGCAGCTTGAGTACTCATAGCATGCGACGAGGTTAAAAATTCCTGAGTAAGGTCAGAGCTTGTGCAAGTGTGCGTGATGCTGCAATGGTACTCAATGTTACCGATGGTTTCGCAGCCTTGCTAAGGATTACAGATGTATGTAAGGTAAAGTGGGCATCCTTATGTTGTGCTGCGATGGCAGCACAACATGCGTAATTGCTACTGCAATTGCAGTTGTGATCCCCAAGTTAGCTCCAATGAAACGTGCAATGGAAAAAGTGGTTCTGGTGCTTCTCCAACCTCTTTGAGATATGTATTTTATGTGGGGCTCTGAAATGTTGATATCCAAAATGGTGTACCAAGAATAAAGATTATAAAATATAATATACACTGTGGACCTCATTCAGAGCCTCTTGCAAAAAGCGAGCACTCGCTCTGAATAAGGGCGGCTGCTTTTCTTTTGAAAGTTGGCCTCCTGGCCACTCGCTAAGCTGTGGGTTACCACCCACAGCTTTAGTGAGTGACTAGGTGATGGTCTCGACCATCGCGACCATCGGGGCTTGCAAAGAGACCCTTGCGGTAGGGGCTCGTCTACCGCAAGCACCTGGTGATGTCAGTAGGGCTACCTACAAATGGCAGGCGTTGCTTCAGGAACGACTCCATTTGTCCGGCCACCCCCCCACCTCGCCTACAAAATGGGGTGAGCTGTCGGTCAACATCAACAGCCACCCCTTTTGTAGTGAGCCCCGGAGCGAGTGCATTTGTCACTCGCTCTGGGGCTTGTGCACGTGCAGTGCGAGCACTGCGCGTGCGCAGGCCCTCACCATCGACCCGCTTGCGTGCAGGTCTGAATGAGGTCGTTTGTGTGATATGGGTGAAGTTTAAGGGGTGTACTATAGTTTCTCTAGTTTTAAGACAAAATCACATCTTGGGGAATTTTGCACTGTTAACCGACTGTGGTTGCATGTGGCAACGATGTGTGTAATGCTTCTACGATGTCCATCTTTAAAGTGCTCAGAAAAGTTTTTTAAAAAGGAGAACATAGTGTGTACCAATTTTACATTTGGGCATATATAACCAATTTTCTGTAAGTGATACTCACCCTTTAAAACTGGAGTAAGCGCATTGGACATTCACTAATAATTCTGATGTCCACTGGTTTCTTTCAATAGGAATTGAGGGATGTAATTTGTAGTTTTGCCACTGATGGATAATTAGCAGCAACAGTTTTAAAGTATTTAGCAGAAAATAATGGCTGTGAAATGCTTTTACAGTTTGAAAATGTCCACAGGAGAGGATGACATACGTCACTTTGTCCCTACTTTCACCACAGTCCTGGCTTTCTTGTGAGCACGTTACCTTCGGCAAACATGGGAGGAGGAACTGTCCTATGGAAATAATGACTAGGCAACTTTCCACTTGGATACTTTTGTCGCTGCAAAGCTGGCTATGTGGCATACTGTGAAACACCAACTAATCAACTAATCAAGGAGGAGGCCATGAGATATATAAGTGTTCCTACATCTGTACTGTTCCTGCCTAAATCAATTGACCATTGGTGGCTCCAGAGGTGGGGCTGCAGTGCAGTGCAAAATACAAATAAGGGAGCTACACCAACTGTCTTTCCAAAAGGTGCCAAACATCGCCGGCCGGGACTCACTGGCAGTCGGTGTGACTCCCCTATTTGAATTTTGGACTGCGCTGCAGTCCCACCTCTGGAGCCACCACTGCAATTGACTATTACTAATCAACCTGAACCGATCACATTTTACAACATTAATATAGAAGAATGCACTGCTGATGCTTTTAGACCATATTTGGCTCACATTTGGGCACTACCTAAGAGATTCATACGTAGTAATTTTGGACATCTGAACCAGCTTGGCTGACATTTATTACCATCTAGGGAAAACTGTAGAGGCGCTACTCTTAAATTGCTGAGTAAAAAATGTATTCTTTTAGTTATAAAACAATAGTATAAGAATAAGTCTCTCTGTGATGTTTCATGTTCGGTTGTTTAGATATGTTTTTTTAATTAATAACTATTTTACATATATTGTTTAAGATTAGATATTGTTTTTATAAGGTGTACATAATTGGGCTGACCAGTAAAGAGTAAATGACATGTTGAATCAATGTGTGATCTAATAACTTATATCTATAGTAGGTCTGATTGGTCCACCTACAGTACAAATAAAAGTTAACTAGGGGCAATCAGCAGTCATCCCTCTAATGAAACCATTGTAGGTAAAGGGATTTCTCTGTGACATTGATAGTGAAATGCACTCTAATGGCCTAGAGGCATGGAGTAAGAAGATTACAATTAATAAGACCCATAGCAGTTGAGAGATTATCTGTAGTTTGCGCATGCATCATGGCTGCATTGCGCACGCGCTGCAAATTAATTGCATGATTCACTCATAATTGATTGACAGGATGAGGTTGTTTTGTCGGTGGTTACAGGGAGTTCTGGCCATAAGACGGGCGTGTTGGGGCCGTTTCCTGGGCATGTACTAGTCAGTGTCTGTGATCGTGCATGCAGAGAACAAAGGTCCAGTGTCTCAATCACCACGTTCATTCTGAGTGACCATAGACTCACTGGAGGAGTCAATGTTTTGAGGATCTGCGTCCAATGCTGCGTTTGTGTATGCAGTTGTGGGCACTGACAAGGGTTGTGGTGGGTGTCTCAGTACAGATTTTACTGGCTGATGCATTAGTATATTTTAGCAATTGCTAAGCAGCAAAATTCGCAAATACGTTTGCATTAGTATACAATTCTGAATCAGGCCCAATGTGTGCTTTTAAATAAAATGTGATATTCTTATATCATTGTTTTATAAATAAAATAATATGTTATTACTCAACAACTCATTAGCAGCGCCTTTACTGATTTCCCTATTTGTATGCTCCTTCATGGAAGCCCCAGGTACTGTTAGAGTAAGACCATCTTTATAACATGTCAGGCCGGACATTAATTGCATGTTTGCCAGTATTGATACTACGGTAACTGTACGTTTTATCCACAGTGTGTTTTGTAGTGCAATACTGTACATATTTTATTAATATGGAATGTTTTTAATATTGCTCTCTATACTTTTAACAATTAGTTACAATTAAAACTGTTACATTTTGTTCTATCGACCCCAATTTATTAAAGGTGCTACCAGCATAGCTTCTAATTCCTTAATTATTTGTTCATGCTTTGTTTAAATGTCTTTATGCCGTTAGGATATAAAATCCATGAGATGCTTGAATAGATTAATCTCAAATAAGGATTTTACTGTAAAATATTTAAATTAATTAATGATCAATTTACAGGGATAAATGTAGACATGAATACAACCATATAGTACTCAACATAAAATCCAGCTAAAATGATAACAAATATAAAAAAAGAAAAATAAAGAAAACAAAAAATTTAAAAGTAAATAGGGTGATTGAAGAAATTAAAAGCAGATAGGTGACCTCAGGTTGGACCATATGGTTGAATTCATGTGTACATTTATTCCTGGTAATTTACCATATACTGTACACAGTGAGCTAAAGTGGGTACTCAGTCATTTCGATTGACAACTGGAGATTTCTTTATTAACACACAGATGGCATATGCTCACATAGCAAGATCCAACTCCTCTACTGACAAATAATATTTAACCAACTAAATAACCCAGATATTAGAATGTTGGCCCAGATGAAACTGTCTATGGGCTTGTCTCCATAATGCAGAACATTTATTTGCAAACTTGTAGCAACACCTCATTTATGTAAAAAAACAATACCATACTAAATCTATGTATTCATTTTATTCTTGTCTCACATCGGGGTCCGAGACTCTGTTACCTGACTCGGTGCTGCCGCTTTGCCTCCTGGGGTGTCCCAGTCAGTCACAGCTGTGGTCAATGACACGCTCTCTGTCCCAGTGCGCATGGGCACCGCCATGATGGTTACAGTCAGCTGACTCTGGATTCCCCACCCAGAGGCTGCTTTTCATCCAGCTGACTTGAGCAGCTAATAGGGATTCTGTATGACCTACTTAAACTCACCTGGTGCAGCAGTACATTTCCAAACAACTTAATTTGGCATTGGTTACCTGGTTCCAGTCTCAGCAGCTTCTAATGCTTCCTGTGCTCCTTGTATGATTACAGTTCTATTGTGCAGCAATCTGCAAACATCAGCATTCTACCTGCTGAGCACTCTCTTCAAAGGACACCTGTGCTCTTGTGCAGCAATCAGCAATTCACCTATTGTGTGCTATCTCCAAAGAACAACAGTGCTTCTGTGCAGCATTCAGAAAGTGCAAGCATACCACCTGCTGTACTCTCTTTCCAGAGAATATAAGTGCTTCTGTGCAGCATTCAGCAAGCACCAGAAAGTGCAAGCATATCACCTGCTGTACTCTCTTTCCAGAGAATATAAGTGCTTCTGTGCAGCATTCAGCAAGCACCAGAAAGTGCAAGCATATCACCTGCTGTTCTCTTTTTTTCCAGAGAATATCAGTGCTTTTGTGCAGCATTCAGCAAGCATCAGCATCTAAAATGCTGTGTGCTCTCTTCATGGAACACCTCTGCTTCTGTGCAGCACTCAGAAGCACAATAATCTCCTCTATTGTGCACTCTCTACACAGTATACCATTGCTTCCATTTACCATCCAGCAAATGCCAGCAATAACACAATCTCTGCTGTATGAATAAAAGCTCTCCATCTACTGTGCACACTCTCCAGTTGCTTCAGCAGTTGTCAACATTCCTTATACAGTGTCACTCTTACTACTCCTATATGTTACTGAGTGAGTACCTAGGGCCTAGCATTCCTTTTCTACTGTGGCATATGCCATCACTGGGCCAGTAGCTTGTGGGAGAGTTATGCTACAGGGTGCTGCCAACCATTCTCCCCAAACTGGCTTAGCATGGTGTCCAGTCCATGACACAAGGCATTGGTCTACATCAGTGGTTCTTTAACTCGGTCCTCAGGACCCCACACAGTTCACATTTTCCAGGTCACCCAGCAGATGCACAGGTGCAGTGATTACTCACTGACATATCCACAGGTGGAGATAATTATTTCACTTGTGATTCTGTGAGGAGACCTGGAAAAATGCACTGTTTGGGGTCCTGAGGACCGAGTTTGAGAACCTGTGGTCTACATGATGAATTATCTACCGAATTCTGAGACCATTAGTACTGGGTGGCTGGAAAGTATGCAAGTATCTTAAACCACTGCTAGCAGTCATCTGTCCATTTTTTATGTTGACTGTACTTTTTGGATGTTAAATCGGTCAAGGGTTCAGCGAGGGTGCTATAATGGAGCACAAATTTCTAATGAATGAATGCACATGCTTTTGATTTGCATGTCAAGCATATTAAATGATCTCTACAATTTTTGTCTGTTCTAGCTAAATTTTGCCTCCAACAATATGATACCTTAAATACAAACCATCTGTCATTTCCATCTGACATTTGTTTATTGGGGATTGGCAATCCAGCCTGAGTATTTCTTTTTAATATGTTGGTTACATATGACAGTTGGTCCTCTTATGTTTCTCTGAAGATGGCTATGTCAATCAAATATGTCTGGCCTAACTCTTGGCATCCTCACAGCAAATTATCCACTCAATGCTGGAATGTGGATGGGGATTTCTTTATCCCAAAGGATATGGCAGTGAACTTGAATAGCCAATACATGGTGATAAATGCAGAGTGCTCTTGTGCCTCTCTATTGTACGGGGTAGCTGCCAGTATATCTTACTAAAGTCCAGGGTAAACTCAAAGTGGGCTGCCCCCAGCTGATCCAGGAGCTCATATATGTGAGGCATGGGGTAAGCATCCATCACAGTGACCTAATTCAGTATCCTGAAATTCACACTGAAGCATGTACTACTGTCCTTTTTGGTACTAACATGATGTCAGCTGCCAATGAATCCATATCCAGCATATCAACAAGGTCCTGTTTCATTGTAGTTGACACTTCCAGGCCCACCCTATACAAAGACAGCTTAATTGCCAGTGTCAACATGAGTAGCAACCATAGTTGTGCACCCATTTATTGTTGTAAAGTGAGCTCCTTTGGTCTTCAATACTCTTCACATTTGCTGGTGCTGCCTCATGGACATCTGGATTTCTAATCTATTCCTAGGGCATGATTGCTAGGATGCAGAAGTGCCCACAGCTGCGGAAATTGGCTGTCACTTATCTGCGACTTTCTGCAAATGCCAAGCATCTGTACACATTGCAATACTCATTGGTGTATCTTTAGATGAACCATCAAAACTTGCACTAGCATTATGGCAAGTGCTATTTCTCCATCTGAGTATGGGCTCCTATGTGAGCATTTGTGTATGCAACCACTTTCACCAACATACTCATGACACTCCCATAACATGCTCATAAGATGTCACCACCCAGGAATGCTTCTACATTTTCAATGCACTTCTCCTTGCGTGTGTCTAAAATTGCAACTGTGACTTTGGATGGAAACAATTGGGATGTATGAGCAGCAACAAAAAAATACTACATTACATCAAACATTGGCAGTGTGTCCACCTCTGAATCAGGACCCTATCTTTTTTTGTGGAGGCCACTATGTCTTGGGTGGTGACAGTCTCTGGGTCATTCATAGATTGGCACCAGATGGCTGGAATGGAGTTGTGTTAATGGGAGGTCCCCCAACATGTCTCAAATAGTTTGAAGAACTTCCTCCTGAATTTGGATTTCTTGGTCAGTTACAACCATCTTAGTAAATCTTATGTGGATACAAATATCTCTGATTTTCTGGGCATCATATTAGGCATTTATGGATGCCAGTTCTACAGCCTCCAGATACTTACACACTGTAATTTACTACATTATTAAGCAAGAACCTATTCCCAGTCTTGCTGGGTTTACTCCATAGACCAATTATGTCCATGACAACCCATTGGAAAGGCTCCTTGACAAAGGGCATTGACTGAAGGGTAATGCGACCAGGAGGACCCTCATGAGGCTAGGTAATTCAACAGCTGGGCTTGAGTCTTGTGTGCTCCTAAGTGCCCTGTTACTGGGATGTCATGAGCTAACTGTAATAAATTTGCATGATACATCAAGGCCCCTAACTGATTCTTGGCCACCTCTGGCACAGTTATGTCCATCCCATTTGGTACTCAATATAGTTGCCTTTCCACCCAATGGAGTGGTTCTCTGTCCTATCAGCAGCACTTCTTAACCCTGCTAGTTTGTCTGTTGAGTTTCCCTGCTCTGGGGAGATGTGCCTTCTGTGGGCTGCAGTTTGCTGCTTGTGACCCCCTGTAGCTAGCGGTGTCTGCTGTTACACTTCACATAAGTGGTCAGACTTCAGACCCACATCTATCCTCTTCAGTTATTTAATCCTGTGGCCAAAGCTTGCTGCCTGGACTGCCCACCAGACCTCTCTACCTGTGGTCTCTGGGTGCAACTCATCAGGGTAGTGTTTGTATACCCTCATTGTAGAGCTGCCTTTTTTCACTACACTTTTTTGCCTCTCTGATCACCATCATAACACTGACGTTTGTGGACTCCTCTGGTGAACAAGTTTGACACTGTTGTAGTGTACAAGACTGTTGTTAATGTGAATTGCCTTCACAAATTCAGATCTCACTATCTCCTCAATGTTTTATTTATTATTTTACTGATATATGTGCTTTGCATTTTCAAATTCTTGAAGTTTTCAATGTGACTTTAACACCATAAAGAGTCAATCCATTACTGTCTCTTTTCCCAATTGTTACTGTAATTTAAATGCCTATTTTGTTAACTCTCTGACTTCTTCCATCCCTACATGTTGAGGAGGATACTCTCCAGTAGGAGCAAAATCAGAATGTCTTTAGTCCAATTGGAACCCTGGGATATCCTGTAGGGTCACCACTATCATGTTCCTATGCCCTGGATGTAGCAACAGACAGACAAGTTCCCCAATCTGACAGTGTTATTAGCTTGTACCCTGATGGACCAGGTGTTGACAACAATCCCTGGCCTATGACAGTGAAGTTTAAGGATAACTGGTATAAAAACATAATTTCTATGGTTTGCTTTAGAACTAGCTTTTTGGCACCGACTTCCCATATTGTTTTGGTCTACAACTTCTTTGATTTTGTTGCCCAACAACATATGGTACTCTTTGAGGTTTGCAGCTAAGTGCCCTCATAGGTTTCCCCTTTATTACACAATTAAAAAAGGGTTTTTGATAATGATTCAATTCTGTTTTGATTATGCTACTGCAGTCAATTGTCCCTTATTCAACCATAAATTACTGTCTAAGGTCAATTCCAGCCTCTGATCATTAGGAATATGGAATGGTTCACTGCCATTTGCTGTTTAAAATATATATTACCTTATTTTCATAAGAACTTCAATACTTCTCACATTGGGCCTGATTTAGATTTAGGAAGAGAGTAAGATAGAGCAAGTAACTGTATACCTGGACAAACTGTGTTGCAATGCAAGGGGTGCAAATACACAAACATTTTTGCATGCATGGTAAATACTGGTTGCTGTTGCATGTAGCCCACAAATACTGGGAAGCTTCATTTTTACACTGCACTTTAGATGTCAGCTTGGACACACCACTTCCAAATCAAAATCTCTCTGCACATTTTAAATCTGCACCACGTGCAGTGCAACATAGTTTTACCAAGATTTCCAGTTACTTGCTCTATTTTACTCTATTCCCAAATCTGAATCAGGCCTATTGTCTACTTATTTTATTTTAACATACTTTAATAGCAATAAAGATACCCTTTCTATGGATAACGTATCGTTTGAATGTTTATAACATTTTGATTCTACTGTAATTACAAAATGTTAAATAACAGCAACACTGTTTTTATTTGTTATTTTTCTTTAATTAGAATGTTTTTTGTCTGACAAATTGTTTGTCTTTAATGTTTGTTTAATAATTTTGGCACTTAGGGGTACATTTACTAAAGGTCACTTTTGGACGATTTCGAAAATTTTGTGCAATTTACAGTACATCTACAGTAGTTTGCAAGTCAGGGATTTACTAAAGCAAAACCATCCAAAATCCGACTTTAGAACAGTTTAGGACATTAGACAAGCAATTGATACTTTCATATAGATTACGGAGATTAATTTACAGTCGGTTTGTGAAATGACCTGCATGTGACCCACCAAAACAATAGACCTGAATAGATCACTATGATCTTTGCAGGCTTTGTTACTGTAAAGTTTGATGAAATGGTAAAAATGTAAGAAAAAACTGTGTGGGGTACTCCCGTAAATGAATAACCAGCCCTGGACCTTTCAGCCTGGTCTGGAATGTAAAATAAGGGGAAAAATGGCATGAGGTTCCCCTGACTTTCCAATAACCAGCACTGAGCTGAAAAAGCCAGGGGACTTACACCATAACAGGAGGACACACAACATGGGGTCCCCCTTCCATAAGGTATAACCAGCCCCAAACTGGTCAACCCAGGGGTGGAAATACTCAGAAAGTGTGGACCCCAAAAATAAAATCCCCTTCCCGGCTATTCCCATATCCCTGGAGGAGTTAGGTGCTGGGTTAAAGGTGTAAAAATATATAATAATATTGTTCATTACAGGTGGTCTACAGGTGCCAGTCAGCCTGCCCCGGCATGTTGACTCTTGTGGAACAACAAGTTCCAGCATGCCCAGACATTAAAGGCCAGCTGGCACCTGTCGCCCACCTGTGAACAAAATATTAGAATAAAAATAGAACACAGAAACCTTATGGGTTAATCCTTTATTAAAAATTAAAACACACATGCACACACACATATATTTTTACATACCAAACCCATGTATGTGCTTGGTCCTCTTGAGTCCACCTAGTAGTCCAAACGTTTTCCTAAAAAAAAAAAAGTGAGTGCCCACGGACATGCACTGGACAGTGCCTGATGCCAAACAATATGACGTATGGTTACTCCCAGTCACTGCATTAACATTAATGGATGCTGCCAAGGAAACCATTGCCCTCTAGGCTCTGCCAGTTCCAGCCATCTATTTCATCCTAAATGGGTCTAAGTCACAATGTGTGGCAACTAGGACGCACCATTAGTCTGTGCTCATTTACCTGATAAGTTACATTTGTATATCTGTGCGCTACTGAGCCTGAATCTGTATAACAAATGATGTGATGCATCGGCAGCAGTTTTTTTCCATGCCAAGTTCTGTTGTGCTTCATATACAGACTCAGTCGCACACAGATATACAATTAATGGTGATGACTTGTGTGTGTTTGTGAGTGGTGATAATTAGAATGTTTCTTCTGGTGGTGGTGATGTTTTGGGAGTGAGGAGGGTGTGATTGGGTATGGAGTGTAGTTTGGAGTAATGTGAAAAGGGGAATGGAATAGGATCAAAATGAGGCCAGCGAGACACAGTAATTTTGGGCAAAATCTTTTATTGAGTAGTCACAATGCTGCTCTGTTAAGATCCCGGGCAGGTGGGTGGGGTTCAGTGATGAGTGGTGATGAGACTGGGGAGGTAGGTGGACCCTTTTAGGGGGCTCCTTCCCATGCGGTTCAGTGACCTTGCACGTCACCCCTGCTGAACCTATGGTCGACAGTCTAGGAAGTCTCGGGGGGTGGGGGGATTTGCAGAGTGGGTTGGAACACCTGTGCGGCGTCCCGCGTGTTGGTGTGAGTCTTGGCAGTACTTACCTACCGGTAGGTTTTCTGTTATGGTGATGTAGGTCGACGTTGCGGCCGTTGCAGATAGGTTGGAAGCTGCAGGTTTGTTGGTGAGCTGGATCAGCGTGTTGCTGGTGTGCTGCAAGTGCACGGCTGTTCTGATTGGTCTGCGGAGGTCAGCGACCGTAGTATGCAGCTGAAATTGGCTCTTGGTCGTGCCGCTGGTGGTGCGGAGCCAGAGGTGTGGATGGGTGAGCTGCTGGGAGGCTGGGTTGCAGCGTGTGTGCTGGGACCACCCCTGGGGGGTGGTCTGCCCGGGATACTGATTTAATAAAAAAAAGCCAGGGAGGAGGGGCGATGTGGAAAGTGTGACCGGGATGGAGCTGGTCACTGGCGATCTTGGCTGGGCGGACTTGTGCCCGGATGTGCGGGATACTCTTATCACTGATGGTCCCTCGTGGAAATGGGGATCGACGGTGGAGACACCCCTGGCCAGGAGTGAGTTGCTGAGCACGCCTGGGAGCATGGGGGGAGAGGGGCTGGTCCGGGGTGGAGCCGGTCACTGGAGGTGTGAGCGGTGCGGACCAGCGGGCGGGTGGGCTGAGAGCTTTCTGCACTGGTGGTCCCTGGTGGGGATCTTTAGTGGAGGTCAGCCTGGATCGGTGTCGGGTTTGATGTGAGGGTCTCCAACGCGTTTCGGCACAGGTGCCTTCTTCAAGGAGGTGTGAGAGGATCAATGCTTCTGAGGTTCTTATGTAGGGCACTTCCGGGGGTGGGGGTGTGATCAGGTGACTCATGGGACCAATGGTGTGTTTGAAAGGTAATGTGGTGCAGGTGCGTGCAGGGACTTGCTGAATGGTGATGCGGTGCAGGTGTGTGCAGGAACTAGCTCGAGTGATGAATTTAATCAGATAGGCCACTGGTGTGTTTGCTAGGTAATATGGTGCAGGTGTGTGCAGGGACTTGCTGATTGGTGATGCGGTGCAGGTGTGTGCAGGAACTAGCTGGAGTGGTAAGTGTAATCATATTAGGCCAATGGTGTGTTTGAGAGGTAATGCGGTGCAGGTGTGTGCAGGGACTTGCTTGTTGGTGATGCGGTGCAGGTGTGTGCAGGAACTAGCTGGAGTGGTAAGTGAAATCATAATGGGCCAATGATGTGTTTGAAAGGTAATGTGATCCAGGTGTGTGTAGGGCTTTGCTTTTTTTTTTTTAAATGTAATGCGGTGCAGGTGTGTGCAGGGACTTGCTGAATAGTGATGCGGTGCAGGTGTGTGCAGGAAGTAGCTGGAGTGGTAAGTGTAATCATATTAGGCAAATGGTGTGTTTGAGAGGTAATGCAGTGCAGGTGTGTGCAGGGACTTGCTGAATGGTGATGCAGTGCAGTTGTGTGCTGGAAGTAGCTGGAGTGATAAGTGTAATTAGGTTAGGCCAATGGTGTTTTTTTTTTTTAAATGTAATGCGGTGCAGGTGTGTGCAGGGACTTGCTGAATAGTGATGCGGTGCAGGTGTGTGCAGGAAGTAGCTGGAGTGGTAAGTGTAATCATATTAGGCAAATGGTGTGTTTGAGAGGTAATGCAGTGCAGGTGTGTGCAGGGACTTGCTGAATGGTGATGCAGTGCAGTTGTGTGCTGGAAGTAGCTGGAGTGATAAGTGTAATTAGGTTAGGCCAATGGTGTTTTTTTTTTTTAAAGGTAATGCAGTGCAGGTGTGTGCAGGGACTTGCTGAATGGTGATGCGGTGCAGGAAGTAGCTGGAGTGATAAGTGTAATCAGGTTAGGCCAATGGTGGTTTTTTTTTTTTTTTTGTGTTTTCATTTTTTTTTTTTTTTTTTTTTTTAAAGGTAATGCGGTGCAGGTGTGGGCAGGGACTTGCTGAATGGTGATGCAGTTCAGTTGTGTGCAGGGACTAGCTGGAGTGATACGTGTAATCATATTGGGCCAATGGTGTGTTTGAAAGGTAATGCGGTGTAGGTGTGTGCAAATAATTGCTGAATGGTGATGCAGTGCAGGTGTGTGCAGGGACTAACAGGAGTGATAAAAGGTGAGGTGATAGGGGTTGGGGCTGGAGGAGAGTGTGGGTGGGCTGGTTGGAGATTACTTCGTTATAATGGATTTGACTTCGTTGTCAATGTTGAGTCCCCTGGGGGTTAATGTTTTCAGTGTGAATATCCATCTAAGTTCCTCCTTGTTGAGGATTTTGTTATGGTCTCCGCCTCTCCAGTTTTTTTGCATGTGTTTGATTCCTATGAAAGTGGTGCCTTGTGTGCTGCTATGGTGGTATTCTTTGTAGTGTACGGGTATGTTATGGTTCTCTGTTTGTTTGATGATGTTTCTCAGATGTTCGGCAATTCTGTTTTTTAGTGGTCTGGTGGTCCTGCCTATGTATTGTTGATTGCATGGGCATTGTATGAGGTAGATTACGTTGTTAGTGTTGCATGAAATGTGTTCTTTCATTTTATACGTGGTGTTTGTCTGTGAGGATGAGAATGTTGTAGTGGGTGTGTTGCTTCTATATTTTAGTGTGAGGCAGTTGGTACATGAGCCGCAGTGGAAGAAACCCCCTGTGAGTTTGGAGTTGTCTAGAGTGCTTTGTGTTCGGATGGGTGGAGGAATGTGGTTGGATACGAGTTTGTTATGGATGTTGGGGCCCTTGCGGTAGATGACTTTGGGTCTGTTGGGTAGGATACTTGTCAGTTGTGCATCTTCCTTAAGTAAGTGCCAGTGTTTGTTGATGATTTTTGTGTCGCCTGGGTGTTGAATTGTGTGATGAAGGGAACGTGGTTGTCTGTGTTTTGTGGTTGTTGTTTGTATTCCAGAAGTGGTTTCCTATCTTCTAGTCCTATTCGGGTGAGTGTGGCTTCTAATGTGTCCGGTTTGTATGCTTTGTCCGTGAATTGTTGTTTAAGTGTTGTGGCTTGTTCGTGATAGTCCGTGAGTTTTGTGCAGTTGCGTCTGATCCGCTTGAACTGTCCTGTGGGAATATTGCTGAGCCAGGAGGGGTGATGACCACTACTGGAGAGGATGTAACTGTTGACGTCTACGGGTTTTTGAAAAGTCTTGGTCTGTATCTGGTGATTATCAATGTATATTTCTAGGTCCAAGAAGTTGACGGAGGATTGGCTGTAATTGGACGTGAATTTGAGGTTCCAGTCATTGTTGTTGATGTATTGAATGAAGTCAGGGAGTGTGTGTAGGGGACCCTTCCAGATGCAGAGGACGTCGTCTATGTATCTGGTCCATAGGACCAAATTCGCATCCCAGTCATGACCCGTCCATATGTGGGAGTCCTCCCAACTGCTCATGAACAGGTTAGCATAACTGGGCGTGAACTTGGTCCCCATAGCGGTGCCAGTCCTCTGCAGGTGGAAGTCCCCATCAAACCAAAAGTAATTGTGTGTGAGAATGTATTCAATACCCTGGAGGATGAATGCGATCTGTTCTGGTTCCAGTGTGTTGTCGTGATTGAGATGGTGTTTGATGCTGTCAAGACCCTGTTGGTGATTGATGATCGTGTATAGGGATGTGGTCATCCCCCCAGGTGGTGTCCTCGAGTATTTTTAGTATGTGTGTAGTGTCCTGTAAGTGTGAGCGTTGGCATTTGATGTATGGTTGAAGATAGTGGTCGATGTATTGTGATAGATTAGATGAGATGGAATTGATGCCGGAAATGATGGGTCTACCTGGAGGGTGTGTCGTGCTCTTGTGTATCTTGGGGAGATAATAGAATACAGGTATGACCAGGTTTGGGTTATGGATGAAGTTATATTCCTGCTTATTGAGGATGCCTGTGTCTAAACCGGTCAGGAGTATGCGTTTGAGTGTTTGGTTGAACTTGAGTGTTGGGTCAGAATTGAGTTTCTCATATGTGTCTCTGTCTTGAAGGATGCGCTGTGATTCTGCGATGTAGTCGAGTTTGTCCAGGAGTACTATGCCCCCCCCCTTGTCTGCTGGTTTAATTATCAGGTTTCTGTCCGATTTGAGATTGTTCAGTGCACTTTTTTCGTTAGTGGTGAGGTTTGGGTTGTGCCGTTTGTTAGAGGTATTGAGTTTGTTGATGTCCTCTGTTACCAGATGTTCGAAGGTGTGTATGAGGTGGCCTTTTAGGTGACTGGGGAAGAAGCTGGATGGGGGTTTGAGTGTAGTGTGTTTGTATTGGTTATGTATGGGTTCTTTTGTGATGGGGTTGGACATGAAGTATTTTTTGAGGGTGAGTTTCCGGATGAATCTGTTTAAATCAAGGTAAGCTTCGAATTTGTTAAGAGGGTTATGTGGGGCGAATTTAAGTCCTTTGTTTAGTACGGAGATGTCATTCGGTGTGAGGGTGCGGCTGCTTAGATTGAAGATACCTGTACTGTTGGGTGGTGTGGGATTGGTCAGTGTTTTGGTGGTTTGTCCACCTCTGCATCCTCGTCTTGTTGGTCTAGCTTGCATTTTGGCCTTGTTGGGGTGTGTGTTAGGATAGGTGGTAGGCAGGCATGGTTGCCTGCCTCCAGATCTAAAAAATGCTGTGACCATTGTTCGTCTGTGTGTATGGGTGTACATGGAGGTGGCAGTGGTGGTCGGGTGGCTTCTTGTGTGTTGTCTGTTTGTGTTACTGTTTGGTCTGGTGTCCCTCTGAGTGTGTTGACCCACCCTTGGTTAAGCAATTGTCTTGCTAGCTGTTCGTAGTGTTCCGACTCGGATGGGTCTTCTATTTCATGAATGCTAAATGATGTGATGCAGTCTGAGTCTTGTTCCTGGTCGTTTGTGTCGTTATCTTTGTTGTGTGTGTTTGATGGGTTCTTTGTGTTGTGAATCTTGGACATGTATTGCTGGTACGTTAAGTCTAGTTTTTTGTATATCGGGGTGCCTGAGGTAGTATGGTTGGTTGTGTGTTGGTGGTGTGATGTTGGTGCGGTATAAGTTTGTGTCTTTGTGGAGGTGAGACTGGTGGTTTTGTAGTTGTGATGTTTGTCTATGTTCGGATTGTTGGGGCGGTGGTGGTTACCTGGTTATCCCGTGTGATTTTGGCTATCTTTTTCTCGATTATGGCTTCCTCTGTTTTATTTAGTTTGGTTCGTGTTAGTGTCACGAGGTTTTTAAATTCCTCCTCCCCTTTGTATGGATCCAGGTCTTTGTCAAGCATGTTTATTTGGTTGTCTAAGAGGGCTAGGTCTATTTTGTGATGTCTGATGATTAAGTTGATCAATGATTTGGAGCAGTCATGAAGTATACTGTTCCATTCAGTCATGACCGTGGGATTGTCGTGGCTATGTGTGGGTGTTTTTTGGATGACTAGGCCCTTCGGGATGAGGTTATTATTGAAGTACCATTGGAGTATGTGTGCATCCCACCATACTTTGGACTCTCTGGTGATGAGTTTTTCGAGTTGAAGGTATGTTTGGCAGAAGGTGTTGCTGTTATTTTGTAGTGTGGCTCGTTGGTCTAGTTCCTTTAAGAGGTATTTGGCCCTATCTACGCGTGTGTCTCTGATGTTGAAAATGCCCATGTGTGGATTTGTGTATGGTCCCTTTGTTGTGTTTGGTTATGTGGTTACTTATTGTGTTTTGGGGGTGTCAGTGATTGTGTAGATTGCTGTTGGTCAGTGGTGCTGCAGTTCTGGGTACTGGTAGAACATATGAAGATGGGCGGTAGAACTGAACTCTCGTTGACCAGGGGGTGGTGTGTTGTGGTTTCGGGGTGCTGCACCTTTGTGTGGGAGTACCTTTCCCGCACTGAAAATGTATGGGGGTAGGGGGGGTAAGGTGCGCTCTTCCTGCTAGTAATGGTGATGACTTGTGTGTGTTTATGAGTGGTGTTAATTAGAATGTCTCTTCTGGTGGTGGTGATGTTTTGGGAGTGAGGAGGGTGTGATTGGGTATGGAGTGTAGTTTGGAGTAATGTGAAAAGGGGATTGGAATAGGATCAAAATGAGGCCAGCGAGACACAGTAATTTTGGGCAAATCTTTTATTGAGTAGTCACAATGCTGCTCTGTTAAGATCCCGGGCAGGTGGGTGGGGTTCAGTGATGAGTGGTGATGAGACTGGGGAGGTAGGTGGACCCTTTTAGGGGGCTCCTTCCCATGCGGTTCAGTGACCTTGCACGTCACCCCTGCTGGACCTATGGTCGACAGTCTAGGAAGTCTCGGGGGGTGGGGGAATTTGCAGAGTGGGTTGGAACACCTGTGTGGCGTCCCGCGTGTTGGTGTGAGTCTTGGCAGTACTTACCTACCGGTAGGTTTTTTGTTATGGTGATGTAGGTCGACGTTGCGGCCGTTGCAGATAGGTTGGAAGCTGCAGGTTTGTTGGTGAGCTGGATCAGCGTGTTGCTGGTGTGCTGCAAGTGCACGGCTGTTCTGATTGGTCTGCGGAGGTCAGCGACCGTAGTATGCAGCTGAAATTGGCTCTTGGTCGTGCCGCTGGTGTTGCGGAGCCAAAGGTGTGGATGGGTGAGCTGCTGGGAGGCTGGGTTGCAGTGTGTGTGCTGGGACCACCCCTGGGGGGTGGTCTGCCCGGGATACTGATTAAAAAAAAAAAAGCCAGGGAGGAGGGGGGATGTGGAAAGTGTGACCGGGATGGAGCTGGTCACTGGTGATGTTGGCTGGGCAGACTTGCGGCCGGATGTGCGGGATGCTCTTATCACTGACGGTCCCTCATGGAAATGGGGATCGACGGTGGAGACACCCCTGGCCCGGAGTGAGTTGCTGAGCATGCCTGGGAGCAGGGGGGGAGAGGGGCTGGTCCGGGGTGGAGCTGGTCACTGGAGGTGTGAGCGGTGCGGACCAGCAGGCGGGTGGGCTGAGAGCTTTCTGCACTGGTGGTCCCTGGTGGGGAAGGGGATCTTTAGTGGAGGTCAGCCTGGATCGGTGTCGGGTTTGATGTGAGGGTCTCCAACGCGTTTCGGCACAGGTGCCTTCTTCAAGGAGGTGTGAGAGGATCAATGCTTCTGAGGTTCTTATGTAGGGCACTTCCGGGGGTGGGGGTGTGATCAGGTGACTCATGGGGCCAATGGTGTGTTTGAAAGGTAATGTGGTGCAGGTGTGTGCAGGGACTTGCTGAATGGTGATGCGGTGCAGGTGTGTGCAGGAACTAGCTGGAGTGATGAATTTAATCAGATAGGACACTGGTGTGTTTGATAGGTAATATGGTGCAGGTGTGTGCAGGGACTTGCTGATTGGTGATGCGGTGCAGGTGTGTGCAGGAACTAGCTGGAGTGGTAAGTGTAATCATATTAGGCCAATGGTGTGTTTGAGAGGTAATGCGGTGCAGGTGTGTGCAGGGACTTGCTGATTGGTGATGCGGTGCAGGCGTGTGCAGGAACTCAGCCCCCAAATGGCAAATGGCTGCTCAAATAAACTAGAGCCTCAGCTCCCAGGAATTGCCCACGGCCTTTTGAACAATCTTGCTACCAGTGTCCTTGTTGATGACTCTTTAAGTAGTGGCATGTCTCATGGTTTGCAGGCCTTTGTTTTCTTGGTGAAGAGGTGGGAGAAGCTGGAGTGTTTTATGAGGTTGGCGCAATGTCATCACTGGTACCACTTGACTTTGCTGAAAATCACTGGTGCCACTTGACTTTGCTGAGAACTCCAAATAGCAGTGCAGTACTTCTCTTGGTAAGGAACTCATCTGTTAAGTTGGTAGTTCTCTCCAAGGTTTTCAGACTATGGTCAGAGACCCATGCTAATCCTCCCAAGCCATTCGACTAAGCAGCTGCTTTAGAATGATGATCTCTGTAAACTTAGCTATGGTATTGGCTTGTTGGCCTGACAGTCACCAACTGCAATTACTTCTCAGTCCCCTTAAGATACAGGGATAAATAAATGAATTGAATGGATGAAGGTGTTATGACCTACGGATCATAGTAACAATGTTATTTAAAATTTTGGCAGTCTATTTACCGATATAATTTGATGCTCTGTCCAATTTGTAAGTCAGATTTTAGCCTAATAATTTATCACTAAATAGCTTTGTTTCTAATATAACACCTTTATCTAATCGCCTCTTCGATTAATACTGGTAAATCATGTTTAAATTTCAACTCATAGGGTCTGATTCAGCTGAGGATGCAGTTCAGCATACTAATGCAGATTCCCTATTATCAGGAATCTGCCCATGCATAGGACCTGTTCTGTGCATGTACAGAACGGTTCCTGGGAGATTGCATGCAGGCCCTGCTATGCCTCTACCTAATTGACAGGCAGAGGCAATTACAGCATGGTGCAGGGGCTGGGATGGCCTCTGTTCCTGGAAACATGGGCGTGTCGCCCCCGTTTTCCAGGCGTTGCAATGCCAGGACTGCAAGGACCTGGGCAGACTGTGGTAGGCTTCAGTCTATGCAGCCTACTCAAAGGAGCGACCATCATTCATGATGGTTGCGATGGTGATCCCAGACTGTGACCTTAATCACAGCGCTGAGATCGTAGATGCAGTAAGCAGGTTTCAGACAGCCCCTTGTGTTGTGCAGTTTAGCAATTCTGTCCTCTGCTGAATCAGGCCCATAAGTCAATAAATTCTTCCTATGATGAAAACCCAGAATATAAGTGATATGTTTGTAGCAATTTTGTAAATCATTGTTGTTTAGAAGCAACAAAATCAGAAACTGTATCACCCACTGCCATATACAAGCAAATAATGTATTGCGGGTTTTTGATATATTCTACTTAATCGTTTCATAACTTATCAAAAACAGTGGCATACAATTTGAATTTATATCTGTATGCTACTGTCTGTTTAAGAGGCAATGCTCTCATATCTGTGGGCAACAGCCTGCCTAAATCAAAACATAAATCACATCCAAAAATAGTAAATCAGTGTTAAATCCTAGTTTGTGAAAAAGAAACCATACTGTATACATTTCATATATAAAGTTATTTTTTAAGGAATAGATAAATACAAAATGATGCTATATATCAGACACCTGATTGATTGGGTACAGCAGGTGGAAGACAGTAAGGTCTGAGCACTACACATGTTTCCCTATTTCTGCTGTCCAACCATTTTGCTGTCCACTGAATGAGAGACCTGAGAGACCAAGGGAAACACAGTGTTAAGAAAAGGGTAGAAAAATGTACTTTTGCTGTCTGTGTTGCCAAGTTAGATAGAACCTGATACTGCTGGCATTGCAGTCAAATACTTGGGCAGTTGAGAGGGTGCATTGGAAAGAAGCAAACACCTTAGGTAGAATCTCAGATGTGAAACAATGTGGAAAGAATTTCTTTATATTAACAAACACGTCTATGCGCCCGGACATAGACCAAAAATGATGTGCATTTCGCCTTTGGGCTTGCTCACATGATCACCTAACTTAAAGATGGGTCTCTATGTCAATGGTAACTGCATTGAACGTGGACACATCTTTATATCCTAACTTGGGTGTTGAAATGACTGGAACTACTGGGATTTACTGTATACAAGAATTTTTAACATGGCCTGCAGCACTTCAACTCTCTCATGCATTGCCTCTCCTTCTTCTAGTTCATCCAGGAACTCACACAATTGTGCTGGACTACCCATGGCAGCTGGGGTTTCTGTAGTCCCTTTTTCAGCTGCTACTCAACTGAATACAGCATCCTCGTCCTCATAATCGGACTGTTCATCTTCAGTGCGAGGATTTTTTAAGTCCCACTGGACTAAATTCCCAATCAGAACATCTATTCTCCGCAGCTGTGCTTTTGATACCTTTCAGCTGGCATATTTCATATAAATGGGACTTCTAACACAGCTTATATGATATATCATCTTGTTGGTTCCATTACAATTTTATTTAGTCTTTGTTTATTTGATTTTAGCGAATGATACCACCAGTTGCCATCAAAGGTAACATGTGTATTTATCACTCTGACTGACAACTGGAGCTGATTCAATAAGGTTTATTTATTAACACACACATGGTAAGTCCTCATACAGTAAGTCCCAACTCCTCAACTGAAAAATAACCGATAAACCCATATATTAGAACATTAGCCCAAATGGAACCTTGGATCGGCAACTCTGGACACTCTTGTGTCTATAGTGCAGAACACTTACATTTAAATTTTACACACTAGCAACACCTGGCTTATTTAAACAGGCAAAGTCATATGAAATCTATGAACTAATGTTATTCTACTGTTACTAAACAACTGAACTATACAAAAGGAGACCTCTGGTTTCTTTACATTTATATTTTGTAATAAAAACATTAGTGAAGATTAATCAATTAAGTGTTTCATTCTCATTGATTTTATAGTCGCATAAATTTACTTATTCAAAGCATCCCATACCCATGATTTTCTGGTAAATATGTTGAAATATTTGTTGATAACTACCATCAGTAGCAAAACTAAAATATCAAATCCATCAATCCCTATTGAAAGACTGAAGGACATCAGGATTATAAATTAAATTAATGTCCAATGAGCATGTCCCAGTTTTAAAGGGGGAGTACCACTTACAGAAAATTTGGTGATGTATGCCCATATATAAATTGGTACACACTATGTTATTCCTTTTTGTACCTTTTCTGAGCCCTGGGAAGATGGACACATCATAGAAGCTGTTCAAGTCATTGTTGCCACATGCAACCACCTTCAACTAAAGGTGCAAAATTACCCAAGGCTTCATTTAATCTTAAAACTGGTGAGCATATATGGTACACCCTTTGACCTTCATTCATATCATACAAAATGTTCACTATATGTTATTGTCTTTATTCTCAATACACTGTTTTGGATATCAACCTTTGTGAGTCCCAGAAAAGACACCTATCTCAAAGAGGTTGGAGTAACACTGGAACCACTCATTTGCAAATGCTCATAGTGCCATGTATGCATGCTGAATGCTGTCTTCCATTAATCTTTTTAGTATATGTGGATTAATTTGTGTGCACCTCTGAGATCAATTTTGGTAAAAATGCATGTCCCCTTTAGAAAGTCAAACACTTCAGGGATTAAAAGCAGTAGGTATTTGTTATTTCCATAATATTATTTAAAAATCTATAATCAAGTCAAGGGCATAATCTGTCATCTATTTTATTGGAAAGAAATATCCCCATTCCTAAAGGAAATTTTTATAGTCTAATAATTCCCTTTTTTCAGATAACCAAAAAGATGGTAGATGTAATTCAATGTCATATTACTATTATCACTAGATTATATATACTGTATACTAGTAAAGATAAAAAAATATCAGTGCTTAATATAAAATAACTTATGGGCAACAGAGACACAAAATCATTTAACTTCTATAGATACAGTATTTTACATTATTGCTTTGAAGATTTTTTGTTGTGTAGAACATCGTAAACATTACATTGCAGATAGCTACCTTGGAGTGTTCATTCTCTATAAATACTGCAATCGGCTATTTTGGTGTTTGACATTCCAAGCCCTACTGAAAATCATTATGCATACTTGGATCATTAAACCATAATTACCTTGGCATGTCACTACAAATTATGAGATTTACATTACATCACCACTTAAGCTGTGTCATAACATCTCTGCATTTCTGTGATTACAAAATTCATTTAATTTGCCCTTACTTTATCATTGGCTATAGAATGAGAAACTGCAACCATGCAACAATTTAAAGCACATTTAGGCTTATCCTAGCAGATTGTAAATCCTGAGATTTAATGAAAAAAAAGCTTATTTTCACTTATTTACTGATTTTTTTCTAAAAACATTAAACATTTTCAGTTGCATTTATTTTTTAAAAAAATATTATTTTACAATATATCATTTAAATTACTACAACAGTATATCTGCACATATTGTTGATTGATGGAGAGTTAAATGCAAATATACTGTACATTGCTCAAAAGGAGTGTGCTTGGAAAATAAAAATTTTTCACCCATGTGCAGAGCTACTAGTTATGATCAGTGCCTTATATACTAAATGCAATAGGTACACATCCTAACATGTACATTTTCCCTTATGAGCATGTCTGCAGAGGCTGCATTTGCATAGAACCGAGCATTTGAACCATCAGCGTCCCTCCATCTGGTAGCACCCGGTGTGGGTAGGCTTGTAGTGCACGGGGGCATGGCCTTGCAGATAGGGGGGTTGGCCTCGTGGTCCGAACCCCTATTTTAGTTACTCTGGGGGTCCCAGAGATGCAGACTGCCCCAGGGGCTCTTGTCACTGAGGAGGAGTTGGCACTTTGGTGTCTCCCAGTGCTTAAGGTGGTCCTAGAGAAGTGGTGGAACTCACCCCCCGGCGCTTATTTAATAAAGGGACTGCGAGTGTCATAGATGCATGCCTCAAGAAAAGGGTATGGTCTCAAAATGGGGCTTGATCACAAAATATTAACCCCAGTTCAAATTATGCCACACAGTAGCACAATCTTATTCACATTACACTGCACATAGTGCCCCTGATTCACATTACACCAAATAGTAGTGTCCCTTATTTGGTTTTTATAACACACAGTAGTGCCCCTTTTACACAATCCCCACATTAGTGCCCCTTATACATAATGCCCACAGTAGTAATGCCCCTAATACACATAATTCCCACAGTAGTTGTGGCCCTTATACACATAATGCCCACAGCAGTAGTGCCCATTACACATAATGCCCACAGCAGTAGTGCCCATTACACATAATGCCCACAGCAATAGTGCCCCTTATGCAATGCCCACTGTAGGGGTAGTGCCCCTTATGCAGTGCCCACAGTGGTAGTGCCCCTTATACAGAGCCCACAGTAGTGGTGTCCCTATGCAATGCCCCAAGTAGTAATGCCCCCTGTAGTAGTGCCTTTAGTAGTAATGCCCCCTGTAGTAGTGGCCCCAGTAGTATTGTCCCCAGTAGTAATGCCCCCAGTAGTAATGCCCCCCAGTGGTAATGCCCCCAGTAGTGCCCCTTGTAGTAGTGCCCCAGTAGTAATGCCACCCTGTAGTGCCCCCAGTACAAACGCGCATGCAGGGGGGGTTTCCGAGTACCTAGAAACCCCCCCCTGGCCGCCACTCCATCGCTGCCCAGCTGAATCATTTTTCTTTTCTAAAGCGAAGGAGCAGCCGGGCCCGGAGTTCAGCTTAAAACTGGCTGGGCTTGGCTGCTGGCTGAACATAGGGGGAGCTCCAGCGGCAGCGCGCAGCTCCTCCCAGGTAGTTCCAATGGGCACTGTGAGAGGCAGCGGAGAAGCTGAGCTGCAGCCGGGTGCTTACTATTCCCGGCACTCTCTCCTGGAGCCGAAGGTGAAGGGGGGAGTGGGTGCCAGGGGGTGGGGGTTGCCGGCGGGAGGGGGGGGATTTCGATATTAAATGATGCAGTTGTTGTTTGCCTGCTTCAGTGTGTGTGTTTGTGTAGTCTGTGTCAGTGTGTGTGTAGTCTTTGTGAGTGCCCTATCAGTGTGTCTGTATCAGTGTGTGTGCAAGTCTATCTGTGTGTGTGTGTGCAGTCTTTGCGAGTGCCCTGTGTGTCTGTATCAGTATGTGTGTGTGTGTAGTCTTTGCGAGTGCCCTGTGTGTCTGTAACAGTATGTGTGTGTGTGTGTAGTCTTTGCGAGTGCCCTATCAGTGTGTCTGTATCAGTATGTGTGTGTAGTCTTTGTGTGTCTGTCAGTGTGTGTGTGTAGTCTTTGTGTGTCTGTCAGTGTGTTTGTGTAGTCTTTGTGCAAGTCTATCTGTGTGTGTGTGTGTGCTGTCTTTGCGAGTGCCCTATCAGTGTGTCTGTATCAGTATGTGTGTGTAGTCTGTATCAGGATGTGTGTGTAGTCTTTGTGTGTCTGTCAGTGTGTGTGTGTAGTCTTTGTGAGTGCCCTATCAGTTTATCTGTGTCGGTGTGTGTAGTTTTTGTGAGTGTGTCTGTCAGTGTGTGTGTAATGCTGAACAGTCCATCAAATGTAAATATATATATATATATATATATATATATATATATGGAGACTCCTTTGCACATCCACATAGTGGCAAAAGAATTTCTATTAGATTTTCGTTCAGTTGCAATACCAATTTTGTGGTATACCAAATTATCTGTCCTTGCGGTCTTACCTACATTGGTAAGACCGAAAGAAAATTTAAGGAGCGCATGGCGGCGCATCGGTCCGCCATCCGCCAAGCTCTTGAGGTGGGTTCTAGTGAACAGCCGGTGGCACGGCATTTCGCCATGTGTAATCATCCGGTAGCCAGTATTCGCTACCGTATGATTGATCACATCCCTCCTCTTCTACGTGGTGGTGATCGGGCCACCAAATTACTGCAGTGCGAGGCTCGTTGGATCGCTCGTTTGGATGTATTACACCCCCGGGGGCTAAATGAAAACATTTCCTATACATGCTTCTTGTGAGGAGGTCATCTTTACAGGAGGGTAGTAGTCCCCCCCCTTTTAGGAATATCGATGTGGGACCCCTACGGTAGGATATAGATATATTAGACATTTGTGTGGCTACTATAGCCCTGAATATGTATTTATTATAGTGATATAATCTAGGTATACATCGGTTGCAGTTTTTTGCAACGATGATATTTAGTGTTGGTCTTAGTAGCAATAAAGGGTTGTTACAAGATGTCCTTCTAACAACAGTGCTGAACATGAAATAATTGTGATGTATTTCGCTCTATATGTTTTTTTACAATATTTATGTAATTGTTGTGATGGGTAACCATGGTGATGGGGTCACTGATGGGGTCGTCGCTATCCCACGTAGGAGCGCGATGACGTCATCTATTGGCGCCGCCGGGCGGGTGTGCAGTCCCAGTTCCGGCTGAGAGGCGTCTCTCGAGGTGTGGCTTCTTCTTTTTAAGGTATGTTTGTATCATTAAACTGTTATCTTGAAAAAAGTTCCAAGTGAACTGAAACGTTGAAAAACAACCACTGCGTGTTGCCATTTCTTCATATGCCAGAGTGCCGCACCTACCTTCTCTACAATTACCTTGTCGTGAGGGCACCGGCAGCAGTTATTTATACATTATTTGGAGTGCCAGTCCTTTCCACGTGTACCTAGAGTTCTCACAAAAAGTGGTAGTGAGTATCCAAGACGGGGCACCCAGCGTCTTTATTTGTTTTCAGATGCAGCATCTCATATTCTCCTTCATATTGGAAATTGCTTTTATGTACTGAGTTATTTTATCGATCTTTTTGTTATATACATCTTAAACAGATTGTAGATTGTACATCACGCTACTTGAGCAAGTGACTATTTCTGTCAGTATGACATCAGAAACATCTGATCCTCTATGTTTTTCTAAATTTCCTATTGGTGATGTCTTGTCTTTTACTGAATCTGAGGCAGAGAACATTATATATAGTAAGGGGCTCAAGGATGAATCAGAAGCACTATCCTCTGATACGATTTATAGAGACTTATTAAGACTTAAGAAAAAGGAAATCGATTTTTATCTCCATGGACTGTCGTTAAGCGACTACTTTAAAAACAAAAAAATTCCCAGTGGATTCAGGGTAAGAAACTGCCCCACGATAGGTCGGCATGATTCAGAGTTTTGTAGACGCTGGGTAGCAGTATTAAATAAATGCTCATTCGACTTGATTTTATTGGTGATTGAACAATCCACTAAAGAGCTAAATAAAATCAAGGATAAAATAGCAATGTTTGAATCCATACACCTACCAGTTTTACAATCTGACCCTGAGAACCAATGGTTGGACAAATTAAAAACTCAAATGGTCCAATATAAAAAAGAGCTTATTAATTTTAAAAAATAAAAACTTCTCAAAGTGGAACAGGATTATGAAACACATTCTGTATATAGGTGGCTAGGGGGGATACGCCCTCAAGAAAATAGACGACCGTTTTTCAGACGTCGGGTACAGAAAACCCGTTTTGACACTGATTCAATGCAAGACACTACTAGCTCCAATAGTGAGCCCGAAAAATCTGAACGAGCTGCAGGCCCTTTAGGGGTAGCTACAAGAGCTGGCACAAGTGGCATCAGAGAAGATACACGCAAAGAGGTGGTCAAAATGAAAGGCAGAGGGCGGTCAGCAAAACCTCCGCGATCTCGCAAAGTTTAGTTTTCAACTTATCCTCCTATGAACTATCTACCAGTGAGTTTAAATTACTGAGTAGGGGATTGTCATTTGTTCCTACAGTCCCCTTTAATGAATTTCAATGGAACATAGAAAAACATACCCTGCAGAGGAAGCTTAAGTTGAAAGAACATTTTAAAGACCTGACTATGGATAACAAAGATTTAATTCCACCTAATATTAGGGCGATTTGTCCTCTCTCCTCCTTTGAGCCCCAGTCATTCAACCCTAGCATTAAAACCTATACTCGAATTGTGGATCAAGAGGTTATGTCTGCTGATGTGCTTAAAAATCCGATTCATCCTAATTTGTCCAAATTGGAACGCCAAGCGCTAACTACGCTGTCTAGCAATCATAATATAATCATCCGGCCTGCAGACAAAGGTGGGGCAATTGTTCTACAAGACTTGGCTGATTACCGTAAAGAGGCAGAACGACAACTTTCGGACAAAGATGTGTACACCACACTATCAGGAGATCCGACATCATTATGTAAAGAAAAATTAAAAACAATCCTTCAAGAAGCATTGGACTTGGATCTAATTACATTAAAACTTAAGGAGGCTTTGACACCAGCCTTTCCTATAGTACCCTTATTCTATCTGATTCCAAAAATTCACAAAGGCACTAATCCCCCTCCAGGACGACCAATAGTGTCCGCTAGGGGGTCTCTTTTACAACCAAGTGCTATGTTCTTGGATCATTTATTGCAACCTTTGATTCAAAGTGAACCTTCGGTGCTATTGGATACTACAAGTTTACTGGAAAGACTTAAGGGCATCCCCTATGTACCGGATAAATGTTGGCTTGTTGGTATAGATGTTGTGTCGTTATATACTTCCATTCCTCATGATTTTGGTGTATTATGTGTCAAAAAATTTTTGTCTAGGAAGGCTACTTTTACACCAGCTTTGTGTGACATTGTGCTCAGACTATTGGAATTACTCCTTAAAAATAATTATTTTATTTATGATAAAAGTTTTTTTCTTCAAACCAACGGTTGCGCGATGGGCTCGAGCGCAGCACCGGTTTATGCGAACATAGTTATGGTTGAAGTGGAGAGAGAATTGTTTTTTGGTAACACACAGATGTCCAGTAAAATTCTCCTCTACTCACGATTTATCGATGACCTACTACTATTTTGGTGTGGAGAAGCGTCTGAGCTGCAATTGATGTTGGAGAATCATAACAAGAGTAGTTCACCAATTAAATTCACATTTGATATGAGTCAACAGACCATAAATTTCCTAGATGTTAAAATCATTGTTGAAAACCAACTAATAACTACTACAGTTTACTCTAAACCCACAGATAGAAATACGCTTTTACAGGCTCAGAGCTGTCATCCTAAAAACCTTTTACGGGGTTTACCTTACTCCCAAATGATAAGGATAAGACGCATAAATAATGACTCAGAGAGAGCCTTAGTCCAATTAAATGAGCTTATAGAAAAATTCTCTGCCAGAGGATACTCACGTAAATCTCTAGAATTAACTAAAGATAGGGTTATGCAGTTGGATAGAGATCAGTTGCTAATTAGGAAAGGAAAAAATACGACCACTATAGAAAAATTTCCCTGGGTGAATAGGTTTAATGTAGCATCCCCAGTAATTAATAAAATTTCAAAAAAACATTGGCCTATCATAGAATCAGATAAGAACCTTTACCTTAAGAATAGCCAGCTGATGCCTTGTTACTCACGAGGACGTAATTTACGTGACCTTTTGGTCAAAACGGACATTTCTAAAATAAATAAAATTCCCACTAACAGATCCTTTTTACAGAAAAAAGTGGGGTGCATTAAATGTACATGTACAACATGCCAATTCCTCATACCTGGAGACTTCTTTGCACATCCACATAGTGGCAAAAGAATTTCTATTAGATTTTCGTTAAGTTGCAATACCATTTTTGTGGTATACCAAATTATCTGTCCTTGCGGTCTTACCTACATTGGTAAGACCGAAAGAAAATTTAAGGAGCGCATGGCGGCGCATCGGTCCGCCATCCGCCAAGCTCTTGAGGTGGGTTCTAGTGAACAGCCGGTGGCACGGCATTTCGCCATGTGTAATCATCCGGTAGCCAGTATTCGCTACCGTATGATTGATCACATCCCTCCTCTTCTACGTGGTGGTGATCGGGCCACCAAATTACTGCAGTGCGAGGCTCGTTGGATCGCTCGTTTGGATGTAGTACACCCCCGGGGGCTAAATGAAAACATTTCCTATACATGCTTCTTGTGAGGAGGTCATCTTTACAGGAGGGTAGTAGTTCCCCCCCCTTTAAGGAATATCGATGTGGGACCCCTACGGTAGGATATAGATATATTAGACATTTGTGTGGCTACTATAGCCCTGAATATGTATTTATTATAGTGATATAATCTAGGTATACATCGGTTGCAGTTTTTTGCAACGATGATATTTAGTGTTGGTCTTAGTAGCAATAAAGGGTTGTTACAAGATGTCCTTCTAACAACAGTGCTGAACATGAAATAATTGTGATGTATTTCGCTCTATATGTTTTTTTACAATATTTATGTAATTGTTGTGATGGGTAACCATGGTGATGGGGTCACTGATGGGGTCGTCGCTATCCCACGTAGGAGCGCGATGACGTCATCTATTGGCGCCGCCGGGCGGGTGTGCAGTCCCAGTTCCGGCTGAGAGGCGTCTCACGAGGTGTGGCTTCTTCTTTTTAAGGTATGTTTGTATCATTAAACTGTTATCTTGAAAAAAGTTCCAAGTGAACTGAAACGTTGAAAAACAACCACTGCGTGTTGCCATTTCTTCATATGCCAGAGTGCCGCACCTTCCTTCTCTATATATATATATATATATATATTTGAAACAACGAGTGCTGCTTCTTGTTTTCATCTGGGTTTATATCAAATAGGCACCGTTGGAGGGGGGTTTAAAATTTCCAATTAAAAAAATCCACACATACACACATATACACGCACATATATATATATATATACATATATATATATATATATATAATGTATGTATGTCTGTGGATTTTTTTTAATTGGCTCTGTATTTGGAAATTGGAAACCACCATTTCAAAATCCTGCCTTTGCCACTGCAGTAGTAATGTCCCCAATAGTAGTGCTCCCTGTACTTACCTTAAGCCCCGCTCTTGCATCCACTCCTCAGAACTATGGGAGGGATGTCATGATGTCTCCCCCATTGTGCATACTGCGGGAGCCGGAAGCTGGAGCTCAGGAGTCAACTCCAGCCTCCAGCTGCCGCTGCAAGGAAGGAGCCAGGTGCCCACTGGCAACAAAATCTAAGCAGGCACCAGGCATCTCCCTGTGGCGACGGGCTGACATCCTGGGCTAGGTGGGTCGAAGGAGGCGGAACTGGTTCCTTCTCCAAATGGAACTGATGGAATGCAGTTCTGCCCCATTCTAGCCCTCTTTAACCCCGGTGTCACCCCTCAGCAGGTGGCACCCAGATGCAGCCTGCACCCCCTTGTGACACCACTGATTTGCATAGAACATTGCACATGGGAGAATACCCCATCATACCGCTGTATCGCCTCTATCTGGATGCAAGTGTAGATGCAAAGAAAATGTGTATGACTGCATTGCTTGTATTTGTATATGCACATTTTCTGTACAGGCACAGTGCAAACTCACTGAAAATCTAATTATTTGATTAATTGCCCAGGTGTAAATTAGTACCTCATGCTTGGCTTTGCTCTAAATTACGTAAATTTTGACCTAGCACTCAGCACGGTACAGCCAAATGTATTTATATATTTATTTAATGTTTTCCTCATAGTAAAATATACTGAAATGGAGTCATGGAAATATACACTCTGCATAATCTTCCAAGTAAATATGTTTATTTTTCATATATGATTGTACATCCACAATCTACATATTGATGTATTGCATGTCTATCTATGCAGATAATGTATGTTACAATTTTTGATAGAAATGCACTAATGCAGGTGTCAGCAAATCAGATATTGCATAGATAATATGTCTCCTTGACATAACAACAAATGTAGCCTGCAGTCTTGTGCATTTATATAATTTCAGAATGTCCCCTATGATTTCTTCTCTCTATCTCTCTCCGGTGTATATTTACTAAAGTGCAGGATTTTAGAAGTTGTTGCCCATAGCAACCAATCAGATACTACTTTTATCTAGCACTTTATAGAACATAATAGCTAGAATCTGATTATTTGCAACATCTCCAGTTCCAAAAACCCTCACTTTAGTAAATATACCCTGTTGTCCCTCTCTCTCTGTCTCTCTCTCTCTCTCTCTCTCTCTCTCTCTCTCTCTCTCTTTATATATATATATATATATATATATATATATATATATGTAGTATTTTGGCTTCTTACGCAATAGATTAAAGTGTTTTGACTTTTAGCCTCTTGCTTTTTTCCTGTTCTATTATCATTCCTTTTTATTACCTCTAAATTAATATCAGTTACAGCAGGATATCATCTTTACTTTGAATAGTTTTCATGCCCTTTCAGCTGATTGGTTTATATATAAATCTCAAAGAACTTGCAGTGCATCATTCTGTCTCATTACTTCCAAGTAATAGGCTATCATATTTTTCAATTTATTCTCAAAATGGAGCTCAAAGCATTTATGACATATTCATATTAAAAATGCTGAAAAATATAAAAAAACCCTCAAGGACTAGCTTACATTCAAATCTCATTCCTTCAAGCAGTAATTCTGCTCATTTGAAGTTGTGTGAAAGTGATGAAATGATTTATAATTAATTGATATGATAATTGTTTAAATGCTAACCATAACATGATGAAAACAATATCTAAAATAATGGAATGGGTGACTTTAAGGGCTCATTCACACATTTCTGATGTTAATGCACTTTTCAGCTGCTAAAACAAAATGACTGAAAAGAGCCTTAAAATAGGACCAATGGTTTCGTATTGACATATATATATATATATATATATATATATATATATATATATACATATATATACAGTATACATATATAGCAGAAAAACGACTTTTAGGAGTGACATACAGTATTTCTATGATGCCGTTGTCTGAGTCTATACCAAATTATGGTCTTAGTCCATGAATTTGCAGAAAAATATTGGCGTTGTAATTGGATGCTTCGTTTCGGAATTATGAGGAAAAACGTCTACCCGCCATGTGCAATGCATCACCATTGCATTCTGAAAAACGTGACAGTTGGTGAACTCTCCCTGTGCACCTGCTGGATAACCTGGAACATGTGACCTGCTGGGTGGCTTGTAAACTGTATCCGTTAATGAACTCTCCCTGTGCACCTACTGGGTGACCTGGAACATGTAACCTGTTAGGAAGTCTGGAGACTGTGACAGTTACTTGCAGCCACACGCATCAGCACATCTTTTGGGGACCTCAAGAACCAACTGCTGTGTTATTTTATTTACTATGTAGGGTTGATAGTGAGCGCCTACAGTGCCTGAACAGAATAACAATTTGAGCAATCAATACAAGGAATAGATAAATTAATGTATACACCCAGATAAACCACAGAGTATAATACGTGCAATAATTTAAGCAGCAAACAAATGTAAACTTTTATGTAAAGTGCAAAGAGTCTGTATAAAACAAAATTTAGGTGAAAGTGCTACAAGTGCCTATTGTTCAGTTTCAACCATAGTGCATACATCACAGTATAAGTGTAAACCAAAGTTAATAATTTAGTACCAAGATGAAAAATGTATAAAAATTCTATACAATGATACCCATGTATCAATAAAATGTATATTTAATTAGCTAATTTAGAAAGATAAAAACAGTATGTAAGGACAGTTCAAATAATAATAATAATAATAATAATAATAATAATAATAATAAATCTACAGACTAAAGTACAATATTATAGAGGCGCAAATAAATAACATAAAAAACATAAAAAAGGGGGGCATAGGACAAGGATGGATCAAAAGCTTATCTTAGAAAGGATGTTCAAAAAAGTTCATGAAGGTAAGTGGATTGAGCTTTCCAACAAGTTTTGTCTGCTCCAGGACTTCATCAAAGTGAAGTAGCTCCAGTGGGGTGTTCCAGTTTATAACCCCCACTAATAGGGACAAATTGGCTCCCATTAGCTCTCATTATTACATTATTTCCTGTGTGTGCACATCTTTTACTCTTTAGTATTGGTAAGAAATTACTAAAAATGCAGGGCCTAGCTTTGGGCTTATATGTCAAATTCAAACCGCTGTTATTTATTGGTGTAATTCACCAGAGAAATACTATTTACATTCTATATATTGCAGATTATGCATCACTTCCACCCTTCACTAAGGTGCTATGAGGTATGTCACTTCCACCCTCACTGTAGACGTGTCAAGTTCCCACTGTCCATAGAGGGCTTGCGTCACTTCCGCTTGGGTTGATTTTCATGTCTCCTTGTTTTTTCTGATCGGACAGCACTTCTGCTGAGATACTATGATGTGCGTCACTTTTGCCCCCACTGCACATTAGTCCGGTCCGAGTTCTCGCCATCCTCCACAGGCTGGCTTCACTTCCATTTATATTTTTCATCAGATGCTTTTGTTCCATCTTCACTGCTAATAGACATTCCTCATAGTGTGCATGCTCACTATGCCTTAGGAAACATTGGTGGCCATCTTTGAATTCCTACATAATGGACAAATGTTCTATAGCTTAGGTGTAGTACTTCGAATTTCAGGGATTTTTCTTTGGATTTTGAAGTGTGATTTAGATGTCATATGTTTTATCCATCTTTAAACAATTGCATAGAAATAAACAAATGCTTAACCATTATACATATTCCATAATAATCCATGCTATAGTATGAACTTTTAGAGCCTAACATAGTATTCAAACTAAAAAGGCATATATCATGAGAAACTCAACAGAGTTCAATAAAATAGATCATGAAGTGTTATTGCCAGCTGAAATTATCCTGGAGGATTCATAAAATAACCATTGTTGTCAATTAAAGCTTAAATTAATAAAACCAATAATAAATATCAGTATCCCCCCAAAAAAAGTATTTTTTAATTAAAAAGTTATACATTTTTTAAATTATTATTCTTCATGACAATTGAGTCGATGTTAGCATAGTGTACACCCATTCCTAGTCTACCATACCAGGTCTTCCCAGGAGGTCTCCCATCCAAGTATAAAAACCTGGCCCAACTATACTTAATTTCCAAGATTGGATGAGATTGAGTGTTTAGAGGGTGGGATGACAGTAGATAAATTACCTGTATACTATACTCCCCATTACTCCAAAAGTCCTAAAGGGCTAGATGTTAGATGTTGTAATCATGAAAAGGAGCTATTTTATAGCTGTCAGTAAACCCTAATGGAGTCATAGTTCTCAGTTCAAAAATCCAATACTTCTCCCATTTAGAAAGTTTATTAACCAGGTCTCCTCCTCTTTCTCCTAGTGTAAATTGTTCAATGGCAGTAAATCTTAAATCCTCTGGATTGGAGTTATGATGTAGTGAAAAATGCTTTGATACAGCATGTCCCGTCACTTTATTCTTTATATTCCATACGTGTTCTTGTATTTGGAGTTTAAGAGGTCTATTTGTCTTCCTGACATATTTCATTCCACAGGAACATTCCAATAAGTATATAATAGATGTCGAGCTACAATTCATGTGCTGCTTGATTTTTATATCCCTTGGAATTATCAGAATTTGTGAAAGTTCTCCTTTGCAGGTGCAAGTATTTACAAATGTTACATTTGCCACACTTGTAACTGCCTAAGCATTTCTGTAAGAGATGAGGCATTTGGGCATTGGTATTCCCTATCATGCTTGGGGCTAATGTGTTCTTAAGGCACCTAGCCTTTCTAAATACCACTGGAGGTTTTGGTGGGAGTATTTAATTGAGGATTGGATCCATAAGTAGGATGTACAAATGTTTTGTCAGCATACATTATGTGGTAATGAAGAGAATGAATTTGTCTCTTTGGGTATCCTTTTTCTTGTATCTCGGTAGCTCAGATCTTTTCATCTGTTCAGTCTTTATAGCCACTTCTGTTAGAAGTTCTTTTGGATATATTTTCTCCAATAAACTATTCGTATATAGCTGTATTTGTTCTTCAGCTGTTTTGGATTTGCTACAGTTATGTTTCATCCTTTGAAATTGGGAATGTGGTATGTTATTTTTCCACCTTTTCAAGTGGCCGCTTCTATAGTGTAAGAAACTGTTGGTATCAACCTTATTATGCAGTTTTTTGTAATTATTTTATCACCTTCATGTATTAAAATTATATCCAAGAATTGTATAGATTGGTCACTGATACTTGAAGTGAACTTGAGATTCATATAATGATCCAATATGTGGAAAAAAACAGCTTAAAAGATTCCTCTGAACCATCCCATATTATTATAATGTCATCTATGTATATTTCATACAAAATGATGTTTTCCTTAAATGGGCTATTCTCATGCACATATTTTTTCTTCCAGCTTCCCATAAATAGATTTGCAAAGCTTTGCGCAAATGTTGTCCACATTGCGGTACCACAAATTTGGTGATAAAATGTATCTAAAAAATTAAAATAGTTGTGGTTAAGTATAAAAGCCATAAGATCACATATCAGAGCTCTATGTAGTTCATTGACCATTTCATATGCTTCCAGAAACTCCTTGCACGCGTTGATTCCCTTGCTATGCTCAATTCATGTGTACAGTGACTGTAGGTCAATGGTCACCCACATGTAAGTTGTTCTCCACTTTATATTATCCACAGTTTGTAATATGCTTGTAGTGTCCTTCAGATACAAATCAAGTATCAAGTTCTTTATTTCATTATTCACTTCACCTCACATTGTTTACACCAAACATGCCTAGAGGCCAGCTTCGAGGACATCAATGTGGTAGAACCCTTACAGGTTCACCAGAGCACACAGTTCATAGATCTTAAACAGCATATAACAAAATCAACTGATATGTCACTTACATTGTGCATGTCATGTTCACCACACCATGACATATTCACCACTACTCTTTGGGTCCTATGGACATGCAATGCATAAACTGTGGTGCCCTACATTTCTTGGTGGAGGAGATTAATGATGATTTTTCAGACAGCTGTCACAATGGAAATATTTTGTTGCCCCTTTGTGGTTGTTTCACCATATTTAGCAGAACTCTTTAAGAAAAATACTCTCAAATTATGGATTCATTATCTCCATAATATCCTCAGTAACTAATATCCATAATATCCTCCATAACTAAGGTGGTTACCACCAGGGTTCCCTAGTTCTCATAATTGTGATATAAAATTTAAATGCTTTTCCATTTTTGAATGCTGCATGAAGTATTTATCATGCACACTTCTCGCAACCAGTACAGTAGATCTATTGATAAATGTGTAATGAAAAAAAGTGATTGAAAAAAAAACCTGCATTAAAACACTTCACTATTAAGCATATGTTAGATTACATGCTAGAGTTTATGCAGTTTCCTAACTGAACAACAAATTAAATTTAATTATAATTCACGTATAATTTTGATTGCACAGTGCTTACATTTTTCCTTTACTACATTCCTTTTTTTATATAGTATATTGCAACAATTATTACTGAGAATGTTATCAGTATTAAAGTAAAAATAGTAATTTATATATCTCATATACAAAATCTGCATAAATCATTAATTAAAAGTGGGCCTGAGTTGGGGGAGAAGAAGATCTCTTCATTAAATGTGAATTTAATACTAAAGACAAGTGGGACTCCAGATGTTCATTAAGAGAGACAGTAATGCAGATACAGTAATTTACATGTGTGAAAATGTCAACATTTTATATAAATATAAAATACTTTCCCTATGTAGTATACAGGGATCACTAGAATATTCTCTGTTTTGTACAGGGGTCACAAAAATGCTATCTATATTGTACATGGGTCATTAGAATGCTCTATGTTGAGTACAAGAATCAACAGAAAGTTATCTCTATTGCACAAGAGTCACTGAAATAATCTGTATTGTACATTTATCTCTACAGTGCTCTCTATTTTTTTAAGAGGACAAATGGAATGATCTGTTTTGTATATGGGTCATTTAAATACTCTGTATTGTGAAAGAGTCACTAAAATGCACTCTGTGTTGTAAAGTGGTCACTACAATTATCTATGTATATAAATCACTAGAATGTTTTTTGTATTGTAATTAATGTACTGTATATATGTTGATCTGATATTTATCTCAATATATGTTGCATTTGGAATCATTTTCCTAATATTGTTATCATGTGGGATTTTTTTGTTATGGGACAACCATTTTGAGAAGCTTGTCTAGCTTGAATCTGTTTTGAATGAAAGTTTTATGCATGCAGCAATGCCAGTGTTTTAAAGGATTGTAGGTTGCCCTACTGTAGTAAGGTTTCCTTGGATGGATACTTTACTGTCTAAAGCGATAGGAATAGCCCTTTCAGGGTGGCTATGGCAGAGTTGTGGCACATACATCTCCTATAAGTGTACCCATAAATACTGAAAATATGGCCATGCATACAAGAGTATTTTACTTTCAGAATATTTTAAATTCCCAATTCACCCCTGTCACATATGTTTTATAGTGTGACTGCTTCAATTTGTTATACTCTGTAATTATTGACCTGCTTTATCAATCCAACATCGACACAGACACTAAAAACACATTTTTTTAAGGTTCACTTTTGTTCATTATTCTATTACTTGTCTGAGATAAAGAGAGGAATTTGGACTGAGAAAAGAAACTCTATGTTAAAGAGAGCAATTTGGAATAAGAGAAGAAACTGTGTATCAAAATAAAACTTAACTTTGAGTTATTATTAAAATGAAATAAAGTCAAATCCAGTCATATGGTTGACAGTTACCCCATGTTGACATTCACAATACGAAATTTTGACATTCTCAGAATGCTAAAGGTTAGGTTCAAGTGCTGCCAGGACAGTTAGGGTAAAGGAACTGGAGGGAGGCTGCAGGGGGTTTAAGGTTAGGCATTAGGAGGACAGTTAGGGGTGGAGTTATGGATAGAGCTAGGCAGGTAATACTCACCCAAACGCCGCTCCATAAGATGTCTGCACCGTAAGTAATGGTCACATGACTTCTGGGACCCAGAATTCACGCTGGAACTGCTTCAGCCATCAGGATTAGGTAAGTGACCTCTGGGCTACCAGGGACATCATCCATGTAAACATGATGCACATTGACATGAATACTGTCGATCTAACACACCACACCCATTACAACATGTCACAATATGAGTCATGCAACTATTTTGTATATGAGGGAGTGTACATTATATTATGTGTAATGTGACTCCTGTACAACTATTTATTCAATCTAAGTATACAAGTGTATAAAATGTACTGCACCAATGTACAGTAATAGCGTATAGGCCAGGCTTTCCCAACCATGGTCCTCAAGGCGCATTAACAGCCCAGGTTTTAAGGATAGCCATACTTGAGCACAGGTGACTTAATTAGTTCCTCAGTTATTTTGATTTAACTACCTGTTCTCAAGCATGGATGTCTCTAAAATGAGGACTGTTACCGTGCCTTGAGGACCACAGTTGTGAATCACTGGTATAGGCTATAAATATTAAGAACATAATTATCCTTCAAAATAGATAGACCCAAATGCTTTTCAAAAATCAATGTTAGATATCAGATAAACTCATTACATAATAACACACCTAAAAATACTCAGAATTGATCAAATTTAGGTAGAAAAGACTCATGTCAGGTGTGCTAGGTTTCCACTTTCCATCATATAACCAATGGTAGTGAATGGAAAATGAGAGCACCACAATGCACATTTCAATGTGTGTTAATAATGTACATAGGCTGCCAAGGTGCAGGAGGACCATGTTGTGTGCACGGCAGGAATCGATGGGTTCTAACACACATTTCGCTGCAACATCCAATATTCCTCAGACGGATCCATCAACACACTCTGTTGAAGCATTTTCTTGGGTGCACATACTTATTCTTTTGCATTGCTAAAGAATATATATAAACATATTTGGGACCTGTGCTTGAACTTACCCCCACACCATGCTATGAGTTTGAGAGGATCAGAACAACTTGTAGCCAACAGGGCCACCAAGAAACCATTTGGCCTACAGTACTGGGGGGAAAGTGTCCAAGAATGTGGGGGTGAAGTCACTGTCAGCAGAGTATCACTGAAGGGTGCATAGTCATGCCATCTTGGGGACATGGTTATTTACCCCTGGCAGGCCTACACCCCCAGACAGACAGACAGAGGTACTTTATATCATTTTCCACCATCTATGTGTTCCTGGTTGTAAATGAAAACATTGTTAAGCATAGATCATTTCAGGTCATCAGTATCACTAACTTATTTTAGGCAGTGAGTGACTTGCCTAGGATTGTGTGTTTTCAATGTTACATGTAACAGGGGAAATGTTATTGGTATATTTTATGATACTGTTATTTGTCATTGTAAGTGACTGTTCAATAGGTTCTTATTAATGCCTGGGGGGCCCGTGTGCAGCACCTCCCCTCCTCTGTGCAGTGGGTTCCCATCCCCCTCTACCTTCTGTGTCAACAACATCTTCCAAGTTACATTTGGGAAGATGGAGCATATGTAAAATATATATCAAAGGCTTGGATATACATTAGTGCCAAAGTATTTGCTTTTGATGCATAGCACCATCTTTCTGAAGTTTCTGCTAGACGACAGATGAGCAAAAGTGTCAGGAAGTACCGGGGTATAGGGTGTGTGGCACTTCTGGACTCTGTGGCCTGTGTGCACCTCACATCCATCACCCATAATAGAGATGCCTCCTGCACCTATAATAGATATGTCTATGTGGTTTGCTATTTCATTAAAGACAATTGAATCTTCATCAGTTGCAATATATATATATATATATATATATATATATATATGTATATATCATTCTGTGATGACCTTTATGCGTTATTTTCACGTGTTCTTTTTTCAAATATATATTTTAAGATTTTTTTAAATATTGTGCTTCAGTTTTCAAAGTGTTTATTATTAGAATACAAGGCTAATAAATATAAATGCATTAAAGATAAGGCTGTTTGTTGTTCTGTTTATTATTTAGATCTTTGGGGAAATATGGTTGGCATTCTAATGAAACATTTACAAAAGAAATGTAAGTGATTATCTCAAAGTTGATTTTATTTCTCTAACTTATACTGCATTGCCAATTGTACTTAAAATGTAATAGACCTTTTTTAAACAGCCTCCATAATTACAGTATATTGGGTCATGCATAGAAAACATTGGACAGTTGCCTATTTCATATTAACAGAGAATTATACCACATTGCAATCAAGCTTTTTGTTTTTGGCTGGCTCCTTTACAAAGGCAGTAGCAAGCCAGCCACATGCAATGGGGATTGTGGGTTTGGAGAATTAAGATGCAGGTCACAACTCTTACAGTAAGTGGATAACATGTTTTCCAGAGGAAGTAATTCTTCACTTATATTTCAACCTTTTAGAATTGTTTAATAATAAAAGTATAAACTAAGATGGTTTACTTTAAACTCTCCAAGGTCACATTTTACCATTAAAATGGGAAAATCAATACTAAATGTAACCACTTTTTATTTTCCATATTAGTTGTGCCTGAAACCCATACACAAAGCTAAGTTAAATTATATACAACTAGAGATGTGCACCATACTATTTTTGCTTGGTTTTGGCTTAAGTTCTAATTCGTCAGCTGGTTTTGGTTCTGCCAAACCACCGTTACTGGTTTTGGGTTTGGATTTTTTCCAAAAATTGTCAAGAAAGCTAAAATCACATAATTTGTTCCTAGAGTACTATTGACCTCAATAACATTAATTTACACTAATTTCCAGTCAATTTTGACTACCTCACAGCTCACAATTTTGTTTTTTAATCATGATTAGACCAAATGGTTGCACCGAGATAGCTGGCTGGCTAAGCTAAGCAACAGCAGCAGTGGGCGGCACAAACATGTGGCAGTTCAACTTCAAACATGGCACATTGCTCACACTGTGTATAGTCAGTGTCACAGGGCTTATATATGCAAGTGAATCAATCACATTAGGGTAAAGCGCACAAAACAGAACAAACAATAGAACTTAACTAGATATTTTTTTTATTTAGATTTTTTGAGGTCGCAGCTCAATTCAAACTGTGTGGAGTCACAAGGCTTATATATACACATGAACAAAGCGCACTAGGGTATAGCGCACCAAACAGTACAAACAACAATAAAGTAGATCTGTAATTTTTGAACTGTGCAGCTTGGTTCAAAACTGCATAGAGTCACAGAGAGGACTTATATGTGCACGTGAGCAAACAAAGCGCACTAGGGTAAAATGCACCAAACAATACAAACAATAGAACTTAAGCTATATATTTTTTATTTTTTGAGGTCACAGCTCATTAAAAACTGCATGGAGTCAAAGGGCTTATATATGCACATGAACGTCTCTTTATATGGACATAGCACAGCTAATTTACAGCAGTCTACAGCACAGCATACAGCAGCATGCTCCCTCTATACACATTGATTAAGAGTAGCACTGCCACTTGTTGTGAGTCTGGACACAGCATAGCCAATACAGCAGAGTACAGCTCAGCATAAAGCAGTGTGTCCCCTCTATACATATTGACTAATATACAGAGATGCACAGCCACTTGTGAGTCTGGACACAGCACAGTCTATAAAGCAGAGTACAGCGCAGCATACAGCAGTGTTCCCCTCTATACACATTGACTAAGAGCAGCACTAACACTTTTGAGAGTGACTTACAGGGAAATAGCACTGAGTCCCAGCGATGGCGCCATATAGAATCCAAAACCCACAAGAATCCAACACCACAAGAATGCCACTTGTTGTGAGTCCAACACCACAAGAATACCATTTTGTTTCTATGTGGAATCTGAGTCAGTCGGGAAGACCCGAGCCGCTGCTCAGATTGACTCGGATGTCTGAAGTTCGGGCGGGTTCGGATTGCATGCCATCCAAACCGCTAATCTCATAACATATTTTCCACACTTAAAAACTAAATTATTGTGAATTTTAATATGGGAAAATAATAAGAAATACATATGAATGTAGTGAATAAACAATACTAAAGAAAGAGCAGTGTACAGTATTCCTATTCATGAGCGCTAGTGAATAATCATTACCTTTGTTTGTAGTTTTAGGTTGTTCCAAAATGTGTTGTGCATTGGGCCATCAAAGTAACTACATAGTACATATCAAAATTTTATATAAACAATTGGATAAAGTGCTCTGTGGTAATGGAACCTGATGTATAAGTACCAACAAGGAATATAACCATAAATGTCTATAATTTATTAATATGTAGGTATTGATGCAAACTGGTTAGCAAAAACTTGAGGCTGGGTATTCAGTACTGGAGTACTTTTGATAAGGAATGTTGTAGTAATATATGTCTCTCCACATGGATATAGCACAGTCTGATCTTAGTAACAAACTGGTGGACAATAACTTGAGGCTGGGTGTTCGGGACTGGATTCCTATAGATATGAAAATCTAGTATGGCATAAACTCCACAAATGTCGTATTTACTGTGTGTCTCTCAAACTAAATATGACACAATAATCAACAGATAACATGCATCCCAGATGGGCAAAAACTGTCAGCAGGGTGTTCAAAATCACAGTACCTTGTAGTAATTTAATGATAACAAGTAGGCAAAAACTGTAGGCAAAATGTTGCATAGAAATGAACCATAACCAGGATACATGTAAATGTGATCCCTTCTCCTCCACTGCTCTCTCCACCTCAGGAAAGGAACGTAGTCTCAGAGTGACATGTGACACTAGAAAAGCAGTTACTTTAGGTGAGGAATGTTTGCTTACCTGACCATGAAGTCTGCTGGTCCTGTGCCAATCTGTGTCCGCAATCACTGTATGTGAGTGTGCGTGGGGAGGGTATAATGCTTAATAATGACTGAGCATCAAATAATATAACACTGTTTATTTAAATAGTAATAGGGTGATACAGAATAACAGAAGATACCCTTCAAACAGGGATTAAAAATTAAAAGTAAATGGATGATAACATAAATGTCCCAACGTGATTCATCTCATCAAGAGACTTTATCAAGGGCAAATGGTGCTCACAGTGTATAATCCATCTTATATAGGCAGCCTCCTTAATCATCAGTCCCCATGTGTATTGGCGCTGCACTTCCGGGTAATTACTTCCGGGTTGCGGTCGCCGTGTGAGGGGGAAGTAATGCAGAGCGGCTCCTAGTGTCTGAACTCCATGTCAGGCCATTGTGGCCACACAGGTGGCATCACAGCTCACCGTGCTTCCCTCTGATCACACACGACTGAGGCAACATAGCTACCTTGCTTCTATGTCCCCAATCATGGTGGCGGCCATTTTTTATTAGATTTTTGTCTATACACACAATAGTTAGAATGGATGAACCATCTGCTTGACCTATCCTCAAAACTGGCAATAGCCATTTTGGATAGGTGGCATAGATATAATATAAATGGATATAATATAAATGACTTGTATGTTTATTATTAAATAATAGCTAAAACATATGAAATGCAATTAGGGAAAAAACAATCAAATGAATTATATAATAACGATATGCAGATAGTGGTACTATTTATCTGTAAATGACTTGATGTACATAAACATCAATTGAATATCGATAAAATCGTAGGAATGATTACCAGATGTGTCACAGTATATATCATCAATTAATTAATAAAGGGAACTATACATGAGTCGAATAACTTATTTTCAGAAGAGTGGAACAGTTCAATATCAATCAGGGATAATGTTTTTACACATACATTTTACTTGTAGGGATATAAAGAATGCAATGGTCCAATAATGGTGGACATGGTCAATAGGAATATTCATCTAATTAATTTAAGGGTCTATGTTAAGGCCTTCAGGATGCAGCATTTGCTGGTCATATATCCATCTGCTCTCTTTACGGTTTATGACCTCTAATTTGTTGCAAACCCTCCAGTTGTAAGTAACCTTATCAATCCCCATGAATTTAAGACCTTTAGGGTTGCAGCTGTGAGTTATCTTAAAATGCTCTGAAACACTGTGGTTCTCAAACCCCTTTTGAATGTTCCGACAGTGTTCATAAATCCTTAACTTGAGGGTTCTTGTGGTACGTCCCACATATTGTAGCCCACATGGGCACTCAAGTAAATATATTAGATTATCACTGTCACATGATAGTGTACCTCTGATCCTATATTCCTTGTTAGTTTGGTTGGATTTTATTACACTTATAGGTCTTGTACTTGTGTACCCCAATAACTTGCAATTGGAGCACCTCCCACAATGATAGAATCCCTCTCTAACATTATTCCCATTTGTTCTTTGATTCTATTCCATTTATCCTGAAGTTGGCAGCTCTAGAGAGGGTAAACATTAATGGGGTTGTTGGACTCAAGGTCATCTAGATTAGATAGGGCCAACTCATTATTTGGGAATTTAGAAACAGGAATACCATTAACACCGGATACACATGTTTTTTACAAAACATTCACTGATCTGGAAAAAACTCTAGATAAAGAAACAAGAACATGGTGGGATATAAAGACATTAAGCTGATATCTTGAACAAAACCTCATTCCCAAAGGTTTAATAATACAAAATACATCTACTCACAGCACAGATAACACACCTTTTATGACAGAGTGGGAAGGTATTGTATGTGAATGTTCATTTAGTTTAATGAGATTGATCTTTAAAGAAAGGAACTTGGAATTAGTGCACCTGGGAGAACGCATTATACAGCTTGATAAAGATCTAGAACCTTTCAAAAATGAATCAGAATATGCCAATTTAGAGCAACTCATTAAAACCAGATTAGACAGGGAAGAACTAAAAGTTATTGATACAAAAAGATCTAATATATTACGAGACAAATTCGGGATTGGTGGCAGGAAGATTAAGAATAGCAAACCCATCAAGAAACAGACCACACAATCTTGCAGTAATAAAACAGTTTCTATAAAACATACCAATAAAAATATCTCAAACACAAAAATTTTTGCTAATATTAAGTCCGATACAGCAAAAAGTATCAAATTACAGAGTGATAGCTGGAGAATCGGGACACATACTCCATTATACAAAAAACTTAATTTGACTTATCAGCAATTTATGACAAAATTGCATACAACTACAGTACCACAAGATAATGACAATGTCACTCCTAGCCCGACAGTCTTTTGAGAGGGGCTGGCAGGATTTGCTAGATACCACAATTCATCCAAACCCACAGTCCAGTCCAATCCTCAAATACTCACTACAGCCACCCCCAATACACTATTGACTTCATCTTTTCCAGAGGTAGCAAAATGGGAGGACTCTTTTTTAGAAATAGGCAACACTCAGACAACCATGAAAAGAAAGTTAGATGCACCAGAAGAGGATGCCGGGGAGGGGAAAAAAAGCAAGTTGGAAACCACCTAGCATCTAAGAATGATGAACCAATTGGTATCTTCAATCTCAGTAAGTGTACTTTAACAATACCACAAATTACCCTTTTGAACAAGGGCTTAAAGTTTGCCCCCACCAATAAATTGGACAAATTTCACACCTATCTAGACATTAAGAATTTCACGAGGAAACTGAGCCTTAAAAAATATTTTTTAGATAAAAACACAGGTACACACATCAATAAAGATGGTGAGGTGGATAGATTCAAGCATAGTGGATTAAGGCCCTCATTCAGAGCCGTACGCTCTGAGCAGAGCGCACGCTCTGAATGAGGGCCGGGCTCCATTTTCATGGAGCGTCCTCCTGGACGCTCGTATAGCTGTGGGTCACCACCCACAGGCTATACGAGCGTGCATTTTGATGGCCGTGATGGTCGTGACCATCGCGACCATCGAAATTGCGAGCCGGAGCCTGCGGTTGAGGTTTTCAACCGCAAGCTCCGGAGTGATTTTGGCTCTATCAGAGCCAAAATCACTCCCACTGACATCACTAGTGATGTCAGTGGGCCGGCTTCTGACGGGAGGCGTTCACGTGGGAACGCTCCCGTCAGGGAGGCACGCCCCCGGCACGCCCACCAAAGGGGGCGTGCTGTCAATCAACATTGACAGCACGCCCTCTTTGATCGGACACAACAAGCGAAGGAAAGTCCTTCGCTCGTCGTGTCTGGCGCATGTCCTCACATCCATATTAATGTACATCCATATACTAGAATGCCTATAACACTACTACATTAATAATATCTTTAAGACTGAAAGCTGAGAAAGTGCAACTGTAGTTCTCTATCTTTCTATGAAGGCCGGGGCATAGTCAGGAGGGAAAATCATGAAAATTGTCCTCCATTAATAATGTTTTGTCTATTTCCAAATGAGAAATGTAAATATAATTATTTGTAAGTACAGGTTGAGTCTCCCATATCCAAAATGCTTGGGACCAGGGGTATTTTGGATAACGGAATATTCTGTATTTTGGAATAATTGCATACCGTAATTAAATATCTTGGGAATAGGATCCAAATATACACACAGAATGCATTTATGTGTTATATAAACCTTATACACAGCCTGCAGGTAATTTTATACAATACATTCAATAATGTTGTGGCTCAAACAAAGTTTTTGTAGAGAAATGAAATTCATTTATGTTTCATATACACCTTATACACACAGCCAGAAGGTAATTTTATACAATTTTATACAATATTTTAAATAATTTCAATCAAAATCAAAGGTTTCATTATCTCAGTCATGCCAAAAAAAAAATCTGCATTTCGGAATATTCCGTATTTTGGAATATTTGGATATGGGAGACTCAACCTGTACAACAATAGTTATTAAGACCAGGAGGTGACTTAATTGATATTGCAGCATATATCCTTTGATCAGAGGACCCTTTGATGTGAAATCCAAATGCTGGGTACACACCTATACAATTATTGGGTCAATTATCTGATATTGGCTGATCAGCCCGATAATTGTATAGGTGTCTATGCAGGAGCATTAGCCGATAAATGGCTAAAAAGAGCTAAGTGTGTACGGGGTGCACACTGATCAGATAATTGCTTTGAGGTTCAGAGTGTTTATCTGTTCTGCAGAACAATCTGCACAGTATGTACCAGGCTTAAGACTAGAGAGTTTAGCAAATGATGAGCAGAGGGTTATCTGAGCTATGTAGCAATTAAAATAAAAATATTTCTGAATAAGATGATATGTCTACCCAATTAAAAAGGATATGTTGCCTAGCTCAATCATGTTCTTGAGAAGGCTCTGTTCGCCCTCTGGAGAATTTGGCTGACTCCAATAACCTCAGGTGGTCTCGTCAATCAGATAACAAAGTGATGGAGGTTTGCCTTCAATATCCACATAATAGCATTAGTATGAACCACAAATTTCATAAAACACAATAATTCTGGTCCATTTTTATAATAGCAAAATACATAATTCTAATCAAGAGACCGAGCCCTACACCATGCGTCAATTAGACTTATAATATAGATACCATATAATGACTTATTTTTTTAAACTGAATATCAGGAAAGGGTAATGTGTGATATTTAGGAATAGGTAAATTGATGGCTGATCCATTAAGAGTATTTTTATGCTTTAGTAAGGGTCAGATGAATCAATAAGAATTTATGAAACCATAAGAAATGATGCTTCAAAAGTAACAGTGAATCTAAGGACTATAATCAGAAGTTCAGTCAGCCACTCACAAAGGTCTGTGCATGCCATCACTCATAGATGTTACCCAGTGTTTAAATGGGATTTTAACTGTTTGGAATTTGTCAGACCTCTGGAAAAATTAAGCATGAGAGGAAGTACCAATTTTTGTGCTGTCCCCCAGCCATCGGAAGATACAATCCTACATATTATATTTCCTGTGTAATTCTTGGTTAGGGTTATGGAGATATATTATATATAAATAATATATATAATTCATGTGTTGCAGTAATTCACATATTTACAACCATAGGATATTATTTAAAGTTGATAAATAATATATATAATGCTTTATTACAATTCATGTATGAATTATTTAATAACATGTAATATGAGGAATGTCATTGTACAGCATGTGGCTCACTGTGATTGTCTGAGGTTAAAAGAGGTACAAGCTATAGCAAGAGAAGGGAGAACCAAAACCTCATAGTGACATGGGGTAGCTAACCACTGGAGAAGCAAATTCTAGAAGCATTGCGAGCATCATCAGTGGCTCGCGCTGCAGGAGGGAAGGAGAGAGGCTCGTGACCAAAGTAAGGGTTGCGTGCCTCTGTAGCCAGGGGTATAAATAGAACGGCCGGCAGCTTTGCCTGCCAGTCTACTAATCCCTCCCTCCAGTGCCTGCCCTCCTGTGCTGGAGTGAGTAGCTGCTGCTCTTATACTGAATAGGAAGCCCCAGCCTTTTTCTAAGTCCCCAGACACAAGGAGACAGTGTCAGGACTTTGACTATTTCAGTATATAAAGATAAACTACACTTGCCGAAGTTCCATTGTGGTCATTGGAGGATCTATTCTGGTTGCTGGCGTTCATCATATGCAGTGTGCAGAGAGTTAAAGTGATCATCTGTTTCTTAGGTGTCGTCAGGTTGTTGGATTCCTATATTGCTTATTATTCCAAACCTGATTCTATTTGGGTCACATGTTCTGAACTTCCTATGGATCACAGACCTCTAGTATAAAGCCTGTTATTAACTATGCCTCATTGTCTGTGCAACATTACTTTCAGGTCGTCCTTGGACTCCTGCCAGAACCCCGCTGTGCCTGGTGTATGCTGTGGACCTCGCTACATTCATGTTCATGCTCATGTTCCAGTTCAAGTTCTGATACAGGTTATCAGCTGCACTACAGAGCTCAGCATTGCCATTGTCTTTCTGTTGTTATCCTGCTCTATTACTACTATTCCATTCTACGCTACACTATTTGGTTTACTTGTTATTATTGGCTCATACGGACACTGGGGTTACTTCTTCTACAGTTGTCAACTGCACTTTTACAGTCTATCCTTACCAGAACCCCATTACACCACAGGGCTCAACCCTGCTCCGGACCTTCATTATGCCGCCAGGCTCAACCCTGCCCCGGACCTTCATTATGCCACAGGCTTCAACCCTGCTCTGGACCTTCATCACATCACAGGGCTCAACCCTGCTCTGGACCTTCATCCTGCCACAGGGCTCAACCCTGCTCTGGATCTTCTTCCTGCTGCAGGGCTCAACCCTGTTCCAGATCTCCATCACATCTCATGGCTCAACCTAGTTCCAGACCCTCATCATGTCTCAGGACTCAACCATGTTCCGGACCCTCATCATGTCTCAGGGCTCAACAATGTTCCGGACCCTCATCATGTCTCAGGGCTTAACCTTGTTCCAGATCTTGTTACATATCAGGGCTCAACCCTGTTCCGGACCTCCATCATGCTACAGGGCTCAACCCTGTTATTGACCTCCATTCTATCCTGAGGCCCTAGCCTCATGTTGGTCTCGGGGTTTCACCACACACCAGTTCAGTGTGTACTTCGAACTTTGTTTCTCACAGGGGCATACCCCTGCACCTGTTAGTGCATGTCATGAACTTTGTGTTATTGAGATGTAATGTGGAACTTTGCCATACAGTTTTTGTTCTTGAATAAATTCTATTTACTTTTATTTCATGCTAGTGATATTTCATGAAAAGGTCATTCCTAAAACCACCTCAGTTCATACTACCTAGTAAGCCTGACTCTTCCCAGGAGTCTCAAGTGTCTGTAACCGTGACAGTTTGCACAGACCTAAAAATTAACCCAGATCTGGAACAGGCTACTGGGGTACATGTGCTCCAGGGTTTGACTGCCCATCTGGAAGTACAGGAGAATACACAAGTTCAAGTTTTGCAATGTTTACAGGATCTTTCTACACGTTTGGATAAATTTAAGATACCTGTTACGAATGCATCAGTGGTTTCTGCTTCTTATATACGTCTACCGACTCCAACCTCTTATGATGGTAATACCAAAACCTGCAGAGGATTTCTCAACCAATGTGAGATTCATTTTGAGTTATTACCACAAAGTTTTTCCACCCCTCGTATTAAAGTGGCTTATATAATGTCATTATTGTCTGGTACTGCTCTCGAATTGGCCTCTCCTTTATGTGAGAGAAATGATGCTTTAATGTCTAATTACCAAGCTTTTGTTTCTACTTTTAAGAGGATATTTGACAAACCTGGAAGATCAGTGGCCATGTCTGTGTAAATTTTGCGATTGAAACAGGGAACATCTCCAGTTGGTCAGTATGTGGTTTGTTTTCAAACTGTAGCAGCAGAACTTAAGTGGATTAATGAATCATTAACAGCAGCCTATTGGAATGGTCTTTCTGAGAAACTTAAAGATGAGTTAGTGACTCGGGATCTTCCTGAGAACTTGGATAAGTTGATTTCATTGACTATTAAAATTGATTTGCGAAGCGAGAACAAGGGCTTCAGAGGAGTCGTACTGAGCATACTAAAATTTCTCTTCCCCAGTCTCGTTCCTCTCATGGTACATCTGATGAACCTATGCAAATTAATAAATTTAAGTTATCTGAAGTAGAGAAGCAATGTAGGAGGCGTTCTAATTTGTGTTTCTACTGTGTGTCCAATAAGGCCGGGAAATGGTCTTCCCTAGTTGATGGAGGAGAAGTCAAACTAGGGGTTCTCTCAAAGAATTTCCCCAAAAAGAATTGTTTAATCTCTCTTGGTATTCCTGATTTTGGTTCTTCGTGTCAAGTGTTTTCTGCCTTGGTAGATTCTGGAGCAGCTGACAACTTTATTTTGTCTTCATTGGTTCAAAAGTTGCAGATGCCTGTTGTCAGATTATCCCGTTCTCTTTCCCTCTCTGCAGTGAATGGGACTAGAATTTCTAATGGATATGTTATGCATCAAACAAAGTCTATGAAGCTGAGGGTTGGAGCTTTGCATGATGATAGTTTAGAGTTGTTGGTATTACCTACTTCTATGTATGATATAGTTCTTGGTTTACCATGGTTAACTCTTCATAACTCTCATATTGATTGTACTTGTTCTCAAATTCTTTCTTGGAGTCCTAAATGCAAACTAAATTGTTTGATTCCTGTTGTACGATTGGCTGAAGTAAAAATAGATGTTCCACCTTCTCTCCCACAGCCTTATCATGAGTTTGCTGATGTCTCTTCTGAACAGGTGGCAGATGTACTTCCACTGCATCATCCCTGGGATTGTACTATTGAACTTATTCCTGGTAAAGTGCCACCCAAAGGTCGAGTATACCCTCTCTCTGTCCCTGAAACTCAAGCCATGTCGGAGTATGTGCAAGACAACCTGCGGAAGGGGTTCATCAGGCCTTCCTCATCTCCCGCTGGAGTGGGATTATTTTTTGTAAATAAAAAAGATGGCGGACTTCGTCCATGTATCAACTTTCGAGGTCTAAATGAGATCATGGTAAAAAATAAATATCCTTTGCCTCTTATTACAGAGCTGTTCGACAGAGTCAAGGGGTCTCGACTGTTTACTAAACTTGACTTAAGGGGAGCTTAAGGAGAAGGAGATGACTGGAAAACTGCGTTTTTTTATGCGAGATGGTCATTATGGGAACCTTGTTATGCCTTTTGGCTTAAGTAATGCTCCCGCAATGTTCCAGGAGTTTGTGAACAAAATTTTCCAAGATATACTTTATCAGTTTGTTATTGTTTATCTTGATGACATTTTAATTTTTTCCAGGAATCTTTCTGATCAACGTATTCATGTCAAAGAGGTACTAAGTCATCTTCGAGCTAATAAGCTTTATGATAAGATCTCTAAGTGTGTTTTTGAGGTCCCGGTTATACCCTTTTTGGGGTATATTATCTCTGGTTCCAAACTTCAGATGGACCCCGAGAAGCTGAAGGCTATACAAGATCGGGTTTTGCCCACTTCATTTAAGTCTATTCAGAGATTTTTAAGCTTTGCCAATTATTATAGAAAGTTTATCAAAGCATTTTCAACGATTGTGGCCCCAATTTCTGCCATGACAAGAAAAGGGGCTAACCCCAAAGTGTGGTCCCCAGAGGCATTGAATGCCTTCCAGACTCTCAAAGATGCTTTTTCTGCGGTTCCTATATTAGTTCAACCTGATGTTGAGAAACCATTTATATTGGAAGTGGATGCGTCCACTTATGGAGTTGGGCCATTTTGCCCCAAGTGGCCACAGATGGGAGAACAGTGTCTTGTGGTTTCTTTTCAAGAAAGTTTCCAGTGCTGAGAGTAACTATTCCATCGGGGACCAATAATTATTAGCTATTAAATTAGCATTAGAGGAATGGAGATATTTGCTAGAAGGCGCAAAGCATCCAATTACCATTTTTAGAGATCATAAGAATTTGTTGTATTTGAAGACAGCTCACTGCTTGAACACACGACAGGCTCGTTGGGCACTCTTTTTCTCCCATTTTGATTTTATCCTCAGGTATCATCCAGGTTCATTGAATTAAAGGGCAGACGCACTTTCTCACTCAATGTTGGAAGAGAAAGAACAAAATGAGGATCAAAGCTACCCTATAATAAACCCTCTGGCCTTTTCTTCAACTTCCATCTCTCCTGATCCTCCTCCTGGAAGGATAGTTGTGGCACCTGAATTATGAGGTAAACTCCTTTCTTAGGCTCATAAATCTCATTTCTCTGGACATCCAGGGGTTCATAAAATGCATTCATTCCAACAATGTTCATATTGGTGGTCCTCCATGAAAAAAGATATTCAAGAGTTTATACGTTCTTGTTCTAAATGTGTACAACATAAATCCTCCTGGCAGTCTCCTTTGGATCCCCTCCATCCACTACCCATCCCTACCCAACCATGGACCCATCTTTCCCTGGATTTTATTACACATTTTCCCGAATCCAGGAGGTGTACGGTTATTTGGGTAGTGGTGGATAATTTTACCAAAATGTCCCATTTTTGTCCTTTGGCACAAATTCCATCAGCCCCCAAACTAGCACAAATTTTTATCAAGGAGATATTCCGTCTTCATGGACTTCCTTCTGAAATAGTGTCTGATCATGGTGTTCAGTTTGTTGCTCATTTTTGGAGGGCGTTATCTTCGTAATTACAAATTAAATTACAATTTTCTTCTGCATATCATCCTCAGTCAAATGGACAAACTGAAGGAGGGAGCAAGGATTTGGAGACCTTCTTGAGAATGTATATTTCCTCTTCTCAAGATGACTGGATGGATTTTTTGCCTTGGGCTGAGTTTGCCCATAATTTTCACTATTTGTCTGCTTCAGGTGTAAGTACCTTTTTCGCCAACAGTGGCCGGCATCCTCGAGTTCCTGAGCTTCAATCAGTTCCTACAGTGGACGTTCCAGCAGCCAAAGCTACTCTCCAACATTTTCCCGGAATTTGGAGACAGGTACATAAGTGTCTTAGGAAAGCCTCTCATAATTATAAATTTTTTGCTGATAGAAAATGTTCGGCTGTTCATAAATATTCTGTTGGTGATCTTGTCTGCTTGTCCACTAGAAATCTTTGACTTAAAGTACCCACTATGAAATGTGCCCCGTGGTATATTGGGCCTTTCCATATTGTAAAAACTATCAGTCCTGATGAAAAAGCACTATTAAAAGGCTTTGAAACATTGACCATTAACGCTGTGCATTAGCCGCTGTTTGTACCAGGAGTGCCGCTACACATTGTAAGACTGTGTCCTATGCTCTTTGTGGACACCCGGTCGAGTAATGGTGTATAGGGAATGTCGGACCTGCCTATGTGTGTATATATATATATATATATATATATATATGTATACAGCACAGTATTGCAGTGTTTTATATATATATATATATATATATATATATATACATATGTACACATATTGAAGAGATGGCACTCACCAATCATTGTAGCTTATTTAATGTTCAATGTAATATAGGCTTACATATATAGCAACGTTTCAGTCCTCCAATGGACCTTTCTCAAGCAGTCAAGCCTCATAGGAAAACAATAGGTACAGGTCCCAATGTCAGAATCACGTGTATATATATTTATAACAAGTGGATGGGCAGCACTATCCCTAAATAATCTGGCTTTGTATATAATTTTAACCATCTAAAATGCAGTACAATCATACATCCACTTATTATATGTTCCTGCTGAGGTAATTAGGAGGGCACCAGGTCATATTTAACTTAATAAATATATATAGATAGATATATATAATAGTCTCATGAGGACCATACACGGTGCGATGGTACCTTGCGATGCGATGGGATCAGACATATTGGGCGCGACGGGCGGTCCCTATACACGGTGCGATTGGGTGGCCAACCGCCCAATATGCTGGCTCCCCCCTTCCTCACCTGCATATCACTGCAGGGGATCGCACATCGCATCCCCTGATCAACTAATCCTGCAATGTGATCAGGCGGTGCAATGTACGATCCCATGGGAGTGCACTCGGTCCGACATCAGGCCCATACACAAAGTGCGATATAGCAACCAAATTGTGCAAATCAGTCGGATCGGCTGCTTTATTGCACCGTGTATGGCCCACATAAGTAATAACGTACAGCACTCAGGGACTCACAAAATGTCTAGACTCACATGAGGTCTTGATAAAAGGGCACATGCCCTGAAACGTTGACTTACGATACACTGAGTCTGTTGTGAATTATGTGAGTCCCTGAGTGCTGTCCGTTATTACCTGGACTACATACCACCAGTAAAGCGGCCCATACACTGTACGATTTTTTGCACGATGTGCACGATTTCAATCAATCATAACGATCATTTGTGCATATCGTGTGTTGTTTTGAAAGGTTTACGATGCCAATGCGCGTCCCCACCATCGTATAGTTGGTTTGTACATATTACGGAAAAACCATAAGATTACGATCTATCAGGTAGGATATATGATGGTGTATGTATGATCGTACAGATCAATCATACACCATTTGACCACATCGTACAAAGAATTTCAAGGGCAATCGTACAACACATCTTAACACTGAAAATCGCACCTTGTATGGCTGGCATAAAAGGTGGATTGGGATCCAGATTCATCTTCGTGTTTTGGTTATGCAAAACCACCCTCCAGTGTTTTGGCTTGGATTTGGTTTTAGTTTGGTTTTGGATTCCTTTAAAAACAGGAAAAACAGCAAAAATTACATCATTTTGACCTGTTTACATGCAATCCAAAAGTCCAGTTTATTTTTTAAATCTGAGTTCCTAACCAGGGAAAGATAAGAACCACGACTCGGATTTACCCTGATTTATGAAATTCTATACACACCATACTCTGGACATTACATGTGATGCTAAACGCAGAATATAAGGTTATCAAATGATTCGTATCAGTCTGTTTGCTGTCATCAGCATCACAAAAAAAGCAAGTAAAATGTATTTAGTGTTATTTGTATAGTCCAGAATGCCACACCACTGCATTTGTATTGGTCTCTCTGTGGTTGCAACGCACACAACTGCTATTAGTCATTTGGTTACAGGACCAGCAAAGTGTGTATCTATATATCATGACGGAATAAAATTAATCTGAGACGCCGGATTGCTTGTGTCCATGCTTTATGAAGTCTGATAAGTGTCTTTTCTGTAGATAACTGTTTAATAATTTATATATATACTGTATGTGTGTATGTGTGTTTGTGTAAATGATGCATTCTAGTGCTGGTGCCCACAAAATCTATAGTGGAGAGTGCCTCTTACAGGGTTATTCAATATGGGTGCGATAACATCGTTTTTGCGTTAATATCGGAGCTATGACGTCAGGTTTTAGTTTTACACTGTATTCAATATCAAAGACGTATCGCAGTTTTGAAAAAACGGGGATAACTTTTCACCATTGAATAGGTGTCGAAAAAAAGTGCAGAATTGGGGTTTAGGGGTGCAGGCTTAAAATAAATAGCCTGCACCCCTGGGACTGACATTTAAAAAAGAACTGTGTCAAAAAAAGTTTAAAAAAAAATAGGGACAGCCCAAAAAATGAATTTAAAAATTGGGGTGAAAAAAAAAACGGGGAAAAAATTGTTTAACAATAGGGAAATAGGTTCCGGGCTATTCTGCAAGTATGCGGCAGGTGTTTTGAAGAATAGAATTATAGCGGCAGGTGCACAAATGCAGAATTTTTAAAAACTTACTTTAGGGACATTAAAATATGCTAGTACCCATTTTCATGTACCCCAAATTTGATGGGACCACTGAAAAAAACTAAAAAATTAACCTAAGTGCTCTTCTGCATCACTTCTTCAATATCGGGAAAAAAACACCTGCTGCGGCTATTTAAATCCCCGACTTTCAATTAAAGGCTAAAATGGGGGTACCCATAGTGTTCCCCCATGTTTTTACAACTTTAGGGGGATCTTACAATTATTTTAAGGAAAAATTCTTAACTTTACGCAAATCCAACTTCGGAGTTCCCCGTTTTCGTTAATTTTATATTGAATACGGGTATAAGCGGGAACGCGCACCATACTTTAACGCAGGAAAAAACTCCGATATGAAACGTTAAACTTCGACAGTGAAGTTAAAGTTTCACATTGAATACCCCTCTTAGAATGGATCTTTATTATTATTGCTGAACCAGTAAGGGCGGTATTCAATTATTTTGCCTGTTTACGCGCCTGACAGGAGTTATTCAATTGTTGCTCCTGTCAGGCGTGATCAGCTGCCGGCGCTCCATTTCAGCTCGTAGCCCCAGGGGTGTGCGAGCTGAAATGGGTGAAAAGTGACCTGTTTGGACACCCAAACAGCACTTTTTGCAATCGCGCCCTGCAGTTTGGTCGGGGGTAACCATTTAATGTGGCTAAACCTGATCACTTTAGCTGCAAGAATTGAATAGCGCCCCGCGATCTCCCTTCACTTCAGATGGGAGATCGGGTGCGCGTAATCAATTGAATACCACCCAATGTGTTCTATTCAGAGGTGTTTGTCACGTTTGAAGTGCATATGTAATAATGTTAATATCTGTATATACTCTTTCATATCACATATTTACAGTTGGATTTGTTTACGATGGTGCTGTGACAGTTGTCAGTAGTGCAGGCGTGTGGTTATGCTGGAAACATCGGTCGTTGGGCAATAATGCAAAGTCATATGATCTATGGTATCCAATCATTTCAGTGAGTTTAAATATATTATTCTTATTATTATTCTTATCATATTACTACGTTATAAGCTTTCACTATTGTGTACATAGATAAATTATATGTGACATATTTTCAGTACCCACTGACATCACAAGTGATGTCAGTGGGAGTGCTTTTGGCTCTGATAGAGCCAAAAGCACTCCGGGGCTTGCGGCAGACGAGACCCTACCACAAGGGTCTTGTCACAAACCCCATGGTCGTGATGGTCTTGACCATTGCGACCATCTTTTTGGCCGCTCGCTATAGCTGTGTGTAGTCACCCACAGCTATGCAGGTGGCCAGGAGGCCGCTCTAAAAAAGAGGAGGGCCCTGATTCAGAGCGAGCGCCCTGAAAGAGTGTCCGGCTCTGAATCAGGCCCTAAATTCCTAATTTATTAATATACTAGTGGGAAAATGATTGATTGTTATAAAGAGAGAAATCGTATTAATTAATTATATTGACGTGTCAAGATTGATAATTGGTGTTTAAAATGTTTGGACCGGAGCAACATTTATTATTTTATGGCTTTCTAAATGGTGCCCATTTGCTGAAACAACTTGTAAATATGAACTGGGGCATGATTCATAGTATAATGTTAACTGACAGCACTGTGTGACTTATTGTTCTCTGCCATGCCCTCTGTATTGTATGTCAGTCTCTGTTAGGTTTTTATTGTTCAGTGGCCTCGGGAAAATAAAATAAAAATTGGCAGCTTTTATAGATATATTTTGTATTTAGCACCTCTTTTAGCAATTTCTTTCTCATGCATAAAGACACTTCAATTTATATTAGGTAACGTTGTCTAAAGTACCCTAGCCCTTACAAAATCTTAATCCAGCTATGGGTATAGTATGTGATGAGAGACTACCATTTTTGGGGTTGGTCCTTGCTTGATACTGAGGGTGTACACTTGGGCTTTTTCTGGTAATGGCTTGGGCTTGTTTTGGAATTCAGTTTTGCCTTTTTCCCCTCATACAGTTGGTAACACTGACCGCCAGGTGTCAACGACTCACTGGTAATGGTGAGTCAACTGATTTATTCATCTTTATCAGAAGAAAATGCTTTCCTGTACATATAACACTGGCATAGATATGTCAAAATGACATTTCTTGCACGTCCATGTTTATCCTGATCCTAAGCAATGTGAAGGCAGCCATATACACAATCTTTAATCATCGTTATTATGAATTAAAACTGCACATGTGCTATTAGTAACAAAAGTATATGTTAAATTTAATGTATGTCCAGCTCTGATTACGTATGGAGGTTGCTGTGCCAGACACAGCAACGTATCACAGAAGCCAGCAGTGGATATCTTTTTATGCAAGACACCACCTGCTGCTTTTGCATATTTATGCACAGATGCTGTGTACAAAGATGCAGATGCTTTGCCATTTGCATCCACATATGAATCAGGCCTAGAGACAGAGGGGGCGATTAAAATGTTTAGCAGGCGGCTGTTTTTTTAAGACGTCTGACTGAGCAATTCAATTGTTGCTCCGTCAGGGCATAATAGCCGCTGGTGTCTGCATTTCTGCTCGCACCCTCGGGTGGGTTTAGCAATTTTACACAACTAAACCCGGTCTCAAAGGTCGGGAAGAGAGCTATAATTAATGAGCGACCAGAATAATTGAATTGCATAACTGGCCACTTATTAATTATCGCCGCCCGTGGAACATTGGAATCATCCCCTACAGGCTTACAATGACAGCAGTTTAAATGGTCTATTGTTGGTTACCTTGTGATTTTTTCCAAATGACTCTGCTGCTAAATATCCACACCCTCATACGACAGTATACACTTTACAGTACCATTATACATTGAATTAATTTTCATTGTATAAAAAAATAATTTAAAACATTTCTTTAAAGGAATCCAAGAAAGTTAAAGGGGGAGCAGAAAAAGAAAGAGAAAAGAAAAGAAGAAAATTACTAGATGCTGCCAGTCAGTGTGTTACGTTGGATCATTTTACTGTAAAACAACCTAGTGCTACTCAGTCTTTTCAGCCAGTAGAAGTAGATTGTGTACAGCCAGAGGAGCAACCGCCATCAATTGGCCCTGTTGCTACTTCATTGTTTGGACAGTCTGAATCTGAAACTCCAAGTAGCTCCTCATCTCTGTTGGATATCTATGTGCATCCTGATAAACCTGGCCAATCAACAGATCATAGTGACATAATGTTATCTGTAGGCTCTGCTGTGCCTGGAATGGGGAGTGGGGAGAATGTTGAAAGTTCTGCCAGGTCAGTAGAATGTGCATGTAGTGTGGATGATGTTGAGACTGTCTATAATCTCTTTGCAAGACCACAGGTGGGTGAGAGGCCATTCTTTTTTCAAAAACACCCTGTTCAACCTTTTGACAGCACCGATTTGCCATTTGCACCTAAAAAAGTGTTTAAGAGAAAAGATGACTCACACCGTTTTTGGATTACTTATGACCAAGCTTCAAATGCTCTGTATTGTTCAGTATGTTTAGCGTATAGCAAAGATACAGAAAGCAATGCATTCATTGTAGGTATGAAGTCATGGTCACATGTTTATCAAAGAATTGATGAACACGAACAATCTAAGCATCACAATAACTGTGCTGAGGCCCATATGTATAGTGTAATGCACAAAGATGTTGCACAGCTGGTACTCTCTGTACAGAAAAAAAAACATAGAGAAGAAGTTATAGGTAACAGAAAAAATGTGGAACGAGTGATTGATGTGATAAAGCTTATTGGTAAACGAGGTCTCAGCTACCGAGGTAAGACAGCAGAAGCTGCGTATACATTGGATGATCCTGTTTTAGATCACGGTAACTTTCTAGAGCTAATTATTCTACTTAGTAAGTATGACACACTGCTGAAAACCCATCTAGATAAAGTTTTTAGTAGCAGTCAAAAAGCTCATAATGCAGACAGCAAAGGCAGAGGAAACCTTGTGACATTTCTGTCAAAGACCACAGTGAACCAAATCATAGTTGCTTTTTCATCTTTGATAAAATAGTTTATCTCTAATGAAGTCCAAGAAGCTGGAATGTATTCCGTACAGTTAGACACTACCCAGGACATTTCTGTGAAGGACCAGTGCTCTGTGATTATTCGTTACGTCACTGATCAAGTACATGAGCATCTTCTGTCTTTGGTCAACTGCACAGACTCTTCTGGTAAAGGATTTTTGGAATTATTTAAAAAAGTCCTTGGAGAAAATGGGTTAGATATTACGAAGTGTGTGGCAAATGCAACAGATGGTGCAGCAAATATGCAGGGCATATACAAGGGGTTTTCTGCTTGGTTAGGCAAAGAGTCACCAAATCAAGTTCATGCGTGGTGATGCAACTTGTTCCCCCTTAGCTGCAGCCTCACTCTTCTCCTTGCTTAATGCAGTTGATGCCTTTTTCAGGGAGTCATATATCCGTATGGACATACTGGAAAGCTTAACAGCTGATAAAAGTGGAAACCAAATGTGATTACAGACCATAGGCCAGAAACGTTGGTGGGCTAAAGATGCAGCATTATCCAAAATATTTGGTACCTATAAAAGCAGAGAGAAAGCACTCTTTGTTGATGTCATACTAGCCTTGACCAATGTTGAGGAGTCAGAGAAATTTGCACCTGATCTACGTGCCAAAGCCAAATCACAAAAAGAACCCTACTAAAATACGAAACCATCATGACTGCGTTTATGTACTTACGAATATTTCAGATAATAACACCCTTATCTAAGTATTTACAAGCCAGTCGACTTGATTTGTTGAAGGCTCAACAGATGGTTACTTCTACTCTAGAGCAACTGGTAGAGATTCAGCGAGACCTTGCAAATGTAAAGCTTGAAGTTGACAACTTTATCACAAAGGTAAAAGAAGAACTAGCTAGGTTACCTGAAAACATAGTAGAAGTCCAAGAGGATTTCCCTGAGAAGAGAATCAGAAGGAAAAAAAGAATGCCTGGAGAGCAAAATCCGGATGATGTCATTACTGATCCTCTGAAAGATTTTGAGGTTAGCATTTACAACAGGGTCTTAGATGCAGCAATTGAAAGTCTAAAAAGCAGGTTTGCAAAGAATAGTGCAATTTACAGGGATCTAGCTTGTTTATCTCCTACACAGTTTGATGAAGTAAAAATGCATTTACCAGATGATGCCTTAGAGAAACTTGGAGACATTCTGACACAATATGATGAGGAAACAAACAAAGCCAATCTGCAGTTTGAATTAGTCAGTTTAGCTAAAACTGGGATCGATTACAACTTACACTACCAGAGGAGTATCGTCTTACCAGGCCTAATGAAGAGGTAGATGAAATTGAAGAACTGCCATCCACACACAGTTCTGAAGATACTTATGATGAACAACACATTCATTGCAAGAGATGCCTAAACTGAGCTGTTTGTGTATATGACACTCTGAAATGCTACAGTTTATATTCAATGGCATACAAGAATATAGGCCTAGCTTATAAATACTTGCTAACACTCTCGGCAACACAGGTAGCTTGTGAGAGAACCTTTTCAACATTAAAAGTAGTGAAAAACAGGTTACGTTCCAGTCTTGGAGAAACACATTTAGAAGCTTTTATGCTGATGGCTGTTGAGAGAGATGTTTTGATGAACAACGTGGACAGTGAAACTGTCATAGACAATTTGGCTACACAGAGTTCTTCGTTACGAAAATAATTATTTTTGGATAAAGCTAATGGAGGCCAGGTGTTATATATATTTTTGCCTGTTTTTCATCAGTGTCTAAATCCGCTGCTCAGTAAATACAGGGTTCTAAATCTGTACTTATAATGGTAAAACATTGCTGGTGAGCATATTTTCAACTGTATGCTTAAGTTTGGATACTCTGAAGTTTTCTGTCAGTTTGGGCTTCATTAAATCAGCGACATGCAATCTCACAATTAAATAGCCTAAAGCCAAAAGTGTAGCTTAGTACATAGGTAATAATACTTGTTTCTTTAATTTGCTACTAAATGGATGAAAACAGGTTTTACATTTTTGCACTTATTTATTAAAATATTGCTTTGTTGAAGCTTAAAATAGTATTTTTTTGTTGATTTTAATCACTATGCCCAGTGTTTACATTTTTGGCACTTTATTGTAATTAAAATATTGCAGTTTTGCAGTTAATTTTTTTGTTGATTTTAGTTATTATGCACAGTGTTTACATTTTTCTGCACTTTATTATTAGTGAAATATTGCTATTTTGAAGTTTAAAATGTTTGTTTTTTTAATTACTATGCACAGTGCATTTTCAGTACTTTTCAATTGTTGTTTACATTGTCTGTATGTGTTATGTTATACTGGAAGACAAATAAATTATTTTATCTGATATCCATATCTGGACAATATTCATAAAAAAAAATATACTGTTGATGTAGATTAGAATAGCAACAGGGAAAGTTTATTGTGTACAGTCTTCTCCACTGAAGCACCTTACATGAGGTAACCCATATGTATCCCATCAGATTTCATAAAAACAAACAATGGCAGTTTCACTTTTGTCAAAGTACTTGCTTCTGAGAAGAGAGAATCTTGCCTTCTCACCAGACCCCACCCCTAAACAGACCCCGCCCTCATTAGGGCTGCATCCAGAAATTTCCCGGGCTGGTTTTCAGACCCAATCCGCCCCTGCTTGTAGGTACATATAAAACTCATTGTTAGGTAGGTGATATTTTTGTTGCAATGAAGCAAAGGTTAACATTGAATCCTGGATCAAAGACCTTGGATGTCAAAGTAAGTCCCCTTTCCTTCCAGGCAAGACATTTTGTGGAGCCTAGTGACGGTTGAAAGGATGGATTACCCCATAAAGGAATATATGGAGTGTTAGTGGTAGATCTACAAAATATTTTATTTAGTGCAATCCAAGATGCATATGTAGATTTGAACATGATATGATCCGCCAAATGAGAGGGAATATCAGTGGTTTTGGCATGCAATAGAGCCCCAGGAGAAAAAGGATTGAACAACTGAGCAATCCAGATTCCAGTCAGTATCAGAACTCATTTCAAGCAAACAATCTCCTATATAGCAAAATAAAACAGAGAGTAAGCTATCAAGTCTGGTACTCCCAACCCCCCCCCTCTCGCATCACCAATAATCTAGGATAAAAAAGCTTTCTTAGGTTTTTTTTGTTTTGCCATAAAAACTTAGATATCTTGCTAGTAAGACATTTAGTGTCTCAGTTGGAAAGAGTAATAGGTAGCATCTGTATAAAGTAAAAGATTTTTGGGAATATTCTTTTAATAACTGCATTCCTGCCTAGTAACTAAAGGGGAAGGTGCATCCAACCATCTAATAATGAAATAATCTTATCAATAGTAGGGGAAAAGTTGAGAGTATAAAGTTTAGTAAGATTAGAAGGTATATTAACCCCTAAATATTGTATGTGAGATGTAGCTAAAGTGAGTGGGAAGGGTGTCAGAGCAGTATCAGGACTGGAATGAGAGGTGCAGTCATCTACAAATAAAAATTCAGATTTGTCAAAGTATCTTGTAACCAGAAAATGATCCAAAATCATTGATAATGGAAAAAAATTCTGTCAGAGAAGAAAGAGGGCTAGATACAAATAGCAGCATACCGTCTGCGAAGAGGGCAATTTTAAGATCAACTTTGCCAATGCGAATTCCAGTGAATAAAGGGGAAGACCTTAACACTATAGCTAGTGGTTTCAAAGCTATTGCGAATAGAAGTAAGGATAACGGGCATCCCTGTCTGGTTCTCCTCTGTATTATGAATGAATTAGATAAAATCCCGCTGCACGAAACTTGAGTTCTAGAATGATAATAGAGCGTCTTCAAGATATCAATAAAAGGGCTTAGGCATTCCAAAACGCAATAATGTATTAAAAAGGTGTTGCCACAATCAGGTCAAACGCCTTTTTGGCATCTAATGTTATGACCACAGTGGTGTTAAAAGACCTCGAGTCCTTGACATGTTGAATTGCCAAAATCACACGCCTAACATTGACAACAGTGTGTCTACCTTTTATGAAGCCCATTTGGTCTGAGTGGATGATAAATGGCAAAACATTCTTCAGTCGCTCAGCAAGAATGTTAGTGAAAATCTTATAATCAAGGTTAAGGAAGGATATTGTTCGATATGACCCTGGTTAAGACAAATCTCTACCCGGTTTGGGTAAGACCTTGATAACAGCTGCATTAAAATAAAGAGGGATGTATTTGGTGGTTATACTATTATTATAGAGAGTCACAAGTATGTCACTTATCTGTCTTTTAAGAATTTTGTAGAAGTCACCACTCAGACCATCCAGGCAAGGTGCTTTGCATTCTTTAGATGCTTTATCACCTGTATAACTTCATGCAAAGTTATAGGAGCAGGTAAAGTTGAGGACATGTCTGGAGACACAATACAAAATGGGAGAGAATACCAAGCAACAGAGGAAGGTATAGAAGGTGAATATCTAACATCTTAAACCCCGGATGATGGGGAAGGAGTGGGAAAAGCACCAGGTATGTCACTAAAAGAATTGGAGTACGCATGAGTGTACAGCTTTGAATAAAATCTGCTCATAATTTCAGCAATCTGGGCATTAGATGAGGTAAGGTATCCATCCTGAGTTGTTAAGGGATGAACTAACTTCGGGCTGCGGGTGCCATTCAAAAGATTGGATAGTAATCTCCCAGTTTTATTTCTTATGGAAATGAAAGTTAATATTAAAAGAGTACAAATTAAAAGGGGATTTAGGTGATATATTTTGCGCCTTGGCTGCTCTAGTTGAATCCTTTTTTAGAGAGGGTATCCAATTTACCTCTCAAGAGCAATTTAAACAAAACAAGGAAAAAGGATAATCACACCTGAGCACCCCCAACACAATTAAAAAGATATGAAAATTACTTATCTTCAGTTATTATATCTATTCTTCTCCAATGAATCTATTCTTTTCCAATGATTCATACACATAGAAAAGAAAAAATAGAAAATCTAGTGCAGACAGTTTCCACAATATAATAACATTGGAGGGAAAAAAAACTTTTTGTAATGAGAAATTTTCCCAATATGGTTATATATGATGTACTAATCCATCAAAACAAGTTTTAAGACAATATTTTAATATATATAAATTATACACAGCCCCAACACATAGATTATGGGGTTAAAATCACAAAGAACATAAATACAGAAACTTTTGGTGAAGTTGGCCTCATACCAGAGTCAGGTAAAAAATGAACCTGTAGTAAGCTTAAGGGATAGATGAAAACAACCCGGGATCCACCTCAGCTACCTTCCAGGGACATCTTCCACACAGGTCTGGATAGAATGCCAACTGCAATCCCCCTATTCTCAGCCAACGTGTTTCTACCTCTGCAGAGGGCTTTCTCAAGGCAATGGGGGTCCTATTGTTACAAGCCTCCTTATATACCCCTATCAATTAATATCCTGATATGTGGGACGAGCCAGCTCCATTACAATAAATATACATAAATGTACAATGAAAAATGCCTAAACTTTATATTATCTTATACTACCTACAAAAACAGTGATCTCGTTATTTAAACAGAAGGAAATTCATGTTTTATCATCATCCCCCCCCCAAAAAAAAACGGAAGTTAACGGACCCGCTACTTCCGGTCCGCGCTCCCACAGTAATATAGTCTAAAGTCCATAAATCCATGTGGGTCCTGTGTCCTGTGCAGCCCATAATGGTATCCTCCTTCCCCCGTCTCTTGGTTCCCTGTCATCATGAAGCCGACGCCAGAGATGAAAACCGGAAGTGATGTCGCGGCAATATGGAAACCGGAAGTTGATACTCCAGAGTCGCAAAGCATCTTGGGATATGTAGTTTTTATATCCCAATAGTCCGTTTATGTCCCAGATAGATCTTAAGAATAATTATAATGTTCATAGAACATTCCTAATAAATAAGAATACATAAAAAATCATCTTAGTTACTGCAAAACACATCAGTACCTTTTAAAATATCAAGACACAACCCTCAATAAATAAATAAATTAAAAACATTACTATAGTAAGAACATCAATAAGAAAGATATGGGAAATAAAAAAAAGGTGCATATTACATATAAATAATCTATAATTATTCTAAAAACCACTTTATTTCAAAATCCATGTTTAACCCTTGTGGATATAAAGTTTTAAAAGTATAAATAGAGTGCATCTCCACTTTTGCTAGTTCTTTCGCTAGATTATTATTTCTCCAATTTCCCTTTATTTGTTTTAAATACCAAAGACCTTTATCTGTTTGATGTAACATTGATGGGTTTCTTTAAAGTGCATTGATAGTGCATGTGTTACCAGGCCTTTCTTTATGTTCCGCAGGTGCTCTGCTAACCTTATTTTTAAAGGTCTGGAAGTTCTCCCAATGTAGAACATGTCACATTTACAACCTATATAATAAATTACATTCTTAGAGTTGCATGTAGTAAAATCCTTAATAATGTGACTAATGCCATTTTACTGTACCTCTGTACATTTCCTTTCTCCTTTAACAGTCTTACACATTGTACACAGGCCACACCTATGGAACCCCTTTGTGGAGATCTTTCCTTTTTCGATTGGTGGAGAAAGTGCGCTCTTTACAATCCTATCTTTGATACTTTTGGCTCTTCGATATACGAAATTAGGTTTTTCTGGAATTAAGGGTTTCAATATTGGATCACCTCTCAAAATAGACCAATGTCTTCCTATAATTCGTTCTACCTGTTTGTATTGTGAATTATATTCCGTAACAAAAGATAGATTAAAGCCATTATCCCCCCTTGTTTTTAATTGTTTATTTAATAATTCTTCCCTTTTCAAATTATTGCACTTGGTCATAGCTTTCTCTACCTTATTTTTATTGTACCCACTTCTTTCAAAACATTGCACCATACTAGCAGCCTGTTCCTTAAACACTTTATCGTCTGAACAGTTTCATATAAGTCTTTGTAATTGACTGTTTGGAATAGAATCCAACCAATTAGAATGGTGACAACTGGTTGATTCTATATATGCACCTGAATCTGTGGGTTTTATAAAATTACGAGTCAATAATTTTCCATCTTGGACATAAATAGTTAAATCTAAAAAATTGACAGTGATATTACTAATTTCAAATGATAATTTAATATTATAATCATTCTGATTTAAAACTTCACAGAAGGTCTCCAGTGCTTGACGCTCTCCCTTCCATATAAATAAAATATCGTCAATATATCTGGCCCAGGACACCAGACTCGCCTCGAATTCACTATTCCACACATGTCTGGTTTCCCACATGCCCATAAAAATATTGGCATAACTCGGGGCGAATCTGGTGCCCATCACTGTGCCAACCCTCTGTAAATAAAAACAATCCTTAAAATGGAAATAATTATTTTCCAGAATAAAACTTATCCCTTTCTTTAAAAAATTCTGGAGTTCCAAATCAAGATTGCTCTGTTCTAAAAACACCGTTACTGCCTCTAAGCCAAGTTCATGCTTAATAATTGTATATAAAGAGCTGACATCGGCAGTGATTAAAAAATAATCTTCCTGCCAATCAATATTTTTTAATAAATTTAAAACATCCGTTGTGTCTATAAGATGGGATTTATTCCTTAAAACTAGGGGTTGTAAATAGTGGTCTATAAATGCTGAAAGGTTCGCAGTTACTGAATTAACCCCAGATACAATGGGCCTCCCTGGGGGGTTCAAAACAACCTTGTGAACCTTCGGTAGAATGTATAATACAGGTATTGAGGGTTCTTGATTAATAATAAATTTAAATTCTGCTTCAGTTAGTGCAGATTTCTTTACATATTCACCAACTAATTGGATTAGATTATTTAAAATACTTTGTGTAGGATCCCCTCGTAAAACTTTATTCGTATCCACGTCCCTCAATTGTCGCAAAACTTCAGTCTCATTCTTATTGCGGTCCATAAGCACAACCCCCCCCCTTTATCTGCTGGTTTGACTATAACTTCCCTATTATTCTTAAGATTTTCTAATGCTTCACTTTCTTTTTTGGATAAGTTATAACAGATCTTTCCCTTTGGTAACTCTTCCAAATCCTTCTGAACGAGTTCACTAAATGTCTCCACAAAATTTCCTATTGTATGCTTAGGGTAAAAAATAGATCGAGGTTTAAAATGTGAGGATGAACCCTGCTCTTCATTATTAATCGTTTCTGTATCAACCTTTAATGCAAAAAACCTTTTAAGGGACAATTTGCGTATATATTTCTGTAGATCTGCAAACAATTTAAATTTATTCAAGTTGCTAGATGGTGCATATTTTAAACCTTTTTCTAGCACTGAAATTTCATGTTGTTTTAATATATGATTACTTAAATTAAAGATTTTTACTTTACTTTTTTCTACTCTTATATTTTTCTCTAATCCTTTTTTGCTAGGTTCTTTCTCTCGCTTTTTACGTTTTTTTACCCTCTTTTTCTTAATCCCTCCCCTCTTTCCTCTGTGGGTAGGAGTTCTTAAAACTCTCGTAAATGTCTCTTCCCTCCTTCTAAAAAAGGGGATTTGCAATTTTCAGTCAATACATCAAATCGATTTCCGCTATTGATTGGATATTTATCATAATTCCTATTTCTATCCCCCCAATTTTCTTGGGTAAAATTATAACCGTCACGTCTCCCCCTTTTAAATGAGAAAGTTTCCTGTGGATAACACCAAGGATCCATATCTTGCCGATCATAATCCCAATTTTTTTGTTTATTTCTATTATTTCTATCAAGCTCATCTCTCGATGGTCTTTTATTTTTTCCCCATTTCTCATACTTCCCATATGAATCTTTATTATCATATCTTCTCTTTATTATATAATCTTTTTTCCTCTCTTCTCGGGGAGTAACAAATCTGTCTGTATTAGTAATATCCAAAGGATTATTTTCTTCTAAAATTTCATTTTTATCCCTATTGAATTTCTTTAGTTTCCTATTCATTATTTCTTTCTCATTTCTTTTCAATCTAAATTCAATATTTTTTTCCATGTTTAAAAAGTCCTCTGATCTTTTGAATGGTGCAACTAATGATTTTAATATTGCAATCTCATCCTCTAATTTTTGAAGCTATTTATGTTCTTTGTGATTTTAACCCCATAATCTATGTGTTGGGGCTGTGTATTATTTATATATATTAAAATATTGTCTTAAAACTTGTTTTGATGGATTAGTACATCATATATAACCATATTGGGAAAATTTCTCATTACAAAAAGTTTTTTTTCCCTCCAATGTTATTATATTGTGGAAACTGTCTGCACTAGATTTTCTATTTTTTATTTTCTATGTGTATGAATCATTGGAAAAGACTTCAGAAGAATAGATATAATAACTGAAGATAAGTAATTTTCATATCTTTTTAATTGTGTTGGGGGCACTCAGGTGTGATTATCATTTTTCCTTGTTTTGTTTAAATTGCTCTTGAGAGGTAAATTGGATACCCTCTCTAAAAAAGGATTCAACTAGAGCAGCCGAGGTGCAAAATATATCACCTAAATCCCCTTTTAATTTGTATTCTATCTGTATCCAATTTAGGTGTTATTTGCTGCCATTATGTTTTCTATAAGAGAGAATAGAAGAAAAGTGTTTGATAATTTGTTCAATGCAGAACAGGAGAGTATCAGTTTAGAAGATGAGGATTTAGAAAGTTTGATGAAAAAGTTAGAGCAGAAATTATTAAAAGAAAGTAAGATCTGGTGGGAAGTCACTACTATAGAGAAATATATAGCACACCAATTAATACCGAAAGGTTTAAAAATCACGAAAATCTCATCTTTTACTGATGCATCTGATGCTTTTAGAAAAGAATGGGAGGGTATTAAAAATAATTGTTCCTTTGAGTTAATGCACTTGATTATAAAAGAGAGACGTATGGAGCTTCAAAAATTAGAGGATGAGATTGCAATATTAAAATCATTAGTTGCACCATTCAAAAGATCAGAGGACTTTTTAAACATGGAAAAAGATATTGAATTTAGATTGAAAAGAAATGAGAAAGAAATAATGAATAGGAAACTAAAGAAATTCAATAGGGATAAAAATGAAATTTTAGAAGAAAATAATCCTTTGGATATTACTAATACAGACAGATTTGTTACTCCGCGAGAAGAGAGGAAAAAATATTATATAATAAAGAGAAGATATGATAATAAAGATTCATATGGGAAGTATGAGAAATGGGGAAAAAATAGAAGACCATCGAGAGATGAGCTTGATAGAAATAATAGAAATAAACAAAAAAATTGGCATTATGATCGGCAAGTTAGGGATCCTTGGTGTTATCCACAGGAAACTTTCTCATTTAAAAGGGGGAGACGTGACGGTTATAATTTTACCCAAGAAAATTGGGGGGATAGAAATAGGAATTATGATAAATATCCTATCAATAGCGGAAATCGATTTGATGTATTGACTGAAAATTGCGAATCCCCTTTTTTAGAAGGAGGGAGGAGACATTTACGAGAGTTTTAAGAACTCCTACCCACAGAGGAAAGAGGGGAGGGATTAAGAAAAAGAGGGTAAAAAAACGTAAAAAGTGAGAGAAAGAACCTAGCAAAAAAGGATTAGAGAAAAATATAAGAGTAGAAAAAAGTAAAGTAAAAATCTTTAATTTAAGTAATCATATATTAAAACAACATGAAATTCAGTGCTAGTAAAAGGTTTAAAATATGCACCATCTAGCAACTTGAATAAATTTAAATTGTTTGTAGATCTACAGAAATATATACACAAATTGTCCCTTAAAAGGTTTTTTGCATTAAAGGTTGATACAGAAACGATTAATAATGAAGAGCAGGGTTCATCCTCACATTTTAAACCTCGATCTATTTTTTACCCTAAGCATACAATAGGAAATTTTGTGGAGACATTTAGTGAACTCGTTCAGAAGGATTTGGAAGAGTTACCAAAGGGAAAGATCTGTTATAACTTGTCCAAAAAAGAAAGTGAAGCATTAGAAAATCTTAAGAATAATAGGGAAGTTATAGTCAAACCAGCAGATAAAGGGGGGGGGGTTGTGCTTATGGACAGCAATAAGTATGAGACTGAAGTTTTGCGACAATTGAGGGACAAGGATACGTATAAAGTTTTACGAGGGGATCCTACACAAAGGATTTTAAATAATCTAATCCAATTAGTTAGTGAATATGTAAAGAAATCTGCACTAACTGAAGCGGAATCTAAATTTATTATTAATCAAGAACCCTCAATACCTGTATTATACATTCTACCGAAGGTTCACAAGGATGTTTTGAACCACCCAGGGAGGCCCATCGTATCTGGGGTTAATTCAGTAACTGCGAACCTTTCAGCATTTACAGACCACTATTTACAACCCCTAGTTTTAAGGAATAAATCCCATCTTAAAGACACAATGGATGTTTTAAATTTATTAAAAAATATTGATTGGCAGGAAGATTATTTTTTAATCACTGCCGATGTCAGCTCTTTATATACAATTATTAAGCATGAACTTGGCTTAGAGGCAGTAACGGTGTTTTAAGAACAGAGCACTCTTGATTTGGAACTCCAGAATTTTTTAAAGAAAGGGATAAGTTTTATTCTGGAAAATAATTATTTCCATTTTAAGGATTGTTTTTATTTACAGAGGGTTGGCACAGCGATTGGCACCAGATTCGCCCCGAGCTATGCCAATATATTTATGGGCATGTGGGAAATCAGACATGTGTGGAATAGTGAATTCGGGGCGAGTCTAGTGTCCTGGGCCAGATATATTGATGATATTTTATTTATATGGAAGGGAGAGCGTCAAGCACTGGAGACCTTCTGTGAAGTTTTAAATCAGAATGATTATAATATTAAATTATCATTTGAAATTAGTAATATCACTGTCAATTTTTTAGATTTAACTATTTATGTCCAAGATGGAAAATTATTGACTCGTAATTTTATAAAACCCACAGATTCAGGTGCATATATAGAATCAACCAGTTGTCACCATTCTAATTGGTTGGATTCTATTCCAAACAGTCAATTACAAAGACTTAAACGAAACTGTTCAGACGATAAAGTGTTTAAGGAACAGGCTGCTAGTATGGTGCAATGTTTTGAAAGAAGTGGGTACAATAAAAATAAGATAGAGAAAGCTATGACCAAGTGCAATAATTTGAAAAGGGAAGAATTATTAAATAAACAATTAAAAACAAGGGGGGATAATGGCTTTAATCTACCTTCTGTTACGGAATATAATTCACAATACAAACAGGTAGAACGAATTATAGGAAGACATTGATCTATTTTGAGAGGTGATCCAATATTGAAACCCTTAATTCCAGAAAAACCTAATTTCGTATATCGAAGAGCCAAAAGTATCAAAGATAGGATTGTAAAGAGCGCACTTTCTCCACCAATCGAAAAAGGAAAGATCTCCACAAAGGGGTTCCATAGGTGTGGCCAGTGCACAATGTGTAAGACTGTTAAATGAGAAAGGAAGTGTACAGAGGTACAGATATAGGGCATTTGTCACATTATTAAGGATTTTACTACAATCAACTCTAAGAATGTAATTTATTATATAGGTTGTAAATGTGACATGTTCTACATTGGGAGAACTTCCAGACCTTTAAAAATAAGGTTAGCAGAGCACCTGCGGAACATAAAGAAAGGCCTGGTAACACATGCACTATCAATGCACTTTAAAGAAACCCATCAATGTTACATCAAACAGATAAAGGTCTTTGGTATTTTAAAACAAATAAAGGGAAATTGGAGAAATAATAATCTAGCGAAAGAACTAGCAAAAGCGGAGATGCACTCTATTTATACTTTTAAAACTTTATATCCACAAGGGTTAAACAAGGATTTTGAAATAAAGTGGTTTTTAGAATAATTATAGATTATTTATATGTAATATGCACCTTTTTTTATTTCCCATATCTTTCTTATTGATGTTCTTACTATAGTAATGTTTTTAATTTATTTATTTATTGGGGGTTGTGTCTTGATATTTTAAAAGGTACTGATGTGTTTTGCAGTAACTAAGATGATTTTTTATGTATTCTTATTTATTAGGAATGTTCTATGAACATTATAATTATTCTTAAGATCTATCTGGGACATAAACGGAGTATTGGGATATAAAAACTACATATCCCAAGATACTTTGCGACTCTGGAGTATCAACTTCCGGTCTCCATATTGCCGCGACATCACTTCCGGTTTTCGTCTCTGTCATCGGCTTCATGATGACAGGGAACCAAGAGACGGGGGAAGGAGGATACCATTATGGGCTGCACAGGACACAGGACCCACATGGATTTATGGACTTTAGACTATATTACTGTGGGAGCGCAGACCGGAAGTAGCGGGTCCATTAACTTCCGTTTTTTTTTTTTTTTTTTTGGGATGATGATAAAACATGAATTTCCTTCTGTTTAAATAACGAGATCACTGTTTTTGTAGGTAGTATAAGATAATATAAAGTTTAGGCATTTTTTATTGTACATTTATGTATATTTATTGTAATGGAGCTGGCTCCTCCCACATATCAGGATATTAATTGATAGGGGTATATAAGGAGGCTTGTAACAATAGGACCCCCATTGCCTTGAGAAAGACCTCCGGAGAGGTAGAAACGCGTTGGCTGAGAATAGGGGGATTGCAGTTGGCATTCTATCCAGACCTGTGTGGAAGACGTCCCTGGAAGGTAGCTGAGGTGGATCCCGGGTTGTTTCCATCTATCCCTTAAGCTTACTACAGGTTCATTTTTTACCTGACTCTGGTATGAGGCCAACTTCACCAAAAGTTTCTGTATTTATGTTCTTTGTGATTTTAACCCCATAATCTATGTGTTGGGGCTGTGTATAATTTATATATATTAAAATATTGTCTTAAAACTTGTTTTGATGGATTAGTACATCATATATAACCATATTGGGAAAATTTCTCATTACAAAAAGTTTTTTTTCCCTCCAATGTTATTATATTGTGGAAACTGTCTGCACTAGATTTTCTATTTTTTCTTTTCTATGTGTATGAATCATTGGAAAAGACTTCAGAAGAATAGATATAATAACTGAAGATAAGTAATTTTCATATATTTTTAATTGTGTTGGGGGCGCTCAGGTGTGATTATCCTTTTTCCTTGTTTTGTTTAAATATTAAAAGAGTGTCTATCTCCAATATTTTGAAGAAACTCATCGAAGTGAGTCTTTTTAGATAAATAATCCTGTTTATTACTAAGATTAGGGGACTCCTTATACTTTTGGAAGGCTTCGGTTAGAGCGATTTGCATGTCAACATAAGAGTTGGAGTATTTTTTATTTTGAGCTGAAACATATGAAAGTATAACACCACCCAATACCGCCTTGGCTGTTTGCCAGAATATGGCAGTGTCGGATTCCAAGTGTACAATATTGTCTTTCTTAAATTCCTCCCATGTGGACTCTAACCTATTCCTAAATTTCAAAGATTGAGCGAGATGTGATGGAAATTGCCATTGTCTAGGACCACTCCTCTCCATCTGTATGTGAAGTAAGAGCCAAATCAAAGTGTGATCTGAGATTAGGATGGGCTCAATACTAATTTGGGAGACATTAGGGAGCAACCTAGTTGAGGAGAATAAATAATCAATCCTCGATAACGTTTGATGAGCCTTTGAAAGGCATGCATAATCTTTCTCCAGTGGGTTCAGTGCACGCCAAATGTCTACCATTTGTAAAGTCTTAGCAAAGTGAGGAACTCCTAACTTACTTAGTGGGGGGGGAAGGGGAGGGTGAGGATTTATTTAGAATATGCAAAGAGACTAGATTAAAGTCTCCACCCACTATAAGTGTTTAATCGCTATAAATGCTGAGTTTAGCTATGAGACATTGAAAAAAGATCTAGTGTAAATGATAGGAGCATAGACATTACATGATACAAACTAAGTACCACAGATAGATACAGATGTTATAACATACCACCCTTCCTGATCAGTCACTACTGAACTGACTTCAATTTTCAAATGTTTCTGTGCTAGGATCACCACTCCTTTTGACTTTGAATTGCAATTGGATGATGCTATCACAGACCAGTTCAACATCTGAAGTTCGGGGACTTCCATTGCAATTAAATGTGTCTTTTGCAAGAACACTAAGTCTAACGTTTGCTTTTTCAAATAAAGGAGAACCTTTCGCTTTTTAGCTGGCGAGTGAAGTTCACCCACATTAAGTGAGCCTATCATAATGTCCGTCATAATCTTAGACAGGTAAAGAGTAGAACAGGCATTGAGACTACAATCTTCATTAGCAATGATGTGAACATATACTGTAAATGACTACACATATGCTTTTAGATGGGTGGGAATAGACACAAGAGGAAAGTGACAAAACAGAAGTAGACAAACAAGTAAAGAATGTTGAGAAATAAATATAACATAAGTGAAGATTGAGAGTATGTGACACAAGATCACCCAGTTGTGATATAATGAGAAAATAAAAGCAAAGAAAAAAAATAAATGAATCAAAATAACATGAACATGAACATTCAATATAGACAACCAGTATTTTTTTCCAGATAATTATGCCGGAGAACATAGATAACTTATTAAGTGATCAAATTGAGCCCAAGCTAACATTTTGCCCCTTCTAATGTAAATAGAACCTTATAGAGCATAATGATATTAAGGTTCCTCATCATTCCATAAATTGGCAACATATCTAGGCATATTCAAATAAGCATTGTGTATATGAGATGTACAAAGGAATATACTATGCATTCACAAATCAGATTAAACATCATAATTTTAAAGGGCATTGCTCAAACAGGAAAAACGGTTAGTAAACCAAAAATGACAAGAACTATTAGATACTGCATATATGCGACTTCAGACCATCACTCATCCTGCGTCGACCAAAATACCATATGTAGTATTTAGCAGGAGAGGAGAAGAATGATTATATTAATGTCCTAGCTAAAGCAGATGCATAGCAGAAATAAGTCTCAGTCAGCAATGTCTGTTGTATGTGATTGCAATTCTTCATGAAGTTATCCTGCAGCATCCGCTGGGTTGCTGAAATCAACATGAGATGATCCCACATAGAGCCGCAAGGTGGCCGGGTACATCATGGTAAACGTTCACTTATTTTTCACCAGCTGAGAACATATATTAGAGAACACTTGCTCGCCCTTGATAGTTCGACATAATAATCTTGAAATAGAAATATTTTGTGTTCTTCCTATGTAGGATTCCGCACCTTACAGGTTGCAGACAAAATTGCAGATTTATCTAAATAATTAAGGCATTTGAAGAGTGTTACACGTGGGTGAGAAGCAGATGAGGTAGGTTGTGGTCCTAACCTATGGACCCTTTCAATGACAAGGTCGCGGCAAATTTCCTCAATGCCTAATAAGGAAGGTAGGGTCTGCATTACAAAGTGTGCCAGTGCGGCACCTTTAACCATTTCCGGCAATCCCACTAACTGCAGATTATTCCGGCGGGACCGGTTTTCTAAGTAATCCCCTTTATTTAGTAGATACATGTTAGCCTTGTGGAGACGCTTAACTTCATGTCTCACATCAGCAATATCATGATTTGTGACCTTGAGCTGAAGTTCCATATCACTCATATGCTGCGTTAACCCCTGAAGCTGCGTAGAGCTGAAGCTGCTATAGCTCGGGAGAGTAACGGGGCCATAGTGGAATTTATAGCCTACACCAGGTTTCCGTATGTGGCAGGGGACCATCCTACCTGAGATGCAGAAGGTCAGAGCCTGGCACCATATTGGATTCGGTAAGGGGACCAAATGTAGCAGAGCTCCGGAACAAAGGTCCTCATGCCATTCAACTGGAACCGGAAGCCTCAGCCAAAGATATTTTGAATAAATAAAAAGCTTATATAAGATAAGGCAAAATAGCCTCAAGAAAAATGAGTATATAGTCCACTATTCACTTAGTAAAGTAGCATAAACAGTTATCCAAGTAAACAATATAAGGATCAGTAAGCCCAAATGCTGGCTTTTTGTGCTCATCCTCATCACCGTGAATCAACCTCACCACCTTGCAGATCTCAATCTCCAGTTCTTTGTCCTGGAGTAGCAGTGGTGGGAGGGCAATACCTCAGTGGATTATGCTCCCCATGAGATGTATACGCAACCACCTGATGTCAGAGATGGAGCTATGTCAGTAGGAGCAACACATCATCAGCTGGTGTTTAAGGAGGGAGATGCTGGTGAACTAGCATAAAAGATCCAAAGTACTTGTTTCAGCGAGTTCCTGATTGGTCTCATATGAGTCACCGGAATCTGTGGCAATAGTGGGCAAGCCTGCGGATAAGTCCTTTACGTGTTTCTCCATTATAAATGTGTAACGGTTTCTTCAAAAGCCAACATTTGGGCCTGCTATTCCCCTACAAAATGCTTAATAACATGTCAATCCCAAAAGCAATGAAAAAGATCTGCATTGCTAGCTCCACATTTTAAACAGTTGCTCAAAGGAGAAATTCCCATCTCACAGCGTCTCTGCAGGGATTAATAAACTCTATGGTAACTTTTATAAAACATTTTCCCATATTTTGGGACAGGGAGTAGTCTAGATGATTTTTTCAATGCAACCAATAGTGTATTCACTGCAAATTGAGGAAAACACTCCCTCCATTTAGTTAAATCCATCTTGACTTCGTTATAATCCATCACTAGCCAAATAAAGGAGTGGTGTAATGATATCGCCTTCCGTTTGGGAACCTTATGTAACAATAATCTATCGAATTTATTGCCCCAGTCTCTCTCACTAAACAGCCATATCACCCTACTCATATAATACTATGCCTGGGTGAACGCTAATCCAGAAACACTAAACCATTCAAATTTTTCTCTAACTTGTACCATGGTCAGTGGCTTTCTGCTTTGTATGTTTATAAATTGCCCAACCTTAGACAAGCCCAACCTTTTCCATACAGTAAAGGGGTATGACACTTCCCCATCCTGGAGATTGGGATTATCCAGGAATGGCAGGTGTATCGAACTATAATGATGTATTTTGAATCTATGGCATAGAATTAACCACACTTTCCATGTAACCATTAGAAGTGGATTCTTAACCATTATTGGATCCATATCTACATCCTGTAAATGAAGGAAAGCAGTCAACCCCATGCCTGTAAGAAATGTTCATTCTAATGACGTGTGGGCATAGTTATCACTTTCCTCTAGCCCAGTGGTTCTCAAACTTGGTCCTAAGGACCCCACACAGTTCACGTTTTGCAGGTCACACAGCAGGTGCACAGGTGTAATCATTACTCAATGACACATTTTAAAAGGTCCACAGGTGGAGGTAATTATTTCACTTGATTTAGTGTGGAAACATGGAAAACATGCAGTGTTTGGGGTCCTGAGGACTGAGTTTGAGAACCTGTGCTCTAGCCAATCTCTAATATACCTTAACTGTGCGGACAGATTATATGTTTCTAAATTGGGTAGATTCAGACCCCTGTTAGTTATGGGTTGTTGTAACTTTTCTAAACTTACCCTAGCCCTTTTCCCCTCCCATATAAATTTACTGAATATACTATTAATCTCCCTCACATCGCTGCATGTTAACACAATAGGGAGTGATTTTAGTGGGTATAATAACCTGGGGAATTATATAATTTTTATCAGGCTTATTCACCTGAAGATTGATATAGGAAGTGTTTGTTCTCCAGCCCAACAATTCTCTGATGCAAGCCTTAATGGCTGGCCCAACATTAATATAGGTGTATAGAAACTGGGTTTAGTAATCAAGCATTTAGTAATTGTTTAGAAAATGTTTAGAAGAATGTATATTATGTATGGAAATTATAAAATCAAGTAACAAATAGGGGTAGGCATAAAGGAGGAACATGACATTAGAATAGATTACTATATGTTTATCTATATGTGTTCTGTGATTTTAGACAGTGTATTTAATGCCAATATAATTGCGGCTATATAGATTAATGATGTAGTGGATAATTTATATTTGTGCAGCGCAACAATAATAATAGTAATTCATTAAAATTATAAAAATATTAAAATTATAAAATATGGAAATAGGAATGTTAGAATTATAAAAGCAAAATAATAATGGAAATTTGATATCAAATGATTATTTATGGGCATATGTTTTAAGGTACATTGATGAATTATTCGATGGCATGTATTTATATGTGTGTATGTATTTTGGCCATTGACAGTTATTGCTATACACATGTGTATATGTATATATATATGTATGTATATATATATGTGTGTGTATTTGTATATATATGTGTATATGTGTAGATGTGTTATTACTATTGTTATTATATGCTTATTTTATTTTATTGTATATTTAATATTGCTATATTTATATGTAAGTGTTGAGACTAATGAATAGCAAGTAGCTAAATAGCTTATAGCCTCTGTGAATCAGTACAAGAGATAATTAAAGTGACATACCTTACCCTTACCCTATTTAAGGGTAAGTTATGGACTGATTTTCCCCATCTTGAAAAAGCTCCTAGAGAGGAGCGAAATGCATCGAAGGGGTTAAACACTGTGATCAGTGTCCAACAGCTCAGCAGCCTTTATTTTGCCACCGTTATCCCTGAAGCACGGAGAGACAGGAGCTCCCATTACACCGGAGTGTTAAAGACTAGCGGCACAGCATTGGAGGATACCGCTCTACGCATTGTGTGCCAGCAACGCGAGTAATCTGGGTCTGTGGCGCAGGACGGGTGCCGTTCCCAGTACAGCCGCTAATTTGCTGCCTATATTAACTGGCGACTCACGGCTCCGACAACGCTGAGAGCTGCATGCCGCCCATCGCCTGCTGCTTAGCGGGGAAGCGATTCGGGACTGCAGCACAGCACGGACATACACCTCACTCCAGCCGCCACTTTACCTTAACTACACAAGCCCGGTATATTACAATTACCAACTGGTTGTTACATCAAGCCTGTGCAGACTGCTCCCACTACGTGTTTATGAGAAACGGTGAGCTTTTGACCTGCTAATTGAACTTACAATAAGTTTTATCCCGCATTGGATAAAAGATCTACCAGTGGATATTATTTTATGTGGCCATATGAGTTGTTGCAACAATTGTATTGAATTATACTCTTATTTAAGAGATACATTTTATGTAGTTTTATCAATTTATATTGTATGTTTAATAAATGTTGTCTGTTTTTGATTCAGAGAGGCTAAGGTGTTATTAATTATCAATCAAGCACTCGTTATTATTGTCTAGTCACAGTAGCGCAATCTATTCCAATTTTTTCTGGCCCAACATTAATACTACATAATGCACTTAGATCTTTAGGGATCTTTACACCCAAATAGGTTATTAATTTAGAAGCCCATCTAATAGGCAATTATCTTGCCCATGACAGTTTCCTAAATCCCAGATTTAGGTACATCACCACTGACTTGCCAAAGTTTATTGAGAACCCTGATACCCTCCCGAACTCCGTCAATTTCTAGTCTATTTGAAACTTCTACTTAGGGCTAAGTTTGCTAAAATTACTCCCGTCATTATAATCATGATTCTTGGTAAATTCCCGAGTTGTATTCCTGGCTATGAAAAGTACCTGTGAGTTTGGCAGATGGTGTATTTATTTCTATTTGTGTTTTCATCCATGTTTTAAGAAGGGTTTCATGATTTCTCACCTGAGTTTGCCTTTAGTAAATTTCCGAGTTCTAAAAAATGGCGAAACACACCCGTGATTGCAATCTCGACCAGACACAAAGCTTAGTAAATTTGTTCCTTACAGCTTGGCTTATTTGAAGTATTTTGAGCATGTAATGCCTCTCCCCCACACATTACTATTTTGGACAGTTCATGGGTGACTAATTCGAAACAGGTCACATGAGTAAGGAGAAATAAGTCTTGTTTAGGGCAACCATATTTTGCAGTTGTCATGGATCTGGCAGATCCAGCACAGAATACATTTAAGTTAAGATAAATTTGCTTTCATCTTAACCAGCCTACCTAAAGTAACAAATTGGCATAAGATTCAGTCACTTATTTTTATTAATTTCCAAAATGATTGTATTGATTTCTTTCCTGTTCTGGAACTAGTTATACAAGATAAAAATGACACTAAAAAAGATTATGTGGAATAGGCATGAAGGCAATCAGTGCTGGACCTACTATATATAATTCAGTATTTTGCACATATACAGTATAACATTACAAAAAATCTGAAACATTTATCTGTGTAAAATGTGACTGCTTGTTCTAGCTTTGAATTAACTTGAAGATGTATTTCTGTTGAGGTTTCTCATTGTAATAGTAAGATCAATGATATGTCCCTATGATCCAGCTATATTTAGTTCTAATTATGGATTAATTATATGTCTCTCTTGTTTTGTATTCTCTCATGTTACAGAAACACGATACACTCTGATTCTGATGTCTGCTTCTGATAAATGATGTCAAGTCTGACTCTAAGGTTCTTGACAGATGATAATGATGTCCACCTTCCCTCATTATAGCCTGACAGCCTTTGGATTAACCATCTGGGGCAGTGTGGATGATTTTTCAGGTCTTTAAAAAAAGATCATATAGTATTCTTGTGCTGTGTCTGTTTAGGATTTTCTGCTACTACTGCACATTGTTAAACATATCATTATTCCCTGGTGAATTGTTAGGCTGCACTTAATGAATATTCATAAAGAAAAGGGCTGCATCCATTTTGTGGAGGTAACGTGCACTCGCAGGTGAATAATACCATTTAGAACACTTAGCATCATTTGTGCACCACTTGCATATGTTATGTGCTATATTATTCTTTTCAGAGAGCAGCTGTATGGGCAAACCAAATATTAGGAATAATAGGAATATTATAAGTTGTCTTAGCATTACAAATTTCAGACAACCAGCATTGTATTATTACATAAAGAAGCACCACTGATTTATAATATATTGTATTTTAACAGGAACACAAATCTGTAAAATATTGGTGCATTATTTTTAGACAAGTTATCAGTTCTTCTAAGGATCCTATTTTTCTGTAAATACTTTCACACTGAATAAAGCAGTTTACATGCTCATGTATTAGTGAATTACTTTTTGACAGATAATTTATTACCTCTTAGGTGTATAAACTTCCACTTTACAATGCATCTAGCTTTTTAATCTTGGTGAAATTGGCATAACAATTAATCTTCTGACTACCGAATGCTGAATTATCAATCATTGATGTGTTGAGATGACTAAAGCAGCCAGCAGGAATAGTTACTTTTTAAGAGCAGATGTTTTACTTAGACAAAGAACAAATCATCACTGACATTTGCTGCATGTGTGCACATTGGAACTTGTGAAGATTAATGAATTCACAAATAGCTGCATTATAGTAGGACTGCATTGATAAACAACTCAACCTTTGCAACCCCACCCAAATAACACCTCCCTGAATAATGCATCTATTTATATGTGGTGAATGTATAAATAAGTATTTTATGCTCATTTAAATTATTGCAATCTCAATTTTTGTAGACAGAGATAAGCAAATTTATTATGATTTGTCTTAAAGTTGGCAGTACTTGGCATAAAGAAAATTGCATAATAATTATAATAATCCCTTTTTTATTGCTTTAAACTAAGAGAAATATAAACAGGTATAACATAGTCTTAAGAAGTATATATTGCTGCCAAGAGGACAGTTCTTATTGTTCTATTAAGTGAAACTTTACCTTATGCAAGAAAAAGAACATTGCCTAACTGAAAGGATTGAATAGAATCCTCAGTAATAATTACTAGCAATTGACAACTTGGGCTCCAACTGAAATCAAGGTTGTAGCAACTAGCCTCTTAAACAATTATGCTGGGCACACTCTCTATATTTATCTGTCAGACATCTGACCAAACTGGCTGGTTGAAATGAAAACCTGGTAATCTGTGGGAGCAAGTGACAATGGCTGAAATAAGAATTTAAAAGTGTTCTGTTCACAAAGTCTCCAAGTTTCCAGCACTGCACAATGTAATGAAGCTCTGGGTCAGGTGATTCCTTAGAGTTCGAACTTATTTCACCAATAAAGGTGATTTCAGTGCAGAGATCAACTGTTGGACTGGTGATCAGTCCCCCATGTGACCTGCTCTATTCTCTATTAGGAGGGTGAAGTGATTTATGGAGGGATCTATGTCCTCTGGGGCATTGCGGGCTAATGTACACAGGAAATTAATTGGGGGGTTAATTAACATTTGGATAAATACAACTAGGTAAGTAGGTGTGGGTATAATTTAATAAAATTGGAGTTTATTTCCAGTGGGCGATGGTTCTGTGGTTATATATGGGCACTGGGGGGTAGGGGGATCTACTAGGTGCTCTATTACAACTGGGAGGTGGGTGTAATGCCACTGTTGGCTCTGTTGTCACTGTAGGGGTGGGGGGAACTTTTATAATGGGGCATGCAAACACTGGAGAGCAGCACAGAGCACCACGCACTCAGGTCAACTACTACACTGGGAATCCAGGTTCTTACATGCTTTAAGCAGCTGAATTACAGACACGGAGGTGGGGAGGAAAGTGTCTGTACGTAGGAGTCACAGTTATTATTACTTTTTTTTAACCCAGAGGGGACTATACTGAGGAATAAGTGGGGGATACTTACTCAAACACATGAGCACTGATACCCAATGAACTTGGTTAAGGTAACCAATCTCACCTAAATAGGTGATAGAAATTTAAAGTGGTAAATCAGTACATATACCCCCGATTTTATGGACATTCGAATGCAATATGCCAATGGTTACATTTGGCTGTATTTACAACTAACAAATGACCGCTTGCTAATGCTATTAACAATACTGCTTGGTGCCTGTGAAAAACATCTTTCCAATTTGCTTCTATAAAGTGCTGCTGATGCATACTCTCATTGTTGGTGCTTTTGATAAACATTATTGACTTGCTACTATAAAGTGCTGCTATCCCACAGAAACATTTTTTTTACTAGGAAAGAATTACATGTATACTCCCAGTGCTCTTTTCATAAAAACATCATCATCGGTTTCAGAGATATACTGTAAAAAGCATGCTAAGAATATCAATATCCGGTGCCCGCAGGGATTAAGGACCTTATTCAGAGGCGGCCGTACGGTCTACTACCGCACGGCCGCCTCAATGTTTTGCCAGTGCGCATGCGCACGAGGGAGCCGGCTCCCTCGTGCGCATGCGTGAGACCCGCTACGACCAACAGTGCTGGTCGATGTTGATTGACAGCTCGCCCCATTTGGAAGGCGGGCCGGGGGGGTGGCAGCCCAAACGGAGGTGTTCCCATGGGAATGCCTGCCGTTTGGGGGAGGCCCCACTGACATCACTAGTGATGTCAGTGGAGAGCTTCCAGCTCTGACAGAGCCAGAAGCTCTCCGGGGCTTACGACAAGTGAGACCCTACCCTAGGGTCTCGTCGTAAGCCCCGATGGTCGCGATGGTCTCTGACCATCGCAACCATCACCCGAGCGGTCGTTAGAGCTGTGGGTGTTAACCCACAGCCTAACGACTGCAACAGAGGCGGGCGATCAGGATGCAAGTGGCCGCCCAGTTTCTGAGCGACCGCTTGCATCCTCCGACCACCTCTGAATGAGGCCCTAAATGTAAAAACTTTTGATTTTATATGTGATTGCCAGCGTTCTCTTTTAATTTTTTAATTTACAATATTTTTAATTAATTTTTACTGATTGTGGAAATAAATTCATTGTTTAAATATACACAACTGGTTTGGCAGAGCTCTTATTTTTTCTTGCGCAAACACTCGAGGGTGCTAGACATCACTATACTTTTTTTTTTCCAATAAAATATTTGAATATGGTTTTTAAAAGATGTTTCAACTTAATTTAAAAAATTACAATCACAGAGTGATTTTTAGAAAAAAATATTAGACAGTTAAGTTGTTAGGGATTGACTCTTTCAAGTAAAGTCAAAAACATTTTACATATATCCTTCAAAATTTGGTTAGGGTATTTTTCTCCCTGTAAGCTTTCATGAGATAATTTGCCTGTTTGGTTAATTTTGTTTATTATTTATACAACTTCTATCATATTGTTGGTATCAACTTACTTACAAAAGGTATAGGTTTGAATAGTTTTGCTAAGAGGGCAATATACAGATAATAAACATGTGTGGTGACAAAAGGCCTCACATGCTTAAATAATTTTTTATTAATGCATACAAAAAGGTGTTAATTGAGGTTTTGTTACCTCCCCAAATTAAGGAAATTTATGTGTTTTCCATCCGTAGGATCAGATTTGTCTCAAAGTTACCTACTCCTATGATTTACTTCTCTAATTAGCAAAACTCAGACCAAAGCTGGTCCCCATTACTGTGCCCAGTATCAAAATAAAAAAAGGAAATAATTATCCAAAAGAATGAAGTATATTATTTGTACAATAAAACCTTGCTGTCACTCTGAGAATCATCAGTTAAAAGATATGTTTCTAAAAATGTATTACCACCTTGATGAGGTTTGTTGAGAGAGTGCCTGACAATTTAGAAAGTAATAACTTAATTCTCATTGAATATTTTTTATATCATCTTGAGAAAGTGTTTTGTTTTCTGTACTCTTCATAGAAAAAGTACTAGTCATACATTGCTTATGTGGGATCACAAAGAAGCAGAGTGGGAATAAAGGAAGTGATATATGCAAATTAACAAATTAGCTTTGTGTAAACCAACACCTGATATGTATGTAGCCTAATGGAGTGTTGAGTGCATATTTTTATAAAGTTATAGTAAGAGGGGTGATGGGCTGTGTAACAAAAATAATATATCTTTTACCACTTTTTCCAGTGTATGATAACATATTCATTTAAGATTGTGTTGGTAAAGAGCCATAGGGTCTTAAGTACAAATCTGGTAAAATGCTGGAGCTGTAATTTGGTGACATGCCTTGGTTAAATAATCGTGTTCTACCAAATTATAAGATAAAATGACCATATATTTTTCAAGATGAGTAATGTGTTTCCAATTATATAGATTTTAAAAAAATCTACATATACTTGACTTTAGAATGTCAAGATGTGGATTTCCTAGGGATCTATCTGTAAATAGCAAATATAGAAGAAGATAATCTCTGCCAGGAAAAGCATTGTCATCCATTATATATATGCCCCATCTGTATGCCCCTCTGTTAGGCAAAAATATGTGTGTGACTACATTTAATAACATTTATATTTTCTATTCTTTAACGTTTTCATTGCTGAAGGTTCACGTCATACCTGTATCTCAAAAGGTTATACCATTGTTTGCATTTAGTACTATTTTAGTTTTGTCTTGAACATTTTATTGTTAATCTATAGACATTTTCTTGGAACAAATGGATTTTTTTAATACTTTATTGAAGAAACTATGTTACAAGTATACGTGGAAAAGTGTAGCAAATTTACAACTGTTTTTCTCCTTAACCCTTATTGCTCAGTTGTGCTATATAACTAAATTTTTTATTTTTTTATTTTTCAAAATTTATATTGTTTTTGTCAAACATAATGTAGACATTAATTCCTATGATATATAATCACATGCTCTACCACTGAATTGACTGGAGGCTGAGTACAATTCTGGTAACTAATGGTGCATACACACCAGAACGATATCAGCACAATTTGGCATATTGGCATGACAAATCATGTATATCGCCTAGTGAGTATGCACAATTGCACGCTCCCGATGGTCGCATGCGTTATCGTGTGATTGGCTGTGCTGCATATCGCATGCTGTGCCATACAAGTAATCATTCCGTCGATCATTAAATTGTGCAGTGTGTACCAGCAATCATGCAATGTCCAGGGTGAAGGCAAATCACCCAAAACATCGGCACGATTGCCGGTCATTTAGGTGTGTACCCAGCATAAGGCAGGAAAGCATTGCCTGATATGTGCTTGCTCCTCTATGGGGCTTGAGCATAAACAAGCAAAGTCCTACTGCTCTAATACTGTATCCTACATACTGTAGATTTAGTGTACGAGGTGGTACTGAATGATTTGCAGCTAATTGAATCCCCCTTCCCTAGAATAGCTATTTCATACAATTAAACTTCATTATTATTTTTATCTGGGGCAGGCATAGGCAACTATTTAAACAAGGTGGCACTCAATGTTGTTATGAGTGACATCTGCTGTATCAGGCCCTCTCCTACTATGCAGTGCTACGAGCTTTTCGGAAACCAGACCCTCTCCAAATTGGAGAACCCAAGGTTGGCCTGCATACCCAGTGAAGCCTGGGCCCCCGGTGAGTGAACATTGCCACCTTTAGTCCTGCCACAGTTGAATAATAGTTGAAAATTCTGAGCATGTCTTCATCTCCAGACTACAAATTATCAATCTAACCTGACAAACTAGTTTCAAAAATGGAAAGACAGGGATACCACATAATTTGTAGTACTCATCTATTATTCTTCTTTATAATGTTTGTTTGTTTACTGTGTCTACTACTGGTCTAGGGGATGTCTACAGGATGTGTGGGGTATGGCTGGAGGATGACATTGTGATTCACAGAGATACTATAGCAAGACACTATGTGGCAAGGGTACCATTACACTGGCCCAGTATGGGACTGGCTATAATGTAAATACTACTCCTATTGGCAGTAAGAGTATTAATGTAGAGCTGTTATTTTTACATCTATCCCTCTATGACTTTGCTAAAACAGAAATAAAATGTATCCTGTCTCCAAAGCAAGAGTCATATAATCTTTTACATGACTGAAATCCGAACACTCCCCTTAAATCCATAGTGCAGCCACTGGCATTAAACTTATATATGTAATAGTTGCGAGGAAAACGGAGCCTTGAATTGAGAAGTAAACACTTGAAGGACATATTTTATTTAGGACTCCTGTCACTAAATAGCAGTATTCAGTCTTTATCATGGACAATGCATTTCACTGTGCTCACTGCTGTACATTCCAAGGACGAGGGCAGACTATTAAACTGATGTCAATGTGTTAGCTAACAATGCAATACAAATTTCAGCTCTGTGGTATTTTCATGCTTTAGCTGGATTAGTGAATAAAGGTCACATTTTAATGGAGAGGGGAGTGCTGTGTTTTTGTTTTCATATCTGTAATAAACCTTTTACAAGATAACTGATTTCTTCTCTCCTGAGCTGCTGAGCCAAAACATTCTGGAAGGGTGTAATATAGGGTCCCATTTGCCCAGTTAACACCCCATTTGCTCAGGGAACACTTAAAATCTTGGTCTTCCACTTCCCCACATCCCCATCAACTCTATGTCAAAGGTGTTTTTCTATCACAGACACTATTACAAATGTATGTAATTTCTGACTACATAATTCTTGGGCTACACGTACTAAAACTCCACTTACCGTGGAGAAAATGAAGCTCTTGCATCACCTGTTATCATGGCAAAGCAGGAAGCGTTGTTTACTAAGAAGAATTGGCATACCATAGAGGGTGAACGAAAAAGTCACCCCCTCGGCTAAATCAGAAGATGCAAATAGTGGGCCTGAGCGTACACTTCCTCGATGCGTATGCAAATATTTGAAAGTGCTGCTGCGGGGAGCGATCGCTCGCCAAGGCATAAGCACGCCCATTTTACCTGTACGAGCATTCATTTTGTGTATGCAGACTCCCCTTAGTGAATGCAGAGACGCCCACTGCCCCACGTCATCTCCTGGAAGTTTGTGAAAACATTGGTACATCGACCTCTATCAGATGTGAGCGCAGTGCTTGTGGTAGCTTTTTTCTACCGCAAACATTGCGAGGAAAACAGAGTAAAAAAATGGCTGGTGACGTGTACTATGACGCTGCCTGTTAATTATGCACGCCTCTAAAACGGCATTGAAACACACAGGCATGCCTACATTTGCACCTCCACTCCCCCGTTTTTACTGGACTGCCCCTGTTACCACCCACAAATGGCCACTCCTGTCACTCACTCTGCTGGGCTGGCTTTGCTGAGCGAGCGACGGCTCTGCGAACGCACTGTGTAGTTTGCGCACGCGCACTGCTATGCATACACATGCGCTGATTAGCAACCATCGGCAATAGCGAGCGCACTGCGGATAGCGTCCGGGTCTGAATCAGGCCCAGTGTCTTTATTGATGTCTGTGCATGCACGGTATGTTTAAGCTGCAGTGGACTCATCTGATGTCTCCCATGCAGAAGCTGCGGTATGAGAAATTGTTTTGTACAATCTTTATTAACAAATTGACAAGGCACTTCCTGTTTCCCTTTCTTCACGTGAGAAGCAGCATATATTAGTAGCTAGGGGTGACATAACAGGGCTACTGAAGATGCTCAATGGCAAGTGACATTTCTTCTTAGTGATAACTGGGTCAGCTAGTGCCTCTATAGGTGCATATGGCAGCACCAATTAGCTTTTGCAAGCAGTAAACATAGAAATCCCTTTGGTCCATATCAAGAAGCGATATGTACAATGTTTTTCTCAGTCTTTTTGTTTTTCCCCTTTCTCTCCCATTAGTAAATGGTAAAGAATAAGTTAAAATATGTTAAATAATAAAAGAACTAACTTATTTAATCACTGCTGGATATTGTCCAGAGAATGACTGGAAAGAATATACATAATTACATAAAAAAATCGATTTGAGGCAGCATAGACACCCAGAAGAAATTCTATTTGTGAGATTTAAAGTTGACCCACAACTGACTCATCTTCAAATAAACCAAAACAGAGCACCAGTAGTTAGGTAGAACATCAGGCACACACCAAAGACTAGTAAAATAAACCAATCAAGTTTTTTTACCTGCTCAGTTCACAATAAATTAAACTTAAATCAATATAGCATGTGCAACTCTATGGAGTGTGATGAAAGATATGTAATGTTGGTTGTCAAAAGGCAACCTACAGTATGTTTATGCACCTGCTATTTGAATGGCCCCCAAAGACTTTAATGCTCATGTCTTGGACAGCAGATCCCTTCAACTGGCTCACAGGAAAGAGCTAATTAGAAACAGGTGCTTTAACCCACAGCAGCCAATCAGATTTTAGCTTTCTATTAGACTGACAATACTGTACTGTTGAAATCTGACACCTTAATGTTCATGGGTTACTACAATACAGCAAAGTAGAGTACATTATTGATCTATTTAACTTGTAATTAATAGGGATGTGCAGGCTCGGATAGGTTCGAGTTTGCACGTGGAGTTCGGATTTTTCCCTCCAAAAAAACGGAACTCAGAACGAGGCAAAACGTCATCTTACATGGACGAACATCATCATTCCTGGTCTTTTGTCCAGGAATGATGATGTTCGTCCATGTAAGATGACGTTTTGCCTCGTTCTGAGTTCCGTTTTTTTGGAGGGAAAAATCCGAACTCCACGTGCAAACTCGAACCTATCCGAGCCTGCACATCCCTAGTAATTAATAAGCTGCAAATATTGTATTTGAATCTATATTAGACTATGTAATTTGTAAGATAAGTGATATTGCTTCTGTGCTATGTTATAAGATTGTTTTCTACCAAATATAATTCCTTATATTATGATTATACATATTGATCTGTTTTGGTCATTACAACCTTGTATAACATCACAGTGAATAAAACAACTATTAAAAAGGGGATGAATAATACAACCCTTTCAGAGCACAAGCGGTTTGTTGATTAGGGTCGGGGCCCCTTGCGCTAGCTGTTTGTGCTGGAGTGTGAATGTAGCTGCATGGATTAATTATGCTATTTCTCATACAGGCCTACAGAAGTAACAGAGGACTGATGCTGAAGAATAATTAGCAGTACATGTATTGAGAACAGGTGGAGGCTAGCAGGACCGGCTCTGGATTTATTAGCAAATAGGATATCTTGGAGCAGACTGCAATTATACTGGAACTGAGTGCTAGAACACTAATGGAGTAGGGTACAATGATACATGCTGTGAAGCAATACTGTAGCAGGTGTGCTGGATTAATCTGAAGATAAATGCTGTGAATCAATTACTGGAGCAGGTGTGCTGGAAAACACTGAGGCAGAATTTTTGTAATGCAAATACTAGAGCAGATTTTCTGGTTCGAACTGGGGAAGAATGTTGTGAAGCAATACTGGAGCAGGCTTGCTGAACAGTACTGGAGCAGAATGCTGTGGCGTAATAGTGAAGCATGTACTGAATTAGGAGCCAGGATACTGATCATCAGAGAGAGATGTTGTACTGGCAATGTGCTGTCAGCAGTTCCTGGTTTAAATTTGGCACCCTGAGTGCTGATAGGATGGGTGAGACCCAGAATGTTGAGAGCTGGTTAAACAGAATAGATCATGTGATACAGTCCAAGATGGCATCACCCATAATACAGGAACTGCCAGGAGTGGAACGCCAGCCATATTTACAGATAAGTGACCACAGGTCTCAGAGATGCCGCAGGCAGCCATCAGGGACACAGATGACAGTAAGATGACACTGCCGGACCCAGTAACAAGGACCTGGACCCTAATGTGTGACAAATCTGTTATATTAAACAAATGCTTACCAAATACAAAATCTGAGGCTTGGAATCATATGTATATGTGGAATGATTAATAATAATTACTGTGTATATTTAAATTAAATTGTAGTATTCAATTCTTTATAAAAATTATTTTTGCAAATACATTTTTTGACTACCTTATTATGAGTTATATATATTTCAATAATGCTTTACATGTGCCAATAGGGGGATTTAAGTAATATGCACAAATATTATTTTGTTATAAGCCACATAAAATATCTCAAAGTTACAAGGATTTTTCTTTTAATTTCACTAGGAATTTATAAAGTTTTATATTAACACTGAAAAACCAGTTCAGTTTTTCTGTTGATGCATGACCTTTGGGAGTTGTCATGTTGTTAGAAAATACATTTTATGGCTTGAGAATCCCATCTGTATGCACATAATTAGCAGTTATATTTATTGCTTAATGTTAGCTTTATAACTTTTGCTGCAATATACAGTATTTATGAAGTTTATAAGCACAGTATGACGACAGTCTAAATGAAGGAATTTTCACCCGAATACCCACATTTGCAAGAAAAACATTTGTAATTAAATTAATTATAATTTTGGCACCAATGTATATAAAAGCAATGAATGTAGGAATTATTTTAAGAAAAATGTGCAAGAAGTTGCAGAATGACCCTTCCCTTTCCTTTTCATTTTTATATTGTCACATGCCAAAGTCTGGGACCCCGTTACCAGGTCCAGCACTGTCACTTTGTGGCCCTCATTGTCCCTGCTGTCCCACCATTCTGAACCATGGGTGCTGGATTACATGACCTAATCTGTTTACCAGCATCCAGTAACTTCAGTCACATGTTCCACCCAGCCTATCTGCGCATAGAGCGCCCTATTTAAACAAGGAACTGCTGACAAGATATTTCCAGTACAACATCTCTCTCGGCCTGATTCAGACCCAGACGCTAAGCCACGAACGCACACTATACCCAATTGTCACCTGTCTGTGCATGCGTATGCGTCAATATGCGCATGCGCGAGATACTCACTGTGCTTGGGAATTTTGCTCTCGTAGTACACAGACTGGATGCTACTTTGAGTGACAGTGCCATTTGTGGGTGGTAAAAGGGGAAGGTGCTTGTGAACAGGGGAGGAGTGGTGCTATGAACGCAGGCGTGTCTGGGGATCAAAATGGAGTTTTATGGGTGTGCTTAACTAACATGGAAGCGTCAATGTACACGTCACTTGTTTGTATTTCAGCCTGCAGTGATCGCAGTGCTTGTGGTAGGGTAGGGTCGACCTCAAGGGCTGCGAGTAGCTCCGATGGCTCTCGATGTACTGATTAATCATACACTGATTAATCATACACTTACTGCTAAGAGAGAAAAGTGGGCGTCTTTAGACCAGCGTGCGTTTGCTCTGCCGTCGCCCTCTAAGACATAAAGGGCATTCTTAAGCCTTGCCATGTGATCGCGGAATTTGCATACCCTGCCCGTTATGGCAACGAAAGTGCGCTGCTTTGTGTCCTGGTCTGAATCGCCCCCTCAGTGCCAAGTGCTATGACAGTTTGTACTGGCCTAATGGAGTCAGCAGGGTAACCGACCCTAAATATGGACCCAGTCTAATATTTGGCTAGCAGACTGGAAACACAAGAAGCTAATCAAGGCCAATTCATGCAATTTCTGCAGGACTAATCAATTTACATGGACTAAATTCAAGTATATCTGAGTAATAAGCCACAGCACCAGATGCTTGATCAAATAAGGTCCAGATCTCTGCCTCCGGCCTCTAGGCTCCACCTAGCTACTCCAACTAAGTATGATGGAAATCCTAAAACTTGCTGAAGTTTTCTGAACCAAAGCAGTATTCACTTTGAACTGCAGTCTTCGACCTTACGTACAGCAAGAACTAAGATTGCCTACATCATGTCTCAACTCTCTGGCAAGCTCTGATATGTGCATCTCACCTGTAGGAAAGATCTCTATAAGACCATGGTAACTTCTCCACTACATTTCATAGGAAATTTGATGAGCATGGAAGAACAACATCTTCAGCATCTGACAGTTTTATGACTTTGTCAAGGCTCACTTACTGTGGGACAATTTTTTGTGTAGTTCAAAACTCCTCATCAGAATTTCAGTGAAATAATTAGGCTCTCATTTCTATCTTCTGGCAATGCCTCTCATACAGAATTAAAGATGCAATAGCTGCTCGAAAAATTACCCACCAGCCTAGGTGACCTGATATCCCTTTGCAATGGGGTAGACCTCCACTTCCGTGAAAGAGCCCACAAAAGGGGTAGAGTGGAGTGTTCCAATGTTCATCCTTCTCTATACTTTCAGCCTTCACCTCCCAACCTATGCAAATAGGCCATTCTCCTCTCACCCCAAAAGAATGAGAGAAATGATTTAGAGAAAACATATGTCCTTTGCTTGTGTACTGTCAGTAGTGCTTCTGACACCCAATTCCAGTGTAATTGCAGTTTGCTATAAGATATCCTACATACTTCTGCAGCCACAGGCTAACCTGCTAGCCTGCACCTCTTCTCTATATCTGTACTACCCATTTTGCAGCAACAGCCTTCTGCTAGCACTATTGGCCTGCATGAGTAATAGCATTATTATTAGGCCATCCAGCTTCACTCACTCCTCCAGCACATACATCAAGCTCAAGGACTCTCAACCTAAATCAATAAACCCCTAGTCCCATGGCATAAAGTTTTGACAGCTAATTTATTACAAGTATTTTGTGGGAAATTCCCCAAAAAAACAGTTTTCTGGGGATCCCCACAAAATGTAATCATCCCTAGATTCAAAATGCAAAAACAGCCCTCAAGTTTCTATGTGGACTGTTAAACTGTCCTATATACCAAGCACTCTGGAGCTTGGCCCGGCAGCTAATGTCATTTGAAGATGGCATTAACCATAGTAGTCTATGAGCTTCTCCATCGCAAATGTTATCTTCCAGATGCCTTCCTATTGGCTCACACTGATGCATGCACATGCTTATGGCACCACAACTTTTAGAAAGGCAAGCAGTAATTTACATGACTGCATTGTTAGTTGGGGTAAAATTTTCAAGTGCATTTTATATTTGGTATTGGTAAAAATTCCCCTTGTTTGCCACACTGGGATGTGATTGAGTTAGGTAGGTATATAATAAAGTGTTATTATACACAGTGTGTGTGTCTGTGGTTATTTAACTATTTATTTTACTGTGAGTGTATGGGTGCTGGCTTCCTGCTGGCACTGATAGTTCTACAAGTGCAAAGGACAGGAATGCTGGCACCTGTAATTCCACTGTAAAATATAATAGTTACAAACTATTTCCCCACACTATTACCCCCGTACCCACAGCCCAGGGGTGTGGGGAAGAACTGTCGGCTTTAGACTATCGGGGGAGGGGGGCCTTTATTGGGGGTTCTCACCTCCCCTGAGATCTCCATCTTGGGCTGACTGGTTTCGGGTGATAATGCTTTAGTCGGGGAGACCAAGGGATAAGGTCACTTGACTGTGGCAATACACCCCGGTAGGTTTGGGTCTGGTGCTGGTTTTTAAATATAGGGGGACCCCTACAAATTTTTTAGTCCCTTATATTTAAGGTGTTGGTTCCTATACTACAGGAAACCCTACATGTTTTTTTCCCCATAATTATAGGAACCAGGACTGGCTGAGCAGTTAAATGTAACCCTTAACATGACAGTAAACACAAAAGCAGGCTGCACATATTTCATTGATATGTGCAGGCTGCTTGTTCAGGGTGGAAAGTCGGGTAGGCAACTTGGCGCATCAACATGGACAGGATCGATCAAATACACCATCGAACAACACAATCCTGTCAAAACAGGGTGCTTGGTAAATTTCTGATTTTATTAGTGGAAAAAAACCCCGTTTTTTTATCTATCCTATCCGTGTTTAAAAACAGGAGAAATCAGGACCAACACGAATCTTAGTAAATTTACCCCCTAGAGTCTATACGCCATACGGCGCAAGACACCCGGCATGACTGAGCTGCTCCGAGAGATGTGGTTTATAGTGTTTTTTTATTTTATTTTATTATTGCGTCACAGACACAATGAGACACCACCTAAAGTGTACTAGAGAGACTGGGCTGCAAATTGAATTGCGCAGAAATTAGTTTTAAACACGTACAGTAGAAAATCGCAGTAGAAAGCACAAGGAAATTTGGTGTCAGAAAAAGCCTTCATGTACAGATTCAGCTTCATTCACGCACAGATGTACAAATATGATGCACATTTTACCTGAGAAAAATGTTCGGCTTAGTTGTGCAGGACCCTGGCGCACCAAGAGTGGGGTGTTTGGCGCAACTGAATCCACGTTGTATGAGAAAACATTAGGTTTTCCACTGCTTGATAAGCTGCCATCACCATAAGGTCAATGGGTACAGTAAGCACAGCAGGTTAAGGTATTATTAACCCTTTTACCTTTTGGTAAAAAGCAGTGAAAAGCCTTTTTTTGGCGATTTGATAATAAGTTAGCTTATCACTGCTTCATAAATGGAGTCCCTAATCTTTCATTAATGTAAAGTTAGTTTTAAATACTAGCTCATAAATTGAGTAAACAATTCTTATGGCAAGTAATGTGCAAGCTGAAACATTCAATAAACAAAAATAAATTACATGTTAAAGATTATAATCAATACCTACAATACATATAAATTAATGCACTTAATTGAAAACATCTGTCAGGTAAGGCCTAACAAATGTCCTCAGGGCACTGTACATCAACTTCAGTTAAAGATGACATTGCAGTGGATCAATAGAACACAAAGGAAACTGTATTTCATTTAAATCAGTGTTCTGTCACTGTCCTCCCTAAACACTTCAGGGCTGTTCGTAGAATTGATGTTACTGTATTGTCCAGTCACAAAACCATAACAAAAACAGCAATAACACAGAACACAGATAGAGATTTATAGCATACATCTGGTCAAAACAAAAACGGCTGAACAATAACATAGTGTAAAATTGAATTAGGTCAAGAACATTTTATTAAATATTATTTTTTTACAAAATCGTGTTGAATATACTGTATTTTTTTAAACGCTGTATACCATAAAAATAGCAATTTTTATGGTACATAGTAGTGATGGCCATTGACTGTTACATCGATGGCTGATGGGTTCAGCCATCTATAGAAACATCAATTGCTTGAAATCACAGCTGCCAATGTTTCCTTAACATCGGCTGGGGGGCTGCCATCCACATATGTATATATATATATATATATATATATATATATTCCTATATATATTAATTCCTATAGATTCTGCTTGTTAGGCAGCTGTGGTTATATACACGAAGTGTGAAATCACAAAGTGTGCTAACATAACAGTTAATCAAACAGTTGAACAAACATTGACCAACATCTAATGTAATTTCAGATTAAAAATACTGTGATTTCTTTAAATTCTGTCCAAAAAAAACTTTCCTAAAACTAGGGGTGTGCACCGGCCACTTTTCGTGTTTTGTGTTTTGGTTTTGGATCTGGATCTTTCTTCGTGTTTTGGATCTGGATTGGTTTTGCCAAAACCACCCTTCCGTGTTTTGGGTTCTGGGTTTTGTGTTTTGGATCTGTATTTTTTTGAAAAAAAGCATAAAAACAGCTAAAATCACAGAATTTGTAGGTTTTTCTGCTCCTATGCTATTATTAACCTCAATAACCTTAATTTCCACTCATTTCCAGTCTATTCTGAACACCTCACACCTCACAATAGTGTTTTTATGTCCAAAAGGTTGCACCGAGGTAGCTGGATGACTATGCTAAGCGACACGAGTGGGCGGCACAAACACGTGACCCATCTAGGAGTGACACTGCAGTGGCAGACAGGATGGCAGTTAGAAAAACTAGGCCCCAAACTGTACATAATGCAAAGAAAAAAAGAGGTGCAAGATGGAATTGTCCTTGGGCCCTCCCACCCACCCTTATGTTGTATAAACAGGACATGCACACTTTAACAAATCAATCATTTCAGCGCCAGGGTCTGCCACACAACTGTGGCTGAAATGATTGGTTCGTTTGGGCCCCCACAAAACAAGCTGGCAATTAATGTGTCCCTGCACAAACTGGCTCTACGGAGGCAAGATGTCATCCTCATCCTCCTCATCCACCGATTCCTCACCCTCTTCAGTGTGTACATCCTCATCCTCACAAAGTATTAACTCGTCCCCACTTGAATCCACCACCACAGGTCCCTCTGTACGTTCTGGAGGCTGGTCTCCCTGGAAGAGCTGATAATTCATTTTGATGAACATCATCTTCTCCACATTCTGTGGAAGCAACCTCCTACGCCTTTCGCTGACAAGGTTCCCGGCTGCACTAAACACTCTTTCGGAGTACACACTGGAGGGGGGGCAACTCAGGTAAAATAGAGCCAGTTTGTACAGGGGCCTCCAAATTGCCTCTTTTTCCTGCCAGTACAGGTATGGACTGTCTGACATGCCTACTTGGATGCTGTCACCGATGTAATCCTCCACCATTCTGTCAATGGTGACAGTATCATATGCAGTGACAGTAGACATGTCAGAAATTGTTGCCAGGTCCTTCAGTCCGGACCAGATGTCCAAACTTGGTCCTGCCTGCCCTGCATCACCGCCAGCGGGTTGCTTAGGATACCTAAGTTTTTTCCTGGCAGCCCCAGTTGCGGGAGAAAATGAAGAAGGAGCCGTTGACGTGTCACGTTCCGCTTCAGCTGACAGTGTGTTCACCAGCAGGTCTTTGCACCTCTGCAGGCTTGTGTCGGCCGGAAAGAGAGACACCACATAGGCTTTAAACCTAGGATCGAGCACGGTGGCCAAAATGTAGTGGTCTGATTTCAACAGATTGACCACCCTGGAATCCTGGCAAAGCGAATGAAGGGCTTCATCCACAAGTCCCACATGCCGAGCGGAATCGCTCCGTCTTAGCTCCTCCTTCACTTTCTCCAGCTGCTTCTGCAAAAGCCTGATGAGGGGAATGACCTGACTCAAGCTGGCAGTGTCTGAACTGACTTCACGTGTGGCAAGTTCGAAGGGCTGAAGAACCTTGCACAACACGGAAATCATTCTCCACTGCGCTTGAGTCAGGTGCATACCCCCTCCTTTGCCTATGTCATAGGTGGATGTATAGGCTTGTATGGCCTTTTGCTGCTCCTCCATCCTCTGAAGCATATAGAGGGTTGAGTTCCACCGCGTCACAACCTCTTGCTTCAGGTGATGGCGGGGCAGGTTCAAGAGTGTTTGCTGGCGCTCCAGTCTTCGGCACGCAGTCGCTGAATGGCGAAAGTGGCCAGAAATTTTTCGGGCCACCCAAAGCGTCTCCTGCACGCCCCTGTCGCTTTTCAGAAAATTCTGCACCACCAAGTTTATTGTGTGAGCAAAACATGGGACGTGCTGGAATTTGCCCAGATGTAATGCCCGCACAATATTGGTGGCGTTGTCAGATATCACAAATCCCCAGGAGAGTCTAAGTGGGGTAAGCCACTGGGCGATGATTTCCCTCAGTTTCTCTAAGAGGTTGTCGGCGGTGTGCCTCTTACTGAAACCGGTGATACACAGCGTAGCCTGCCTTGTAACGAGCTGGCGTTTCTGAGATGCTGCTACTGGTGACGCTGCTGCTGTTGCTGCGTAAGGTGATACATCTACCCAGTGGGCTGTCACAGTCATATAGTCCTTAGTCTGCCCTGTTCCACTTGTCCACATGTCCGTGGTTAAGTGGACATTGTGTACAACGGCATTTTTCAGGACACTGAGGACACTTTTTCTGACGTTTCTGTACAGTCTCGGTATCGCCTGCCTAGTGAAGTGGAATCTAGACGGGATTTGGAACCGGGGACACACTACCTCCATCAATTGTCTAAATCCCACTGCACTAATGGCGGATACCGGACGCACGTCTAACACCAACATAGCAGTCAAGGCCTCAGTTATACGTTTTGCTTCAGGATGACTGCTGTCGTACTTCATCCTCCTCGCTAAGGACTGTTGGAGGGTCAATTGTTTAGTAAAAGTAGTGGTGTTCCTACTTCCTCTCTGGGATGATGAACGACTCCCAGCAGCAGCAGCAACAGCAGCAGCGGCAGCAGTAGGCGTAGCAATGCAGGATCCTCCGGAGGAATCCCGGATAGGAGAGTCAGTCATGCCAGTGATATGGCCTGCAGGACTACTTCCGATCCTGACTAAGGAGGAAATTGACGAGGAGGGAGTTGACGGTGTGGTTTGCAGGCGCTTGGATACAACAGGACAACGGGATTTAGGTGTCCCTGGACTGCTTACGGTCTGAGCCAAAGTTTCTGAACTTGACAGTAACTTTTTATGAACGCGCTGCAGGTGCCGTATAAGGGAGGATGTTCCTAGGTGGTTGACGTCCCTACCCCTACTTATTTCACCTTTACATATGGTACATATGGCAAGACAGTTGTTGTCCGGATTTGGATAGAAATATTGCCAGACCAAAGAGGTGGAATGTTTGGTCTTCTGCCCAGGCATGACCGTGATGGGCTTTTTCATCCCACGGACAACAACTGTCTCCCCCGGAGCCTGATTTAAACAAACCACATCACCATCAGAATCCTCCTCGCCAACTTCCTCCTCAGCGCCAGCTACACCAGTATCCTCATCCTGTTGTACTTCAACAGTGACATCTTCAATTTGCATATCAGCAAGTGGACTGTGGGTGCTCCTTTCAGCACTTGCAGGGGGCGTGCAAATGGTGGAAAGAGCCACCTCTTCCCGTCCAGTGCTGGGAAGGTCAGGCATCGCAACCACCACCACACTTGGACTCTCCTTGGGGATTTGTGATATCTTCTTAGAAAGCACAGTTCTTCGCTGTGCTTTTGCCAGCTTAACTCTTTTGATTTTTTTAGTGGGAGGAGTGCTTCCATCGTCATGTGAAGCTGAACCACTAGTCATGAACATACTAGGGATCGACCTTAGCCGTTCCTTGCCACTCCGTGTCGTAAATGGCATATTGGCAAGTTTACGTTTCTCTTCAGCTGATTTAAATGTCTTTTTCAAGGTCATTTTCCTGAACTTTGCCATTTGGGATTGTATGTGCCCTCTACTATGACATTGGGCATCGGCCTTGGCAGACGACGTTGATGGCATGTTATCGTCTATGTCATGACTAGTGGCAGCAGCTTCAGCACTAGGAGGAAGTGGTTCTTGATCTTTCTCTATTTTATTTTTATCGGAGAAAGTTTGGTCCTCCATTTATGTTATATCGATTTGATATATACGTGCGGCTAAACACAGAAAATAATTTTTTTTTTGGTTTGGACTGGAGTGTACTTTGTGGGTTACAGCACCCTTTAACGGTCAAGCCAGCCGGCCCTTTACTTATGACACAGGCGCACTCTTGGCACTACTTTGTTGATGCACGTGCGGCTACTGCGCACACAATTCACAAACACAGAAAATAATTTTTTTTTGGTTTGGACTGGAGTGTACTTTGGGGGTTACAGCACCCTTTAACGGTCAAGCCAGCCGGCCCTTTACTTATGACACAGGCGCACGCTTGGCACTACTTTGTTGATGCACGTGCGGCTACTGCGCACACAATTCACAAACACAGAAAATAATTTTTTTTTGGTTTGGACTGGAGTGTACTTTCGGGGGTTACAGCACCCTTTAACGGTCAAGCCAGCCGGCCCTTTACTTATGACACAGGCGCACGCTTGGCACTACTTTGTTGATGCACGTGCGGCTACTGCGCACACAATTCACAAACACAGAAAATAATTTTTTTTTAGGTTTGGACTGGAGTGTACTTTCGGGGGTTACAGCACCCTTAACGGTCAAGCCAGCCGGCCCTTTACTTATGACACAGGCGCACGCTTGGCACTACTTTGTTGATGCACGTGCGGCTACTGCGCACACAATTCACAAACACAGAAAATAATTTTTTTTTGGGTTTGGACTGGAGTGTACTTTCGGGGGTTACAGCACCCTTAATGGTCAAGCCAGCCGGCCCTTTACTTATGACACAGGCGCACGTTTGGCACTACTTTGTTGATGCACGTGCGGCTACTGCGCACACAATTCACAAACACAGAAAATAATTTTTTTTTTGGTTTGGACTGGAGTGTACTTTCGGGGGTTACAGCACCCTTAACGGTCAAGCCAGCCGGCCCTTTACTTATGACACAGGCGCACGCTTGGCACTACTTTGTTGATGCACGTGCGACTACTGCGCACACAATTCACAAACACAGAAAATAATATTTTTTTTGGTTTGGACTGGAGTGTACTTTCGGGGGTTACAGCACCCTTAACGGTCAAGCCAGCCGGCCCTTTACTTATGACACAGGCGCACGCTTGGCACTACTTTGTTGATGCACGTGCGGCTACTGCGCACACAATTCACAAACACAGAAAATAATTTTTTTTTTGGTTTGGACTGGAGTGTACTTTCGGGGGTTACAGCACCCTTAACGGTCAAGCCAGCCGGCCCTTTACTTATGACACAGGCGCACGCTTGGCACTACTTTGTTGATGCACGTGCGACTACTGCGCACACAATTCACAAACACAGAAAATAATATTTTTTTTGGTTTGGACTGGAGTGTACTTTCGGGGGTTACAGCACCCTTAACGGTCAAGCCAGCCGGCCCTTTACTTATGACACAGGCGCACGCTTGGCACTACTTTGTTGATGCACGTGCGGCTACTGCGCACACAATTCACAAACACAGAAAATAATTTTTTTTTGGTTAGGACTGGAGTGTACTTTCGGGGGTTACAGCACCCTTTAACGGTCAAGCCAGCCGGCCCTTTACTTATGACACAGGCGCACGCTTGGCACTACTTTGTTGATGCACGTGCGGCTACTGCGCACACAATTCACAAACACAGAAAATAATTTTTTTTTTGGTTTGGACTGGAGTGTACTTTCGGGGGTTACAGCACCCTTAACGGTCAAGCCAGCCGGCCCTTTACTTATGACACAGGCGCACGCTTGGCACTACTTTGTTGATGCACGTGCGGCTACTGCGCACACAATTCACAAACACAGAAAATAATTTTTTTTTTGGTTTGGACTGGAGTGTACTTGGGGGTTACAGCACCCTTTAACGGTCAAGCCAGCCGGCCCTTTACTTATGACACAGGCGCACGCTTGGCACTACTTTGTTGATGCACGTGCGACTACTGCGCACACAATTCACAAACACAGAAAATAATATTTTTTTTGGTTTGGACTGGAGTGTACTTTCGGGGGTTACAGCACCCTTAACGGTCAAGCCAGCCGGCCCTTTACTTATGACACAGGCGCACGCTTGGCACTACTTTGTTGATGCACGTGCGGCTACTGCGCACACAATTCACAAACACAGAAAATAATTTTTTTTTTGGTTTGGACTGGAGTGTACTTTCGGGGGTTACAGCACCCTTAACGGTCAAGCCAGCCGGCCCTTTACTTATGACACAGGCGCACGCTTGGCACTACTTTGTTGATGCACGTGCGACTACTGCGCACACAATTCACAAACACAGAAAATAATATTTTTTTTGGTTTGGACTGGAGTGTACTTTCGGGGGTTACAGCACCCTTAACGGTCAAGCCAGCCGGCCCTTTACTTATGACACAGGCGCACGCTTGGCACTACTTTGTTGATGCACGTGCGGCTACTGCGCACACAATTCACAAACACAGAAAATAATTTTTTTTTTGGTTTGGACTGGAGTGTACTTTCGGGGGTTACAGCACCCTTAACGGTCAAGCCAGCCGGCCCTTTACTTATGACACAGGCGCACGCTTGGCACTACTTTGTTGATGCACGTGCGGCTACTGCGCACACAATTCACAAACACAGAAAATAATTTTATTTTGGTTAGGACTGGAGTGTACTTTCGGGGGTTACAGCACCCTTTAACGGTCAAGCCAGCCGGCCCTTTACTTATGACACAGGCGCACGCTTGGCACTACTTTGTTGATGCACGTGCGGCTACTGCGCACACAATTCACAAACACAGAAAATAATTTTTTTTTGGTTAGGACTGGAGTGTACTTTCGGGGGTTACAGCACCCTTTAACGGTCAAGCCAGCCGGCCCTTTACTTATGACACAGGCGCACGCTTGGCACTACTTTGTTGATGCACGTGCGGCTACTGCGCACACAATTCACAAACACAGAAAATATTTTTTTTTTTGGTTTGGACTGGAGTGTACTTTCGGGGGTTACAGCACCCTTAACGGTCAAGCCAGCCGGCCCTTTACTTATGACACAGGCGCACGCTTGGCACTACTTTGTTGATGCACGTGCGACTACTGCGCACACAATTCACAAACACAGAAAATAATATTTTTTTTGGTTTGGACTGGAGTGTACTTTCGGGGGTTACAGCACCCTTAACGGTCAAGCCAGCCGGCCCTTTACTTATGACACAGGCGCACGCTTGGCACTACTTTGTTGATGCACGTGCGGCTACTGCGCACACAATTCACAAACACAGAAAATAATTTTTTTTTTGGTTTGGACTGGAGTGTACTTTCGGGGGTTACAGCACCCTTAACGGTCAAGCCAGCCGGCCCTTTACTTATGACACAGGCGCACGCTTGGCACTACTTTGTTGATGCACGTGCGACTACTGCGCACACAATTCACAAACACAGAAAATAATATTTTTTTTGGTTTGGACTGGAGTGTACTTTCAGGGGTTACAGCACCCTTAACGGTCAAGCCAGCCGGCCCTTTACTTATGACACAGGCGCACGCTTGGCACTACTTTGTTGATGCACGTGCGGCTACTGCGCACACAATTCACAAACACAGAAAATAATTTTTTTTTTGGTTTGGACTGGAGTGTACTTTCGGGGGTTACAGCACCCTTAACGGTCAAGCCAGCCGGCCCTTTACTTATGACACAGGCGCACGCTTGGCACTACTTTGTTGATGCACGTGCGGCTACTGCGCACACAATTCACAAACACAGAAAATAATTTTTTTTTGGTTAGGACTGGAGTGTACTTTCGGGGGTTACAGCACCCTTTAACGGTCAAGCCAGCCGGCCCTTTACTTATGACACAGGCGCACGCTTGGCACTACTTTGTTGATGCACGTGCGGCTACTGCGCACACAATTCACAAACACAGAAAATAATTTTTTTTTTGGTTTGGACTGGAGTGTACTTTCGGGGGTTACAGCACCCTTAACGGTCAAGCCAGCCGGCCCTTTACTTATGACACAGGCGCACGCTTGGCACTACTTTGTTGATGCACGTGCGGCTACTGCGCACACAATTCACAAACACAGAAAATAATTTTTTTTTTGGTTTGGACTGGAGTGTACTTGGGGGTTACAGCACCCTTTAACGGTCAAGCCAGCCGGCCCTTTACTTATGACACAGGCGCACGCTTGGCACTACTTTGTTGATGCACGTGCGACTACTGCGCACACAATTCACAAACACAGAAAATAATATTTTTTTTGGTTTGGACTGGAGTGTACTTTCGGGGGTTACAGCACCCTTAACGGTCAAGCCAGCCGGCCCTTTACTTATGACACAGGCGCACGCTTGGCACTACTTTGTTGATGCACGTGCGGCTACTGCGCACACAATTCACAAACACAGAAAATAATTTTTTTTTTGCTTTGGACTGGAGTGTACTTTCGGGGGTTACAGCACCCTTAACGGTCAAGCCAGCCGGCCCTTTACTTATGACACAGGCGCACGCTTGGCACTACTTTGTTGATGCACGTGCGACTACTGCGCACACAATTCACAAACACAGAAAATAATATTTTTTTTGGTTTGGACTGGAGTGTACTTTCGGGGGTTACAGCACCCTTAACGGTCAAGCCAGCCGGCCCTTTACTTATGACACAGGCGCACGCTTGGCACTACTTTGTTGATGCACGTGCGGCTACTGCGCACACAATTCACAAACACAGAAAATAATTTTTTTTTTGGTTTGGACTGGAGTGTACTTTCGGGGGTTACAGCACCCTTAACGGTCAAGCCAGCCGGCCCTTTACTTATGACACAGGCGCACGCTTGGCACTACTTTGTTGATGCACGTGCGGCTACTGCGCACACAATTCACAAACACAGAAAATAATTTTTTTTTGGTTAGGACTGGAGTGTACTTTCGGGGGTTACAGCACCCTTTAACGGTCAAGCCAGCCGGCCCTTTACTTATGACACAGGCGCACGCTTGGCACTACTTTGTTGATGCACGTGCGGCTACTGCGCACACAATTCACAAACACAGAAAATAATTTTTTTTTTGGTTTGGACTGGAGTGTACTTTCGGGGGTTACAGCACCCTTAACGGTCAAGCCAGCCGGCCCTTTACTTATGACACAGGCGCACGCTTGGCACTACTTTGTTGATGCACGTGCGGCTACTGCGCACACAATTCACAAACACAGAAAATAATTTTTTTTTTGGTTTGGACTGGAGTGTACTTGGGGGTTACAGCACCCTTTAACGGTCAAGCCAGCCGGCCCTTTACTTATGACACAGGCGCACGCTTGGCACTACTTTGTTGATGCACGTGCGACTACTGCGCACACAATTCACAAACACAGAAAATAATATTTTTTTTGGTTTGGACTGGAGTGTACTTTCGGGGGTTACAGCACCCTTAACGGTCAAGCCAGCCGGCCCTTTACTTATGACACAGGCGCACGCTTGGCACTACTTTGTTGATGCACGTGCGGCTACTGCGCACACAATTCACAAACACAGAAAATAATTTTTTTTTTGGTTTGGACTGGAGTGTACTTTCGGGGGTTACAGCACCCTTAACGGTCAAGCCAGCCGGCCCTTTACTTATGACACAGGCGCACGCTTGGCACTACTTTGTTGATGCACGTGCGACTACTGCGCACACAATTCACAAACACAGAAAATAATATTTTTTTTGGTTTGGACTGGAGTGTACTTTCGGGGGTTACAGCACCCTTAACGGTCAAGCCAGCCGGCCCTTTACTTATGACACAGGCGCACGCTTGGCACTACTTTGTTGATGCACGTGCGGCTACTGCGCACACAATTCACAAACACAGAAAATAATTTTTTTTTTGGTTTGGACTGGAGTGTACTTTCGGGGGTTACAGCACCCTTAACGGTCAAGCCAGCCGGCCCTTTACTTATGACACAGGCGCACGCTTGGCACTACTTTGTTGATGCACGTGCGGCTACTGCGCACACAATTCACAAACACAGAAAATAATTTTTTTTTTGGTTTGGACTGGAGTGTACTTTCGGGGGTTACAGCACCCTTAACGGTCAAGCCAGCCGGCCCTTTACTTATGACACAGGCGCACGCTTGGCACTACTTTGTTGATGCACGTGCGGCTACTGCGCACACAATTCACAAACACAGAAAATATGTTATTTTTTTAGCACTTGGGGGGAGCACCCCTGATGGACAGAGCACCCCCTGGACAACACTACAGCACTCCTTTAGGACTGGGACACTGCACAGGACTTTGGAGTGGACACAGCCCCTATGGAGAACTGACTGCACAACACAGTCCAGCCAGCCCCTATGGACTTTGAAGTAGTGGACACAGCCCCTATTAACAACAGCAGCACAGCACAACACAGCCAGCCCCTATGGACTTTGAAGTAGTGGACAACAGCAGCACTACACTACACTACACTACACAGCCCTAACTCCCACCCTCCCTCTTCACTGTCCACAGCCGAGTGAGAAAATGGCGCCGACGTGTGTACCTTATATAGGATCCAAAACCCGCGAGACTCGGAAGGCGGGAAGATGACGTTTTGCCTCGATTTCAGATCCGAGTCAGGCGGGAAAAGTCGAGCCTGACTCGGATCGGACTCGGATCGGGGGGGCTCGGGGGGGTTCGGATTTCAGAAATCCGAACCCGCTCACCCCTACCTAAAACTCACCATGTACTACACATTTCTTTTCATCTTAACACTCCATTGTATTTTCTCTAAGGATATAACATCCTTAACTCTCCCTACATCTCACCTTTCTATGCTCATTGCAACCCTACTGCAGGGGCATATCTACCCATTGGCCAGGATGGCACTTGCCAGGGGCGCCAGCCAAAGAGGGGGCGCCATTCGACAGTGCCACCAGCAGCCAATGGGTGGATTACCCCAGGGGCTTGAACTAGCCCCGATAGTCCCCCGGGTCCCACAAGTGTAGGGCAGACTGCTAGTCCCCTGGGTCCCACAAGTGTAGGGTGAGAGCGGTCTGCCCTACACAGCCACCGGCTGTGCATGTTTTTTTCTGGTTCAGCACGGGGGGGGAGAGTGGCTACTATATACTACTGGGGGCACGTTAAGGTGGGGGTATGGCCGCTACTGGGAGCACTGTATAGGGGGAGCCGCTACTGGGGGCATGTAATGGGTGCGGGGGGCGCTACTGGGGGCACTGCAGAGGGACTACTACTACTACTGGGGGCAATGTATAGGGGGGACTACTACTAGGGGCAATGCATAAGGGGGACTACTACTGGGGCACTGCATAGAGGGGACTACTACTGTGGGCACTGCAAAGAGGGGACTACTGCTGGTGGCAATGCATAAGGGGGACTACTACTAGGGGCACTGCATAGAGGGGACTACTACTAGGGGTACTGCATAGAGGGGACTACTACTGGGGGCAATGCATAGGGGGGCTACTACTGGGGGCAATGCATAGAGGGGACTACTACTGGGGGCACTGCATAGGGGGCTACTACTGGGGGCACTTCCTGAAATTATGAGGAGCGCCAGTCCATTACCTTGCCAGGGGTGCTCTAATCCCTAGATACACCCCTGCCCTACTGATTCACTCCACTCCTCTAAAAATTCATGAGTTTTATTATTTTCATCATACATGGACTATTACAACTATTTACACCGCCTACAACTATATTTACTTCTCTCTCCTGCTTTTTTTAGCTTGTGACATATCACCAAATCCAGGCCCCACACACATACAGCTGATTTGCTAAGGAATAAAAATTCTACAAACGTCATACACATCATGTGTCTCCCATCACCCTCCAAATCATTAATGTGCCTTATGGAATCTACACTCTGTCACAACTCATCATTATTTTCAACAATTGACCACTGCTCGACAACAAGTACTGTCAGCAATTTCTACTTTCACTTGTCCTAAAACTGCTGTTTCACACCTTAACCAAACTCTTTAAATAGCCCTTGATGAAGTGGCTCCAGCTACCCATCAAACTTGGTGTAAACTGAAATTACTACCATGGCTTTCCACAGTAACAAAACACCTTCAAAAACTCTTAAGTAAAGTAGAATGTCAGTGGCGTAAATCTCTTACTCCAAATGACTTTCTCACATACTGTATAATAGGAATCCAACCATCTCTCATTCTAACAGTCTGTCTCATGCTCACTGTCTACCCCATATGTGTCATCCCTGTCTGTCTGCCCCTCCCCTTTAGAATGTAAGCTCTCACAAGCAAGGCCCTCTTCCCTCATGTTCTTTTCCTTCCTTTGTGTATATTGTTATCTACTCTATACTCCTTACAACAGCACCTAACCCTTGACTTTTACCTTTCTGCTACTGTTGCAGCAATGTTTATATACCATGTACTTGTCCTGCAATGTCTTGTACTGTATGTCACTGTATTCTTGTTCTGTTCAACTGTTAATATACTTTGTTAAGCACCGCGAACCCTTGTGACACCATATAAATAAAGGATAATATATATATATATATTAGGGATGTGCACGGAACCGAGTAGAACCGAGCCTGCACATCCCTAATATATATATATATATATATTTATAATGAGGCCAGGGCTCTGCTGTTTACAGGTCCTACATTGAGAGGTTGAGCTTACTCCCATTTTCCTGGGTTGTTGATTCCATGGTGTGGGGAGGGAGAGGATGACAGCGCCGACAGCGTGCTGTTGGCTTGTATTATCCCAGCGGCTGCTCCTACCTCTGCAACTGCCGGGCTGACCCTTGTAGGGTGGAAGGAGGGAGAGGATGACAGCGCCATCAGCACATTGTGCTGTATGTATTTTCCTGGTGGCTGCTCAGACCTCTGCTCTGACCTCTGCAGCCACTAGCAGGGTGGGGGAGGGAGAGGATGACAGTGCCATCAGCACACTGTACTGGTATGTATTTTCCTGGAGGCTGCTTTGACCTCTGCAGCTGCCTGGCTGCCGCTTGCAAGGCGGGGAGAGAGAGAGGATGACACCGCCGACAGTGTGCTGTTGGTGTGTTTATACCCAGTGGCTTCTCTGTCCTCTCTGCAGCTGCTGGGTGTGGGTGCCACCGGCGCCGGGCTGCCTGATCGATCGGGCAAATGGGGATGAATGAAGAGTGCAGAAGGACCAGGAGGTCCCTCTGAGATAGGCGGCTGCTAGAAGATCATCTTCCAGCAGCCGCCCACTGGGCTTTTCTGACTGGTCACGTAAGATGCGAACCATGTCAGGGAAGGCCCATCCTGGTGTAGTTGCATCTGATGCGACCATGCCAGACAAGTGGTTAAAAAAAGAGATAGGACATGCATTACACAATTCTAAATTCTGATTTTAGATTTATGATTTTTTTTTCTGAGAGCCGGAATGATCCTATGAACATCTAATTTCTAGTGCACCCAATACTCAATTATCATATCTATCTGAACAGTAAGTGCTTCTAAAGATTATTAAGGTGGTGTTTTAACCACTTAACTGGCAACATTGCATGTGATGCGATCGCAGCCAGAAGTGCTTCAGCAAGGTTGCATCACATACGACCACGCCGCCTTGCCATGTGTACCGGCTTTTGAAGAGGAGATGCACTTGTGCAGAACAGATCTCCTCTGACACCCTGGACACGATGGTTAGCATACATCTCAGATGTTTGTGGGTCTGTGCAGATGCAGGACCCATTCTTGCAAACCCCCTTAGTTGCAGCATGATTTACATGCTTCGGCATTTGGGGGGCGGAGCAGGTGTGGTGACTGGAAGCGCTGTCCAAAACAGGGGAGTTCTCCATTTTGGAGGTGTGCCGAGCCCACTTCCTGGACCTGGCTGTCCTTGTCCGTCGGATAGGCTGAGTAAGTCTCAGATTACGCAGCCTGGCTGTCTGCCAAAGCAGCAGCCATCACAACTGGTTGCAATGGTGATCTGAGGCAATGTCTACAGATGCTGGAATCAGATCACAAATGCAATGCAAGAGGTATCTGTTTCCTATAAACACCTTCTGCATGTACATTTTGTTGGACAGTATTGCACAGTGGCTGTGCAATACCATCCATCTCTGAATCAGGCCCTGTGACTGCCGACATCACCACTGGAATCGTGCCTTCAGAATACAGTGCAAATGGCATTCTGGAGCACATGCACTGGGAATCAAAGTGCGAGGAGGGGTACTTAGTACCCATCCAAGCACTATTTGGCTTATCGCTGGTGGGGACAGATAATCAGTTTTCCCTGACACATGCTCTGATGCAAACTGCATATGGGGGAGGGGGTGATATATGCCTATTGGGGTGGGGGAGTAACCCATATACCCATTGGGGTGTGGGAGGGGTGATATAAAGCTATTTTATGCTGGAGGAAGGGGGATAAAGTAATAAAAAAATACTACATACCTGACTATTAGGGAGTCATATCCAGGATACTCTCATCAGCTGGACCTCTGCGACCTGTCCATGAGTATCTGTCCACATACCCTTTTCCCCACCCTTATCCTAGTACCCTAACACTAATACCCAAACATCCTTAACCCCAACCCTAAGAAACCTTTAACCCTTTTACCTTAACACTAACTCCTAACTTTACCCTAGCTCTAATGCCCAAACAACCTTAACCCCCGACTCTAACAAACCCCTAACCCTAAAACCTTAACTTTGTAGCACTAAACCTTAACTCTAATACCTTAACCCTAGCACCCAAACAGCCCTTAACCACTAACAAACTACCTTAACCCCCAACACTAACCTAACCCATCCCTAACCCAAAAAGTTCAGACTAGATGGGCCATATGTTTCTTATGTGCCATCAAATTCTATGTTTCTATGTTTACACTGGTCTCAGGGTAGGAGGATTTGGGGGGTGGGGGTAGAAAAACCAGGGTATTTTTACTGGGTATTTTATTTACTACAAAGGTGGTGTGGGGGTACTGTTATTAGGATTTTTGGCCACCAGGGTATTATTTTAAAATGTGGGCCTATGGATATGTTGGTATCATGGGGTGCAAAACACCCCAGAGATATATTTCTTTAAATAAAATGTTTAAATATATTATTCAAAATACTTTTTAAACTTAATAAATAACCAAGAAAACACAATTTCAGAGCAGTTCTCTGGAAAAAAAAAACTCATCTGATTCAGAGTTGCACACTAATGCTACTAATTTGCAACTGTCACAGACGCTGAGGATTGTATTGAATAAACCGACCTGTGGCTTTGTAAATCCATGCATCTGCATACAATGCGCACCATTGGTCGCAGAATTACCACAGTTCTGAGTAACTCTATGGCTAATCAGAATTTCCAAGGGAACTGAGATGCTGGAACCATTTTTACTGTGTATGGGATCTCCAGGGGGACATCGTGACATGCCCCAAAAATACAACATGTGCACGTTCTTTTCCGCCTCTCCCCATTACGTATCACACACTCTCCCTGACTGTCAATTACACTGTGAGTAAATAGTCATTACAAGTGACTACGGTATTGTACCATAACATATGCGCAGTGCGACTAAGACGCATGCCCAATAATCACTCAACTGCAAAAATACTGGCATTGCGTACATCGCAGAAACAGGCCCTCTGTTATTCATCCTTTGGAGGTGTTACATAATGTATTATCCACAACACAATATCCTCAGATGTTAAACCAATTGTGGCTCATTACCAGTCCACATCACTGTCCAAACAGGATATGTGCCGGATGGATAAATATATAAACGTACTTTTACCTTTGTATTCAGGAAGACTAGGAAAGTATATTGTTATTTTACTAATATATACTGTACCCGTAAAATTCATGGATGAAACACTCACAAACCTGTCATCCTGCATTAAATGGATTAGAATTCCAACAAAGGTCACATTTGACTTTCAAATGATTATTTTTATTCTGAAATGTGTTTGACTGAACATTACTATGCTTCACATCACAGAAAGAGCGAACATTTCCATGAGTTAGATGCCTAATAGCTATCTACTGAAACGTGTTCATTTACTATATGCCACAAAACTTAAAAATGACAAGAAAGTAGAATGTAACTAGAGGCAAGCTGAAGGAAATCTCATGGGGTGAAACCTACAGAATTTAGTTGTTTTTGGGAATCTGAAAGCAACTTCCAAAATACAGGACATCATTAATGGATATGGGCCTGATTCGGAATTTTATGCAAACCCGATGGTTTGCGCACAACTCTGATTGTTGGAGATCTGTGAATGTGCAGGATCTGCAGAGGGCAGGTATAGGTCTCTTTCTGAGACTACAGTCACAGTGCCCTTAAGTCGCAGCAGAGCCGGCCCTAGCCAATTTGGTGCCCTAGGCAAGATTTTGGCTGGTGCCCCCCTATCTATATAGATATACACATGCAGATGGGCAGTGGCACCGGTCTCAATAAATTAATTTACATCACACCACACTGATGCTGTAATGGAACGTTTAAGTGCTTCTTTGTACTTTTGTCAAGCAAAATGCTGTGCTGTGTGAGCGTTGAATGAGCCATGACATCACATGTAGGAGACAAGGCAGAAGACAATGACGGACTCCCCTGGTCTTCAGCAATCACTAAAGGCGGACTCTAGAGCATTGTAACAGAAATGGGAGTATGCCAGTCCGACAGAACTATATATATATATATGTATATATATATATATATATATATACACACACACATATGTACATATATACACACAATAAGGAAGATTTAAAAAAAAAAAAAAAATTACTGACAGGAAGTGATGTCATAATGAGTGTCAATTGTCCCTATTAGTGGGGTTTATAAGCCGGAGGGCATTAACAGCTAGGTATCCCCTTGATGAAGTCATAGATTGACGAAACGCATTGGGAGGCTGATCATACATCCATGAACTCTTCAATTTCTTTTTTATCTAAAAGATAAGCTTTTTTCAGTTTATTCCTCCTTTTTATCCTATGTATATCATTTATTGCTATGTTTTTATGTACTTTTCATGATTGTAGGTGTCATATTTATGAATTAAATCATTTTTTTAATATTTAGATATATTCCTATTATTTTAAACACGTATTTATTCACTTGCATATATTATTTATTGAGGTTAAATTATTCACTTGGCACTTTATGTGTTTATTTCTGCACTTTGTTTTAAAACACTACATATGAATTACTAAGCGTTTTTCACAGATTTACTGAATTTTTTAAATAGTTAATAGAGTGTACTAAGCACTTTTGTCGCTCACATTTCAACCTTTGTGTACACTTTCTTTATTTTAATTTATGGTGGCTAGCCACCACCAGACTTTTCTTGTTAAGAGCTGACACCTTCAATAGAGGAGTGCAATACACTGAGAGTCATTATAAACCCAGAAGGGTTATAAGGTGGTAATTTTTTCTGCTGTTGGCGCTGGGTACATCTACAATATCAAAATTATCTATTGGCCTTTTTTGTACCTAGCTGACGATAGAGTAAAGAATATACCATACTGCAATGTTTAAAAATATAGATCGCCTGAGTAAAAGGAGTAATCTATGCCAAAAAAATTTTTATGAAAATAATAATGTGCTACAAGATCCAACTCCAACAGAAAACATTGATAACATGTTTTGGGAGATTGAGAGACTGATTACAAAGGAAATAAAGGCATGGTGGGACATTAAAGGGCTTGAGCACTATATTTCTGTTAATAGAGTGCCAAGAGGACTGAGACTTTTAAAAAACCCTACATTTGGAATTGATAATCCTGAATTCATCAAAGAATGGGATAATATTTTACATTCAAGTTCTATGAGTTTAATGAAACTTATCATAAAGGAGAAAAAAGCCATCATGTCTCAGCTTGAAACGGATATTCATAATAAAGAAGGAAAGATGGAAACATTTAAAGAGAAGGAGGAATACAAAGCTAATGAGAAGGTACTAACCAAAAAATTAGAAAGAATTGAAGAAGATGTCATGAGAGGAAAAGAAACTAAGTTTCTGAGGGACAAGAACGATTATGAAAATAACAAAATTAAGAATTGGAGTAGATTTGCTAAAACTAATTTAGTGAAACATCAGTCAAATGAGAAGTATGATATAAGGAACCGTGGCAATTTACCATACAGGAGACCTGTGAACATCAGACGTAGGAACAGTGATATCCACACCCCATATCATGGGGAGACCAAGCTTAGAAATAGATTTTCAACACTACAACGCATGGATTCTGGAAGTGACACTGAGAATTTTTTATCTCCGGACACGGAATTCACCATACAAAATCCAAAGAGAACATTTTTCAAAGAGACAACAAGATTAGCATCCCCTCTCAAAAGGAACCTAAGAGACGAAGAGGAAAACGGGGCGGTAGGAGGGAGAAGCCACAAAAGAAGGTATCTACAGTAAGACCTGAGGAAAAAGGGATTTTTAATCTATCTAAACATATCCTTACTAAACCGGAAATAACTCTACTCAGCAAAGGCTTGAATTTTGCCCCAACAAGTAGTATGAATAAATTTCAGACATTCATTGACTTGAATAAATTTGTTAGAAATGTCACACTTAAGAGACATTTTATTAAGAAGGACAATGCAATAATAACGAACTACAATGAAGGGGAATCCAAATCTGGACTTAAATGCAAATCAAAGTATTATCCATTAGAATCGAAAGGCAATCATTTGAGTATGTTCTATGAACTTGTTAAGAAAGATCTTTGTGAAAATGAGGTACAACCAGTAGTTAAACATAATTTAACAAACAGAGAGAAGGAAGGATTAAAGAATTTACAAAAGAATACTGATATAATTATTAAACAAGCAGACAAAGGGGGGGGACTAGTGATCATGGACAGGACTTACTACATCAAAGAAGCTAATAGGCTTTTAGATGATGAAGTGTCATATATCAAATTGAATAAAGACCCCTTGGATGACTATATAGATGAATTGAGGAAACTCCTGGTTCATGGACTACATAATGGAATATTAACAAAAGATGAATTCCAATATCTTTTCCAGACTAGTCCCACTACCCCCATTTTTTATTTTCTTCCGAAAATCCACAAATCGCTAATAAAACCTCCGGGAAGACCCATTATAGCGGGTATAGATTCCCTTATGTCACATCTATCAGAATACGTGGACATTTTTCTATCAAAGTATGTAAAGCAACTGGAGTCATACTTAAAGGACACTACAAGCGTCCTTCAAATCATAGAACCCCTGAGGTGGAAGAGTTCTTATTTATGGGCAACTATAGATGTCCAGGCCTTATATACATGTATCGAGCATGAGAAGGGGATAAATGCAAGTAAAGAGTTTCTGGAAGCTGATGCAACAATCAATAATGAACATAGGAATTTTATTTGTGATCTTATGAAGTTCATTTTAAACCATAACTATTTTACATTTTTAGAGCAGTTTTACCGGCAGATATGTGGCACGGCGATGGGGACGACTTTTGCCCCCAGCTTCACCAATTTATTTATGGGCTGCTGGGAAAGAGAACATTTTTATAACAACCCTTTTAAAGAACAGATTATTTTATTTAAAAGATACATTGATGACATTTTAATTGTGTGGAATGGACGAAGGGAGTCTTTTGAGATGTTCTTCACACATATTATGAAGAATAACATGAATTTGAAGTTCACATTTAACATCAGCGAACACTCTATTGAATTTCTTGACCTAATTCTTATGCATGAAGAAAACAGAGTTGTGACTAAGAATTTTATAAAGAAGGTTGACACAAACAGTTATCTCCATTATAATAGCGGACATCTGAAGAAATGGAAAGATAATATACCCCATTCTCAGTTTTCTAGGATCAAGCGAAATTGCAGTGATTCAGTTACAGCGGAAGAACAAATAAGGCTATATGCAGACAGGTTCATTGAGAAGGACTATCCAAAGGAACTTTTGATGGAAGCAGCAAGGAAGACTAATCAAAAGGAAAGATCAGAATTATTGACTTACAAAGAAAGAAATATACAAGATAACAAATTCATTCCTTTTGTTACTACGTTTAATGATCAGGAGAAGACAATCAGGAGTACTTTAAATAAACACTGCATATTTTATTAATGGACCCCATCCTTAAAGATTTTCTCCCTCCAAAACCCCCGGTGGTATTTAGGAAGGCCAGGAGTATCAAGGATTCTTTAGCCCCAAGTATGATACAGGATATCACACTAAATAATAATATGCTACCAAAGTGTACAGGTAGTTATAAATGTGGGAGGTGCAATATATGCAGATATCTTCATCCACAAAGGAGATCTTTTATGAATTCAGATAACTCTAAAGAATATATAATAAAACAACATATGAATTGTAACTCTACCTCTATCATTTATCTTTTGGAGTGCACTTGTGGCACAAAATACATTGGGAAGATGAAAAGAACCCTTAAACTACGCATTCAAGAACATATAAGGAATATCCGGAATAAACTGGAGGGTCATGCTGTGTCGAAACATTTTCTTCTTCATCACAACTCTAATCCAGAGGACCTTACTTTTAAACCCATTGAACAGGTGCTCTTGGGAGAGAGAGGAGGAGATCTAGCAAAAAAGTTATCTAAAAGGGAGATGTATTGGATTTTTGAGTTAAGAACACTGGCACCACTCGGATTCAATGATAATTATGAAATCGCACCTTTTATATAAGAAGATTGATGAATCCGACTTAATGTCCATATGATATGGGATATGCTACTGTAGAAGCTATTTCCTACAGTCAAACCATTTTTCAAACACCCAATCTCGTCTGCTCTTGGAAGTTAAGTTGAAATGGGCCCGGTCAGTACTTGGATGGGGGAACTCCAGGGAATACCGGGTACTGTAGTTGTAAGCAAAGTGCACAGTTAAGCATAATCCCTGGAATCCCATGGTAAAATCGGAGTAAAAAATCGGAAGAAAGATATGAAATAAGAAGCATTTCCCAAGATCAAGGCAAATTATGTTGGAACAGAGACTTCTCAATAATAAGCATCTCCTAAGATCAAAGCAAATAATGTTGGAATCGAGACTTTTCAATAAGAACAGCCATTCTACTTTAAAGCCTGGATTATAAATTTTTGAGTGAAGAAATTAATATTTTATCAATATTTTATTGATTTTTTAAAGCTTTTCCTGATTCTTTTAATACAGTTCTCAAGAAATTTATATACATATATGTGCCAAAAAATTTTCTAAAAGAATTTTTTATAAAAAAATTTTTTTTTTTTTTTTAATAGATATTTTTATACATATGTATTTATTATAAAATACACTATTAGGTTTTGTGGATTTAGGATATTTGCTTTATTTGCTATCCCCTTCTCTGAAACCATGTGTTTTTTTAACAACATCCCCCCCCCCTTTTTTTATTTTATTTTTCTCTTCTTTTGTCTTTTTTCTTTTTCCTTTTCCTTTAGTATAATATGTTGAAAATAATCTTTTGGAACAATTAGCTATATAATTGTGGATTATCCTGATATATGTTTATATATAGGCATACATACATGCTTTTCTGAGTAGTTGTGACTAGTTATATAAAGTTTTTGATCAGCTATGTAAATCTATGTTTCTATGGGTTTATATAGGTGAAAGACAATATAGGTCTTTCCCTTATTAGGATGATTATTTTATAAATATTCTAATCCTTCCCCCTTCTTCTTCTTTTTATAGCTGGAATTAATTGAATATTCATTCCCTAAGGTTTTGCCCAGAGTTGCACAGGTTAATATAGGAGTGCCGGAGTTTTAAATATGGCGGCTGGTTAAGAAGTATCCAGAAAGATGGCCGCGGTTACAAGATATCCTGAGGTGAATAGGATCCATAAAGATGGCCGCCGCCAGGAGGCACTACGCATGCGCAGGAGCAAAAGGATAAGCGGAAGTACCGTATCCTGGGAGCGGAAGCATGCACCTCGACAAGCACTATTAGCGCGACTGGATGAGTCGCACTTTGATGACGCAGCTACCAGATCGAAACCCAGGGTGGAAGTGCGTACCTATACAGCACTGTAAGCACGACGCAATGAGTCGCGTGTTTGGTGATGACGGGATCACAAGACTGAGCATCAGGGTGGAAGTGGCCGGACTTCCAAGACAAAACTGGCCTGACTTTTGGGCGGAAGTGATGACAGCCCGCAGTTTGTTATTCAATTTATATTTTATAAAACTACTAAATTACATGCTTTTAGGACTGATGGACATAACGTGACTGCAGAATATATAGATTCACTGTAATATATCAGTAATAAGGAAGATTTAAAAAAAAAAAAAATTACTGACAGGAAGTGATGTCATAATGAGTGTCAATTGTCCCTATTAGTGGGGTTTATAAGCCGGAGGGCATTAACAGCTAGGTATCCCCTTGATGAAGTCATAGATTGACGAAACGCGTTGGAAGGCTGATCATACATCCATGAACTCTTCAATTTCTTTTTTATCTAAAAGATAAGCTTTTTTCAGTTTATTCCTCCTTTTTATCCTATGTATATCATTTATTGCTATGTTTTTATGTACTTTTCATGATTGTAGGTGTCATATTTATGAATTAAATAAATTTTTTAATATTTAGATATATTCCTATTATTTTAAACACGTATTTATTCACTTGCATATATTATTTATTGAGGTTAAATTATTCACGTGGCACTTTATGTGTTTATTTCTGCACTTTGTTTTAAAACACTACATATGAATTACTAAGCGTTTTTCACAGATTTACTGAATTATTTAAATAGTTAATAGAGTGTACTAAGCAATTTTGTCGCTCACATTTCAACCTTTGTGTACACTATATATACACACAAGTTTAAATATATATACACATGCTGTATATACATATATACACATACATATATTTTGGTAATGTATATATATATATATATATATATATATATATATATTATATACACACATATGTATATATATAATGTATATAATATATATATAAATATATACACATATATATGTGTATATATATATATATATATATATACACACATATCTACATATATATATATATATATATATATATATATATACACATATGTGTGTGTGTGTATATATATATTTATATATATATTTATATATACATATATATATATATATATATATATATTTATATATACATATATATATATACATACAATATACACGGAAATATGTATATAAATACACAGACGCAGCACTGTCCAGTGGGTACCCGCCCCTCTCCCAGCTAAAGTTACAGTACCTAAACATTACATATGCCCCTCACTCACCTGCCTGCCATAAATGTGCACTGCACTGCAGCACAGCTAATGCTGCCTGGTCTGATGCTGGCCAGCTAGCAGGGAGGCAGAGCCGCGAGTTGTCATGGCTCTGCTCTGCAAGGCCCACGGGAGGGGGGCCGCATCTGGGCATGCGCAGCATGCCCTCCCTCGACCATCTTAGGTCTGTAGTCAGAATGAGCTTCTGAGCAGAAGCTCATTTGACCATGCCGGCCGGGCGATCACACATACAGTCACGTGACCGGCCAATCGCTGCACTACCCGATCGGAGCTGAGGTCCGATCGCGGCAGCAGGGGGGGTAGTTAGGAGGGGGGGGGGAGCGTCAGAGAGCCCTGGAATGCTCCTAGGCATTTCAGTCACCCCTAGGCATTTGCTTACAATGCCCATGCCTAGGGCCGGCTCTGTGTCGCACATGATTGACTGATGGCAGCAATTGTGATCTGATGCTGCATTTTCGGACACAGAGCTTGATTTACTACTGATCCCTATTGTGATTGCAGCTGCATTTACACACGGAGGTCTGCTGCGAAAATATGCCAATGACTGCAATCGCAAAGCCGACGCACAGCCAGCATAAAGAGACACCCACTACCGCAATCTCACATCTGTAATACCTGCGTATACATCGGTAACAAGTAATATCAGCCCCTCACACAGAATTACAGTAGGTCTAAATTTACTCAGAAATTGCTAACCTCATTGCATGTAGTGAGTACACAAGCTGCATATGCCATCGCAGTGACTAATTTATGCACGCCCTGGAAATGGCATTCAAAAGGACAGACACGCCTGCGTTTCGCCGACCACTCCCACATCACCACCCCCAAACACTGACCTCCCATCACTCACTCTGCAATGACTTTCTTTCTGCGTGAGTGATCGCAGAGAGGGCCTGATTCAGAGCCGGACGCTATTTGCGCTCGCACGTTCAGAAAAAGGGGCCGGATATTTAAATAGAGCGCTCGCTCTTTGCGGTCTGTTGACGCCTCTATGTCTGAACGAGCAAACAAAACATGCGCTCGCTATTTTTTAGAAAATGCCCCCTGGCCGCTCGCATCCTACGTCATCTCCGCTATTTATTAGATTAATCGAGTACATCGAAAGGCATATGAACTGCTCGCAGTGCTTGTGGTTGGATTTTCCTACCACAATCATGTGAGCAGTTCAGGCTAAAAGACAACCAAATGATGTGGTCGATGACGCTGCTTTGTTAATTATGCACACTCTTAAAGGACCCGTTTTGACCGTTTGACACGCGTTCGGTTCTCCACTCCCCGTTTTCAAGGACCCTCCCCCTGTTACCACCCACAAACGCTATTTTGCGAGCACACAATTTCCGACCGCAATGAATGGTTCGCACATGCGTATTACAACCCATACGCATGCGCAGTTGTGCGAACATCGCTCGGAGCGAACGAGCGGCCGCTTACGAGCGGCTCTGAATCAAGCTCAGAGATCGCAATGCTAGTTCATGCACGTGCACTGCAATGCATAGGCATGTGACCATTGGCCAATCTGCATACACTGTTGCAGTTGTGATCCGTGATGGATCAGGCCCACAGCACTCAGATCTGCGATGCCATCAGATGCTTCCTGGGGCATTAGGATATTTTATATCAGCAGTGATGCTAATCGCTACAACTCTGAATCAGACCCTAACTGTAAAATTGTTTAACATGTAATTTTTGTTCAACAGACTGTTTAAATGAAGGTAAATAGTTTATATTTACTTTATAAAGGCATTTTCATCTCTCAAAACATATTAGTCACATTTTCCTTTTAGCGTTCTATTTTCCCATTGTTACAAATTGATTGCACAGCTTAATGGTATAATAGAGCAGCCTGCTCCATTTATGTCTCCTTCCTCTATTTGTGCCTACAGTACTTATATTATTACACACTATGCATTTTATTCTAATTCTATGGGAAAATAAAAGTATTAACAAACAAACATAATAGGCTGCATGTACTGAAATAGCCTATGAGATGTAGGCATGGGTGCGATTCTGGCAAGTTAGCTTATATTTTTTTAAATGAAAAATAATTTAAAAGACAAAACCGATATGGGTTTGCATTGAATATTATTGCCGCTCTAAAAATATAGACAGACTCATCAGACTCCCGTCCTTGTCTGCATCTCTCAGGCTGTCGCATAAGATACAAGGGCCTGATTCAGAGACAGACGCTCTGAAAGAGCGCTCGCTCTGAATCAGGGCAATTTTTTTGTGCGGCTTCCTGGCCGCTCGTATAGCTGTGGGTGACCACCCACAGCTATTGCGAGCGGCCAGGATGATGGTCGCGATGGTCTTGACCATTGCGACCATGGAATTGGTATGATATCCCGGCTGCCGCATAGAAGGGAGTTCGAATCCCAGCAGCGGCAGCGGAAGCCCGACAGCGCTGGAAATCCTGATCGTCCTAAGGTATGTATCTACTAACCTAACCTAACCCCCCTAACCCTAACCCTCCTCAGGGGTGCCTAACCCTTACCTTCCCCCCTGTGCCTAACCCTAATCCCCCCTCTAAGTGCCTAACCCTAGGTATAGATGCCAGGCATTTCACCCTCGCCGGGATATGACAGTCGGGAAGCCGGCTGCCGGATTGTATACCGCAACCATCGGGGCTTGCAACGAGACCCTTGTGGTAGGGTCTTGTGGCTGCAAGCCCCAGAGAGCTTCTGGCTCTAATAGAGCTGGAAGCTCTCCCACTGACATCACTGGTGATGTCAGTGGTGCCGCCCACAAACGGCACCACGCCTACAAAATGGGGCGAGCTGTCGATCAACATCGACAGCGACCCCTTTTGTAGTGAGTCACGGAGCAAGAGAATTTCTCTCTCGCTCCGGGGTTTGTACACATGCAGTGCGGCCACTGCGCATGCGCAGAGCACACCATTGACCCACTCACGAGTGCTCAAGCACTTGCGAGCGGGTCTGAACCAGGCCCACAGTACAGATGTAGTAGAAGCAGTAGTATCTCAAATAGTAAATTACTGGAGGATTTACAACACATTTTTAAAGGCCTGAAAAAGCTAAAGTTGCATACAACATTAGGCTGAACTGTGAACAGTATAGTGACGAAAAAATCTGCTTTTAAAAAGTGGGGAATCAAAAATAAAAGGGAACCACAAATCAGCATATATTTATAGAAGAGATGGTGGTTCCTTTTTTGGATTAGAGGGTAGTGAATATACACTTGAAAAATATGTTATATAAATAGTTTGATTTTTGATGAAACAGACTATTTATAGCAAAAATAAACTTGTTTTATTGGATTAGATTGCAACCAGCCGTGCAGTAAAAAAAAGGGTTAATTTTATTATTGCAGCTGATTCATGTATAAAACTCCACATTTAAAACAGTAACATAAAAAAAGGTATTCCAATGTATAAAAAGTAACTAAGCTGTAAATTGTATCCCTCTGAACGTAACAAAGTTACACAGTTCACTTCTCAGGCTGATTTAGATGTACAACAGTCAGTCAAACTGTAAGTGCAGTCCTGAATATGTGGTTTCAGAGGTACTCAAACAACCAGGGGCACCGAGAGGGGGTGGAGCGGGTACTGTTTACCCGGGCCCGGGCTTCCAGAGGGGCCCGGCGGGGGGCCCGGGTCTGGTGCCGCCCCCCCCTCACTTCCTCCCTCCCTCTGCAGCAGCCACAGCAATCTCCTATGCCTGAAGGGGGGAGCGATCACACTGATCGCGCCCCCCACTGGCTTTGCGTCGCGCTGAGGGGCTCACAGGCCCCCCTCCCCGGCGCACTGCAAAACAAAAGTTTTTTTCAAGGGGGCGTGGCCACGCCTGCTGCAATTAGGCAATGCCCCCTCTTTGCCGGGGCCCTGCGTGGCTCTCTACGCCCCTGCAAACAACGTGCAGTTGTAATCCAAAGCAGTCAGCAGCTTATGAGCATATAGTTATTAAATTGCTCACCTGACCTTGTGGAAGTCGGGGCTAGTGGCAAGTGAAGCCGGAAATTTGAATAGTGCTTCTTATTGCTGCTTTGGAATGTGATTGATTAGTTTACAGCAATAAAGAAAGCAGGGCAACTTTTAGTGCAGAATGAAGTGAGTTCCTATTACACTTATCTGTTTTGCTTGATTAGACCAAGTCTCCCTAACCTTGTGTTGTCATGTACTTTGTCTACATATTTATTGTGACTGAATACTTTACTCAGTTTGCCACAAAATCACAGATTGTCAGAATTTGTGTTTTGTTCAGACTCGGAACTGGGACTATTGGGCTAGACTGGTTGGTGCTAGAGTGAATGAAGTGCGGTTTTCGTATGAGGCCTTTTCACAATCAGTTTTCCTTATGAAATGACAGAACAGGATGGAGAACAGAATAAACACTAGGCAGAGGAACTTGTGTGCTATCCAGAAATGGTGGTAGCACAATTTGAAGCCTAGAACATGGATATATGAGAAGTTTTCAAGTAAGGGGTGTGTCAACAACACTAAAGATGAGTTCAGTCCATATGGTACTGGCCAGAGATATGTGCACTCTGCAGAAGATGACAGTTTATAATACTGACAGCCTGAAGGCTGAAGCAGGAACTGGACTGAGGTATTACCAACACACAGATCCTAGGTTGTCACAGCGTGTGCACTTTGGGAAGACTGTCCAGTAGGGACATGCCAGCCAATAAACTGGCAGCATTTGGTGCGTTAAGATGGGTTGAGAGTTCGCTGTGTGACACAGATCACAAATGCTTTTTGGATCATTTACCCTACCTCATGTCAGCACCTGCTCCCCTGTACACTGTGGGCCTGATTCAGCAAGGAACGCAGTTGCGTATATGCACATAATTAGTCGATTAATTCGCACTGCACATGCATATGATCGCAGTGCATGAGCCAAGCGCTGTATTTAGAACTGCGTACGTAGAAGTTACGCAGACTCATGACAGAGTGATTGATAGGAAGTGACGTTTGTGGGTGTTAACTGGGGTGGTCGGGCGAACGCAGGCATGTCGGTGCATTTCAATGCCGTTGCAGGGGTGTGCATAAATTAGAAACTGCGATACCAGATGCCGCCTGAGGTCTCTTAGCATGTGCGCAAGTTAGCAATTGCTGAGTGAGGTCTGACCTGCCTTAACTGTGTTTATGGGTCCGATGTTACTCAATGTTACAGATTGCTTCGCTATGTTGTGAAAATATACAGATGTGAGTGAGGGGAAGTGTGCAACCTTATGTCAGGCTGCAATCCCAATGCGAATGCAAACAGTTAAATATCACCGCTGATATTAGCAATGCAGTTGTGTGCGTATAAGCAGAATAGCGATCCGTAGTGAATCAGGCCCTTTGCTGCTCATGTAGTGTTGGCTGTACATCTGTTTTTTTTTTTAATAAAGTGTGCATTTATACTGCACTTCTGCACATATAAATCCTTATGCATGTCAGTAAATAAGTGTGTTCATATCTTTGACTTGTGACTCTCTATGCCTGGAGAGGCAGTACAGGGGCAGTCAGGGACAGCAATGTGTAGGTCCAGTACAGTAAAGCTGGGTACACACTGACAGATACATTGGCCGATCAATTGATTGGCCAATGTATCTGCTGCCTGTCGGGCAGTGTGTACCCGCGATATGTCGGCGTTCACCGACATATCGCATTGGCTGTGCTGCACAGCCGATGGACAGATATGTCTGCAGACATATCTGTCCATCGACAGGTGTGTACGGGCAGTCTGCAGACTGCCCGTACACACACAGTGGCAGCCGCGAGGAGGGGGGCGGGACACCCCCCGTCCGCTGGGATACACCCGCGAAATGCCCCCTGGCCACCGGGACCCACAGCAAGACACAGATGATGGCCGTTCAGTGGACTAACTCTGGATTTAATATGAACTTGCATTAATCATAAAGTTTGCTTAGCCTGTGAGATTAAAGGATACATATATAGCTCTCACACAGGTTTTTGTCAGTCTGCCAATTTCCACTGTAGCTAGCCCAGGAACCTGTGTAATGTAAGAGTATCCCATTTTTAGGGATTATGTAACAGTGGCCCTGATTCAAAGCCGGACGCTCTGACAGAGCGCTCGCTCTGAATCAGGGCGTCTTTTTTTTTTTCTATGGAGCCACCCACAGCTAATGCGAGCGGCCAGGATGATGGTCGCGATGGTCAAGACCATCATGACTATCGGGCTTGCGATGAGACCCTTGTGGTAGTGTCTCATGGCTGCAAGCCCCAGAGAGCTTTCGGCTCAAACGGAGCCGAAAGCTCTCCCACTGACATCACTTGTGATGTCAGTGGGGCTGCCCCCAAATGGTAGGCGTTCTCATGGGAACGCCTCCGTCTGGGCAGCCACCCTCCCCGGCCCACCCACCAAAGGGGGCGTGCTGTCATTCAACATCGACGGCATGACCCCTTTGGTGCAAGACCCGGAGTAACGGATTGACCATCGCTATCCGGGTCTCGCGCATGCGGGCAATGGAGCCGGCTCCGTTGTGCGCATGCGCTCTGGGCCACCATTGACCCGGTTGCAAGCACTCAGCGCTTGCGACCGGGTCTGTATCAGGCCCAGTGTGTGGCCCTGACACAGTTCAAACCTAGACAAAAACCAAATCCTGGTAAAATTTTGGTGGAGCTAGGTCCAAAACTCTGGCAATGCATGAAGGACAAACAGGCAAACAGACGCAATTTCTTGCTTATTATATACTAGCTGGGATACCCAGAGTTGCCTGGGTTGAATTATTTGTTTACATTGTCCTCATCTATAACCGCATTCCTTTGATCCTGAAAAGGATGCCACTGTTTGCTAACATGCATGCAAATAGTGGCGTAACTACCATGGGTGCCTCTGTGGCCTGCCACTCCCCCTGCACCCAGTCATGCACACAAGCCGGACTGGTCTAGTCAGGGCTGTCAATGGGGGTCTGGTTGTCAGCAATTTTGATTTTGTGCTGGCCCACCTTCTGATTACAGCTGCTGCACTGGCAGGCAGTCATGGAGAGGCAGAGCTATCGGTCACAAGGCAATCAGAGCTCGCGGACTGGCAGCCAATCAGCAGTGGCGGCTCCTGATTGGCTGCTGGTCTGTGAGTTCCCACTGGCTCGCAACCGGTGTCAAATTCAAATTGCACCAATGCTGTCTGTCCATGTCTGCAGCTGCCTCCCGGTGTGCCACCTGTAATTAGATGGTGGCCCAACCCAAAATCCACACCTGCTTGCAGCTGATGGCAGACAGGGGGAGGTGAGTGGCTGCGGGAGGGACACAGGGAGGTGATTTGCTGAGGGAGACATAATGTGTAAGGGGCACTACTATTGTGACTATTGTGTGGAATAATGTGTTATATGGGGCACTACTACTATATGGAATAATCTGTAAAGGGCATTACTCTGTAGTATAATGTGTAAGGGACATTACTGTGTAGTGCATGGGGCATAACTCTGTGACATAATGTGTAAGGGACACGACTACTGCATGGCATATTGTGTATAAAGTGTACTGTGTGGCATAGTCTGAATAAGCTATGTGTGGCATAACCTGAATGGGGTCTGTGTGGCATAGCATGAATGGGCTCTGTGTGGGGGTAAATGTATGTTTTTTGTACCTCTGGGGCTGCCCTTTCAAGATCTTCTATGTGGCCTACAAAGTTCTATTTACACCCTTGCATGCAAACACAGAGGCTCTGAATTTAATATGATTTTGCATGAGCCATCAAGTTTGATCAGACTGAGGTTAAAAGGGTATATTTGTAGCTTTCTCACAGTTTTTTGGCAGACTGCCAATTTCCACTGGAGCCAGCCCTGGAACCTGTGTAATTTAAGAGTGTCTCCATTTTTAGAAATTGCATGACAGTGTGTGCCCCTGAAGAAGTTCAAACCTAGGCAAAAACTTAATCCTGGTCAAACTACACCACCATCCAGATTTGCTGGAGCTATATACAAAACTCTAACCATGCAACAAAGACAAACAGACAGACATGCTTTCTCGATTATTATATAGATGGGATACAATCAGTATACAACCAGCACTGATATTACCGGTGCCTGAATCCCGGTGGATATCACAATACCGGCGCCGACATCACGACCGCTGGAATACCAAAGGTAATTAGCTCCGATTTGCATTTTTAATCACATTTTTTCATTCATACAGTATTTATAAATGCTGCTATGCATGCGGTAAGTGATGGTATGCATCACACACAATACTTGATGCTTGATGCATCCTATCCTATGAATAGTAAAATTGTTCATTTCAGTTTGCTATCTCTGCTATTGGACAACTTCCATATAATTTTATCTGGCAGACACTGTTTGATTGTGCTCATTGCTGCTATACCACTGGCATGTGTAGTCTCTCACTGTTTATTTTTTTAAGCTATCTCTGATTGTTATATTTTGTGACTATTAGTCCCATAAAGTTTATTAATGGTAATAAGAGTAGATGACTCTTTAATGAAATTAAGAACTGTTACTATTTAACTTATTCCATAGATGTCAGTATTACAGTAATTGATATGAATAAGTTTATATTAGCAATGTCAAAAAGTTACCAAAAAAATATACCTGCATAGAAAATCTCCAAGTACACAAACCTCTTATTTAAATAAACTTTAGATGTCATTAGTAAAGTTGAAACATATATTTCTGTGACCATACTGAAAAATCACATCAGGTGCATCATGGCTATTTGTTTACCTACTGTATATGAATTAAATTAAATAAAAAGGCATATATGTATTATATTATGCTACCAAAGTAAAACTATTTTTATCATATTATAGTATTCACTAGTGTAGACTAAGCAATGAAAATGCTAATCCCACTGCAAATAGCACTATGCATTGCTCTGATATTTATTCTAGCACAAAACATATATACAATAATGTGCAAACATCTACAGTATGGCAACAAAAGTACTTGTATCTATTATTGTCAATATATACTATGAGATGCCAGAATTGACAAAGTAGCAAAATTTAAGATAATAATAAACAATGAAAACTTTGTTTAAAATCTTTCATTAGATTCAAAAGGGTGTGATACAAAAGGTCGACAATAAAAAGATTGACGCTAATTAGGTCAACATGGAAAAAGGGCAACATGACAAAAGTTAGATAGTACAGAAGCTTGACAGCTACAAAAGGTCAACAGGTTCAAAAGGTCAGTATGGAAATGGTCGATACAGAAATGGTTGACACATTTTTTTTAGTTTTTCTAACCCTAATCTTTAATCTAACCCTTCCATTGGTGCCAAACCCTAACTGTCCCTCCTAGTGCTTAATCCTACCCATTGGGGTTTGTGCCTAACCCTAACCATCCCTCCTAGTGCTTAACCCTAACCATTGGGGTTTGTGCCTAACCCTAACCATCCCTCCTAGTGCTTAACCATAACCATTGGGGTTTGTGCCTGACCCTAACCGTTCCTCTTAGAGCTTAACCCTAACTCTCTGGTAAGTGCCTAACCCTAAATATTAAAATAAAATGTGTTGACCATTTCTGTGTCAACCCATTTCCATGTCAACCTTTTGAACCTGTTAACCTTCTGTACTGTCGAAAGATTGTCTTTTGTCATGTCACCCTTCTTCTATGTCGACCTTCTGGTGTTGACCAAATTATTGTCGACCCTTTCATTATCGACCTTTTGTATGGAACCTGATTCAAAACTGTCTCCACTTGTTAACTATCAAATAAATAAACTAAGAATTCCACCAAAATAAGTATTTATTTATTGCTTAAGGGATATAACCTCCTTTATTACTCTAGATGCAAAATTACCAGATTTCACCATAGTGTAGTCTGTAATATAATTCTTAAGCAAACAAAAATTTCTCAAATTATATATTTCATTATTAGGAATATATTATATAAATAAATATGCTGCCCTTTTCCAGCCCTGAAAACCTAAAGCATGATGGTTCTGTCTTAAGCTAACAAAAACAACTCAAATAGATGCTGCACATTTAGCAAAAAAATAGCTAATTGAGTTGTGTGCAGCTGCTGCTGCCTTAGTGAGAAACTCCCCATTCAGCTCAAAAATATCTCTAAATGTAATCAATATTTTAGTGGTATAACTGACTGGATTTATTAATTCATTACTCCTACAGAGACAGAACAACCCTTTCTTTCATTTAGCAATTTACAAAGTATACTATTATCTTAGATCTCTTATACAAATAGCCAATATGCACACATTATAGTCTTTTTTTCTTGTGCAGTATTTCACAAAGATTTAAATTTTTAATATGTATTTATTATAATATGATGCATAGAAATCAAATATATTAAGCCATAATGAATAGAAATAGTTGAATTGTAGAGCAAATTCTATGATGATATACTGTAACCGTTATTATTAGTGTTGGAAAGCAAATAAAAGCTATTGCAGAAGTGCCTGTTAAATATAGACTTGTGAAGTCTCTCTGCCATTCTCCTTTGCTGTGCTCCTGTGCTCTTATTCCTGCCACTAGTAATACTGCTGTATAGTCATTAAATGAAGTAGGTAGGCGGCAGGCCCAGTGTTAGCAGGCACGCTCCAGTATATGTACGCAGATGAAAGTATAGTAAAACAGGAACTCTTTGTTTCTGTAGAAACAGGAACAAACACATGCTTCAAACCTAACATGCTCCTTTCACAATGGAGGAAAGGAAAAACCTCTTGGCTACCTTCTTTTTTACCTAACTTTATCAGCAGCTGAACATTGATGACATCTGCATTTACTATGAAAACAGTCGAGAACAATGGTTGTAATATCCAAAAGACAACTATCTAATACACCCTCTTAGCAACTTCTTCTCAATCCAACCAAATCTTGGATCCTCAAACTTTGGCCTTGGGATTGGCTATGTCAAAACATCTGACAAGATATTTTCAGGCTCATAATACAGTACGTAAGCTAAATCACATCTTGATCCACTAGATCATGAAGGTAATGATGCTTCACATCAACATGTTTGGTTCTAGTGCTTAGCTTTTTACTGTTTGCAAGTTTTATGCATCATTAATTGTTCTAAAACAATACTGTTAGCTGAGCTACTGACTCCTTAAGAGATCACATTTTGCTTCTGACATTCCAAACTGATATAGAATTGTACCAATTTTAGCAGACAGATTGAGCAAAAAACTTAATCTTCTCACTGTATGTGGATTTCTAGGTATTATTTTAGCTCTCACAGGTCTTTTGTATCAAACTGCGAGTCTAGAACTTGCATTTCTTGTGATTTATTCCTTTTCTTTGGCAATAATCAAATCATCCACATATAAGAGCAGATACATCCATTTACCTTTTTTCAAACTTTGACTATACAGCTTTACTTCTTGTAATCTCTTGGGGAATCCTGTAGTAGCTGGCACATCTAAACAACTTCTTGACTGGTACAGGCTGCTGAAATGTATTGCCATTTGTTTTTTACGGGACCATGAGATTGGACTACTCCCAGGATTCTAATGCTGGATACACACTGGCCGATTGACCGGCCAATATATCGTGCCCCCGTCAGACAGTGTGTACAGACGCTATGTCTGTGAACAATGTCGTTCACAGACATATCGCATAGGCTGTGCTGCACAGCCAATGAACAGATATGTCTGTAGACATATCTGTCCATCGGCAAGTGTGTATGGGCGATCAGCTGATTGCACATACATGGGGGGGCCGAGAGGGGGGGAAGCCACGAGCGGGTACTACTTACCCGGGTCCGACACAGCTCCCCATCCACAGCAGCCCAGCACACGCTGGTGTGTGCTGGGCTGCAATGGGAGACTGTCCGTGGCTGCTAAAGCAGCAGCCCGAGCAGTCTCCTATGCCAAAGTGGGGGAGCAATCATGCTGATCATGCCTCCCATTTGCTGTGCGCCAGGCTGAGGGGCACACAGCGCCCCCCTCCCCAGCGTGCAGCACCACATCGCAAATAGTTTTATTTCCCAAAAGGGGCATGGCCATGCCTTCCGCGATTAGGCCACGCCCTCTACCTGCCCCCAGTCCGCTACAGCATGCAGATGATGGTCATCACCTGCAGATATATCTGTCAGGTGTGTACCCACCTTTACTAAGGTTGTGGTGCTGTACAAGCAATGTAAGATAACTGCTTTGGTGGTTTTCTTTTTTTCCTACCTAGAAGATCTCCTGAACAAATGCAAAGGTGATCTTCCCTCTTCAACAATAACTGGATCATCCATAGTTGGGATCCGGTCAGAATGCCAACATTCAGAATTTGACAGTCAGAATGTCAACACCAGAATATAGACTTGTTCTGAATTTTGAAAGCCAGAATGTCGACATGGACTTAAGGGTCGATAAACAGTATGTTGACATTCAAAACTCGGTTAAAATGACGATATTTTCATAATGTTGACAGTTAACAAGTTGACACCAGCATGTTGATATGCAGTTTTCTGCTTATTTTCAGGGTTTGGGTTAGGTATTAGGTATATATTTAGGGTTAGGGATAGGGTTAGGGGTTAGATTTAGGGTAAGGCTAAAATAAGCACATAACTGTATGTCAACATTCTGGCTGTTGACATTCAGAACAGGTTGACATTGTGGGTTTAACATTCTGAATGTCGACTTTTCATATCACATTCTCCATAGCAATTTCAATTTAATTTTCCTCTTCCTCTGGTGGTGGTTTTTGAACTTTTTCCTCAAGTTCTTCTTCTTGTATAGTTTCATGAAATGATTGATACACTGAGTTACCATCAATAACAACACTTCTGCTTATTGTCACCTGGTTGGTTTCTTTATGCAGGCTTCTGTAACTCTTTTGTGCTTCGCTATAGCCTACAAGCACTCCTTCCATTCTACATACATGCCCTTTGAGCGTTTCCCTTGTACAGTACAAATGCTGTATTTCCATTTATATGTTGTACAGTAGGTCAAGTTTGTTTCCATTCAACAGTTCATATGGAGTCTTTTCAATTGTTTTTTTCCAATAAATGATTTGAAGATAGCAATATCATGTGTCCTTCTTTCCAGAACATTGCTGGCATATCTGCAGCAAAGAGCATGCTCAGCCCACTTTCGCAGAATGTCCAATTCATCCTCTCAGCTATATCATTTTGCTCTGGATTGTATGTACTGTTGTCTTAAATAATAATAATGGTCAAGTGTAATAATCCTTTTTTTTGTTTTAGTTGAGATATCCTGTATTTTGAAGGTGTAAACCATAACCCTGCTGCTCTCAGAGGGACCTTCCGATCCCTCTACTTGCCTGCACCCTCTCCCCCTGTGTCTGCTGTGCTGCCGATCACTGCTGATCGGTCAGAAATGCAGGACCGCCACCCAGCAGCTGCAAAGTTTAGCAGCCACTGCTAAAAAGTTAATTAACCTTCCCCCTCACCTCCTTAGTGTGCCTTGTGCCTGAAACCGGTCTCAAATAGAACGTTGAGATGGTCACGATGTTTCCGATGTTCCGATGGTTCCGATGTTTTAAAAATACGAGTTAAAAAAATGTTTACAATTCTTGAAAAAAATTTTCTTTTTTTATGAAATCATTTTGGATAAGTTAAAATGGATGTTCCTCACCTCATTCACTCATTAAAAAAACCGACAATTTTGGAGCGGTTTTTAGAAAATAAAAATCGTCAGTTAAGTGGTTAACTACGTGTTGGTTAATACTATAATTTTTTGTATATAGATTGTGTTTGAGGACCTGAGCGAAATCCTCCCTTTCCTTTTTTTGTACTTCATTCTTACTATCTAGCAGGTAAAGTGTTGTTCAAATTATTTGAGAACATATTTATTATGTCCTGGGGTCACATTTCATTAGACCACACATATCTGTGTGAATTAGATATAGAGACTTCTTAGCTCTGCTGCTACTGGCTTTTAGAAAACTTTTTCTTGCTATTTTCCCTTTTAAACGGCTTATATATTTCATTACATGGCTGCAGGGATCATTCTTTATACTGTTTCCATGCTGTACTTGGACTAGTATTCTTCTGGCTTCTGGATTTCTGTGCCATAGATGATGGTGCCATATATGAATACAATTGACATGCTCCTGCTTAGTGGTTTTAACTGCTTCATTTCGGTACAGTTGATTTGTGATTTTTCCTTCTGCAAGTGTGTGGCTACCATTTCTTATAATGCATTTATATGCAATATTTCCCTGTTGGTAAGCTTTTTAACAGACAACAGATTGGTGACAGGATTAGGCTCATATAAGACATTCTTCATAAGGATGCATACACACCAGGACGATATCGGCACGATTTGGCCAAATCGGAATGACAAATCGGGCATATCGTGCAGTGTGTATGCCCGATTTGCGCGCTACTACGGTCGCATGTGATACCGTGTGATTGGCAATGCACGATATCGCATGTGAGGCTGTAAATATTAATGAAGGATGAAACAGTGATCGTTCGTTCCGTCTTTCATTAAATCTTTAAAGTGTGTACTGGCAATCATGCGATGTCCAGGGTGAAGGCAAATCGCCCTGAACATCGGCACGATTTCTGGTCATTTAGGTGTGTACCCAGCCTGAGTATCTTTCTAGTAAATGTTGGAGAAACTGGACAGTAAAAATAACCATCACCTATTCCTTCTTAGACCATGTAATGAGCATTACCTGTGGCTATTCTTTCTGAATAATACCCCTTTTACACCAGAGCTAAAACCCGGGTTATTGCAGGGTTAACAAGAAATAAACGGAAAATACAGCGCTTGGTATGTGGTAAGTATGTATAACTGAACCAGATGAAGTGTAAATATGAATACAAATTTAATAATACTCAGTACATTTAAAATACAATAATCAATGACATGTTAAAACTTTTCAAGCCAATATAGAAGCATACTGCACCTATCCCAGGGATTGATAGTGCACACTGTTGCAATGTCCTATTCCTAAATAACTCCTATTGTTGTGCACAAAAGGAAGAAAAAAGAATAATGTCCAGATGCTTGCGTCTCCTGACCGACTCACAATGTATAGGGGTCTCAATATTCAAGCGGAACAGCAGTCTCGCTCTATGATGTCCCTTTGGAGTGGTGTTGAAAGCTGGAGAAGCATAGTTCTTTCTGAGAAGGATCTGCCCGTCTCACAATTAGTGCCCAATGGGTGATGTGTTCCACAGAGTTTGGTCCAGGTGTAAACGTCAGCAGTAGTGTGAAAAAGTATTTTCCTTTTATTTCTTGTTAACTATTTTATTGAGGGTGACTACACACAATTTACACAGCTGCTGTGGAATCAGAGCCCATCGAAGCGCCTGTTACTCTTTGAAGTTTTCTTAATTTTCTTTTGTATTGCAGGGTTAACCCGGGTAGCTCCTTGGTGTAAAAGGGGAAAGGGTTGGAATGCCGGGTCGAGTGACTCGGCAATCCAACCCAGGTAACTTGCAGGGTTTAACATGGGAATAGAGAAAATGTGTATATTTAGACATCAGCGCTGTTCAATCCATTTTCTCTTTACTATATATATTCTCCTGGAGCTTGACATACTCCGTTTGAGCCAGCTGCTTTGACAGCACCTTCCCTTCTTCCATTTTTAACATGGGAATAACCTGTGAAACCCTGCAGTGTAAACGGAGCGATCCGGGTCAGGGTGACCTGGATCGTGCCGCATGCCTGCCAATTGGCCGGCTTCAGTGGTGCTTGAAGATGACATCATCTCCAAGTGTCCACTTCAACGCCGGAAAAGCCGGGTCTCTGCAGAGACGGCTCCGGTGTGAACAGCACCGACTCTGGAATATCCTGGGTCAGTGCAGGGGAAATTCTATGTCTGATCCGGATTGGAACCCTGTTCCAACCTCCGGGTCAGTCCTGGAATTTCGGTTAATAAAAGCAGTATTACTTTGGTCTAACCGAATAAAGAAATTATTATCATTTGTCATATGACTTGCAGTTCCTAAGTCAATACACCAAGCATTTGTCACTGTGCCTGTGTTTGTATTGAGAGCATATTCAGCATTAGAAATATTTTCCAGCTCCTTATAGCACTTTGTGAATCTTTTTTTTTTAGCTGTTTCATTCTTGCTTTTCAGACTCTGCAATCTTCCTTTAAGTGACGAGGTTTCTTGCACGCAAAACATTCAGGTGTTTCTGGTCTGCAGCTATTGCTTTTAAAAACACAGCCCTGAACTCTCAATGTTGTGCTATGCTTACTTGAATGCGCTCCACCTGCTTAGCCCATACTATGCCCCTATCGCAAAAATCCACAGACAGAAAATCTTTAGTATTTATTCAGTTATATAGAGCCAACAGTTGTTCTTTCATTCTGTGTTTTAATGTATTCTAATGTAATATTTCAATATATATGCACATAACAGTTCAATTATATTTAATTCAAGAAATGTTGCCAGTATTCCTTGCCAGTGTAGGCCTTGTTGTTCCAGGTAGACAGCGGCAGCTGCGTATTTTTGGATGATTGGTTTTGAGAATTCTGTGTTAAGGGCATAATTATATGGCTCAAGTGCTTATTTGACTGTGTTTTTTTATGATTCCTTAAAATAAAACTATTGGCCCTGATTATCAAAAGGGTGTTATTCTCATGTACGGTAGGTATAGGTATTTGTTTAATTCACAAACACTAAATCTTCTTGAAAGTTCACAAATTGTTTCAGTTCAATAAAGCACTCAACAATGAAAAGTCAATCTTGAAAAGTGTCCACCATATTGGAGCCTTTAGTATAGACATTTTTATTGTTTACCTCCCTTAATAGCACAATTCCTGTATAAATAAGTAAGCAAATAATACTGTAAATAAAACAAACTAATCATTTGAATAAGTAATAGCCAAACAAATAATCTTGATGCCATACAGACACTTTTGCAACAACTGGCTGTTCAGATTAGATCTATGGATAAATTAAGCCTGTGACCAACAGACTAAGGAGAAATGTAATGAATATCAATTTGCATGTTCAAGTAACATCTATTCACACAACAGGCTGAAACAGAGTTAAACACAATTGTTCCAGATGCACATGACCTGCCACAACAGGCCCATGGGAGGAGCTGCAGCAGCCCTTCTGCAGCCATAGGAAACAATCTAGAAGAATCTTCTGCGCACTGCCCAATCAGAGCTAGCTTTGTTCGTGGTAGCCACAGCCCAACAGAGGCATGGGACCAGCCTAGCTGCAACCTTACAGCTGTCTCGGTGGCCCAATCTGCCCCAGCCTCTACAGTGAATCTTTATGAGGGCAAGTGGAACTTTTTACTCCTGAGCCTTGCCCATTCAAGGTTAAATATAAATTTTTGACTTGGGTTTATTTCATAAAAATTTAAATTAGTCATTTTATTAATTCTTTAAATAGTATGGAATTTTTTATAATAATACATTTGTTTACATTTTTATATAATTAGATCTATATTTTATCTTTTTAACATTTCAGTTTTGTATTTATAGTGTTTTATACTCATTTTGCTATACTTTGCAACGTTTCTTTGATACTTTTTAGCCTCTGTCAATAGAAAATATTAATTTTGATATCAAATGTATACTGTAAGTATGATTTCTCAGATAGATATTGGGTACAGCTAGGTCCTTGACTTTTCAGTAAGTTACCTTGACCACAAGTTAGATTGACTAGAAAGAAAATCTGGTGAATAGCTAATAAAATATGTAACTGAACAAACCTGGTTTATTGTGACAGACATCTATAACTCTATCAGATTATTAAACACAAACCGTATAATATCTATTGAAATTTACAAGAAGATAAACATTATTTGAAATATACTGAGGTTATGTATAGGCTCAATTTGCATTTTCCTAAAGAATATTTGTCATAGACATTATATATTACACTCTTAGGGGCATATGTATCAAAGCTTGATGTGATATAAAATTGTGAGATATATATCACCAACCAATCAGCTTCTAACTTACATTTTGCAGGCTGTGTTTAAGAAATGATAGTTTGTAGCTGATTGGTCGGTGATATATATTTCTCAATTTTATCTCACATCAAGCTTTGATACATATGCCCCTTAAAGTGGTAAAACATAAGGCTCCTTAGTGCCTCACAGTACTGCAGCAGCACACAGTACCACAGTGCCCTTGGCATTAACACAGTGCTCCTAATCTTTTTTTTTAATACAAAGCACCCCTATAGGAAAGGAATGGAAATAGAATAAATGCTATAGCCCAGTCCCCACACCCTCTCCTGCTGCAGCCAGTCCCATAGTACAGTGCCCCTAATCTTTAAATAATACAAACTAGTGCCCCTATACACTGCAGCCCAGGCTCTATATCCTCTCCTGTTGCAGCCAGTCCTACAGTGCAGTACCTGTAGCACAATGCCCCTAACCCGCTGCCGGCCGGTTGCTAGACACCCTGCACCCTGACCAGTATACAGTGAGAAATAGCATCGGATCATGAGGGAGAGACTTTTATGTACAATCCAAAACATGCAATATCCGGAACTGGGAAGATGACAATTTGCCTTGTTTGCATATCCGAATATGCTGGGGAGATCTGAGCTGGGACTTGGACCCCCTTGGAATTGGTAAGTTCAGATGGGTTTGGTTTCCAGGAAACCACACCAGCTCATCTCTAGTTAGGAGTATGCTATAGGTGTGATTGCAAAATTGATACTTGAAGAAATGATGATCTATTGTGAATAAAAAATATTATTTCAGATCAGACAGGTAATAGAAAGAACGAAACTGCAGAATTAGAGAACAAGCAATATGACAACTTTCCAAACATCAGCGTTGCTTAATCAGGATTTCCAAACATTCCTAATGATGACAACTGGGATTTTGTTTGCAGAATAGCTGACATACCAAAATTAGAGACTTTTTTTAAACTGAGATAGCTCTTAAGAGAATATATCCTTGCCATAGGCAAGGTTACCTAATCAATGGTAACTTAAGTTGACTGTGACTGAAAAGTATTTCACCTCCTGTGCCTCCTTTATTAATTATAATCATAGGTAACTAGCTTATTCTTTACTGAATCCTTATGCTATTGTTTCTAATGCATTATGATTTGTAATAGTTAAATTGTTTTAAGGATTCTCTCAGTCTATTGACTGAAGTGAATGCTTGATTTATTTGTAGCCTTAGATGTATGGTATGTGTTCATTGTTGACTTAAGCCATTTTTATTGGTAGCTTTCTCTGGCTGGCCAATTGGGGGTTTTCATTAATTAGTGTCCACACTTGCGTGCATCCCTGTTTAAGTGTCAGTAGTTTGGCTGGAAAAGCCTTGGCTGGGTGCAGCTTTTCAAAGTGCAGTGTTGCTAAGTGCAAAACTAGCGTTAGACCTGCGTTAAACCAAGGAGAAACAGAAGGAGAAAAGGTCCATCAAGCAGCAAACCTCAACAATCTAAAGACTCAGACTACAACTGGACTCCCTGTACAATCACGGCAAGAACACTTCTATTGCTATTAATAATGCTGGCCTTCTGATTCTCGCATACAATTCAATGCTTATCGTACTTTTTCCCATGTCTGTCTACATCCATCAACTTTGAAACACTGTCCTTTATCTCAGCTCTCTTGCCTAGCCTCACATCCTCTGCTTATAATCTGCATTATTTTTCAAATTCTGCACACATTAGAACCCCACTTTTAATCCTCCCTATAACAATCTTGTTAATCTGCATACATATTGATACACTGTTTCTTGATACATCACTGTTTTTTCACTTGCATTCCTACAAATTTCTTGCACTCATATCTCATTTACATTTCCGAAGTTCATTCCTCTTGTCTACTTATAAAAACCATGACAATTTTTTTGTCAACTCCCTCCTTCACTCAGTCTATACCTAATCCTCCATTCTGCCCCCTGCTTCCACCTTTATCCTTTCCCCCTTATCTCTTCCATCTCCTCCTCCCCTTCACCCCCCTCCTCTGTCTGCCTACTCTTCCCTCCTCACCCATTACTCCACTTTCTTCCTGTTCTACCCACCTCTGTCCTACTACCCTACCACCAAACCCTCCTCCTACACTCCTCTCCCTGTCACTTCACCCCACTACCATCCACATCTCCCTCCCTGCCCACCTCCTATAGGTTCCCTTTCTAGCTCAGGTGCCCACACCATCACTAAACTCTATTCATATCGGTCCCCCAAACTAATCTTACCTCCACGTTACAGCAACCTGGATAATCTTATTCACATCTCCCCCACAAATGCTATCTCTCTATCCTGTGCCCTCTGGAATGCCAGGTCAGTCTGTAATAAACTGGTCCCCACCCATGACCTTTTCATCTCCAACTCCCTACATCTCCTAGCCATCACTGAAACTTGGATCTCACCCTCTGACACCACTTCTCCTACTGCTCTATCCTCTGGGGGCCTTACCTTCACCCACACCCCCAGGCCTGGGGGTCGCCATGGTGGTGGTGTTGGGGTCCTTCTGTCCACCAGTTATTCCTACCAGCTAATACCCTCTGAACCATCCCTTACATTCCCCACATTTGAGGTTCATACTATATGCCTCTTCCAACCAGTAAACCTCAGAGTAGCTGTCATTTACCGTCCCCCTGGCTCTCCGTCCAAATTCCTTGACAACTTCACTTCCTGGCTCCCTCACTTTCTCTCCTCAGATCTCCCCCCCATTATCCTAGGTGTTTTTAATATTCCTATTGACATTCCCACAGAATCCTCTGCAGCTAAACTCCTTACCCTCACCTCTTCATTTGGTCTCACCCAATGGACCTCATCACCCTCCCATGTGAGTGGGCACTCACTTGACCTGCTCTTTACTCACCGTTGTGATATTTCTGATTACTCCAATTGCCCATTCCCCCTCTCTAACCATCACCTTCTCTCTTTTAACCTATCCCTCTCTTTCCCCTCCTTTAACTCCTAAGGCTACCATTACTAAGTGTAATATTGAGGCTATTGACACTGTTGCTTTTACCTCCCTGCTGGACTCTCTTCTCTCCCCTATAATTTCTCTCTCCTGTCCTGAACAAGCTACTTCCCTGTACAATTCCTCCCTTACTTCTGCTCTTGATTCTGTTGCTTCGGCAATAACTACTCACCCTCGCAGATCCACACCACAACCCTGGCATTCCAAATGCACCAGATACCTACAAAAGTGTTCAAGAATTGCAGAGCGTCAGTGGAGAAAGTCACGCTCTAAGGCTGACTTCCTCCATTTCAAATTTATTCCCTCTTCCTACAGTACTGCCCTGTCTCTCTCCAAACAAACATATTTCAAGAACCTCATCTCCTCCCAGTCCTCAAACCCCCGGCGTCTATTTGCCACTTTCAACTCCCTACTCTGCCCTTCCCCTCCTCACCTTCCCTCCTCACTCTCTGCCCTCGACTTTGCCACCTACTTTAAATCTAAAATTGACTCCATACGTGAGGACATCATATATCATCAGACCCTCAGCACTCCACCACCTCCTTGCCCTTACCACCCCTCCCCTTCTGTCTCACCAACTCTGACATCCTTCTCCCCTGCTTCTGGAGAGGTAGTCTTGGCCCTCATCCTGTCCTCCCTTCCTTCCACCTCCCCTCTTGACCCTATCCCTTCCCGTCTCCTCTCCCACCTGTCTCCTTCTGCCTGTTCCCATCTGGCTCACCTCCTTAATCTCTCCCTATCATCTGGCACTGTCCCTTCTGCATTCAAACATGCTCTTCTCTCCCCCATTCTTAAAAAACCTACCCTTTAGCCTAACATACTTTCCAACTATCGACCCATCTCTCTTCTCCCTTTTGCTTCCAAACTCCTTGAGCGTATTGTCTACAACCGCCTTACCAACTTTCTTTCCTCCCACTCCCTCGACTCATTTCAATCTGGCTTCCGATCTCTCCACTCCACTGAAACTGCCCTCACAAAAGTCAGCAACGACCTCCTTGCTGCCAAATCCAAGGGCCACTACTCTCTGCTCATTCTCCTCGACCTCTCTGCTGCATTTGACACTGTAGACCACCCTCTCCTCCTGCAAATCCTTTACTCTCTCGGTTTAAATGGCACTGCCCTCTCCTGGCATTCCTCCTACCTATCTGATCATTCCTTCGCTGTGTCCTCTCATGACTCCTCTTCCCCTCCACTTCCACTAACAGTAGGAGTTCCCCAAGGTTCTGTTCTTGGACCTCTCCTTTCTCCCTATATACATCCTCTTTAGGTGAAATAATTAACTCTTTTGACCTCCAATATCATCTCTATGCAGATGATACTCAAATTTACCTTTCCACCCCTGAGCTCTCCCCCTCGCTCCTTACCCGTATCTCCAACTGTCTCTCTGCTGTCTCTTCGTGGATGTCCCAGCACTTTCTTAAACTTGACATGTCTAAGACTGAGCTGATCATCTTCCCACCCTCTTCCACTACATCACCTCCCACAATTTCATTATCTATTGATGGCACAACTATCTCCTCTAGCCCCAAAGTGCACTGTCTTGGAGTTATCTTAGACTCCTCCCTCTCCTTTAAACTGCACATTCAGCACCTCTCGCAGTCCTGCCATTTTCAGCTAAAAAATATCTCCAGGATTAGACCCTTCCTCACCCAGGATGCCATTAAAACCCTCATCCACTCACTGGTCATATCCAGATTGGACTACTGTAACCTTCTCCTAGCTGGCCTCCCAGTCTCTCACCTCTCTCCACTTCAATCGGTTCTCAATGCTGCTGCTCGGCTCATCTTCATCTCCAGACATTCTACATCTGCTTCCCCTCTCCTTCAAACCCTACACTGGCTCCCCTTCCCCTTCAGATGCCAATTCAAGGTTCTTACATTCGCCTACAAAGCCCTCACCAAATCCTCTCCCGCATACATTACTGACCTTCTCTCCCTTCACATTCCTGCCGGTCCACTTCGCTCAACTTCTTGCCAACTGATTACTTCCTCCCACTCCCGCATCCGAGATTTTGCCCGTGCTGCTCCCTACCTTTGGAATGCTCTCCCTCTCCCTATCAGACTCTCCACCTCTCTACAAATCTTCAAACGGGCTCTCAAGACCCACTACTTCATTAAGGCCTTTCAGCACTCATCCTAACCTACCGCATGCTCTTTCCTTCCTATCTTCCCCTTCTGTGTCACGCCTGTCTGTCTGCCCCTCCCCTTAGAATGTAAGCTCTCACGAGCAGGGACCTCTTCCCTCATGTGCTTCTCTTTCCATTTTCTTCTACTCTCTACTCCCCATTAGGGCACCTAACATGGGACTGCCAACTCCCGGCAGCTTATTGTGAGTGCTTTAATCACTATTTCAGCAATGTATATAAGTTGTGTCCTTGTCCTGCACTGTAATGTACTGTAAGTTACTTGTTTCTTTTTCACCTATTAGTTCTATGTACTATGTAAGGCGCTGCGGAACACTTGTGGCGCCATATAAATAAAGGATAATAATAATAATAATAGAAGCACAAAGCAGGAATAATGTACCAGATAAAATTACTATTCTCTAATACCTGAGTGAACATTAAGAAGGTAAAAGATGCTTTAGACTCTATACTGTACTATATTAATTTGGAAGACATACAGTACTAAGATGGTAGCTGGTTATGCAGTACAGTACCTTGGATATTTCCATGTTGGAGACTGTTGTATAGTGGACTTGAATAAGCACTGCAATAATACATTTTAACTATCTGGACCTGATAATTAATAAATATGCATCTTTGTACTTAGGCCCTCATTCAGACCCGGACGCAAGTGGCCGTTCGTACGTTCGGCGTACGTAAAAAAATATTTAAATTCAAGCACTCGCTCGTATTTTCGCTCGCAGCCAAACATCCTCCCCAGACTCAAGCGACCCCTCCTCTAACTAACGAGCATGCCAAATAGCGAGCGTACATCCCCGAAGTGGCTTGAAGGGAATGCACGCACAAGTACTACCCGGAAGTTGGACTGTCAGATTTCGATTAACTGCTCGTTTATTCTGCCTACCTCCCTCAATCGCATCATGCCAATCAATATATCAATTAGCTTAATTGTTTTTTTTTTTTTTTTTAACACAATGCAATAAACTTTATTCATGTCCGTGTTTGTGTTTACCCGCAGAATACGTACGGCTTAAACATTCGCTTTTAATTGTCAAAATACATGTTAGCCCCAATTAAACAATTGTTCTATTTATTTTTCTACCCACAAATTTCCCGAAGTTCATTTCTTTATTTAAATTTGCTTACGCATGTCACTGCATCAAGCCTATCATAAGTCTCAAGAGATTTCTGGCCCTGTCGAACACATGACTCATACACTAACCAATAGAATTGGTCCTGTTAATTACCCAAATACATTAGCCAATCAAAAAATTTTTGGGCACTTTATTAAAAATGATTTTTCACAAATACACCATTGCCATCATGAGAGCCTCCGCATTCACCAGGCGCGAGCTGCTGGTGCTAACGGAGGTCATGGATAGGCGGATCACCAGCCAGCCTCCACCCATCACCAACCGCGAAAAGCATTCCGCATATGCGTAGGTACAGGCCCGCCTGCGCTCCTTCGGCTCACGCCGCCAGATCGGGCAGCTGGAGCGCAGGTGGTCGGACCTGCAACGGCGGACGCCCCGCTTGCTGGCATGCTTTCGCATGCAGATCGCCGAAAGTAAGTTTTATGGACTGTGGTTTTCATGTTTGTCTTTGTGGCCCTAACTGCGTGTGCATGTTTTCCATGTAGTTCATATTTATTCATTGTACTCATATCTGCGTGTGCATGTTTTCCATGTAGTTCATATTTATTCATTGTACTCATATCTGCATGGCCATGTTTTCCATGTAGTTCATATTTATTCATTGTACTCATATCTGCATGGCCATGTTTTCCATGTAGTTCATATTTATTCATTGTACTCATATTTGCATGGCCATGTTTTCCATGTAGTTCATATTTATTCATTGTACTCATATCTGCATGGCCATGTTTTCCATGTAGTTCATATTTATTCATTGTACTCATATCTGCATGGCCATGTTTTCCATGTAGTTTATATTTATTCATTGTACTCATATCTGCATGGCCATGTTTTCCATGTAGTTCATATTTATTCATTGTACTCATATCTGCATGGCCATGTTTTCCATGTAGTTCATATTTATTCATTGTACTCATATCTGCATGGCCATGTTTTCCATGTAGTTCATATTTATTCATTGTACTCATATCTGCATGGCCATGTTTTCCATGTAGTTTATATTTATTCATTGTACTCATATCTGCATGGCCATGTTTTCCATGTAGTTCATATTTATTCATTGTACTCATATCTGCATGGCCATGTTTTCCATGTAGTTCATATTTATTCATTTTACTCATATCTGCATGGCCATGTTTTCCATGTAGTTCATATTTATTCATTGTACTCATATCTGCGTGTGCATGTTTTCCATGTAGTTCATATTTATTCATTGTACTCATATCTGCATGGCCATGTTTTCCATGTAGTTCATATTTATTCATTGTACTCATATCTGCATGGCCATGTTTTCCATGTAGTTCATATTTATTCATTGTACTCATATCTGCATGGCCATGTTTTCCATGTAGTTCATATTTATTCATTGTACTCATATCTGCATGGCCATGTTTTCCATGTAGTTCATATTTATTCATTGTACTCATATCTGCATGGCCATGTTTTCCATGTAGTTCATATTTATTCATTGTACTCATATCTGCATGGCCATGTTTTCCATGTAGTTCATATTTATTCATTGTACTCATATCTGCATGTCCCTTTTTTTTTGGGTGATTAGAAAATGGTGTTTTTCGCGGATTTGTGTTGAAACTAACCACAATTTGTTTCACATCTTTTAGGGGCCCAGCGAAGACTACGCCGTCATCGTCAGCCCAGACGGCGCTCACGGCCACTCTCCCCAACCCCCAGCCAACCCTCCACAACCACAAATTCCCCTATTCCCCACTCCTCCCCAGCCTTCCAAGACCCTCTGGGTGAAATTTCGGGGCTCCTTCCCCTCCGTCCCAATTACCCCTCTCCTCCAACCACCCCTCTTCGAATTACCCCCTCCCCGGAATCGGTAATTAACCCGCCCCGATCGTTGGGGAATGGAGGCACCTTCGAGGAGGACAAGGGAGGGCCTTCTGGAGCTGCTGTTTTATCTTCCGGTATGTTTTACTTTGGGTTTTTTTTCACTACAAACTGTTTGTATGTAATCATGTGTCATTCCTTTTTATGGCGTTTTTTGCTAGACTTTTGGGGATTTTGCAGATTGCCTTTACCTGTTACTGCTGATTTCAACATACACATATCACACCTGTCGGAATTTGTACATTGGCCTTGTATTTCTGGCCTACACCATTTTTGGTGGATGGGTTTTAATGGTGTAATTTGGTTTTGGCTTGTTTTTTAATGTGGTTTCATTATTGTTGTATTAATCACCACACTTTTCTCACCCACAGAGGAACCGAGGCGTCGGGCAGAATTAGCCGCCTGTGTGGCCCATATGCGGCACAATATCATCGGTCAGCTGGTGGTCCTTGACCATATGTTTTTTTTGTTTTTTGCCCAATTATAAATAAATTGTTATTTTCTAAGTAACGTTCTGGCTCATTCGTTTTTTCAAAATCAGAGATTGTTTACATTGACATAAGTAGACTGTTCCTGCAAGGATTACCAATTTTTGTCACTAAGATTGTGTGTTGTATTTTTATGTAAAACAGCCACAAGAAACACCTAACAGTAACAATCTCATTTCCCTTTTTTGGTGTAGTCACAATTAGATATTACTACATTTTACAGGTTCCTAGTTGGGGTGCAAGCTGCTTAGGCCAATATTACGAAGCCAAATGATTGTACAGGATTCCTTTGGGTGTTGGTTTGGACCCTGAAAACATATTACATTTTAGCTCAACTGGCATCATTACTGGATTACCCCTTAGTCAAATGTAACGTGTGTGAACCTGGTTACACTTGCTTGTAATGTTCAAAAAAAGGTACAAAATTTCACTCTCCAAACATTTATTCACAACATAACTGAAAAATCAAAGTGGTCACTCAAACAAAACACACAGTGATAATCACAAATACAACACATACCAACAAAACAAAACAAAAAAACAACAAATCAAGAACTGGTTGACGAAGGACCATGCCAACATGATTCCACAAATATGGCGTTGCAATATGGGTTCCATAATATATCCCCAAAATGTCCACATACAGGTTTTTTAAGGGTAGCATGAAGTAGTCTTCGTTGGAGTGCCAAAGTTTATTTGAAAAAACAGAAGATGGAGAAAATAAAAAAATTAATTAGATGTTCTCAAACAAACCCTACCACATTAGGTATAAACACTGTTGTTTTGACAATAATTACCTAAAAAATCTGGCCACCACATCATCGCGTATGGCCCCCCCACATACTGACCTCCGACCAACCTCGGGGGGGCCATCTTCAGGTAAGGCATCCTCTGGCTGCATTGGGACACCACTCCTTATGGCGATGTTGTGAAATATCCCACACAGGACCACAATTTTCGAAACCATATCCGGCAAATACATGAGCTCGCCACCAGAGCGGTGGAGGCATCTGAATTGGCCTTTTAAAAGGCCGATACAGCGATCCACCACCTGCCTGGTGGCTGTAATTGCGGAATTATACTCACTTTGTGGCCCAGGTGTGGGAGCCAAATAAGGAGTGAACAGCCAGGGCATGCAAGGGTAGCCACTGTCTCCTGTTAAAAAGAATAGACAACATCAGGATCACTCTGTATGAAGCTTAACATTGTTATGTACTAAAGGTCTCCACTTACCCAGAAGCCAAGCATCACCAGCTTGTAGGTTGGTTAATTTGTGCCATATCCCTGATTGCCGGATGACGAAGGAGTCATGTGCACTTCCTGGTAATTTTGCATTCAGGGACAGGATCTGGAGGGAGGCATCACATACCACCATTACATTGAGGGAGTGATAGTGTTTCCGGTTTCTAAATATTGCCTCCAGCCGTGCTGGAGGCTGAAGTGGTATGTGAGTACCATCCACAACCCCTATGATATGTGAGAAGCCAGCTATTTGGTAAAAATTGGCCTTGGCCACACTAAGGGCACCCATATCCAAAGGCATTTGAATAAAATGATGGAGGTGCTTGAAAAGTGCCTCCATCACTGCCCTCAGGATCCGGGAAAAGGAGGATTGTGAGATGCCCACCACTATTCCCAACATTGTTTGAAACGATCCTGAGGCACAGAAATGTAACACCACCATAAATTGCGTAAGTGGTGGTATTGCTGTAGGACTGTCAATTTGCCGCTCAAGATCACTCTCTATTAATGAGAGAGTGTCTATGATGATTTTTGGAGGAAGACGGTAGCATCTTAAAACCTCATCATCGGGCATTCCAAAAAGGGTGAGATGTGTTCGAAATATCTGGGGCCTTGCACGCCTACGATGCCTACGCCTGGGACGAGATTGAGGTTGGTCGGCTTCCGGGAGCATGGCCAGAACAAACCGACACAAATCAACCAGAAATGGCAAGATTTGAATGTCAGGCTTTTTAACCCCCCCAAAATTTAAACTTTTCACTTAGCTTGAAGATACCATCCATTGATGCTTACATACCGGGGTATTGTTATGATATGTGCAAACTGGAAATAATCACAACATAAATATACATCATTTTATGCTGGCCATTTCTGATTCCAAATTTTAAGCAAGACAAAACATAAAAGGGGAGAAACACACATTTGGGCAAAGAGCAAAACGACATTGCGCACACTACGTCAAATTGAGGCCAAATGTAAGCAACAAATGCTCCATAGAAAACACAAACAATTTTACAGGATGAATAAGCATTTCACAAAGCGCTAACTAGTTTGCAAATACAAGTCACAATAGAAAGTAATAAAAATGCGCTAATTAGTTCGCAAATACAAGTCACAATAGAAAGTAATAAAAATGCGCTAATTAGTTCGCAAATACAAGTCACAATAGAAAGTAATAAAAATGCGCTAATTAGTTCACAAATACAAGTCACAATAGAAAGTAATAAAAATGCGCTAATTAGTTCGCAAATACAAGTCACAATAGAAAGTAATAAAAATGCGCTAATTAGTTCGCAAATACAAGTCACAATAGAAAGTAATAAAAATGCGCTAATTAGTTCGCAAATACAAGTTAAAAAAACGCAGCTAAAATAAACAAAAAAAAACACAGATTTCGGATTTTGAAAAACAAAGGTTACATGTGTAAGGCCAACCAAAGTTGCTTAAAGACAAACAAGAACATTTACAAAACAATTTAACAAATGAACTTACCAAGAGATAATATATAAGAATCCGGATCAAAAGGTCTTTGGGGCAGAGCCAAAATAAAACCTAAGAGAGATGAAATGACGGCAAAAAAAAGTTAGAAAATTCTTAAACAGAAGGAGACACAAATTGACCCAAAGTTAGACTTCCCAAAACTTACCAAAACTGGAAACGACCAAAAAAATTAGAACCGAAAAAAAACGAACGGAAATCAAAAAACGAATATATCCAAAAAAAATTCTTCCACCAACGCAAACTCCTACACCAGCCAACAATCAACTCCAACCAACGTAACCTCCAACATTCAAAAAACGCCACCTCGACTCGAGACGCCCCAAGCCATAAATAGTGTTTCGTTTCCCGCACAAATTAAGGAGGGATCATAGGAACGCACAATCAATGATGCGGCTGCAAAATAAGGACGCATGTATAAATACGTCACGAGCCAAAAAAAACATTCTGGTGTGTTGCTTGTTTGGAGCTCAGACATGGCTACAGACCAGGGAAACAATGGACAACAGTCTGGCGGTAAGTATTTCAGGCATTTTGACTCAATGATTAATTAGAAACATAATATTGTGCAAGTTGTGAAGTTGAGAATTCTCCAAATTTACACAAATAGGTGAGGAGGATGACATGGAAGAGGCTGCTGGGCCCAGTATTCCGGGCAAAGCTGCCAAAAAGAAAAGGCAGCCACAATTCACAAGAAAGGAGATGGAGGTTTTGATTCAGAAGTGTGTGGACATCCTGCCACAGGCAGACAGGAATATGAGTTCAAGCCAGAAGTGGAGAATGTGGGAAGAGGTAGCCGTTGAGGTCAATAGGGTGGGTGATTATGTCTGTCTAGCCCGGGATGTCAAACGGCGGTAAGTAAACACTTGACCACCCTAAAACCAAAAACAAAATAAAATAAAAAATAATGGTTCCTTTTTCACCCACAGATGGCAAGACTTCAAATATCGCCTGAAACAAAAAATGGCGGACATGCAGGGCTAGGCATGCAAGGAGGACAGGTGGAGGTCCCACCCCTGTGTCATTGGAGTTGACTGATTTAGATGAGCTGGCACAGGGGTGTGTGCAGGCTGTGGAGGTGTTTGGCGTGTCCAACATGGATACGGACATGCCAGACTTTGCGGCTTCTCATGTTGTCCCAGGTAAATATTGTGATGTCACCAACTCTGAAATGTTATTGTGCCAATATGTAGATTCTAATGTGAGTCTTTTCTCATTTTTCCAACAGAGACACAGGCGGATGAGTCTGCTCCAGAGGGGAGCCTTGGCCGCAGAATTTCTGCAGGCTCTGCAGGGGATGAACCAGTACATCCGGCTGAGGACCCTGCAGAAGCCAGTCCTGGGCAATCCCCCTCGCAGGCAGTGTCCCTCCTCACAGAACTCAATTTTAAATCGGATTTCCATACAGAGATTCTGCAGAGGATGGACGCCAGTCTGGTACGGGTGGCTGAGGCCCTGGAGCAAAATGCTGCAGCCAACGTAACCATTGGTCAGGCCCTGGCGGAAAATACCAGGGCCAACATCCGCATCGCCAATGCCCTGGAGCAGCTCGTTCGCCAGCACATGGTGGAGCCGACCTCCCTTCCTGCAGGAACATCAGGATCCTCCACCTCTGGCACAACATCAGCCAATCCTCCAAATGTGCCTAGCCCTGTGCCTAGTCCAGAGGCCACAACATCTGCCTCTGGACAGGCCAGCCCGATGACATCCCGGACCCGGTCTGGCGCCCTCCCTCTCCCAGCCAAACGGCCGAAAAAACGGTGACAGCATTGGCTACTTTTCCTACACTCCTTCTGTGCTTGCCTCATATTCCTTTCTGGCCAAAACTTCCCTCTCCTTTCTTGTGAATTGTTTTTAATTTTTGCATTTACGTTTAACAACAATTTATTGTTTGCACAATTAAGAAATATTGTGGAATGAACACTGCCAAAAATGTTTGTGTTAAATATGTGCATTCATTTTTTTGGGGATACCAATAAATTTACATCAAATGTACGACTTTGTATTCTGACATTATTGTAAAAATGGGTTACATTTAATCCGGGCCCACAAGCCAACAACGTTCAACCTAAAAAATTACACATTGGAAAAAAAGGGCTTGTTAAGGAACGTTTAAAACATTACCTAAGGAGGAAAAATCACCTTACAAACACAAAATGAGGCACCAAACCTAAACATGATGACATTATTGTTACAATAGTCCAAAAACAACACATTGCGGCCAAAATACACCCCCACAAATGTACGCTAATTGATTGTGTAATCCAGACATTAGCAGCTATGATTTCCACCTGCGTTCGGTTTTGTGCTATCCAAAAAACTGCTTTCCAAACACATACCAAGCCGGTTTTCAATCCAACACTAATTGATTTTCTGACAAGCCGTGATTAATCGATGCAACATCGTGGAGTGCTGGGACCCGAGGAGAAGGCCATCGCCACTGTGGTCGAGTTATCCAGCCCCTAAGTTGTGCGAGCATTTTGAAGGGAAAGAGGATCATCCAGTGACGTATGAGTTTGTACGAACACATTTGACGTTCGCATTTGTTAATGTATGTACGCCCCAAAAACGCCTCGCCACGCCTGCGTTTTTCCATCTCCTCCCCCGTCAACACCCAAAAATGCCCTGTTCTGTCAATCACATTTGACATGTCACTTCCTGTACGCTATTTGACGAACGAGACAAAAAAAGCTCGCAATTAGCCGTACGCACATGCGCAGTGTAAAACCGACGCATGCGTGGTTAGTCAACATTGGAACGCAACGAGCGTACTGCTGTTAACGAGCGGCTCTGAATCAGGGCCTTAATTCTGAATCAGAATCACCCCTACTCCTCCTGTAAAGTACTGGAATTTAAGTAACATTATTTAGTCAGAGGAGGAAAATGAAGCATCCTAGTTTTGTTCCACCCTAGTGTGAAATTAACAATATTTATCATTCACTATGCCTGTGTAATTAGTGTTTTTGTGTGCATCCTAGATTCCCATATCAGTATTTCCACATACAGTAGTCCAGCAATATCCTATTATAAACAGCTCACTCCTAATTTATATTACTGCTCCCATACATATCTATCAATTAACTCCACTATCATTCCTGTACAAAAATTGCTGCTCTTGTATAAACTACACATGGTACAAACTAAGCTCAATCGTTCCTGTATAAACTATGCATTCAACAAATTTCACTGATCATGCATGCTGATATTCTCTCCTATATTCTCTCTCTCTCTCTCTCTCTCTCTCTCTCTCTCTCTCTCTCTCTCTCTCTCTCTCTCTCTCTCTCTCTCTCTATATATATATATATATAGACAAACATACTGTACAAAGAAATTAAACATGTTTTAGGAAAAGCAGAATTAGGCATAACCACATGACAATCAAGTTGTCAGAAAAGAAAACCACACGATTGTGCGAGGTGCAAGCTTGGCAATGATATACACTTGTCATGCCACAAACATCCCGCTGGATTACTACATGTTATATTAGCCAATTCTAGACATCTTGGTGGAGATTCAATTCTCAGTGATGTTCCAACCCAATGTTCAGCTGGGCATATCTTTGGGAGGCACCTTATGGCTATCGCTTAGAACTGAGGGGGTCGATGTTGCCCCACTACGCACGCGCACGATGGAGGGAGGTCCGTCGTGCGCATGCGCGAGACCCGGATAGCGATGGGCTCTCCGTCGCTCCGGGTCTCGCACCAAAGGGGGCATGCTGATGATGTTGATTGACAGCACGCCCTCTTTGGGGGCGTGCCTGCCAGACGGAGGCGTTCCCATGGGAACGCCTACCGTCTGAAGCCAGCCCCACTGACATCACTAGTGATGTCAGTGGGAGTGATTTTGACTCTGATAAAGCCAAAATCACTCCAGGGCTTGCAGCAGCGAGACCCTACCGCAGGGTCTCCGTCGCAAGCCCGATGGTCGTGATGGTCTTGACCATCGCGACCATCATCATGGACGCTCGCATAAGCTGTGGGTGGTCACCCACAGCTATGCGAGCGTCCAGGAGGATGCTCCATTTTCATGGAGGAGGGCCCTGATTCAGAGCGAGCACTCTGGCCAGAGCGTTCGGCTCTGAATCAGGCCCTTAGTTCACTTGTAACACCCCCAAAATGTCATGGCCAAATGCAAAGTAAGACAAATATTTTACAGAACAGTTTTTAGCATTTTAACCCAAACTCTCTTATTGATTGTGAAAACTCAATAATGTTCAGGACAGCTTTATTTTTAAATTGTGTTTTTTTGATGCTGTAAAAGCAGTGTCACATTTCCCTGAGCTCTTCTACAAAGAACGCAGTAGATACAATACTTTGTCATTTTTGCCTGCAGGCAGCTGACCAAATCACAGTCTTTTTGGTCCTAGAGGACAGTACAGTACAGAAGCTTCAAAAACAGTTTATCTTCTGCGTATTTTTATTTCATCCTTACAAATGAATGATTTGTCTATGTCTTTTCAATCTGGCTAGTAGATGAATGAAAGATAAGCTGCTTTTCAGTAAAGCTGTAAACACAGCTGACAATTTAAGAAAGACATAAAGGATGTTAGACTTTGCAAGCATCTCTAATACATACAATTCTATAAACATCTGTTTCAGCAAAGAGTTCTGGCAGAATAACTTTCCTGAAAATACATCCATGTTTAAAAAACATTGATTGGATATACATGGGATTCTCATTTGTAGATCCTACAGTGAGAGATTTTTCAATAAACTCTTTTTAGCAAGTTTATTTACAGTATAACATCGATTTAATGATCATACATTGGTATCATTACTCTAACACTTAGGGACTGATTCTGAGGTGCATGTAATCTGCATGTTATGCCGATATTTGTGTAGTTGAGAGATTATTTGCAACTGAGCATGCGCAGAAAGTTTTTGATACCTCTACTTACATATTCAAATGCAGGCTTATTACACTAGGGGTAAGGCAGAAACTAGCATTTGCATATTATTGAAGCTGCAACTCTAGCATCGGATGCAAATGCGGACACAGCAGCATCCACCTTGAAATCAGGCCCTTAGGGAATAAACCTGTGTAGACCTATTATATCTTATTAACTAACCAACAACACAGCTTCTAACATATCTCCATCATGGAAACAATTTAGCAAAGATTGTGAGTCGCACGCAGATGCGTCTGAGTCTTTATGCTAATGCGGCAGCAAAATTCTTTAAAACTAAAACGCGAACATGCAATGCCTTGCATATGTGGAAATCCATCTTAGTGCATCTATAGACGCATCATCAGTTGCACCATTGAAACTTGTACCAGTCCTATGGCAGGGGCAGATTCTCTGTCTGAATATGGCGTCCTGTGTCTGCGCTACAGTGTCTTTAGATGCAGCTGCTGTCAATGACATACCCACAACATGCCTAACTACTCCCTGTTACCTTCCACAAACACCTACTGGATTCCTTAGCTCTTGGGGTAAATTTACTAAGATTTGTGTTTGGTCGAGATTGCATTCTCGGTGTGTTTGGCCATTTTTTTAAAACTTTCAAATTTACTTAAGGGAAACCCAATTGTGAAAAATTCAGTCCAAAATAAAAGTTTAAAATAGACCTCCTCCTGAGCAGAGTGTTCTACAGAGAAAAACAAAGATCAGTGTGATCCGTACATGTTTCTGACTTTTAACAAGCAAAGGGTTACATTTAAAAAAAAATAAAATTGTGTGCCATCCGCCCCAAAAGCATAACCAGCACTGGGCTCTTTCAACTGGTCCTGGTTCTAAAATTACCTTGAAAAATTTACGTAGGGGACCCCCTTACTATTAGAATCAGCCCAGGGCTCCACTTGCGGGGTGTAATGCCACAGATGGGGACATGCTTCACACAGTCTCCCGACCAAAGCATTCTCATCCCCAACTTGTGAGCCCAATAAAGGGGTACCCCTGGCCCCAGACTTTCCCCCCATACCCCTGGGAAGTGGGTACAGGGTTGATAGGTCTAAAAAATACAATTTTAACTAATATTGTCTTTTACATAGAGACTATAGCAAACCTCCCTCACATGCCTGTATTTGTAGAGCCACAAGTACAAGCATGCAGTGTATTAAGGGACCACTGGTACCTCTAGTCCTCCTGTAAAGGACATATTAAAATAAACACAGTGCTCATACGCTGTAAAGTATAAATTTATCACATACATTCACACTATATTCACCTTGTCCTTTCCGTCTTCTTGTCCACTAGAATCCTTCTGTTTGGAAAAAAAAAATCCTCACCTAAACATTGGCACAGGTCGGTTCTCTTCTCCAGTATAATCGCAGGGCATTTAAAAAAAAACTGACATACTGATCCATACCAGACAGTAGAGCTGTGTGTGTATACACATAGAGCCTTTCCGCAAGTGACAGGACCCACGAGTATTCCTGCACTTGTCATGCTGCTAGCCAATCAGTGGCCGCTACTATAGTAACTGGCCGCTGATTGGCTGTGAGTGGCCTGGATGTCAATCAAGAGCCAGGCTACTGATTGGCTAACTGACAGGCCACTCAGTGGCCTGGATGTTGGGATGACAGACAGGCCACTGGCAGCCAATGGCTGCAGTCAGACACAGAGACAAGGGCAGAAAACACGAGTACATACACCATCGGACAACACGATTTAGTAAAACACGATTCTTTGTAAATTTGTGAGTTTGGTCTGGACAAACATGAGCATGTTAGTGCAAAATAGGTTTTGTTTATTCTCTCACAAACATGAATCTTAGTAAATTTACCCCCTTGTGGCCAAATACATTCTGATCTCCTGGCTGTAACCATTGGGGCACATGTGCTGTGCGACTCAGATTCATTTGGAGTACCTCCATCATTGGCAAACTGTGTATATATCATCATTGCATACTGTTAGTGTGCTCCTCTGAATCAGGCCCAACGATTAATTTCATTGGTGTTTCCAGGACCAAATAAAGGCACAATGCAACAAAATGAACTCTGAAATATTTTTTTTTTTTACTTTTTAAAAGTTATTTATATAGTGCGCACTCACAGTATAGTATACTTTCATGGTGAACATATGTAATTCTAAAATGTCTTTTGCAGGGGATGTGTAAATTGATTATATCCGATTTATCATTACTTGTTTGTTAAATACTAAACTTGCAGCTACAGTATACAAATGCTTCATATTCCTGTTTGGAAAGGGAGGAGAAAAATTATCTTTGAGAAATGGACTTTGTGGCCATTAAACCAGACTGATATGATCTCTGACAGATATTTTATATTGGCATGTGTCATCACACTGAAATGTAAAGCAGTTTAGAGATAGCAATGGTCTTCTTAAGTGGTTCTAAGCTGCTTCAGTGACCCTCTATTTATTTAGAATTCTTTCAAACCTATAGGTTAACTGTCAATTGGGGGAAATCGATAAACCAATGCTTGGTCTTTATGCTAAGGTTTAAAAGGTCATTTTGCATGCTGCTTTAGCTGTTTCTCTAATTGTAGTCATTTATCCAGGAGCACACAGAAAAGGCCAAAATCCAAAAAAAATCATTCATTCTAACCTTTTCTTTTAACCTTTTCACAAATATTTGATTGTCTTAATGTAAGATGCTCTACTGCCAGTCACATTTTAACTTCCTTTTGACAATAGCATAACTATGTCAGATTAACTAAATATGTTATTTGATCTTTATAATAGATATTCTACCAAAATGAATGCATCATCATTGCAGAAATTCTATTTGCATTCCAATGTAACAATTAAAATTTATAATACAATTCATAAACAATTATTCAAGAATAGTTATAAATTAATTATTTTGTATATAGCTACTGTACAGTATGTCACCACAATGCACATTTTGCTAAACATGTTACTATTTTGTTATGTATATAATAATAATAATAATCAAAATAATAATAATAATAATAATAATAATAATAATAATAATAATAATAATAATAATAAAAATTTGAGATTAATTAAGACAATTAATTTTGTCAATATTGATACTGGCACCTTATATAATTTCATTCAGCTGTCAAAAGCCCCCCTACTTTCTATTTTTAACTCCTTGATACAGTAGCTCAAATTACTCATTTAACCTTCTTTACTTATTCAATCAACATTACACAACTTTGACGGATTGATATAGAGACTAAGGAAAACCCATCTCACAACAAGGTACCATTAGCTACTATTCTTTTTCACAGTGATGGCTGGAGGGGCGTTCAAGCAGAGCAGCTGCATGGGCACCACCCCATAGTGGACACAGGTTGGAGAGGAGTGGGGGAATGGAATAAGTAAACAGTAGTTCAATATATTTATGAATTAGGAGGAGAGAATACAGTAGGACTGTCTAGCATCCTCCCCAGTGTCCATATGTCCCCATTGATGAATAACCCCCTCCACTTACCCAGTGGCCAGGAGTGTATCTATAATGGGTGCAGGGTGTGCGGGGAACACGGGCCCCTGGGTCCAGGGGGGCCTGCACCGCACACCCTGCACCCATAATATTACTTACGTCTCCTGAGTCCCACATCGGCGTGGGGTCCGGCGCTGTAAAACGACTGGAAAATGGCTGCTGCAGCCATTTTCCCGTTGTTTGCGCATGTGCAGTACAGGGTAAATGGCCACCATGGCCATTTTCCCAGTGACCTGTGCATACATTATAGACTCTGGGCAAACTCTGGTGTCCAGAGTCTATAACTCCGGCACTCGCCACGCACAGCTCAGTGCGCTGCCGGCCGCCGGGCAGAGATGAGGGGGCCTGTGTCGGAGACTGCACACGGGCCCCCTCCTCTATAGAAATGCCCCTGCCAGTGGCAATATATACCAGCATCATTAGCTCAACCTATGACCCTCTCCCCGGAGTCCATAGATCCCCATTGGAGAATAACCCCCTTCACCCCTACCATAGTGACCTGCACACCCCCTATCAAGACCCTGCACATACCTATGCTTTCACTCCCCGTCCAGATTCAGATCTCTTGTTGGCCTGCAGCACTAGAGACAGGACTTGTATAGAGACATGTGACAGCCATTAAAGGAGCAGAGCAGAGTACTTAAAGAATCTGCTCTGCTCCCTGTTGTCAGTTAATAAAAGTATTAATTATGGACATAATTTAGTTGGATTGGAGGAGGAGGGGGGGTGTGCTCCAGAAATTCTCACACAAGGTGCTAGTAGACCTGGGGTAACCCTGCTTATTCAGGTATGCATTGCTGAGTTTAAATGGCAAGTGGCAAACTGCATTGTGCATGCGTGCCTTCTGTATGGCAAACATCGTTATCACTGCACAGTTTATGACATTATCTATATGTGCTGCAAGTGAACTACATACAGAGAAAAAAACTGCTAAGCATAAAATATAAAATAGTCCACTCTCCAAATCCCTTACCACCCATGCATGTAGACAGGCTGTGCTGATTTGAACTATAACATGGAGATCAGTATACAGTCAGGAAGCCGGCGGACCTAATCCCTACAGCCAGCTTCCCGACTGTCATATCCTGGCAAGGGTCTAAAGACAGGCGTCGCTATGCAGATGCCTGTCATTAGACATATGCTGGGAGACTGACGCCCGGCATCCCGATCGAAGGGAAGCTGGGTGCCATGTGTGGATAGCCACTGGGGGGGGAGGGTTAGGTTTAGGGTTCCCAGGGGGGACTTAGGGTTAGGCACCCCCCTGGGAGGTTAGGTTTAGGCTAGGGGAAGGGAGCATTAAGGTTAGGTACCCACGGGGGGAGGTTAGGGTTAGGCACCCCCCGGGGAACTTAGGTTTAGGCAGCGGGGAAGGGGGGTTAGGTTTATGCACTTAGAGGGGAGATTAGGGTTAGGTACTGGGGGGGAGGTTAGGGTTAGGCACCCCTAAGGGAGGGTTAGGGTTAGGGGGTAGAATTAGATTAGCTAATACTTACCTGAGGATGATCGGGATTTCCACTGCTGCGGGATGCTGGTGTCGGGATTCCAACCGCAGGACATGCGTCCGGCGATAAATCATACCGATTCCTGGAGATCATGTGCATGGCCCCATTTCCATAGTGACAAATCAGTCAAAGATTGGTTAGCACAGAGCTTGTGCCTCTATAGGGGGGGGGGGTGGGCTGCAATGAGCAGCGTGTTCTAGTCCCATGATCTGTATTTGCTGGATTAAGTACAAGATTAGAACCTCTGGAGTGGCAACTTTACAGTTTAATTGATCCCAGTAAAATGGACAAGGGTATATGTTTAAAATATAAAATCATTTTATTACTATGACACAGGCTCAGTCTTCCAGTTGGTAATGTCTGTGTCATTTAAAGATGTGATAGACTGTGTTGGCACTGACATAGGCACAAGATTGCACAAAGCTATAATGGTGCATAAACCTCCCAGAGCTTGTGCTATGTATTGCAGGCTGTTGGATCAGTCATATCTTGAGGCGGTAATGTATGGATCTCTGTCTCATAAAACAGAGCAGGCCTTGTCAGAACTTGAGGATAGGTAAATATGGTCATCTAACAACCATGAAAGACATAATTGACGCAATAATAAATTTGATTGGTTCACTTTAGTGCTTTCTAATACCCATAACCACTCCCTACCTCACAATGCTCACTTATTTCATATTTGATTTCTGTTACACTGAGGAACTTACCTAACCACTTGTCCTTTTGACCTTGTTCCTTAAATTTTTCTTCCTTCTTGGTGCTAACCCAACTCATGATAACAAACACATAATTAAGGCTTAACCATTAACTGTCAAAAAATGTGTTCATATATTTTGTCAGAAATCACTATACATTGGTTTTTAGGCAACATCAAAAGATGTTTTGGACTCTTAAATGTAATATTAGTTTTGCATTAGATTGCATTATTATTGCATTTTATATATTATAATTATTTTCAATGCTTGTTTTTGTGAACAAAGTACCAGATGTAGAGAAGTGGCATAAACAATTATACTGGATTTCTAAAGCTGCTGTGCCCAGGTAAGTGTCTTCACGGTCTGTATAGTAGCTGGAACAGAGGCATCTGAGAGGCAGTGTAGGACTCACCAGACACAGCTTTATGGTGCATACACACGGTCAGATTTGTCAGATGAACAATTGAGTGATTTGAAAGATTTTACCAACGATTTAAACGATTGAACAATTTCTGACTGCATTAAGATAAATGGAATCGTCCAAGTCTGACTGCAAACACATCAGATGTCAGATATCGTTATCTGATCATCGGGAACGCTCATCGTTCATCATTCAGACATGTCAGATATGTCAGATTTTCCTTCAGATATGAACAATTGAACGATTTTTCAAATCGTTATCATTCAGATCTGAAGAAAAATCAGACCTTGTGTATGCTCCATTACACTATGATTCATTGGGTCTGTCAGATATGCAGACAAATCTGCAGAGAGAGCCTCCAGGCTGCCAGAAGAGATACAGTAAGTGCTGGCAATCAAAAGTCCCAGATCTGGTAAGGGAGGTTTACCCTTCCTGTGGATGGGATGTCAAGTACTCATACAGATTGGAAGTTTCTATTATTATTATTAATGAAGTCACCTGTGTTCAACCATGGATATCTCTACAACCTGAACTGTTGGGGAGCCTTGAGGACCATGTTTGGGAATCTCTGGGCTAAATAATTGACCTACAGTAGATGCTTTATTCAGAGGAAAACAATGCACGTTGTTAATGTTTATAAAATATGCTAAAGCAAGTTTTTATTTATTTAAAAAAACAACTACAGGCAATATCCTTTTTTGCAGCTGTAAATACATGAATCCAACAGTTCAAGATTTCTATTTTTAATAACCCCTCACTGTGCAAGATCAGAGCATAGTCAGTCAGCTGTTTCACAATGAAATGGTTTATTATCTGAAATTTCTAAGAAAGCTCTTTTTATCCAATCTATAAACGTAATGGTACAAGGCCACAAAATAATGTGCCAAACTCTTTATATAATATTAGAGAAAAAATACAGACTCTCTTTACCCCATTTCATTTCTGTATTGGTCTTATTGAACTGTTTGCAACAATAATACTGGACTTTTTCTTAAGCTTGCTGACCATAAAAGCCACATGTGAAAGGCGGCAATAAGGGCTAAATGATTAGAGGCAGAAATAAGTACGCCAACTTTTTTTTATCAAATAGTTTCACAACACTTGCCAGCTATTATAATCTCCTTGCAATCATATTGCTTTGTTGTTGAAATTATTTATTCATTTATACTGCTGACTAATAGACACAATACTGTGTTCCAACAAATTTAAATCTTAAATATAAATATCTAATAATGCAGTTACAGAAAACAAGCAATGCTATGCCAGTAATCAGCTTTCATTTGCACAGCCATCTGCCAAACAATTTCAGCTGCTCTGCTAACTTATTTCCTTGCACAGCAGGGTGATCATAATGAATACTTAAATAAAAATACTGATTGATAGACTATCATAATAAAGACAAAGCAAATGTGATTCTAATGATATGTCCCACTTTACCTGATATAGCAAGTAAATAATATTGGGCCTGATTCAGCAGTACACGCAAGTGCACTGCTGAACACAGATTCCTGACTATCGGGAATGTGGACGTGCGCAGGACCCATTCTGTGAGTCTGCATAATGGGTCCAGCTAAGATGCACACAAGCCCTTGAATACCTCTGTCTGATTGACAGGCAGAGGAATTTAAAGGGCGGTATGGGGCGGGGTCAGCTTGCGTTCCTGGAAATGGGGCGTGTACAAATCTATCTGGGCTACATACTGTACAGATATAAAACACTGTGATGCTCCAATAGCACAGTGACAGGCTTGGACACATGCAAACTTTTTATAGAGCCAAGTAAACATGTCTTGCATCTGCAATCTATTTAACCTGACCTTTAAGTCTGGTGACTCAGATTGTGACTTTGGGTTCCCTATTCTCTCCCATCTCCAACCTCTTCTATTCTGCCCAAACTGCCTCCCTTTACAATTCCTTCCTCGCCACTGCCCTTGACTCTGCTGCCCTAGGTGTTACTGCTCACTCTCCGTTGATAGCTTCCCCATTCCTGGCATGCCAAGCATACATCATTACTACAGAAATGATCATGCACTGCTTGGTAGTATTGGAGGAATTCACACTCCCTTGTTGATTTTCTCCACTTTGAATTCATAATCTCATCCTACTGCTCTGACCTAACCCTTTCTAAATATTCATACTTTAAGTCTCTCATCTCCTCCCAGTTATCCAATACTCAACAACACTTTGTCACATTTAACTCCCTCCTACCCTTCCCCTACTTTGTCACCTACTTCACATTCAAGATTGATACCATCTGCTATAGCATATTATCTTTCTGTCCTCATCCAATCCTTCCTTTTTATTCCCTAATGTCCTTGCCTACCTTGTTTTCTTTCTTCCTCACCACTGGTGATGAAATCTATTTCCTCCTTTGATATTCACATCCCTCCACCTTCCCTCTGAAGCCCATTCCCTCTGACATCCATTGCTTCTTTCTCCTGAGGCCTGCTCTCACCTTGCCCATAACTTCAACCCGTTTCTCTCATCCAGCACTGTCCCTTCTCCCTTAATCATGCACTCACTTGACTCACTCCCTGTCTAACTACCACCCCATCTCTCTCCTTCTGTTTTCCACAAGTTACCTAAGAAGATCATTTGTCACTGACTCACCTCATTCTCCTTTTTCCACTACCTTCTTATCCCTCTTTAATCTGGCTTCCATACCTTCCATTGTACTGAAACTGCCCTCACAAAGGTAACAAATGATGTTCTCATTGCCAAAGCCAATGCTCACTTCTCCATTCTCATCCTTTTCTACCTGTCTGTGACACTGTCGATCACCTGCTGCTACTTCAAACACTCGATCGGTCTCTGTGAATATTTCCTCTCTAGGTTTAACTTTTACTGATTGTTCCTTTTCTGTCTCTACTTCAGCTTTCACTTTCCTCCCTCTTCCTCTACCTGTTGGCTTCACCCAAGGTTCTGTCCTTGTGCCCTCCTCTTCTCACTGTACACCTTCTCCCTTGGAAAACTAATATGCTCTTTCAGGTTCCAAAACCGCATTTATTCTGATGATTTTCAAATCTTCTTTTCTCTCAATAACCTCTCTCTCTGTCCAATGTCTGGGTGTTACCCCTGATTTCTTCTTGTCCTTGATCCAACACATTCAAAATATATCTCACCCTTGTTATTTCCACTACAAAACATCTCCAAGATCACCCTGACGCCACCAAATCACTTTTCTATGCACTCATTATCTACCTTCTCGACTATTGTAACTTTCTACACTATGGTCTCCGCCTTTCTCGACTTTTCCCATTTTAATCTATCCGGAATGCTGCTGCCCATTTAATGTGGACTAACTGCTTTACTTTTTCCTCTACCTCAGAAACTGTTCAGCACTATGCTAGAAACATATTTACTTTGGACCACTCCCCACTTTTACAAAATTCTACTTCTCTACAAGTCCATTGTGTGTCAAAAACCTGTGAGCCTAAGGGTAGAGGCGCATTTTTGTAACTATAGGTGTTTTTATTCTGACAAAAGTAAATTTTCAACATATATGGCCATCTAAAGATTTGCTTTACCTGCTTCTAAAATATAATTTGTTATTAAACACATTGTGCCAAATGTAATAGGGTGAGAGTTTAGAAAATGAGAGAGTTTTCTCACACTTTTTAAACTCTGCCAATGTAATAGAGTCCGAGAACAAAGCAACAGAGCAAACTCGCATGTTTTTCAGACTAAAAAAACTCTCACAATTTAAAACCTCATCCATATGTTTTCCCATTTTGAAGATAAAACTCAACCAATGTGAGAGTTTACTGTTAAACTCTCACATTTTCTAAACTCACCATATTATGGGATGCAGATAGGCAGCCGACGGTCGAAATGCCGACCGCCAGCTTCCCGACTGTGCAATCCCAACAGGAGACTAATGATAGGCATCAAAATCTTGATGCCTATCATTATCCCTATCCTGGGAGCCCAACACCTGGCATACCAAACAAAGGTAAGCCGGGCGGCGGGTGCGGAGAGCCGTGGGGGGAAGGGTTAGGTTTCAGGGCTCCCAGGGGGACTTAGGGTTAGGCAGCCCCCCCGGGAGGGTTATGGTTAGGCTAGGGGAAGGAGGGGTTAGGCACCCCCATGGGGAAGGTTAGGGTTAGGCACCCCCCATGAGACTTAGGTTTAGGCAGCGGGGAAGGGGAGGTAAGATTTAGGCACTTACAGGGGGGGTTAGGGTTAGGCACTTGTGTGGGAGGTTAGGGTTAAGCACCCCTAAGGGAGGGTTAGGGTTAGAGGGGGAGAGGGTTAGTAATAGTGAAATAAATTACCTGTCGGGATCTTCTGTTGCCGGTGTTCTGGCGTTGGGATTTGAACCATCATGCATCCGGCGGTATTTCATACCGATCCCCCCTATTACATTTAGCCCTTAGTGTTCTCTCTGTGCCATGACTGAATTGTGTGTATATTTGTAGGCACAATATTTCTCTTGCTTGTTGTATGGGACTGACAAACTATACAATGCAGCTAAGTACAACATTTATAATTCTGTCTTTCTGCATTAATCTGTCTGCAGATCTCATCTCTAGTGACAACAGTTTTAAATTGATTTCCCCCTCTTTACTGGACTGGTGCTCTGAATTTATCAGATTATGCTTCCAAGCTAAAGTAATGATTTGTCTTCTCTGTTTATTGGGATCACATAGAAGACATTGATTTAATTGAGTTGAGGTGTCATGGCTGGTGTCACCAGTGGAGTTACCAGTCTCAGGCATCAGGGTAGGATCACCAGCAGGAAATCACAACAGGAACGATGGAGACAATATATAGCTCTTTCTATTAGAGATTTGGGTAGCAGTGAAAACTGCCTTTGGTGATGGGTAACAGCAATGGATAGCTTTGATGTAGCCAGGAGGAACAGGACTAGACCAACTGGAGTAACTTGCAGAACTAGACTGGGACCGGTAAGTGCAACTTGATAATGTTACTGCTATTGGTGATGGGTAGCGACAAAAGTCAGGCAAAACCTGGCTGGACTAACAGATTTAACTTGCGAAACTAAACTGGGACTGGCAGGAGTAGCTCGCAGAGACAGATTCGGACTGGCAGGCTAACTTTCAGAACCGGATGAAGACCGCCAGAACTTACATAACCGGACTGGGACTGGCAGGAGTAACTTGCCATGTCCATGAAGTACCTCCAGAATGGTAAGGCCACACCACTTTTTGGCCAGTAACATTGCTAATTTTCCCTCGCACCACATAGAGGTTTGCTACCAAATTAAACAACTAGTATAGATACCCGGCATTGCACTGGTTGAAGACTGGAGCCTGAAGTACACCTGCAGCCTTTATTTGTTTACATTTGTATCACCTATAACCCCATTCCACTGATCCTGGAAAGGACCCCACTGTTTGCTAACATGCATGCAAACAGTGGTGTAACTACCATGGGTGCAAGGGGTGCAGCCGCTATGGTTGTTCTGTGGCCCACCACTCCCCCTGCAACAGACACGAGGTGGGCCAGTCCCATCAGGGCCATTAAGGGGGGCCCAGGTGACAGCAGTGTTGATTTGGTGCCAGACTGCAAGCTGATTACAACTGACGCAACTGCAGGCAGACATGGAAAGACAGCGCCACTGGTCATGAGGCAATCAGAGCTTGCAGATCGGCAGCCAATCAGCAATGGCAGCTCCTGATTGGCTGCCAGTCCACGAGCTCTGATTGGCTTGATACCAGCGCCAGATTCAAATTGTGCCAGTACTGTCTGTCCATGTCTGCTGTTGCCTACCAGTGTGCCATCTGTAATTAGCTAGCAGCTTGGCCCCAGATCCACACCTGCTGGCTGCTGATGGCACACAGGAGGTGGTGAGAGGCTGCTGGATGGAGTCAGGGGGGTGAGTTGCTGGGGGGAATAAAATGTAAGAGGCATTACTGTATGGCATAATGTTATAAGGGGCATTGCTGTAAGGCATAATGTTAAAGTTGCACTACTATTGTGTGGAATAATGTGTAATATGGGGCAATAATACTATGTGTCATAATCTGTAAAGGACATTACTGTGTGGTATAATGTGTAAGGGCATTACTGTGTAGTATAAGGGGCAGCACTGTGTGGCATGGCATAATGTATATGGGGCACTACTACTGCATGGCATAATGTGTATAAGAGGTACTACTGTGTAGCATAATCTGAACGGGGTCTGTGTGGCATAAATAACACAATAACACAATATTTGCTCATCTGTCAGAATGCATTTTTAACATGGCTTAATTATGTTGCAATATTTTTCAAAGCATTGGGGATATTTATTAACTTCTTTACTTTGTATTTCTCTGTTAAACTTTTTTGTTCTATGCCATCTAGTTACAAATCTCTAGGTGTTTCTGCTTGTGCTGCTATGATTCGTTGGTCTTTATGACACCACTTTCTAAATACCTAAGAGTATATTTACTAAAGTATGGGTTTTCAGAAGTGGAAATGTTGCCCATAGCCAGTAGCGGTACTAGGGTGGGGTAACAGGGCCGTCGCCCAGAGTGCTGGCCCCTAGAGGGCACCAGTGAGTCCCCTGAAAAAAGAAAATCCCGGAAAAAAAAATCCCAGAAAAAAAACAAAAAACAGCGCCGGTCCCCACCTGCTAGTCACCGCAGGGAAGCTCCATTTGCTAGGCACCCACTGATATTTGTCATCAGTGGGCACTCGGCTCCCTCCCTGCGGTGGCAGACGAAAGCCACAGCTCACTCCTGAGCTCCGGCTTCCCGCAGAGAGCACTGGCGAAACTAGAGGGTGGTGCGAGTGTGCAGCAGACCACACATTAGCAAGATCGAGATTTCCACATATTTCATCTAACTAGCTGCCGGTGAAGCTGCTGCCCCAGGACAGGGAGGAGAAGCCTTTAGCTAGCGGCAGCTTCCGGACCAATCCCGAGCTCTGCCACCTTTTGTTTACATGCACGATGTGACCTGATGATGTCACGCCGCGCGCACTCTGTGTAGCTGTGTGTCTGAGAAGAGCCGTGCCTGGAGGAGCAGGGTGCGTGCAGTGAAGAGGAGGACCGAATGTTGGAGGAGTGGGTAGACTGCAACTGGGAACTTTTGCCGTGAGCTCCACAATGTCTAGAACCGGCCCTGCCCATAGCAACCAATCAGATTCTAGCTATTATCTTCTAGAAGGTGCTAGTTAAATGTTAAGTAGAAACTGGCACTTTAGTAAATTTACCCCCTATAGTCAGCCAAGTTTTTATTTTTCATGAAGGATTTAGTAAATGATATTAGGAATATACATTTTGTTATTTTAAATTATTTAAACTTTCAGACTAATCATTGTATCATTCATGTCCAAATACACGTGGCCAGCTGTTAATCAGTCATTGCTATAATGTAGATCTTTCTTTAGCTATCTAAAGACAATTACTGCAATTGCATTAATTTCATAGTAACTAAAGGGATGTGGTATAGATCCTGACAACTGGGATGCCGTCTGATGGAACCCCGGCACTGGAACCGCAACATGACTGGAGACGCTGAGATCAGAATCCCAGCAGACAGCATCCCAATCATAAGGAGACCGGGGAAAGGTAAGTATCAGTCGCCGGGGGGGAGTTTGTGTTAGGTTAAGGCACCTCAGAGGGACTTAGGGTTAAGCTGCTGGAGGCTGAGGTTAGGGTTAGGCACTAGACAGGTGGAGATAGGTTCAGGCACCACCGGGGGGAGGTTAGGCTTAAGCACTAAGGGGGGAAGGTTTAGTGTAGACACTTCCCAGTAGGGTTAGGGTACGGGTAGGGAAGGTTAATATGAGGGTGCAGGATAGGAGTGTTAGGGTGTAAATAGGACAGGGGAACATTACTCACTCTCAGGATTTGAACCATCGGGATGCCGCTGTCAGTGTACTGACAACCCGCATCCCGTCCATTGGTATTTCATACAGGTTCCTAACTAAATACTAAAGTTGCATGGACTTGATACATATTGCATCTGGAAAAATATTTTTTGATATGTATACATATTGTTAGGTATTAAAAGCACACACACACCTTTCATAATTTGATTTTGTGTCAAGCATTTTTCTAGAGCTTATTGCTACAAGACATTACCTTTGTTTTCTATGTACATAAAATGAACTTTTAAAAACTCTGGGGGTCATTCAGACCTGCTCGCGAGCGCAGGACATTCGCAAGCGGGTCGATGTTGCCCCACTGCGCATGCGCACGACGGAGGGAGCTCCGTCGTGCGCATGCGTGAGACCCGGATAGCGACGGGCTCTCCGTCGCTCCGGGTCTCGCACCAAAGGGGTTGGTTGACAGCACACCCCCTTTGGTGGGCATGCCGGGGGCATGGCTGCCAGATGGAGGCGTTCCCATGGGAACGCCTACCGTCTGAAGCCGGCCCCTCTGACATCACTAGTGATGTCAGTGGGAGTGATTTTGGCTCTGATAGAGCCAAAATCACTCCAGGGCTTGCGGCAGCGAGACCCTACCGCAGGGTCTCCGTCGCAAGCCCAATGGTCGCGATGGTCTTGACCATCGCGACCATCATCATGGACGCTCGCATAAGATGTGGGTGGTCACCCACAGCTATGCAAGCGTCCAGGAGGATGCTCCATTTTCATTGAGGAGGGCCCTGATTCAGAGCGAGCGCTCTGGTAAGAGCGTTCGGCTCTGAATCAGGCCCTCTGTTCTATGTAATTTTAGTAGTCTTCTTATCTCTTGTAAAATATAAATAATATATGTTTCCACTGAAAAAGAAATACATAAATTAACAGCATTACAACATTTTTATAATAAACAAAAATAATTTTGTTGGTTACTTTGTTAAACAAAAAGGGGCTCGGAAAGCTCATATATGACCCACTCCGAATGCAGCAAATTCAGGAAGCAGCACTATGATAGAAACAAATAATCAACTCCAGGACCAGGTTGTGCCTAAATGATAAAGATACAGCCACACTTCACCATCACAAATGTGTACATAGGGCCTGATTCAGACCTGGACGGTATCCACAATACGCTCGCTATTGCCTATGGTTGCTAATCTGCGCGTGCATACACAAAACGAACGCTCGTACAGGTAAGACGGGCGTGCTTATGCCTTGGTGAGTGATCGCTCCCCACAGCATCACTTTCAAATATTTGCATACCCATTGAGCGAGTGTACGCTCATAGCGACCGGGTCTGAATCAGGCCCATAGCTTGTTACACCTGTAGTTTAAAGACTACATAATAACAACAGGCATATATGTGCTTCAATAAAACTGAGATCATATAAGATCATATAAGAAATATAAGATCATTCACCGAACATTTAGACAGACCTCGTAGAGATGATTTCTGATTTGGAATGGTCCCAAAGACGAATTTAAGGACATGGTGTCACATCTTTATGCCATAAACCTATCAGTGAAATTCACTTGTGAAATACATAATGACAAAATTATGTTCATGATATTGAACTTTTCCAGGCAGGATGTACTGTTGGGACTACATTCTATATAAAGGAGACAGTCAGGAAAACTTTGATGTTTGCGTCAAGTCACCATCCAAAGCATTACCCATTTTTCAGTGTTTGCAGTTCCTGAGAATCAATTCTGACCCTTTTATTGCAGTGTCGCAGATCTCCGAAATGAAGGAAAGATTTTTAAATGTAGCCACTCTATTACAATTAAACAGGACTGGTTAAGGAAGCCCATGATGAGATTCCAATCTATTGATTCCTATTAGTCGCTATTTAGCGCTGCAAATTGCTTAAGAAAGAATTGCTTTCCAGTCCAATCTTGTGGTTTCAAAGCACAAAAAGTTATTTATGTAAACAGGGAACGATTTAACAATTAGAATAAAAAGCAATGAAAATTGTAACAGCCGATACATATGCATGCGCTACTGGTCCCAGTATGCAGTCCTTCAATCCTGAATCCTGCGGTCACCCAAAATGGAGAATGACTGAACACTGAGACCCGCACACAGCATATATACAGTACAGGTTACAAGGATAACAAAGGGACAAGTTGGCATGTTATCATTGGTTCTTACATCTGGTCATTCTGGTCCTTGGTCAGTTCATACGGTGTCATCAGAGGTATGGCTCAGATTTCCAGCTTCTTTGTGTAGCTTCCCACCGAAGAGCTAGTTAAAACTGGCTACAGACACTGCATACAAGTAATAGCATTCTAACCAATAACTCCCTATAATCCATAACTAGTGAACGCAAGATGCAAATACTTCACTGATAGAAATGGATGTCTGCAAATAAACAGGGATTTAGTATGATACCAAACATGACATGTCCACTGTATTCTGAAGCTTAGATCTCTTTTAAGTACATATTACATTATAATTATTAGCTAACAAATACCTTTAATAACTCTGGTTATTAACTATAATGTGTGGGAACCATTTTATATGTATGCGTTTGCATATGCGCGTCTATGTGTATGTACGTGAATATATACAGATGAGCGTCCATGTGTATGTGCATCCGCATATGAGCGTCTGTGTGTATATATGTATATGTATGTGTGCGTTATGTGCATCAGCGTATGTGTGTTGTGGATATGCATTTTAGTGCATCGGATTGCACCGACGCAAAGTAACGTCCTATTAATACGTCATCCGACCATAGATGACTATGTCATCAAATAATAATTGTAAGTGATCATATCAAATTATTTGACTTTGACAAATCTGACAAGAAACCCACACATGGCACTCAGGCACTAAGCAACAGATTGGTGTTGAGCATCAGATACAATACTGGAGCTCCTGTGATCTTTATGACCTTAAAGAAATATTGGCATGTGGGATCTACTGAGCTTGTTTTTGAAGATACCTTAAAAGTCAGAATATATCAACCGGCTTTCAAGAGCAAGGCCTGGTTGCATGAGGTGCCTTGATTACATGACATGTAGCAGTATGAAAAATGGGTCAACATTTGTGCATCTTCATTTAGGATATCATATTAAAATTAATCACAATCTAACTTGTTCTTCTGACCAGGCAACTTATTGTATGTCCTCTTGTGTCCATGTGTCCAAACTACCAGGCACTGATAAATGGTGAGACAGGTAAACCAGTTGCCAAACATTTTCTACTGGCTAGACATAAGGATTCCAGTTTGAACTGTATGCTTATAGACTAGATTCCGCCGCTTTGAAAAAGTGATGTTAGGCTAGTGCTCTTTTACAGAGGGAAGCTTGGTGAATATATAAGCTGGATATTGTTTCACCTAGAGGGTTAAATGAAACAAACACACTGTTTTGAAATCCTAGATGTTAAGGGTAATATATACTAGTTGTGGTAGTCACCCAGGTACCTTTTATGTCGTAACTGTATTTACTTTTTTTGTTGTTGTTATTTAATTATTATTTAATTATTTGCATGTGTGTTATTGTATAATAATTGTTTTAGTTGTTTTTTTTAAGTGTGTGGTGATAGTATGACGGGAATTTGATGTTACAGTAGCATTGGACTATGTTTCTGTAATGGTAGCTCCTATGTATTTATGGACGGGGATAGATACTCATTTAAAACTTATATGCATGTGTTTTTAGTATAAAAAGGCATAGTCAAAATTTCTTAATGTGCTTTCAAGATGGTTTGAAATTATTCATCCTTTACGTTATATCAATTTTTGAGACTCTGTAGCTTTTTAACATTAATTAATAATATTTTATGGTTCCCTTTAGATTATGCATTCCAAAGTGGAATGCAATCTATGCACATTGGCTGTGACCAGTATGACATCACATGATGGCTTCCTGTTTCGCCAATGTGATCGGGGTGTGGTGGCGGATTAATAGGATTCAGCTATGCAGGTGTAGTGCTAAGGTACTTTTTCAATTACTTGTCTAGTTGTTCGGGCAAACCTGGACACTTTATATGTCACTATGCAATATTCTATATGTGTGACATTACTTTTTTCCAGAGGATGACTGTGTTCCACCGTGGAATGCACGCCACTTCCTGTATAACAATGTGATACCATGCTGTTTTAAAGTAATATTTGATTGTTTATGTGCCAATTTTTATTTATTGGGATATGTTAGTTTGTCCCCTATGTTATGGGTAGATATAGGAGGCTTTTTTGGATAGGTAGGTATGGTTACTTCATATCAGTGAGGGGTTAATGACCCACAGCTGCTCTCCATCAGGTTCTCATCAGCTGGGTATTTAGTAAGGTATTGGTGGTGGATTTGATAATTCCTTGACTGTTGCAGACAATGACAATGTGATGTTGGTTTTGAGAAGGGTCTTTGCATAGACCAAAACATTGACCTGACCTGTTTATTCGCCAAAATGGGAAGTGATTAAAAATCTGTTTTCTACTATTTCAGAGGTTTCCAAATGCAGTCCTAAAGGCACCTAGCCAGTTCTGGTTTTAGAGATATCAATGGTTGAACAAAGGTGGTTAAATCAATTTGACTGAAGTACTTCACTAATTAAGTCACCTGTGGTCAAGCATGGATATCCTTAAAACTTGAGCTGTTAGGACTTGGCCTTGAGGACTGAGTTTGGGAACCTCTGTACTATTTGAAGAGAAGCCTGGTGAGTGCCTTCCTTTCTATATTGTATCTATATATCTATACATACATCAACATATAAATAATTTCTCACAATGTACACATACATATAGATCACAGTATAGATAATTAAATATAACAGTATTGTGTAGCACACAAGAACAACAAAATTATTTGCATATACACCCTAATAATTATTAATTATAGACAACAACACATACCAACTAATACTATTTTGTCATTAAACTTTTAACACAAAACTAAGACATGTCAAACAAATTAACTGCATTTTTAATAATATAATATAAGAGATATTCAAGACCACCTTATATGTGGTGGCCAGGGATTGGGTCAGCACTTCTAGCTCCCTGGCCAGGTAGACAACATGTTCTTTTGAAGCTGGCATTTTATGAATTGTTGTGAAGGAATCATAAAATAATCCTTAGTAAATAAAAAAATATAAAAATTACTTGATGAGGGGGCATTTTTGAGTGATCAAGCTTGGAGGGGGGATAAATGGAGCTGATCACCTACCAAAACCTCCTGGGGGTATATTTACTAAAGATCAATTTTGGATTTTGTTCGATTTGATATTGGAGATTTACTAAAGCCAAAATAGAATGTCAAATCGAACAGAGAATGTAATTTCACTCAAAATCAAGTATACGCAGAACATCAATGTTTTCCCATAGTCAAATATAGGATTCCTTAATTTACCTACATTTGATTTGCATATCAAACGCAAATCCCCAAATGAATAGAATAATAAGAGACAGTTGATTTGAGCTTCTAAACACCATTCTTTTGGCTGGAAATTGATTGTGATGTCTTTAAAAGTTCCCAAAAGCATGTGGGGCAGTCTGGCTGTATGAATAATGGCTGCTAAAGGCTATGCTATGCTGTGCACCTACCTGCGTTATCAGGGGCATAACTAGCTCTTTAGGGGCCCCATAGCAAAGGTGCACACAGGGTCCCCCCATGGTGGGGTTCAGCCGACATAGCCAGACAAAGACATTTTTTTTTTAAAGAAAATTATATGTATATACATATACACATGTATACAGTATATATAGCCATATAAATGTGTGTGTGTGTATATATATATATATATATATATATATATATATATGTATTAGAGATGTGCGGTTCGGTTTTACTCGGATTTACTCGGATATGTTCGGATCTCAAAAACCTCATCATATTGGCTATCCGGCTGTCATGTGTTTGCGATAATTTGGTGATAAGAACCGAAAAAAGTCAAACCTGCACATCTCTAATATGTATATACGTATAAACATATATATATATATTATATTTATGAAGAAATTATAAATCACTTTCACTTTTCTAGAGTGTGCACAAGTGTTTCCAATTTTTCCACGTTAATTAGTGTGCATGTGATACATTTGGCACAATAGGAAGTAATGAGGAAGTTGAGTTACATTTTGCATTCTATTTTGCATTCGATTTAAATGGGGATTTGAAGTTTCATTTTGGAAGGGACTGAACAAAAAATCCCTTCTTAAAGTCAACCTAAATCGAATTTGATTTAAAAATTGAATACACCATCAAATATTAGTAAATGAGAGATTTTTTAAGGGTTTGATTTCAATTTCAGTCGATTTAATAGATTCATATAATACCAAATCGAACTTTAGTAAATGTATCCCCTGGTGACGCTTGCTGCGTCATTTTGTAAGGCGAATGAAGGCACATAGTAAGATGTGTGTTGAGAGGTCCAGGGACATGGGCAAACCTTGGGTGACATGCAGTGCCCCCATAGTAAACTCTGCCACCTCCACTGAGTGTTCCCTGACACTGGCAGTGGCATCCTTTTAGAAGTGCTATATTGGCAATCACATCCAGACAAGCAGTCCCAGCGGAGGTGTTTTCTCCCCCTGGGACTGAGAGTCCATACTGGGATCAGAGAGCACTTCCAATGGGAAGTCATTCCTCTCCCTTGCTGTGAGCCCTATCTCTAGCCGATGCAGTTCCTAGAAGCCAATGCTACTGCGCATGTGCCAGTCTCGGGCCTTACCAGATGCATTGCGCATGTGGATGCACGGTACTGCACTAACTATGTGTGATATTGATATCAATGTACATGTGTTGACATGTGCAGAGGTATGTGCAATCACACTTGTCCAACTCTGAATCAGATCCATTGTGTTGATTTAAATCCCCCCTAAGGAAATTATCAAGTTGAAGGAGGGAATACTTATATACATTAGGATACAATTGTGAGTACGTGGTGCTATGTTCCTGCTGAGGTCTAATAATAGACCCAGAATTGCAGCCAGGAACAGGAGGAGCTTTCAACAGGGCCCCTCGAAGAGAATACTTGGGGTCAAAGGTGGTTCTAGCACTTTCTTTGATCTAATAAAAGTCCTTTCTTTCTGGTGTTATTTCTCAAAAATATGTGAAAGAAAGAAACAACATATAGTGTAAAACCATAAAAATATCTTATTATTTGTGAGAGATAGATGTGCACTCACCCTTCAGGAGTTATAGGCGTTGGACTTAATTTTCACCGTGGTCCTACGGTGTTTGCAGAATGCAACACTGATCTTTATAATAAAGTCCTCACTTCCTCCCACATGTCATATATTGTAAATGGGGTAATAAATATGACAAGCCTCCATGGTACAGATCAATTAATCCAATCCAAGATCATACACATTGTATAGCATACTCACCTTGAATTTAATATCTTATAAGCCTTGGATCTCTGGCTACTGACAGTTCCCACATGGGAACTGTCAGTAGCCGGAGCCAATCAGCGGCCGCTCTACAGTTAGGGCGGCCGCTGATTGGCTGGCGGGACTGCAAAGCCTGTGTAGTCCCATCAGCTGGCATTCGCGAGGGGTCTGTATGTGTGGCAACACACATACAGATCCTGGGTCCGACTGGTCGGGTAAGTCATTTTTTTGTTTTGCCAAGTCACGGGGATGCTGTGGAGACCAGAGCCAGGATATAGGTGAGTATGAAATCTTTTTTGCAGGGCCAGTCATTACGGATTCTACTGGAGAAGAGGACAGAATCATCTGGTATAGGTAAGTATGTGTGAATGGGTAGGTGTGTGTGTAATAAAGTTTTACTAACCACGGTGTGTGTGTTTTGTCTTTATTTATTTTACAGTGGGGGTACAGGTGCCACCCATCTGCAGGCGCTTATAGTTCCACAAGTGCCAAAGGACAGGTAGGCTGGCTCCTATAGTCCCACTGTAAAATACAATAGTTTAATTAAATTTCCCCACTTTATTACCCCATACCCAATGCTCCAGGGGTGCGGGGATGAGCCCCGGGCTTCAGACCAAGCCTGGGGTTAAGGGAGTGGGGGGTCCCCACCTCCCCTGAGATCCCCGGCTTGGCCTGACCGGTTTGGGCTGATGCTTTGGCCCCGGAGCCCCAGTGAAAGGTTCTCCGGGCTGTGGCATTACAGCCCAGCCATTTTGGGCCTGTTGCTGGTTTTAAATATAGGTGGGACCCTACGCAATTTTTCCCCCCTATATTTAAAACCAGGACTGGCCCTGCAGCCTGGTGTTGGTTTCTAAATTACAGTGGAACCCTACACATTTTGTTCCCCGTAATTTTAGAAACCAGGACAGGCTTGTAAGTCTGGGGCTGGTTAAGCTTTAACCCATTTTTTACAGATACAACATTAGCAGCTTACACATATCTCACTGATATGTGCAGGCTGCTTGCTCGGGAGAGTATTGCAGAGAGAAGACACAGCAATCTTGGGTGAGTCACCTCCTGCAAACCTGCTACTCGGGGGAGAAATCTCCTGCAAAACCTGCTACTCAACAGAGAAATCTCGTTCTGCTTCACCATCGGCCATCTCACTCTCAGCTAAACTCCCTTCTTTGGCAATTTGCGAGTCTCAGGAGCTTCAAATCACCTGAGTTTAGGTGAAGCTAATCGAGTTGAAAAAAAAAGCAGGCTCAATTCTTAGTAAATTTACCCCTAAGATTAAAATTTCCAAATCTCTTCTGAATATTACAAATCACAATATCTACTAACAAAATAGTGTTGTTAGCATTTGCCAGTCCAAAAACATAAATTATTTGCGCATTTCCCATTCCAGTTTTTAATATTGCTGTGTTTTTGTGCTGCAGAAATGTCTGTGCAAAGCAAAGAATACCCCAAAGAATGTTCTTCAATTTATATTTCTCTTATTTAATGATATTGTACCTTGACAGTTTGTGTATCATAAAAGTCCTTGTATGTTTTCATGTGAATGTACCTCAGGAGGGTTATACTGAAAAAATGCTTTTGCTGTTTTATATATAAGAATTACAGAATCATCTGGCTAGTTGTATAGGGTAAATCAGGCATGCTTCCATCATTTGCTGTCCATAAATTGCAGAACTGAGTGTCTCTTCATTCTCTATTTCAAAAATCTTCTGCTTAATAACCATAGAAATACAATTTTTAGTGACTGTTAATAGTTATCCTCTTATTCCCTTAGAGGGAGATCTGGTGACAATTTTCTGAATTTCATTATTACATTCATTACCACTGAAAGAGCATTTCATGAGCAAGCAGACGCATTTTCTTCTAACACATTTCTTTTTCTTGCTGCACAGTATGAATGACTGTGGCGTTTGCAGCAAAACATTTATACATTTTCTGCATGTAGCATTTCAATAAATACATCGGTTGAAATCACAATGAAAATTTGTATTTGTTCACCCATATAGCTAATATTGTAAATGATAAGGACCAGAATGAAAATCTTTTTTCACCAGTTTGTGCATTCTAACTATTGTAACAGTCTGTGTATAGCTCTTGTGGAGTTTACACTTAATCACCTGTATGTTTCTACATTGAGATAGCTAATAGTACAAAGATAACAGAAATCAATTTTCAATATGTTTTAGCATACTTACCTACTCCTCCAGAAGGTCCAGGAGACTCTCGATTTATTTGGGTAGACCCCAGTATCCCCGGAAAAGAGGGTGGTCTCCCGCAAGTGGGCAGGATGTGGAGTGTAATACAAGGAATCTGTTAGAGAGGAGTGCACTCCAGACTCCTATCCTGCATTGAACCTGGCCAGCCACCTTTATGCAAATGGCTCCCGGGACATGTTACTGTGCATGCGTGACCTTGAGACATCTTAGAGTGTGTGATGATAAGTACTGCCTGGACGTGCAGCACATGTTCATCCTGGATGTGAATGTTACTACCGCTGTTACCACCACTGTCTCTTCTTACATATACTGCCTACTCTGTGTATTACCACTGTTACCACTGATACCGCCGTTACCTTTGTTACCATTGTTATCCATAATAAATTTGCAAGCCTGGATAAGGACAATTGTCTGGCCTAAACTCCATTTTACAATTCTGCTGGTGCCTATTGTTAACCTCACAGGTTGTACAACAATAGTCATATCAACAGAATTGCAGATCTGCAAGAAGGGAATGGGGCTAATTTGATGGTATTCAATGAGAATTGCATCATATTGGCATTTCTCCCTCTTCTTAGACTTGCACTTTATGGTATTATCCCATAAATTGGTGGGAGGGCATTGCCCTGTCCCCTCAGCATGTGTACATTTGTCTAAGCTAATAAAAGACACAGGGCCTGATTTAGAGATGTACACTGATCCCTTCGTAACTGCATCTTTGTACCAGGTGACAATATGCCAATGTCGCAGCCACTGGGAATTGTATTAAGATGCTCATTGTGGCATCACAAACCAAGTGACTGCGTACAAAGACATAGGATTGGTCACAGATCCTTTGATAATCAGCCTACTGAATAACTGTATGGTCTTGCAGATTGGCCGCATGTTCTGGGACAACAGAATTTTCTTTATTGCACATGGGATCACAGAAACTATTTACCAAAAATTGGTCAACTGTGTAAATATCGGCTTTGTGTACATCTCTGAATTAAGCCCACAGTCCCTGGATGCTTTCCCCTACTACACAGATTCTCAAACTCAGTCCTCAGGACCCCAAACAGTGCATGTTTTCCAGATCTCCTCACAGAATCACAAGTGAAATAATTAGCACCACCTGTGGATCTTTTAAAATGTGCAATGAATACACCTGTGCACCTGCTGGAAAACATGACCTGTGTGGGGTCCTGAGGACAGAGCTTGAGAGTCTCTGCCCTAGTACAATACAGTACAACTGAGTGGCCAAGGCTCTGAATGTTCTTTTGTCAAGGCTATACAAATGTGACATTTGTTGATCCTTGCTTACAGTTTTTTGAAGCCTTCAATGCACTGTGGTTGGCCTGATTCTAGAGTGGGCAATATTTATTCAGCATATTTTTGGTTAATCTGGACTAATCTGTGTATTTATTTATTTACTATTTGTGAAACATTGACATTCTGAAACAACCAAATTAATCGATTCATCTACTCAGAACTGAGTGCCTGATTCAGAGAGCACTTATTTCTGTACTGCACATGATTACTATTGGCGGTCACAGTGAGTACTTGGATGCAGAGTGATTGACAGTGACTATTTGTGGGAGGTAAATGGCAGGTGGCGTGTCATGACCATTGCAGACGCGTTTCTCAGCCTGTGACTGCGTCTGTGTATGCAGTTGCAGAGACTCTGGTGGCTTACTTCTGACGGACATTCTGAGCAACCATAGGATTGCTCAGAGGATTGATTATGTTACTGATATGCAAACAATGATTTATTTACATTTTTGTATACAAGCAGCAGATTGGAGACAAAGCCAGGGGTATCTCTGTAAAACTCCTAGAAGTATAGCATTAGCATATTTTTGCATTAGAATTTCCATGCTCTTCTGAATCAGGAGGAGCACTCTACACTCAGCTTGCACAGAGCTAGTTCAATACAGACTCCCAATGAAATGTATGACGGAAAAATGCAATACAGCAGAGTTACTTTAAAAACAGACATTATAATCGCTCAGAATGAAGGGTCTAATATAGTCACAAAGTCAGCCTGAGTATTTGAAATCTGAAGTTAACAAAGAAATAATTTTTTAAAACTGAAATTGAGATGTATATTTGGTATAATAACCCAAACAAATAAAAATACAGTTGCCATTCATTTTTGTCACCAAAATAGCTAATCAAAATGGAATTCCACATTCATTTAGGGATACCCTGCCCCTCTTCACCACTGAGGTAGCTCTGGTATTCTGCTGCACCATCTGTCAATCTGGTAAGTGGCAGATCTGTGTAGGAGTTGTTGGAATATGTATGTATTATTGGCGGTGGTATTAGCAGTAATGTTATTAGTACAGTCGTTCTCACAGTTATGCATATACAGATTCTCAGCCTGGAGCAGAGCTTGAGTGGAGTATACAGGTCATCAGCAGGTGACTCTATGTGGGTAGCAGTGCAGAATGCAAGTGGTATCAGCAATTGTAGCACAATGGAAAACACGGTAATAGCAGGGTTTCTCTGGAGCTAAGTGGGATATGTCTGTGTCCAACTGTGGCATTCTATCACAGTGACAAGATGGTGCCACAACAGTGACATCTTGGTTAGGGATTGAAGCCATCTTGGTTAGGGACTGAAGGCCTCATTTATTAATGAGTTTTATCACCAAAATGAGTGATACATTTCACTGTGTATGATAAATGGTGCTCCAGCCAATCAGCTCCCAACTGTCAACTGTTAGAAAAATGACAGTTGGGAGCTGATTGGCTGGAGCACCATTTATCATACACAGTGAAATTTATCACTCATTTTGGCGATAAAACTTGTGAATAAATGGGGTCCTGAATTAGCTAAATATGTAGTATGCACATTAGCACTCTTCAGCTTCAGGCGTGAGCACCTAGACTTATATGGTGAGAGAAGTAGGAGCAGGGGAGGATGAATGGTCCCTTAACTGCTTGTCCCTACTCCTCTTATAATATTAGTCATGGTGTTTACTACTGCAGTGAACGGTTGGTGACCAAAATGATAGACAAGTGTTACCAAATAAGTAATTGTTCAATTGAAATATATTTTAATAGGTAACATTAGGATTACATGACAGGTAAATTGATGAATTAAAGTAAGAACTGCTAAAATTGATTGTATAGAAATAATTCTAACCACAGTTAATAGCTTAAGTATTGTATTTAGAGTAGACTGTGCTTGGTAGACAATGCCATTTTTAGATGGTGTTAGCCCCTAGTAGCCTATGAGCTACTGTTTCACATTAAAAATGCGGATTGTGAGAAATATTCAGCTGATGTCATAGGATGAAGGGGCTTGTCTAGAAGATTATTTTATTTTTATCATTTGGATGGTACTCCAACTTACACTTTACATTTAAGGTATAGAGGAATATTTACTAATTATCAGGTTTCAGACCTGATAATTAAAATTTCTTATTGCCATTATTTGTGGCAATAAGAAATTCACAATTGCCTGAATTTACTTAAAAAAGACATGCAGGGGCAGGTGTTCTGAATCATCCCTGCGATGAGTTAGGGTGGGTAAACACCTGAACGATCGGCAACTGTGCTGATGTTCAGGGCAATTTGCCTTCACCCTGGACATCACGAATGCTGGTACACACTTAAAAGATTTAATGAACGACAGAATGATCACTGTTCTGTCCTTCAGTAATATGTACAGCCTCACCTGCGATATCGTGTGATAGGCTGTGCAGCATGGCCAATCACATGATATCACATGCGACCACGGAAGCGTGCAAATCGGGCATACACAATGCATGATATTCCCGATTTGTCGTTCCAATTTGGCCAAATCGTCCCGATTATAGTGCAAGTGTGTAGCCGGCCTAAAGAAGTGAAATGATCGCAATAGCAATCATTTCTATATCATGAGCTGGACTCATTCTGCATACCTCACATGTGTGGCAGCCACTGCCGGGGAGAGCTCCCGGAATTTTTGACAAACAGTAGCCCATAGGCTATGATAGGATAACGCCATCTGGAGATGCCATTATCCTATTGGGGTCAAGATCCCAGCAGAGAGGTTTTTTTTACTTGCGCAGGTCATATATTGTCTATAAACTTTACATGTAATCCATGTGGTATATAGTGCTGTGCTGTTTTCACAGTCTTTCCTGTCCTTACTATAGACATCTGTAATTGTGTGAAATATTGTTATTTATGTTACATTTTATTTAATTTTTTTTTAAAATAATAATAATAATAATAATAATAATAAAAAAATTATAAAAAAAAAATTGTTTTCTGTAAGTTTTTGCAAAATACAAAAGGATGATTTTATTCTGCACTAAATGATAAACTTAAATTTGAAGGCATAATAATTCAATAGTGCATACATTTATAATGTGGACAGTAATTTATAAATCCCACTGTCCTCATCATTTTATGTTCATGTCAGGTACTTACTCCAGTAATGTTAAATTAAATTCAAATTCTGTTTTAGTGAATGTGAAGTGTTCTGTGAAATTACATTGCCGTGCACTGTTAAACCAAGTGTCTGTGTCATGCAATGTTTATCATTGATTTTTTTTCATCTCCTTTCTTCTATACTGTAACATATCTCACATGCGTCCATGTAAAATAATGAAACTTAAATTATATTTACAAAGTAGAAAAACATCCTGCGATCTAACATATCAATTGCCACACAGGATGCAATATAAATATGGAATAATGACACTATAAACAATTCACTTCTTTTTTGAAAACTCTATTACAGCTGTACAGTCCAAATGTTTAAGTTGAAATATAATTTCAAATACACATATAAATGAGACTGTTTTACTTTTTAATATACAATATGTACATTCCATTTTTTAAAAGCTTTCCTCTGTGATAGGTGGTCTAGGTGGGAGGTGTGGATGACATGGTGCTGCTAATTGTGATAATGTAGCCCTGTTGACAATGCTGTAATTTGCAGCTATTTGCCACAAGTTGTGGCATTGCACTACCAGTGCCGTAATGATATGATTAATTGCCAAGTGTGTCAACGAGCTCCTGGACAGCCCACTGCACTGTCATTTTGTGTGTGTGGCCCTGTGTATTGGTGAGTGTGTCCCTGTGGCTGTATGTGTCTGTGTGCGGCTCTGTGAGACACTGTTCACTGCTGATCGCAGATTCCTGATTATTGGGAATCTTTGCGTGCGCAGGACCCATTCTGTGAGTGTGCAAAATGGGTCCTGCATAGTTGCATGCAAACCATTGAATGCCGCTGCCTGATTGACAGAGGCATTTAAGAGGCAGTGCGGGGGTGGGATTGTCCATTGTTCCCAGAAACGGGGGCATGTATGCCCCGTATTCCGAGAGTGGCTAGCCCAACGCAGTGTCCTGAGCTTGCAAGCCGGCCAGCTTGAGGAAGCTGAGGCTTACTCATCTGGCTAGAGCATCAGCGCCGTCCACCATCGCGACCATCAACCACCAATGGTTGCAATGGTGATCCCAGCCTGCGATCTCCGTCGCAGTGCTGGGATCGCAAATGCAGCGGAGGGTGTCATACAACTCCTGCTGCATTTGCATTATTGCAAGGATCGCAATTGCAAAGCTGTCTGCGTGCACTACACACTACACTATATGTCTGCGGGCAGCTTTGCCACTTCGATCCTTGCTGAATCAGGCTCTGATTGCGGTATGTTTATGTGACCCGAGAGGAATTCATGAAATCTTGGAGAGAGATAAAGTACCAACCAAACATCTCCTAAATGTCATTTCTCAAACAGCCTGTAAAGTGACAGGAGCAGATTGGTTGGTACTTTATCTCTCACAATTGTATCTCTCTCGAAGCTTTCTTGAATACCCTCCTCCCAGTGTTTGTGTGTGTTTCCCTGTGGCTGTGTATTTCTGTGTGTGGCCATATACTGTAAGCCTCTGTATGGATGTGACTGCAGTAGATACACTATAGAAGTTGGACTTACCTGTTTTAGTTGTGTAAATATTCATTTTCTTGCTGCGTATATGCACAGAAAAGGACGTATGTTTGTATGTGTACATCCACATGGAAATGTGGTCACTTCTCTTACACTTGCAAGGAAGGATGGTGGCGCAAACGGGCATGCCAGCATACTATATACCATACCAAGGGCATCACATTCAAAATTCAGGGTTTAATAAGGAAGATGAATCCATTTTGTCCCTGTTTCTTGATTATCCTACTGGGAATATATTATCCAGACATTCAAACAGTAATCAGTATATCAGTGTAAAAACAACCATTAATAACCAGCCAGAATTCTGTATAGACAGATAATTAGTTTACAGTATATGCTCATCTCCCATGGAACAAAAATCAATGTCCCTTGGGAGCAAAAAAAATCATGTCGATAGTGAATAAAAAATAATCAGTAGCTTTAACAGGAAACATTGCTTTTAATGAAATGCACCACTTATCCATTCAAAGTGGCAACTGGCTTTAGCATTGTGTGCAGCATAAACACACAGGTCTGAGTTTAATGGCTTAGATTTACCACAGTTGTAAACCAGTTTTTAAACTGGCAGCATCAAAACATAAAATATTCTGACACATTTGTTTGGATATAAAATAAATAAGAGACTTTTGTCCTCTTCATGAACAGCGCTCTATGAGGGTTTTTCAACTCTTCTGCATTGGCGCAGAGTGCCTTTTTATGGAATGACACATCATGCCCACCAGCAATGCAAGCAGCACTACCGTGACTTGATGATATGTGGGCAGCCGGGCATCACAGCAAAGCATGTCACTCTGAATTGAATTCACCTCATTGTATTTGTTTTATGGTGTTCTATATTTTAGTATCTCTGATCATCTAATAAGAGCATACATTTGTGTACCTATAATTGGTATATAGTATTAATATGACCAGCAGTGATTTTGGATGTACAACCAATTGTGTTTTATATTTTGACTAAGTCAATTTCAGTAAATGCAGTTTTACATAATTGTTAATGAGGAAGACCTGTATGCTGATGCATAGATGCACCTTTCAGGAACTATATACAGTATGTCATGGGCAGGGGCTGGCTGGCAACTTTCAGCCTGGGGGGCAAACACAAGCAAGTGGCCCCGGCTTTTCTACTAGTACATTGCAAAACACTCCCTAGCTTGGCCCTTTAGGTTAACGCCATGTCCAGAAGGCATTACCTTATAGTAGCCTATGGGCTACAATTTAGCAAATTCTTCCAGAACGGGGTGCTCCGGATCCCTCTCCGTTGGCCCCTGGTGATATATGCGCATGCACAGACCAAACCAGAATGCTTCCAGCTCTTCACCAGGCAGGCTCTTATCAGAGCCTGTCTCCAGGCAAAAGCATTTTAGTAAATTTGAATCAAAATATTAATTTACACATTGAGCCTTTGGTGTAAAATATTTATCGCATCCGCATTGAAAATGCGTATTGTGATAAATATGTCCCTTAGTACCAGAAATTTGTGCTTACCTGCCATTCTTAGGATCAATTTTGTGTTGTTGAATGTGAACCGTCCATCCATGCCAAATCTGATCGCAGCCATGCGGTAAGGGGACAGAGGCAATCATGCTGGTAGGGGGCATAGGCACAGATGAGGAGGGGGCACAGGTACAGATGAGAAGACGGGGACAGTGGGAGAGACTGCAGGGGTTAAGGGGCCAGTGGGAGAGAGTAAAGGGCAGAAGGGGGTACCTGTCAGAGTAACAATGGAAGTGTTCCTGCCACTAGCTGCAGCAGCAGCAAAGGGGGATATAGAGACTGCTGTATGGACATCTCACTCTAGTCCACATCTTAAAAAAAAAAGTCACCCAGCCAACAGGTGGCTCCCAGGGAACTTCCTGGTGATGCCTACGGCCAGTCTGACACTTGCAGCATGCCATCGAGGGGTGTGTTGTGCTATGGGGCATGTCTACCACCACTCAGGGTAATTAACATTGAACTTGAATATATTGGATAATCCCAGTGTTTATTTACAATTGGTATGACAAAGGTTTACAAAAATATACTGAGCATTGTGCAGTATAAACATAGACAGCATAGTGCAATATTGTGCTGCATACATTACACGCAATATTGAGCAATACTGCACTACACATCACTGTGCATTATGCTAAACACATACATAACACTCTACAATATACAGAGCTCACATATACTAAGCATATATATATGCACTTACACTGTATAATATACTGTATATACATACACTGTATAATGTCTCCTGAGAAAGGTTTGACAAAACAGCTGTCGGGGCTCTTCCACATGTTTGTTTCTGTGGACATCACAGATCTATACTTCTATGAACATGATAAGTACTAATGTCTACGTTTATGTCTGATTTATAGGATGGCTTGTTTACCCTAATTCTTCATGGATATTAAATAAGTTATTTTTTGCATTTCAAGAGCTGTGCTGGTCTATTTCCACTTGGAGTTGGACATTCTATATATTCAATGCCTGGACCTGGAACCTTCATTTTCTACATTGTCTGTGTGCAACAAGAATAATTTTCTACATTGTCTACAAGTGTATGCAGATTTCACTATCTTATCTATCTATCTATCTATCTATCTACACACACTGTATAATGTATATATATATATATATATATATATATATATATTAGGGATGTGCAGGCTCGGACAGGTTCGAGTTTGCACGTGGAGTTCAGATTTTTCCCTCCAAAAAAACTGAACTCAGAAAGAGGCAAAACGTCATCTTGCACGAACGAACATCATCATTCCTGGACTTTTATTATATATATATATATATATACACAAAATAAGTTTGGTGCGCAATGTGCAACTGAACTCACAATAGTTCCTTGTGAAACAACAAGTCCCAGGTTAAACTGCCACACTAATGCAGATGGATCTAAAACAATAGATTATCCCACCGTCCTGCTGGCACTCAGACTGTACAAGAGTCGGCGTCTTCCGCTCTAGTCCCGTATTCACAATTCCGGGCAAAAACAATCTAGAAGTAAGCACAATAATGGGGGCGCCGAATAGTGCATTAAAAGAAGATTTATTCTGCAGATATAAACAGCAGAAATCAAATATGCGTAGTGATTGTTTGTCATATTTTGCCACCCCAGTCCATAGGTGTTACTAAGATGATCATAAGTATTCCATCACTAGAGACACAGCAGAACTTTATTCCAGTGCATATGTGGGTATAGTAGTCTCCAGCAATATCAGAGCCTCAGGTAGAGCCAGTGAATCATGATTCTGGGGAAAAGGGAGATTGTGGTCTTGGTGGAGCAGCCATGATCTGCAGCTCTCACATGTTATTAGGGTGCAGACAGTTTGTTACATAAAAATAGTTGACCACAATGGCAAATAGATGTTGCTGGAAGCTCAGGGGTTCCACATTTATCAGTGCATGCTGTACATTCTTACCACTACAACCTCCTGTTCTACATCAAGTACTCGCTTATCCCCTGCACATCTTCCCAGTCCTGATGAACCCCACTCTGCTCCCTCCAGTCCCTGATGTGCTCCATCCAGTCTCCATTCAGCTCCTACACATGTACATAGGGGGTCATTCAGACCCGCTTGCGAGCGCAGGACACTCGCAAGCGGGTCGATGTTACCCCAATGCACATGCGCACGATAGAGGGAGCTCCGTCGTGCGAATGCGCGAGACCCGGACAGAGACAACCAAGCTGTCGCTCCGGATCTCGCACCAAAGGGGGCATGCTGTCAATGGTGACTGACAGCACGCCCCCTTTGGTGGGCGTGCCGAGGGTGTGGCTGCCAGACGGAGGTGTTCCCATGGGAACGCCTACCATCTGGGACCGGCCCCACTGACATCACTAGTGATGTCAGTGGGAGTGATTTTGGCTCTGATAGAGCCAAAATCACTCCAGGGCTTGCGGTCACCGAGACCCTACCACAGGGTCTCGTCGCAAGACCATCGCGACCATCTTTTTGGCCGCTTGCATATGCTGTGGGTGGTCACCCACAGCTATACGAGTGGCCAGGAGACCGCTCCATTTTTAGGTAGGAGGGCACTGATTCAGAGCGAGCGCTCTGGTCAGAGCATCCGGCTCTGAATCAGGCCCTTAGTCCCAGCTCACCACCACTCTACATAAATTCACAGTCTGAATTTACGACTGCTCTGTCCAGTCCACCGTCCAGTCCCAGCTCAGTCCCATCACATTTCAGTGATGTTGACTCCCGCTCTGCTTATCCCGTCTCCTCTCAGTCCCTGCACAACTTCCCAGTCATGATCACCTCTGCTCTGCTCACTCCAGACCCCACTTTGCACCGTTAAGTCTCCATTCAGCCCCTACATATGTCCTAAGCACCCACTCATGGCTGCTGTGCTTGGTCCTGGCCCTGTTCATTCCCTGCACATCACCCGATTCCCTGCTCACCTCTACTCTGCTCCATCCAGTCCCAGCTCAATCCCTTCATATCGCCTTAGTCATGTTGACTTTCACTCTGCACCAACCACTCCCCACTCACTACCTCTCTGTTGCCTTTTGTCCTCACAGCCTTGCATGTAACCCTACTTCTGGACCCCTGCTCTGCCCCACTGTCCTAGGTCCAGTTCCTGCTCAGCCCCTGCACAACTCCCCAGTCCCACTCAATGCTGCTGTGTTTCATCCAGTCTTGGCACAGCACCTTCACATCTACCCAGTCCTGTTGACCTATGCTCCCTTCAGTCAATGCACACCTCGACTCTTCTCCATCCTATCCCTGCTCAACCCTTCACATTTTCCAGTCCTTACTCACCCCTGCTCTGCTCTGCTGTGCCCAGTTCAGTTCCTGATATCAAAGAAATGAGAGGGATTCATTAACAGCACCTCTGGCACACCATGGAACCATTTAAACTTTAACAATTACGTAAAGAAGTGTATTTTGTACAAAAGTGTATTTTGGTACAGATGTCTCTAATTGAAACAAAGAAAGGGCATTTTAACCATTTGTTTGTTTCTCTTTCCATCCTCAGCTGATGCACACTGGAAAAAGACACCTTCCGAAAGGCAATTCTCCCAAGCTGCTGACGATGATGATACTGGTAAGTGTTAAAAAAGGGTACATAAAATAAATCAACCCATGATTTAGCAGGCATGTGAAATTCTGCAATATTATTAGTTCACACATTAACAGTGTAACATTTTACTGACACATCTTATGGCATACTAATACCATAAAAAAGTAACCAATGGGTCTATTTAGTGCTTGAAATGATGGATAACTTCATTCTAAAGGTGCATGCTTCTTAAGCTGGCCACACACTAGACCAACTTGCATCCAACCAGCCAACTAGTTGATTGGTTGGAATGAAAATCTGGTAACGGATGGGAGTAACTGATGATCGCAATTTGCTCCTAAATTGCAGAAAACAGATGAAAATGGTCGTCAGACAAGTTTGTTGAATGTTTGATCTAAACAATTTGTTCAAACAACAGTTTTTGTCCATTTCCGGCATTTGGGAGCAAATTGCTGATTGTCATTTGCTTTCATACCTTACCTGATTTTCATTCCAACCAATCAACTAGTTGGCTGGTTGGATGTAAGTTGGTCTAGTGTGTGGCCAGCTTTAGACCATGTATCTAAAAAACACATAAAGAACAAACAATAGTGCAATATTGTCTAGCTGAAATCAGTTCTTATATTGTGTATGCCAGGTAAAAACCATACCATTAGATATAGTCTACTATAACAAGCAGACAATAGCGCTTAAGCGGAATCCAAGTGTTTCCTCGGCTATCAGGATAACCCGGTACTCTCTTATTTCTCCCAATTAATCTTCATAAGGGGATGTCTACGAAAGCAGACAAACAGCGCATAGATATAAAGATAACCAGGTGTCCCCGGAACTTCTGTCATCACCTACTGGATCAAGTCTCACTGTGTCATTTGTCCTCCTCGCCAACGCGTTTTGATACCCCGACTGGTATCTTTTTCAAGGCATCTTGGGGCATATTTATGTGAAAATTATTAATTAATTCCTAACTTGTGCTTTTGTACAGTAGTGTTCTATATACCCTGTACTTTCACACTGAGTACATTTCTTTACACAGATCACCTCCGTGTTATTGCTGTGGAGGCAGACAGCGAGTATAGTGGTGATTCGAGTAAGCCTTAACCTTGCATTAAGTGGTAATCCTTTTTTATATCAGTGCCTCCACCCTAGTATTGGTACAGTATAGTGGGGGAGATGTATGAAGTAGTGTTACAGGGAAAAGTGGCATAAGCGCACATTATGGGGGAGATGTGGTTATAGCTGCGCACAGTTCTTCCACACATTATTATAATGGCACAGACTCTTACTGCTTTTCCTCTCTATCAAGGCAAAGCAAAAATCACTTAAATAATGCAATTGGGAGAAGTGGTATTAGTGCACATAACGTGCACTGATACCACTTCTTCCCCATAGTGACATTTAATACATCTACCTCTATGTGTGATGATACCGCTTCTCCCCCATGTTGTACTAATGAGACAATAATAGCTCTTGATTTTACATTGAAGCATTTTTCTTTTACATGCAGACTGGCTAATCATTGACGAGTTGGCTGTGGAGTCAGGGAGTTCCACAGCTGATGAGATGGAGCGGTCACATTTAGGTAATGTACTGTAGGTTCTTCAGCTACTCCTCCAGCCTCCCAGATTTGCTCCAATGCTCCACGGAGAATTCTAAAATGATGCCCTAAAAATATATCATGCTCTGAAATTACATGTGATCTTCCTCTCATCCTCCATAATGTGGCATAATGTGAAGCAGTTGCACTGCAATGTGGCATAATGTGCTTTGTGGGCACTGCAATGTGTCAATGTGAAGTGGCAACACTACAATTTGATATAATGGTTACGTGGCAGCTCTACAATGTTGCATAATGTAAAGGGTATACTCCATCATCATATCTTTTTTTTTTAAACAGAGCAAATTCCTCTCCGACAATACAGGCGCCAGGACCAAAGGGACCCACGCGGCTCACGAAGGCCACAGCCCAATGGGACTACACCTGAGTTATAGTACATCAATGCTTACTACTATAGTATACAGTATTGTACTACTTACAGTACAGTACATTGTGGATGTCAAGATGTTACAATATACTGTATTGTACAGTATACTGTATTAGTGTTGTAACACTGTACCTTTTTCTTTTTCTTCACAGAGCAAGTTCTTCAGATGCTGATATCTTTCAGGTGATTGCCCACTTGTTAATTGATAGATCTTTTGATTTTGTTAGTCGTTTTAATTTCTTTTATTTATTTCAATATATTTTTCTGTTGAACACCATGTTTTGTATTTTCAGTTCAACAGTTTACATTAGAGAAAGTTCAATTTGCCTTTAATGGTAAAGAGGTAAAGTGTAGGGCACTGATTCAGAGATGTACTGTACTTTAATACAAATGCTGCTGTAATTTCGCACGAAACGCCGCTACAAAAATATGCTAATGTTTCCAAAGCTTACCCGAGCATAGGGACACCCACTACTACCCTCTCATACAGATCATTTGCTTAACCACCCATGTGCAAAACATCTGATCTGCATAAATGTTGGCATTGTGTACATCTATGAATCAGGCAAGGTAAAGTACAGGGTGCACTGGTATAGAGCATTTGTGAAAAGTGGATTTAAGCAAGTTCACCTGAGCTGTCCACATCGTAAAAAAAAGTTTTTGTCATCTGTACATCATCAAAAGAAGAGCAGAAGTCTATTGGGACCAATGTTGCCAACTCTGAAATGAAAACAAGCAAATAATGAGTGAGAAACAAGCCAAAAGCCCCAAATAAAAGTCCCACTTAATGTGTTGGTATGGTGGTGGGGGAATTTGTCTTTTATTATGTTAATGAAAGGCTTGCTTGCTTTGGGGGAATTTCTAAGGCATGCCATAACTGTGTGAGTGCTGCACATCATTGCCAAAAACATCCTGCCATGCATAATTACTACAGTACTGTATACTATATTAAAGACACTGTTTACACTCTGCAATAATGTACAGTACAGGTATGTGATTGGTCCGCCTGTCAGGGCTTACTGTTCTATGGTATTCTGTAATGCCATTCTGTATCCATCCACTTCTGTATTATTCACTAGATTGTAAGCTCTGTATTTTCACTAGATTGTAAGCTCCTAGGAGCAGGGTCCTCCTCCCCACTGTCTCACAGCCTTCTTCTCTAGCACTTCGATGACAGCCTTCACCTTCAGAGCTGTACTGTGTATGGAGAATTGTGTTGCTAATTGTTACTTGTGTTCTGTTTATATTTTGGTTACTGTATTGTAATGTAATGTTCTGTGTACCCTTTACTGTATGTACGGTGCTGCGGACCACTTGTGGCGCCCTATAAATAAATGTAATAATAATAATAATTCACCACTTACACTGTACTCAGACTTATTCAATGGAGCACTGGCCACTCAGTGGTGAAGCTGTGTATTGAATGTCGTGGATGTTGTCAAGTCTCACTGCGCCTTACCGCACCATGCCGTGCTATTCTCATGCCTCTACTTGAAGATGTAGCCAGACACATTTGTAGCTCATTTAAGGGAAGATATAATGCCATCATCAGTATTTGGCTGCATAATGGCAGTTTACATCACCAGTATGCAGGAATGATTTATTGCCAAGACAACTCTTATGACATAGAGCTGTCCTAGAAAAGCATAGCATAGCTGCAAGTAGCAGAGAGGGTTTTAAAGGGGATTTTTTGCAAAAAGAAGCCCATATGCTTCTTTATCTAGCTCAGAAAATACTACATTTTCTAATCTTGACTGTGGGAACTGATACCATCTTCAAATGGCAACAGATTCTGGAGCCCTGCTCTTTCTTACGCGAAGGAGTTCTGGATTGCGAAAAGGGATCTTTTCTGATCCTTCTGGCTCCATTCAGATCCCTCTGCCACCCATCAGGTTTCTCCATATGTACTGTAGGTGTGAGCACAGCTCATACATGTGCACTAACACTTCCGAGTCAGACTCAGCAATGCTAAGTTTCACTGCTACAGAATTAGAGATGATAGGGATCATGGGGACAGTTGATTTTCATACCCGCTGTCACCTGCACAGGAGCAACATTGATTTTAGTATCCACCGTTCTGAAAACAAAATTTATGTGTGGCCAAAGAAAACACCTAAACCTTATTTCAGATAATTAATATGTTGGTGTTCACTAAATAGATTTATATACATATTTTAACATTATTTCTAAAGGGATTGATATCTAATAGTTATGGATTCAGAATAGTGCCAAAGTAATCAAAGCATTTCTTTCTTATATGTTATAAATGGGATCGGTATGAAATGCATCCGGTGGTTTCGAATCCTGACACTGGAACACTGGCAGTGCAGATCTAGACAGGTAAGTATTTTCACTATTCACTAACCTAACCCCCCCTGGCCCTAACCATCCCTTAGAGGTGCCTAACCCTAACCTCCCCCCCAAGTGCCTAAACCTAACCCCACCTGCAAGTGCCTAAACCTAAATCTCCCGGGGGGGGGTGCCTAACCCTAACCTCCCCCCGGGGGGTGCCTAACCCTAACCCCCCTTCCCCTAGCCCAACCCTCCCAGGGGGGTTACTAACCCTAAGTCCCCCCCGGAGCTCCTAACCTAACCCTCCCCCCTGCGGCTGTCCGTGCCAGGTGCCTGGTTTACCTTTGATTGGTATGCCAGGCGTCAGGCTCCTGGCACAGGTAAAATGACAGGCTTCAGGATTTCGAAGCCTGTCATTAGACCCTTGCCGGGATTAGACAGTTGGGATGCTGACAGTTGGCATTTAGACCGTCGGCATCCTGACTGCATATCTTTATAAATAACACTTTTGCATATGAAAGGTTGGCAAGGAAAGTACATATTACAAAAACTGATTTGATTTTGAACCAGTTGTATTGCAGCTGTCTCTGTTATATGATATATACATACAGAGTTGTCTTACTACTAAGAATTTAAAGGAAGAGACAGAGATCAGGGGCTAAATAACGAGGTGAGACAGTAATGAGAAGTGAATGGTGGGCGCTGTTACAAATCTGAAGATTTGTACAGATGTAAAATATTTAAAGCAGGGTTTCCTACCCTCCCGATTCGGCCGGGAGCCTCCCGATAAATGGGTGTAGCTACTGGCCCCCCGGAAAGGAAGGCAAGCCTCCCGGCTGCCACCGATCCCCCCTGCCCACCCCCGCAATTACCTGTTAAACCCCTGTAGCGGGGTGGCGGTGACGTGAATCGCGTCATTTTGTCCCCACCCCCTGCTTCACAATGACTTTATTATCGGCTTTGAGTAGTGGGGGCAGGGTCAATATGACGCGATCGTGTAGCCCTGCCCCTGTCACACCTGCAAATCTCATCAGCCTGCTTCTCCACGCCTCCATCTTGCCAGCCACGCTCCCTGCCCTGCTGATCTGGCTGCTCCCTCCTGGAAGGAGCAACCAGATAGTCGGCAAGTATGATTTAAAGATGTTAGGAGTCAATAAAAGATCTCTTCCAATAGTTAATAATTTAAATATATGATGTTAAGTTGAACAACAAAAGCTTGTTTTTATAAAAATAAACTAAAAATAGAAAAAAACTGAGAAATACTCAGTAACATGAGCTGGTTCTGTAACTACAGCAGAGATTAATAGTTTGTGCACAGTACTGTATGTGACTATAATTGTAAAACAATAGTTAATTGAATGCATCTGATTAAATGGTGGTCTTGGATTTTTAATGATCCATCCAAAGTACACCATCCAATCGATATCCTATTAACAAGCATTCAATGGTAGAATATTCTGGACTCTAATACTAATCCCCAGTACTATGCAATTTCAACTTTTTTATGGTATTAGAGACTAGTGTACTGTATAATGGATGATTATTAGAAACAAATGCCATTACAAAGCAATATATCATGGTATACGGCTTGTAGAAAACAAAACGTGGATGATAATTCTACTGTACAGACAGTGTACACAATAATATTACTTCTTGGTTGCTTGGAATGTACAGGTATTATCAGTTTACTATGCAGTCATACAGCTTCCATAGACCTTCCAAATTTTGAAACGGAAAACCAAAACATCTTGGTAACATGATCTTTTTCAATGTACTAACAAAAGTGGCAGACATTGTCCAGTGTAAAGCCCTTATGTACCTTTTTATTGAATTTGTAGTTGATTGGGAATTTGAATATAAAATCAAGAATGTCAACGACATTGTGAAAATCCTCATTGCACAAATTGTCAAAGCAAAGAACTGTCAATGCACAAACCCACATTGACCTAACCATAGATGTCCCTATTCTTCTCTGATGTAACAATGCTTTATATACCAGTGCATATGAGCAAGTAGGGTGCAAGACGAGTAGATATAGTTTACATAACATTATTGCCCCATTAATTTTGATAAGATATTTATTATATTGCATGAAATACTGAGAACTGATGCAGAATTGAGCACAAGTCATTTTGCAGATGTACTTTGTGTGTTTTCTCACTGTGCATGCTCAGCTGCTGAGCATTTCAAGTACAGACAATGCAGACTAGAGTTGTATGCAACTCAGACACATCTCCACTCAAGGCTGAAGGAATGGAACTAGGTGCTACAGTAACATGTCATTCACACATAGTCAAGTTTAGAGATGAAGTGATGACCAAATTATGGGCTATGCAGAGTTGTAAATACGTGTAATTGCGACTGTTTTCAGATGGAACTTTTGTGCTAGGGAAAGGGCTGGTGAAAGTACCATATGCACTGATGATGATCAAACAAAGTGCAGGGATAGAGGCGGTCCTGCTCACAGAAATGCCTGCAACCTATTAGATAGCCAATTATACACATTTAATTCTGTGCAGTTACAGCCAACTTATGTCCAGCATGGCATCAACACCCGTGTCCAGGAAATCAATAAAAGGAAGGTATTTCCAATATTACTGAATTATTTATTCTTTGAATAAACTATAAGTACCACCATATAGTGAAAACTAATCATGAGGATGATGTATCAAAGGGCGAAACGTCCTATCTAATCTTCGCTATCTATGATGCTTTTTTTTTTCATTTTGCCTTATACATCCCAGGAATAGGGAAGTCCGTTTAATGCATATCATACAGTAGATGCATATCATAGTAGAACTTGTACCGGCACAAAACTGTTCCTGTTCTGGATGCAGGTAAAGCAAGAACTTACTGGAGCAAAGCAAAAACAATACTCAAGCAAGTGGTTTATCAGGAAGTTCTTATTTATAGACAAAACAAGATCCAAGATGGATTGTTTACATCGCCATCTTGGTTAATTACAAAAAAATTCTAATATAATAATAATAAATAAACAAAAATTAATGATTATAGCTCTCTTAAGAGATTTGCATGGTTCCAGTGTTCAGTTTTATAAGGATGGATTTCTGTAAAAGCCGGGATGCGTAGATGCATTCAGGGTACCCTGTGCTAACTGTCCCTAACTCCTACCTCCGGATTCGGCGTTACAGCACTTAAGACCTGATTCAGACACGCTCGCTAGCAAGCAGCCGCTCATTGCAGTCGATGTTCGCTAAAGTGCGCATGCGTGTAGTTCGCAATGTGCATGCGCAAACTAGTATGAGCGATCGGATTTTGCTTGCTTGCCCTGCAAAGACAGCACAGTGGAAAGAGTGACAGGAGAGGCCATTTGTGGGTGGTAACAGGGGCAGGGCTTTAGAAACAGGGGAGTGGAGTTGCGGACGCAGGCATGCCAGATTGTTTCCACACCATTTCTGGGACGTGCATAATTAACAGACAGTGTCATAGTACACGTCACCTGGTTGAAAAATGCACTGAAGTGTTCACAGTGCTTGCGGCAGGGTACAGTCAACAGCAAGCGCTGCGGTCAGATCCGATGTTACCAGATGTACCAATGGTTGAATATACTTCCTGGAGATGACGTACGCTAATAGGCGGCTAAAGACAGGCTGGTGGGCATCTATAAACACAAAGTGATCGCTCGCCAAGACATAGTGGGCGTGCTTATGCCATGCCGAGCGAGCGGCTGCCTTGACGTCACTTTGCAAAATTTCCATACGCTGAGTGCGAGCGCCGCATCTAGTGAGCAGATCTGAATCAGGCCCTTAGTCCCTCATGGCTGGTTTCCTCCTTGCCCGCTGGTGAGATCCTCAGCCGGCGGTTCCTGTTCAGCGTGATGACGTCATACCCTGAATACCCTACACATCCCGGCTTTTACAAGAATCCATCCTTATAAAACTGAACACCGGAACCACTCATATCTCATAAGAGAGATTACATTAATTTTTGTTTATTTATTGTTGTTATTGCACGCATATTCACTCTGCTCTGTGGGCCTGGAAGTGTAACTGTCAGACTATTCTTACATTGCTGCTAATTCAAACATTATTAACACCTTGAAAAAAAGGAAAAAAACACTTTTACAGGGGAAAGAGGCTCTGCATCTGTTGGAAACACCTTCAAAGATGGACCCTCTCCACCTCTACATCTTTTTAAAATGTTCCACATAACCAAATATTGTTGCATAAAGGTGCTGATCTCACTTTTAAATTGGAATCCCACAATCTACCTACAAGTCTCCATTCCGATGATACAAAAAGATTGCACCCTCCACCATCTTGTTGTACATATTTATGCACTTCCACTATAAAAGGGAGCATGTGGCATTAGCAAAAAATTACACATATTGGACTGTCATTACCTTAGGGGTATACCTAGGTGTCTTCCTAGTGTGCCAAAGAGTAAGGGGCACCTAACACAGATAATAAGTGTCATAATGTTATGTACTCTGTGTTTTTACTTGTACTGTACACTGGGCATTAACATTGGGGAGCAGTGGCAGCAGTTTGTTATCTGTGAAGTCGCTGTTTTCTGCATTTCCATGTCAGTGATGGGCTAAGTGATAGGGTAAGTGATTGGACTATAATGTAACAGCTCATTGATACACTCCCAGGCTGATAGAGCAAAATATGCCAACCTCTTCTTTCTGACTGCTAAGGAAGGAGTGGTGGATAGACATGGAAAATGTTTAGGATGCCCTCAGAACTTCCTTCAGCCTATCATAGAAATTAGATATTTCCCACTGGGAATACAATGAAATACAATTTAAATTACCCTATTGTGTGCTGAAACACTGTAATTTTAATATATATATATATATATATATATATATATATATATATATATATATTAGGGGTGAGTGGGTTCGGATTTCTGAAATCCGAACCCCCCCGAGCCTCCCCGATCCGAGTCCGATCCGAGTCAGGCTCGACTTTTCCCGCCTGACTTGGATCTGAAATCAAGGCAAAACGTCATCATCCCGCCTTCCGAGTCTCGCGGGATTTGGATCCTATATAAGGTACCCGCGTCGGCGCCATTTTCTCACTCGGCTGTGGACAGTGAAGAGGGAGGGTGGGAGTTAGGGCTGGCTGGGCTGGGCTGTGTAGTGTAGTGTAGTGTAGTGCTGCTGTTGTCCACTACTTCAAAGTCCATAGGGGCTGGCTGGGTTGTGCTGTGCTGCTGTTGTTAATAGGGGCTGTGTCCACTACTTCAAAGTCCATAGGGGCTGGCTGGACTGTGTTGTGCAGTCAGTTCTCCATAGGGGCTGTGTCCACTCCAAAGTCCTCTGCAGTGTCCCAGTCCTAAAGGGGTGCTGTAGTGTTGTCCAGGGGGTGCTCTGTCCATCAGGGGTGCTCCCCCCAAGTGCTAAAAAAATAATATATTTTCTGTGTTTGTGAATTGTGTGCGCAGTAGCCGCACGTGCATCAACAAAGTAGTGCCAAGCGTGCGCCTGTGTCATAAGTAAAGGGCCGGCTGGCATGACTGTTAAAGGGTACTGTAACCCCCAAAGTACACTCCAAACCAAAAAAATATATATTTTCTGTGTTTGTGAATTGTGTGCACAGTAGCCGCACGTGCATCAACAAAGGAGCAGCACCAAGCGTGCGCCTGTGTCCCATAAGTAAAGAGCCGGCTGGCTCATTTCTTAAAGGCTGGTGTAACCCACAAAGTGCACTACTCTCCAGCAAAAATAAAAATATTTTCTGAGTTTAGCCGCACGTATATATCAAATCGATATAACATAAATGGAGGACCAAACTTTCTCCGATAAAAATAAAATAGAGAAAGATCAAGAACCACTTCCTCCTAGTGCTGAAGCTGCTGCCACTAGTCATGACATAGACGATAACATGCCATCAACGTCGTCTGCCAAGGCCGATGCCCAATGTCATAATAGAGGGCACATCCAATCCCAAATGACAAAGTTCAGGAAAATGACCTTGAAAAAAACATTTAAATCAGCTGAAGAGAAACGTAAACTTGCCAATATGCCATTTACGACACGGAGTGGCAAGGAACGGCTAAGGTCGATCCCTAGTATGTTCATGACTAGTGGTTCAGCTTCACATGACGATGGAAGCCCTCCTCCCACTAAAAAAATCAAAAGAGTTAAGCTGGCAAAAGCACAGCGAAGAACTGTGCTTTCTAAGAAGATATCACAAATCCCCAAGGAGAGTCCAAGTGTGGTGGTGGTTGCGATGCTTGACCTTCCCAGCACTGGATGGGAAGAGGTGGCTCTTTCCACCATTTGCACGCCCCCTGCAAGTGCTGAAAGGAGCACCCACAGTCCACTTGCTGATATGCAAATTGAAGATGTCACTGTTGAAGTACAACAGGATGAGGATACTGGTGTAGCTGGCGCTGAGGAGGAAGTTGGCGAGGAGGATTCTGATGGTGATGTGGTTTGTTTAAATCAGGCTCCGGGGGAGACAGTTGTTGTCCGTGGGATGAAAAAGCCCATCACGGTCATGCCTGGGCAGAAGACCAAACATTCCACCTATTTGGTCTGGCAATATTTCTATCCAAATCTGGACAACAACTATCTTGCCATATGTACCATATGTAAAGGTGAAATAAGTAGGGGTAGGGACGTCAACCACCTAGGAACATCCTCCCTTATACGGCACCTGCAGCGCGTTCATAAAAAGTTACTGTCAAGTTCAGAAACTTTGGCTAAGACCGTAAGCAGTCCAGGGACATCTAAATCCCGTTGTCCTGTTGTATCCAAGCGCCTGCAAACCACACCGTCAACTCCCTCCTCGTCAATTTCCTCCTTAGTCAGGATCGGAAGTAGTCCTGCAGGCCATGTCACTGGCATGACTGACTCTCCTCTCCGGGATTCCTCCGGAGGATCCTGCATTGCTACGCCTACTGCTGCCGCTGCTGCTGTTGCTGCTGCTGGGAGTCATTCATCATCCCAGAGAGGAAGTAGGAACACCACTACTTTTACTAAACAATTGACCCTCCAACAGTCCTTAGCGAGGAGGATGAAGTACGACAGCAGTCATCCTGAAGCAAAACGTATAACTGAGGCCTTGACTGCTATGTTGGTGTTAGACGTGCGTCCGGTATCCGCCATTAGTGCAGTGGGATTTAGACAATTGATGGAGGTAGTGTGTCCCCGGTTCCAAATCCCGTCTAGATTCCACTTCACTAGGCAGGCGATACCGAGACTGTACAGAAACGTCAGAAAAAGTGTCCTCAGTGTCCTGAAAAATGCCGTTGTACCCAATGTCCACTTAACCACGGACATGTGGACAAGTGGAACAGGGCAGACTAAGGACTATATGACTGTGACAGCCCACTGGGTAGATGTATCACCTTACGCAGCAACAGCAGCAGCATCACCAGTAGCAGCATCTCAGAAACGCCAGCTCGTTCCAAGGCAGGCTACGCTGTGTATCACCGGATTCAGTAAGAGGCACACCGCCGACAACCTCTTAGAGAAACTGAGGGAAATCATCGCCCAGTGGCTTACCCCACTTAGACTCTTCTGGGGATTTGTGATATCTGACAACGCCACCAATATTGTGCGGGCATTACATCTGGGCAAATTCCAGCACGTCCCATGTTTTGCTCACACAATAAACTTGGTGGTGCAGAATTTTCTGAAAAGCGACAGGGGCGTGCAGGAGACGCTTTGGGTGGCCCGAAAAATTTCTGGCCACTTTCGCCATTCAGCGACTGCGTACCGAAGACTGCGTACCGAAGACTGGCAAACAATCTTGAACCTGCCCCGCCATCACCTGAAGCAAGAGGTTGTGACGCGGTGGAACTCAACCCTCTATATGCTTCAGAGGATGGAGGAGCAGGAAAAGGCCATACAAGCCTATACTTCCACCTATGACATAGGCAAAGGAGGGGGTATGCACCTGACTCAAGTGCAGTGGAGAATGATTTCCGTGTTGTGCAAGGTTCTCCAGCCCTTCGAACTTGCCACACGTGAAGTCAGTTCAGACACTGCCAGCTTGAGTCAGGTCATTTCCCTCATCAGGCTTTTGAAGAAGCAGCTGGAGAAAGTGAAGGAGGAGCTAAGACAGAGCGATTCCGCTCGGCATGTGGGACTTGTGGATGAAGCCCTTCATTCACTTTGCCAGGATTCCAGGGTGGTCAATCTGTTGAAATCAGACCACTACATTTTGGCCACCGTGCTCGATCCTAGGTTTAAAGCCTATGTGGTGTCTCTCTTTCCGGCCGACACAAGCCTGCAGAGGTGCAAAGACCTGCTGGTGAACACACTGTCAGCTGAAGCGGAACGTGACACGTCAACAGCTCCTTCTTCATTTTCTCCTGCAACTGGGGCTGCCAGGAAAAAACTTAGGTATCCTAAGCAACCTGCTGGCGGTGATGCAGGGCAGGTAGGACCAAGTTTGGACATCTGGTCCGGACTGAAGGACCTGGCAACAATTTCTGACATGTCTACTGTCACTGCATATGATACTGTCACCATTGATAGAATGGTGGAGGATTACATCGGTGACAGCATCTAAGTAGGCATGTCAGACAGTCCATACCTGTACTGGCAGGAAAAAGAGACAATTTGGAGGCCCCTGTACAAACTGGCTCTATTTAACCTGAGTTACCCCCCCTCCAGTATGTACTCCGAAAGAGTGTTTAGTGCAGCCAGGAACCTTGTCAGCAAAAGGCGCAGGAGGTTGCTTCCACAGAATGTGGAGAAGATGATGTTCATCAAAATGAATTATCAGCTCTTCCAGGGAGACCAGCCTCCAGAAGGTACAGAAGGACCTGTGGTGGTGGATTCAAGTGGGGACGAGTTAATACTTTGTGAGGATGAGGATGTACACACTGAAGAGGGTGAGGAATCGGTGGATGAGGAGGATGAGGATGACATCTTGCCTCCGTAGAGCCAGTTTGTGCAGGGACAGATTAATTGCCAGCTTGTTTTGTGGGGGCCCAAACGAACCAATCATTTCAGCCACAGTTGTGTGGCAGACCCTGGTGCTGAAATGATTGGTTTGTTAAAGTGTGCATGTCCTGTTTATACAACATAAGGGTGGGTGGGAGGGCCCAAGGACAATTCCATCTTGCACCTCTTTTTTTTCTTTGCATTATGTACAGTTTGGGGCCTAGTTTTTCAAACTGCCATCCTGTCTGCCACTGCAGTATCACGCCTAGATGGGTCACGTGTTTGTGCCGCCCACTCGTGTCGCTTAGCATAGTCATCCAGCTACCTCGGTGCAACCTTTTGGACATAAAAACACTATTGTGAGGTGTGAGGTGTTCAGAATAGACTGGAAATGAGTGGAAATTAAGGTTATTGAGGTTAATAATAGCATAGGAGCAGAAAAACCTACAAATTCTGTGATTTTAGCTGTTTTTATGCTTTTTAAAAAAAAAATACAGATCCAAAACACAAAACCCAGAACCCAAAACACGGAAGGGTGGTTTTGGCAAAACCAATCCAGATCCAAAACACGAAGAAAGATCCAGATCCAAAACCATAACACAAAACACGAAAAGTGGCCGGTGCACACCCCTAATATATATATATATTAGGGGTGTGCACCGGCCACTTTTCGTGTTTTGTGTTTTGGTTTTGGATCTGGATCTTTCTTCGTGTTTTGGATCTGGATTGGTTTTGCCAAAACCACCCTTCCGTGTTTTGGGTTCTGGGTTTTGTGTTTTGGATCTGTATTTTTTTTTTAAAAAGCATAAAAACAGCTAAAATCACAGAATTTGTTGGTTTCTCTGCTCCTATGCTATTATTAACCTCAATAACCTTAATTTCCACTCATTTCCAGTCTATTCTGAACACCTCACACCTCACAATAGTGTTTTCATGTCCAAAAGGTTGCACCGAGGTAGCTGGATGACTATGCTAAGCGACACGAGTGGGCGGCACAAACACGTGACCCATCTAGGAGTGACACTGCAGTGGCAGACAGGATGGCAGTTAGAAAAACTAGGCCCCAAACTGTACATAATGCAAAGAAAAAAAAGAAGTGCAAGATGGAATTGTCCTTGGGCCCTCCCACCCACCCTTATGTTGTATAAACAGGACATGCACACTTTAACAAATCAATCATTTCAGCGCCAGGGTCTGCCACACAACTGTGGCTGAAATGATTGGTTCGTTTGGGCCCCCACAAAACAAGCTGGCAATTAATGTGTCCCTGCACAAACTGGCTCTACGGAGGCAAGATGTCATCCTCATCCTCCTCATCCACCGATTCCTCACCCTCTTCAGTGTGTACATCCTCATCCTCACAAAGTATTAACTCGTCCCCACTTGAATCCACCACCACAGGTCCCTCTGTACCTTCTGGAGGCTGGTCTCCCTGGAAGAGCTGATAATTCATTTTGATGAACATCATCTTCTCCACATTCTGTGGAAGCAACCTCCTACGCCTTTCGCTGACAAGGTTCCCGGCTGCACTAAACACTCTTTCGGAGTACACACTGGAGGGGGGGCAACTCAGGTAAAATAGAGCCAGCTTGTACAGGGGCCTCCAAATTGCCTCTTTTTCCTGCCAGTACAGGTATGGACTGTCTGACATGCCTACTTGGATGCTGTCACCGATGTAATCCTCCACCATTCTGTCAATGGTGACAGTATCATATGCAGTGACAGTAGACATGTCAGAAATTGTTGCCAGGTCCTTCAGTCCGGACCAGACGTCCAAACTTGGTCCTGCCTGCCCTGCATCACCGCCAGCGGGTTGCTTAGGATACCTAAGTTTTTTCCTGGCAGCCCCAGTTGCGGGAGAAAATGAAGAAGGAGCCGTTGACGTGTCACGTTCCGCTTCAGCTGACAGTGTGTTCACCAGCAGGTCTTTGCACCTCTGCAGGCTTGTGTCGGCCGGAAAGAGAGACACCACATAGGCTTTAAACCTAGGATCAAGCACGGTGGCCAAAATGTAGTGGTCTGATTTCAACAGATTGACCACCCTGGAATCCTGGCAAAGCGAATGAAGGGCTTCATCCACAAGTCCCACATGCCGAGCGGAATCGCTCCGTCTTAGCTCCTCCTTCACTTTCTCCAGCTGCTTCTGCAAAAGCCTGATGAGGGGAATGACCTGACTCAAGCTGGCTGTGTCTGAACTGACTTCACGTGTGGCAAGTTCGAAGGGCTGGAGAACCTTGCACAACACGGAAATCATTCTCCACTGCGCTTGAGTCAGGTGCATACCCCCTCCTTTGCCTATGTCATAGGTGGATGTATAGGCTTGTATGGCCTTTTGCTGCTCCTCCATCCTCTGAAGCATATAGAGGGTTGAGTTCCACCGCGTCACAACCTCTTGCTTCAGGTGATGGCGGGGCAGGTTCAAGAGTGTTTGCTGGTGCTCCAGTCTTCGGCACGCAGTCGCTGAATGGCGAAAGTGGCCAGAAATTTTTCGGGCCACCCAAATCGTCTCCTGCACGCCCCTGTCGCTTTTCAGAAAATTCTGCACCACCAAGTTTATTGTGTGAGCAAAACATGGGACGTGCTGGAATTTGCCCAGATGTAATGCCCGCACAATATTGGTGGCGTTGTCAGATATCACAAATCCCCAGGAGAGTCTAAGTGGGGTAAGCCACTGGGCAATGATTTCCCTCAGTTTCTCTAAGAGGTTGTCAGCGGTGTGCCTCTTACTGAAACCGGTGATACACAGCGTAGCCTGCCTTGTAACGAGCTGGCGTTTCTGAGATGCTGCTACTGGTGACGCTGCTGCTGTTGCTGCGTAAGGTGATACATCTACCCAGTGGGCTGTCACAGTCATATAGTCCTTAGTCTGCCCTGTTCCACTTGTCCACATGTCCGTGGTTAAGTGGACATTGTGTACAACGGCATTTTTCAGGACACTGAGGACACTTTTTCTGACGTTTCTGTACAGTCTCGGTATCGCCTGCCTAGTGAAGTGGAATCTAGACGGGATTTGGAACCGGGGACACACTACCTCCATCAATTGTCTAAATCCCACTGCACTAACGGCGGATACCGGACGCACGTCTAACACCAACATAGCAGTCAAGGCCTCAGTTATACGTTTTGCTTCAGGATGACTGCTGTCGTACTTCATCCTCCTCGCTAAGGACTGTTGGAGGGTCAATTGTTTAGTAAAAGTAGTGGTGTTCCTACTTCCTCTCTGGGATGATGAACGACTCCCAGCAGCAGCAACAGCAGCAGCGGCAGCAGTAGGCGTAGCAATGCAGGATCCTCCAGAGGAATCCCGGATAGGAGAGTCAGTCATGCCAGTGACATGGCCTGCAGGACTACTTCCGATCCTGACTAAGGAGGAAATTGACGAGGAGGGAGTTGACGGTGTGGTTTGCAGGCGCTTGGATACAACAGGACAACGGGATTTAGGTGTCCCTGGACTGCTTACGGTCTTAGCCAAAGTTTCTGAACTTGACAGTAACTTTTTATGAACGCGCTGCAGGTGCCGTATAAGGGAGGATGTTCCTAGGTGGTTGACGTCCCTACCCCTACTTATTTCACCTTTACATATGGTACATATGGCAAGACAGTTGTTGTCCGGATTTGGATAGAAATATTGCCAGACCAAAGAGGTGGAATGTTTGGTCTTCTGCCCAGGCATGACCGTGATGGGCTTTTTCATCCCACGGACAACAACTGTCTCCCCCGGAGCCTGATTTAAACAAACCACATCACCATCAGAATCCTCCTCGCCAACTTCCTCCTCAGCGCCAGCTACACCAGTATCCTCATCCTGTTGTACTTCAACAGTGACATCTTCAATTTGCATATCAGCAAGTGGACTGTGGGTGCTGCTTTCAGCACTTGCAGGGGGCGTGCAAATGGTGGAAAGAGCCACCTCTTCCCGTCCAGTGCTGGGAAGGTCAGGCATCGCAACCACCACCACACTTGGACTCTCCTTGGGGATTTGTGATATCTTCTTAGAAAGCACAGTTCTTCGCTGTGCTTTTGCCAGCTTAACTCTTTTGATTTTTTTAGTGGGAGGAGGGCTTCCATCGTCATGTGAAGCTGAACCACTAGTCATGAACATACTAGGGATCGACCTTAGCCGTTCCTTGCCACTCCGTGTCGTAAATGGCATATTGGCAAGTTTACGTTTCTCTTCAGCTGATTTAAATGTCTTTTTCAAGGTCATTTTCCTGAACTTTGCCATTTGGGATTGTATGTGCCCTCTACTATGACATTGGGCATCGGCCTTGGCAGACGACGTTGATGGCATGTTATCGTCTATGTCATGACTAGTGGCAGCAGCTTCAGCACTAGGAGGAAGTGGTTCTTGATCTTTCTCTATTTTATTTTTATCGGAGAAAGTTTGGTCCTCCATTTATGTTATATCGATTTGATATATACGTGCGGCTAAACACAGAAAATATATTTTTTTTTGGTTTGGACTGGAGTGTACTTTGGGGGTTACAGCACCCTTTAACGGTCAAGCCAGCCGGCCCTTATGACACAGGCGCACTCTTGGCACTACTTTGTTGATGCACGTGCGGCTACTGCGCACACAATTCACAAACACAGAAAATAATTTTTTTTTTGGTTTGGACTGGAGTGTACTTTCGGGGGTTACAGCACCCTTAACGGTCAAGCCAGCCGGCCCTTTACTTATGACACAGGCGCACGCTTGGCACTACTTTGTTGATGCACGTGCGGCTACTGCGCACACAATTCACAAACACAGAAAATAATTTTTTTTTTGGTTTGGACTGGAGTGTACTTTCGGGGGTTACAGCACCCTTAACGGTCAAGCCAGCCGGCCCTTTACTTATGACACAGGCGCACGCTTGGCACTACTTTGTTGATGCACGTGCGGCTACTGCGCACACAATTCACAAACACAGAAAATATATTATTTTTTTAGCACTTGGGGGGAGCACCCCTGATGGACAGAGCACCCCCTGGACAACACTGCAGCACTCCTTTAGGACTGGGACACTGCACAGGACTTTGGAGTGGACACAGCCCCTATGGAGAACTGACTGCACAACACAGTCCAGCCAGCCCCTATGGACTTTGAAGTAGTGGACACAGCCCCTATTAACAACAGCAGCACAGCACAACACAGCCAGCCCCTATGGACTTTGAAGTAGTGGACAACAGCAGCACTACACTACACTACACTACACAGCCCTAACTCCCACCCTCCCTCTTCACTGTCCACAGCCGAGTGAGAAAATGGCGCCGACGTGGGTACCTTATATAGGATCCAAAACCCGCGAGACTCGGAAGGCGGGATGATGACGTTTTGCCTCGATTTCAGATCCGAGTCAGGCGGGAAAAGTCGAGCCTGATTCGGATCGGACTCGGATCGGGGGGGCTCGGGGGGGTTCGGATTTCAGAAATCCGAACCCGCTCACCCCTAATATATATATATATATATATATATATATATATATAGAAAGGAGAAGGTGCGGCACTCAAAGCATGTATAGACAAAAATTCCAAGTACAGGCTCCATGTGTCAACATTTCAGTTTTTCTAAACTGTCATTAGGATACAGATAATATACATATGACATAACTTATATACATCTCACAGCAAGTGACCCAACCTCCAGAGCTCGGGACTGCCCTCCCGGCCACAGGCCAGGGCTGATGACATCATCACGCTATTTGCGTGCCTCCGTCATTCCCATCACCATAGCAACATGTGTAAACAGCAAACGCTGTTAAAAAGAGAGCATTACAGCATCTCAGCATCAAAATTATTATGCACATAGTATTATAAAAAATAAACAATTTAGAAACTTTAAAAATTAGAGCATTACATCACATCCCATACAATATTGTTTACCATAATATATCTTACATATTATCATGATATATTCAGGTATTAGGATTATCAAAACAAATTAATGGCACCTCATATTTATATATCAGAGGCTGTTAGATAAACTATTAACGAAATACCAAACTAAATGTTGTTAAAAAAGAGCACCAAAGTAACTCAACATCAACAATATATTGCACATAATGACTGAGAGAAAAAAGATATGGTATATAAGGTATGTAATATGTATATTATCTGTACCTGTACTTGGAATTTTTGCCTATACATGCCTTGAGTGCCGCATCTTCTGCTTTCTATACCTAATCGTTTGTGAGGGCACCAGCAGAAGCTAATCACGTGGTAACTGTGAGTGCCAGACCATAACATTTGTGTATATATAAATATATATATATACACGAGTATATATAGCCTGCACCGCTCTGCCTTGCCTTGCACTCCACTGGAGATCAGTCCTGCACCTTCCACCAGACCCACTCCTACCTGAACCTGGCTCCTCAGTTAACCCATTCCTGCGCAGCCATCATCACAGCATTACCGGATTCTCCTTTCAATCATCATCACAGCATTACCGGATTTCCCTTTCAGCCATCATCACAGCATTTCTGGATATCCCTCTCAGCCACTATTCAGCATACCAGGATATCCACTTCACTCTTAGGGGTAAATTTACTAAGAATCAAGTTTGGGAGAGTTTGCAATCTCTGGAGAGTTTGGCCATATTTTCCCACTTGCAAATTTAATAATGTTAAACTCAGGAGAGAGATCTCCTTTGCTACGAGAAAATACTGCAGAGTATGCACACTCTCTTCAATTCACCATCGGCAAAACTCGAGAATCTTTTCACTAGTTAAAATAGGATTCGAGAATTTACCAAGCAGAGAGTTTCTAAACTCTCATGAGAAGGGAGAACTCTCCTGTAAAAACCTGCCTGTGATCTGCGAGTTTGGCAGAAATATATCTGTATGTTTCCGCCTGTAAATAGAAAAAAAAGGTTAAAAGTTTAAATAAAAAATGACATAGTGCCCCCCCCAAAAAAAAACTAACCAGCCCTGGACTTGCAAGCCAGTCCTGGTTCTTCATATTACAGGGAACAAAATGTGTAGGGTTCCACAGTAATTTAAGAACCAGCACCAGGCAGCAGGGCCAGACCTGGCTTTAAATATAGGGAGAAAAACAATTTGCGAGGTTTCCTCTATATTTAGAACTAGCTCCAGACCCTTTCAAGCGGGGGACTGATGCCACAGCCAGGGGTGCCCTTTCACCGGGCCGCCCAGCCACAGCATCAGCCCTGACCACTAGTCAGCCCAGGCCAGGGATCCCTAGGGAGTTGGGGACCCTCCAATAAAGTGGTCCCCTTCTCCAGGGCACCCCTGTCCTAGGCTGATAGCCCGGGGCTATCCTTGCCACCCCTGGATGGTGAACTACACGTACCAGCGGCTGCTTAATGCCCTGCATGCTGGTACTTGTGGTTCTCCAAGTACCAGCATGCGGGGGAGGCTTGCTGCGACCTGCAGTTCTACTGTGAAGACAATGTTGTTTATTCTATTTTTAACACTACACCTAAACTTTGAAACTGCCACCCACCACCCAGGGGTGGTGGGGATAGCCCCGGGATATTAGCCTAGGACAGAGGTGCCCTGAAGAGGGGGACCCCTTTATTGGGGGGGTTCCCAAATCCCCAGGGATCCCTGGCCTGGCCTGGGCTCGCAAAAAATTTTTCTCCCTATATTTAAAGCCAGGTCTGGCCCTGCTGCATGGTGCTGGTTCTTAAATTACTGTGGAACCCTACACATTTTGTTCCCTGTAATTTTAAGAACCAGGACTGGCTTGCAAGTCCAGGGCTAGTTAGTTTTTTTTGGGGGTGGGCACTATGTCATGTAGTTTTTTTCTTTTTGAAACAATTATATTTGCATCTGTATTCTACTGACAGGATACCCACCTGAAAATTACCGCTTTATTGGACATACACATGCATATATAGTAAGCTGCTCAGGATACACATATCCAGTGCCATAGAAACAGAAACATGACATTCTCCATATAGAAGAAAGAGCCATTAAACAAACCAATCTCTAAACACACCCACCTTGCAGATGATTGGTTAAAGAATAACATATCAACTAGACCACATCTGTATACACCCATTCTTGAAGAAGGCCCTATTGGCCAAAATGCATTGTCACCTGACTTTGCCTCACATGAGACATAGGAGCAGCAGAGAGACCAGTGCACAGCCTCACACTGCTACTCCATACCTTCCACCCAGGATTTCAGCACCCAGCCAATCCACACTGCCGGGGCACTTTGCATCGTTGGAGCCAGAGGGTAGAGCACCCAGTCCGGCTGGACTTATTGTGGCACAAGGAGACACCACCGCATCGCTCCCACGCTCATACATCATAAGGCCGCAAGAGCACAGTCTGAAGATGTCCAACGGTAAGCTCCACACGCGGGACGCCACGGCTACATACTGTGCCTGATTCACACTGTCACCAGGACATAGATACTATGACAGTGTAACGACATGTATGTTCACACATATACATACGGAGAGGCACCTATATACTAGGTAATCCTCACTTCCCCCACTGCAGCAATAAGTGCAATTACACCTGTCTTCTTGCAAGACATAGGGTAATGTATATACTTATGGAAAGGTAACCCCCTCAAAGGGCATACCTACTACCCGGACTTTTATTGACTGACCACAATGCAAAACACCAGGGTACGTATATACAGTACTTACGGTAAGGTAACCCCTCAAAGGGCACACCTATCACCCGGACAATATTGACTGATCCTATTGGAACCATTTAAGAGACAAAGTTGCTGCACCACAGGTACTTTTAGAGGATATGTAGTTAATCCACACTACAGATAGAGGCACCCTAAAGGAGCCCTCTTACATTCCAGCAACCAATCACTAGCTTGGGTACTTACAGTACTTGACGACTCAACTGGAGCATTGTGTCTACCAGTGAATAAACATATTTTATTCATATTTGCATCTCTCATAATCTTTATTACCATTTAATATCTCATTTTCACTTCAACATATCCATTTCATTGTATTCCTTAGACACAGGTGAGCGCTTAGTACAACATCCCTTTTTATATCAGTCCCTCTGCTGGAAAGGGTCTGGAGCTGGTTTTAAATATAGGGGGAACCTCACGCAATTTTTTTTCACCCTATATTTAAAACCAGGTTTGGCCCTGCTGCCTGGTGCTGGTTCTTAAATTACAGTGGAACCCTACATTTTTTTTCCTGTAATTTTAAGAACCCGGACTGTCTGGCAAGTTCATGGCTGGTTAGGGTTTAGGGAGGGCCCTATGTCATTTTTTTTTTACTTTTCAACCCATTTTTTGAAAGGCTAGAACACAAGCAGTCTTCACATATCTCACTGATATGTGCAGGCTGCTTGCTCGGGAGAGTTTTGCAGAGAGAAGACACTGCAATCTCAGGTGAGTAATCTCCTGAAAAACCTGCTACTCGGGGGAGAAATCTCATTCTACTTCACCATTGGACATCTCACTCTAAGGTAAACTCACTTCTTGGTATATTTGAGAGTTTCAGTAGCCTCAATTCTCCCAAGTTTTGGCATAGCTAATCGAGTTGAAAACAAGCAAACTCTCCCAGACTCGATTCTTAGTAAATTTACCCCTTACGGTCTATCTGGATTCACCTCATTCATCTCTGTCACTGATCTGGACATTTGTTTATTCCCACTCACTACAGTTCTCTCCTGCCACATATATTAGTTTGTTAATTACTGGACTTTAGTTTATCTTATTGTTCATGTCTACCAACATTCACATAAAACAACCCACCTTTCAGTGTAAACCCGTTCCGGTGTCTATTCCTGTTACCACCCTGGGTCCACAACAAACACAGTCTCTAACAGTTTGCACTAGCCAAATGAATTTGGCTACTGGACAGGAGTCCAGAACACATTTAATTCATGGCATGGCTTCCCGTCTGGAAGAATTGGAGACCATGCGACAGCAAATAGCACAGTATGTACAAGAAATGGCACTCCCATCAGGATACCTTACAAGCTACACTAACTTCTCCAAGTATGCCTGCAGTTACTCCTGCCTTCACTTCTGTGGTATCTGCCTCTGGAGCTCCTCCTCATTTGTATTTACCTACACCTGGCAAGTTTGGCAATCCTCAACTGTGTCGTGGATTTCTCAACCAGTGTGATGTACATTTTACCTTACAACCCTCCAATTTCTCTACTCCTAAAACCAAAGTGGCCTATATTGTGTCTTTGTTGTCTGGCTCAGCCTTAGATTGGGTTTCTCCGCTCTGGGAGCGATCAGATCCGCTACTGGATAATTACCCAGAATTTTTAACATCATTCAGGAGGATTTTTGATGAGCATGGAAGAACCACTTCTGCTTCATCCAGTATTATGAATCTGAAACAAGGTATCTGTCCTGTCAGTCAGTACGTCATTCAGTTCCAGACATTGACATCAGAGCTCAGATGGAATGAAGAAGCCCTAACATCGGTCTTTTGGCACAGACTATTGGATCATACAAAGGATGATCTAGCCACTTGTGATTTACCCTCTAGTATTAATTATCTCATTTCCCTCTACAAGGTTGATATATATGCTTTAGAGAGTGTCAAGCTGAGAAGCAGAGAGCTGATCATTTTAGGACTCATCCTCAACCTTCTCCTACCCATTTTCCTCCCTCTCTTACAGATGAAGAAACCATGCAGGTTAATCATACCCATCTTTCTAAAGAATGACAGAGACACATTCTAAAGAAGCTTTGTCTATACTGTGGAGACACGGGTCACATGGTGGCTTCCTGTACCCGCAAGCCGGGAAACACCTGTTCCTAACTAGTCCCGGGTAAACTCAGTTAGGAGTAATACTTCCATCCCCAAAGCAGAATGACTCTGTCTTGTCCATAGCTCTGGACATTAGGTCTATTGCTGTATTCATATCTGCCCTCCTGGATTCTTTGGCAGCAGAAAATTTTCTTGTCCTCTCGTTTGGCAGATAAATTACAAATTCCTTGCATCACCTTGGATCATGCTATCTCCTTGACCTCTATTGAAGGTAGACCTATTTCTAATGGAACTGTGTCTAAAAGAACCCAATCTATTTTAGTTCGTATTGGAGCCCTTCATGTTGAACATATCAGCTTCTTAATCATGTCCAAGGCTTCCCATGAGATTATATTCAGATACCCATGGCTGCGTAAGCACAACCCCAGAATTGATTTGAACACTATGCAGGTTCAGTCATGGAGTGAAGAATTCCAGGGGTCTTGTCACCCAAAGATCTGACCTGTGAGAAAAATTCAGATGTTAGAGGTTCCCTCTATACCAGAAGAATATCAATAATATACCGATGTTTTCTCTGACAGACAAGCTAACGTCTTACCTCCTTATAGAGAATGGGATTGTCCTATTGACTTGTTGCCTGGGAAGACGCATCCCTGTGGTCAGAACTGTCCATTGTCCCTACCAGAAACCGAGGCCATGTCAGAATACATTAAAGAGAATTTAAAAAAGGGATTTATCCGACCATCTACATCACCTGCTGGACTGGGATTTTTCTTATTTCTTTGTTCCTAAAAAAGATGGCGACCTGAGACGGTGTATAGATTAAAGGGGCCTGAATGATATTACAGTAAAGAACAGATACCCTCTGCCATTGATCATCGAATTATTTGACAGAGTCAAGGGATCCACTATATTTTCTAAGTTAGATCTCCAAGGTGCATTTAATCTCATCCGTATCCGAGCAGGTGACGAGTGGAAAAAAGCATTAAACACAAAGGATGGTCATTTTGAATACTTGGTCATGCCGTTCGGGCTGTGTAATGCACCTGCCGTTTTTCAAGGTTTTGTTAACGAGATCTTTAGGGATCTCTTATATGTCTCAGTTGTCATCTATTTAGATGACATTTTGATTTTTTCATCCTCACCTGAGGAACACCATAATCATGTCAAAGAAGTCTTGTCTCATCTGAGGAAGAACCACCTGTATTGTAAATTTGTGAAATGTGTGTTTGGTGTACCAAGTGTTCAATTTCTTGGATATATCATTTCAGGATCAGGGTTAGAATTGGACCCCAAGAAAGTCCAAGCAATCTTGGATTGGCCCTGTCCCACGTCTTTGAAAGCCATCCAGAGACTTTTTGGTTTCTCCAATTATTATTGGTGTTTTATTAAGGGATTCTCCTCCTTGATGGCTCTCATCACAGCCCTAACTCGTAAAGGTGCCAACCCTGCTCTATGGCCTCCTGAGATGAAGACAGCCTTTCAACTTCTCAAACAAGCCTTTATAACAGCTCCAGTTTTGAGACAACCAGATGTCAACAGGACATTTTTACTGGAAGTGGATGCTTCATCTGAGGCAGTGGGAGCTGTCTTGTCCCAGCGCTTCAAAGGTTACCAGATTCACCCATGTGGTTTCTTCTCAAAGAAATTCTTCACTGCTGAAAGAAATTATGCCATAGGCAAACAGGAGCTATTAGCTTTCAAATTGGCCTTAGAGGAATGGCGGTACCTCCTAGAAGTTCCCTTTCACCATTTTTCCAGACAGGAATTTTCTTTTCCTAAAAAATATTCAATGTGTAAGTCCTCGTCTGGCCCAATGGGCAATATTTGTTACCCATTTTCATTTTACCCTGTCTTATCGCTCTGTGGCTCTCAATCTGAAGGCCGATGACTTGTCACGGTCAATGGGCGGCTATTCAAATCAACCGTTCGCTCTTTGCGGTCTGTTCACGCCTCTATGTCTGAACGAGCAAACAAAACATGCGGTCGTTTTTTGAAAAAATACGCCCCCTGGCCGTTCGCATCCTACGTCATGTCAGCTATTTATTAGATTAATCGAGTACATCGACCAGAGTATGAACTGCTCGCTATTCTTGTGGTTGGTTTTTGCTACCACAATTTTGCGAGCAGTTCTGGCTATAAAATAACCCAGTGACGTGGTCAATGACGCTGCTGTATTAATTATGCACACCCTTAAAATGCCCGTTTTGACCTTTAAGCATGCCTGCGTTCGGATCTCCACTCCCCGTTTTCAAGCACCTTCCCCTGTTACCACCCACATACGCCTCATTCTGTCACTCAAAATAGCAGGCATTCGCTATTTTGCGAGCACACGATTTTCGGCCGCACTGACTGGTTCGCGCATGTGTATTACGATCCGTACGCATGCGCAGTTGGGCAAACATCGCTCGGAGCGAACGAGCGGCCACTTACGAGCGGCTCTGAATCAGGCCCAATGTCCACTGATAGTGGTCCAGGAACACTGCGGAATACTCCTGTGCAGGAGTCAAAGGTTTTCACCACTATACAACTGCAACCACCTGTTGGAAAGACTTTTATGGCCCCGGAGTTGAGGCAGCAGTTGCTGACATGGGCCCACTCTTCTCGTTTTGCAGGTCATTCAGGCATTCTTAAGACCTTGGAGTTCCTGAAGAGATCCTACTGGTGGCCATCGATGAACACTGAGGTAACCGAGTTTATCTCGTCTTATACCCAGTGTGCCCAGCATAAATCTTCTCAACAGTCTCCAGCTGGTGAATTGGTGCCTCTTCCTATACCATCTCGTCCATGGACAAATCTGTCCATGGATTTTGTGACAGAACTGCCAAATTATAATGGTTATACCACTATCTGGGTTGTAGTGGACCTTTTCTCAAAGATTGTCCATTACATTCTGCTAGAGAAGTTACCCTCGGCACCTGATTTGGATCACTTATTTGTTCACCATATATTTTGTCTTCATGGACTTCCTTCAGAAATCGTCTCAGACCGGGGTGTCCAATTCATGCCAAAATTCTGGAGAGCCCTTTGCTCTGTTCTGCAAGTGAAACTTAACTTTTCCATGGCCTATCACCCTCAAAGTAATGGGTCCACCGAGAGGGTGAACCAGGAGCTCAAAACCTTCATGAGAATCTTTATGAAATAATCCCAAGAGGACTGGTCTGAGTCCCTTCCCTGGGCCAAATTTGTGCACAAGGCATCATACCACTCTTCTACTAACCAAATTCCTTTCTACATCATGTATGGTCTTCATCCTAGGGTCCCTGAGTTCTGAAGTTTACCCGCCTTTGATGTACCAGCTGTGGATACCACTGTACAGAACTTTGCATCAATTTGGGCTCAAGTGCGGGCTGCTCTTGTTAAAACCTCCCTGCAGTACAAGGATCAGACTGATAGGAAGAGAAGAAAAGTTCCTCAGATGTGGGTTGGGGATCAAGTATGGCTTTCTACCCGCAATCCTTGCCTCAGGGTACCGTCTATGAAGTTTGCCCTCTGGTTTATTGGACCATACTCCATTACAGAGATAATCAATCCAGTTTCCTATTGTCTTCAGCTCCCATTTTAATTAAAAATTTCTAATTCATTTCATATATCTCTGCTCAAGCCATTAGTTCTCAATAAATTTCTCAGTGTTCTCCCTGTTCCCCCAGGATCCAAACTGAAAAGGGGGTGGAATTTGATGTGTCTCAGACTCTGGATTCTCATGTTCATCATGATCATTTGCAATACCTGGTTGATTGGAGAGGCAATGGTCCAGAAGAGCGTTGTTGGACCATAGCTGAGGATGTCCATGCTCCCAGACTCATCATCAAATTCCACTTGGCTCATCCCAAAGAGCCTATAAGGTGTCCTGAGGCCACCTGTAAGGAGGGGGGTACTGTCATGACCAGGGTTTCGCAGCATGGAAGTTTGTGGTCCTTACCGGTGAGGGCGCTGTGGTGCGGTCCTTCTGGTGGGGAGCTGGCATGTGGAGACTGGCATTGCATGTATGCAGAGGTTTACCAGCATTGGGCCATCCTGGCAAGGGTAAGTCAAGAGTAAGTCTCCACATCACGGCTGTCTGGGTGCCATGATCTTATCTTTGGCCATGTGACATAGCAGGCCAATCGTCTGTGGGTCACCTGATCTCTCTGGCCTATCACATTCATTACTGGGTACTTAAGGGTGTTTGGAGCGCCCTGTAGTTGCCAGTGCAACATTTTCACAGTGTCAGCTGTGAGTGAGAGTTCTCTGTGCTCCTCTACCTTTAACTTGTGCTCCACTGCTTTCCCTAGATCCTTGTCAGCATCCAGCTCCCTGCATAGCCTGCACTGCTCTGCCTTGCCTTGCACTCCACTGGAGATCAGTCCTGCACCTTCCGCCAGACCCACTGCTGCCTGAACCTGGCTCCTCAGTTAACCCAATTCCGGCACAACCATCATCACAGCATTACCGGATTCTCCTTTCAGTCATCATCACAGCATTACTGGATTTCCCTTTCAGCCATCATCAGAGCATTTTCGGATATCCCTGACTCCACAAAATGTCTTTATTACACAAACTACCAATCATGTTTTTCTAATCACTAATTAAGCGCCCTGATTTCTGCTTTAACATTTGTTTGTCTACCAAATTGCAAGCAGCGTCATATGGTCTATATAAACATGGTATTGGAAATTACAGTCTTTCCCGCCACTTTAAATACATGCACAAGTGTAATCCAGCACTACTAAGATTTAAAGGAATAGCAGTTGTAGATCCAGATAAAAGAGGTGGTGACAGATTTAACCAACTAATAAGAAGTGAAAACTTTTGGATAATGACTACAAATGCATTATGTCCCAATGGACTGAATGAAAGGTATGACATAACCCACTTCCTTTAAAAACGTTCACCAAAGGGATAATTAGTCTCTAATATCAGAATATTATATTATTAACTTTACTGCCTGTGACTATATATATTTGCCTACAGAAAATATGGTATCTGATTGCCATTCAGGTCACATGGTTGCTCTCTATACTGTCACTAGGATGTTGTCTTTATTGTTTGGTGGTTACATGTCTCACTACTTTGGAAAGGGGGCCAAAGCATATTTTTGCACCTGGGCCCACCACTCACAAGTTATGCCACTAGGCTGAATAAAGTCAAATGGGCCATGGGTTAGAGCTAAACTAGTGAGTGGTGGGCCCAGGTGATACCGAGTGGTGCAATGATTTGGAACATTTCCAGTTAAGCCACAAAATCAAATTTATATTCTTGCTGTATTTTCAAACAACTCATAAATAAAGTTTCTGTGAAAGTCACAGTTTGGCTTCAATTAGAGCCAGATTAAAAATTTATAGTTTATTTGTCTGGGGATGCCTGGTTTTGGTCATAGCCATAATGTGTATAGCACAGAATGAGCAAGTCAATCCAGTGAATAAACCAAATAGATTAATACAAAAGACACCACACAACTTTCATGGTGGAAAGGCATTGGCCAACATTGTCAGCCCTTGCTACAATTTAACATAAAACAACATGTCATCACAAAATTCTCCAAAACATTGAAAAATAAACAATATTATTGTTTGGCTTTACCAATCCAAGCACAGTTGAATACTTTACAATTATTTAGAATCAGAGTCTGCCCTGTCCCATTATCATGGTGACCATTATACCTACAAAGAGCCTTTTAAAACATCAATAGAGTGATCTTTTTTTCCAACCTAACTAACTGTTCTCTCCAATGCACACTAGAAGCCACTATAAAAACTACAGTATGCATAATCCAAATAGAAAAAATAAATAGTTTCTAAACCACCTAATTGTGCTCACAATTACATGCATACAGAAATTATCAAAGATAGCTACTTGCATGGGTGCTCAGGGATTGTTTAACAATCCATCTGCACCCCTGCAAGTAGTTCTCTTTGCTCATTTATATGGATATGCTCTCAGAATAACATGGGTTGCTGAGCAGACAAATATCATAAACCTCAATTTGAATACAGTCCAACCTAAGCTACTAAGGGTTAAATAAAATATAGTATACTAAAATAATGTTATAGGTCATTAAATTTCCGGTGCGGGACACAGCACAATTTCTCTTAAATGTTCATACATGTAAGAAAACTTGGAAAGCATGTAAACTTTCAAATTCCACCTACTACATCACTAGAATTAGAGTCTTCCTCGCATCTAATGCCACCCAAACTCTTATCAACTCTCTCTTTATCTTTCACCTCTTCCTGTCTATGGGCCTAATTCAGAGATTTATGTGAATTACATTTTTATGTAAAGCTCAGCTTATACAGAGCCGCACTGCGCATGTGCAGATCTGTTTCTATGACGTTAAATACAGTATGTTTCATATACTGCTGGCATTTGGGGGCAATGACAGGGAGTGTTACAGAAAACGGGGGCGTGTCTGCCCTGTTTTCTGGGTTTGCTAAACCAAGTGGCAGCATCCTTGGATGCAGCTTCACTGGCCCCGGTAGCGTGATTTTGCCGGATACCCTGAGTAACCTGTTGGTTACTCAGGTGTCCAACTGTTCATGCAATTGATCTGTGGCTGCGTCTTCAGACTCATGGACTGATTCAGAGATGTACGCAATGCTGATATTTATGCATTTGAGCGATCATCGGTCAACTGCGCATGTGCCATGGTTGTCCTGCAAGTACCTTAGCCATGCTGCTTGCAGTGAGAATTTCTTCTTAAAGTGAATAAACATTCAGAGACCATAAGGAGGAGGTTACCTGGAGTGACAGCAAAAACACAGGCATATCGCAACTGTTTTGATGCATATCTCAGCATACTACTGCAATCTCATATGCAGAAAACTTGGCACTAGTGTCTCAGTTCCTCTGGCTATACTGCACGACCATAGAAAAAAAAAAACACACACACACACACACACACACACATTGGCACCCATAGGGAAAAGAAAACACACACATAGGGCCCCACAGAAAATATATATAAATCACCTAAACTTGCATGGCAAAAAAAAAACAACACATTGGCACTCATATTAAAACCAAACCACATAGGCCCCTGCCCCAGAAAGTAATTACAGTAACGCACTTAAGCTTTGCATAAAAAAAAACCCTCACACATTGGGGGCAATTCAATTAAACATGATGTGAATAGCACTGGAAAAGTGTTCCCGGAGCTAATCAATTGTTTTCCCATGCCCGGCACTAAGTCAGAAGATGCCAGTTAGTGTGCCTTTAACCAGGTGTTTAGGCACACTAACCGCCATTTTCCAACTAAAGTGCTGGTTGCGATACAGTCAGCACCTCGCTAAACTGAAAAACGGCATCACAGATGGCACTTTAGTTGGATTTCTGCTCACACCAATAAATCCTTTAGTCGGACTAACTAAAAGATAGGAAAATGTTGTGGGGAGGCACACGGGGTGGGGAGGCACACAGGGGTAATGAGGCACACAGGGGAGGTGTGGTACACACTACAAAGGAGAAATAACTGAAAGCAAATATTACTCACTGGTTGCTGCTGTAACAGAGCTGAGGAGGAGGCTATCTAACTCTGACTCCAACTAGCTGAAGTGGAGAGGGATCTATCCAGATGAGTGAGGAGGAAAGCAGAGATAAGTGCAGGAGCCAGTGGCACAAACAGCTGTGCCAGAGAGGGGGGAAGCCCAAGCCCCCATCAGTAGAACCAAGCCTCAGGGCTCCCTCAGCCAGCGGACTGTCACCGCTGACGCCAGTATGAGTGACTGTCTGGCTGTGAGTCCTATCACTGAAACCAGTGGGGGATGGACATACACAGACAGCCGGGAGGGACAATACTGGTCTCAGCATCTGCAGCCTGTAATGGATGCTGCAGACACCTGGCACACACAGGCAGGTGGCGGTCGGTCACCCAGGACTTGTGGGCAAGTGAGAGAGTGTCTGGAGGTACAAGCCACAATAGAGATGGCTACTGAGTGAATGTCTCGACACAATGACTCGAATCACTTAGATGTTTAAATGATACTAGTCACTCAAAGTTTGATGTGTCGAGGCAGCCACCTCTCTAGCCTCTCTGTCAGACAGAGATGGATCTACTACCGCTGAGGACCGGGGTGTTTGCACTGACTGGGGAGAGTCAATGCAGTAGGATGTTCAGCAGTGAGTGCGGGTCTGGCAGGGGGCAGAGCTGGCAGCAACTCACTCAGAATCACGCTGCTACTCCGGGGATTGGAGTGTGTGATTGTCATTGTGCACTGACTCTGGAGAGGATGATTAGCAGTGTGGGTCTGCAGGGGCGGACCTGTCAGTGACTCAATTCAAGTCGGTGGATCACCTGCTTGCTACTGCTCTACAATATCTAAAAGAGCCATGTACTGAGATGCTGTCTCGAGACACTCCATTGAGCTGAGCCATGTGGCTCAATTCAGTATAATGAATCGCTCTGCCCATGACTAAGCCATAATTTTGGTCTTGCCTGCTGACTGGTAGGGACAGGACCCATGGGCAGCAGGCGGGTGGAGGTTCAGAGGCAAAAGGCACAATGCTGCCCTCCAGAGACCTTCTGGCGGGGGGACATCTCAGGGCACATGCGGGCAGGTGGTTGGGCAGGCGGATGGGTGGAAATGGGTGGGCAGCGGCACACTGACATACAGTCCAGACTCCAGCCTTTTTACTGAGGGGCTGTCCTATCACTCTGTCCTATCAACTACAAAAAAAAGTCTATTGCTTGAAGTGCCGTTATGCCATACCGTTGAATAACAGCACACTTCGAGCACTGGCTAAAACCCAATGTCCACCAGATCCAATGTCCACCAGAAGTTGGTGCAGTAATGGAGTGAAAATGGTTATGTGCCCTACTGCAAGCAAGGAAACCCCTATATATGCTCCCTCCCCATCCTTTTATCTACTTTTAGCATTCTCACTCTGCAAAATTAAATCTACAGAATTGCCCCCCTACTGCAACCCCACTGTGCTTAGCAAGTAACGCTTACCACTGCATCCCCTCTGTGCTTTGCAAGGAACGCTCACTACTGTGTCCCTCTATGCTTTGCAAGGAATGCTCACCACTGTGTCCCCTTTGAACTGTGCAAAGAATGCTCATCACTGTGTCTCCTCTGTGCTTTGCAAGGAATGATCACCACTGCATCCTCTCTGTGCTTTGCAAGGAATGCTCACCACTGCACTGCGTCCTCTCTGTGCTTTGCAAGGAATGCTGATCACTGCGTCCTCTCTGTGCTTTGCAAGGAATGCTCACCACTGTGTCCTCTCTGTGCTTTGCAAGGAATGCTCACCACTGCGTCCTCTCTGTGCTTTGCAAGGAATGCTCACCACTGCGTCCTCTGTGCTTTGCAAAGAATGCTCACCACTGCGTCCCCTCTGTGGTTTTCAAGGAACGCTGACCACTGCGTCCTCTGTGCTTTGCTATGAACGCTGTCACTCCAGTTAACTTTTCCCAAGTTCTACTTCTCCTGCAATGCAGCCATCATGCTCCACAAACTCAGGGGATTTAGAGGAAACCTAATTGCACCAGCACAATCGAGACATATGACACAAAGAGATTTATTGCTACACCTCATCCTTTCTGCATTATCACTGAGGCTCAGTATTTCTTACTCATTTGGGGAAATGTAAATCAAATCCCCACTTGTTACATTGGCAAATAGTAATATAGTTTTTATATTAAAGAGAGCCTGTCTCTAGGTTCTGCATTTTTTTAATTTGCCTATTACATATTGTCTCTGCCTTTCACCCAGAGGAGAGCTTTTTTAATACAGTATGCTCGCTATGCATAATCTTCTTGGCTGACTTCCTGGATAACTGACATCAGGAGAGCTGTAAAATACAGTATAGTAGACGGTGGCCTGGGAGAGAGCATATCGCAATATGCCAGCTCGTCTCAACTCAAGTTGTCAGCTTGAGAAGATGCTTTATTACATGCTCTCTCTTGGGTGAATGGGGATACTGAACTCATTTTTGTGCTTATCACAAAGCACTATACAATACATATAGACAAAAAAAGCAATTGGCAAACCTGTAAAAAGTTTCATTTTAATATGCTGTTTTTTTATGCTATTTATTTCCATTATTACAGTATACAGGGTATTTATAATGGATGCAGGGTGTGTGGTGCACACGGGCCCCTGGGTCCAGGGGGTGCCTGCATCACACACCCTGCACCCATTTTATACTTACCACTCTGGAGTCCCATGTCGGTGCCGGTGTCAGCGCTGGAAAATGGCCGCCGCATTTTGTGCATGCGCAGTATGGAAAATACAGGGAAAATTGCTGTTGCGGCCATTTTCCCCGTGGCCTGGGCATGTGCTGTAGACTCTGGGCACACTCTAGTGCCCAGAGCCTATCAGCACGGTGCTGCACTTGGTGCCCTGCTGGCCACCGGACTGAGAGGAGGGGGGCCGTGCGCAGTCTCCGTCCCGGGCTACCTCCTCTCAGTCTGGCGACCAGCAGCACCCCTGACTGTATACAGTTGCTCCTGGGTAACTTGTTTGCAATATATTTCATTGCACTGCTTTGTATTTAAAGTTTGCTAAAGAAAAAAAGAACCAATCTTAAGTCACTTTTCAGCTGTTTGCATATTACCGTATATACTTATATAATGCGATATCATACAGTATTTCTAATCCAACTAGGAAAATATATGATAGAGTTTTAGTAGTTTTGAAATATCTCAATGTGATTGCATGATGTCATCAGGGAATAAAGCAAACATCTTTAACTTTAGTTTTATAATCATTCAGGATGCAGCTACTGTAGGGGGGAGTGAGGGGGGGAAGATGCCCCAGGTGATGAATGGGAGGGGGCGGCTGGTCTCCATCTGCATCTGGGTGATACTGTAATTTGAAATGAATGGTGATGATAATCAATCATCACCCTTCATCAGTGCCGCAGACCATGAACCGTGGCTCTCTGTCTTTTGCCTCAGCTCTTCTCTGCTTTACAGCGCAGCCACAGGCTTAGTGAGTCTGTGTTGACACATTGACTGCAGCACACACAGTATTATTAAGGGAGCCAGGAGGAGGTAGGTGGTAGGAGGAGATGTGTCTGATGTGCTGAATAGTCGGGTTCCGGACTATATATAGACAGAAAATAGTTAGACAATGTCTAGATAGACACCAATATGTTAGACACTTAATAGACAAGGATAAAAGTTCGACACAGACAAAAGTCAGACACACTAAAGTTAGACATGTAAAAAGTTTGACAGGTACAAAAGGCCGACAGGTTCAAAAGTTCGACATGAAAATGATCGACACAAAAATGGTCAACATTTTTTTATTTTTTTTAGGATTAGGGTTAGGTTTACTGTTAGGGTTAGGGTTAGGCACTTACTGGAGGGTAGGGTTAGGCACTTACCCAGACAGTTAGAGTTAGGCACCAGGAGGGAGGGTTAGGGTTAGGCACCATGGGGAGGGTTAGGGTTAGGGTAAGGATTAGGGCTAAAAAAATAGTGCTGTGTGGATCCTATTACTGCATTCCAAACCTCAATTACAGGTCTGGAATTGTTGGTATGGTGGCTTAGTATAAGGGTAAGGATTAGGGCTAAAAAAAATAAAAAAAAATGTGTCTATTATTTTTGTGTCGACCATTTCCATGTCGAACTTTTACCCTGTCGACCTTTTGTACCTGTCGAACTTTTTACATGTCTAACTTTAGTGCCCAGTGCCCATATTATATATATCTATTTGAGTGCTCAATTAATGGAATTCATTATTTAATAGCTGAATAATAGAAATAATCAAAGCAGCGCTCCAAATGAAATTATTAGTATATATCTAATAAAGCAAATTACTTTTAAAATACATTAATGACTCACAAAAACTAAAATGATGAATTAAATGCACAAAAAATGTTCAGTTTCAGACATGCATGTCAAAACTGTAAACTCTTAAAACTGGAAAAAACACCCTTGTAGGCACAGTAGAATAATGCACCAAGCAGAGCTAAATAAATGGTTAAAGTTTCAGTGTAAAAGTTTTTTTAAATATTACCAGCTCGTAGTATTCTCCATTATGGATATGTAAAGTTGTGGGTCTGATAGCTAGCAAGGACCAATAGACCAAAATGATTCTTCTGTGGTGCCTTGGCCAATATACTGGGATACTTATATCCCACATGGACCTGTGGGTCTCCTCTGCTGATTGCTGGTGGTGTTATCCCCAATGAATCATGGGTTAGCTGGTGTGGAACCAGGTCTTTTTGATGAGGCTCTCTATGTCCCAGGTTAATGAGGCTCTCAAGGTCCCAGGCAGATGAAAAAGACTTCTAAAACAAGGACCATTGGCCGTCTCCACACTCAGATAATGCAAACACAATGATGAGAGCTGTGTTCAATTAATCAATTGAAAAGTGAAATAATACAATGTAAACATACATTTGTAACAAATCCTTTGTTAAAATCAACAACAGTATATAAATCAATCTATATAGCAATATACAGTGGGAGGCAAACAATCATAGCAAGTAAATAATTAAAATAGAATAAAGATAAATGACTTACTAAATGAAACACTTGTATTCCATTAGTGAGATCAACAAGTATGAGGATTCCATCTCCTCACAGATGACGTATTTGTCACATAATGCTGACAGGATGGAGTCAGTTTAATTAAACAGTGCTGTGTGGATCCTATTACTGCATTCCAAACCTCGATTACAGGTCTGGAATTGTTGGTATGGTGGCTCGGTATAACGCACACCGTGGAAGGAGCTTCCATTTATCTTAGCCCAATCACCATGAAAACAGCACATAATATGTAACCCCGGCAGTTGGTTACAAGAAACGTATGTGTAACGCAGCTTCTGATGGCGCTGTGTACCACTGGACGCTCTCTCCTGTCATCTTCTACTTTGTAACCAAGGAAACACATAGTGTCCTGTGTTCGGGATGTGACCTACCACTCGCCGGTGTCATGAACACCGGCTCAAAGGCTGGAGAGCCTTAATCAACAAAGAAATCTCATATCATAATCTACATAAAATTTCCATATGGGAGGTAAGCATCATAGAAAAAGATAGACCTATAACAATTAATATATAAAACGGAAGTGCCCCTTGGGACAAACATAATAAATGAAATGGTCAATTTAGATGACTCTATGAGTAGATTATTAATAGACCAGTATAAAGAAATGAAGGGACTGCTATTCAGATAGTACATAAGACAGTAACAACCAATTAACCAAATAAATTAAAATAAACATATAAAAGGAACATATAAACCCCTATATGGATCTACTCAGAGTTGAATAGGCTAACACAAAAGTTGAATATAATGTTTCAGATGATGAGGAAAATAAAAAATGGTTCATATATGTGAAGATAATTCAATCAGTGTGCAATCTCTCATGCAGCGGGTCAAACGTAATTTCAATACATGTGATATAAATAAAAGTCAGAAATCACTTAAGCTGCGCCTGGTATCTAATTCCAAAAGGGTGCTTTCCCCTTGGTCATTTTCAAACATTCAATGTTGCAATGGGTATGTTAAATGATCATCCTCAGGGATATTCCCTCTCATTGGTTATATACGGTGATCAAAAACAAAAGAAAAGGGTACATATAGTGAAGCACAATTTATTACATAACAAACAATAACATATGAAAAAATCCTTTTAAAATAGCATTCATTCCCTGGACGGGATAATCCACAGTGACATAAAGTTGCAATTACCAGATAGCAGAGAGCACTGTCAACAGACAGTCCTCAATGAGCGTGAGATATAAGTTCATCAGCATAACTCCCGGGCATACTACTGGGCATCGCTCACCTCATTAACTCTCTGGGCTCTGCAAAGTATCTGTCAGCATGAGGTGTCCCTTTGTCTTGACCGACACGTTTCGTCCCCTAGTCTGGGATCTTTATCAAGGTATGTTCCCGTGATGAATGTAGATTAAACCCCCCATAGTCCTTAAATACCGTGATTATTCAAGTGTATCCTTCCCGTCACAGCTGATCCCTAAACGTGGACTGACTACAAAGACCGTGATCCTCTATTGCAGCGACCGCGTGGTTCATGTATCTAATGCATCACATCGGGATCTCTGCGTTGTTCCAAGTTTTGTTAATACCTTTTCCGCCGCAGCAGATCTGTAGACATAGACTAACTACAAAGTCAATGATCATTTGCTGTGGCGGATACGTGGTTAAGGTGACTAGTGCATCATGTCCGGAATCTCCGGGTTATCCCCTAGTTATCCGTGACTTAAAACAGCTTCTGTTATTGCATATCCCAGGATCCTCCCTTAATTTAGTATCACTCCCCCCCTGTCATCACTGTTGTCATGGTGATGTATACAGGGAACCATTTCATAGAGATCCTGTTTTTGTCCAGAAGCAAAACAATAAATCAATCCACAGGGGGACAGCAGCCAGTATGGTGTATTCCTCACAATATAGGATATATAAAATATATGAAATATAAATAATTATTAAAACATATATTGCAAAATTTTAAGTATTGCAATCTAAAGTGCTTGTGCAGGTGCAGTGATCATGAACTCTTACATGAATGTGCAAAAGCGATACAGTTATAAAAACCATTTGACCTCAAAATCGAGATTGAGACCTCTTGGGTTTAAAGTACCTAAATCAAAAATCTTTTTCATTTCAGCCTTTGCCAATTGTTTGGCTAAATCTCTCCTCCGCCATTGCCCCTTAATATTCTGTAGGCCCATAAACATTTTATCCCAGCAGGGTCACACTTATGATATTTTTTGAAGTGATTAGGAAAAGTGTGGGTTTCCACCCCTTTGCAAATATTGCGCAAGTGTTCTCCAATTCGTACCTTCAATGGCCTTGAGGTTCTGCCTATATAAAAAAGATTACAGCTGCACCCTATTGCATATACAACACTTTTCGTGTGGCACAAGATAAAATAATTTATTGGGAAAATTCTTGCATTTATCTCAACCTCTGTAATCTTTTTTTTGCCTTCTCCTTTTATACTATTGCACCCCACACAGGTGCTGCAACGAAAGAAACCTTTAGTTTTAATTACTCCCATATTTTCATTTCTAGGTAGCGCACTCCTCACTAGGTGGGAGCCTACGTTAGGTGCTTTCCTATATATACATTTAGGTGCCTTAGGTAATTGTGGGCCAAGTACAGGATCTTTTTGCAATATTACCCATTGCTTTCATAGGGATTTTTCTAATAATTTATGTTGGCTGCTATATGAGGTAATAAATGCCCATTCAAAAGCTGTGGACTTTTTGTTTTTTTTACCTTCATTGTATTTCAAGAGATCTTCCCTCTCTATTTGTCCTACCTCTTTAATGGTTTGTTCAATCTTGCCACTCTTGTATCCTGACACCACAACTTTTGCTTTCATCTCTTTCACTTGTATGTCATATGCATCAGGATACAGTAACTGCAATTTATTTTTAATCTCCTTAGTTGGCCACCAGGAATTCAGAATAGCCAATTAAAGTGCTGGCAACTGTCTGCTCCAATATATGAATTGGAGTCAGTGGGTTTTGAGTAATTTATGGTGTATATATGGTTACTTTCTGCCAACACAGCAATATCTAAGAAATTTATTGAGCTACTACTTTCCATAAAAACAAGCTCAATGTTTAAAATGTTGTCATTTAGATAATTATAAAAAATATGTCATCTATATATCTTGACCAGGACACAAGGCTCGCTCCAAATGGGTTATTGTTCCAAATCATGTCATTCTCCCTTTGGCCCATGAATATGTTAGTGTAACTTGGAGCAAACCTGGTGCCTATTGTGGTCCTTACCTTCTGTAGATAAAAGATGTCATTAAAAACAAAATAGTTATTAGATAAAATCAATTGTACTCCCTCTATTATAAAGTTTTGTAGACCAATTTCCAACTCACTATCTCTCACAACTTTCATGATTGCTTTTACACCTTCTTGATGGTCTATTATTGTGTATAAAGATTTTGCATTCGCTGTTACCATGATATAATTATCCTCCCATTTAGTTTTAGTAATAAGGTTCAAGAAATCCTTTGTGTCCTTTAAATGCAATCAATTTTTTGTGACAAAAGGCTGTAAAAAGTGATCAATAAACTCAGATACTTTTGCTGTAACTGAGTCTATCCCCGATGCTATCAGTCACCCTGGTGGATGCAGGGGATCTTTATGTATTTTGGGATTTTGGGGAGTACATAAATTACTGGTGTAACCAGTTCTGCATTATACATAAATAGGGCTTCTTTTTCTCTAAGTACCTTATTAGTCTTATATTTATCTAATAACACTCCTAATTTTTCCAACATACCCTGAGTAGGGTCTGAGCGAAGTTTATGAAATGTACTCCTTTCTTCTACCTGTCTCAGAATTTCTTCCTCATACATGGTTCTATTTAGGATAACCACACCTCCCACCTTGTCGGCGGTTTTGACTACAATATCCTTGTTAGCCTGTAGATTTTTTAGGGCTTTACGCTCTTTGTTTGTAAGGTTATGTATCATTTTTGGGGGATTTATAGTCTGAATGTCATCACTCACTAATTTGTATTATTATTATTATTATTATTATTATTATTGTTTATTTATATGGCACCACAAGTGTTCTGCAGCGCCTTACAAAGTACATAAACAAATAGGTTGATTTACATTCACTTACAGTACAGTACAATACAATGCAATACAATACAGGACATGGATAATATACATTGCTACATTTGCGACCATAACACGCAGATAAGCAACAATGCAAAGCAATCAAGTGTTAGGTGCCCTGGTAGAGAGTAAGAAGTAGATGAAGGTAGAGTAAGGAGAAGCACAAGAGGGTAGAGGGCCCTGCTCATAGGAGCTTACATTCTAAAGGGAAGGGACAGACAAACAGAGATAACACAGATGGGGTGGTCAGGGAGGAAGGAGTATGTAGGAGCAAGTTAAGATGAGAGCTGGAAAGTTTTGATGAATTAGTGGGTCTTGAGAGCCTGTTTGAAGGATTGAAGAGAGGTGGAGAGTCTGATGGGAAGCGGGAGAGAGTTCCAAAGGTGGGGAGCAGCGCGGGCAAAATATTGGAGGCGGGAGTGGGAGGAAGTAATCAATTGGCATGAGAGGTGGTGTGCATTTGTTGAACGAAGAGGGCAGACAGGAGAGTGAAGGGAGATGAGATCAGAGATGTATATGGGAGAGGAATGGCTGAGGGCTTTGTAAGTGAGTGTGAGAACCGTAAATTGGGTTCTAAAAGGGAAGGGGAGCCAGTGGAGAGATTGTAGGAGAGGGGAGGCAGATGCAGAGCATTTTGAGAAGAATATGAGCTGAGCAGCAGCATGGAGGACAGACTGGAGAGGGGAGAGAAGGGAGTTGGGGAGGCCAGATAGGAGGAGGTTACAGTAGTCCAATCTGGAGAGTGTATGAGGGTTTGAGGGTTTTAGTGGCATCTTGGGTGAGAAAGGGTCTAATCTTGGAAATATTTTTAAGATGAAAATGACAGGACTGTGAGAGATTCTGGATATGTGGTTTGAAGGAGAGGGAGGAGTCCAAGATAACTCCAAGACAGCGAACTTTGGGGCTAGAGGAGATAGTTGTGCCATCAATTGATAAAGAAATGGTGGGAAGTGTGGTTATGTAGGGGGGTGGGAAGATAATTAGCTCAGTCTTAGACATATTAAGTTTAAGAAATCGCTGGGTCATCCAGGAAGAGATGGCAGAGAGACAGTTGGAGACACGAGTGAGGAGAGAGGGAGAGAGGTCAGGGGAGGAAAGGTAGATCTGAGTATCATCAGCATAGAGATGATATTGGAGGTCAAAAGAGATGATGAGTTCACCTAGTGAGGATGTATAGAGTGAGAAAAGGAGAGGTCCAAGAACAGAACCTTGGGGAACACCTACTGCAAGAGGCTGTGGGGGAGAAGAGGAGTCATGAGAGGAGACAGACAAGGATCAGTCAGAGAGGTAGGAGGATAGCCAGGCAGTGTCACGTAGACCAAGGGAGTGAAGGATTTCCAGAAGGAGAGGGTGGTCCACAGTGTAAAAAGCAGCAGAGAGGTCAAGGAGAATGAGTAGAGAGTAGTGGCCCTTGGATTTAGCAGCAAGGAGGTAATTGCTGAATTTTGTGAGGGCAGTTTCAGTGGAGTGAAGAGAATGGAAGCCAGACTGAAAATGGTCAAGGAGGGAGTGGGAGGAAAGAAAGGTGGTAAGGTGGTTGTAAACAACACACTCAAGGAGCTTGGAGGCAAAAGGGAGGAGAGAGATGGGACAGTAGTTGGAGAGAGTTTTAGAATCAAGGGTAGGTTTTTTTAGTATGGGGAGACAAGGGCATGTTTGAATGCAGATGGGACAGTGCCTGATGATAGGGAGAGATTAAGGAGGTGGGCAAGATAGGAGCAGGCAGAAGGAGAGAGGTAGCGGAGGAGATGTGAAGGGACAGGGTCAAGGGGAGAGGAGGAAGGGGGGGAGGACAGGATGAGGGACATTACTTCCTCTCCAGATACAGGGGAGAACAAAGGTAGAGTCAGTAAAATGGAAGGAGAGGGGCGATCTGGGAAAGATGGGTGTGGATAGCAGGGGGACTGGTGGGATATGATGTCCTAATGTATGGAGTCAATTTTAGATGTAAAGTAGGTAGCAAAGTCAAGGGCAAAGAGCGAGGAGGGGAGGAGAGGAGGGGGTGGGCGGAGGAGGGAGTTAAAGGTGGTGAAGAGATGTTGGGGATTTGAGGACTGAGAGGAAATGAGGTTCTTGAAATATGACTGTTTAGAGAGGGAGAGGGCAGTACTGTATGATGCGACCATAAATTTGACATAGAGAAAATCAGCCCTAGAGCGTGATCTTCTCCACTGTCACTCGGCAGTTCGTGAACAGTTTTGCAGGTATCTGGTGCATTTGGAATGCCAGGGTTGAGGTGTAAATCTGCAAGGGTGAATAGTGATTGCCAGAGCAACAGAGTGCAGAGCAGAAGTAAGGGAGGTATTGTATAGGGAAATGGATTGTTTAGGGAAGGAGAGAGACAGGATAGGGGAGAGAAGTGAGTCAAGCTGGGAAGAAAAAGAAATGGTATCAATCGGCCTCAATGTTGCACTTAGTGATGGTATCCACAAAGTTTCCTTTCATGTGGGTCAGATTGAACACCAATTTAGGTTTAATTGGAGTTCTATCCATGTACAGTTGAGTATCGGTAAGGGCATCATCTTTTAATAAAAATTATTTTTTAATAGCTAATTTTCTAATATATCGGTTAAGATCTATAAAAGTAGTGAATTTATTCAAGGGAACAGAAGTAGCATATTTTAGCCCTTTTTCTAGGACACTTTCTTCTTCATGAGATAGGATATGTCTGCTTAAGTTAAAAATTTTAACTCTACCATCCTTTAGATTAAATGTATTAATTCCCATGTTTGTTCCTTTCATGGTTTCCTCACTTGGTCTTATCATCCCCTTTTTTACCTTCTTATTCTTTTTATATTTTCATTTTTGTTTACATCTATTGCCCCCCCCTACGTCCTCTAGTGGTTACTTTATGGGGTAGTGTGTTCTCCCCCTGTCTAAAAAACATTGATTATCGCTTTCTTCCATAAGATGTTGGTAGCGATTCCTTAATAGAGGGGGCCTCCTCTCTGTATATCTATATTGTTGTTTTTCTCGCTGCCTTTTGGTGGAATCTTTCCTATTTGTTCAATTTTTTCTATATGGTACTTGTTCCCTAGAGGAGTGTTCATTGGGTTGATTTCTATTGTAAATGTTATCATGTTCCCACCTGTCATATATCCTCCTGTCATAATTTTTATTTCTCCATGTTATAGGAGGAATGTTAATATCCACCTTATAATTACTCCTACTGTGATATTTTCCTCTCTGCTGAGTCGGGGTACTATTAATATCCCTTTCTTTTATGAAGGCTCTAGGGGAGTTGAATTGTCCCCCCCTCTTCTTATATAATAGTCTTGCTTTAATGGATTTTATCGTTTCCTTATGAGTATTATCCAGGAGATGGCTATTCCCAATAAATCCCTTGTCTCTATGGAATATTTTAACATTTCAACCCACCAGGACTTTCTCATTTTTCTTACGGTTGTATTCTATCCTTTTTTCTAGTTCTTTATATACTGGTGTATCAATAAACGGTAAAAGTAATTCTCTATACATAGCAATCTCTTTCTCCAATTTATTCAACTACTTTCTTCTATCATTAATAATTAAATTGATTAATGAAAAAGAACATGTTCGAAAGATATTATCCCATTCAGTTTTGAAGCTCTCACTGGCTGTTGAAAAGGAGGCTGTTTTTGGGATCATTAAGCCTTTAGGGATTAATTGGTGGGTCATGTAGCACTCTAGCATTACCGTTTCCCACCAAATACAATTTTCTTTTTATTAGTGTATTTTCAAATTTTTTCATATTTTCTAAGTTTTCATCCATGAGAATAATAGAGTAATTCTCCTCAATGAAAACATTATCTAGGCGATTTCTCCTATTCTCACGGTACTTAAACATTACTATACAGCACTAATCAAACTATCAAATGGGGAACAACAATACAATGGTTCATATATGTGAAGATAATTCAATCAGTGTGCAATCCCTCACGCAGCGGGTCAAACGTAATTTCTGTGGTAGATATCACAACCTCCACCAATACATGTGAAATAAATAAAGGCAGAAATCACATAACCTGCGCTTGGTATCTAATTCCAAAAGGGTACTTTCTCCTTGGTCATTTTCAAACATTCAATGTTGCAATGGGTATGTTAAATGATCATCCTCAGGGATATTCCCTCTAATTGGTTATATACGGTGATCAAAAACAAAAGAAAAGGGTACATATAGTGAAGCACAATTTATTACATAACAAACTATAACATATGAAAATATCATTTTAAAATAGCATTCATTCACTGGACCGGATAATCCATAGTGACTTAAAGATGCAATTACCGGATAGCAGAGACCACTGTCAACAGACAGTCCTCAATGAGCGTGAGATGTAAATTCATCAGCATAACTCCTGGGCATACTGCTGGGCATCGCTCACATCCTTAACTCTCCAGGCTCTGCAAGGTATCTGTCAGCATGAGGTGTCCCCCATCTTGACCGACGCATTTCGACCCCATAAAATTAAATTAAAATTGTTGGGGGAGAAAACTAACAAAATTGGTAGCCGTGTCATAGTCCCCATCCCAAATAATAAACAGGTCATCTATGTAATGAAAGTTCATTGAAATAAAAAGAATTCTTAGATCCAACTATCATATTTTGAAGTGTGATCCTATATTGAGAAACATCATCCCAATGAATCCCAACTTCATATTCAGAAAAAAACGATCATTAAAAACTATACTTGCCCCCAGTGTTTTGAAATGTGATTCAATTGTAGATGGATCAAGTAAGTCCTCTGCTAACTGGCTAAATACAAATATCTTAGGCTTTTATAAATGTGGAAGAGGAAATTGCACCACCTGTAAACATGCCCAAAATAAAACCCTGTTTATATCTAATGCAGCAGGAAATAAAGAGTTAAAAATATCCAGTTTTATTAATTGTAACACTGATTGGGTGATATATCGGTTACAATGTGGATGCAACCTTAATTATGTGGGATGTACAACTAGACCCTTAAAAGTGAGGTTCATGGAACATTGGAAAAATATTTTAAATAGAATACCTAATCACAGTGTACCCAAACATTTTATGGAACATCATAATAGTGATCCATGTTCCTTGTGGGTCACAGGCCTGGAGTTCATTCCACCAACAGTGCATGGTGGGGGAGATAGATTCCATCGACTGTGCCAGCAGGAAATCTACTGGACCTTTCAACTTGATTCATTGTTCCCAAGTGGCCTTAACGAGGCCTTATTGTGTCCTCCTTTTTTATTTATTATTTTTTATTTTCCTCATCATCATCTGAGACATTATATACAACTTATGTTTTAACCTATTCCATTCTGAGTAGATCCATATAGGGGTTTATATGTTCCTTTTATATGTTTATTTTAATTTATTTGGTTAATTGGTTGTTACTGTCCTATGTACTATCTAAATAGCAGTCCCTTCATTTATTTATACAGGTCTATTAATAATCTACTCATAGAGTCATCTAAATTGACCATTTCATTTATTATGTTTGTCCCAAGGGGCACTTCCGTTTTATATATTAATTGTTATAGGTCTATCTTTTTCTATGATGTTTACCTCCCATATGGAAATTTTATGTAGATTATGATATGAGATTTCTTTGTTGATTAAGGCTCTCCAGCTTTTGAGCCGGTGTTCATGACACCGGCGAGTGGTAGGTCACATCCCGAACACAGGACACTATGTGTTTCCTTGGTTACAAAGTAGAAGATGACAGAAGAGAGCGTCCAGTGGTACACAGCGCCATCAGAAGCTGCGTTACACATACATTTCTTGTAACCAACTGCCGGGGTTACATGTTATGTGCTGTTTTCATGGTGATTGGGCTAAGATAAACGGAAGCTCCTTCCACGGTGTGCGTTATACCGAGCCACCATACCAACAATTCCAGACCTGTAATCGAGGTTTGGAATGCAGTAATAGGATCCACACAGCACTGTTTAATTAAACTGACTCCATCCTGTCAGCATTATGTGACAAATACGTCATCTGTGAGGAGACGGAATCCTCATACTTGTTGATCTCACTAATGGAATACAAGTGTTTCATTTAGTAAGTCATTTATCTTTATTCTATTTTAATTAAGGGGCACTTCCATTTTGCATATTAATTGTTATAGGTCTATATTTTTCTATGATGTTCACCTTCCATACGGAAATTTTATGTACATTATGACATGGGATTTCTTTGTTGATTAAGGCTCACCAGCCTTTGAGCCTGTGTTCATGACACCAGCAAGTGTTATGTCACATCCCGAACACAAGACGCTATGTGTTTCCTTGGTTACAAAGTAGAAGATGACAGGAGAGCATCCACTGGTATGCAGTGCCATCAGTCCCTGCTTTCCACGGACGTTTCTTGTAACCAACTTCCAGGGTTACAGGTTATGTGCTGTTTTCATGGTGTTTGGGCTAAGATAAATGGAAGCTCCTTCCAAGGTGTGCTTCATACAGAGCCACCATACCAACACTTCTGGACCAGTAATCGAGGTTTGGAATGCAGTAATAGGATCCACACAGCCCCATTTAATTAAACTGATTCCGTCCTGCCAGCATTATGTGACGAATACGTTGTCGAAGCTGGATTATTGGCTGAGACAAGATCAGTTTAAAATTGAATCACAGCGACACCATCTTGTGACTGGCCACAAGACGCCATTTTGCGAATGGCCGCCTAAGCGCCATTTTAGATAAACTCACTCTTTAGTACATGTGGCGATATTACTATTAGCATAATGCGATTGCATCTGTGACCATCGCCATAAGTTACGGCGATTCACCAAAAACCTATTTCATGACTTTACGTAGTTAGGGTGCTCTGGATATAGTGTATATTATTACAATTCCCCTAAAGACAAGCTTCCTGGAAACAACGTCTGCTCTCACTCCAGGTGGCCCTGTTCGAATACACACCTTACATTAGCAGGCTTCCTGCAATAAAAATACCTTCAAAGCCAAGAGTGTTATCTTAGGTTTTGGGTCTTGTAGCTGTGCTAATTTGCATTTACACAAGAGCCTGGGAGAACAAAAGACATTACTGTTGAGCCTGGGAAGGGAGGGGGCTGCTGAGAGAGGGGGGCATGTGGAACTATAATGCTCAGCATTCCACACTGCTAGGTGTTCACTTAGTTTAAGTGAGATGTAAGTGCACCATTTCTCATACACACATTAATACGCACAATTGCGCTTGTAACTTATCGCATATTAGCGAATGCATAAGATCCTATATGAAAACGCAGTTCATTAGCTTCATGCGCACGCATCTGCTCCAAGTTAACTAGCGTATTTATATCAAACCCTGCATACTCACACATTACATATCCACATACAAGGTTCCATAAGCTTTAAGGGATAAGATTTAAGTTTGTTCATTTAGTATAAATGCTGTGAAATAAAGATTATTTGGTAACTAAGGTTTTATACATGCTAAGTAAGCCATGTTTGGTTTTGTACTGATGTGTACTCTTTCAACAGAATTCCGGTATTATCGGTGTGGAGATCACGTCATGCATTCTCAACTTATGGACCACAGAGACTTCAAGCAACAAAATGTATATAATATGAGCAACTGTTAGGATGTTGCATGGGTGGGAAACCAGAGACCCTCAGTTGTTGGAGGCTGGGTTGTGTCTATTTGAATCAGCCTGTTAAATGCTCTGAAACAGATGTATCCCCCTTGGGAACCAATGGCATCAGCAACAAACTTCTCTATTGTGTTGTCTATTTCTGGGGGGTATAAATATGTGTGCTCCAACACTGGGTCTTAGTCTTCTTGCGGAATGCTGAGTGATTAAGGGGTTTCTTGCTGATGCCTAACATCTGGTCCGGAAGCGCTGCGTATGTATACTGTACTAGGGTCTGTATAATTCCTTTTGCGCCGAATTGTGTCTGGATCAATAGCGTGTAACTGACTGTACTTTTACTTGAATAATACTTGTGCTTTGGAACCACAGATTCCAGGTCTGAAGTCTTTATTTACTATATGACTGCGTACACAAATTAGCATCATCCTTAGAAGGATGTTAGTTGTGGGTCTGATAGGCAGGATATTAGAAGGTATAGGCAGGATATTAGAAGGTATAGGCAGGATATTAGAAGGTATAGGAAGGAGTGTATAGAGGTTCTAATATAGATTCCTTAACGTCATCTGTGAGGATATGGAATCCTCATACCTGTTGATCTCACTAATGGAATACAAGTGTTTCATTTAGTAAGCCATTTATCTTTATTCTATTTTAATTATTTACTTGCTAAGATTGTGGGTTTGCCTCCCACTGTATATTGCTATATAGATTGATTTATATACTGTTGTTGATTTTAACAAAGGATTTGTTACAAATGTATGTTTACATTGTATTATTTCACTTTTCAATTGATTGACTGAACACAGTTGGATTCACTTTAATGTAGGTGAACAGCACTATTTGAGCTCTATTGAGTTGTACTCAGTCACCTTGTAAAAGCTGCCAATCCGGCAGGGAAACATGTTGGTGTGACACCCTGACTTTGGCACTAGCACCTTACTTGCTGCAGCACTGTGGAGCTCTCATCATTGTGTTTGCATTATCTGAGTGTGGAGATGGCCAATGGTCCTTGTTTTAGAAGTCTTTTTCATCTGCCTGGGACCTTGAGAGCCTCATTAACCTGGGACATAGAGAGCCTCATCAAAAAGACCTGGTTCCACACCAGTTAACCCATGATTCATTGGGGATAACGCCACCAGCAATCAGCAGAGGAGACTCACAGGTCCATGTGGGATATAAGTATCCCAGTATACTGGCCAAGGCACCACAGAAGAACCACTTCGGTCTATGGGTGCTTGCTAGCTATCAGACCCACAACTTTACATATCCACAATGGAGAATACTACGAGCTTGGTGCACTATTCTACTGTGCCTACAAGGGTGGTTTTTTTCCAGTTTTAAGAGCTTATAATTTTGACATGCATGTCTGAAACTGAACATTTTTTGCGCATTTTATTCATCTATTTTATTTTTTGTGAGGCATTAATGTAATTTAAAAGTAATTTGCTTTATTAAATACATACTAATAATTTAATTTGGAGCGCTGCTTTGATTATTTCTATTATTCAGCTATTAAATAATGAATTCCATTAATTGAGCACTGAAATAGATATATATATATATAATATGGGCCAATGCTCGAAGTGTGCCAGTATACAATGGTATAGTATACCGGCACTTCAAGCACTGAGCCCTGCTTTGACATCCACTGCCCTAACAGGAGGGAACTACCACACACACACATGGCAATCAGGAAGATGCTGGGCCCGATCTGGCAGTGGCAGCAGCTGGGGAAGGAGAAACCAGTGGGAGAGGTGTGGGGGGAAGGTAACTTTTGGCGTAGAGAATCCCCACAACTAGAAATCCGGGGGACTGAGTACATGCTGTGGGAAATGGACACTGAGCCCCCTCTCCCCTGAGGTAAGTTGCTGCCATACTGCATTTCTCCTCCCGTGCTCTGGACAGGTCCTGCTGCTCTGCACTTCTCCTTCTGCATTCTACCAGGACTCTCAGCCAGGCTGACAGGTCCATGTGTCACTTGGAGTTTGCGGACCTGGGAGCCCCGGCAGACCGCAGGAGCAGCAGCAGCAGCTTACCTCAGAGGGGCTCGGTCATGTGGATTTCTAGTTGTAGGGACACACTCTGCACCAAAAGTTACCTTCCCCACTGCTGTCACCTCTCTCCCTGCTGCTGCCGTGCCCGTGTCTGGTGCTGCACTGTTTGCACATCCCACATGCTGCCAGGGATCTCATGGACTGGATGAAGCTGTTCTGATGATAGGCAGGGGCGGGACTTGGGGTAGATCCTCTCTCTGCCCCGGCCAAAGGCTTCTCCAATGAGCCCGGCAGGAGCAGCTGCTTTCTGTATAGCACCATGCAGGTGAGCCGCCTCTCTCTAAATGCTGTTTATGCTTGCCACCACTGGCCTCTCTGTGTCTGTATGTCACTCCAGTCCTACCCTGCTGCCATGTGTGTATGTGCTGTATGTAGTGTGTGTGCTCCCTGCTGCCATGTGTGTATGTGCTGTATGTAGTGTGTATGCTCCCTGTTTCCATGTGTGAATGTAGTGTACGTGCTCCCTGCTGCCATGTGTGTATGTGCTGTATGTAGTGTGTGTGCTCCCTGCTTCCATGTATGTATGTGCTGTATGTAGTGTGTATGCTCCCTGTTTCCATGTATGTATGTAGTGTACGTTCTCCCTGCTGCCATTTGTGTACTGTGCTGTATGTAGTGTGTGTACTCCCTGCTGCCATGTGTGTATGTGCTGTATGTAGTGTGTGTGCTCCCTGCTGCCATGTGTGTATGTGCTATATGTAGTGTGTGTGCTCCATTTCCATGTGTGTATGTAGTGTATGTGCTCCCTGCTGCCATGTGTGTATGTGCTGTATGTAGTGTGTGTGCTCCCTGCTTCCATGTGTGTATGTAGTGTATGTGCTCCCTGCTGCCATGTATGTACTGCGCTTTGAGGGTCTGGCTGGAGAGACAGGGGGCCTGATTCAGAGCCGCTCACATGATGCATATGCTCGCACTGAGCGTATGCAGATTCAACAGAGTGACACCACGGGAAGTGCTCGCTCGCTGGGGTGCACGCATGCCCACCATGTTCTAGCAAGCGGGCAATTTCTCTGAGCATACGCCCAATCACACAGGCAGAGCCGCCCACCATCAACATGTCATCTCCAGGAATTGTCTTAAAACATTGGTACATCGAGCACCATCGACTGCGAATGCAGTCCTAGCGGGAGCCTTGACCCTACCGCAAGCTCTGCGAGGAATTCAGAGAAAAAAAAGGCAAGTGACGTGTATGATGATGCTGCCTCTTAATTATGCATGCCTCTAAATTGGCGTTGAAACACTCATGCATGCCTGCATTCACACCTCCACTCCCCCATTATTACTGGACTGACCCTGTTACCACCCACAAAGGCCACTCCTGTCACTCACTCTGCTGGGCTGGCTTTGCTGGCGAACAAGCGCTCTGCGATCGCACTATGTAGTTTGTGCACGCACACTGCAATGCATGCGCAGATTAGCAAACATCGGCAAGAGGACGGCTGATAGCGAGCGGGTCTGAATCAGGCCCAGAGACAGCCAGTTACAGAAGCCTCTACAAGTGTGCCTCTTTCCTTCCCCCTCCTAAAAAGTTACATGTTTCATCCTACGGTATGTACGTATTACTCATTATCCCACATGTGGCATAATATGAATTTAGGCCCTACTGTGTTGTATTATATGAATTTGGGCTCATACTGTATGGTCTCTACAAGCTTTCATATATTTTGGTCTCTGGCATGGTCTGGCTCCTAAACTTTTTAGCTGGCTCCTAGATTTTACAAAAATGTGTCAAGCCCTGACCTAACAGATTTAAATAAGTAAAATATTATATTGCTCTCTCCACAATAAAACATTTTCATATTTTATTGAGTGATAGTAAAAAAAAACCCATTGCAAATAGCATTATTTATATTCCCCTTAACTAAATGGAAAGAAAAGCCACTGCCACAAGTTTGGCCTAATTATTCTCCTACTGTTAGTCTCGTTACATCTAGTTATATATATATATATATATAAAGTGTCAGAGTGCAGCCATTGTGCTAAATGGTAAACATCAGCCAGGGTGGCTAGTTACAGCTGTTACTATTTACATTATATAATGTCACACAGAGGAGGATTCCGATGTGACGTAAAAAAAAGTAGCCTTGTAGATCTAACTTGTTTAAGCCTTCAAAACATCACCTTACAGTGGCGTCACATGCTGTTCAAGGTGTAAACCGAAAATACTTTTCCGAAATGCAAAGTCTGAGTCCTATAATTAACTATATAGAACAGATTGGGCGTGCAATCCCAGCGCTGATCAGGGGCAGAACTATGGGAGACAATAGGGGGGCACCAAATTATAACTTGCATCTGGGATGAATTTACGCCACTGCACCTACCTGCTATAAACCAACCTATTGTCTTCATACCTACTGCCCACTTTCCTATTACATACCTTATTACTTACCTGTCTACTCTCTACTTACCTATCCCTGCCGACATACTACCAACCTGCTTTTGACCTAACTACCAATTGTCTACTTTCCTATTGCCCACCTTCCAACTACCTACCTTAAGAGAGACGGCATTGCTGTACATGTAATGTACATGTACAGGTGGCTCCTGATTGGCTGTCGGTCTGTGAGCTCCAATTGGTTAACAGACAGTGGGCGGGATGCATCGCACTCACGATGCAATGCATTCCGCCAGTCATCTCATGCATGCCGGTATTCATGACGATCCCCATAAAGGACCGCTCTGACGGTAAGAGTGGCCCTTTGCAGTGGAGGGACTTCCAGGTCTATGACCCAGAAGCCCCTCCAGCATCCTTCTGCGCATGTGCAGAAGGATGAGCACGCCGCAGGGTGTGCTGGGAGGGATCCCTCTCGAAACACTCGGTGGAGAGAAGTCCATAGGCTTCTATAGGGTAATGCCATCAGGAAGATGGTGTTACTCACCACAATTAAGTCCCAGAGTGCATTACACTCTGTGGCTTATTTCATATGAAAAATGCGGTCAAACCTGCATTTTTAGGGCCTGACCACATTTTAACCCTTGATGCATCTCGACCAGTGCCAGATTCAAAATGACTGTGGCATTGTGCCGCTGTCTCTCCAAGGATGCCTGCTGGACCCATCACCAAATCCACACCTGCTGCTGCTGGCACGTGAGGGGGAGGTCTGAGGCTGCTGCTGGTTTCCCTATGATGTGGAGGTCACATGATGCTGGAGGAACACAGGGGGAGGTAAGAGGCTGCAGGGAAGGGGGTGGGGCAATTCTGCATAATTTGTAGAGGGCATTACTGTGTGGCATCAATTTTAAAAGGCATTACTGTGTGGCATAATGTGTAAGGGGCACTACTACAGCATGGCATAATGTGTTATAAGGGGCACTACTATTGTGTGGCATAATGTGCATAAGGGGTAGTATAATGGGGTACACTACACTGATGAAAAGGGGCGCGTCTTAAGAACACATCCTTTTTAGTGACCACGCCCCATTTTCTGATGCATAAGTATGACCATAAATATTCCATACCCCCACTTCAAAATTCCCACTTCGACCACTGATATGGGCACTGGGTAATTGTGTTAAATGGGTAGGGCGATCGATTACTTACAGCATAAAGAAAAAAAATCCCCTTTAATTTAATAATAGCTTATTTAGCTGGAATATAGTAATTAGAACTATTAGCTATTCATTATTGAATTTAGTCTCTCCAGAAATGCTTTATGGATTTTTTAAAGATGGCGCCACCAAATTGCATCACTGAATGCACCTATCAGGAAACCTGGTCACGTTACACAATGTTAAACAAAAAGAGGCTAGGGGTTGTTACAAATGGGCGCACATGCACAAAATCAATACATTAAAACTTGACTTTTATTAGTTATTATACAAAAAAATCCATTCACTGAGAATGGTACAGTGAAAAATAGATGTAAAAAAATAATTTATTGAATTGATAAACATACATATAGATTAGTGTATAAAGAAAGAAAAATGTGAACAAATAGTGTATAAAAAAGCAGGGTCCACCATTTCAATTTCCCAGTATTATGAAACCAATGTACTATGTTGAACTGGAGCAAAATTATATGAAATATGTATATTCAATATATCTAATAACCTACATATAAATGCTCCTTATTGGTCATAAAACTAAATTAATAAAGGAATTCACTAATATTGGTGGTAATAATATCACATCTACTTTAGTGGCTTGTGAAAACTTCAGCAATAATGTCCACCTTTAATATAAGGCATAACTGCTGGTTCAATCCTTTAAAGGTCAGACAATCACATCACAACACTTATTATCTTTTGCTGTATCATGTGTCACAATTTATTCACTTAATATAATACACATTGGTTTGTGAGCATAGAATAGCATCACACTAATACCCCTTTTACACCGGAGCTAAAACCCGGGTTTTTGAAGGGTTAACCCGGGCAGCTCCCTGGTGTAAAAGGGCAGAGGGTTGGATCGCCGGGTCGAGTGACCCGGCAATCCAACCAAGGTAACTAGCAGGGTTTAACACTGGCGTAGCCCGTGAAACCCTGCTATGGGAACAGCGCACTCCGGGTCACGATGACCTGGAGTGCGCTGCTAGCCGGCCGATTGGTCCGGCTTCAGTGGCGCTTGGAGATGACGTCATCTCCAAACGTCCACTTTCACTCCGCAAAAGCCGGGTCTATGCGGAATATCCCGAGTCAGCGCCGGCAAAATTCCGGGTCTGATTCGGATAGGAACTTTGATCCAACTCCGGGTCAGACCCGGAATTTAGGTGGAAAAGGGGTATTATACTGCTGTATAATATCAGTTTTATTCTGACTGATCAATTCATGTGCAGCTCACAAATCACTTTAAGCTGTGCTACCAATAAATGTTACTGCAATGTTAACATCATCCCTACTCAAGTAGCATTATTACCACAACATATATTTATAGTGCTATCACTTCTGAACTAGTACAAGCATGATAAAGTCACTTTAGGCTGTGCTGCCAATAAATAGTGTTGTTGCAATGTTAAAATCATCCCTAATCAGGAAGCATTATTACCGCAGCTCAGATAATCACAGATAGATCATAATTATCTATATGTTATTCTGGTAGAATTTATTCTTATTGTTGTTACTTAGTATTTATGAGCACTCCTAAAAAAATAATGCATTAATCACAGAATAAACAATATCATGTGCCTCACTGCAGCTTTCAGCAAGGCTCAAAAAGGTAATAATCAATCTGTGTGGTAAATCACACTGCTATAAGCCACACATTTAGGGGCATATTCAATTACCCACGGGACTTCTCCCACGAGTAATTGAGGAGTGAAAGTCACGCGGCACGGGGTTAAGCTATTCAATAGAATAGCTTTTTCCCCGCGTCAAAAAACAGGACTTCCACGGGAGAACACACTGATTCCGCGAGAACTGCGGAATCAGTGTGCTATTCATGCTCGCGCGAGGCCGAATAGGGCGTGCGAGGTAAAATCAAACAGCAGGGGACTCGCACGCGGGGTCTCAGGGACACCCGCGCGTGGAATCCCAACTAAATTAATCCCGTCCAGCGCGCCAATTAGCCGCGGGGTAAACCCTGCGGCTAATTGAATATGCCCCTAAGTGTTACAATTTATTCACTTAATATAATACACATTGGTGTGAGTATAGAATAGCGTCACATTAATGCTGCTATATAGGGGTCTATGTACTAAGTGATAAGTGACAGAGTGAAAAGTCATGTCTGTGATAAGTGACAGCCAATCAGCTTCCAACTGTCATCTCACAGGCTGTGTTTGAAAAATTACAGTTGGGAGCTGATTGGCTTGCACTTATCACTGCTTAGTACACACAATTAGTGTCACAATTTATTCACTTAATATAATACACATTGGTTTGTGAGCATAGAATAGCATCACACTAATACTGCTGTATAATATCAGTTTTATTCTGACTGATCAATTCATATGAAGCTCACAAATCACTTTAAGCTGTGCTGCCAATAAATGTTACTGCAATGTTAACATCATCCCTACTCAAGTAGCATTATTACCACAACATATATTTATAGTGTTATCACTTCTAAACTAGTACATGCATGATATATACATATATATAATTATATTCAGCACTGGTGTGCTGCCAAGTTGGACTGCCTTTCACCAAACAGTGCTATAGGACTCTACCTATCAATAGTGCTCCAGGGTTCAAAACTATATATTGCTATTATTGGCTTTGTATTTATTTTATACACATATTCAATATATTAGTTTGTGTTTTTAAATTTTAAGCTTAATAAAGTGTCTTTTTTCTATTGTCAAATCAGCGCTGCTCGTTCTTTGTTTCTTTATATAACCATTGGAGATTAACTGTCTCCGTGTTGCAGCTGCTGGGAGTAACACCTCTTGTCAGCGCACTCTATATTCATTTATAGACCACTTGTTTGTTATTGATGTCTTCTTTTCCTGTGTTGTTGGCATATAGAAATTAATAAACAGTGCTTTTCATGTAGTAACTGTTATAACTGAAAAAAAATAATATATATATATATATATATATATATATATATATGTTGTCTCCCTATTTCTACAGGCATGTAAATTGAACTACCCCAAGTGTAAGTGTAATAAATTTATGTTTTTCTCAGTTTGGGGGACTGTTTATGATCTTTATAGGTTGTGGCTAACCCCGTGTTGGGAATAAGACATGATCCATATGGACTGTCTTGATTCTTATGTGGGATAATATAAAAGATTCATGTGAGTTATCCTCCCAGTAAATTAATGGTGGAGTGTAGGAATCTGTTGTTAAAAAGCGTAATGCAGTATAGATAGCCCAATTTGAATATATGTAAATTATGTTACCCATAATGCATTTTGTTTGTTTTTGATTCAATGTTTTTAAGCTTTTCCTGTGTTTTTTTGCATAAATAAATTTATATATAGTGGCTTGCAATAGAGTAAGTTCTATAAAAGATATATATATTAAAAAGAGAAATAAAAATTATACTCTCCCTATTTTTTCACGTGTGTGAATTAAACTACCACCAGTGTGTGTTATTTTTTTTTTTTTGTAGAAGCAGTCATTGGAGGGGGGCGCCAGTCCCTTAGCTTGCCAGGGGCGCACGGACCCCTAGATACACCCCTGCATGCACGTATCACTGTGTAAACAGCTTTATCAAGGCTGACATCTTTATCTTTAGAATGACACGTGACACAATATCTGGGCCTTTTACATTTCTTTAACACTATAGGGTTTAAATTTACTAAAGGTCGATTTTAATTAATTTTAATCAATTAAAAATCATTCTAAATTGATCAACATTAATGTTGTGTTTCAGGGGCTAAATAACACATTTACTAACACTTAAAATTAATCTGTTATTAAATGTGTGATTTAGCCCCTGAAACACAACATTGATGTTGATCGATTTAGATCAATTTTCATTTGATTAATATTGAACTTTAGTACATGTACCCCTAGGTCTCTAATAAAGCACCATTTTGGGTTATCCATTGGCCTTTTTTAAAGTTTACATTCACATATTTGCACATATTTTCACTTATTCTTATATTAGCATTATACTGTAAGTGCTTTTCATGAACATTTTCAGAAGATGAATGTGCAGATTGACAAAACCTGTCATATGTACAGGGGCGTATCTATAATGGGTGTAGGGTGTGCAGTGCACATGGTACCCTGGGTCCAGGGGGTCCACAACGCACACCCTGCACCCATATAGTCTTTATACTTACCTGTCCATTGTCTCCAGAGTGCTGCTCCTGGCACCATTTTCCCAGAGACCAGGATATGCACAGTTAATTCTGGCACTAAGCCAGAATCTACTGAACCGTGGCACCGCTATAGAGAGGAGTCTGCACACATGCCCCCTCCTCTCTTAAAACACCCCTGCATATGTAGTTGTACAGTAGGTTATAAATGGAGTGTGCTACAGCTCAGACTCCATGCATAATGTAGCTCCATGGAGGCCTTATTCTCTGATCCTAGATGGCCTCTGAGGTCAGTACTGCACATGTGTGGTGCTATCTTGTTACTGAAAGTGTGAGATAGAAGTCTGCCATTTAGCTCCATCAGAAATCTGAGATGCTACCCAGTATTACTGCTGCTCCAGTACCCTGCACCATTACTTGTATCCAATATACACTTACCAGCTGGTGAGGTGTATCAAACTCCATACTGTTTAAGCTCCGCTCCTTCTTAACGAGTGTATCACAGTGTATGGATGTACAACACTTAACACTAAATAAACCGTTCATCTGGTTAAGAAACTGGGCATAAGGCATTCTGCTGGTGTGAACATAACTCAAGATCCATTCCATCTTAACCAGTGTATCACAGTGAGTATGGCTGTACAACATCCACCTGGTTAAGCAACTGGGCTGTCTGTAGTCATCAGGTATCTGCTGGTGTGTACATAACTTTGCCCTACCACTGTACCTGCACACACATATTTCCTACAATCAGCACTTTATATTAATAAATGTTGAAAATGTTTTCTAGTCCTTTTACTACATTACCGTTCAAAGTCACTTTTGTAATTTTCTCAAAAGTTTTTTGATTGGTTGGTCAATATTACTGCAATTTTTAAGCACTTCCATTTGACTTATACCACATGAACCACATCCCTGTTATATGAAATGTGTTAGCTGTTTCCTGTTGGTATCCTGCCATCACTCACATTGGAAGTTTTACAGTGACTGGAGCGCCCACTCTCTGAGGGGTGAATGTACTAAGCTTCGTGTTCGTCTGAAATTGCTATCTCGGGGGAAAATATAACTTTTTTGCAAATCAGGAATTTACTATCATTAAAGTCGGGTAATTTGTTCATCTTTTGGGGTTGAAATCGGGTGAGTTAATGCCGTAAATTTGGCCATTTTTTTCACTAGAAATGAATTCACCATTGGCTCAAATTGGAAGTACTTTTCATTTATTTCTGCCTAAATTGTGAATTTGCCATTATTCATTTTGCTATATTTGGCCGTTTTTACAGCCAAATCGGGGAGTCAATAGAAGTTTCAACTGCACCACTTCCTGAGCTGCGAGTTGCCATCAAACAAACACAAATCAGTGTGATTTGAGTATGTTTAATAATGAATATTGTTTTTTCATTTTTATTAAAAAAAAATTACGTAGGGTCTCCCCCAAAAGCCTAACTAGCCCCGGACTGGTCAGCGAGTCCTGGTTCCAAAAATGATGGGGAACAAAACATGTAGGGTTCCACCATAATTTAAAAACCAGCACCTGGCTGCAGAGCTAGTGTTGGTTTTAAATATAAGGGGTAAAAAAATTAGTAGGGCTCCCCCTATATTTAAAACTAGCACCGGACCCAAACCGACCGGGGTGTAATGCCACAGCCAGGAGATCCTATTACCGGGTCTCTATGGCCAAAGCATTCTCACCCCAAGCTGTTCAGGCCAAGCCAGGGATCTCAGGGGAGGTGGGGTCCTCCAAAATTGGGGACCCCCTCTCTCCCAAAGCCCCAGGCTTGGTCTGAACCCCGGTGCTCTTCCCCGCAACCCTGGAGCGGTGGGTACGGGGGTAATAAAGTATTAAATTGTAGAAAACTATTGTATTTTACATTGGAACTAAAGGTGTCAGCATGCCTGCCTTTTGGCACTTGTGGAACTAGAAGTGCCAGCAGGTGGCCGGCACCCGTACCCCCACTGTAAAATAAATAGTTAAAAAAATACACAACACACACTGTAGATAGTATAAATTTATTACACACCTACCTCAATCACACATACTTACCTGCTGCCAGAGTTCGCGTCCACTTGTCCTATGTAGAATCCATTTGGATGTACCTGAAATAAAGATCCTATACTCACCTCCATCCTCGCGCAGGTCTCCGTAGCATCCAGGGGTCTTGCCAAAATAACAACTTAAAAAACCAGAAGCCATACGGACAAGTAATGCTATGTGTGTTGCCACACACATCAATAGTTCACGAATGACAGCTGACAGGCCACCTCGGGAATTCCCACGGGCCACCAGCGAATCAGAGGCCACTTTACATGTAGCGGCTGGTCATTAGCTGGGATCTGTACATAATGGCACCTGTAGTTCTACTGTAAAATACAATAGTTTAATACTATTTAATACTTTATTACCCCCTTACCCACCACTCCAGAGGTGTGGGGAAGAGTCCCGGGCTGCAGACTAAGCCTCGGGTTTCATGAGAGGGTCGACCCCTTTTTTAGGGGGTCGCCACTTCTCCTGAGATCCCTGGCTTGGCCTGACCAGCTTGGCCTGACCGGCTTGGGGTGAGAATTCTTTGGCAATGGATACCCGGTAATAGGTCTGGTTTTAAATATAGGGGGACCCCTATGTATTTTTCCCCCTATATTTAAAACCAGCACTGTTCCTGTAGCCAGGTGCTGGTTCTTAAATTATGGGGTAAACCTACTCATTTTATTCCTCGTAATTTTAGGAACCGGGACTGGCTGACCAGTCTGGGCCGGTTAGGCTTTTGGGGTGGACCCTAAATTTTTTATTTGAATTTTTGTATTATAAATAAAAAGGTAAGATTAAAAAAACAAGAACATTCAGGTTGCATTAATATGCACAGGTGCTTGCGATTTCAGGGACTAAATTGAAGTGTAAACTAAAACAGCTTTTGCTCATCATGTTCAGCATGTGTTACTACTTGAGAACACTCTGCATACAATTATGATGCGTACAATAGGGGAACAACCAGCTGCATACCTTCCTCTGGTTACATCTAGGCTGAATTCAGGAGCATGGCTTTGATGAGGGTGCTGTGGGATTTCTGAGACTCTACCACCAGGCTGAAAGGATCCAGGAGCAAGAAACTGAGTAAGGTCAACAGGTTTTGCAGGTTATGCAGAGGCTGCGCAGGCCTCGTTTTTTTAGCGGGCATTTAAACCTGAATGCATTGGTTGATGCTGAGGTCATACAGATGTTCCGGCTCAATCGTAAAAACTTCCTTCTGTCAAACTAGATCTAGACCCTGAGACAGCATGCTCATGCTCTGTCTCAGGCCTGCTTAAACTCCTGTCTGTGTTGCACTTTTCAGTCTGTCACGCTCTGGTAGACAACAAGAATAATTTAATACACAATGAAACAATAATCATAAATGCACATATACATATAATTGATGCGCCTAATGGCTGTTATAAGTAAAATATCCAAGCTGCTGTAAAATGGAGGTAGTGAAAAGTTCCTTCAACATAACTTCCCTGACAGTATCAGTCCATATATTGGGAAATAATATATGTTGAATAAAAGTCTCACCCAATATAAAGATGTCCACAATGTCCAATCCACAATTGTAAAGGATTATTCCAATGGGTATGGCACAGGAGTGTAGGAGATAGAGGTGAAATAAATGTTCGTTACCCTGAGGGTGCCATGGTATATTCCCCGCTTGGGTCCGGATAGCTCACCTCAGCTGAAAGTGGTAACTGGGTACGATGGTCTCCTCTCAAATCTCCTGGGACCTCAGCAGCGATGTAAACAGTCACCTGCCTGGACTGGAAAGTGTGTCTGCTCTGTCCACTCTCCTCCTTAGTGCCAGCAACCTGCCTCTTGACATGTGATACATAGATGATTTGTTTTTCATTTGGAGGGGGGATTATCAGTCAGCCACAAGATTCGTTGAGCACTTAAATGATAACACGTTTAATCTCACATTCACGAGCACTATTCATCCCACTTTTATTAATTTTTTGGATATCACATTAGAAATTTTGGATGACCAAATAGTAACATCTACTTACCACAAGGATGTAGATTGTAACAATTATTTGGAATATAATAGCAACCACCAAAGAGCTTGGTTGGATATTATTCCAAAGGGACAGCTAAAAAGGCTGACAAGAAATTGTACCAATGAACAAAAATTTAAAGAACAAGCCTTATCCCTAATGGAATCTTTTAAGGAAAAATCTTATCCTACAGAGTTGTTCGATATGGCCTTCAATGAGGTCACTGTTATTGACAGATCTTCACTCCTTGTGGTAAATAAAGAGAAAAAAATATTAAAAAATGATAATCCCCAAGATGACAAAATAGATAAATCTATCGTATTTGTGTCTAAACAAAATAGCGCCTCCTATAAAATTAAGGAAATCCTCAGGAGGAATTTTCATCTTCTACAATTAGATCCAATTTTAAAGAAAGAATTAAGCAATCAACCCATCGTGATTTTTAAAAAAGTGGATAATTTACAAGCTAAATTGGCATCCAGTCATTTTAAAAGGCGAACCAATAATATATATATAACTGCATAATACCCACTATACCTTGGGCCCCTAAACCAGTGGGATGTTTCAGGTGCAACCGAAACAAATGCACTACCTGTACATATTACATATTGCAAGTTAGATATCTTGAACATTGTAGGAATATCAAAAGAAGATTTCAGAATCACAGTTTGTCACGTCATTTTTCGGAGACACACAATGCACAGAACTGTTGAAAGCTATAATAGTAGAAAATATTGAACCCACACAAAGGGGAAGGGATAGATATAGCAGACTATGTGCTAGAGAAGCATATTGGATTCATGTTATGCACACCCTCTTTCCTGAAGGCCATAATGAAAATATCGAATTGTGTTTTTAGAATATCTTTATTAGGCGACTTAGCTACATTCAACTTTATTTATTCTGCAATTTTTTCCCTTTCACCCCCTGCGTTCTTAGGTTTGCATCCTCAGTCTGGTCCCATTTAGCTTTTGATATAAACTGATATGTATACCTAGGGGTGGATTGGGAACATAAAGTTGCCCTGGAAAAAAACATCAAAGTGGCCCTATGTGCAAGCGCCGAAGGCGCGCGCTCAAAAAAGTGGGTGTGGCCTTGTGGCATGGGGGTGTGGCCTAATGTGAAATGCCATGCCTGCAAGCCGCTCCCCCCATTTTCATCATGCTGGGGGCATGCCCACCGCTCCAGGAGCTGATTGCCATCCAAACAGTCCCTCTCTAGTGAATAAGCACAGCAAGCATGTGAATGAGTGTTTTCTTACCTATATGATTTCTCTGCAATGAGGGAACCTCTGAAGATATCGATCCTCCCTGGACAGGTAGGGTCTTGAGTCGGTATTCACTAATCATGCAGGAGATCACATGGTCTGAAAGCCACCTGTTTGAGTTATAACAAAACCAATGTCATCAACATGCAATAGAGGTTCAACCAGATAGTAACAGAAGTTTTGGGGCAGGACAAATGTGTCTACTATAGAGGTGACAGGGACATTATAGTGGGGATAGGACAGCTGTGACATGGCCAAGACAGCATTGACAGGACCAGGACAGAAGTGACAGGGCCAGGAAAGAGGGGACACAAGTGACAGGGCCAAGACAGAACAGAGGGGATAGAAGAGAGGGGTGACAGAGACAGTGCAGAAGTGACAGGGCAGGACATAGGGCAGTGTAGGACAGAGGTGACAGCACGAGGACAGAGGAGACAAAACCGGGACAGAGGTCACAGGGACAGGACAGAACTACCCCCTTCTTGGAATCACTTGGAATCCTCTCCCTCGGCACACTTGACACCACCCTCACCTCTCTTACTGGGCACTTAAAAACACCCTCCCCCTTTACAGGGCACACATGGCAACCCCTCCTTTAGTGGCCACAGTTACCAACCCCCCACCCATTCCTGGACACACTTCGCACCCAGGGGCGCCTGTGCAGGGTCCCCTCCTCCCTCCCCGGTGGCTGGAAACTGACTGACATGGTTGGCCAGCCACCGGAGCAATAGTAGACTCCAGGCTCTAGAGTGTGCCCGATGTCTACTGCGCATGCGCAGAACACCGGAAAATGGCCTTGGCGGCCATTGTTCTGGTGTTCTGAGCAGCAGTGACAGACGTCGGACAGGTAAGTTTAAAAATAATATGGTTGGAGTGTGTGCGGTGCAGGGCCCCCCTGCACACACTGCACTCATTATAGATATGCCACTGTTGGCACCCCTCACCCTTGCTAAGCATAGTGTCCCCTTTTGCCACTTCTACTGGGTGCACTACCAGATGCTGGCCGCATCTCCTCTGGGGTCCCGCACTCACCACCACTGATGACACCCGAGTCCTGCCGATGTCTCTGGCCCCTGGCTTGGCCCAGTCCCTAATGCCAAGGCTCAAAGCCCATTCCGTTGCTTCCAGGAGTGCTCAGGTGGAGTGCAGCATGGCAGCTGAAGGAGAGTAGAGAGGAGGAGACCCAGCCAGGAGGGGGAACAGCATGGGGTGAGACTATGAAAAGCCACTTCTTCTTCTCTGCTGCAGGCTGCCGTTCATACAGTGTGACAGGCGGCAGCCGGCAGCAGCAACAACTGACACTCAGCAGCAGCTGCAAGGAGAGCGCCTTTCCAGCCTGGTGCCTCCCTGCAGTGCTGACTTAAAGGGTTGCACAGGCCCTTGCTGGCTGCTTGGCCGGCAAGTAACTTACCTCACCTGCCCCCGCAGTTGGCCGCGGACCTCACCACTCTTCCCCCAAGGTCACGTGCTGGCATGCGGTGCCGCATCTGACATAGATCTCTATTGCAACGCCTCTTCTCGTGATAGAGGTGGGCTGCAGGGAGCTGACAAGCGGGCCAGCATAATGAAATAAGATAAAACAGCCAGGTGACACGATTTGGGGGGCGGGGCCACAGTTGACAAGCGGCCCCAAGGACCAATCGGCCCACCAGGATTTTCCCCGCTGAAGGTAAGGGCCAATCCGCCCCTGTGTATACCCATTCTATAGTATAGTGACCTCCCTTTTCGTATGTATTATCTCTCTCCTCGTCATAATTATTATCTTGGTTTTATTTATAAGTTTTTCTCTGACCACTCTATTAAATGTGATGATGTAAATTATCACAGTGAAAGATATTATCCTCTGTGATAGAGGAATATATCACATTGGGAAGGGAATGTTTATAAATAATGTATAAATAATGAACTGGATTAATTTATTATAAGTTTAATCTATATAATTTATTTTTCAGCATTTTTGCTGAATATTAGGACATCCATCCTTTAAGGAACATAATAAATTGATCCATCATTCACACTCGTTTTTATTACAGTTTTGTGTTAAAATTAATCATATAATTTTCTCTTCCTTCTGTGAAACATGTATGTTAGATATGTATTTGTATATATATATTTTATGCTTTTACTTTCTTTTATGTTTTGAACCACAATTGCCTTTTTAATTAATTGCCTAGAATGCATAGAGACTCTAGTGGAGCAGGTGTATAATAATGAATCGATTGATGAAATGGGTTGCAATTATAGACCCTATATAAACCTGATCAAGTACTGTACAACACTCATGCCCTCCTTCTTATGAAACTTGGAGTGATAGTCCTGGAGAAACGCGTTAAAACATATGGGCTGTTTATTCATGCTTCAACCACGCTGCTATTTGAGACAATGTGTCCTTGATTGTTCCCCTTCCTTTCCACCGATTGACCACTGGTATCTTAGAAAAACTTAGCTGCGACCACCCGCTGCAGTCTACCAAGATTACCCGATAGCTGGCTCTCGCATTCACGCATTGAGCCTTGCTGTTTACAGACGGAAGTACACGGAGGCAGCCCGGCTGGCTGCATTACACGGAAGCAGCCTGGCAGGTTGCTGGCACTAAGGAGGAGAGTGGACAGAGTGGACACACTTTCCAGTCCAGGCAGGTGACTGTTTACATCGCTGCTGAGGTCCCAGGAGATTTGAGTGGAGACCATCATACCCAGTTACCACATTCAGCTGAGGTGAGCTAACCGGACCCAAACGGGGAATATACCACTGCACCCTCAGGGTAACAAACATTTATTTCACCTCTATCTCCTACACTCCTGTGCCACACCCATTGGAATAATCCTTTACAATTATGGATTGGACATTGTGGATATCTTTATATTGGGTGAGACCTTTATTCAACATATATTATTTCTCAATATATGGACTGATACTGTCAGGGAAGTAATATTGAAGGAACTTTTCACTACCCCCATTTTACAGCAGCTTGGATATTTTACTTATAACAGCCATTAGGCGCATCAATTATATGTATATGTGCATTTATGATTATTGTTTCATTGTGTATTAAATTATTCTTGTTGTCTACCAGAGCGCTACACCCTCTCTTTGTTCAGATACCTTTTAGTGGGTTGCAGATCCCATTTTGTGTAGCAGCTCAGTAGCACAACTGATTTTCACACAGAATCCATTGTGCACCCACTTTTTATTATCCATTTATGTTGATTGCTGACTTTATCTGTTTTCCTAGCCAGGAGTCACAGTGGCATACAGCCAGGGTATCCTTTTATTGTATTGCAGGCATGCCAAATGTGCTGGGTGCATTTGACTGCACACATATTGGGCTGAGACCACCTAGGGAGCATGCACATGTATATCTTAATAGGCACCACCAACATTCCACTAATGTGCAGGTGGTGTGTGATACAAGCATGAAAGCAATGAGTGTTGTGGTGGGTTACCCTGGGGCATGTCATGACTCCGTTATCCTTAGTCAGTCAGCCCTTCATGACAAATTTGAGCTGGAGAAATGGCAGAGGGTTGGCTACTGGTGAGTTTTTTCTGTTTAAAGTTTAAGCACACAGTACACATGTTTTTGTTTTTTAATGTGGAATTTTATAATATAGTTTATTTGATTCATTTAAAGGAGACTCAGGGTACGGCTGTTGCTCCAGTCTACTGACTCCTTTGTTGCTTATGGAATCCCCTGCAGAACACAATTATAATGAAGCACATGAGGCCACTAGAATAGTGATTGAAATATTTTTGTGGCCTACTAAAAAGTAGGTTCCACTGTATTGACAATTCTGGGGGCATTTTGCTTTACTAACCATCAAAAATATCAGACATTTGCCCTCATTCAGACCCACTCGCAAGCGGGCGCACGTACGTTAGGCGTACGTACAAAAATATTTAAATTCAATGGCTCGCTCGTATTTTCGTTCGCATCTAAAATTCCTCCCTAAACTCTGACGACCCCTCCTCTAACTAACGAGCGTACGAAATAGCGAGCGTACATCCCCGAAATGGCTTGAAAGGAACGCACGCACACGTATAAACAGGAAGTGGCCTTGTCAGATGTCGATTACCTGCTCCTTTATTCTGCCTACCTCCATCAATCGTATCATGCCAATCAATGTATCAATTAGCTTAATTGTTTGTTTTTTTTCAACACAATGCAAGAAACTTTACTCTTGTCCGTGTTTGTGTTTACCCGCAGAATACGTACGGATGAAACATTCGCTTTTATTGTTCAAAAAACATGTGAACCACAATTAAACAATTGTACTATTGCTGTGGATCCCCGCATATTTCCCTGGGTTCATTTCTTTATTTAAATTTGCTTACGCATGTCACTGCATCAAGCCTATCCTAACTCTCCAGAGATTTCTGGCCCTGTCGAACACATGACTCATACACTAACCAATAAAATTGCTCCTGTTAATTTCCAAAATACATTAGCCAATCAGAAAATTTTTACACACTTTATCAAAAATGATTTTTAAGAAAAACACCATTGCCATCATGAGAGCCTCCGCATTCACCAGGCGTGAGCTGCTGGTGCTTACGGAGGTCATGGATCGCCGGATCACCAGCCAGCCTCAACCCATGACCAACCGGCAGAAGCGCTCCACGTATGCGGATGTACGGTCCCGCCTGCGGTCCTTCGGCTCACGCCGCAACATCGGGCAGCTGGAGCGCAGGTGGTCCGACCTGCAACGGCGAACGCCCCGCTTGCTGGCATGCTTTCGCATGCAGATCCTGGCAAGTAAGTGTTATGTATTGTGGTTTTAATGTTTGTGTTTGTGGGGCAAACTGCGTGTGCATGTTTTCCTGTCTGTTCTATTTATTATTTGTACTCATATCTGCGTCTGCATGTTTTCCTGTCTGTTCTATTTATTATTTGTACTCATATCTGCGTCTGCATGTTTTCCTGTCTGTTCTATTTATTATTTGTACTCATATCTGCGTCTGCATGTTTTCCTGTCTGTTCTATTTATTATTTGTACTCATATCTGCGTCTGCATGTTTTCCTGTCTGTTCTATTTATTATTTGTACTCATATCTGCGTCTGCATGTTTTCCTGTCTGTTCTATTTATTATTTGTACTCATATCTGCGTCTGCATGTTTTCCTGTCTGTTCTATTTATTATTTGTACTCATATCTGCGTCTGCATGTTTTCCTGTCTGTTCTATTTATTATTTGTACTCATATCTGCGTCTGCATGTTTCCCCTCTTTTTCTGATTTTTTAATTCTACTATTTTTTTTGGTTTTATTTTTTATTTATTTATTTTTTTTTGTTTGGTTGCCCGGATTTGTCCATAAACTAAACACAATTTCTTTGACATATTTTAGGGGGACAGCCAAGACTCCGCCATCAACGTCTGTCCAGACGGCGTTCCCGCCCACTCTCCCCAACCCCCAGCCAACACTCCACCCCAAATCTTTCCCCTATTCCCCACTCCTCCCCATCCTTCCCAGACCCTCTCCCGGAAATGTCGGGCCTCCTTCCCCTCCGTCCCACTTCCCCCTCTCCTCCACCCACCCCTCTTCCAATTACCCCCTCCCCGGAGTCCAGCATAACTCCGCCCCATTCTTTGGGGAATGACGGATCCTCCGAGGAGGATCATGGAGGTTTGGCCGGAGCTCCCGATTTGTCTCCCGGTATGTTTTTTTAATTTTTTTTTTAAAGCACAAACTGTTTGTATGTAATCATGTGTCGTGCCTTTCTTCGTGTTTTTGTGGCTTGACTTTTGTTGATTGTGAAGGTTTGCCTTTACCTCTTCCTGGTGATTTAAGCATACACATATCATACCTGTGGGAATTTGTACCTAGGCCTTGTATTTTTGCCAGCCCACCCTTTTTATTTCTGTTTTTGGGTTTAGGAGTGATTTGGTTTTTTTTTTATGTTTTTCTGTGGATTCCCTATTATTGTATTAACCCACACACTTTTCTCACCCACAGAGGAACAGAGGCGTCGGCAAGAGGTGGCGGATGTTGTGGGGCAGATGCGCCACCATGTAATCGGCCTTCTGGTGGCCCTCGACCGGCTGTCTGGCCTCCTTCGGCATTAGATTTTTTTTTTTTGTTCTATTTTCCAAATAAATTTATTAAGACAAATATACGTTGTGGCTCATTTTTAAAAACCAAAACCAAGATAGTTTAGCCTGACATAAGTTCCTGCAAGGATTTCCCTTTTTTAAAAGTTAGATTGTGTTTTGTCTTTGTATGTCAAACAGACACCAGAAACACATAACAGTAACAATGTCATTTCCCTTTTTGGGTGTAGTGTCAATTACAGATTTCTACATTTTCCAGGTTCCTACTTGGTGCGCAAGCTGCTTAGGCCAATCTTACAAATCCCAAGGTTGGGCCAGGCTTCCTTTTGGTGTGGATTGGGAAGCTGAAAACATATTTCAGTTTTGCTCAACTGGCGTCAGTACTGGTTTACCCCTTAGTCAAATGTAACTTGTGTTAACCTGGTTACACTTGCTGTTAACGTCCCAAAAAAGGAAGACCATTTCACTCTTCAAACATTTATTCACAACATAACAGAGAAAACAAAGTGGTCACTCCCAAAAAAAATACACAGTGATAAATTCAAATACAACACATACCAAGAAATAATTAAATAAAAACACAAAATCAAGAACTGGTTGACGAAGGACCATGCCAACATGATTCCACAAACATGGCGTTGCGATATGGGTTCAAGAATATATGCCCAAAAGGACCAGATCCAGGTTTGGTAAGGGTAGCAGGAAGTAGTGAGCGTTGGAGTGCCAAAGATTATGTGAACAAACAGAAGATGGTGAGAAAATTAAAAATAAATTAGATGTTCGCCAAAAAACACAAACACATTAGGTATAAACACTGGAGTTTTGTTCAAACTTACCTAAAAAATCTGGCCACCACATCATCGCGTATGGCCCCCCCACATACTGACCTTCGACCAACCTCGGGGGGGCCATCCTCAGGTAAGGCATCCTCTGGCTGCATTGGGACACCACTCCTTATGGCAATGTTGTGAAATATCCCACACAGGACCACAATTTTCGACACCATATCCGGCACATACATGAGCTCGCCACCAGAGCGGTGGAGGCATCTGAATCGGACTTTTAAAAGGCCGATACAGCGCTCCACCACTTGCCTGGTGGCTGTAAGTGCGGAATTATACGCACTTTGTGGCCCTGGTGTGGGAGCCAAATAAGGAGTGAGCAGCCAGGACATGCAAGGGTATCCACTGTCTCCTGTGAACAAAAATAGACCACATCAGGAACACTGTGTATCAAGCTTAACATTGTTATGTACTAAAGGTCTCCACTTACCCAGAAGCCACGCATCACCAGCTTGTAGGTTGGTTAATTTCTGCCATATCCCTGATTGCCGGATGACGAAGGAGTCATGAGCACTTCCGGGTAATTTAGCATTCAGGGACAGGATCTGGAGGGAGGCATCACATACCACCATTACATTCAGGGAGTGATAGTGTTTCCTGTTTCTAAATATTGCCTCCAGCCGTGCTGGAGGCTGAAGTGGTATGTGAGTACCATCCACAACCCCTATGATGTGTGGGAAGCCAGCTATTTGGTAAAAATTGGCCTTGGCCACACTAAGGGCACCCATATCCAAAGGCATTTTAATAAAATGATGGAGGTGCTTGAAAAGTGCCTCCATCACTGCCCTCAGGATCCTGGAAAAGGAGGATTGGGAGATGCCCGCCACTATTCCCACCGTTGTTTGAAATGATCCTGAGGCACAGAAATGTAACACCGCCATAAATTGCGTCAGTGGTGGTATTGCTGTTGGACTGTCAATTTGCCGCTCAAGATCACTTTCTATTAATGAGAGAGTGTCTATGATGATTTTGGGAGGTAGACGGTAGCGTCTTAAAACCTCATCATCGGGCATTCCAAAAAGGGTGACACGTGTTCGAAATATCTGGGGCCTTGCATGCCTACGATGCCTACGCCTGGGATGAGTTTGAGGTTGGTCGTCTTCCGGGAGCAGGGCCAGAACAATTCGCCCCAGATCTACCTGAAATTCAAAGTTTACAATGTAAGGCTTTTGACCCACCCCAAAAGTAAGAAAAAACAACTTAGCTTTCTGATACCATCCATAGCTGCTTACATGCCGGGGTATTGTCATGATACGTATAAACTGTAAAAAAGCCAACAATGAGACTTCAAAAATTTAGAGGGTGTTTTTTTTGTTTAAAAATTGTTGCAAGCCAACACAGAAAATAGCGGAAAAACAAATTTGGCCATCGATGAAAACGACATTGCACACCGTACGTCAAATAGGGTTCAAATGGACCCAAAAAATGGAAAAGGGAAAAGCAAAACTGGATTATATGATGAATAAGCCGTCAAAAATGCGGTAAATAATTCGCAAATGCAAGTCGCTACACCAACAGTCAAAAATGCGGTAATTAATTCGCAAATGCAAGTCACTACACCAACAGTCAAAAATGCGGTAATTAATTCGCAAATGCAAGTCGCTACACCAACAGTCAAAAATGCGGTAATTAATTCGCAAATGCAAGTCGCTACACCAACAGTCAAAAATGCGGTAATTAATTCGCAAATGCAAGTCGCTACACCAACAGTCAAAAATGCGGTAATTAATTCGCAAATGCAAGACAAAAAATGGACTTACCCATCTCGAATATATAAGATTTCAACAAAAAACTTCTTTGGGTCCGAAAACAAAAAAAAACTAAAAAAGATGAAATGAGTGTTAAACAAATTAACGAACCACAAAACAGAAGAATACACCAATTGGCCACAAATTTGAATGCACAAAACTTACCAAATCAGGAAAGGATGTTGAAAAAATGAAAAAAATGCGAACGGAAAAACCAAAGAAATGTAGCAAAAACAAACAAAAAAACAACTCTGCCAAATCCTCCAAACGCAAACAACCAAATCCAAACCACTTAACCGACAACACTCCAACAACCCCACCTCGAATCCACACACACCAAGCCATAAATAGTGTTTATTTTCCCGCACAAATTAAGGATGAATCATAGGGACGCACAATCAATGATGCGGCCGCAAACTAAGGACGCATGTATAAATACGTCACGAAATCACATAGAATTTCTGGATGATTTCATGCTGGAAGCAGAGACATGGCTTCAAACCAGGGAAACAATGGTCAAAATTGCGGCGGTAAGGCCTTCATGCATTTTGTGTCAATGATTCTTTTAAAACATAATATTGTGCAAGTTGTGAAGTGGCTAAATCTGCATATTTACCCAAATAGGTGAGGAGGATGACATGGAAGAGACTGCTGGCCCCAGTCAACCCGCCAAAGCTGCCAAAAAAAAAAGGCAGCCACATTTCACAAGCAAGGAGATGGAGGTTTTGATCCAGAAGTGCGTTGACATCCTGCCCCAGGCAGCCAGGAATATGAGCCAAAGCCAGAAGTGGAGAATGTGGGAGGAGGTCGCCGTTGCTGTCAATAGGGTGGGTGATTATGTCCGTCTAGCCCGGGATGTCAAACGGCGGTAAGTAAACACTTTCCCATCCTATAAACAAACCCCATTGTAAAAAAAAGGATAATGGTTCCAAATTCATTCCACAGATGGGCAGACTTCAAATATCGTCTCAAACAAAAACTTGCCGACAGGGCTAGGCATGCAAGGGGGACAGGTGGGGGTCCCACCCCTGTGTCATTGGAGTTGACAGACTTAGAAGAGATGGCACAGGGGTGTGTGCAGGCTGTGGAGGTGTTTGGCGTGTCCAACATGGATACGGACATGCCAGACTTTGCGGCTCCTCATGTTGGCCAAGGTAAGTCTTGTGATGTCACCAACTCAGAAATGCTATTGTGCCAATATGTAGATTCTAATGTGAGTCTTTTCTCCAATTTCCTAACAGAGACAGAGGCGGATGAGTCTGCTCCAGAGGGGAGCCTTGGCCGCAGAATTTCTGCTGGCTCTGCAGGGGAGGAACCAGTACATCCGGCTGAGGACCCTGCAGAAGCCAGTCCAGGGCGTGCCCCCTCGCAGGCAGTGGGCCTCCTCACAGAACTCAATTTTAAATCGGATTGCCATACGGAGATTCTGCAGAGGATGGATGCCAGTCTGATACGGGTGGCTGAGGCCCTGGAGCAAAATGCTGCGGCCAACGTGACCATTGGTCAGGCCCTGGCGGAAAATACCAGGGCCAACATCCGCATCGCCGATGCCCTGGAGCAGCTCGTTCGCCAGCACATGGTGGAGCCGACCTCCCTTCCTGCCGGAACATCCGGATCCTCCACCTCTGGCACAACATCAGCCAATCCTCCAAATGTGCCTAGCCCTGTGCCTAGTCCAGAGGCCACAACATCTGCCTCTGGACAGGCCAGCCCGATGGCATCCCGGACCCGGTCTGGCGCCCACCCTCACCCAGCCAAACGGGCGAGAAAACGGTGACAGCAATGGCGACTTTTCCCACACTCCTTCTGTGCTTGGCTCATATTCCTTTCTGGTCAAAACTTCCCTCTCCTTTCTTGTGAAATGTTTTTAAATTTTGTATTTACGCTTATGTTAGTAGTTATGTTATATTTTTTTTTGGATCAAATATCTTGGCCACAAAAAAAGGCAATACAATATTAGGCCAATTTGTTTGTGTGTAAACAATAAATTAAAAACAAAACACTGACATTGTATTGTGACATTATTGTACAAATGGGTTACATTTAATCCTGGCCTTAAACGCAAAAACTGACCCTCTTTAAAAAAAAAAAAGGCCTCTTTAAGGAACGTTTAAAAAATCACATAGCGATGCAAATTCCACAGTAAACCAAAAAAAAGGGGAGCTAATTAAAAGATGATGACATTATTGTTACAATAGGCCATAACCACCAAATTGTGGCCAAAATAAAACCCCAAAAATGTACGCTAATTGATTGTGTAATCATGACATTAGCAGCTCTGATTTCCACCTGCGTACGCTTTTGTGCTATCCCAATAAACTGCTTTCCAAACACATACCAAGCCGGATTTCAATCCAACACTAATTACTTTACTGACCAGCCGCGATTAATTGCTGCACCATCGTGGAGTCCCGGGACGGAGGAGAAGGCCATCGCCAATGTGGTCGAGTAATCCTGACCCTAAACTGTGCGAGCATTTTGAAGGGAAAGCGGATGTTTCAGTGACGTATGAGACGGTCCGAACACATTTGACGTTCGCATCTGCTAATGTATGTACGCCCCAAAAACGCCTCGCCACGCCTGCGTTTTTTCATCTCCACCCCCGTCAACACCCAAAAACGCCCTGTTCTGTCAATCACATTTGACATGTCACTTCCTGTACGCTATTTTAGGAACGAGAGAAAAAAAGCTCGCAATCTGCCGTACGCACATGCGCAGTGTAACACCGACGCATGCGCGGTTAGTCAACATCGGAACGCAACGAGCGTACTGTTGTTAACGTGCGGCTCTGAATGAGGGCCCTTGTGCTCATTTGCTGTCTATTATATAATCTGTGTTTGTGACAACAATAAACATGATTATGTTATAGACAGTGAGCTGGTAGAGGATTTAGTTGTTGCTGGCGATACGGAATACAGACTCAGGTAGACAGATAAGGCAGAACCTCATCCTGCAATACTTTAACCATAAGTACATTTTGCTTATTTTCTGCAAAATAATATGCTTTGCATTGACATGAGTAATTGTTGGACCAATGTTATTTAGTGATACTATCCAAATGTAAGAATCTAGCTACACATAACATTTTTTTAAGGGATTAAAAAAGTTAAGGATGCAAAGCTATCACATTGATATGAATCTTGATTGCTATGGCCAACATCTCCATGTGAGTAAGTTTAATTTAAAAAAAAGAAACATTTGTAATTCTAACTTTACATGTTCACACATAAATTTACATAAGTCTACATTTAAATGCAAGAGGAAGTAAAGGAAAAAGTCATTATGTTTGATACAAAGTCTTTACTGACACTTTTAAAGAAGCAAGACAAACCAGGAAGTATGTGCAAACATTGATTATACATACCAACTCAGGGTACTCACATATGTTTGACACTTTTTTTTCAGAAAAACTTACAAACAATGTAGTACACTTTAAAAAAAGGGGTATATATGTAATGGAATGACAAATTTTGGAAGGCAAAATTAGCAATATGAAATGACATTTGTAACCTAACAATGTAATCAATGCAACATATCCAAATCAGCAGATAATGTGCATAAATGTTTCATTTGAGTTGCCTAACCATAAAAAAAATATATATAGTAGTTATATTAAACATTACTAGAGCAACTTCTCATAAAAAAATAATTCACAGATGACCCTTAGTGGATTTTGAAGATGGTGGATGGGACGCTTGGTCTGCTAGTCTGCGCAGTGCTCACCTTTCAGGAGTAACAACAGGTGTGTTTACAGGGGTGGTGCCAGCTGATGTACTGGATGAGGTATCAGGGAGGTGTCGGATTATTTGGCTCCCTATTTGAGAAATTGTGGTATTTAAATATTGTACTGCTGCATTTTGGGATTGATAAAGACCAATTAGGGTCTGCTGGTTTGTTGTATTTGTTTCCATCAAATGTAGGTATGCTTGATGGAAGCGTTGGTTGTCTTCCAAAAGTCTTACAAAGGAATCTATTGTTGTCCCCCTGCATTAAATCTAGTGTGTTACCCAGCTGGGTTACCTCAGTTGTTAATGCGTTACATTTTTGTTAACACGTTGTGTTGTTTTTGTTTGGACAGCAATGTGATTTATCTGAGTTTGGAGGCATTCCAATTATTGGTTCTGATGTTGGAACCATGAGGCCAAAAACTGATCCTCTTGATTTTTAATTATGTCAGAATGGTCACTAATTTCTGGTTGTGGGGGTGTAGAGATAATTATAGGAGTATTAGGGACATGCGACACAGGTTCCACATTTTATGTAAATGTCTCTTCACTTCAAGGATCCACCAGGATGTCTGTAGAATGTGTTGCAGGCAGGTTATCCACTTTAGGCTCTAAAGTAAAGAGCAAGAGTAAGTTATTTTAGTTTTTACAAACTTGGAAATTAGAAATATGCAAATATTTATGAGTGACTTAGCAATAAAACAAACATAACACAGGTAAATTTACTTTCTGGGTGACAAGTTAAAAGGTTGTTTTTGAAATTCAAAAAACCACAACATATTTCAAATAGATATTGTTGTCGCAAAGTAATGTGCTTTATTCTGCAAAATCTAGTCTCAGAATTTTAGATTTCTGTAAGGTCCTAACTTAAATGTTAGGTTGCTGTTGTGTTGAATATGGCTGATACATGTGTGGGCTTTTATCTTTTAAACTAATTTACACTTGTGGCATTGCGAGCAAAATTAAGACCAAGCTTACACTTTTCCAGTACAACAGACTTTTTGCACAAATGTATTCATGCACTATTTGCAAGCATTTATAATTGAGAATATTTAGACACATAGCTTCACATTATTTTCACAATTATATTGCTGGTCTAAAAACATTTAGAGCATGTAACCTGTAAAATAGGGACCGTATTGGTAGTCTGTGTGTGTGCTTACAAATAATGTTTAAATAATTAATCCACAGACTCACCAAGAGGCTGCGGGGAGTGAGGTGGCTCAGTCACCACATCATCAAGCACTGACTGTGGGGCCCTTGCTGGTGATGTTCTTGCTGTCCATATGGGCCTGTATTCTGTAGAATAATTCTACCTGTTACATGCTGCAATATGTTTACTTGTTGACACAATTGTTGATTTAGCCCAAACTTGCCAGGTCTATCATCACCTGCCATGTTCTTGTGGACGTGCAGGCCTCTGTGTGGTTCTTATTTTTGCTGTAATGATATTTTGTAATATTTAGCATTGTGATTTAAATTCAAAATTGACATAGGAATTTTTTAAAATAAACAAGGTGGTTGCTAAAATCCCCAAAATATTTTTTTTACCGTAAAAATTGATTTACTAATTTTTACCTCATCTATAATGCACACAGTAATGTGTTTGCATGTATAATTTAATGCTAAACATAGGACATGCACAATTTACTTCTAGAAAATGTTTGCTTGTAATTTAAGAATCATTTTTATTTTATAAAATATTAGTGTCCATTTACAGCATTCTGAAAAATACAAATTAAGGGATGTTGTATGTTGCAAAGTTGTTTTGTAAGTGTCAAACGTGAAATATATTAAAATATATTTTTAGACAGATTAAATTATTAAAACCGAAAAGCCATTTTCCGCGTAAAATATTGCTGATTGCGGCTTTTTGCGTGGTCGGAACTTATCTCCAACCATTTGTCGCCTACGCGCAAAGTCAATGCAATGTAACAGGCGATAAATTTTCACCTATGAAGAGCAGGAGAAAAAAGTGCACATTTTTAATTTGGGGGTGCAAACGTGAGGAAACTACTCCGAACACTTGGGACAGCCCCTCAACGGTCAACTGTGTCCAAAAACCCCCCAAAAAACATAAGAACACAGAAAAAAAAACAATTTGGGGAAACAATAGTACAAAGTGGGGGGACAAGCATAAAAACAAGCAAAATAGCCTTCTAAGGGTTCTGCAAGGATGGGTTAGGTAAATTTAGGATTTCAGGTGCATGCAACAGGTGTCATTTACACAAAATTAAAAAAAAAACACTTTAGAGTCTTTAAAAAAGGACCACCTATTTTCAAGTACCCCAAATTTGACACGACATAATTTACAACAAAAAAATACTTAATGACATTCTTCACCACTTTTGCAAGGATGCTAATAACAAGGATTTTAATCAACTTCAGTACACAAAATAGTTTTATTCGGGCTATTGGAGCACTTCTACATTTATCCCCAATGTTAGTGCATCTTTTTGGGGGGTTCACACTTATTTGCCCAATTCTGACAGTACTTTCCGCCTGTTCCGCATTCACCGCTTTCCTACTTCGCCTGTTTGGTAACTGAATGCCGCAAAAACAGGAGAATGAGCCAGAAAATCGGACAGGCAAAACTTAAATTACTTTCCACCTTTATTTCAAGACAAACATAAAAAGAAATGTAAACATGACTTGGATTGTAAAAAATGTTAGGACTTGCTTAATAACCCTTTGGGCACACTCCCTAATGTAAATTTAAACCAAAAGGAAAAAAACTAATAAAAACAAAAGCAGCAAAACAATTAACTAAAAAATGAGCGGGTGTATGTAAGGGACATGTGTTTTTAGGAGGGCAGGGTGCAGCACCAGCTGTTAGTAACCCACCCCCCAAAAAATACAAAGAGGAGAACATGAAATAAAAATAATTGCCAGGCTGCCTCGGACTATCTGTGTCATGCACATATGTCCTATGCACTAATTCAGGCAGAATCAAGGCCTTCATTGGCTCTTCATATTCCAGGTATATGACAATATAGGGGGAACCACCACCTGTACCAGAAGCAGATTTGGCCTCATCAGACATCTTCTGCTTTACTCTACTTTTGATGTCTGAGAGACGCTTTTTGCAGATGTCCATGGTTCGCCGCACTGGACCCTCTGCATTAACAGAAGCCACCACATTCTCCCATATGGCATTTTTTTCGCCTAGTGCTAACCCATGCAGACTCCCACCCAAACAAATGGCGATGGTGCTTCATAACTTCAGTCACTAGTGCCATATTCTCAGCAAAATAAACAGCACTTTGTGGCCTGACCTAGTCCTAGTGTGGGGCCTGTCCTCCCCTATGCTCTCTGCCTCTGACGACTGCCCATCCTGGCCACCCACCTCCTCCACCTGACTACCCTCTGGCCCTGACATGACACACTTAACATTTTACAAAGAAAATTAAAGACAGACAAACAGACTCCTAAACTCCCACCACAACATATTACACACACACACAAAGACAAGAGACTCCAAAAAAAGACACAGCCAAAAAATAAACACACTTTAAAATGACACCAGACTACTCTCAACACAATACTACACTCAGAAATCACTGCACCGACTCACAAAACCACCAAAATCCACCAACACTCACCAACCACTGCCCTCTCCCTGCTCCTCTAACTCCAACCATGAGGTCTGGGTGGTTTGGGGCATATTTATATACCAGATGCATATCACTCCCACCATGACTTGCAACCAATGATAAACCAATGACATAAACAGCCGTAATATTTCTAAAGCGGCCGCATTTAATCCAAATGTACTGATTAGAACAGCAAAAGTCAAAATGAGTGAAAAGGTAAAATCGGGGGAATAATTCGCAAAACAACTTCAATCACATTGACCATCGGGCAACACGGACCAGATCAAATCGGGCCCTTTGTAAATTTCCTATTTGAAAAGTGAAAACAACATCCATGTTGAAGCAATATGATCTGTTTTGTTAATCGGAACAAATAAATAAATTTACCCCTGAGTGTTGTTTAGATGTATACTCCATCTCTTACTCTTGGGTCTTGGTGAATTATATTTGAAGCATACAGCATAGCTAAGACGCTTCACGATGAGTAGCAATTCAGTGGATCCTAATTTTTTTTCCTGCAAAAGTATTTGTATAAAGTAGCAGATTAAAGTAGCAAATTTTAAGACAAATCACAAGACGTGCTAATTCCCAGATTCAAAAGCATGGCAAATTGGACATATGTCTAGATTTTAGGAAAGGTGTATGATGTGGACACATCTGTATTTGTTACTATTTACATGTACAGGATTTTATCCCTTTTTACTATTCAATATATTTTCTAAAAATACTACACTACAGATGTGTCCACATACATCTATCCTCCATGTACTATAAGCTGTGTTACGTGTGAGACCGTGTGATTCGGTAGTGCCAAGCACTTTTATCCATTAAAATGTATCTTATTTGCAAAGAGAAGTGAATAGGATGCACTAGCAGCTTTCTCTGCGCGCCAGCTCCCGTGAGACTTTGCTGGTGCTGGGCGTCTTTTGTGAGTCTTTTTTTTTTGCTGAAAATGCATCTAAGTCACAATGTGATGTGACTAGCAGACTGTGCTGATTTATTTGATATGTGACACTTGTATATCTGTGTATGATTGAGTCTCTGAATCTATATACAAAGTTCTACAATGTTCTGTTGTGCTTCATATAATCTCAGGTGCACACAGATATACAATGGCCGCATATCAAATGAATCAGCACAGTGTGTCCTAGTTGAATTGCATTACAACTTTGACACATTTTCTGCAAAAAAAAAGATGCCTGGTGCTAGCAAAGTTACATGGGACCTGGCGGCTCACACAAGCCAGGAATGTCGATCTGCATGGCGTATTGAGGCTAGACGCATGAGGACACATATGTAGGTAGAGGGTGACTACTACAACTGGTGAGGGAGGAGGGGGGCTGCTTAGCTGAATCTTTTCACTGAGTGACAGAGAGCCTAGCTTCATCTCTGTAATCAGTACAACATGGTTAATAGTGCAGTCACTGAGTCACAAAGGACTTTGGCAGCATAAACAATTTAGTGCTAGAATATGTTGCAATTACCTTACCTTATCAGAGCTGCAACAATTGATGCATCCGAACCTACCTAAATGAAAACTGTAAAGTTTATGGAGTTGTATAATTAAACTGATCATGACTCATAGATATTTGACTAACATACTACAATTGTCAATGCTTATCTTATTCTGTTGGGTTCAATGTTTATGTGACAAATCTAGGGGCTCTTGTCATCCAGGTCCTGGTAAGGCTTGTCCCTGAATAGCAAAAAAAAATAAATAATTTTTTTGGATTCTGCATCAGAAAAAGGTGAAGTCCTCCTTATAGTGCTGGTGATGTTGGTCTCTGCTGTCTGCACTTTCTCTTCTTTCCTTTCAACACTCTGGAAATAAGACTTTACTTTAACGTCCAATCCTGCTAACTCCACTTCTTCTTCTATATTCAAGCAGCCCACTGACCTTGTAACCACAGTGATGTGGCGGTATCATATAGCCCCACTAAGGACTATTTCCAATTTCTATTGGTAAGTTTACGGTTTTCACATTGTACTGTAAGTGTAACCTCTGCTTACCTGTAGAGTGTCTTCCTTGAAGGGTGATAGGGTCACGCTGTTAGACAGATCTTGTGTCTTGGCTGTGTTTCCACCCGGGCCTTTATCTTCTTGATCAGTAGATGGGGTATCACCAGGGGTCAGCTCGGGGAAACTTAGCTTTTATTACCCTTGATCTATTCCCTATAAACAATATATTAGCAAAGATTTTCTATAAAATCAATAATCCCAAAGGGTAGATGTATTTAATTTTAATGGATGAGAAGAATGTTTTGTGTAAAGGACAACTCTATTTATAATCCAGTACAATATAATTCAGATTTTAACTTGAGTATATGTAAAGATATTAACATCCTGTTTGTATTGGCTAGATTACCCTTCTAGAGACAATGGGCAAAATTTACTATGATTCGTGTTTGGTTGAGATTGCAATCTCGGGTGAATTTAGCCTGTTTTTCTGACTCGCAAATCTACTAAGAGCAAACACGTGTGAACTTTCAGGAAACAGACATCAAAAGTCGCATGAGTTTACAAAACACGACCAAATACACCATCGGCCAAACTCGCAAGTACTCTCTATAGGAAACCATACAACATGCAAATTGACCAAGAATTGAGTTTTGAAACTTGCATGAGAAATTACCAAAATCTCATTAAAGTAGACTTTTCAAATAGTTTTCATAAAGTTTTACTAATATTGATTTTGCTCTGAAACTACAGGTACCAGTGGGCCAGTAATGCCCCGCATGCTGGTACTTGTGGTTCTCCAAGTACCAGCATGCGGGGAAGGCTTGCTGGGACCTGTAGTTCCACAGCAAAAGGCAATATTTTTAACTATTTAAAATGCAACACACTACATAATCAACCTGGCACCCACCAGCCAGGGCTGCCACAGATAGCCCTGTGCTATCAGTCTAGGCCTGGGGTGCACTGGAGAGGGGGACCCCCTTATTGGGGAGGTCTCCAGCTCCCCAGTGGCCCCGGCCTGGGCTGACTAGTGGTAAGGGGTAATGCTTTAGCTAGGGAACCCAGTAAAAGGGAAGCAATCGGGAAGTCGCCTATATACCGGCAGCCGGCTTCCCGACTGTCTTATCCCGGCATGGGTGAAATGCCGGGCATCTAGATGTAGACGGCCGCAATTCCCCGACGCCGGGAGACCGGCGCCTGGCATCACGATCGTAGTGATGCTGGGCGTCGCGAGTGGACAGCCGCGGGGGGGAGGGTTAGGTTTACGGCTCCCTGGGGGTACTTAGGGTTAGGCACCCCCTGGGAGGGTTAGGCCAGGGGGAGGGAGGGTTAGGGTTGGGCACCCCCGGGGGGGACTTAGGGTTAGGCACCCCCCCGGGGGACTTAGGTTTAGGTAGCGGGGAAGGGGAGGTTAGGGTTAGGCACTTAGAGGGGGGATTAGGGTTAGGCACTTGGGGGGGAAGTTAGGGTTAGGCACCCCTAAGGAGGGTTAGGGTTAGGGGGGTTAGGTTAGTGGATACTTACCTATCCACAATCGGGATTTCCAGCGCTGTCAGGCTTCCGCTGCGTCGCACTCTGCTCCTGTCGGGCTGCCGCTGACGGGAATTGAACCGCCGGCCATGCGGCCAGCGGTATTTCATACCCATTCCCAGTGAAAGGTCTCCCCTGGCTGTGGCATTATCCCCTCTGCTAGAAAGGGTCCGGTGCTGGTTCTGGAATTTACAGGGGAACCCTACACATTTTCCCCCTGTATTTCCAGAACCAGGACTGGCTCGGGAGCCCAGTGCTGGTTGCACTAAATACAGGGAACCCCTACATCATTTGTCCCCTGTATTTTGGCAACCAGGACTGGTTCTGGAAAGCCCGGTGTTGGTTGTGCTTAATACAATGGACCCTCTATGTCTTCTTCCCCTGTATTTAGCACAACCAGTACTGGGGCTCCAAAACCTGGTGGTGGTTGTTCTTCTGGTGGGGGGGACAGCTTTTTTTTTTTTTAAACGTTTTAATTTTTTCTCATCACAGCAGCACAGATGGATCTCATTGATCCACCCGTGCATCTTTGTTTATTTTTGTAACACACAGATGCAGGCATCACGGATCTCCCTAATCCGAGCCTGCATCTGTCTGCTGCCACCCGCACCGACGCTAACCCGAGCACCTAACCTGGGTCCCCACCAAAGCTAATGCCAGCTACACCCCCCCCTTCCCCGGATGTCAGCCGCAGCTAACACTCGCTTTCTTCCCCCAAGTTCCATTACCACTACCGCCCACAAAGGACAATCACCTTGATACTCCCAGGTGAAGCCAGGCACACCACCCTGCTGGAGGCACCTACTGAGACTGTGCAACAAGTTGAAGATCCCTATCTATATAAAGGGGCATTTGTGAGGTAATAGTTTAACAACTGTCTCACTTTCTCAATTACCTGAATCCCAAAAGCACCCTGGAACAAGAGCTACCTAATAAAACAAACGCCATATGTAAATTTACCCTCTGTCCTGAGTTATGCTTTCCCAAAAATCCCCAATAATTGAGTTGCCAAAAAAAGTTTTTTTGCCCTGAAATTTGGCATGCAGCATCGAGTGACAGTTCTACCCGTCCATGCCAAATTTCAGCTTGGTACCTCCAATAGCTTTTGAGTTGTTGCCCCTTAAACACCCTGCCCCCCTCTCTGGAATTCTCTATGGGAGAATGCCGTTTTTATTCAGCCTTAATATAAGGGCATGACTGTGCCCTTATAATGAACAGTATTGTTGGTAACAATATTAGTCTAACAATTGAGTGATAATGCTTAGTAGCTTAAATGTAGTCTCAGTTGCAATAGAGAATTGTTTATAAATCTTTGAATGTTAGGTGCAGGGTGTGTGAGTGGGTGCAGGCTGTGCGGTGCAGGGGGCGGCCCACACCGCACACCCTGAACCCATATAGTCTTTATATTTGAGAACTAGTATTATGTAATAACAAGGAGCACAAAAAAATATCAAGATATCAAAAAGATATTTAATATATAAAAGACATAAAGCTATAAACACATTCATAAAAATAAAATACCAAATTGCACAATAAATATTAATATACGTTTAGAGACATACTAATTATATCCTCAAATATAGTTAATAACATATGCTAAAAAATTAACTCCGTCTAATAAAAGCCCAATTTTGGGGGCAGCCAATAAGTATTCTTTTCAGACAAAATAGTGTTCAGTTGCCTTTAAGTGGATAGTCTTATCCTTCTCTCCAGAGAAAGAATAGAAACAATTTCACCAGCTGTGTTAGAACTCCACTCTCCTTATGTTTAGTGTCCTTAAATAAATCCATGTTTGCAACCCATAGATAGCAAAAGATTTTAAAGTTATAAGTCTTGTCCGTGTTTGTATTTGCTCGCAGAATACGTATGGCTGAAACCTTCGCTTTTATTGTTCAAAAGACATGTTAGCCCCAATTAAACAATTGTTCTATTTGTTTGTCTCCCCACAAATTTTCTGTGGTTCATTTCTTTATTTAAATTTGCTTACGTATGTCACTGCATCAAGCCTATCATAACTCTCAAGAGATTTCTGGCCCTGTCGAACACATGACTCCTACACTATCCAATAGAATTTGTCCTGTTAATTTCCCAAATACATTAGCTAATCAAATTTTTTTGGGGTGCTTTATTAAAAATATTTAGCCAAAAAAACACCATTGCCATCATGAGATCCGCCGCATTCACCAGGCGCGAACTGCTGGTGCTGACGGAGGTGATGGACAGGCGGATCACCAGTCAGCCTCCACCCATCTCAAATAGGCGAAAGCGTTCCGCATATGCGGAGGTACGTCGCCGCCTGCGCTCCTTCGGCTCACGCCGACATATTGGCCAGCTGGAGCGCAGGTGGTCGGACCTGCACCGGCGGACGCCCCGCTTGCTGGCATGCTTTCGCATGCAGATTGCAGAAAGTAAGTTTTCTGGACTGTGGTTTTCAAGTTTATCTTGTGGGCCCTAACTGCGTGTGCATGTTTTCATGTCTGTCCTATTGAGTCATTGTAGTCATATCTGCATGTGCATGTTTTCATGTCTATCCTATTGAGTCATTGTAGTCATATCTGCATGTGCATGTTTTCATGTCTGTCCTATTGAGTCATTGTAGTCATATCTGCATGTGCATGATTTCATGTCTGTCCTATTGAGTCATTGTAGTCATATCTGCATGTGCATGTTTTCATGGCTGTCCTATTGAGTCATTGTAGTCATATCTGCATGTGCATGTTTTCATGTCTGTCCTATTGAGTCATTGTAGTCATATCTGCATGTGCATGTTTTCATGTCTGTCCTATTGAGTCATTGTAGTCATATCTGCATGTGCATGTTTTCATGTCTGTCCTATTGAGTCATTGTAGTCATATCTGCATGTGCATGTTTTCATGTCTGTCCTATTGAGGACAGACAAGACGCCGGTCCCGGCCCCTCTCTCCAACCCCCAATTCCTCAATTACCCCCTCCTCCCCAGACCCTGTGGCCGAGATTTCAGGTCTACTTCCCCTCCAGCCCAATTCCCCCTCTCCTCCATCCGTCCCTCCTCCAAATACCCCCTCCCAGGATTCCTCAAACACCCTGCCCCTAGGTTTGGGGAATGTAGCCACCTCCGAGGTGGTCCAGGGAGTGGCTTCTGGCTCTGGCGTTTTGGAGTACGGTATGTTTTTAAATTTTCTTTTGGGCACCACAAACTGTTTGTATGTAATCATGTGTCGTCCCCATTTTTGTTAGCTTTCTGTCGCCTTAGGGTATTTTTGGGGGTTGTCTTTACCTGTTCCTGCTGATGTCACCATACACATATCACACCTGTGTGCATTTTTTTAGGGCCCTTGTATTTTTTGGCCTACGACATTTTGGGGTGCTGGGTTTTATCCGTGTAATGTTTTTTTTGCCCACAAGCTTTTAAGTTTTGGTTTGCTTGTTTTGTGTTTTTTTAGAATGTTGCTTCATTATCAATTTATTAATCCCCAAACTTTTGTCACCCACAGAGGAACAGAGGCGTCGGGCACAAATCTTTCATTGTGTGGCCCGTATGCGGGAGCAGGTCACCGGGCTTCTGCAGGGCCTTGACCATCTGTTGGTCCTCCTTAGGAATTAGTTTTTTTTTTTTTTCTAATTGTTTCATAATAAATCAGTTTTAATTTAAGCTCTGTCTCATGCGTTTTTCAGTAAATCCAAGATTCTTTACACTGACATAAGTAGACTCTTCAAGCAAGGATTGCCACAGAATCTCACTACAGATTGTGTGTTGTATTTTGAATGCAAACAGGCACAAGAAACACCTCCCAGTACCAATGTCATTTTCCTTTTTTGTGGTGGTCAACATGATAGTTTACACCATTTTTCAGGTTCCTATTTGGTGGCCAAACTGCTTAGAACAATCTTACGAAGGCAACTGATTGTACAGGATTCCTTGGTGTGTTGGTTAGTACCCCGAAAACATATTACATTTTAGCTCCACTTGCTTCATTACTGGGTTACCCCTTAGGTAAAATTAACGTTTGGGAGTTTGTTTACACTTGCTTCTAACGTGCCCAAAAAGGAAACAAATTACACTCTCCAAATATTTATTCACAACAGAAATCAAAATACAAAGTGGTCACTCACAAACAAAACACACAGTGATAATCAGAAATACACCACATACCAAAAACACGAAACAAACACACAACAAATCAAGAACTGGTTGACGAAGGTCCATGCCCACATGATTTCAAAAATATGGCGTTGCAATATTGGTGTAAGAATATATTCCAGAAGTTTCCACATAAAGGTTTTTGAAGGGTAGCAGGAAGTAGTCATCGTGGGAGTGCCAAAGATTATGCAAACAAACAGAAGATGGTGCAAGAATTAATATCAAAAAAGATGAACGCTAAAAAACCGTAACACATTGGGTATACACACTGTTGTTTGGTCAATAATTACCTAAAATATCGGGCCACCACATCATCGTGTATGGCCCCCCCACATACTGACCTCCGACCAACCTCGGGGGGGCCATCCTCAGGTAAGGCATCCTCTGGCTGCATTGGAACACCACTCCTTATGGCGATGTTGTAAAAGATCCCACACAGGACCACAATTTTCGAAACCATATCCGGCAAATACATGAGCTCGCCACCAGAGCGGTGGAGGCATCTGAATTGGCCTTTTAAAAGGCCGATACAGCGCTCCACCACTTGCCTGGTGGCTGTAAGTGCGGTATTAAACTCACTTTGTGGACCTGGTGTGGGAGCCAAATAAGGAGTGAGCAGCCAGGGCATGCAAGGGTATCCACTGTCTCCTGTGAAAAAGAATAGACAACATCAGGATAACTGTGTATCAAGCTTAACATTGTTATGTACTAAAGGTCTACACTTACCCAGAAGCCACGCATCACCAGCTTGGAGGTTGTTTAATTTGTGCCATATCCCTGATTGCCGGATGACGAAGGAGTCATGTGCACTTCCTGGTAATTTTGCATTCAGGGACAGGATCTGGAGGGAGGCATCACATACCACCATTACATTCAGGGAGTGATAGTGTTTATGGTTGCGAAATATTGCCTCCAGCCGTGCTGGAGGCTGAAGTGGTATGTGAGTACCATCCACAACCCCTATGATGTGTGGGAAGCCAGCTATTTGGTAAAAATTGGCCTTGGCCACACTAAGGGCACCCATATCCAAAGGCATTTTAATAAAATGATGGAGGTGCTTGAAAAGTGCCTCCATCACTGCCCTCAGGATCCGGGAAAAGGAGGATTGTGAGATGCCCGCCACTATTCCCACCGTTGTTTGAAATGATCCTGAGGCACAGAAATGTAACACCGCCATAAATTGCGTAAGTGGTGGTATTGCTGTTGGACTGTCAATTTGCCGCTCAAGATCACTCTCTATTAATGAGAGAGTGTCTATGATGATTTTGGGAGGAAGACGGTAGCATCTTAAAACCTCATCATCGGGCATTCCAAAAAGGGTGACACGTGTTCTAAATATCTGGGGCCTTGCACGCCTACGATGCCTACGCCTGGGACGAGATTGAGGTTGGTCGGCTTCCGGGAGCATGGCCAGAACAATCTGCCCAAGATCAACCTGAAATGGCAAGATTGGAATGTAAGGCTTTGGACCCACCCCAAAAGAAAATTAAGAACAACTTAGCTTGATGATACCATCCATTGCTGCTTACATGCCGGGGTATTGTCATGATACGTCCAAACTGAAATTAATCCCAAAAATAATTTGAAAAATTTTAGTCTGTGCATTTATGTTTCTAAATTTTTTGCTAGACAAAACTTAAAATATGCGAAACACACATTTGGCCAAAGAGCAAAACGACATTGCACACAGTACATCAAAATGGGTTGAAATGTAAGCCAAAAAAGCGAAAGGGCAACCACAAAAAATTTAACAGGATTAATAAGCATTTAAAAATGCGCTAATTAGTTCGCAAATACAAGTCACTATACAAACAGAGAAAAATGCGCTAATTAGTTCGCAAATACAAGTTAATAAACAAACAGAAAAATGCGCTAATTAGTTCGCAAATACAAGTCACTATACAAACAGAGAAAAATGCGCTAATTAGTTCGCAAATACAAGTCACTATACAAACAGAGAAAAATTTGCTAATTAGTTCGCAAATACAAGTCACTATACAAACAGAGAAAAATGAGCTAATTAGTTCGCAAATACAAGTCACTATACAAACAGAGAAAAATGAGCTAATTAGTTTGCAAATACAAGATAAAAAAAATGGACTTACCAAGAGCAAATATCTAAGATTCCAAATCAAAAGGTCTTTGGGTCCGAAATTAAAAAAATGCTAAAAGATAAGAAATTATGGATCCAAAAATTAAAAACAAGAAGAAACACAATGAGACAACAATTGAACCAAAGTTAGACTTCACAAAACTTACCAAATCAAGAAACGAGTCCAAAAAAAAAAAAAGCGAACGGAAAATAAAAACTCAAATCTAGCAACCAAAATAAACTCCAAACGCCAACTCCTTTATCCGCAAACAAGAAACTCCAACCAAGGTAACCTCCAACAATCCAAAAACGCCACCTCGACTCAAGACACACCAAGCCATAAATAGTGTTTCGTTTCCCGCACAAATTAAGGAGGGATCATAGGAACGCACAATCAATGATGCGGCCGCAAAATAAGGACGCATGTATAAATACGTCACGAAAACACATTTAAATTCTGGTGTATTTCTTGTTTGGACCTCAGACATGGCTACAGACCAGGGAAACAATGGCCAAGAGTCAGGCGGTAAGTCTTTCATGCATTTTGTATCAATGATTAATTTGAAACATAAGATTGGGCAAGTTGTGAATTAGAGAAATCTGAATATTTACACAAATAGTTGAGGAGGATGACATGGAAGAGGCTGCTGGGCCCAGTATTCCGGCCAAAGCTGCAAAAAAAAAAAGGCAGCCACATTTCACAAGAAAGGAGATGGAGGTTTTGATTCAGAAGTGTGTGGACATCCTGCCACAGGCAGACAGGAATATGAGTACAAGCCAGAAGTGGAGAATGTGGGAAGAGGTAGCCGTTGCTGTCAATAGGGTGGGTGATTATGTCCGTCTAGCCCGGGATGTCAAACGGCGGTAAGTAAACACTTGCCCCCCCTAAAAACAAACACCATTTTAAACAAAAGGATAATGGCTTCCATTTTATCCCACAGATGGGGCGACTTCAAATATCGCCTAAAGCAAAAACTCGCGGACAGGGCTAGGCATGCAAGGGGGACAGGTGGGAGTCCCACCCCTGTGTCATTGGAGTTGACGGATTTAGAAGAGATGGCACAGGGGTGTGTGCAGCCTGTGGAGGTGTTTGGCATGTCCAACATGGATACGGACATGCCAGACTTTGCGGCTCCTCATGTTGTCCCAGGTAAATCTTGTGATGTCACCAACTCTGAAATGTTAGTGGGCCAATATGTAGATTCTAATGTGAGTCTTTTCTCATTTTTCCTAACAGAGACACAGGCGGATGAGTCTGCTCCAGAGGGGAGCCTTGGCTGCCGAATTTCTGCTGGCTCTGCAGGGGAGGAACCAGTACATCCGGCTGAGGACCCTGCAGAAGCCAGTCCAGGGCAATCCCCCTCGCAGGCAGTGGCCCTCCTCACAGAACTCAGTTTCAAATCGGATTTCCATACGGAGATTCTGCAGAGGATGGACGCCAGTCTGCTACGGTTGGCTGAGGCCCTGGAGCAAAATGCTGCGGCCACCGTGACCATTGGTCAGGCCCTGGTGGAAAATACCAGGGCCAACATCCGCATCGCCAATGCCCTGGAGCAGCTCGTTCGCCAGCACATGGTGGAGCCGACCTCCCTTCCTGCCGGAACATCAGGATCCTCCACCTCTGGCACAACATCAGCCAATCCTCCAAATGTGCCTAGCCCTGTGCCTAGTCCAGAGGCTACAACATCTGCTTCTGGACAGGCAAGCCCGATGACATCCCGGACCCGGTCTGGCGCCCTCCCTCCCCCAGCCAAATGGGTGAAAAAACGGTGAAAGCAATGGCGACTTTTCCCACACTCCTTCTGTGCTTGGCTCATATTCCTTTCTGGTCAAAACTTCCCTCTCCTTTCTTGTGAATTGTTTTTAATTTTGTGTTCTACATTTCATAAATCTTTTATTTTGGCCCAATTATTGTAACTTTGGAAATGAACCCTGCAAAAAAACTTTGGCCAAAAATTTTAGAATTGTGAGTTTTTCTTTGAGCAATAAAAAAAAATAAAAAAACTGACATTGTATTCTCACATTATTGTCACAATGGATTACATTTAATCCTGGGCCAAAAGGCACAAACTGGCAAGAACCACATTTTACATGCCCCCCCAAAAAAGGGCTCTTTAAGGAACGTTTCAAATTTAACATAACGAGGCAAATTCAACAGGCCAAAAGAAAAAGGGAAAAACCAAAAAAACATGATGACATTATTGTTACAATAGGCCCTAACCAACAAATTGAGCCACAAAGAAACTACCACAAATGTACCTAAACTGATTGTGTAATCATCACATTAGCAGCTATGATTTCCACCTGCGTACGCTTTTGTGCTAACACAAAAAACTACTTTCAATACACATACCAAGCCGGTTTTCAATCCACCACTAATTGCTGTTCAGACCACCCGCGATTAATCGCAGCAACATCGAGGAGTGCCGGGATGGAGGTGAAGGCCATCGCCAATGTGGTCGAGTAATCCAGACCCTAAGCTGTGCGAGCATTTTGAAGGGAAAGAGGATCATCCAGTGATGTATGAGTCGGTCCGTACACATTTTACTCTCGCATCTGCTAATGTATGTACGCCCCAAAAACGCCTCGCCACGCCTGCGTTTTTCCATCTCCACCCCCGTCAACACCCAAAAACGCCCAGTTCTGTCAATCACATTTGACAGGTCACTTCCTGTACGCTATTTGACAAACGAGACCAAAAAAACTTGCAATCTACCGTACGCACATGCGCAGTGTTACACCGACGCATGCGCGGTTAGTCAACATCGGAACGCAACGAGCGTACTGCTGTTTGCGAGTGGCTCTGAATGAGGGCCTTAGTTTCTTACCACTGCCGCTGTTGGAAGCAGTGCGGGTTCTGCTTAATCAGTCTCCACTGTTCCATGAAGTATGGGCTGCCGCTGATGAAGGCAGTCAAGGCTCTGCTGAAGCAGCTGCCACTGTTCCGGAATGCAGGCTAACAGTGGAGAAGAGTGGCCTGTCCGTTGCCGATGGAGTGCTGCTCTTCATCGCTGGCCCAGTGAAGCAGAGCAGCAAAAAGCACTGGGAAAATGGTGCATGCGCTGTACTGATGTCCCCGGGAAAATGGAATGCACTGTACTGATGTCCCCAGGAAAATAGCATGCACAGTAGAATCTGGCACAAAGCCAGAATCTACTGCACTCGGCTGACCGCCAAGGCACCGCTAAAGAGAGGATAGGGCCCGCATTGAGTCTGCACACGGGTCCCCTCCTCTCTTAAAATGCCCTGTTTAGATGGTATAATCTGGTGCAGCTGTCTGTGTGCTTAATATTATGTTGTATTATGCAGGTCACTTGCTAGTAACAAATATGCTATCCACTAAAAATATCCCTAGATATTGCATTTTGCCTTACAGTTTGTATACTCTACTATATAATAGAAGAGGAGGTGGCTACTAGCCACTCTCTGATGGCTAGTTGGGGTATATAATTTGGTCAATTCACTGAGGATTTGAGAAAATCACTTAGTTGGTATTATTTCAAATTTGTTATCACCTCAATGATACTTGAATATAATACAATTAGGAGAAGATCAAAGGTGATAAACACAGGTCAATAAAACAGGCAGGAAATAACAATCCAAACAAATAGTTCAAAACAAAGGGAATATGTTCCAAGGTCTGTCAAAGCAACTCCTTCCTCTCCCTCAAGATAACTCCAAGTCATAGAATGGAATATATAAAAAATAAAAGCAAAACATAACACAAATGTGAAGTACTGATAAATCAAATAAATAAGTACCCCTTGTGTTTGAAAAAATGAATAAATGATGGTGGGGGTGGTACTTCTATAATCCAAGATGTACACCAAACAGAAAGAAAAGGGTCTTGCCACCAATATAGTCTAAAATTTGGCGTACCGAAAACTCACATGAGGAGTACGTGGAGAATACACATAAAGGTTCCTTTAAAGAAGCTTCACCACATGAAAATCACATAAGATTAATGATATAGGGCGTACACAACTCACATGTTAGATGGTTGGGATCCACACATAAAGGTTTCTTTATACTTGTTAACACTTTCTCACATATCACACATAGAGCTTCATCAAAAAACAATAGTATTTTATTCAAAGTAAAAAGTATATTTAAAAATATATATTGAGATCATTTTGGAAAAAATCCAACAACACAATTTAAAACAGAGTCCAGGGTTAAATGTGGAGTGAAAAAGAAAATATGCAATAGTATCACATTACAGGAAAAAAGATCCGGACTTATACCTCAATGGGAACCATTGCAGTAGGCAGATGGAGTTCATTAAAGTAGGCACGTATGCCTCAAAAAATCATCTGTTATTGTGATGATCACTGGTGGCTTATTTTATTCTGTGTGGGACTCCAGCCTCAGTTGTCTTTATAATGCTATGTCATTTCCCTTCAGGTTAGCACTCAACTCCGTTATCAGCATTAGTTTCTTTACCACTTAAAAAACACTTTGCTGTGCCCAAGTTTTCTCCTGGAGATTGTGTCTGGCTTTCTACTAAGAATCTAAGACTTAAAGTGCCTATCATGAAATTTGCTCACCCGTACATTGAACCCTTTCAAATTGAATGGGTCATTAATCCTGTGGCCTGCAAGTTCCATCTTCCACCTAATCTGCAAATTCCTAATTCTTTTCATGTTTCTTTGCTCAAACCTTTAATTCTCAATCGATTCCATGTCAAGTTACCCAAGACCCCACCAGTGCAGACTTCCCATGGAGTGGAGTTCGAAATTGAGAAAACTTTAGATTCACATTGGCATTAATGACACCTGCAGTATCTTATCGACTGGAAGGGATACGGCCCAGAAGAAAAATCTTGGTCAAGAACATCTGATGTCCATGCTCCCATATTGGTGTGAAAATTCAATTTGAGACAGAGACCCAGTGGGTATCCGGAGACCACCCTAAAAAGGGGGGGTACTGTCAGGACCTGGGCTGCCGGATTACAGCAGATAGCCCACACCACCCAATCAGGTTCTGGCACACAGTCCTGTTTGCCCGCTCTCCTCACACCTGTAAGTGAAGTCTGGTGCATGGTTCATTCTAGCGCTGCCAAGGAGGTTAGTGTTCAGCTCCGTTATCAGCATTAGTTTCTTTACCACTTACCTGCATGACACTGCTGCATGATATCCACGCTGGGTTCTCAGGGCCATGGGAGCAATCCATCAAGGACTGATCACCTGGCAATGCATCTACCAATCCTATTCAGTCCTTGGGATATTGACTAATCAGCAGCAGGCACTGGGTATATAAACCCTTCCTGGACATTCTGTCAGTGTCTGTGCAACATCTCCTAAGATTTCCTTTTGGCTCCTATTGGATCTACATTTGTTCCTGACCTAAGTGAACCTTTGCTGTTGTTTGTCTGAACCCAGTTCAGTACTACTAAGCAAGCTTCCAAGCAATCGTTCAATTGAACATAGCTCCTTATTTCTTGTTTAAGGAACTTTTGGTATTTATTTACTGTGTCTTCTCAGTAAGGACTCTGCCTCTGCTACCAGGGCTCACACAGCTTTTCTACATGAAGACTTCATTGTCTACAGTACAGTATATTCTTCAGTACTTCTGACTACGGACTCCTGCTGTTCACCTCTGAGTTCAAGTTCCAACATCTGAACCTAAGTCTCATGCTGTTATGCAACCTAATAAAGTTCAATACTATATCCTGACCACCTTGTATCCAGTTCCTGCTTTAACACAGTCTGCCCTCATCTATTGTTCCTGTGACCTGCTTTCCTGGCTCTGTGTTGTCCTATGAGGAAGACTTATCTCAGACCTCCTCTGTTTGTGCTGCTAGTATCCCAGTCTGTTAAGCCTGGTCCATCATAGGAGGCCAGTTTTCCTAGAGTCGTGACAGTTTGCACAGACCAGATGATTCCTGATCAGGATCAGGCTTCTGGGGTTCAAGTCCTGCAAAATCTCGCAGTCAGACTAGAGGCACAGGAAAACACTCAGACGCAAGTGCTTCAATGCCTACAGGATCTTTTGGCTCGTCTAGATCATCTCCAAGTAGTTCCATCACCAGCAGCTACTGCCCTCTCAGTCACCATACCAAGCCCTTTGAGATCTTCGGTATCTCAATTATGCCATCTGACTCCAAGCCATTTTGATGGCAATCCCAAGCATTTTTGTGGGTTCCATAACAAAAGGGAGGTCTACTTTGAACTACTTCCACAAAAGTTTCCATCTCCCAGAGCTAAAGTGGCGTATATCATTTCCCTCTTGGCTGGGACTGCATTAGATTGGGTGTCTCCTCTGTGGGAGTGGAATGATCCGTTGGTTACCAATTATCAAGAATTCATCTGATCTTTCAAGAGGATTTTTGATGAGCCAGGCAGGTCAGTGGCGGCTCCAGTTGACATACTTCGAATAAAACAAGGCTCTGGTCCGGTGGGCGAATATGTTGTCCAATTCCAAACTGTGGCAGCTGAATTACAGTGGAATAATGAGGCCTTGAAAGCCACCTACTGGAATGGCCTGTTGGATAAGCTCAAGGACGACTTGGTCACACAAGATTTTCCTGATAATTTGGATCATCTAATATCCCTCATTAATAAGATTGATCTTCACATGTGTGAACGTGAAGTTGAAAACATCTGCAGTGATCGTTATAGACCTCATCCTTTACCTCAGTCTTGCGTCATCCATTCAGGAGTCGACAAACCCATGCAAATTAATCATTTCAGGTTGTCGGAAGAAGAGAAACAATGTCAAAGACAACAAAATTTATGTCATTACTGTGCGTCCTCCGAGCACTTTTTGAATAAATGTCCTCGTAGACCGGGAAATGGACAAACCTAGGCAGAAAGGGGGAGGTCAGACTAGGGGTTCTCTCCGCATCTTCCCCAAATCAAGGTGGTTATTTCCCTGTCTTCATAGAAGTTGGTGATTCCCAGTTCCTAGAGTACATTGCTTTGATTCTGGTGCTGCTGGTAACTTTATCTCCTCGTCAGTAGTGCAACAACTGGCTGTTCCTATCTGCAACCTGCCTCGTCCTATTACTCTCATTGCTGTGAATGGAACTCAAATAGAAAAATAAACTGTTTCTCATGTTACTAGACTCCTCAAGGTGAAGATTGGTGCTTTACATATGGAGCAAGCAGAGTTCTTAGTAATTCCAGCCATTACTCATGAAGTTGTTTTGGGTATGCCGTGGCTGCATTGGCATAATCCTCATATTAATTGTGCTAATGCTCAGATTCTCTCTTGGAGCACCTATTGCCAACAGCACTGCTTAAATCAAGTGGTTTGACTTGCAGACACCAAGACTAATTCCTTGAATACACTTCCTCCACCATATCATGAATTTTCTGATGTCTTTTCTGAGCAGGCAGCTGACCAGCTTCTGCCCCATTGTCCCTGGGACTGTCCTATTGATCTAATATCTGGGAAAGTTCCCCACAGAGGTTGCATTTATACTCTTTCTGTTCCTGACACTCAGTCCATGTCTGAATATATAAAAGAAAATCTACGGAAAGGATTCATTCGACCATGTTCCTCCACTGCTTGGGGGGGCGTTTGTAAAGAAAAAAAGATGGTGGACTCCTCCCTTGTATAGATTTCAGGGGCTTAAATTATATAACAATAAAGAACAAGTATCCATTGCCCCTCATCACCGAGCTCTTTGATAGGGTTAAAGGAGCAAATGTCTTCACCAAATTGGATCTTAGAGAAGCTTATAATTTAATCAGAGTCAGAGAAGTGGACGAGTGGAAAACCGCATTTAATACATGTTATGGGCATTATGAAAACCTTGTGATGCCCTTCGGGCTATGTAATGCTGCGGCAGTGTTCCAGGAATTTGCAAATTTAATTTTCCGTGACATCTTGTATCGCTACATCATCGTTTATCTGGATGATATTGTTATTTTTTCACGTGATCTCAACAGTCATCGCCAACATGTTAAAGAAGTCTTGCTCCATTTATGTGCTAATAAGCTCTATGGGAAAATATCATAATGTGTCTTTGAAGTTCCTACTATATCTTTTCTTGGATATGTGATCTCTGGCTCTGATCTACACATGCATCCTGAAAAACTCAAGGCCATTCAAGAATGGGTTCTACCTACTGTACATCTTTAAAAGCAATCCAAAGATTTCTGGGGTTCTCAAATTATTACAGAAAATTCATCAAGTCATTTTCTTTCATTGTGGCACCCATCTCAGCATGACCAGGAAAGGAGCCAATCCCGCTTATTGGTCTCCGGAAGCCCTTTCTGCCTTCCACACCCTTAAGCAAGCCTTGTTTTCTCACCTATTCTATTGCAACCTGATCTAGAAAAAACATTTGTGCTGGAGGTTGATGCATCGGTTTACGGAGTCTTGTCGCAGACATCCTCCGATGGGAGACTCGTGTCCTGTGGTTTCTTTTCCTGTAGGTCTTCTCTAGCTGAGAAAAACTACTCCATCGGGGATCAAGAGCTATTGTCCATCAAGCTTGCCCTGGAGGAGTGGAGATATTTAATGGAAGTAGCAAAACATCCCATAACTATTTATACTGACCACAAAAATCTACTGTACTTAAAATCTGCTCATTGCATGAATCCTCGTAAGACCCGCTGGGCACTTTTTTTTCTCCTTTTGATTTTGTTCTCAAGTATCGACCAGGATCCTTGAATGGTAAAGCTGACACTCTCTCCAGGTCAATGGTAAAAGAGAATGAGCAAGCATCTGAGCCGAAGTATCCGATCATCAATCCACTGGATTTTTCCACTACCTCTACATCTTCAATTAGTCCCCGAGGTAAAACCTTTGTCGCACTAGATAAAACAAGTTATCTTGGGCACACAATTCTCAATTTTCTGGCCACTCTGGTGTCCGTAAGAGTTACTCTCTTCTCCAGCATAATTATTGGTGGTATTCAATGAAGAAAGATGTACACAAGTTAATTGGTTCTTGTCCCAAGTGTGTACAACTTAAGACCTCATGCCAATTTCCTGTGGGCTTGCTCCATCCTTTGTCAATTCCTGTTAGACCCTGTTTCCATCTTTTGATGGATTTTACTACAGATCTTCCTGAGTCCAAAGGTAACACAGTCATCTGGGTAGTAGTGGATCGATTCATTAAAATGGCTCATTTTTCTCTGTTACCACGTATACATTCAGCTGCCGTGTTGGCACAGATTGTTATACAAGAAATCTTCCATCTGCATGGACTACCTCAAGAAATAGTATCCAACCATGGAGTCCAATTTGTAGTCCACTTTTGGAGATCCCTATGTTCTGTCATGCAGATTAATTCACATTTTGCCTCAGCCTACCATCCCCAATCAAACGGCCAGAACAAGATAGTCAATCAGGACTTAGAGACATTTCTCAGAATTTATTTGTCTTTCTCCTAGGACAACTGGGCAGACCTATTGCCATGGGCAGAATTCACTCACATCTTCCACTATAATTCTGCTACAGGAGAAAGTCCTTTTTTTTGTCAACTATTGTTTACCTCCATACATAGCAGAATTCCAGTTCTCACCAATAGTGGAAGTTCCAGTTGCCAATGTGGCTCTCCAGCACTTCTCACAAATTTGTAGGCGAGTTCATCAATCTCTTAAAAAAGCTTCATATAACTATAAAGTTTTTGCTGATAAAAAATGCTTTGCTGTGCCCAAGTTTTCTACTGGAGATCATGTCTGGCTCTCTACTAAGAATCTAAGACTTAAAGTGCCTATCATGAAATTTGCTCACCCGTACATTGAACCCTTTCAAATTGAACGGGTCATTAATCCCGTGGCCTACAAGTTCCATCTTCCACCCAATCTGCAAATTCCTAATTCTTTTCATGTTTCTTTGCTCAGACCTTTAATTCTCAATTGCTTCAATGTCAAGTTACCCAAGACCCCACCAGTGCAGACTTCCCATGGAGTGGAGTTCGAAATTGAGAACAGTTTAGATTCACGTTGGCATTAATGACACCTGCAGTATCTTATCGACTGGAAGGGATACGGCCCAGAAGAAAGATCTTGGTCAAGAACATCTGATGTCCATGCTCCCAGTTTGGTGCAAAAATTAAATTTGAGATTCCCTTAGAGACCCAGTGGGTATCCGTAGATCACCCTAAAAAGGGGGGTACTGTCAGGACGTGGGCTGCCGGATTGCAGCAGAGACCCTGGATAGCCTCACATCACCCGATCAGGTTCTGGCACACAGTCCTGCTTGCCCGCTCTCCCCACACCTGCAAGTGAAGTCTGGTGCATGGTTCATTCTAGCGCTGCCAAGGAGGTTAGTGCTCAGCTCCGTTATCAGCATTAGTTTCTTTACCACTTACCTGCATGACACTGCTGCACGATATCCACGCTGGATTCTCTGGCCCTTGGGCACAGCCATCTTGGATTGATCACCTGGTACTACATCTACCAATCCTATTCAGTCCTTGGGAGTATGGACCAATCAGCAGCAGGCACTGGGTATATAAACCCTTCCTGAATATTCTGCCAGTGTCTGTGCAACGTCTCCTAAGGGTTCCTTTTGGCTCCTGTTGGATCTACGTTTGTTCCTGACCTACGTGAACCTTTGCTGTCATCTGTCTGAACTCAGTTCAGTACTACTAAGCAAGCCTCCAAGCCATCGTTCAACTGAGCATAGCTCCGTATTTTTTGTTTAAGGAACTTTTCTTTTTTATTTACTGTGTCTACTCCGTAAGGACTCTGCCTCTGCTACCAGGGCTCACCCAGAATTTCTATGGGAAGACATCAGTGTCTACAGTACATATTTATTCCTCAGTACTTCTGACTTTAGACTTCTGCTGTTCACCTCTGAGTTCAAGTTCCAACATCTGAACCTAAGTCTTCTGCTGTTATCTAACCTAATAAAGTTGCATACTTTATCCTGACCACCCTGTATCCAGTTCCAGTTTCCACACAGTCCGCCCTCATCTATTGTTGCTGTGATCTGCTTTCCTGGCTCTGTCATTCTATCTCAGACCTCCTCTGTTTGTGCTGTTGGTATCCCAGTCTGTTAAGCCTGCTCCATCACAGTAGGCCAGTTTTCCTAGAGTCATGACAGTCACTCTCTCATCTCAACTTTTGAGCTGTTAATGTAATAATCTTCTCTACTTCTCCTTTCCTTAGAGCTGCATGTATGTTAGTCCCTCTTTTGATAACCTAACACTGTCAGTAATTGGGTTTCTATAACAAAGTCTCTTTCTGCCCTTTATACTTAACTGACGGTTTTTCTAGCAAAACCGGTCAGAAATTGCCAGATCCGCAGGAGAATCCAGGGAGTCAGAAGAGATCTGTTCTCCACATGTGTACAACATATTTTCTCTTCAAAAACACTGCAGGGTGGCGCGGTTGCACATTCTCAACTGAATCACAGCTGGTTGCATTCGCATCCCGTACGACCACGTCAGTTAAGTGGTTAAAGGTTCAGAAGACCCCTACGATGCATGTGTTACAGAGTATATGCACATAGATGCTGTTGTAATTGGGACTGATGATATGACATATGGGGTGGCAAAGTGATGACCATTCCTATGTGGTGACTGGGAGGTGGCCTGAGGTGAATGCAAAAAAAGTCTGTCTTGTGGGTGTGTTATGGGTGTGTTATGGGAGTGTCAGTGATAGCGGCTGCATTCTCAGATATAGAACCACAGCCACAGAGGCCCATGTACAGATGGAGAAATATTGCTCATGCCATAAGGCGGGTCCAAGTGTGGATGGTGCACCTGATGGTGGCATGTCAGCAATTACTGGCGGTGTTACAGAGTGCAGTGCTTGCACATTCAGATGCAGGCAACTACACCAAGGGAATGCTATAACTAGCATTTGCATATTCTCAGACGCAACGCCAGCACCAGAGTCAAGAGCATATGGATCAATCTCACAACTGTGGCAGTTGCAATAAACCCTTCACTAACAACATCAGCACAAACTGACAGTTGAGAGTAATATAAGTGCATTCTTCATGCTAATCATGCACCAGACTGGCAGTCTCAGTGTTTTCTCCCCCTGCGGACTTCCCTTTTTATTCCTTTAACCTTTTTTTTGTCTCTGCAGCCAATGTAGTCACTAGAAGCTGTTTTTTTTTATTTTTCGCACATGTGCACTTACAGTCTCCCACAAATAAAAAAGTAAGTATTGCTACTTGTTATAATACCTGTAAAAGTATTGGCTGACTCCTGGTCCCTGAAAATCTTTATGAAGTAAGTTATTTTGTATCACAAAACCGTCCCATGCTTCTTGAAAAAATTATGTATCCAGGGGGTTGAATAGGGCAATTGCCCCCACCCCTGTAACACTTCTCCCCTGCCCACCACTGCTGGCTACAATATAGAAGCACAGTGTCACATCAAAGAGAGAGTGGAGACTGCAGCTTCCCCTCACAGCCCAGCACAAGCTGCTGTGTGTTGGGCTGGGTAGAGTCTGGGAAGACTACTTCCATTGGGCAGCAATGGTCTTTGCTCTCTCCCTGCACAATGTACCATATTAACATATAGGCACACTGGGCTGTTGCCCAGGGTCCAACAATTCTAGGGACCTTTGAGCAGGGGCAGGCAGAGAAAGATGCTCCCCAGGCAATTTTATTGTGAATTACAATCAGAGGAGCCAGGCAGCATTACCTACGTACCTCCCTGCCTGCAGCCACAGAGCTGGATTAAGGAGGGGACACAGAAGGCACTTTCCCCTGGGCCCCTCTCTCTCAGGGGCCTCCCCATACTTTAATCACAGCTACAATGCAGAGCAGGAACTGCACTGTCAGTTGGATAAGAGCAGAGGAAGGTAAAGTCTGTATTCCTTACTTTATATCATGTTTTATGTTGAAATATTGATTTTGTAGAAAGTACCAATGCATATAAAGGATTTGTTTTATTGACCGCTTACTGTACACTTTTATTCCTGTGAATGGATGGGTAGGACCCCAGTGCATTGCTTTGCCAAGGGCCTACAATGCTGTTAAGATAGCCCTGGCTATTTAGTCACCAGTGGTGGTGCGCAGTGGAGAAGTATTCCTGGTGAGGGGGGGTTGTCACCCTGATGGCACCCCCTGGATAAGCCAGTGGATTTATCTGTTCAAAATTATATGCATGGTGACTTTGGTATTATAGGTCTTTATTGTTGTACTTTTGGAAATTCCCATTATATGTCAAACATCTGCTTGTTGTTCTTTCAACACTGTGCAGTTGACTAGTGACCTACGATTCAAATATTTTGATTGGGTAGACCTATCACTTCCATTCTTAAAGAGGGGGAGGTCAGGTACACTTTCTTTGGGTGTAGGGCAAAGTGATGTGTTATATGTGCTGGAGGGTGTTAAGTAAATATGGTTTGGACAACCACAGTATCCCGTTACATTTAGCATAGATTTCACAGGGATCAGACACATGAAGAAGAATTTGAGAGGTGGAGACAACACAAAAATCTTGAACATGGAATAGCTAAAATGGATAATTGCACTACAAACCCTCACACCAAAAGGACTGAATATAGACAACAAAATTAAGTCAGTTATCCTTATGTAATCACCCACCAGGGACCCTTTATCAATTACAACCAGATGCTTACTGCCACAACCCACCCAGCAGAGATTTATATTCCTGCTCCAGCAGTTCCACCCTGTACCACCCTTCCCCATTACAACTACACACTCCAGCACACCCTTTGCTGTCCCCACTTCCAAACTTTATATGGTCCACCACATCCCCATCACTTAACCCCCCCACACCACCCCCTTCACCATCAACAACTTCCCATGCCACATCACGAAAACCATCACATGATTGACAACCATGACAAATCCCCTCCCCTCCACCCCCTACACCAGTGGTTCCCAAACTGGGTGCCGTAGCACCCTTGGGTGCCTCAGGGCACTTGCAGGGGTGCCTTTGGTTGGACATATAGCACAAATAAAATAATCTTCAGTCAGTGTGATAGGCAAATCCAGTGCTGGCTGCTGCCAATCAAAAATATGTGGACAAAAAAAAGTGGAGCCCTGTCAACCACCACATGACTGAACCTAAGGGTGACTTATAAGCACAATTTACTTCATTTAAGTTTTGCTGAATTTCTCAATAAGACATTTTTGCTCCAGTGGTGCCGTGGAAAAAAAGCTGATACTCTAGGGCACCGTGATTCTAAAAAGTTTGTGAACCACACTGTCCCCTCACACTTACATGGCCCCTCTAAGTGCCCTCCCCATCCACAATACCCACTGCGCGCACCCCTTATACACCCCCATCCACCATCATGTGCCTTTGGTGACACAGGCATTTACCACCCACCATCCATATGTAGTCCAACCCATGTTCCTCCTACCATACCTACAGAACCTCCCCCACCGCTACACATACCACACCAAGCATTTACCTGCACCTACCCTATCCCTCCAGAATGCCCCACCCAGTAAACTAGATGCAACCCTTCCCTCCCCGCATGTACACAGGGAAGTTATCCACACCACACCCCGCATATCAGCCCAGAGGACACTTACCAGTCCTGATTCATATACCCGCCCCCTGCCCCTGAGACGCATCTCCACCATTCAACCACACACCCCCTTTCCAGTTGGCACTCCACTGCCTCATCAACACACCCATGCCCAGCAACTTACCCTGCTCACAGCCCCATCCCCCTCCCACCCACATCTCGGCCTGTCACCATCTCTTCCCCGTTCCCCCGGTCATGTTTTGTTTACACCACACACTCCAGCTTCCTCAGTGGCTAAGCATACACACACCATCCCCACCTCTCCATCCAGCTACTCCCAAAGCCCACTTGCACATGCCCAACCCCTGCATCACATGATCAACAGCAGCGAGGATTCCCATTGGCCAGCCCACATCTATGACCACACCCAGACCAGGAAGTGCAGTTTAAAACTCCAGCTATTCTAACACCTGTGATAGAAACACTGGTAAAGTGGTCAATGGCAGGTACATTTGTCCTAGGTTTTTGGCCTATGTGTTCTAAAGCCCCCCAGGAGAAGTCTGTTTTGTAATCATACCAGAGAATTGACTTTTGGAAAAGCCAGTTTGGGTCCTGGGGCTATGGATGTGAGTAGAGGGAGGGCTCCATCCACAGGCCACTCCAGGTTTTGGGCCTTTCAGCCTGGTAGCAGGCTCATTAGGGCTTACAGCTGGAACTGCTGATATAAGCTGTGTTCAGTTGTAGCTGAGTGTCTCATACCTAGAAGAGCAGGCTGCAGGTTAGTTTGCTCTGAGACACTGTTGGCTGTAAACCAGAAGGTACCGTGGATGGAGATTTTGTTTAGTGTTCTGTTAGGGTTTATTTTATGTTTTGTTTATTTGATTGTTGAATTTGGCACAATAAAGACTGGTGCCATCCAGTTTGTACGAGAACCCCAGACTTGTGTCCTATTTCGACGGCTGCTGAGTGTGTAAAGAGGAAGTCCATCTGCCCCAGGAGAGGGACTCCTATCCCAACTGTGTCACACATCTCAGGGACCTCCTTGGATTCTGCACCCACACCAGCGATATCCTCTCCCCCTGACTGAGGACACAGCCACCTTGGTAACCAGAACTGGCGCTGTGACCAGACTCACTCCCCTCTCACCAACACGCATGCAGCCGATCCAGCTGCGGACCTCACTCCACGGTTACACTCTGAACCTCAGGACCACCACTGGTCCAGGTATCTGCTAGCACCACCAGCGAAGGGCATCCTGTCCTGGACTGTGGTGTGCATCCACCCCTCCACTCCCAGCCAGCAATGCCACCCTGCTTCACTCAACTGACTGTGTCATATGTCACCTACCAAGGAGGGTACTTACCCTCCTAGGCCAGCCATGAGCACCTAATTACAGGGCCTGGGCAGGTTTACCCCATCACCACATGAGGTACACTAGTCGCAAGGCAGCGCCAGTGTCTAATTGCAGACAAGCGAGTGACTACCTGTAAAAGGAAAAAACGTCCCCAGGCAAGACACAGACCACAGCCTCACGTCTCTGGTATCACCACCATTTGTATGAGCCAGGATGAGACAAGATTTGCAACGATACCTCAAAGGCACCTTACCGGAAGGTAAGTTATTGCTAGCTCAACTGTGCGAGACACCACATTCACTAGAACTCTTCCGGACAAACTGACTTTATCACACATCAGAGTGCTCGCAAGACTGTCGACCAAAGGTCCAGCAGGGAAAACGTGCTGGTCAAGAACCAAATGGCCAGGAGCCCCCTGAAATGGTCTACTCATCTTCTTCCCCCTCAAGCCAGTCATACCATCATCTATACACCCACTTCCACTGATACCCCGAAACTTATCACCTTCCAAGACCCACCATACATACTCCCCTTCCCCCCCGGTCCATTCCGGAGCAGCACTGTGCCTATTTAATAAATGGTTTGGCCCCCTACTCTGTTGTCCGTTGCTTATTTTCTTAACACCATCCAGCACACATAACACATCACTTTGCCCTACACCTAATGAGGGCGCACCTGACCCCCCCTTTTTCAGATTGCCTTACCAGTAGACCAGGTGCAGCACTCTTCCCCCCATCCCCACACACACAACCACTACCCTACCCTTCGCAACACCCTTCCCCTATTATCCCTCCTCCACCCACTCCCCTTACCGCCCTTCACCACCATCCCACACTCCCTTACATCTTCACCCCCACATCCAACTCCACTACCACCACTGAAAGAGCACGGTTAACCACTATATCTGCAACTATCACTTCCATTGTACTACAATGGTAGCAAGGTGAGGATAATTGTGAAAAGGGCATGTGACACAGCAGGTGATTGATCGATCTGTTCCACTATATTAAAATGTGCTCTTGTGTAAACTGTATGTAAATATTACTAAAATCTATAGGGGAAGCAAGAATGTTGTATATCTCCTAGAATGTGAGTGTGGGTACCAATACGTAGGGAGAACTAGTGGTGGAACTCCCGGAGACAATGGAGTCATTTGCCGCCGGGCATCAGCCCTGAAGGGGCACCTGGCTCCATTGTCCCTGGGAGCTGCATGGAGAAGGAGCGCTGCTGATCAGCGCTCCACCTCCATTGGCGCAACTACGGAGGGTGCAAGGGGTGCGGTCGCACCCCTGCACCCTCCATTTGCCGGGCGCCTGCTGAGTGTGTTACCAGCGGGCGCCTGGCTCCTATCCTCCAGGTGGTAGCCGGAGGACGGAGCTCCCTCCGTCTTCTGGGTCCCGCAGTGTACTATGGGAGTGACGTCATAACGTCACTCCCATAGTGCCGAGGAGCGGACGCCGGGGATGGAGCTCAGGAGTGAGCTCCGTCTTCCGGGTCCCACAGTGCACTATGGGAGTGACATAATGACGTCACTCCCATAGTGCCGAGGAGCAGACACCAGGGATGGATGGCAGCAGCACTGGAGCGGGGTTAAAGGTAAGTGTTTGGTTTTTTTTTTGTATGTGTGCGCGCGCTGTGGGGGCCATCACTACTGGGGGCAACTACAGGGGCCTACTACTGGGGGCAACTACAGGGCCTACTACTGGGGGCAACTACAGGGGCCTCACTACTGGGGGCAACTACAGGGGGCTCACTACTGGGGGCAACTACAAGGGGCCTCACTACTGGGGGCAACTACCGGGGGCTCCCTACTGGGGGCAACTACAAGGGGCCTCACTACTGGGGGCAACTACCGGGGGCTCACTACTGTATGTACTGCATAGGGGGACCATTACTGGGGAGCACTACATAGGCGGACCACTACTGGGGGCATTATATAAATGGAACTGCATAAGGGGGGCGGCAGCAGCTGGGGCTGGCATAGGTGCTGGGGGGTGGTACATTTTAGTTTGGGGGGGCACCAACATTTATCTTGCCTCCGGGCACCTGGGATGAAGTTACGCCACTGGGGAGAACAGAGAGAATGTTAAAAGAATGCACATCTGATCATTTAAGAAATAATAAAAAAGGCTATGATAAACAGTGTATCCCTGCATTTTAGAGAAAAACATTCATGTAATTGGCTCTGGAAATCAATTGGCTTTCACTTCATTTGGAAGTTGCGGTGCCTTTATGTTATAGGTATAAAGAAACCCTCATGTGTATTCGAGAGAGAATAATAATGTAAGTGTCTCTCCTAAAGAAAAGAGTACTCATGTCATATTGTATCCATATTGTATCCAGAATGAAAATACAAAGAAACCTTTTTATTCACTCGTGATAGAAACAGAATGTAAGTGTCTTTTCATATGGGAGAGTCTGTGTCTCATTATGCTGTATCCTGATCTAGTCTTACAAAGAAACCTTTAAACATATTTAGCCAGAACATGTAAGTGTGGTTCTGGCTAAATGAAAAAGAAAGAGAAGTATCATACAAAAAAGAGGTACAATAGCATCCAGCGCTGATCACTCCTACTATCTTCATTTATTACTAGAATCTGTCTGCTTTCCAGGTTTTAATGTTAGTGACAGTTTTCATTCTATTTTATCTGTCCACTTTAATCATTTGTTTAATTACTAATTCCTACACCCACTACTCACACACGTCTCTTTATATATCACTTTTGGAGCTGCGCTCATACATTAGCAGTGCTGTACTTTTATCTCTATTTTTGAACATTTAACAACTTTAATCCACACTGTCTCTATATCACACAGCCTCCACTCCAGTTTTCATCTCACTTATTACCTTGTCCACAGCATGAACACTTTATTTCAAACACCCCCCTTATTCAGTGCCCACATAATCCTCTACTTTATCCATCCCCATCATCCCCCTATTGTCTCCTCTGCTTGCTGATCCCCCTATTTTCTCTCATTAGTCTGCTTTCCAACCATCTGCTTCTTTCCCCCCGCCTTTCTGTTCCTCCACTCTCAACCACCTTCCTCCCTCCATGGCCTTGCTACCCCACAACTAAGCCTTATGCCCTCCTGGTTCTGCCTGTCCCTCCAGGGCTGCCAAGAGAAATTTTGGGCCCGGGTACTGCAACATCCTGTGGGACCACAGCATGTTGGGTATGGCTGCACCCATTTGTGGGTGGGTCTAGCATGTGAGATGCACCCACTCACAGGAGCATGGCATTGCACCCAGTAGCTGGGATTAAAGTATACACTACTGTATTAGGATGGCAGGACAGTCCCATAATAGCTGCATTTTTAGCAGGATTTATTTAGATGCTAAAATGTAACACACAATAATTAAAGTGCTACACATAAATAACACATAATCAAAATCTATTTTCTGTCATAGAGATAGATGAATGAAGGACTTAATTTTGACATAACATCAGGTCATCTTAAATACACACATTCTACAGCACATATCCTAACCCACTGCTCCATGCTCTGTCCTCACTATCTACCCCACCTGTGTCACCCCTGTCTGTCTGCCCCTCCCCTTTAGAATGTAAGCTCTCACGAGCAGGGCCCTCATCCCTCACGTGCTTCTCCTATCCTACTTATAGTATAATTTACTCCTAACTCCCCACAATGGCACCGAACACCTCGTTGCTCATGTCTTGCTGCTTGTGTTATGCAGCAATGTGTATAAACCATGTCCTTGTCCTACATTGTTTTGTATTACTATTAACTGTTTTTCTTGTGTATTTATTTATGTACTGTGTAAGGTGCTGCGGAATCTTTGTGACACCATATAAATAAAGGATAATAATAATGATAATAATCTAGAGAAGAGTGACTCATATTCAGAGAAGTCCAAAATGAGGCAAAATATCATTTTCCTGGAAATGTCGGATCTTACGTGTTTTGGATTGAATATAAATCCCTCCCTCATAATTTTAAGTGCCATTTTAGATAGGGGAGGGCATGGAGAGGGATGTTAGGTGTAGTAATAGTGGTGATTGGAGAGCATTGTATGTCGGTGGACAGAGTGTAAAAGAAGGCATACACTGTGTGTCAGTGAGAATCAGATACTATAGTAAGCAATCTGCAATACAGGCTCCTCCTGTGTATGTTTGAAAGTGAGCTGCACTTAAAATTGTTTTCACTAGGGTATCTATCTACGGTATATATTATGTGTGAGGGCAGAGACAGTATTGTGGTTTCAAGCTTAGCTGATCAAATATATAGCATGTTCAGTGTTGTGTTATGGTGGACAAATAAGTGTAGTCTTTTAAACTGTACATGTCAAGGGGAGATAAAGAGACAGACAGCTAGCAATCTGCACAGGTTCCTGCTTGTGTTTGAGTCTGAGGCACGTACTGTGTACACATTTGAATTGTATATATCTTGTGCATTAGGGTAAAAGACAGTACTGTGATTGCAAGCTTAGATGACCAAAAAATACTGGCATGTGTCTGAGTGAGCTGCACCCCAAAAAATACATCTTCTTCAGGTTTAAAAAAAAAAACCTTCTCAAGTCTTTAAATTCAATTTAGATATTTCAAGGGAAGATTGTTGATAATGAAGTTCTCTTCTGCACAGACTCCATTTCATTCCCCCAGATGGCCAAGGAGGTTCATGCAACGCATGCGTGGCACCGTCTTGTCACTGTGTAAGAGTGCCACAGTGGGAGATGGAGACTACCTGCTTTCAGTGTACACTCATCAGCTGGTGAGCTGTATCACACCCAACTCTAAAACCAGTCAGTATCACAGTAAGTATGGCTGTACAACATATATCCTCAAATAAATTATTCCACTGGTTAAGCCACTGGACTATTTGTAGTGATAAGGCATCCACAGGTATGTACATAACTCTGCCATACCACCACACCTACAGTATATACACATATTTCCAATATGTTATAAGCACGGGTACCTAAATGTCCAGGCACACAGGCTACAACTACACATAGGCTCCAAGCTACTAGGATGCCCACAGCATAACACAGGTGCTATCTTAGGCAAGACAAAGACCGTTACAGGACACAGGGTCTGATTCAGACCTGGTTGCTAGATGTGGATGCTCCCTTCCAGTGTATGCAAATTCGGATAAGTGACATCAAGGCAGGCAATCGCACGGCAAGGCTTAAGCACACCCACTATGTCTTGGTGTGCAATCGCCCTGTGTATGCAAACACCCACCAGCCTGTCTTTAGCTGCCCACTAGCGCACATCATCTCCAGGAAGTGTATGCAACCATCGGTACATCGGGTTCCATCGGAAGTGAATGCAGCACATGAGGTTGACTGTACTCTACCACAAGCACTGCGATGTGTACAATGATGCTGGCTGTTGATTATGCACGCCTCTGAAATGGAGTTAAGATGCTTAGGCATGCCTGCATTCGCACCTCCACTTCCCCGTTTCCAGTGGCCTGCCCCTGTTACCACCCACAAATGGCTTGACCTGTCACTCATTCAGCTGGGCTGTCTCTACTGGGGCAGCGATTGCTTCCCAATCGCTCGGACTAGTTCGCGCACGCGCACTGTGATGCATATGCATGCGCACTTTGCAAAACATCACTTGCTCTGAGCATTCGCTTGCTAGTGAACGGGTCCAAATCAGGCCCACAGAGTGACGACAACACAGAGCGTTTCCAACACAGTATGTCAGTGTATAACACCAACTTATGTGAATGCAGCAATATGAGTGATTACATTGACAGAATGATGTTACTTAGAAACTAACACACCTGTTGGAGTGAAAGTAGATGATGAACAGAATGCTACTGCAATGCTACAGAACTTGATGCCAGAGTTTGACTTAGTAAGCTGTGGCATTGGAGAAAAACACATCAAAGTTAAGCACAGATCCAATCAGAGTAAATGTACTGCAGTTCCAAGAATTCCAGCTGCAAAGAGAAATGGTTTACCAATTTAACCAAACGTGATCCTATCACAATCAAAAGGATTGGCAATCAGCAACTTACAGCTACAAAAGTAGAAACAAAGCCCATCTGAAAGTTGTAACTAAAATTAGAGACACAGAAGAGTTTTATGTACCAGAGATGGGAACAAATCTTACAGCCATCAATTGCTAATGGAAAGTGCTTCATGCAAAATAGAAGAGGGACAGTAATAGCTACAGGTACAATGTGTCAGCAATTGTACATCCTAGATACACAGCACTGTTATGCAATGATGACAAGTGAGTCATACTTAGTGGAACTCTGGCACAGAAGATTTGGTCACTTTGCATATGACAGTGTTCAAAAGCTGCAGAACAGGATGGTCACAGGAATGACAGTGGCTAACACAGAGAGACCTGTATGGTGAAGCTGTATTTCAGGAAAAAAATATTGCTAGCCATTTCCCTAGTCAACAAGCAGAGCTATAGCACAACTTGGGATAGTATATTCAGATGTGTGTGATCCAATGGCAGTAAAGTCAGTAAGTGGATACAGATACTTTGTGACATTCATAGTTGACTTCACAAGAATGACACATTTACTTCATCAAAGAGAAATTTGAAGTAGCAAAGAAAGTGGATCATTTGACCATTGCCTATACTCCTGAGCAAAACAGTGTAAGTAAATGAGCAATCCCTACACTAATGGAACAAGCAAGATGTGTGCTGAAGGATGCAGGCCTAGAGGAACAGTTTTGGGTGGAAGCCATGTTCTCAGCAGTTTATCTAAAAACAAACTTTCTTCCACAGTTGTTTTTAAGGATATAACACCTATTGAAGCCTGGTCAAAAAGTGTACAATGTCTCAGAACTTTTGGAAGTACTGCCACGTACACATACCAAAAGAAAGGAGATGCAAGCTGGATTCAAAATCAGTATAGTGCATCATGCTTGGCTATTGCCATGAAAGATAAGGCTAATGATTATGAAATCCAAGTACCAAAAAGCTTGTCAAGTCCAGGGATGTTATATTCAAAGAAACAGCGCAAGTTGTGGAAAAGCTGGAAGTTGATATGCAGAGCAAATATGTGTCACTGAACATGCCAGCAGCTGGAGATATATCTAAACCAGAAGCTACAAGTGTGGAAGTTAAACTACAGAAAAGGTATTCTGTAAGATCAAAAATTGGTAAACATCTAAGAGGTATTATGAGGAATTTGCTAATAATGCATTCAGTGAACCTCAGGATGTGAGAGTGAAAGCAGTCCTGAGTTTCTAAGTCAAGAGACTGTTGCTATGGTCCATGCTGTCAGTGAGGGCACTTTGCTTATATATTTACCACAAAGGCTGTACTAAAGTCACATGGTATGTTGAGATTTTTTTAATGTGTTTCACCCTGTTTCCATTTCAGATTGCTACAGGGAAGCTAAAATGTTATGTTTGTGTAACATGGAAAAGCTTGCAGTGAGGCAGTGTATATTCAGGGGAGTAGCGAGGGTGGTTCCAGTGGAGCATGAGCTCCGGGCACCAAAATGGACAGTGGGCACCATTCAGGTTTCCGGACTTCATGGGGCACTGCACAGTACGACGACCGTCTGTTAGTTTTAACTCGGTTTGTTTGCTCTATATCCTAAATAAGTTACAGATCTGAGGTCCGTTTCTACATTTCATGCTCCCTCAAGCTGCCCAGATTCCTGGCCCTCTGGCCCTCTCTCCTGTGTGATCATCTTCTGTCACCTCCCCTTTCCTGTCAGATTGATTACATTCACTTCTCACCTCTTTAATTACCTCCCATATCTACCATGGGATCAGCTTTTTGCCTCTGTCCACTCCTTTCTTTTTGGCTTCTGTCATCACCCCTCTCTGATCGACTTTGGCCCTCCCCTCTCCTTTTCTTATTGGCTTCTGTCACTACCTCTCTCCTCTCCTTTTCTTATTGGCAGTTATGAGTTTTAAAAAAAAGTCACTGCTTTGCTTTTTAAAGTAAAGGAGGTGTTCCGATGCATGATCACAAAGTGTTATTTGAAAGATCTTTTAAAAAATACTGTTTTAGGAGACCTGAAATAATGGTGGTAGACAGAACATGATTAGTAGTACTCACATTAATATAGGTGCTATGTATATTTGCTAAGTAGGAGCATAGCTGAGAATGGAACTTCTCGTAGGTGTTCCCACACCAGTGTGAAAGCTGCTTTGGGCAGTAATTGCAGTCATAAGCTGTGGACCATGTGGAATTTCACTCTAGCACATGTATTCTGTCAATTTAAGTTCAATGATCAGAATATATAATACAATATGCTCTATTGACTAATAAAAATGATTCAAATTAGATAAAAGTAAGATCCTAGGTGTTATACATAAATAAAACAGTGCCAAAGCAGCTACACTTTAATCTCAGATAGCGCATCACCAAAGCATTCTATTCCCCCAATGGGACCTCAGTGCCCGGCGTGATACTGCCACTATTTTCTGTTTGTCTCTTCATTTCAGTATTCCCCCACAGGCTGGCCATCGACACTGGCACAGTTGAGTATAGGGAGAGGGGTTCTATGACATGCACTTTCTCCTGGCGCCATGGTCTTAGCTACTCCTCTGATTACTGTCCAGTATTTACTGTATGTTTTGGCCCTGTCAGCTGCACCCAAAAACAATAAGAGCTGAAAGAAGACATTTATAGTTTAATAAAAGTATTTTATTAAAATTGTATTGTAAAGTAACAGTCCCTTATTTCCTTATCTAATTGTATGTTCACTTGGTGTGGTGGCAGTTACAAGTTCAATTACAGTAGCTTTACTTCAGTGCTGGTACAAATCAATCATGAATCTGTCTATAGAAGAACAGGATCATCCCAGTACTAGTGCTGGTAGTCATAGTACTTCTTCAACATCTACTTTTAAAAAAGGTCATGGGGTAAGAAGAGAAGAAGGTGTAAAAACGGCACTCCAAAACTAAACAATATGTGACAATCTTTAAGAAAACATCACCTCTAACTATTAACTAAAAAGTTACTGGTGAAAAATATAAAATTGCTAACATGCCATAATCCACATGCCATGGCAAGATAAGGCTCAGACCATGGTCTTTATTTGTGAGTTTTGGTCCAGCTACTGCTTTCATCCACTAGATTTCCGATTGTGAAAGCTATGGCCAAACACAGTGAGGAGTCTTCTGTAACCTCACACGTGCCACCATCTCGCTCTGAGTCTAGATTTATCAACTCTAAAACAGGGCAATCAGGGCACAAAAAGAACAATAAGGGGAAATGTAATAGAGTGCATGAGTGCATGTTGGCCAAATTTGTGAGTTTCCTGCGAGAACCTGGTGAGATTGCAGTCGCCATGTATAATAGACTGTGAGAACATGCTAACTTACCTAAATCCCACACCAAATCTTCTCACTGTGGCACATCTCACCCTCCAGATGTTTTTCATGTTAAACATACAACTCGCTGGATGTAATAGGGAGTGAATTACAAACTTGAGAGGAGCGTGCTGGAAAAACTTACCAAACAATAGATGGCCCCCAGGCCAGCGAGTTTAATGGTAATTAGCATCTGAGGCCTATTTCCAAACATATTTGTCTAGTATAACACATGTAAACCCTATATAAAGTAGTCATGTCCCCATTTCACTACTATGGCTCTAGTCATGTATGTGCAAAGATACTCTGGCCAAACTATCTAATATTTTACATTTGGTAAGTTGCTTGAAATTGTGCTGTTCAAAAGTGTTGATAGTAATAGTAACATATTTATCTATGAAATGACACTTAACAAATGAAAATATGTGTGATTTTTGGCCTAAATCATATAATCCAAACAATACCCTATCTGACTTTGTGCATTAATCTGTTAATGTTTAATTTATGTACTTCTGTAAGCTATTGGAATGAGAGTGCAGAAACACAAAATAATTATAGAATAACTAAATTTTACTAAATTCAATTCACAAAAAAAACAACAACAAGCAATTGTGGGGCAATTATTTGATTTTGGGGTGGATGTCTATGACTTTACCCCTACCAATACCTTTACTCAGCACTCCACATGAGTGGACAGTCGACCTTGTTGGACTGGTGGGAGCTGAAGTAGACGGAGCAGTAGCTTGGTTACTTGCTGTTGATGTTGAATGTACTTGCAGAGTTTCAAGCTGCACCTGGTTATCACTACGGTGCAACAGTAGAGCATGTGTAAGTTCCTCAGAGTCTGGTTCATTTCCATTAGCCTAATGTCAACTGTAGTGGCCATCTGGCTTCTGCGGCATTGCCATGTGCCATTTTGCATAGTTGTGATATAACCAATCTCATTTGGGCAGTTTGTTTGTCCATGCATTCTGCAGAACTCCTCCATGGACTGGGATATCAATTCCACTGATGACAGGCTTGTTGTGGTTTGGGCTAAAACATGTTCTAGGCCCTGAATGGTGTTCTCTTGGGCAGTGTTGTTGTCAGGCCTTGCTGTCTGTGTGGACTAGACAACATCAAAATGATCTGAGACTTGTCCCCCATATCATCAATGACCACTAGAGATGTTCACATCTAACTTGCATGAGATGGACCTGAAAAGAGTTATGAGTGGCTCAGCAAATAAGCAGATTTTTCCAAACATTCACATTGTTACACATTTCATTGCGTAAGGGGTTTTAACAATAGAAGAATGATTTACATATACCATAGAATAAAAATCAGGGCCATGCTGTCAGGATGCAGCCTCGGATTGTCCGCTACTCACCCCTGCGCTGGCGTCCTAGGGCTTAGATGTCCAGATGCTGGGAGTGGAGGTGAGTGGTGACTGAGGATTCTCCCTGGGGTTTGCAAGGGCTTCCGTGTGTGTGTGTCCTGGTTTCTGGGGTGCCAGGCATGGGCACAGCCATGTTGGCTCATATCACCTGACCAGTCTCTCCCAATGGTAGTCCTGTGGTCACTCAGCTGATCCTCTGAACCAATGATCTGCTACCCTGGGGTATTTAAGTCTTACTCCAGGAATAGGAAACTGCTGTTCAACTTCACTGTTCCAGTGACTTGTGATTCTCCCTAGTGTTGCTCTGTATTTTTCCTTCAGAGTGTTGCTTCAGCCCACTTACAGTTCTCTAGAATTCCTGCATTAGCTTCCATACTATGTTCAAACTGAGACTTAGGGGGTCATTCAGACCCACTTGCGAGTGGCAGTACGCTCGTAAGTGGGTCGATGTTCCCCACTGCGCATGCGCACGATGGAGGGAGCTCCGTCGTGTGCATGTGCGAGACCCGTCGAGCGACGGGCTTTCCATCACTCGGGGTCTCGCACCAAAGGGGGCGTGCTGTCGATGTTGATTGCCAGATGGAGGCATTCCCATGGGAACGCCTACCGTCTGCAGCCGGCCCCACTGACATCACTAGTGATGTCAGTTGGAGTGATTTTGGCTCTGATAGAGCCAAAATCACTCCAGGGCTTGTGGCTGGGAAACCCGACCTCAGGGTTTCCCTCGCAAGTCCGATGGTCGCGATGGTCAAGACCATCGCGACCATCTTTTTGCATGCTCGTATATGCTGTGGGTGGTGACCCACAGCTATACAAGCGTCCAGGAGGACGCTCCATTTTAATGGAGGAGGGCCCTGATTCAGAGCGAGTGCTCTGGTCAGAGCATCCGGCTCTGAATCAGGCCCTTAGTTCTCTCCCAGTACTCCTGTCTTTTATGTTTCTATGTCTGTGTGCCTTGTAATGTTCTGCTATTTCCCTGTGTTACCAAGGTGTCAGATTACCTAATATTGCTAACTAGCTCCCAGCTGCATTTCTTAGCTTTCTCAGTATATGTCTGTGTCTACTCTGCTCTGTGGGCCTGATTCAGACCCACTCGCAAGCGGCTGTCCGCTCGCAAGTGGGTCGATGTTATGCACTGAGCATGCGCACGACGGAGGGAGCTCCGTCGTGCGCATGCGCCAGACGCGACGAGTGAAGGAAAGTCCTTCACTCGTTGTGTCCGATCAAAGGGGGCGTGCTGTCAATGTAGATTGACAGCACGCCCCCTTTGGTGGGCGTGCCGGGGGCGTGCCTCCCTGACGGGGGCGTTCCCACGGGAACGCCTCCCGTCAGAAGCCGGCCCACTGACATCACTAGTGATGTCAGTGGGAGTGATTTTGGCTCTGATAGAGCCAAAATCACTCCGGAGCTTGCGGTTGAAAACCTCAACCGCAGGCTCCGGCTCGCAATTTCGATTGTCGCGATGGTCTCGACCATCGCGGCCATCACAAAGCACGCTCGTATAGCCTGTGGTGGTGACCCACAGCTATACGAGCGTCCAGGAGGACGCTCCATGAAAATGGAGCCCGGCCCTCATTCAGAGCGTGCGCTCTGCTCAGAGCGTACGGCTCTGAATGAGGGCCTGTGTTTGTCTGTGCAAATCAGCACCTGCATATCTGGCAATTCCCAGTATTCGCTAGCAAGCCTGTAATTAGGATCTCTTACAGTGTTCCAAAATTCAATTATACAGTTCACCTCCTGAGTTTAGCATTCACTTAATTTTATATAGTTCCGGTCTTCTGCCATTCCCAGGTACCTGTCTAGAGGGCCGCGACCTGCTCACTTGGTGCGGCGAAAACCAAATCCCAATTGGAAGGGTCACTGGAGAAAACCACCAAGTGAGTTAGACTCCGCGCCTCTGTGTAGGTCTAGCCAAACTTGGGTTCGGCCGCAACTAGGAGACCTAGCTCAGTCACATCCTTAGTCACCTGAACCCCCCGGCCTACAGTCCTCCACAGAGGAACACTTGCACTGGATCATGAAACATGCTATGGACCAGTTCAATATTTATACTTAAAAATATTATGCAGTGTGGCACTTGTCATTTTTAGACACAGTAATATAGTAAAAACCATAAATAACCTCTCACAAATGGCCTTTACATAATAAAAATGTGTGCTACACAGAAAAATACCAGTTTACTTATGATCCAAATATCATTTGAAAACTGCAAGAATTATATTGCATAAAGATATATCATGTACAAATGCATAGTAGAAATGATATAAGTACACTTAAAGCTAAGGTAACAGTAAATACTAGTAAGGCTGTACTGTAGGTTTCATTTTAAATTAATAAGTTGCATATATGGTTTCTACATAATAAAATGCAGTAGGAGGTGTCATGCCTCCTGCATGCATTACTTATGCGAGCTGTGTCCTAGGACGCAGCATTAGATAATCTGCAATCACATCGGCCGGCTGAGTGACCCATGGGAACATGCAAGCTGGCTGCCACAGATACATCAAAGAGGCCAGAAAAGCTCCATCAGCCAAAGGAGATCCTGGCCTGTCCCCTCCACCCCAATGGCGACGACATGCCTGTTGTTTAGGTAATATAGGCTGTAATGATGATATACATAATGATGATATACTGTAGAAACAAGACATAGGGGTCTTCACTCATCTCTAATTTTAATACATAAGTGATATTCAGTATTGTATTCAGATTGAATAGTATTTAATTAGTTTTAAATAGATATTTAGTGCATTGCTCAAGTGATGTTAGAATATATTTTATCCCCTTTGTTTTACTCCAAATATTGATAATAAGGTTACTTTAGTTTTGTTCACTACAGTATATCATTCATGTGGAACTTTCATTGCCTTGTAATGGCCTTGTAGCATACGGACATGAGTACATTATTCCATATATATTCATGAACTTGAGATGTATAATAAATAGTTAATAGAGGAATAGCTAAAATATAGCATACTAGACTCATTTACCATGTTGTACATTTTCTAGCTTCTCTGACAAGTAATGTTCACTATTATGAAGTTATATATCGTTCCCATCACATTAATAGTTAATATAAAAAATGAACTCTAAGAAGCTTTTGAAATCTTTTTTTGATATCACAGGCTCAATCTCATCGTGATTATACTAAACAGACCTTTTAGAAGTGGGGCAACAAATCTGGAAGATTGGTGTCTATGATGTTGAAAGCATGGTGGAAACGTCCCTTTATAGCAGTCATAAAAGATCCTGTTACAAATAGAGTCCATTTACAATTACACCATTTTTATACTAATTTATAGCAATCTTTCGAGGTAGATGGCCAAATCCAGGAACAGTTGCTTTCATCTTCCCAATCAGATGCAGGTACAAAGTGACGTCCTATCCTGTTACATCACCTCTGCCGAATTACAAGTGGTCATTTCAGGTCTGTTACCAAATAAATTCCCAGGGCCTGATGAGTTTACTGTAGTATAGTTTAAATTACTACAACCTGACTTGACTCTCACATTCTTTGAACTGTACAAAAACATGTTGATTGAGAATCCCATGTTTCCTTCTTTTACAGATGCCTATACTATGCTTCTTCCTAAACCGGGCCAAAGACCCACTTTTGGTTAATTTGAATTGCCCCAATTCTCCCTTAAATACAGATTTTAATATTTTGTCCAAGATTTTAGCTAATAACTGCCATCTATACTGCCAAATTTATTGACCCCACATCAAATGGGTTTTGTGCATGGCAGACACTCCATGAGAGCTGTATAGGCGGCCATAGCTACAGTGATAGTGCAATATCAAAGTCATAATCCTGAAGGGATGTCAGGGTTACACCTATTTCCCTTTTGGAGAAACACCATTTTAGTTCTAAATGTATTAGATTAATCCAATATTTTTACTGACAACCAATTATGACACTTTTGGCAAATGGTATCCATGGTGCTCACATATAAATGTATTGGGGAACACGATTGTGATGCCCATTGTCCCACCTCTTGTTCAATCTCTCTATTGACACACTTTTTTGTAAACTTTAGGAATGGTCTGATTTTAAAAGAATACTGTTTGGTTGGATGGAAATTAATTTGTATGCATTTGTGGATTATGTGCTTTTATACATCTCTGTTTCCAAGGATACTCTAGAATTGATATTGAACAAGTTGAGGGACTATGGATCTATTTCCATGTACACTTTTAATCTATCCAAGTCTACTGGCTTTTATTTAAACCCAAGGTCCCATACACCTCATTGGAGTTATCATCTTCCAGTAACATGGGCTGCCATCCCTATCAAATACTTTGGTATGCAACATCCTAAAAGACCTTCTGAGTTATCACTGTTACATCTGAGGGTTGGTTTGGGCTTGAAGAGACATGGGAGACTTGGGAGGTGTTAATAAACCTGATGGGCCCGAAGGCGTGAACAAGAATGGAATGTTTTCAGTAAACAGCAGGTTGGAATGAGAACTGAAGATGATAATACTGAATGAATGAGCAGAATTTAATTGGGGCCAAAGATGCTGTATTGAGAGCTGGATCGGTTTGAGACCGATGTTGATGATTTGAAGAACTTGATGGATTTGAATACTATATTGAAGAATTGATGAACTTGGTCTGTCTGAAACTGATGTTAAAGAATTGAAATCCTTAATTGATAAGAGTACAATGTTGATAAATTGATGAACTTGATCAGTTGGAACCAAAATTGATGAATTGAGGAACTTAATTGATAAGAGTTCAATGTTGGAAGCTTTGGATAAGACCAACGGTTGGAGGTATAGTCTGGAACCGATGGTGGCTGTAAGAACAACTCTCAGTGTTAAAAACCAGACTGGTGTACAAGATGGTATAGAAGACTTGTTTAACAGATTTAGGAACTGGATATAATGGACTATGACCTTTTAGATACAGAGTACCTTGTAGCTCAGCACTGAGTTTTAATTTCAGCAAGAAGTGACATTGTACTGACAAAATAGACCAGTCTGGAAATTTAATTAATAGGGGAGGTTCCCCAGGGATTAGATGCTGGGAGCAGTGCTCTGAGTGGAGGAAGAGTGTCAAGTGACAGAGTCCAACATGTCTGTGACCATACTGTTGTTTAGGAGGGAACTCTGGCATGCAGCCTGTGTGCTGTCATGCTGGGAAAACACACGGTGAGCAAGTGTCTGCAGAGAGCCATCTCCATTCTCAGTAACAGGACATTGGTTGTACGGGGCAGGAGCAGCACAGACAGATCTCAGCACCAGCCAGGAGCAATGTTCAGCGTGAGTGGACCTCTTTGCTATCCTGGACAGGCACTGGAGTGGTAAGAAAGTGGTCTTAATAGTCTGGAGAGTAACAATACTGCCTTAATATATTAAAAGCTATTTCTCAAATATCTACTGAGCTGGAGGGTTAGAGTCATCTCCTATTGTCATATATGGGTTGGATTGTCATATATGGGTCAGGCAAGCCTGATTAAAATGGTGACATTTCCCCAGCTATTATATTAATACAATCACTCCAGTTATTATTTATTTACAATTACTGAACTCATTATTTCGTAAATTCATTTGGGAGGCTAAACAACCTCACATTGGTCTGTTGCAGCTTAATGAAGCCAAACATAATGGGGGAATCAACATTCCTAATATCTTACATTATAATCATGCAGCTATACTGATATATTTAAAAATTGGATACATGGTCAAGATATGTATGCAAACACATCAATTGAATAGCATTTCCTACTAGATTGTGACCTGTTGGGGTTTGCACCAACGTGATGCTGAGATCTCTGAACAACTGTGAGACAACCTACTTTTATGGTCTACACACAAATTGTGGCATATTTTAAGACACAAGCATAATTTAAATTCACACAAATCAATATTTTCATCTTTTCTGGGCAACCCAGAATTCCAACAGGGCACAGCGTCATTTCCTTTTAGCAAATTACAGAGGGAAGCCTTAAGAACAGTTGATTCCTTTTAGATAAATCTGCTAAATTTCCCCTGACTTATTTTGATGAGATGGAAAAATTCCCTACCTTTCACTCTTACCCATTGGATATATGCAAGCCAAATATTATGTCAATGCAATCACCAAATAGTTTTCCAATAATGATTGGGACAACCTTCTGGATGGGATGTTTCTATCTACTCCAGCTCCAAGTCATGCAATTGCTATTCACTATTCCTTTTTGAGGAGGCAAATTGATCATGTTAGAGTAAGCACTGGCATGAGCCAGTGGACACTAGACATTCCCTCTCTCTCCTGTGATACTTTAATCAATATGCTTGCCACCTCTAGGAAACTGCTCTCAGCTACTAATTACCAGAAGGTGTTTTTAAATACATTTCACAAGGCATATTTTTCTCCTTAGAGACAGTTCATTGCTGGAATGTTGGCAACGCAGTCATGTCCATGGTGCCATTCCCCAATAGCAGATCTATAGCATTACTTTTGGAAATGCCCCTCCTTAGAATTTTTTGGTTGGAAGTTTGCCTTAGATCACTTGGTGAACTATCTTCCTCTTACTGAAGTGTGGGCACTTTCGGAATATTACCAGAGGATCAGAGAATGACAAAGGTTTGTAAAAATGTATTATTGATAAACAGTCCAGTGGCCCGCAAAGCAATATTGTCAGCTTGGATAAATGTTAATCCTCCTACATTGTTTCAAGAGAATATTTTTCATGTGTTTAAAATGGAATGGATAGAAATCACTCTGGAAAAGGAAACCCATATATCCTAATTTTTTGAGACCTGGGAGAGGTATATCTCAACCTTGCCAGGTGGGTTTCAAAAGCATATCCATGCATCAAATAAAAATATTCAATGGTATAGCCTAAGGGTATTATCTAATGATCCTCTGTGTATTTTGGATTCTTAAAGGAATCTATCAAAATCATTTCCTCTAACACACATTTTAATTTTGTCTGTATTTTTATTGGTGTTTTACTGGGTTCTCGGTCCTGCCCTGTGACTCTTACCCCCACTTTTTTGAAGATTTGGGAACCTTACCAGGGTTATAATTTTTGTATTGTATGATGACTTAATCTGTGATATTTTGTGAGTTCCTATTTGAATGTGTATTACCATAGTGATATTTAATGTATTTTACTGAGAATTTTATATTAATAAATGTAACTTTGACAGTGTAATTTTTTTACTGTGTTTCAACAATAACTAAAATGTAACAAAATATATAAACTCTGGCAGACATATAGGAAAAGTTAAGTTTTCTTATACTTTGCAAGGTATTTTATAGAGTTACTTCACTAGTATATCAAAAACAATGAATTAGTTGTAATAAAGATGGAGTAGTACATTTGGATTAGGGTCCGTGTACTGGGGTGTGGCCAATTATGGGAGGTGTGGTAAAGTAGAACAATGTCCCCCGTGAAATGGCACCATCCACTGCAAAGATTGACACTTGTCCCCCTCATCAGTTGACCCGGGCCCCCACCAGGCCCCTCCAACAACCCTAGTCAATTAATACCGGCCTCTTCCTTTCTCAGCTCCCCTGACTACTGCCCATGATGAGCCCTGAGGATGCATTTAATGTGTATTTCTGCCCACAACTCAGAAGGGAGCAAACAGAAATCCACATTAAGTGTACCCCCGGGGCTTACTGCACATGGTAATTGCATAGCTCCAGGCCTTACCACACATTAGTCCAGAGGTGTCACCAGGTCTGGTGACACCAGGTGCACACCCTGGATACCCCCCATGCACTGGAGGTGTGCCCAGCTGAGAAGGGAGACTGGCCTAGATAAAGGGGGCGTGGCCTCATGGGGGATCCCAATAACATCACTCTAGGGGCAGCCCAGCATCACCGGAGATGATGAGCTGCCCCCGGAAACTGGGCAGTCTGCACTGTTGGCTCCTCTTCTATGACAGGAGCTAAGTGCCGCAGGAGAAAATTACACTGCAGCACTCGGCTCCTGTCATTGCAGAGGAGCTGGCATTTTGGTGCCACCCAATTGTGGCCTGCACCCCCCTCATGACGCCACTGCATTAGCTGTGAGACTTAGGGGTCAATTCAATTAGGTGCAAATTGCGAGGTACGAGTTGCTATTTTCACTTCGAATTTGCATAGCAAATTCATTTTGCAATCCAATTAGCAACTCACACTGAATCAGTCAGACTGAGGCCCTGATTCAGAGGTGCTCGCTCTGAACCAGGATGGGCCATTTTTTTTTTTCACCGGCCTCCAGGCCCCTCGCTAAGCTGTGGGTGACCACCCACAACTTTAGTTGGCGGTCTGAAGATGGTCGCGATTATCATGACCATTGAGCTTGCGACGAGACCCTTGTGGTAGGGTCTCGTCCTCCGCAAGCCCCAGTGAACTTCTTGCTCTAATAGAGCAGGAAGTTCACTACTAACATAACTGATGTCAGTAGGGCCACACACAAATGGCGGGCATTCCTTCAGGAATGCCTCAGTGTGTCCAGCCACCCCCTCTGCACACCTACAAAACGGGGTGAGCTGTCAATCACAATCGACAGCCACCCGGTCTTGTAGTGAGTCCCACAGTGAGTGAAAATTCACTCACTATGGGGCTCACGCATGCGCACTGCCTGGCCATCGACCCGCTTGCGAGCGCTCGTGAGCGGGTCTGAATCAGGCCCTGAATTCGCACCTTTCCTTTCGCAGGGTGAGAGATGGAAAGGAAAATCTATATTTTAAGATTAAAATGACAGGACACTGTGCTGAACCCCTTGGAAACCCCCCTAATGACTAATTAGGCAATAGGAAGCTTCCAATTAGTTTATTTAGTCCAATAATTATGTCATTTTTTGGGGTTAAAATAAAAATTGTCTTCAAATTCCCTCAAAATCAACTTTTTTGTTAGTTTAGGCACCCTAAATTTAATCACAATAATTTTTTAGTTGAAAAATTATTGTTTTTATCATTTTTTTTTTATTTTTCAAGGTGCCATCAAAGTACCCCAAGATCAACATTTTTCCTTCTTTTTTTTGCATTATTCATTTAATTTGTTTGAGAATAAACAAAAAAAAGTTAGTTTTTAATCATTTTCTTGCATTTCAAAAAAAACACAAATCAGCCATTTGACACCATTTAAAAACCTACAGTACCTTCCTAATGCCCACAAACAGCCTTCTATACGGTCCTGTTAACAACATTTTCCATTTTGGGGGGTCCAGGATAGTCTTCCCACATTTTTTTGCATTTCTCTCAAATCTCATTTGGTAGCCAATTCGCACCCCTCCGCTGCGAGTTGTGCGAATAGGCATTTTTAATTAGATTGGATAATTCTCAGGAGCACGCTTCGATGCAAAGTCTGCGAGTTTCAGGAAACAAACTCAATACTCGCAATTCACACCTAATTGAATTGACCCCTTACTGCAAGATATAATTGAATAGCTCTGGGCATTTAACCTGGCAGCTAAAAGCCTACAGTAAATCCTGTGGTTAATTGAATATGCAACTTAATGAGATGCACTTTTTATGTAAAATGAATGTCAAAAATACGTTGTGACTCACAACTTTGTTGAGTCAAATATAAGTTTAATTAACTAAATAAAACACTGTACAGTATATACTAAAGGTTTATATATATATATATATATATATATATATATATTATATGGAATGTAGTCAAAATCTAGACAATGAAAATCTAGGCAATCATAAGGCCGACACCTAAATGAAATGACAACAGACTTTAGGTTGACATGGTCAAAATGTGGACAACAAAAGGCTGACATGGGCATGAGGTTGACAGGGCCATAAGGTCAACAGGGACGAAAGATCCACAGTTAGAATGTCGACAATCAAAAAGTATACACACTAAAAATGTGGACAAATGAAATGTAGACACAGACAAAATGTCAACAATCAAAATGTAGACAGTCATAATGTAATAGATAGATAATATAATTAATAATGCTGACCATTCATAATGGAGTAATGTACAAGATAGTGTCCCACATGGACTGTGCACATGTAAACATTGATCCTGTCATGTCAGCCACATTGCCTGATGTGCCTAATTGTCATATTTAGATATGTGTAGATCAGAGGTAGGCAATCTGTGGCACTCCAGCTGCAGTGTAACTGCACATGCCAGCCAGCATACATTGCCACAGATTTTCTGTTAGTTACTGTATTCTAAAACTTAAACAGGGCAAGCTGGCATGTGTAATTCCACAGGAGCTAGACTGTTACAGGTTGCCTAACGAGGGAAGAGCACTGAGCATGCTCACAGATTCTGTCATATCACCTATACAGTCAGATATGCCTAAATGTCACATACAAATATTGTCACCGCCCCTTTGCACTGACTAATTTCCAGCCCATTCTGCTCTGCACCATAAATTAATTGCCACTGCTGCTGTGCTAATTCCTGCCACTGTAGTGCACAATAAATATATTGCTTCTGTTACTTAAATGTCAACATTTTTATTGTCGACATATTGACATGATCAAAATGTCAACAAACTGTTGACATGCTGAAATTGTTATAGCCAACTAAACTACTGATTTATAATGTCAACATTCAATATATAGGCAGGTCTATAATTTTAATATCCACATTTGGGCAATGTCTATATTTTGATATTGTCAAAATGTCAACATGCCTGCTGGTTAAACTATTTTATGTGCATTTACTATGTCTTTGAATGTCAACATTCTGACCTTGTTGTGATCTATTTAAAATGTTCACCATCAAAATGTAGACAAATTGTCCAAGTAGATAAACTAATTTGCAGTACAAACTCCACCCCATGTAAGCCGAAGCTCTACCTCCCGTTTGCACTAAGCTTCACCCCCTGTTTCATCCTCAGAGACCCGGTGACCATAACGTGACAGTAACAAGGTAAGCTTACCATCTGTGGGGAGCAGAAAATAAGGACAGGTAAGAGATGGGCTAGGTATGACGAGATCATCTCTTACAGGTGATTTTCTATTGTGCGATCAGCATTGGAGTGTGCTCTCAAGCTTGCTGAGCCTATATTTAAGATAAGTTCTGCTCATTTCTAATTTTGCTGCTTCCTTTCTTTGTCTGTAAAATATATATATATATATATATATATATATATGGCTATTTGTAACTTGGGAGTGCCACTTGGACTTTGGCTCTATATATATATATATATATATATATATATATATATATAGAGCCAAAGTCCAAGTGGCACTCCCAAGTTACAAATAGCCATGGTGCTCAGCCCGGCGTGCGTTCCACCCTGCTGGAACGCAAACCGGAAGTCGGGCCCCGCAGCCAACCTGCATTAGGATCTGGCCAGCCAGATGTCTCTCTGCTGTTAATGTAAGTAAAGCTGTATATGGTAAGTACCTGTGGCTGTGTTACTTATGGGGTCTCATTAAATAACATAAATGTGCTTTTAGAGCGATTGATACTGATTTTGCTTCCTGCCTGCGTTAATTGGGGGTGTGTGTCTGTATGAGATACTTCTGGTATTTATAGGCCAATTTGGCCTGATGGTGTGGCTGGTTGCTTGTACACTCTTGGTTCTAGTGATCTGGTCTTGACAAAGGGCCCTGTAATGGCCTGAAACTTATTTTTTATGATGTTGTGAGTAATTAAACTACCCTTGTTTGTCTGCATTATGAAGACTGGTGAGTGCTCTCTCATGTTCTTGAATATATATATTAGTTATAGATATGCAAGTAGATTGTTATCTAATTTATTCAAATCCAGGGGTCACAGTGAGTGGCTGTGATGCTCCGTGCAATTTCTGGTGGTCATTGGAGATCTTGTCTTTGCCCCTGTTGACAGAAAGCCTAGCTTCACCCCTGTATTTACTGTAAGTATAGTCATACATATAAATATCCCCAACCGTCCCTACATGTTATAAATAACATATGTATGTGTGTGTGAAAATATATAAATTCCAGTGTGTGAGATCTGGGAAAATATTTTTTTATTTTAAACTTTATTTGTATTTTATTTTTTAATAAAAAGTAGAAATGAGAGCCCAAACCAACTGTTAACACTTACTACACTAATCCAGTATTACCATTGCTGCTATTTAGTTAAAAAAAAAAAGCAATAGCTAAACAGGCAGGTCATGTATTAATTTACTATAGTAACTAGGGTTGTGGGTGAATATATGGCAATAATCAGTGAACAATTTGGGATTTGTTTTATTAATCTAAACTATTCTAGCAATCATGGAAAGACAGATAATGCATTTCTCACCCAAAAAAACCAAAAAAATTTTCTTGTTATAGCTCCACTATAAAATGGTTAAAGGCAGGCACCAGCTATGCCCTCCATGGAGATAGCGAAAAAATTTCAACAATCTGCATCAAGTTTAATAGTAGTGGTAATCTCCGTCATAGTAGTGCTAAGTCCCGTCACAGTTGCATTACCTAAAGGAAAACCAAAGCAGCCCTTATTCACTTTACTATATGTTAATAAAACTTGTTCACTCTCAAGCCTAAATGCTGTTTCCCTCAACTGACTGAGCTTGCTGGTTGTTGCGGCACATCTGGCTTCATATCTGCCGTGTGCTCACCACCTGACAAGTATAGACAACCCAACTGTTTTTTTAAAAGCAAATCTTTATTAATTTAATTTACTAAAAACTCCAACTAGAGCGCAAGGAAATTTTTCTCCACAAGAGCAGCCCGAGGAAGATCTCCCAGTGATGACAACATTTAAAAAAACCTGCCGTTCCCCAGGAAGATTAAGAAGAAGAAGATCCTGATGAGGGCACCAGCAGTGCAGGCTATGCACGCAGATTCACCGAGGAAGAAAATGAGGTCTTAGTTACCAAGGGTATTCATTTTTATTTATCATTTAGTCACCCCAAATTATCTATTAATTATTTCCCTAGGTATTGATAATTCTACCTATGTTTTCCTATAATACAGTATATTGCACCCATATAAAGAAATCCAATTATAACTAGCCTGACATTTTTTATGTATTTTATAGACCAATATAGCATTATGTCTATTAATTGTTTTCTACATCTCATGTTATATTAATTATGTATTTAGATTTTTGTAATTGCTATGTTTTTATTTATTTTTTTCTGTTAGCAAGCATTGTTACAATGAACTAGGATAGCATGCCATGTAGTTTAGAGTGATTTTGTGTAGCATGTTATGTGTAATATAGTTATTTAGTTTAGTGCCAGGTAGTATAAAGTGAATGGTTGTTGCATGTAAGCAGAGGCATAGCTACTACTAGGTGTAGGGAGTGCCATTGCTATGGGGCCTGCAGAATCTACAGTGCCCACCACCCTGCACCTAGCTCACCTCACTCAGCACAATGTGCAGCCAACGGTCACTTTTGTTGGTCTGCAAGCTCCAAGGAAGCAGCTGCAGCAGTAGCCATACAAACAGAACTTTCATGAGGTGATCTGATGTGATCTGATGTTCTCAACTCTCCTCTCCAAGCTCTGATGACTTCCTCTGGAACCATTTCATGATATTGCCAAACCTCCGCCTGAAAATCTCATCAGCACTCAAACTCCAATGTTTACAACCATTCCACCACAGGATGATACAACATCTGTAGCTAAAGTTGTCAGTTATGTTCAAATAGTAATAAAAAATAATAATTGTAAAGGGGTTGGGTATGAAATCCCGGAGGCTGAATAGCAGCCGGGTAAAATGCAGACGCCGGAAATCCGAACATGCATAATCCCAATGGAGTAAGTAAGTCCCATAACTCTACCTTTCTTCTCCACCTAACCCTAACCCTCCCTTAGGGGGCCTAACCCTAAAACTCCTGGGGTGGTTCCTAACCCTAAATCCTCCCAGGGGGTGCGTAACCCTAACCTGCCCCCAGTGGCACCTAACCCTAACCCTTCCTTCCCCTAGCCTAACCCTAACCCTCTCTGGGGGGTGCCTAACCCTAAGACCCTCAGGGGGTGCCTAAACCTAACCCTCCCCCCTGTGGCTAACAACTAAGTGTGCCCGCTTACCTTCATTCGGGAAGCCATCCTGTCGGGATTCTGTCATCGGGCTAAAGATAGGCGTCTGGATTTAGGCGACTGTCTTTAGTCCCATGTTGGGATTCTGATGGACTGCTTTCCTGTCCATTGTTATGTTGACTCTATCCCTTGTAAAGATCCAAAAACATATAGAATTATGTATTCAATTTTTGCTTTCCTTTTAGATTCTACACTTGATTTCACAAAGGTCATCCTGGACAGGAAATAGCAAAAAACACAGTTAACAGAAGAAGCAACACAGCCACAGCAAGAGGAACAAACCTCCAGCCTTAGGAACAAGTAGATTAGTGCATGGTTTATAGTGCATAGTTTTTGAAAATGTCCTTGCAGACCACCTCCAACACCTTCTCAACACTCAGAACACACTGTTTGCCAATCAACTTTTATTGGCAAAATCATTGCATCTGATAAGACAGCAGCAGACTGCAAATGCAATAGCACATCGCAAATTGGATGAAAAAGAGCAGCAAATGGCTATAACTGTCAATCAAATATTGGTGACTCAGCAGCAAGCATTGCAATGTTATCTGCATTGCAATGTTTAGTACATGAAATGCAAAGAAGAAATGTTGATCTAAGTTCCACATGAAATAACACATCTGACTTCACAAGAGTCTACAAAACCACGCAAATCCACCACTACAGTCCAGGTTTTAAGGATATCCTTCTTTGAGCACAAGAGACTTAGGCCCTGATTCAGAGCCGGAAGCTCTGACCAGAGCGCTTGCTCTGAATCAGGGCCCACCTCCATAATTATGGAGCGTCCTCCTGGACGCTCGTATAGCTGTGGGTCACCACCCACAGCCTATATGAGCGTGCAGGTTGATGGTCGCAATGGTCTTGACCATCGCGACCATCGCCACTGCGAGCCGAAGCCTGCGGTTGAGTTTCTCAACCGCAAGGCCCGGAGTGATTTTGGCTCTATCAGAGCCAAAATCACTCCCACTGACATCACTAGTGATGTCAGTGGGGCCGGCTTCTGATGGTAGGCATTCCCTTGGGAACGCCCCCATCTGGGAGGCACGCCCACGGCACGCCCACCAAAGGGGGCGTGCTGTCAATCAACATCGACAGCACGCCCCCTTTGATCAGACACAACGAGCGAAGGAAAGTCCTTCGCTCGTCGCGTCTCGCGCATGCGCACGATGGAGCTCCCTCTGTCGTGCGCATGTGCAGTGCACACCATTGACCCACTTGCGAGCGGACAGTACCTCAATTTGATATAACCATCTAGACTCAAGCATGGATATCCTTAAAAACACTGAAATAGCACAACATAGTGGTGTGTACCAAATGCAAAAATATGCTTTGCCCCCCCCACCACCACCACCATGGGTTTCAATCAATAGATCTACAATACATAGGTGTACAGTGTCTAGGTTGACACCAAGGCAATAAATCAACTGGTACAAATGGTCGACAGGTACAAAACAATTTTGACATGGATGAAGATCGACAGGTACAAAAAATCATTATGGTGAGTGATCATAAAATCACTCACCATAATACATAAATAATGGGGTTTGGTTCATGGATTGATCAATGCATTTAAGCCTGCAGCTCAATTGAAAGCAGGAGCAGGAGTGAAAGAAGGTGTAAAGGGCACCTCAAATCTAAACAGTATTTCACAAATGTAAAGAAAACATTACCTCTAACTATGAAAGGAAAATTTACTACAGACAAAGCACCACATGCAGTGGCAAGGAAAAGCTCAGACGATGGGCTTTCTTTGAGAGTGGTGAAACAACTATTGCTGTTTCATGTGCTTGAATAGAATTCCATATTGTGGAAGCCGGGACTAAACACAGTGAGGCATCTTCTATACCCTTGCATGCAACAACTTCTCACTCTGAGGGCCTGATTCAGATGCGTTCACATGCAGCCTGCTGATGTTTGCAAGCTGCGCATGCATACAAGACACAGTGCATGTGTGAACTAGTTCATGCAATCAGGAAGCATTCACAACCTGTACACAGACACTCGACAAACATGAGTGACATGACCTGCCATTTGTGGGTGGTGACAGGGGTGGTCGATGGTAATGGGGGTGTGGTGGTGCGAACGTAGGCATGTCTGTGCATTGGAATGCCATTTCAGGGGTGTGCATAATTAAAATGCATCAGCATACACATCACCTGGCTGACTTAAAAACAGCAGCACTCGCAGTGCTTGCAGTAGGGTATGGTCAGCCACAAGTGCTGCGTATGGGTCTGATGTCAGCCAATGTTAATGATTGTTTAATACACTTCCTGGAGATGACGTATGTTACTAAGGGAAAGTGGGTGTCTTGTGTTAGGCTGGTGGGCATACATACCGCGATCGAATGGCAAAACATAGTGGACGTGCTAATGTCTTGCTAGTGATCGCGGGATTTGCATACTTTGGATGCGGACAGCTGTGTGCGAATGCAACCTTGCAAACGTGTTTGAATCAGGCCCTGAGTCTGGATGTGTCACCTTTTAAACAGGCAAATCAGTACACAAAAAACCCCACTGAAACTGAAGAACAAACTGTGTATTCACGAACTTCACAGATCCCTGAGGCCAGTCTAAGGGTGTCCACAAGTGCTCTGTGTGAGTCTGACCTTTGTGACACTGTAATCCTATAGAAGCCTCCTTCCACAATTTCTGCACCCTCTGTAAATGTGAGGATTAGTAATAGTAATGATGGTGACATAGAAATTGAGAATACAACTGTAAATACAACTGTGGAATGGAACAGGATGAGGGTATATTTGTGTATCTGACACTAATGAGGATGGTGATATTGAATGTGTTGTATAAGAACAAGTTAATAAAATTCAGGAAGAGAATATTGTTTGTGTCAAAGTAAATCAACCACCAGTGGCAACAGTTCCTGCCAGTGATAAGAAGGGTATTGTCGTGCCTGTGCATAAGACCAAAATAGCCACCTCTTTTGTGTAAAATTATTTTTTCCCAAATCCTAATAACACAGAGGCCAAAGTAAGCAGAAGTAGGGACATTTACAATCTAGGCAATTCCTCCCTGTTAAAACATTTGCATGAACTTGCTGCAAATAAAGTATCAAAATCTGAAAGATCCTGTAAAATAATAAGCAGTCCAGCATCAGCTACCAGCACCATGGACAGATCCCAGATGCAATCTCTATAACCAACACCTTTATCATCAAACTCCTCATTGGAGGAAGTCCTCCTGCATCCAATTTGCAAAGGCAAACTGACTCCTCCCATATCCAGTATTACCCAATAAAAGTCCTTGCATGCTAGGGCTGCTGCTGGTGATGAATCATCATCGCAGAAAGGGACCAAGAAGACTAGTAGTTTCAAACAACAAATAACTGTGTCAAAATTATTTGCAAGAGGAAGCAAGTATGACACCTGCAGTTATGTTACACAGTCATTCCCTGATGCCATGACAACTATGTTAGCATTAGATTTGCATCCAATATCCGTCATCAATGCATATGGTTTTAGAAAATTTGTTGAGGTCATGTGTCCACGCTACCAAATTCCATCTAAATTCCATTTTACCAGAACAGCAATTGCTCACTTGTTATTATTGGCCTAGAAATTGCCATTGTACAGACTATCCACTAAACTAATGATATGTGGACGAGTGATACTGGTTAAACTAAAGATTACATGACTGCAAAAGCCCACTTGGTGGGTTTATCACCTTCAGCAGCAGCAGCAGAATCTAACACAGAATGTTAGCTCATTCACAGGTAGGTTACTCCCTGTATCAGTAGCTTCACTAAGAGGCATACCAGTATCAATATGTTGGAAAAAACTCATGGATGTGACAGCAAATGGCTTAGCCCACTAAAACTTGCTTCAGTATTTGTTATTTTCAATAATGCAAGTAACATTCTACGAGCATTATAACTGAGTAAATTTTAACACATACCATGTTTTGCACAAACAATTGAGATGGTGGTTCAAAATTTATTAAATATGCCAGGTGTATTTAGGAGATGCTGTCTGTGATAGAAATTGTTTTAGATATTTCTGGCATTCAGCAAATGCATGTAAAATATTGCAGCAACAGTTCCAATTGCCATGCTACCAACTGAAGCATGAGGTAGTAACCAGGAAGAATTACACTCTTTATATGCTTCAGTGGCTGGAGGAACAGCAGCAAGCAATCCAAAACTACATATCAAGCAATGACATAGGGAGAGGGAGTAGATTGTATCTTAGTCCAGCACAGTTTAGATTAATCTACATTTTATGCAAGATACTGAAACCATTTGAAATTGTAAACTGGTAGTGTTCAGACACTTCTAGCCTGAGTCAGATCATACTCTTAATTAATTACTGGAAAAGCAGTTAGAAAAGCTGAAGAGATGAAACTAGGAAAAATCCACTACTTATGTTGGACTTGTAGATCAAGTTCTTTATTCGCCTCAGGACCAAAGGGTTTACAATTACATTTGGTTCTCTACATTTTGGCAGCTATGCTTGACCCTAGGTTTAAGCTATAAGTAATGTATTTCTTTCCAACTGACACAAATCTTAAGAAATAAGCTTCTGTGGCACATGACATGACAATGTATCCTGCTTCAGTTTCTCCTGAAAATGTTGCTACCAGGAAAAACTAACCTTTTCCAAGAAATACACTTGTGATAATGATAATGAGTCAACTCAGCACACCATTATGACATATGGTCAGACTTAAAATAATTGCACACAATTATTGACACTTCTACTATGTCTCATTCTTATACAGTAAGCATCAGCAGAAATGTGGAGGATTATTTTAATGATAATGTACAATACGAATTAGCATTTCATACAATCCCTTTGAATACTGTGAGGAAAAAAGGCAATTTGGAGCCCCTTGTACAAGCTATCTTTGTTTTACTTAAGCAGCCTACCCTCCAGTGTGTACTAGGACAGAATGTTTAACACAGCAGGGAACCTTGTGAGTGATCAAAATAGTAGGCTACTTCAAAAAATTAGAAAAATATGATGTTTATAAAAATAAAGCACTCCACAACAACAACAAAAATCTGGCGCTGCACCTATTAGGACAGATGTGATGGAAAGTAATTTCTACAATAAATATTAGAAGTTTAGACTGAAGCCCATTTGACAATAGGTGCTAATATATAACACCAAAAAGTAGAAAAAAAGGAGGAAGTAAATAGGCGCTGTCTTATGTCCAATCATTTATTACCAAAAAATTATTTATAATTAAATGAATCACATAGATAATATACACATGTCATATATAGTCTACAACATATACAATACACCAATTGGTCAATAAAATATCTAATATATAAGAAGACACAGAAATAAAAATGAAAACAATAAAAAACAATAAAAAAAACAGGTGGATATTCTGTTCAATTTGAACTGTCTGTTCCAAAGGTATTTTGCAATATGATACTTTTGTATCTATTTGATGATGACACTGTTATACATTTGTATCCTTTTGTATATATACACACACACAGAATTTCCACCACTGAATTGTTTGTACTGGAGAACAGTCTCTATCCCACTAGGAGAGATACTAAAAAGTATAGATATATATCTATATGTGGATATTAAATGTCCTTTGGAAAAATTACCATACATGTATGAGACATCAAAAATAGTGTCTTATTGTATATCGGGCTCCTGTTCGATTTAGTACAGCAATAAACGGCTCCAAAATACTTTTTGACAATTTGTTCATAAGTATCTAAAAATGTGTTAGTCACACAGGAGTGTAGCATATTTGCCTCGGGGATACTTAAATCGATCCTGGTATTACTTATCCACAGCAGTGTTTACAACTGCTAATATGCAGAAGAAAATAAGTTTATCTCACCGATGTTGTTTTTTTCTCTTCTCTCCTCCTTCTCCGAATATGGGGTATAAGACTTCGTCAGCGTGGAGTGGGGCAGGCGTTTCAATCCTGCTGTTGTACTTTAGTCTGCGGCACCAAGTGGAGTGTCAGTCTAATGTGGATGGAGCTGAACAGAGCCGAACGGCCTAGACTCACTCAGTGGGACATGGCATCCGTCTCTCCCACCGACGTGGTCCAGTCTCTATCCCAGTACCCTGCTGCCGTGCTCCAGTCTGAGGCACCGAGTTAGGGGCACCAGTTCAATGTAATTGGAGCTGGATGAATACTTGAGACTCAGCGTGGGATAAGGTGTCCATCTCTCCTGCTGCCGTGATCTGATCTTTAGTCCAGTGTTGTAAGACCCAGAGTGAATAGGTAATGGAGTGGACCAGTCAGCATGAGGTAGGGAGCAGCAAATTGTAAAAAGGAAAAAGTATTGAGTCTCTACGCATTTCTCCGCCTCCAAAAAAACTTAGCGGCTTCCTCAGGAGACAAGGAAGCCTGAGGAAGCCGCCGAGATTTTTTGGAGGCGGAGAAATGCGTAGAGACTCAATACTTTTTCCTTTTTACAATTTGCTGCTCCCTGCCTCATGCTGACTGGTCCACTCCATTACCTATTCACTCTGGGTCTTACAACACTGGGCTAAAGACCAGATCACAGCATCAGGAGAGACGGACGCCTTATCCCACGCTGAGTCACTAGTATTCATCCGGCTCCAATTACATTGAACTGGTGTCCCTAACTTGGTGCCTCAGACTGGAGCATGGCAGCAGGGTACTGGGATAGAGACCGGACCTTGGCGGTGGGAGACAGATGCCCTGTCCCATGCTGAGTGAGTCTAGGCCATCCGGCTCTGCTCAGCTCCATCCACATTGGACTGACACTCCACTTGGTGCCGCAGACTAAAGTACAACAGCAGGATTGAAATGCCTGCCCCACTCCATGCTGACGGAGTCTTTTTCCCCCATATTCGGAGAAGGGGGAGAGAAGAGGAAAAAACAACATCGGTGAGATAAACTTATTTTCTTCTGCATATTAGCAGTTTTAAACACCGCTGTGGATAAGTAATACCAGGATCGATTTAAGTTTCCCCGAGCCAAATAGGCTACACTCCTGTGGGACTAACACATTTTTAGATACTTATGAACAAATTGTCAAAAAGTATTTTGGAGCCGTTTATTGCTGTACTAACTCAAACAGGAGCCCGATATACAATAAGACACTATTTTTGATGTCTCATGCATGTATGGTCATTTTTCCAAAGGACATTTAATATCCACATATAGATATATATCTATACTTTTTAGTGTCTCTTCTAGTGGGATAGAGACTGTTCTCCAGTACAAACAATTCAGTGGTGGAAATTCTGTGTGTGTGTATATATACAAAAGGATACAAATGTATAACAGTGTCATCATCAAATAGATACAAAAGTATCATATTGCAAAATACCTTTGGAACAGACAGTTCAAATTGAACAGAATATCCACCTGTGTTTTTTTATTGTTTTTTATTGTTTTCATTTTTATTTCTGTGTCTTCTTATATGTTAGATATTTTATTGACCAATTGGTGTATTGTATATGTTGTAGACTATATATGACATGTGTATATTATCTATGTGATTCATTTAATTATAAATAATTTTTAGGTAATAAATTATTGGACATAAGACAGTGCCTATTTACTTCCTCCTTTTTTTCTGTTTATAAAAATGAACTAAAAATTCTAGGAGGAAGACCTCTGCCGCCAACTACAACAAAGAGCCTGATTCAGAAGTGGATGCAAAGTTGATATTATTGCAGAATGAGTGATTGTTACCCATTGCACATGCATATGAGTTGCAGTGATTTAACTGTCATTTATTTGGGCCCAAACAAACAAAGCACTTTAGACACAAAAGTGAGTCCCTGTTGCTGAAATGCTTGGTTTGTTAAACTGTGCATGTGCTTTAAAATATACAAAATAATGCCCAAGAACAATTCCCTTGTGTACCATTATTCATTATGGGCTTTGCAAAGTTTTAGTGTGTTTGAGAGGCAGTGTATATTACAATACTTTACTGGGGCATTCATGTTTTTTCAATTTTGCAAAACCATCCATCACCAGTTTCACATCCAGGCATAAAGGTCCCATTTCCTAAAGATACATAGTAGTATCATCAAATCATAGAATTAATAATATAATTCATATAACAAAGGACCCAATAACAACCCTAAACGGCTGCCTAGCTGAACTTCAGGAGTGGATGAGTGCCAGTTGGCTGCGACTGAACCCTAATAAAACAGAGGTCCTTATGATAGGTCACAGGACAGGGCTAAAGCATAGCCAACCAACAGGACTTATGCTTGGGGGTTCAGAATTACAAAACACTAATCATGTGTGGAATCTTGGTGTTGTGCTGGATAGTGGCTTGACACTTAAACATTAGGTATCAGCCACAATCAAATCCTCATTCTTTCATCTGGGAAACATAGCCAGATTCAAGCACTTAATTCCCTCAGAAGATCTGCCTAAGTCATACATGCATTTATATCATCACGCCTAGACTACTGCAATGCCCTCTACCTCGGTCTCCCAGCAGAAGTATTGCACCACTTGCAGATGGTACAAAATGCAGCTGCCAGGCTATTAACCAACCAGCCACATTCCAGCCGCGTAACACCCATTCTCTACTCCCTTCACTGGCTGCCTTTCAGATGGTGAATTGTTTTCAAGATTGGCTTACTAACTTACAAAGCCCTACATGACCATGGCCCAGGGTACCTGAAGCAGTTTCTGATTCCTTACTGTCCCTCTTGATTACTGCGATCTGTTGACGAAGGACTATTAACAGTACCTAGAATCTCATGGAATTCATCTGGGGGTCGAGCTTTCAGTATTGTAGCTCCAACCTTTTGGAACTCACTTCCCCGCACAGTTCGAGAGGCCAGATTGGGCAGACTCACAAGGGACTCACTGATGCCTGGAGTCCCCAGGCTATTACATACTGTATACCCCCTGGTGTTTAACATCTTTGTAACAGGGTTGCACAATTAAAGAAGTAATGTGGTGACTTCCAGGAATGATGGAGGTGTACTGCCCCTAGCAGGCCAGAAACAATGAAGCCTGCTTCTCACAGGGATGATAGTGAATGTACGAACTGAGCTCAGGGAGTGAGCTGGCTGGCCACAGGAGGAGTAAGTGACCCAGCAGCAGGGGTAACAAGCCCCAGTTGTGACACTGTCAGGAAAACATTGTTCAATGAGATACCTTCAAACTTGGCACTGGAATAAATAATTACTGTAATCTGACCTGTTTTCTCTGTGTGGTATACTCTGAACATTGGCATGTACCATCATTCCTCAGTATCTTTGAGAATGGGAGCTATTTTGGCATGAACATTCACATAGTATTTTTCCCATAAAAGAGAAGTGATCTCTCATCTCTGGATTTCTGTGAAAGTTGTACTTAATTGAAGAAAGCATATAAGTAGTTTTTATCTGCCTTATGTAGGCAATGACTATGGGTTCTAAGGGGTAGATGTGCAACCAGCTATTTGTCTTATTTTTCACTAGTGTATTCTCAATTATTTCTAATAATAGTTTGTCCTCAATGGACAATACAACCTGATCATTTTTCTTTGTTCTTTGGAAGACTTCATACTCCAGATCAGCTTTTATAGATTTCACATACATGGTTATCCCTATGGGAGCCTATGACAGGACAATGCTGAAGGTCCTTTGTGAGGAAGTGATTGTGACAAGTTTGAAAAAAAGAAAGACATCCATTATCTCATGTACTGGTAAGCATGTTGTTAACAAAAGCTGGCTTGTGTACATCTCCTAGACATACATCTGCTATTATGACCAACATCTGACTTTGTTGACTCATAAGATATCTCTCCCTATGAGTAGAATTGTCTGAGCTTTAGGATCCAGTTCTGGTATCAAATGTGCATGATGAATAGCTGTGTCTTGTGTAGGAATTTCAGACCTATTATCTGGTAACTGGTTGCATTCAGTGATAGTTTGTAATGGAAGGCATGTTTTATCATATATGAACTTGACTTGATAGCCAGAAGCTCTCCTCCTTGTTGTCTCAAACCTACCTGCACAAGTCTTTAAGGAGTAAGAAGTGCTGGGGCCTTTGACACAAAATATTTTTAAAAAGATTGATCTGGATAGAGACTTGTTACTTTGATCTAGGAATGCATAATGTTTGACAGTCTGGCTAGCCTTTTGGGTAGACTCTGACTAAACAGATTTTTGAGCAAGATCAGACTTTGGTACATTGTGAAGTGATCTCTGGTGTGACTGCAGTAGTGTCCTCTTCCTTTCCACTGTGCTCTATGCTCAGTGCCACCGTGCCTGTGTAGAAAAGTTCATGGGGAAGGCCCAGGGTGTAAAGTTTTGTTGTGATTTATGCTGTCACACTATGTGCAGTTAGCACTAGCCCTACAGTCCTTGGTGAAGTGGGATATTGAAGAGCAGGACTACAGAAGAGCACTTAGCACTAGCCCTACAGTCCTTGGTGAAGTGGGATATTGAAGAGCAGGACTACAGAAGAGGATGTGGTTTTTGATGTAGGGGACACTGCTTGTCAGGACCCTGTGGAAGGAATCTGGAGGTTACACATTAGGTATGTGAATTGCGAATGAGATTTTATAGGGGGGGTTAGATAGCTTAGGGATAGCACCTAACAAGTTAAAAGCAAAGCTAGGATCATTATTGGTCTTACTTTTCATGTGTACAACATCACAAAAACAGAGAATGGGGAAAATGGCACCTTATACTGCTGTTTGTAGTTGTATCCTTGTGTGATCCACTGTTCCTGCTGATTTCAAGGTAGCTTTTGCACTATAGATTTAATACCTATGGCCGTGTCAAGGAATGTAATTCCCAGTAAATCTCCTTCAGGATTGGCTACTTGAAATTCCATTAATACGTTAATTAGCTTTCTAAGTCTCTGATAGCCTTTGTTAGATAATCATTAATAGTGCACTTCCCTATTATCTCTGGTGAACCATAACACTCATTAAGTCTATCCCAGATCAGTTTAAGGCCATAATCTGGGTGGTTTATATTGATCACTCTGTTCCTTTTAGCATGTTCAGAAGACTCATTTCCAAGCCATTTAATTAAGAGATTTATATCCCCACTATATGAAAGGTCTAAAGCTGATACAAACTGACAGATATATTGGCCGATCAATTTATTGGCCAATATATCTGCTGCCCATCGACCAGTGTGTACAGGTGATATGTCTGTGAACTGTGTCATTCACAGACATATCGCATCGGCTGTGCTGCACAGTTGATGGACAGATATGTCTGCCGACATATCTGTCCATTGGCAAGTGTGTACAAGCAGTCAGCAGACCGCCCGTACACACATAGCAGCAGCCATTGGGAGGGGGGTGGGACACGCCTCCAACCCACCCACCGGTTGCCGGGTCCCATCCCCCCCAGCCACCGGGACCTGAGGGCACAAGCAGATGATTACCGTTCAGTGTGTATGAACAACCATCATCTGCAGATATATCTTTCAGGTGTGTACCCACTATTAGTCTCTGATTGCATTTTGGAAAAAGTATTGCGAGGATCACAAGCTTTTTGGGCGATCATTGAACTATGGAAGTCCCTTTGTTATTATCTCTTATCATGCAAGAAACTTAACAAAGTCTAGTGTACAGTATATTGGTTGGCTGTAGGATATGCTGTGTGGTGGGTAAGTGTTGTGTGGTCATACCTGCTAGGATTGTCTGGTTCCAGATAACATGTTTCATACCACTTTTGTGTGCAGGAGGCACTGTCCTTGTTGTAGTTTGCAGACTGAAACACCTGGTGTGGGAGAGGATTGTCCCTCATGGAGAAACCTTTGGTAGAGTTCTCTTGCTTTTAAATTTGTAGTTTTCCGCTGACTTGTGGTTACACACCACATTCGGCTTGTTTCACTGATGAAGTCTGGTTGCATACCTTGCACTAGGGAGGGTTGATGGTTGTTTTGGTGACTTGATGGACATATTCTAAATTTCTAATGTGCATTGTAGTTATTCTTGTGATCCAAGTTCTGAGCCAAGTACATTGATGGTTATTTTTATATTATGGGATTTTGCGGGCTCCAAGAACTCTGCTTCAGCTATGGCAGCTGCAGCTTCCTTCTCTGCAGAAAGCTTCTTCATAATTGCCTCGAAGCAGTTTTTCTCCATATCTTTTTCTGTCACTAGGGGGGAGATTTACTAACAATCGTGCTGGGCTGGGATCCGTTATTACACATTATTGCTGGAATGTTTTGCACTACAAATCACAAAAAGAATCGTGTTTGCTTTAATTTTGTCATTCGATGGTGTACATGTTATGTTCTGTGTGAGATCAGTCGTATCAGGTATTTTGCAACTGAATTTGCAAAGCGGGTATGCAACAGAACTCGCATCGTCAATTTAGCAAAGGTAATTGGAATAAATCGATGAAAATTGCAAACATTCATATTGGTCAGAATTCACACATGCTACAGTGGCATCATCATGTTCTATTAAAAATGCCCCCAAACTGCCAAGAACATGTGCATTGGTGGCGTTTGTGTTGGTTGGAGTGTGCACAGTGGTTGGAGAGGAGATTATTCTTTTCTGTCCTGTGTCAATTTCTGTCTTGTAATTATTTGTGAATTTTCTGTGGTGTGTCTATGTGTGACAAGTGTGTGTGTGTGTGTGTGTGAGGTGGTGTTGGAGGCAGGGGCAGAATGGGATGGAAAATCAGCCTGGGAAATTTCTGGAAGCTGCCCTAATAGAGGCGGGGTCTGTTGAGGGGGTGGGGTTTGGTAAGGGAGCGGGATCAATCCTCATAGGGCCTGATTCTGAGTCTGAGCCAGTCACGACTTTCCTTGCTTCTTTTGCAGCAGTTATGTCTAATGCAGCTACAAAGCCCTTCCCTGGTGTACAGCAATGCATCTGAGGACCTCATTCAGAGTCGGTCGAAGCGGCCGCACGGTCGTACGGGAAAAGGGACCGGATATGCAAATGATTCCCTCGCAAGTTGCGTCCCAAAGTTCGGATCGGTAGCTGGCCGACCAAGGGGAGGAAGTGGCTGGAATTAAAAAAAATACGCCCCCTTCTCGCATTGCACATCATCTCCAGGCATATAAGAATTAATCGAGACCATTGGGAACCATCGGAACTGGTCATAGAGCTTAAGGTTGACCATGCCCTCTCTTAAGCTCTACGATCATGTCAGTGTAAAAACCTCCCATGTCACATGTGCCATTACGCTACTTTGTTAATTATGCACTCCCATAAACCATATGCACTCCCATAAAACGCCGTTCACATAATTAGGCACGCCTGCGTTCGGATCTCCACTCCCCTGTTTTCAAGCACCTTCCCCTGTTACCACCCACAGACGCCTCAACTACCGACCTGGCTGTGTTCAAGGAGAGAGAAATTTCTGATCATAGCGGCTAGTTTGCGCGCGCGCATTGCGAACTTTACGCATGCGCAGTATAGCGAACACCGTTGGCGTACGACCGTGCGGCCGCTTCAACCAACTCTGAATGAGGTCCTGAGTCTTGCTTTGTGTGTCTTTAGACGCCACCATTGGTCGCACCATTGAAACTTTCACCAGTCCTGTGCTAGGTGCAGATCATCCATCTTAGTATGGCCTCCTATGTGAGCAATTCAGCTTCTCTGTACACAACCACTTTCACAACCATGCCTGTGTCACTACTATAACACACCCATACCACACTATGGACCTCATTCGGACCCGCTCGCTAGCACTGCACTGTGCGCTCGTAAGCGGCCCATTGGTTTGCGAATGCACATGCTTCATTCTGCGCATGCGCAAACTACTCTGTGCAATCGCAGCCCAATTGCTCGCCCAGCAAAGACAGCCCAGTGAAATTAGTGACAGGACAGGCCATTTGTGGGTGGTAACAGGGGCAGGACACTAATAACGGGGGTGTGGAGGTGCGAACACAGGCGTGCCTTGGTGTTTCAACGCCGTTTTTAAGCCATGCATAATTAACAGGCAGTGTCATCATACACATCACATGCCTGTTTTTTACACTGAAGTCCTCACAGTGCTTGCGGCAGGGTAACGCAACCACAAGCGCTGTTATCACTTCCGATGGTGCTCGATGTACCAATGTGTTAATACACTTCCTGGAGATGACGTGCGCAAGTGGGCGTCTCTACATGCGCTAGTGGGTGTCTACATACACAGAGTGATCACTCGCACAGCCAAAGTGGGTGTGCTTATGCCTTGGCGAGCGATCACTTCCCATGCCATCACTTTGACAAATTTGCATATGCTGCATGCGAGCAATCGTATCTAGCGAGTGGGTCTGAATGAGGTCCTATATCTGTGTCTGATTAGCTAAAACCCTGCAATCGCCCAGGAACACCCAACACATTTCTAATACACTCCTTAGTACTTGTGTCTGAATCTGTGCTGTGGCTCTGTACGAACACCACTGGAACACATGCGCAGTGCAACCCATATGCATGCGCAGATGAAAAACATTGCACAAGAAAAAAATAAAATGCAGTGTCCAGTGCAGGAAAACAATAAAACACACTGGCCTGCACAGGAAAAACAAACACATACATTGGCCCCTACAAGAAAACAATAAAATACATTGGCCCCGATAGGAAAAGACAAACAGATTGGCCCCCAACAGGAAAAAAAAAATAAGGTACAAATTAGCTTGATAAAATAAAACGTAAATATCCCAATATTTCAGTCAGACATTTTCGGACAACATCTACCTCGAGCTATGTGCCATCAGGTTAGTTGGATTAGATATAGACTTATTCATGCTATAGAAATTATATAAATTCAGCATATAGTACTGCATTGCAGTACTATCTAGATACAGATGTGAATAGTAGAAAGATACAGTGAATGGCTATATACTGTTTATATATATATATACTGTATACATTAGAGATGAGCGGGTCCAGTTCCCTGAGAAACAGACCCACCCAAACTCCCAGTTCCGAGGTGAGAACTGAGTCAGGTTTGGGTTTTCCCACCTGACTCTGATCTCAAAGCAAGGCAAAATGTCATCTTCCCGCTGTCGGATACTTGCAGGTTTTGGATTGTATAAAAGTCCCTCCCCACAGTGATTGGCGCCATTTGCTTGCTGAGGGCCTGATTCAGAGCCGCTCGCTCTGACAGAGCACTCACTCTGAATCAGAGCCAAAGTTTTTTTTTTTGGATCGGCCTCTTGGCTGCTCGCATAGCTGTGGCCTCCATTTGGGCAGCCACCCCCTGGCCCGCCCACCAAAGGGGGCGATCTGTCACTCAACATCGACAGCTCACCCCCTTTGGTGCAAGACCCAGAGCGACAGATTGCCTGTTGCTAGCCGGCTCCGTCGTGCACATGCGCTGTGGGCCACCACCCACTTGGTTGCGACTGCCTTGCGACTGGGTCTGAATCAGGCCCTGAGTCCTGAGCTGTCAGGGCTGTGTTTCATCCAAGAGGGGCTGCTGTGTCCATCCAGCAGCTACTGTGTCCATCAAGGGCAGGGGCTTCTGTGTCCATCCAGAGTCTACTGTGTCCATTCAGGGGTTGCTGTGTCCATCCAGGGGAAGTGGCTGCTGTCTATTGTATTGTCACACTGTAAGTGGAACATGCAGTGTATTTGTAAAAAATATTGCCACTGCAAGTGGAAAACGCAGTGTATTCATAAAAAATATTGTTACACTGTAAGTGGAAAATGCAATGTATTCATAAAAAATATTGTGACACTGTAAGTGGAAAATGCAGTGTATTCATAAAAATATTGTCACACTGTAAGTTGAAAACGCAGTGTGTTATTCTTTTCTTATTCATAAAAAAACTTGTGACACTTTAGGTCATTGATACTGCAGTGTAATATTTAAAATTGGTACAAACTGAAGTGTGTGCTGTACCCCACTTCATTCGTGTTTGTTAATATGGAGAACGATCAGTTGAGAGGAGAGCAGGAACAACATGCTAGTGGTGGAGCTGCTGCTAGTGCCACCAGCCATGATGATACTAGTCCATCTACTAAAGCCAGTGCCCAAGGGCATACACAACTTAATTCAGGGCATGTAAAAACAATAAAGCAACGTTTTACAGCATTAAAGGAAAAAATAAATAAAAGCTAAGTTAACTGCAGAGAAACAAAAAATTGGCAAGGGAAGGATAAGGCCTTGGCCTTTATTTATGACTGGTAGTTCTACATCTAATTAGGATGTTAGCCCTTCTCCCTGTAGAAGTGTCAAAAAAATGAAAATTGCTAAGGCACATGAACCAACTGTGTGCTGAGAAAAGTCACAGATCCCCGAGGAGAGCCCAAATGTGTCCCCAGTTGCCATGTGTGAGCCTGACCTTTCTAATACTGTACTTGAAGAGGATCCTCCTTCCCGCATTTGCATGCCCTCTGCAAATGTGGGGATGAGCAGCACAAGTCAACATGCTGATGTAGAAATTGAGGATGCTTCTGTGGAATTGGAGGATAAGGAGGATATTTCTGTAGTTGGCGCTAACAAGGATGTTGATGATGATGAGGATGTTGATGCCGAGGATGTTGTTCAGGCAGCAGTTGTTGCCCATGGTAGAAAAAAGCCTGTTTTTGTCATGCCCAGACAAAAGACAAAAAAATCCACTTCTCATGTGTAGAATAATTTCTACCCAATTCCGGACAACAACTGTCAAGCCATCTGTAATATTTGCCATGCAAGAGTGAGTAGAGGTAAGGACCTTAACCATCTACCTCCTCCCTGTTACGTCACTTGCAGCGCATTCATCAAACTGAAAAGTGTTTTTCAAATTCAGAAACTTTGGCTAAAAAAAGGTAACAATCAGCCCAGTGTCACCTAGCTGCTTCCTTCTCTCTGTTAGATCCAAGTACCTGTAATCTCCACCACCAACACCTGCATCATCATCAACATCCTCAATTGTGATCGGAAGTAGTCCTGCATTCAATTTCAAAAGAATGACTGATTCCTCTCATATCTGTGATTCCTTAGAAGGATTCTTGAGTGCTATGCCTGTTGCTGCTGCTGTAAGTGGATCTTCATCCCAGAAGGGGACCAGGAAAAGACTACTTTTAGTAGTTTAACAAAACAATTGACTGTCAAACAATCCTTTGCAATGGGGAACAAGTATGACAGCAGACACCCAGTTGCACAGCAGACTGTTGACGCCATAACAGCTTTGCTGGTATTAGATGTGCATCCAGTATCCACCATTAATGCAGTGGGTTTTAGACAGTTAATTGAGGTCCTGTGTTCCCACTACCATGTCCCTGCTAGATTCCACTCCTCTAGAAAAGCAGTTCCCAGTCTGTACAAGGACATTAGAAAAAACCATTATTAATGTCCTCCAAAATGCCATTGTGCACACTGTCCAGTTAACCACAGATAAGTGGACAAATGGGACAGGGCAAACTAAAGATTACATGACTGTGACAGCCCACTGGGTAGGCGTATTGCCTCCAAAAGTGCAAACAGCAGCAGCAGAAGCATCTAACAAATGCCAACTCATTCAGATGCAAGCTACTTTGTGTATCATCAGTTTCACTAAGAGGCATACCACTAAGAACCCCTGCAAAATGGCTTACCCCACTTGGACACTCCTCTGGATATATGATTTCTGACAATGCCACCAATATTGTGCAAGCATTACATGTGGGTGAATTTGAACACATCCCATGTTTTGCTCACACAATTAATTTGGTAGTGCAAGGTTTTTTAAATTATGACAGTGGTGCGCAGGAGATGCTCTCAGTGGCCCAAAAGATTTCGGGATATTTTCGACATTCAGCAACTGCGTGTTGAAGATTGCAGGAACAGCAAGTACTGTTCAATTTGCCCTGCCATCAGCTGAAGCAAGAGGAAGTAACTAGGTGGAATTCTACCCACTATATAGTTCAGCAGATGGAGAAGCAGCAAAAGGCCATCCAAGGCCTCACAAAGACCTATGACATAGGGAAAGGAGTGGGAATGCATCTTAGTCAAGCACAGTGGAGAATAATTTCTGTGTTGTGCAAGGTTCTCAAACCCTTTCAACTTGCCACACGTGAAGTTAGTTCAGACACTGCCAGCTTGAGTCATGTCATTCCCCTAATCAGACTTTTGCAAAAGCAGCTGGAGAAACTGAAGGAGGAGCTGAAACATCATGATTCCACTAAGTATGTTGGACTTGTAGATGAAGCTCTTCATTTGCTTCACCAGGATCTAAAGGTCATCAATCCCTTGAAATCAGATGACTATAATTTGGCGACCATACTTGATCCTAGTTTTAAGTCCTAACTTGTGTCTTTCTTTCTGATGGACATACATCTGAAATGATGCAAAGAGCTGTTGGTGAAAAAAATTGTCAGCTCAAGCGGCATGTGACACAGCAGCATCTCCTCCTTCAGTTTCTGTGGCTGCCTGGAAAAAACAAAATTTTCCTGGGAGACCCACTGTTGGGGGTGATGCAGATCAGTCAGCAAAACCTAATAACATCTGGTTGGGTCTGAAAGAACTGCCTAAAATTAGTGACATGTCTACCTTCACTTTGTCTGATACGGTCACCATTCAGAGAGTCGTGGATGATTATTTTAGGTATAGCATCCAAATAGGCATGTCAGATGGTCCATTTCACTACTGGCAGGAAAAAGAGGCAATTTGGAGTCCCTCACACAAACTGGCTTTGCTTTACTTAAGTTGCCCACCCTTCAATGTGTACTCTGAAAGAGTTTCCAGCTCAGCCGGGAACCTTGTTAGTGATCGGCGTAGGAGGATACTTCCCCAAAATGTGGAAAAGATGATGTTCATCAAAACGAATTACAAATTCCATGAGGAAGACTTTTACCAGCAACTAAGTCAAAAAAATACAGAAGCACCTGTAATAGTGGATTCCAGTGGGAACTAATTAATATTGTTTGAAGAAGAGGATGTACACACTGATGGGGATGACGATGACGACATCTGATCTTACCTATGTTGTAAAGCCAGTTTGTGTATGGGATCATTGCCACCAATGTCCACTGTGCATTGGCAGCTTGTTTTGTGGGAGGTCTAAACAAAAAAATCATTTCAGCCACAAGTAGCAGTCCCTGTCGTTGAAGTGATTGGTTTGTTAAACTGTAAATGTCCTGTTTCATATATACAACATAAGGGTGGGTTGGAGGGCCCAAAGACAATTCCATTTTGCACCTCTTTTCTTTGCATTATGTGCTGTTTGGGGCATTGCTGGCTGACATTTTTAATTTTATGGTTTATGAATGTCCAGAAATTGTAATGGCCAAAGACAGCATCTCCTGCATGCCCCTTTCATATTTTTAAAGATAGTTCTGAACAACCAAATTGATGGGGTGGACAAATAGCAGCAGCAGTAGCACAGAGTATCTTCCTGCCAGGATGTGTGCAATAAAGTGCACTGCAAATACGTTTAATACAAAAATTAGTTGTGTATATTGGTCACATACAAATATATTTACATGGTACATATAGTACAGTCTGTAAAGCAGGCTGAGGTAACCTGAAGCACGCCACTTGTTGACAAATTATTTCAAGTAGACCCAGTAAATATCACAGATGCTGGGAGTTCTAATTCAGCTGGAGTACTACAGGCTGCTTTCCTCTTATCTTATGTAAACAGCAAGTCTTGGTCCCATGATCCCTAACAACCTCCCTGAGTGCAAACTAGTAAATGTCTGTGTACTGTATGTTCTAGCAGCACCTCCACAAGCAAGGCCACCTCATTTTTTAAATTTGATCATGATGTATAAAAAATTAAAAAACCTCCTCCAGATCAAAGATGTCTTTTAGGAACTGAAGAACTTGATCCTAGATTGATCTTCCTTCATTTTTTTTAAGAATCAAAACATTAAATTAAATAAATTAAAAACGAATCAATCATTCCATCCTTTCCCTGTCGTCAGTCCATAAACATATTCCAACTCTGTTGGGCCTCTGACCTAGTTAAGGAAAACATTCTTGGTTTTTAAAATTCCTAGGGGTTGTATAGTTTATTAAGCTGCCATCCTGTCTACCACTATTTTTTTTATTTTAATTATCAGTGTTCATAGTTTTGTGTTGTGATGGAGGAGAGTGGTAGCAAGAGGTCTGGGGAGATGGAATCTAATGTGGAGGAGGGTTCTGCGCAGCAGCCTTTATTGGAGTCAGAGCTGGATGATGATGATGATGATGGCTCTGTGGTCAGGGGCAAAACTAAGAGTTATTGCAATGTGCTTTTTGCTTTTGAGAAAATGATGGCCCTAGTCAAAGGAGTGATGAGGCATTATGACCATTTGTTTGGCTGCTATGCCTCAAGGACAAGTGGACACAAGAAATCTCATATGTGACACGATTTTGGAAGAGGTCAACTGCCCAGGGACTATGAGGCATGCTGTGGATGCCTGAAAGAAGCATTTCAGCGACATCAAGTGGTGGGTCAAACCAGGGGATCTTTAGAGAGGAGGGGGCCCATGTGCATCCCATCATGGGCCTCCTCCTCTCACTCCATTGGCCAGCAGCCAACTGACGTGGCTGGCCAGCCACCGCAGAATCAGTAGACTCTGGGCACTTGAGTGTGTCCAGAGTCTACTGTGCATATCGCTGGGGTAATGGCACGCTTTTCAGAATGCTGGAAAAATGGCAGCAGAAGGCATTTTCCAGCATTTTGAGCAGCACTGAGAGCCCCGACGTGGGACCTCAGAGAGGTAAGTTTTAGATAATATGGGTGCAGGGTATACAGTGCAGGCCCCCTGGATTCGGGGGCCTGTGTGCAATGCACACCCTGCACCCATTATAGATACGCCCCTGGGTCAAACACAAAATGGCCACAGAGGCACAACGCCAGAGCTAGACTGATGCTGGCATCTCCCTTCCAGCAGGAGTGGCTGAATTACAAAGAGCCATTGCGCTCCATTACCCCCCAGAGGTGGTTCAGGCTCTGCATGTCCACAACACAGATGAGTAATATCCTAATGATCTCCTTTGTTATGTTACTTTAATGTGTTCACTGTGACATAATATTTAATTCTAACTGTACTTTTATCCAAATCAGCATAGTTCTTTGCAAACAATGTCCTGTTTTTTGTGCAGACCTGGAAATGTGAATTAGTCATGTTGGCAAATATATGTGTCACACAACCATTATCTTTTTGTTGCCCATGTGGTATGCGTTTTGTTAAAAAACACAAAACATGAACTTTAGTAGTGACAAAGATAAAGGCAGTTTTATTTGTTTGTGCCATTAATAAATGCATTACACCTGTGTTTACTTGTGCAAAAGACAAAGCATTATGCTTTCAGTAAGTACAGGTGCTTGTCTGCTCTGCTAAAGGTTAGGGCAATGTTCATTCGATTCCTTATGTTGCTTGAACATGTTAGCAGGTTTTTATTTTTAGTAAAACTATTATTTTTCCTTAATGCATTTTGTTATAATATCACAATATAACATTATAGGCAAAAGTGTTAGTGGGACAAAATGCAGCCCAGCCACCCTTAAGACAGGATGACGAGCAGCAAGGTAAATACATTTTCAGGATTGTGCTTTAGTAAATGACTAAATACATTGTTGTCTTGCATTTTATACATGCTTTATATCTTAAAGTGCCATCTTCAGCATGCCAACCTGCCAGACACCCACCATCACTGCGGTGCCACCTTCTCTTGGGGGAATGCAGTCAGGAAGCTCACGGTCGAAATGCCGACCGCCGGCTTCTGGGCAGTCTAATCCCGGCCGGGGTCTAATGACAGGTGTCGAGATCCCGACGCCTGTGATCCTGACACCTGTCATTTTACCTATGCCAGGAGTCCGACACCCGGCATACCGATTGAAGGTAAGAAGGGGGCTGGGCGTGGACAGCCGCGGAGGGGGGTTAGGTTAGGGGTTCCCAGGGGGGGGAGACTCAGGGTCAGGCAACCCCCCAGGAGGGTTAGAGTTAGGCTATGGAAAGGGGTGGTTAGGATTAGGCAGCCCCGGGGGAAGGTTAGGGTTAGGCACCCCCCCAGCAGACTTAGGTTTAGGCTGTGGGGAAGGGGGGGTTAGGTTTAGGCACTTACAGGGGAGGTTAGGCACTTGGGGGGGAGGTTAGGGATAGGCACCCCTAACGGAGGGTTAAGGATAGGGGCATGGTTAGGTTAGTAAATAGTTAAAATACTTACAGTATGTGGGCAAAACAAAAAGAAAGTTACATGTCCGAATACAGGAGCACTTATGCAATATTTAAAACAAAAAGGATAACCACAGCGTCCCATTACATTTCAAAGAAAAGCATAATAGCAACCCAAAAGATTTACAATTTCTTGGATTGAAGAAGATAGTGCCACCATGGAGAGGAGGGAATATAGATGAAGTTCTCAGTAGAGAAGAAACTAGAACCATATACGAAATGGGAACCCTCACCCCAAGAGGCTTGAATATTGATATGGAAATTGCACCATTTCTTAGGTAATACTATTTGCTATAGGTCCCTTCACTTCGAACCTTTTCATTATCCACCTCCCACTTGCCCTTTTCCATATAACTTACTCCACAGTCAGTGTGTGCACTATGATATGCCATTACCATTCAATACATGCACATAGACATTATACGTATATACATCATAACCCCCTTCCCCCCCTTTGGGTTCAGTGATTTAGACATATCCTAGTCACCAACAGGGAGTTGGTCATCTCCCATCCTAAGGATCTAGACCAATATTTTAGACCACCAATAGAGCTAAGAGTAGCACTATTACCTTCCCCCCCTCCCTGTAGATAGGAGGATGTACTCTCTACAAAGTTTTCATATATTATTTAATTAGCCCTAGGAGCGTATTCTATGAGATGTTTTTTAAAAAATCTGACCAATATTTTATAGCATAATATTTTAAATTTATTGATGTTTTATTTCTGTGCTAAACACATTCTATGTTTTATGTAATGTCCTCTTAGTATAGTTATGTCTTCTATTTTTATATATATATATATATATATATATATATATGTATACATGCACTCTCCTAACTAAAAAGATAAAGCCTTTAACACCTGGTTTAAACTACCTGTACAACACTGCTATAAGAACAAACATGAGAAGGGCTAACCACACTATAATAGCCCATTTTCAAAATGGCCAAAATGGCATCATAGCAAGACTGCATAAAAAGAGCCCAGGCTGGAGGATCATGTTATCTGCTATCCTGAGGAAGCCATCAGGTGAAACGCGTCGATTGCAGAATCATCGATCCCAGCACGAGCCGCTCAGTGCACATCGGGGCCGTCCTGGTAGTCTGCTGGCAGACCCCCAGCACTTCGGGACCTTGGTTTATTTCCGGACTCCAGGAGAGACATCCACGAGCAAAACGAAAGGTAATTTACCCAGGATCCATAGCAGACATGCAGATCAGGACCCTGATCATACCCGCATCCCCTCTTCACACTCTACGGACCCCAGGGTTTGGCTTTGAAGGGGCATTCCCCCACAGACATTACAGGACTTTATCCACCTGTTGGACACAATTGAACCTCTTCACTGTGTATATGTAAATATTTACTACAGGGCGAGTAAAACGCTACTCAGCGTATCCCCCTGTGCACTGACTAACAGTGTCTTCTATACGTCTATGTTATATGTTATATGTTATGTTTTTAGTACCAGTATAGTCTGGTCTTTTGGATTGCACAGACATTTAAATTAGGTCAGATCCCCCACCCCCCATATTTTATACCCTCTATAGAATACTCCTATACTAAGGGACATTCCCTTATTATTTCTATTCCATAATTGTGATTAGAAATAGTTGTCGCTACAGACCCCATTCCCTTGCATGCTTGGGATTTTTTAATATTTTTTCTGCTTACTTGATAAACTTCAATAAATTTGTCCTTTTTCAGATACATGGTTTATATTTAGTTTTTTCCATATATCGTATGCTGGTTTATCTTGCATAAATTCTTATTGCTTGACATCCTATATATTATATAATTGGTTTTATACTTATTATTATTATTTTTATTTCCTATATATTACAATTACATTTGGTTACATACAGAACTGTAGACATACACACTATCTACGGTTGTATAGGTACAGAAATCAGGTAAAGGTAAGCGCTGAGTGTTAAGGTTTTCACTAGTTGAAATACTTACCTGACGGAATCTTCTCTGTCGGTGTTCCAGCGTTGGGATTTGTCCAGCGGTATTTCATAATGATCCTCTTTTGGGAGTAGGGTGAAACAACAATCCCAAAATTCTCCAACACCAAACACACCTCCCTGTGGGCAGCCTATTTGTGAGTTTCTGCAAAGAAAGGCAAATGTGCTCTTAAGTCCATTGGAAATGTCAAACTTAGGGTTTCATGACTTGAATTGATGTAAAAAGTGGCAAACTAGCACGGTAAAGAAGTTTAGCATAGGAAAAATTCAGCATGTAAAGAAATTTTGTAAAACTCTCCTGGAGATATGCTTATGTTAAGCTACATGTTGGTATTGCTGTGCTCCACAAATAATCAAATTTTATACTTTGTAAAAAGTAGGGGTGTGCACCGGCCACTTTTCGTGTTTTGTGTTTTGGTTTTGGATCTGGATCTTTCTTCGTGTTTTGGATCTGGATTGGTTTTGCCAAAACCACCCTTCCGTGTTTTGGGTTCTGGGTTTTGTGTTTTGGATCTGTATTTTTTTTTAAAAAAGAATAAAAACAGCTAAAATCACAGAATGTGTTGGTTTTTCTGCTCCTATGCTATTATTAACCTCAATAACCTTAATTTCCATTCATTTTCAGTCTATTCTGAACACCTCACACCTCACAATAGTGTTTTTATGTCCAAAAGGCTATGCTAAGCGACACGAGTGGGCGGCAAAAAAAAAAAGAGGTGCAAGATGGAATTGTCCTTGGGCCCTCCCACCCACCCTTATGTTGTATAAACAGGACATGCACACTTTAACAAACCAATCATTTCAGTGCCAGGGTCTGCCACACGACTGTGGCTCAAATGATTAGTTTGTTTGGACCCCCACAAAACAAGCTGGCAATTAATCTGTCCCTGCACAAACTGGCTCTACGGAGGCAAGATGTCGTCCACATCCTCCTCATCCACCGATTCCTCACCTCTTCAGTGTTGTGTACATCCTCATCCTCACAGACTATTAACTCGTCCCCACTGGAATCCACCACCACAGGTCCCTCTGTACGTTCTGGAGGCTGGTCTCCCTGAAAGAGTTGGTAATTCATTTTTATGAACATCATCTTCTCCACATTTTGTGGAAGCAGCTTCCTACGCCTTTCGCCGACAAGGTTCCCGGCTGCACTAAACACTCTTTCGGAGTACACACTGGAGGGGGGGGGCAACTCAGGTAAAATAGAGCCAGTTTGTACAGGGGCCTCCAAATTGCCTCTTTTTCCTGCCAGTACAGGTATGGACTGTCTGACATGCCTACTTGGATGCTGTCAACAATGTAATCCTCCACCATTCTGTCAATGGAGACAGTATCATATGCAGTGACAGTAGACATGTCAGAAATTGTTGCCAGGTCCTTCAGTCCGGACCAGATGTCCAAACATGGTCCTGCCTGCCCTGCATCACCGCCAGCAGGTTGCTTAGGATACCTAAGTTTTTTCCTGGCAGCCCCAGTTGCGAGAGAAAATGAAGAAGGAGCTGTTGACGTGTCAAGTTCCACTTCAGCTGACAGTGTTTTCACCAGCAGGTCTTTGCACCTCGGCAGACTTGTGTCAGCCAGAAAGAGAGACACCACATAGGCTTTAAACCTAGGATCGAGCACGGTGGCCAATATGTAGTGGTCTGATTTCAACAGATTGACCACCCTGGAATCCTGGCAAAGCGAATGAAGGGCTTCATCCACAAGTCCCACATGCCGAGCGGAATTGCTCCGTCTTAGCTCCTCCTTCATTTTCTCCAGCTCCTTCTGCAAAAGCCTGATGAGGGGAATGACCTGACTCAAGCTGGCAGTGTCTGAACTGACTTCACGTGTGGCAAGTTTGAAGGGTTGGAGAACACGGAAATCATTCTCCACTGTGCTTGAGTCAGGTGTATACCCTCTCCTTTGCCTATGTCATAGATGGATGTATAGGCTTGAATGGCCTTTTGCTGCTCCTCCATCCTCTGAAGCATATAGAGGGTTGACTTCCACCGCGTCACAACCTCTTGCTTCAGGTGATGGCGGGGCAGGTTCAAGAGTGTTTGCTGGTGCTCCAGTCTTCTGCACGCAGTCGATGAATGGCGAAAGTGGCCAGAAATTTTTCGGGCCCCCCAAAGCGTCTCCTGCACACCCCTGTCGCTTTTCAGAAAATTCTGCACCACCAAGTTTATTGTGTGAGCAAAACATGTGCGTGCTGGAATTTGCCCAGATGTAATGCCCGCACAATATTGGTGGTGTTGTCAGATATCACAAATCCCCAGGAGAGTCTAAGTGGGGTAAGCCACTGGGCGATGATTTCCCTCAGTTTTTCTAAGAGGTTGTCGGCAGTGTGCCTCTTACTGAAACCAGTGATACACAGCGTAGCCTGCCTTGGAACCCGCTGGCGTTTCTGAGATGCTGCTACTGGTGATGCTGCTGTTGTTGCTGCGTAAGGTGATACATCTACACAGTGGGCTCTCACAGTCATATAGTCCTTAGTCTGCCCTGTTCCACTTGTCCACATGTCCGTGGTTAAGTGGACATTGGGTACAACCGCATTTTTCAGGACACTGAGGACACTTTTTCTGACGTTTCTGTACAGTCTCGGTATTGCCTGCCTAGTGAAGTGGAATCTAGACGGGATTTGGAACCGGGGACACACTACCTCCATCAATTGTCTAAATCCCACTGCACTAGTGGCGGATACCGGACGCACGTCTAACACCAACATAGCAGTCAAGGCCTCAGTTATACGTTTTGCTTCAGGATGACTGCTGTCGTACTTCATCCTCCTCGCTAAGGACTGTTGCAGGGTCAATTGTTTAGTAAAAGTAGTGGTGTTCCTACTTCCTCTCTAGGATGATGAAAGACTCCCAGCAGCAGCAACAGCAGTAGTGGCAGCAGTAGGCGTAGCAATGCAGGATCCTCCGGAGGAATCCCGGATAGGAGAGTCAGCCATGCCAGAGACATGGCCTGCAGGACTACTTCCGATCCTGACTAAGGTGGAATTTGATGAGGAGGGAGTTGACGGTGTGGTTTGCAGGCACTTGGATACAACAGGACAATGGGATTTAGGTGTCCCTGGACTGCTTACGGTCTTAGCCAAAGTTTCTGAACTTGACAGTAACTTTTTATGAACGCACTGCAGGTGCCGTATAAGGGAGGATGTTCCTAGGTGGTTAACGTCCCTACCATTACTTATTTCACCTTTACATATGGTACATATGGCAAGACAGTTGTTGTCCGGATTTGGATAGAAATATTGCCATACCAAAGAGGTGGAATATTTGGTCTTCTGCCCAGGCATGACCGTGATGGGCTTTTTCATCCCAAGGACAACAACTGTCTCCCTCGGAGCCTAATTTAAACAAACCACATCACCATCAGAATCCTCCTCGCCAACTTCCTCCTCAGCGCCAGCTACACCAGTATCCTCATCCTGTTGTACTTCAACAGTGACATCTTCAATTTGCATAACAGCAAGTGGACTGTGGGTGCTCCTTTCAGCACTTGCAGGGGGCGTGCAAATGGTGGAAAGAGCCACCTCTTCTCGTCCAGTGCTGGGAAGGTCAGGCATCGCAACCGCCACCACACTTGGACTCTCCTTGGGGATTTGTGATATCTTCTTAGAACGCACAGTTCTTCGCTATGCTTTTGCCAGCTTAACTCGTTTGATTTTTTTAGCAGGAGGAGGGCTTCCATCGTCATGTGAAGCTGAACCACTAGTCATGAACATAGGGAAAGACCTTAGCTGTTCCTTGCTACTCCGTGTCATAAATGGCATATTGGCAAGTTTACGTTTCTCTTCAGATGATTTAAATGTTTTTTTTAAGGTCATTTTCCTGAACTTTGTCATTTGGGATTGTTTGTGCCCTCTACTATGACATTGGGCATCGGCCTTGGCAGACGATGTTGATGGCATGTTATCGTCTATGTCATGACTAGTGGCAGCAGCTTCAGCACTAGGAGGAAGTGGTTCTTGATCTTTCCCTATTTTATTTTTATCGGAGAAAGCTTGGTCCTCCATTTATGTTATATTGATTTGATATATACGTGCGGCTAAGGCGCACACAAACACAGAAAATATTTTTTTATTTTTGTTGGAGACTAGTGCACTTTGTGGGTTATACCACGCTTTAAGAAATGAGCCAGCCGGCCCTTTACTTATGGGACACAGGCGCACGCTTGGAGCTGCTCCTTTGTTGATGCACGTGCAGCCACAGTGCACACAATTCACAAACACAGAAAATATTTTTTTATTTTGTTTGGCGTGCCCTTTGGGGGTTACTGCACCCTTTAATGGTCAAGCCAGCCGGCCCTTTACTTATGGGACAGAGGCGCACGCTTGGCGCTGCTCCTTTGTTGATGCACGTGCAGCCACAGTGCACACAATTCACAAACACAGAAAATATTTTTTTATTTTGTTTGGAGTGCCCTTTGGGGGTTACAGCACCCTTTAACGGTCAAGCCAGCTGGCCCTTTACTTATGGGACACAGGCACATGCTTGGCGCTGCTCCTTTGTTGATGCAAGTGCGGCCACAGTGCACACAATTCACAAACACTGAAAATATTTTTTCATTTTGTTTGAAGTGCCCTTTGGGGGTTACAGCACCCTTTAACGGACAAGCCAGCCAGCCCTTTACTTATGGGACACAGGCGCACGCTTCGCCCTGCTCCTTTGTTGATGCACGTGCAGCCACAGTGCACACAATTCACAAACACAGAAAATATTTTTTTATTTTGTTTGGGGTGTACTTTGGGGGTTACAGCACCCTTTAACGGTCAAGCCAGCCAGCCCTTTACTTATGACACAGGTGCACGCTTGGCACTACTTTGTTGATGCACGTGCGGCTACTGCGCACACAATTCACAAACACAGAAAATATTTTTTTAAATTGTTTGGAGTGTACTTTGGGGGTTACAGCACCCTTTAACGGACAAGCCAGCCGGCCCTTTACTAATGGGACACAGATGCAAACTTGACGCTGCTCCTTTGTTGATGCACGTGCAGCCACAGTGCACACAATTCACAAACACAGAAAATGTTAGTTTTTTTGCACTTGGGGGGAGCACCCCTGTTGGACAGAGCACCCCCAGGACAACACTACTGCACCCCTTTAGGACTGGGACACTGCACAGTACTTTGGGGTGGACACAGCCCCTATGGACAACTGACTGCACAACACAGTCCAGCCAGCCCCTATGGACTTTGTAGGAGTGGACACAGCCCCTATGGACAACAGCAGCACAGCGCAGCACAGCACAGCACAGCACAGCACTGCACTACACTACACTACACAGCCCAGCCAGCCCTAACTCCCACCCTCCCTCTTCACTGTCCACAGCCGAGTGAGAAAATGGTGCTGACGTGGGTACCTTATATAGGATCCAAAACCCGCGAGACCCGGAAGGTGGGATGATGACGTTTTGCCTCGATTTCAGATCCGAGTCAGGCGGGAAAAGTCGAGCCTGACTCGGATCGGCCTCGGATCGGGGGGGGCTCGGGGGGTTCGGATTTCAGAAATCCGAACCCCCTCACCCCTAGTATAAAGTATCATACATTATCCTGTTTACATTTTATGCACTAAAAAAAACTTGAATATTGAACTATCAAGATTACTTCTGTTGTTTAGGAGGAGGGGGTTGCTTTTTTGGGTCCACAGTCCCCAAGTGGTAATTCTGCAGTGTGTCCCCTTGTATTTAATCTATTCCCTCATACTTACTTAATGTTTTCCTACAGATCCATACACTCAAGTTCCTTGGTCCCCAACATTACAGCTAATTGGTGATCATGAGGAAGCACAAGAAGATGTAATGTTCACATTACACATGTTTCCAGTCACTCCACATTGGCAGCAAACACCAAGCCCACCGTGTTCAGACTTACAAAGGCCAACAACAAATATGGGTGCAGATGCTGCCTCTGCCTTCTCTCCTCCATGGCAGCATTCTATGACCGTCATGTGGCACTAATGGTCACACAAATGAGACTCTTGTCACAAATTACCAGGTATTTGCATATGCACGATGGCAAACTTTTCACCAATAAAGCAATTTTTTTGCTCCTAAATGAGAATAAAAGTAAGCTTCATAACAACTTATAACAACTTAACTGACAATTTTGAAATGCTGACATGAATACTAGAGGCACTAACAAATGCAAACATTAGTTTAATGAGTGTTTTGCATATTCCAAACTCAAACCAATGTTCTTAGATACATGAACTAAAACATTATGTCATTGGGTGCACAAATTATTAGACACTTCTCCCGGAGGCAACAAGTTGCACTCATGGTGTTTAAACCCCTCAACTGCACCAACACCACCCAGGGGTGGTGCTCACACCAGAGTTGGTGCTGCACATCCACTGCCCTCTTCACCCTCCCCTAGTCAGCCACCTAAAATGAGATATTCACAATAATATTACAATATAAGGTTTATAGTTGTATTTGTGTGCTTAAAAGATGTATTTCTAAAAATTATATTTCTATGTTGAAAAAATATTTTTTTAAATATTTTTGTATTCTGAAAAAAACATTTCTAATTATTTGTTGTATGCAGAAGTTACCCATCTCTTTTTATATTTGTATGCTGAAAAAAGCAGCTATTTTTATTTGGGTTTATACCCTATTTCAGGAATTCATTCTTTTTTGCCCACACCTCTGTAAAAAAAGCTAGAAACAACATTCATGCTGGTCTTGACAGAATAAAATATGTTCATTATATTATTACTTTTTTATTACACTGTAAAATTTGTTCTCATGAAAATAGTTAATTAGTTTATTGTTGTAATAAACTCACATATTAATGAAAGATTGTGTGGGGCAAATACAGTCACATAATACACCTCAAAGTGACGTTAATGTTTATACTAGGGATGTGCAGGCTCGGTTCTACTCGGTTCCGTTCGGTTTTTTTTACCGAATCTTATTGGCTATCCAAAACTCGTGACAGCTGAAACCCAATAAGATTCGGTAAAAAAAAAAAAACGGAACGGAGTAGAACCGAGCCTGCACATCCCTAGTTTATACAAATTAATTTATATGCAGCACAAACAGAGGGTGCCTATTATACCCCTTTTACACCAGTGCTAAAACCCAGGTTATTGCAGGGTTAACCAGGGTAGCTCCTTGGTGCAAAAAGTGACAGGGTTGGATTACTGGGTCGAGTGACCTGGCAATCCACCCCTGGTAAATTGCAGGGTTTAACACGTGAATGACCCGTGAAACCCTGCAGTGTAAACTACGCGATCCGTATCATGATGAGCTGGAGCACGCTGCATGCCTGCCATTTGTCCGGCTTCAGTGGCACTTGGAGATGGCAGACCCAGCTCCGGTGTGAACGGCGCCAACCCTGTTCCAACTTCTGGATCAGACTCGGAATTTAGGTATAGAAGTGGTATCAGAGTGGTTATTTAAGATGTTTCCTATCCAAAACATTGGATGCTGATGTGTTTGGGCCTTTTGAAGTCTCATACAGTAGGCAAGTAATTTACTTGTGAAAATGACCTTACCTTACTACTTCAAATGATTCAGGTGTTAAGCACTCCTTTAGAACTGCCAACAGGACATATTACAGGAGGAGCTAAATACTTTGCATATGGACTTCAATCTTTAATTTTGCAAGACATCACCTGTGTCGAAACACCTTGGCTAAGTAGTCCACCACAGATGAGATAACACATTCATTTAGAGGGTAGCCAAGACACACATAATTTAGCATTTGCTGCAATGGGTAAATTGTGCAGGATGCACAGTAATTTGAAAGAATTACATAAATTTTGAGTGAAGGTATAATTAGCAATATTGGATATAATACTAATTCCAATTTTAAACCTAAATTCCGGGTCTGACCCGGAGTTGGTACAGGGTTCCAATCCAGATCAGACCCGGAATTTAGCCGGTGCCGACCCAGGATATTCCCGAGTCAGTGCCGTTCACACCAGAGCCTGGCCTGCATAGACCCGGCTTTTCTGGCGTTAAAGTGGACACCACTGAAGCCAGACCAATCGTGACCCGGAGCACGCCATTCACACTGCAGGGTTTCATGTGTTACTCCCGTGTTAAACCCTGCTAGTTTCCTGGGTTGGACTGCCGGGTCAAGGAGCTACCCAGTTTAACCCTGCAATAACCCTGGTTTTAGCTCCTATGTAAAAGGGGTATTTCACTGAAATAATTGACAATCACAGAAGTCCCAATCTTCCTCCCAAATGAAACCAGTAGCCCTGCCAGCTGCCAGTTAGATTGATAAAGGCACAGATTATGCAACACACAGCAGCATACCACAATGTCAGAGATTTTATCAAAGCTGAGGGAGACACCAGGCAGTCGGAGGCAGCGTCACTAAGATACCTAACTGCCGTATAATTTTATTTTAAGTTTAAAACCAGATTAAATATTGTGAAATATTTAATTAGTGCCTATGCCTGTCACATCCTTAAGGTCCATATTCCAAATGACATTCCGAGTCTGTTTTTGTTATCACAAATTATAATTTCAGGTAGTTCAGAACATAGTAAAGTCAAACTATACACAGACATGAATCAGGAAAACAAAGATTTATCTATTTACTCTACTTGATTTGCATAGATAATTATTCTCCAGGTAATCATCCGATGTGTCTTAACTTTTAAGAAAGGGTTTTCAAAAACAATAGTGAGTGAATTAACATGTCTATGTCCAGTGGTTAGATTGGCACCATTCCTGTTTTACAACCTTTCATTAAGTAACATACAGATGTGTCTTCTCCTTATACATTATTGCAGTGGTTATCAAACTCGGTCCTCAGGGCCCCACACAGTTCACCTTTTCCAGGTCACCCAGCAGATTAGATGCCCAGGTGTAGTCATCACTCACTGATACATATTAAAAGATCCACAGGTAGAGCTAATTATTTCACTTCTCATTCTGTGAGGAGACCTGGAAAACATGCACCATTTGGGGTCCTGAGGGCTGAGTCTGAGAACCTGTGCACTATTGCCATGGTTGTGCCAAACAGCTCTTCTGGATGTGCAAGGTCCTGTGCTACTCGGCTTGTGTCAAGCATCTTTTTTGCATCTTTTTCACTCGGATGTGCATCTTATTCGCAATGCAATGCAACAAAACTGCTTTATAAAACTGTGATGATTAATTTGATATGTAACACTTGTATATCTGTGTGTGACTGAGTCTGAATCTGTATATGAAATACAATGATGCAGCAGCCGCTGCTTTTTTTCTCGCCAGGTTCCATTGTACAGTCTCAGCTCAGACGCACCCAGATATACAGTAGAAATGTCGCATATCAAATTAATCAGTGCAGTCTCGGTAAGTGGTTTTGTCACATTGTGTTGTGACTAAGATGCACATTCAAGCCAAAATGCATATGGAAAGAGGAACACTTGGGGAGAGATGGTGGCTGAAGCACACATGGGAAACTGGAAGGAAAGAGGCAGACTTGGGGAGGGGGATAAAGGCACACATGGGGAGGGATGGGTAGCTGCAATATGAGTTGATTTTAATCACATTCATGCGTTCTAGCATACACAGGTCACTCAGCCAAGCACAGATTAGGCAATGCACCCAATCACTTGATCCACTGAGTCCAGAGCACTCACAGGGATCCCAACAGCAAACTACTTCATGCTCACAGGGAAATATCTGCCTGTGAATTAGAAGCAGTTCACAGGTGGTATCATCAGTGCGCTGTGTGCCCCCGTGTGGTTCTGGGCCCAGTACATTAGTACCTGCTGTACTCCCTGATGGTGGCCTTGTATTTACCTCACGTATATTTTAGCCATATCTACCAGACAATCTCCTGATCTACATTCAATGAAATGTGTTATTCCTTGAACATCTCCTGTGGTTTAGTAAGTACATAGAATAGCAAGACTTAAAAAGAAAAGGTTTTCAGATCACCATTATCAAATACCTCAGAGTTTCAAAAACTAGTTCATATATTGATGCCATGTGAGATATTTAAGAAGATACAGTAAAATGTTAAAATAGACTAATAAAGGACATACAGCAAAATTAGAAAGTATGTAATGCAGTATATAATGGTATATTTTGGTAATGTATTATATATCTGAGAACATAGCAAGGGCACCCCACCATTTCTGTTATGATATCAATGATTCATATTTCAAAATTAAGGACATTCCATTGATCTGCACTTACATGTAAACTTATCAGTTTTCAAATAAACATATATTCTCAGTGGAATCCTATACCAAAATGTTTTTATTTAAAAAAAAATCTAAATCATGGGTTATCATAATTATAGATTTTTTGTATACATATATATTTAATGGGAAATCTATCTATAATTAATTTACTGAATAATGTGTTATGCATGTCGATTGGTTCCAATGCAAATTTATATAGTTCATAACTAACATAAGGAATAATAGTTAAAATGTTCGATAAAAAAACGATATAATGTTAAATATCTCCTGTTCTTATTTATAACAGAAAATAGTATTGTTTAGCCTATTTTCATTGGCCATTCATGTTACAAAGTAAAGACTTGTTAACTATTTATTTTACAATAGTATATAAAAGTATTTCAATGTATTTCTTTTATTATCAGTTATTTCACCTGAGCATGTCATTATTCACCAGAATATGTCTCAAAAACATATACTTCTAAACACATTTTGCAGCTCTGACATCAACAAATCATTTAACAAATCCAATTAAGTATCTTCAGTCTATCCAAAGGAAAACACTCCATTGTAGTCTACGGTCTACCATTGTCCTTAAATACATACCAAGAGACTTCTTGGAGCCTACACAAAAGCACCTATTCTAGTATATAACAAAAGTTCAGTAGATAGTTATTATGCTATTTTGCAAATAATAACTCTTGATGAACTGTTAGGATATATACAGAATGCTATCATCTCAGTACATTCTGAATATAGTTAAACATTTATATACTAAATTACTTAATCCTAAAAATTATAAATATAACAGAATAAAATTGGTGCTTTGACATTTATCTTTATAATAGAAGCACAGAGAACATGTGCTCATGATGCACCACTGCTGCTAGTCCCGCCAACCCCCCAAACAAATCTATATACTATAAATAGAATATTCATATAGCATATAGATAGATAAATAGATACAGATGTGTCCTCACTTGTCTTGGCTGCAGTCATGCCAAACAGCCCTTCTCAGTGTGCCGGGTCCTGTGAGGCAGTTTGTGACAAGGAGAGGTAGATGGTGACATGTAGAGATGGAGGGTGACACAAAGAGGCAGTATTTCACAGTGGGTGGCAAGGGAGGCAATGGGTTACAGGAAGAGGTACATGTTGACAGAGAGGCAGAGGGTTCAGGGAGAGGCAGTGGGTGACAGACAGAGATACAAGTACTCAGTCCTGCACAGTGCGGCCCTATCTATTGAAAGGAACCGCCCCATCAGATTGCAGAGCAGATGATTGTTCTCTATCAGTTGTTCAGCAATTGGAGGGACCCGGTGGGGTTCTGGGTGCCTGTAAACTAATACGCTGTTGTTAAAAACTAGACAGGGCTGAACCTTACTTAGAAGGCTCCCTCTCCTCAGATGGCAGTGGCAACAGGATGATATGTGTATTGTTGCGACACTACAGCTGCACACGTGAGATAAGCCCTTGTTCACTAAGGTAAGGGACAGTTCCAACAGACAGTGCTTTCTCAAACTGGGTCAGTATGCCATCGGTCAAAGCAGTCAGGCCATTGGAAAACTAATTACTAGTCTGGGAAGTGCTTGGCCCCTTAGCCACCAGGTGCTCCAGTGCAGTGTACCTGCTGCACCTATGATATTTCCACACAGAGTCAGCTCAAGCCATGGGCTGATAGTGTCATTGCCCAGAGTTCCTTAGCCTGGAGGGTATCCTTCACCCCCAGCCACCAGCTGAACTTTTGACCCAAGCTGCACTGGACTTATCTTCCAGCTCAGACACTCCACCCTCTCTGCCCCTTCCAGCCCACCCTACATCCCTCCTCCTCTGCATGATGGGCTGCAGCTTTGATTTGGAGAGCACTCTGCAGTGCAAGGAGGAAACGTAGGCAAGAGCAGGTACAGGAGGAGGTATCTGACTCAGGGCCCCTGGCATAAACCTCAAAATACACTGTACAGTACCTTGGTGCAGCAAATTTGCACCAGGCTTCTAATGCCACATGGTGTATTGATGCTAGGTGTATGATGACACCCCTTTATTTACCCAAAGTTGCCATCAGAAATTGCAGGGCCCAGTATAGATGAAATAGGCAGGACCCCCTATTACCTGGTCAACACATAGTCTATGACTCCCCCCTTCAGTGTTAACCACACTGACCTCTTCACTTTAAAAAAAGTCCTTTCCACATGACAGAAATTGTACTTACCTGTCATCCTTAGGTTCAGTTTTGTGGCATTGAACACAGTCTTGCCTTTGTTCATCCATGCTACTATGTCAGCCACCAGTCATAAGGAGCAGAGTCAAAGAGACTGTTAGGGAAGGTAGTGGCAGAAGGGACAAAAAACCACACGGGGAAAGGTGATCACAGGTACGCATAAGACAGTTTGTCAGAGGGGAGCGGAATGGAAAGAGGCACAATTGGGGAGAGATGGTGGCAGAAGCACACTTGGGGAGGGGAAAGGAAAGAGGCACAATTGGGGAGGGGGATCAAGGCACACATGGGGAGGGATGAATAGCTGCAGATTAGGTGATGATAATCACATTCATGCATTCCACAATCCCCTTGTGTAGATTCTTGCCAGCCCATAAGCAAGTTTTCTCACCTTGTAGCTTTATTCCTCCTCTATTATCCAGCAACTCACTGACAGCTCAACTGATTCCATTATTAGTGGTGCAGAGGCCAGTCACATCCACCCTGCTCCAATAAGGGTGACTGATTTCATGTCTCACTTAAACAGAAGCTCGTCTCTGGGGTGGGAGAGTAGCCATTAGGAAGTGGAAGCCATCTAATGATGTGATCGCCTATTCTTAAGCCAGGACTGTCCTGAAACAGAGAACTTTAAAAAAATAAAAACAGCCATGTGATGTTATTGCCTTGGGCAGAGCTTAATATGCTCCCAAGGAAGAGGAAGTGACAGTAGTGGTAGTTATACCCAGCAGTCCATGCCAGACAACTGGTTCATCAAAAGCCCTCAATATACCCACTTCCCTCACTCTGTGGGCTTTGTACACAGGACCCCCCCTTTTATTGCCCCATTATTTGAGACCACTCCACCCACCATGGTCTTGGTTGAAGCCAGCATACAGCAAGCTTTTGCCATGAGGTTTTTAGGGCAGCAGTTTCATGGTTCCAGTCCTGGTTCCAGTCACTGTGTCAGAGGCTACATCATAGCCGAGAGCCCATGATGCTTATCCTGATATCCAACTACTTCTAGCATACACAGGTCACTCAGCCAAGTGCAGATTAGGCAATGCATCCACTCACTCGATCCACTGACCTCAGTCCAGACCAGTGCACTCACAGGGGGCCACACAGCACGATGATGATCCCGACAGCAAACTACTTCATACTCACTGGGAATATATCTGCCTGTAAATTAGAAGCAGTTTACAGGTGGTATCATCAGTGCGCTGTGGGCCCCCCTCCCTGTGGTCCTGGGCCCAGTACATTAGAACTGGCTGTACCCCCTGATGGTGGCCTTGTAGTTACCTCACACATATTTTAGCCATATCTACCAGACTATTTTCTGATCTACATTCAATGAAATTTGTAACTCCTTGAACATCTCCTGTGGTTTAGTAAGTACATAGGATAACAAAACTTAAGAAAAGGTTTTCAGATCACTGGCCATCATATACATTAGATTTTCAAAAACTAGTTAATATATTGATTTCATGTGAGATATTTAGGAAACAGTAAACTGTTAAAATAGACTAATAAAGGACATACAACAAATTAAAAAATATATAATGCAGTAATAATGATATTCAAACTAGATCAAATTATAAGTAAATAATGGTATATTTTGGTTACGTATTATATGTCTGAGAACATAATGTAATCAAAATGGACAGGTTATAAATTGCTTTTATCACCCACAAAGTGACTCATTATTTGGGGCGTGATTTATTATTAATAATTTGGCGCAAGGGCACCGCACCATTCCTGTTATGATATCAATTATTCATATTTGAAAATTAAAGACATTCCATTGATCTACACTTACATGTATAGTAATCAGTTTTCAAATAAACATAAATTCTCAGCGGAAGCCTCTACCAATATGTTTAATTTTAAAAAATTCTAATATATGGGATATCATAATTCTATATTTTTTTTGTAATAGTATACATAATAATTTAACGGGAAGTCTATCTATAATTAAAATTTACTTAATAATGTGTTATGCATGTCAATTGGTTCTATGCCAAATTTATATAGTTAATAACTTACATAAGGATTAATAATTACAATTTTTGATTAAAAAAATAATTAATGTTAAATATCTCCTGTTCTTATTTCTAACAGCAAATGGTATTAGGTTTACCCTATTTCCACTGGCCACTCATGTTATAAAGTAAACTAAATTTTTTTAAATACTTATTTTTTTAACAATAGTATATAAAAGTATTTAAATGTAATTTTTATTATCAGTTATTTCACCTGAGCATGTCTCTATTCACCAGATTATGTCTCAAAAACATATGCTTCTAAACACATTTTGCAGCTCTGACATCAAGAAATCATGTAACAAATCAAATTAGGTATCTTCAGCTTATCCAAAGAAAAACACTCCATTGTAGTCTACTGTACGCTCTACCATTATCATTAAATACATACCAAGAGACTTCTTGGAGCCAACACAATAGCACATTCTCTAGTGTATAACAAAGGTTCAGTAGATAGTTATTATGCTATTTTACAAATAATAACTGTCAATGTACTACAGAATGCTAACATTTCAGTGCATTCATTAAACATTGGTGCTCTGACATTTTCTTTATAATGGAAGCACAGAGAATATATGCCCTAGCTGTACAACTGCTGTCAGTCCCACCTAGTATAAATTAAAAATGAATACTATAGTCATATAGCGTGTAGATAGATAGATACAGATGTGTCCTCACTTGTCTTTGCTGCAGTCACACCAAACAGCCCCTCTCAGCGTGCCTGGTCCCGTCAGACTCTGCTAGCGTGGAGTGCCTTTTTTGCGTCTTTTTTATGGAAAGAATCTAAGTCTTAATACAATACAACTAGGATGCACCAGGAATCTGTGCTGATTAAATTATATGTGGCGCTTGTATACCTGTGTGCATTTGAGTCTCTGAATCAGTATGCAATGTGTTATGATGCAGGGACGTAGCTTTTTCCCATACCAATATCCATTTACAGACTAAGTCACATATGAAATTAATCAGCAGTCTCCTGGTGTGTCCTAGATGCATTGCATTGCGAATTAGACACATTTTCAGCAAAAAAAGATGCCAGGTGCTAGCATAGTTGCATGAGACCTGGCAGCTCACTCACGCCAGGCATATTGTGCGTCATGGCGTCTTGAGGCTTGATGTAGTTAGATAGATAGATAGATAGATAGTGTCAAACTGGCGCATGAAAAGCCCACAGGGGTAATGCAGTGGTAGGGACCCATGCTTAAAGGGTACAGCCAGCCACCACAGAATCTCAGTATATATGGGTTGGGTATGGGATCCCGCCGGTCTGGATGCCGAATACCGACAGCAGCATCCCGACAGTAAGAATCCTGATTCAAGCAGGTAAGTACCCTAACACTAGGGGTGTGCACTGGCCACTTTTCGTGTTTTGGTTTTGGATCTGGATCTCTCTTCATGTTTTGGAACTGGATTGGTTTTGCCAAAACCACCCTTCCGTGTTTTGGGTTCTGGGTTTTGTGTTTTGGATCTGTATTTTTTTTTTTAAAAACCTAAAAACAGCTAAAATCACAGAATTTGTGGGTTTTTCTGCTCCTATGCTATTATTAACCTCAATAACCTTAATTTCCACTAATTTCCAGTCTATTCTGAACACCTCACACCTCACAATAGTGTTTTTATGTCCAAAAGGTTGCACCGAGGTAGCTGGATGACTATGCTAAGAGATACGAATGGGCGGCACAAACATGTGGCCCATCTAGGAGTGACACTGCAGTGGCAGACAGGATGGCAGTTTGAAAAACTAGGCCCCAAACAGTACATAATGCAAAGAAAAAAAAGAGGTGCAAGATGGAATTGTCCTTGGGCCCTCCCACCCACCCTTATGTTGTATAAACAGAACATGCACACTTTAACAAACCAATCATTTCAGCGCCAGGGTCTGCCACACAACTGTGGCTGAAATGATTGGTTCGTTTGGGCCCCCACAAAACAAGCTGGCAATTAATCTGTCCCTGCACAAACTGGCTCTACGGAGGCAAGATGTCGTCCTCATCCTCCTCATCCACCGATTCCTCACCCTCTTCAGTGTTGTGTACATCCTCATCCTCACAGACTATTAACTCGTCCCCGCTGGAATCCACCACCACAGGTCCCTCTGTACGTTCTGGAGGCTGGTCTCCCTGAAAGAGTTGGTAATTCATTTTTATGAATTCATCTTCTCCACATTTTGTGGAAGCAACCTCCTACGCCTTTCGCCGACAAGGTTCCTGGCTGCACTAAACACTCTTTCGGAGTACACACTGGAGAGGGGGCAACTCAGGTAAAATAGAGCCAGTTTGTACAGGGGCCTCCAAATTGCCTCTTTTTCCTGCCAGTACAGGTACGGACTATCTGACTGACATGCCTACTTGGATGCTGTCACCGATGTAATCCTCCACCATTCTGTCAATGGTGACAGTATCATATGCAGTGACAGTAGACATGTCAGAAATTGTTGCCAGGTCCTTCAGTCCAGACCAGATGTCCAAACTTGGTCCTGCCTGCCCTGCATCACCGCCAGCGGGTTGCTAAGGATACCTAAGTTTTTTCCTGGCAGCCCCAGTTGCGGGAGAAAATGAAGAAGGAGCTGTTGATGTGTCACGTTCCACTTCAGCTGACAGTGTTTTCACCAGCAGGTCTTTGCACCTCTGCAGGCTTGTGTCAGCCGAAAGAGAGACACCACATTGGCTTTAAACCTAGGATCGAGCATGGTGGCCAAAATGTAGTGGTCTGATTTCAACAGATTGACCACCCTGGAATCCTGGCAAAGCAAATGAAGGGCATCATCCACAAGTCCCACATACCAAGTGGAATCACTCCATCTTAGCTCCTCCTTCACTTTCTCCAGCTGCAAAAGCCTGATGAGGGGAATGACCTGACTCAAGCTGGCAGTGTCTGAACTGACTTCACGTGTGGCAAGTTTGAAGGGCTGGAGAACCTTGCACAACATGGAAATCATTGTCCACAGCGCTTGAGTCAGGTGCATACCCACTCCTTTGCCTATGTCATAGGTGGATGTATAGGCTTGAATGGCCTTTTGCTGCTCCTCCATCCTCTGAAGCAGATAGAGGGTTGAGTTCCACTGTATCACAACCTCTTGCTTCAGGTGAAGGCGGGTCAGGTTCAAGAGTGTTTGCTGGCTGTCACGCTGGGAGGCGGTTTTCTGGAAGCTGAGGCCTGAGGCTGCGGGAGGAAATGGAGGCGAGGGGCCTGAATGTACGACCTCCGCATCCACAGGTCTTGGTCGTTGGCGAGACCTAGTCAAAGGTGCGGAATCTAACCCACGAGATGGTGTTCGCCAGTGACCCCACCAATCGGGATATGGGCTTGAGCTGCACCTCGTAAGCAGGTCGCGGTCCTTTGACTAGGTGACCAAAGCCTGCGGGAAAAAGCAGAGATGAACACTCGTTGCCCAAAGGGTCTGTGCAAGTAAGGGGCATGTAGGGACACTGTACTTGAGGTACAAGGAAGTGTTTACTGCAGACACACTCTACCGGGTTGCTGGTTAGAAAGAGTGCACCATGGTGCAATACTGTAACACGTAGGTAGGGACCACAGAGTGCAGTAACGAGGTGGGTAGTGGTACTGAAGCCAGCCAGAGATTATGATGCTGGAGAGGTGGGTACGTATAACTACACTCAGGCTGTGATAGTAAAGCACTGGTGAAATGGATAGTATACTGCACACAGGCGGCGGTGGTAACGCACTGGTGGAATGGAGGTATACTGCATACAGGCAAGGTGGTAACACACTGATGAGATGAATGATATAGCTGCACACAGGCTGAGGTGGTAAAGCACTGGTGAGATGAATGATATAGCTGTACACAGGCTGAGATGGTAAAGTACTGGTGAGATGAATGATATAGCTGCTCACAGGCTGAGATAGTAAAGCACTGATGAGATGAATGATATAGCTGCTCACAGGCTGAGATGGTAAAGCACTGATGAGATGAATGAAATAGCTGCACACAGGCTGAGATGGTAAAGCACTGATGAGATGAATGAAAAAGCTGCACACAGGCTGAGATGGTAAAGCACTGGTGAGATGGATGATATAGCTGCACACAGGAATAGATCACTGGAAGCAAGGAAACCTGGAACGAGAGACCACTAGTAACACTAGCAGTGACAATGGTTGTTCAGGCAACTACCTGATACACAGGAGCCGGATATATACCCCTGGAAACCCACTGATTGGTCCACAGCATCAGCTGACCAGCCAGACTGTCAGGGAAGGAAGGATAGTCAGAGAAGGAAGTGTCATGGCGGCGCCCACGACAGGAACTCCGATCCCCGTGCACCAGGCCGCCCGAGACACCAGCATCAGGGAGAATGCTCAGCACCTCCCACGTCACCGCACCAGCCGCCTGACTGCCCGGGAAGTCAGAGGAAGCCGGCGGGACGGCAAGGGATGGCCGATCCCGGGCTGAACTCTGACAGTACCCCCCCCTTTCAGGGTGGACACCGGACACCCACCAGGTTTACCAGGAAATCTAATATGGAAGGCTCAAACCATTTGAGGCGCGTGAACGTCTGTGGCTCTGATCCATGCCCTTCCGGACCGTACCCTTTCCAGTCAATGAGATATTGGAGGTTGTTAGATTTGGTAAATTGAGAGTCCAAAATCCTCTCTACCTCGAACTCTGTACCTTGAGAAGTTTGCACTTGAGGTAACTTGGGAGCAGAAGTTTGAAAGCGATTCAGCACTAGAGGAAGCAGCAAATAAATATGAAAGGTATTGGATATTCTTAGTTGAGGAGGGAGTTCCAACTTATACGCGACTGGGTTGATGACCTTGCGAACACGGTAAGGACCAATGAAGCGTGGGGCTAGCTTCATACTGGGTACTTTCAATCAGATGTTCCTGGAGGATACCCAGACTTTATCTCCAACTCTCAGCAGTGGAACAGCGACACGTTGTCTATCCGCAAATTTTTTGTAGTTCTTGGACGACTGCTACAGAGAGGAATGAACCCTCTTCCAAATGGTTGCGAAAGACTCCACCAATTCAGAGACTACAGGAACCTCTACTGTAGGCAAATTTTGAAAATCTGGGACTTGAGGATGTCTCCGAAACACCGTAAAAAAAGGAGTGGCTTTGGAGGAAGTGTGATATTTGAAGTTGTGTGAAAATTCTGCCCAAGGTAATAGATCCAGCCAGTTATCTTGTGAGGAGGAAACGAAGAGTCTTATGAAAGTCTCCAGCTCTTCGTTAACTCTTTTGGTTTGCCCATTAGTTTGTGGGTGGTAGGTTGAAGAAAATTTTAACTTGGTTCCACAAGTGCTACATAAGGCTCTCCAAAATTAAGCTACGAATTGAACTCCGCAGTCGGAAATGATCTCTTTAGGAAGTCCATGCAACCTGAATATTTCCTTAATAAAGACTCTTGCCAACTGAGGAGCAGAAGGGAGACCCATCAATGGAATAAAGTGTGCCATCTTAGAAAAGCGATCCACCACTACCCATATGGTATTGTATCCTTGGGAGCATGGTAGTTCAGAGATGAAATCCATGGATATATGGGTCCAAGGAGTATTTGGAATGGACAGGGGTTGCAGGAGACCTGCTACCTTCTTGTGGGGAGTCTTATGCTGAGCGCATTTTATACATGAAAGAATAAATTCTCGAATATCCCCTTTCATTGTGGGCCACCAAAAGGAACACTGAAGGAACTTGTAAGTCTTGAGGATACCAGAATGGCCAGCAAACAGAAAGCTATGAGTTAGTAATTTTCCCCGTAGTTCTGGGGTCACAAAAATTTTCCCTGGGGGAGGAGTCAATATTTGAGTAGAGGCGAAGAATACAGGATCTAAAATTGGTCGGGAATGTTGATGATCCTCTTCCTGAGTGCTGGACAAGAAAGACCGTGAGAGGGCGTCAGCTTTTCTGTTTAGACTGCCAGGATGAAATTGAAGTTTTAAATTAAATCTTGAAAAGAACAAGGACCAACAGGCCTGTCTAGCATTTAGATGGTGAGCCGTTTGGAGGTAGATTAAGTTTTTATGATCTGTGATCATGGTAACTGGAAAGTTGGCTCCTTCCAACAAATGCCGCCATTCCATTAAAGCTAACCACATTGCTAGTAGTTCCTGGTCACCAATTCTGTAGTTCTTTTCGGCAATGGAAAACTTAAGAGAAAAATACCCACAGGGATGGTACTTTCCATCACTTGAGATTTGAGACAGTACTGTCCCTACCCCTGCTGAAGAAGCATCTACCTCAACTGTGAACGGTTTGTCCAATTGGGGTTGGCACAGGATAGGTGCAGTGGAGAAGGCTTCTTTTCATTTTTGGAAGGCTTGGATGGCAGTATCTGGCCAGTGAACGGGATTGGCACCCTTCTTTGTGAGATTTGTGATAGGAGACACCAGTGTGGAGAAATTTGGTATAAACTGCCGGTAATAATTTGAAAAACCCAAGCGTTGAGTATCCTTCAAGGATTTTGGTAATGGCCAGTCAGAAATGGCTTTTAACTTCTCCAGATCCATCCATAGGGTCTTTCCAGAAATTATGTGCCCTAGGAAGGGTATCGAGGTTTGTTCGAAAAGGCACTTGGATATTTTTCCATATAGATGATGCTTCCAGAGGCTTGAGAAGACTTCGCGGACATACTGGTGATTATCTTGCAAATTTTTGGAAAAAATTAGAATTTCATCCAAATAGACTATAACAAAACTGTAGAGGACATTCCGGAAGATCTCGTTCACATAACCCTGAAATATCGCTGGGGCAAGGGCATTACGAGATATTTGAAGTGGGTGTCTCTGGTGTTAAAAGCAGTCTTCCACTCATCTCCAGCTTTAATGCGTATTAAATTATATGCACCCCACAGATCAAGTTTGGTGAACAAAGAGGCCCCGTGAACTTTATCAAAGAGCTCCGGAATCAGAGGCAGAGGATATCGATTCTTTACAGTAATCTGGTTGAGACCCCGGTAGTCAATACAAGGCCGAAGCCCGCCGTCCTTCTTGCTAACAAAAAAAACCCCCGCCCCTGCTGGAGAAGTGGAGGGCTGGATAAACCCCTTAGCTAGATTCTCCTTTATATTAGCCGCCATAGCAGCTGTTTCAGGAACTGATAATGGGTAGGTTCGACCCCGAGGAGGGTTCTTCCCTGGCAGGAGCTCAATACCACAGTCCCAGGAACGATGAGTTGGAAGTTTATCCGCAGCCTGTTCGCAAAATACATTGGCAAAATCTTGAAAAGCTGCTGGTAGACCAGGAACAGAGGAACACTTGGGCTTGTCAGACGGGGGGAAGCTTATATTTCCACTGGAGGACACCGCGTTAGTGCGGACAGGGAGTACTTGGATGAGACATCCATGGAAACAACTTGGACCCAACGATAAAAACTGCATACTGGACCACTCAAACATAGGATTGTGCTTTTGTAGCCAGGGGAGGCCTAAAACTAGTTCAAACAAAAAATTCAATAGTCTCCTGGTGCAGACATCCAATCCGGAGGAACACTGGCAGGGTTTTTGAGGAAATGGATCTCCCTAGCAAGGTCTTGCCATCTACACCAGAGAGCAGTAATCTGTTTTTCAATGGAACCACCGGAATGCCTAGGGTCTGAACCAGTGACTTAGAAATAAAACTGCCAGCAGCCCCAGAATACACAAGGGCTATAACCATCCTTGTCCTGGACTGGTAGGAGAGCGACACAGGCAATAAACTGTCATTTGTTTGGGAGGAATCAGAAATAACCCCAAATTGCATGCTCCCAACATCAATTAGGGTTTCGCGTTTCCCGTCAATAGAGGACAATTCCTTAATGTGTGCTCTGGAGCAGCAAATTACAAGCACAATTTATTTTGAAAACGCCAGTTCCGTTCGGCAGTACTTAACCGGGATCTGTTAATTTGCATCGGCTCCTCACTGCTAGAGAAGGAAGGAGAGGAATGACCTCCCAAGGATGGGCGATCCTGAGGACGATCTCCATGCCCCCTATTTCCCCACCGCTCTCTCTGGTGAAGGTCAATTTTTATACAGAGGGATATAACATCCGAGAAGGTGGGAGGTAAATCCCTAGATGCAAATTCATCCTTCATCCTCTCAGATAAGCCATGTAGGAAGGCTGCCTTAAGTGCTTTCTCATTCCATTTTAGTTCAGACGCCAGGGTTTGAAATTGTACTACATATTGCCCGACGGACCGGGTACCATGACAGACACGAAGCAAATCTGAAGAAGCAGAGACAGATCTCCCGGGTTCATTGAAGATCCTTTTGAAAGCTGCCACGAACTAGTCATATCTAGATACGAGCGGATCTGCTCGTTCCCACAAGGGGGAGACCCAATCCAGAGCTGCCCCGATTAGTAATGAAATTACATAGGCCACCTTAGACCAGGAGGTAGGGAAATTCTGGGGTAGGCATTCGAACTGGATCTCACACTGGTTTATGAAACCACGACATCGTTGAGTAGTACAATTGAACCTCTTGGGAGTAGCCAAGGGCAAACGGGATTTTTGAGGAACAACCCCCGAAGGTAATACAGGAGAAACCGTAGGAGCGACAGAAGGTGGAGCATGAGAAATAGCTGCCAGAGTGTTCTGAATAGACAGGAGCTGACCAGATAATTCCTGTAGGTACTGGGCCACATGCTGCTGTGCCGCCTCTTGGTTATCCATGTGAGCCATTAGCTCCTGGAGATTCCCAGTACCTGGGGAGCCTGTAGCTTCCATTTGGGCCTGAACAAACTGTCATGCTGGGAGGCGGTTTTCTGGAAGCTGAGGCCTGAGGCTGCGGGAGGAAACGGAGGCGAGGGGCCTGAATGTACAACCTCCGCATCCACAGGTCTTGGTCGTTGGTGAGACCTAGTCAAAGGTGAGTAATCTAACCCACGAGATGGTGTTCGCTAGTGACCCCACCAATCGGGATATGGGCTTGAGCTGCACCCTGTATGCAGGTCGCGGTCCCTTGACTAGGTGACCAAAGCCTGCGGGAAAAAGGAGAGACACACACTCGTGGCCCAAAGGGTCTGTGCCAGTAAGGGGCACGTAGGGACACTGTAATTGAGGTACAAGGAAGTGTGTACTGCGGACACACTCTACCAGGTTGCCGGTTAGAAAGAGTGCACCACGGTGCAATACTGTAACACGTAGGTAGGGACCACAGAGTCCAGTAACAAGGTGGGTAGTGGTACTGGAGCCAGCCAGAGATTATGATGCTGGAGAGGTGGGTATGTATAACTACACTCAGGCTGTGATGGTAAAGCACTGGTGAAATGGATAGTATACTGCACACAGGCTGCGGTGGTAAAGCACTGGTGGAATGGAGGTATACAGCACACAGGCGAGGTGGTAACGCACTGATGAGATGAATGATATAGCTGCACACAGGCTGAGGTAGTAAAGCACTGGTGAGATGAATGATATAGCTGCACACAAGCTGAGATGGTAAAGCACTGGTGAGATGAATGATATAGCTGCTCACAGGCTGAGATGGTAAAGCACTGATGAGATGAATGAAATAGCTGCACACAGGCTGAGATGGTAAAGCACTGATGAGATGAATGAAAAAGCTCAACACAGGCTAAGATGGTAAAGCACTGGTGAGATGGATGATATAGCTGCACACAGGAATAGATCACTGGAAGCAAGGGAACCTGGAACGAGAGACCACTAGTAACACTAGCAGCGACAATGGTTGTTCAGGCAACTACCCGATACACAGGAGCCGGATATATACCCCTGGAAACCCACTGATTGGTCCACAGCATCAGCTGACCAGCCAGGCTGTCAGGGAAGGAAGGATAGTCAGAGAATGAAGTGTCATGGCGGCGCCCACGACAGGAACTCCGATCCCCGTGCACCAGGCCGCCCGAGACACCAGCATCAGGGAGAATGCTCAGCACCTCCCACGTCACCGCACCAGCCGCCTGACTGCCCAGGAAGTCAGAGGAAGCCGGCGGGACGGTAAGGGATGGCCGATCCCTGGCTGAACTCTGACAGTACCCCCCCCTTTCAGGGTGGACACCGGACACCCACCAGGTTTACCAGGAAATCTAATATGGAAGGCTCGAACCATTTGAGGCGCGTGAACGTCTGTGGCTCTGATCCATGCCCTTCCGGACCGTACCCTTTCCAGTCAATGAGATATTGGAGGTTGTTAGATTTGGTAAATCGAGAGTCCAAAATCCTCTCTACCTCGAACTCTGTACCTTGAGAAGTTTGCACTTGAGGTAACTTGGGAACAGAAGTTTGAAAACGATTCAGCACTAGAGGATGCAGCAAATAAATATGAAAGGTATTGGATATTCTTAGTTGAGGAGGGAGTTCCAACTTATACGCGACTGGGTTGATGACCTTGCGAACACAGTAAGGACCAATGAAGCGTGGGGCTAGCTTCATACTGGGTACTTTCAATCGGATGTTCCTGGAGGATACCCAGACTTTATCTCCAACTCTCAGCAGTGGAACAGCGACACGTCGTCTATCCGCAAATTTTTTGTAGTTCTTGGACGACTGCTACAGAGAGGAATGAACCCTCTTCCAAATGGTTGCGAAAGACTCCACCAATTCAGAGACTACAGGAACCTCTACTGTAGGCAAATTTTGAAAATCTGGGACTTGAGGATGTCTCCGAAACACCGTAAAAAAAGGAGTGGCTTTGGAGGAAGTGTGATATTTGAAGTTGTGTGAAAATTCTGCCCAAGGTAATAGATCCAGCCAGTTATCTTGTGAGGAGGAAACGAAGAGTCTTATGAAAGTCTCCAGCTCTTCGTTAACTCTTTTGGTTTGCCCATTAGTTTGTGGGTGGTAGGTTGAAGAAAATTTTAACTTGGTTCCACAAGTGCTACATAAGGCTCTCCAAAATTTAGCTACGAATTGAACTCCGCGGTCGGAAATGATCTCTTTAGGAAGTCCATGCAACCTGAATATTTCCTTAATAAAGACTCTTGCCAACTGAGGAGCAGAAGGGAGACCCATCAATGGAATAAAGTGTGCCATCTTAGAAAAGCGATCCACCACTACCCATATGGTATTGTATCCTTGGCAGCATGGTAGTTCAGAGATGAAATCCATGGATATATGGGTCCAAGGAGTATTTGGAATGGACAGGGGTCGCAGGAGACCTGCTACCTTCTTGTGGGGAGTCTTATGCTGAGCGCATTTTATACATGAAAGAATAAATTCTCGAATATCCCCTTTCCTTGTGGGCCACCAATAGGAACGCTGAAGGAACTTGTAAGTCTTGAGGATACCAGAATGGCCAGCAAACAGAAAGCTATGAGTTAGTAATTTTCCCCGTAGTTCTGGGGTCACAAAAATTTTCCCTGGGGGAAGAGTCAACATTTGAGTAGAGGCGAAGAATACAGGATCTAAAATTGGTCGGGAACATTGATCATCCTCTTCCTGAGTGCTGGACAAGAAAGACCATGAGAGGGCGTCAGCTTTTCTGTTTAGACTGCCCGGATGAAATTGAAGTTTTAAATTAAATCTTGAAAAGAACAAGGACCAACAGGCCTGTCTAGCATTTAGATGGTGAGCCGTTTGGAGGTAGATTAAGTTTTTATGATCTGTGATCATGGTAACTGGAAAGTTGGCTCCTTCCAACAAATGCCGCCATTCCATTAAGCTAACCACATTGCTAGTAGTTCCTGGTCACCAATTCTGTAGTTCTTTTCGGCAATGGAAAACTTATGAGAAAAATACCCACAGGGATGGTACTTTCCATCACTTGAGATTTGAGACAGTACTGTCCCTACCCCTGCTGAAGAAGCATCTACCTCAACTGTGAACGGTTTGTCCAATTGGGGTTGGCACAGGATAGGTGCAGTGGAGAAGGCTTCTTTTCATTTTTGGAAGGCTTGGATGGCAGTATCTGGCCAGTGAACGGGATTGGCACCCTTCTTTGTGAGATTTGTGATAGGAGACACCAGTTGTGGAGAAATTTGGTATAAACTGCCGGTAATAATTTGAAAAACCCAAGCGTTGAGTATCCTTCAAGGATTTTGGTAATGGCCAGTCAGAAATGGCTTTTAACTTCTCCAGATCCATCCATAGGGTCTTTCCAGAAATTATGTGCCCTAGGAAGGGTATCGAGGTTTGTTCAAAAAGGCACTTGGATATTTTTCCATAAAGATGTTGCTTCCAGAGGCTTGAGAAGACTTCGCGGACATGCTGGTGATTATCTTGCAAATTTTTGGAAAAAATTAGAATTTCATCCAAATAGACTATAACAAAACTGTAGAGGACATTCCGGAAGATCTTGTTCACATAACCCTGAAATATCGCTGGGGCAAGGGCATTACGAGATATTTGAAGTGGGTGTCTCTGGTGTTAAAAGCAGTCTTCCACTCTTCTCCAGCTTTAATACGTATTAAATTATATGCACCCCGCAGATCAAGTTTGGTGAACAAAGAGGCCCCGTGAACTTTATTCAAGAGCTCCGGAATCAGAGGCAGAGGATATCGATTCTTTACAGTAATCTGGTTGAGACCCCGGTAGTCAATACAAGGCCGAAGCCCGCCGTCCTTCTTGCTAACAAAAAAAACCCCCGCCCCTGCTGGAGAAGTGGAGGGCTGGATAAACCCCTTAGCTAGATTCTCCATTATATAAGCCGCCATAGCAGCTGTTTCAGGAACTGATAATGGGTAGGTTCGACCCCGAGGAGGGTTCTTCCCTGGCAGGAGCTCAATACCACAGTCCCAGGAACGATGAGTTGGAAGTTTATCCGCAGCCTGTTCGCAAAATACATTGGCAAAATCTTGATAAGCTGCTGGTAGACCAGGAACAGAGGAACACTTGGGCTTGTCAGACGGGGGGAAGCTTATATTTCCTCTGGAGGACACCGCATTAGTGCAGACAGGGAGTACTTGGATGAGACATCCATGGAAACAACTTGGACCCAACGATAAAAACTGCATACTGGACCACTCAAACATAGGATTGTGCTTTTGTAGCCAGGGGAGGCCTAAAACTAGTTCAAACAAAAAATTCAATAGTCTCCTGGTGCAGACATCCAATCCGGAGGAACACTGGCAGGGTTTTTGAGGAAATGGATCTCCCTAGCAAGGTCTTGCCATCTACACCAGAGAGCAGTAATCTGTTTTTCAATGGAACCACCGGAATGCCTAGGGTCTGAACCAGTGACTTAGAAATAAAACTGCCAGCAGCCCCAGAATACACAAGGGCTATAACCATCCTTGTCCTGGACTGGTAGGAGAGCGACACAGGCAATAAACTGTCATTTGTTTGGGAGGAATCAGAAATAACCCCAAATTGCATGCTCCCAACATCAATTAGGGTTTCGCGTTTCCCGTCAATAGAGGACAATTCCTTAATGTGTGCTCTGGAGCAGCAAATTACAAGCACAATTTATTTTGAAAACGCCAGTTCCGTTCGGCAGTACTTAACCGGGATCTGTTAATTTGCATCGGCTCCTCACTGCTAGAGAAGGAAGGAGAGGAATGACCTCCCAAGGATGGGCGATCCCGAGGACGATCTCCATGCCCCCTATTTCCCCACCGCTCTCTCTGGTGAAGGTCAATTTTTATACAGAGGGATATAACATCCGAGAAGGTGGGAGGTAAATCCCTAGATGCAAATTCATCCTTCATCCTCTCAGATAAGCCATGTAGGAAGGCTGCCTTAAGTGCTTTCTCATTCCATTTTAGTTCAGACGCCAGGGTTTGAAATTGTACTACATATTGCCTGACGGACCGGGTACCATGACAGACACGAAGCAAATCAGAAGAAGCAGAGACAGATCTCCCGGGTTCATTGAAGATCCTTTTGAAAGCTGCCACAAACTATTCATATCTAGATACGAGCGGATCTGCTTGTTCCCACAAGGGGGAGACCCAATCCAGAGCTGCCCCGATTAGTAATGAAATTACATAGGCCACCTTAGACCAGGAGGTAGGGAAATTCTGGGGTAGGCATTCGAACTGGATCTCACACTGGTTTATGAAACCACGACATCGTTGAGTAGTACAATTGAACCTCTTGGGAGTAGCCAAGGGCAAACGGGATTTTTGAGGAACGACCCCCGAAGGTAATACAGGAGAAACCGTAGGAGCGACAGAAGGTGGAGCATGAGAAATAGCTGCCAGAGTGTTCTGAATAGACAGGAGCTGACCAGATAATTCCTGTAGGTACTGGGCCACATGCTGCTGTGCCGCCTCTTGGTTATCCATGCGAGCCATTAGCTCCTGGAGATTCCCAGTACCTGGGGAGCCTGTAGCTTCCATTTGGGCCTGAACAAACTGTCATGCTGGGAGGCGGTTTTCTGGAAGCTGAGGCCAGAGGCTGCGGGAGGAAATGGAGGCGAGGGGCCTGAATGTACAACCTCCGCATCCACAGGTCTTGGTCATTGGCGAGACCTAGTCAAACGTGCAGAATCTAACCCACGAGATGGTGTTCGCTAGTGACCCCACCAATCGGGATATGGGCTTGAGCTGCACCTTGTAAGCAGGTCGCGGTCCCTTGACTAGGTGACCAAAGCCTGCGGGAAAAAGGAGAGACACATACTCGTGGCCCAAAGGGTCTGTGCCAGTAAGGGGCACGTAGGGACACTGTAATTGAGGTACAAGGAAGTGTGTACTGTGGACACACTCTACCAGGTTGCCGGTTAGAAAGAGTGCACCACGGTGCAATACTGTAACACGTAGGTAGGGACCACAGAGTCCAGTAACAAGGTGGGTAGTGGTACTGGAGCCAGCTAGAGATTATGATGCTGGAGAGGTGGGTATGTATAACTACACTCAGGCTGTGATGGTAAAGCACTGTTGAAATGGATAGTATACTGCACACAGGCTGCGGTGGTAAAGCACTGGTGGAATGGAGGTATACTGCACACAGGCGAGGTGGTAACGCACTGATGAGATGAATGATATAGCTGCACACAGGCTGAGGTAGTAAAGCACTGGTGAGATGAATGATATAGCTGCACACAGGCTGAGATGGTAAAGCACTGGTGAGATGGATGCTATAGCTGCACACAGGAATAAATCACTGGAAGCAAGGGAACCTGGAACGAGAGACCACTAGTAACACTAGCAGCGACAATGGTTGTTCAGGCAACTACCTGATACACAGGAGCCGGATATATACCCCTGGAAGCCCACTGATTGGTCCACAGCGTCAGCTGACCAGCCAGACTGTAAGGGAAGGAAGGATAGTCAGAGAAGGAAGTGTCATGGTGGCACCCATGACAGGAACTCCGATCCCCGCGCACCAGGCCGCCCGAGACACCAGCATCAGGGAGAATGCTCAGCACCTCCCACGTCGCCGCACCAGCCGCCCGACTGCCCGGGAAGTCAGAGGAAGCCGGCGGGATGGTAAGGGACTGCCGATCCCTGGCTGAACTCTGACACTGACGCTTCAGTCTTCAGCACACAGTCGCTGAATGGCGAAAGTGGCCAGAAATTTTTCGGGCCACCCAAAGCATCTCCTGCACGCCCATGTCACTTTTCAGAAAATTCTGCACCACCAAGTTTATTGGGTGAGCAAAACATGGCACGTGCTGGAATTTGCCCAGATGTAATGCCTGCACAATATTGGTGGCGTTGTCAGATATCACAAATCCCCAGGAGAGTCTAAATGGGGTAAGCCACTGGGCGATGATTTCCCTCAGTTTCTCTAAGAGGTTGTCGGCGGTGTGCCTCTTACTGAAACCGGTGATACACAGCATAGCCTGCCTTGGAACGAGCTGGCGTTTCTGAGATGCTGCTACTGGTGATGCTGCTATTGTTGCTGCGTAAGGTGATACATCTACACAGTGGGCTCTCACAGTCATATAGTCCTTAGTCTGCCCTGTTCCACTTGTCCACATGTCCGTGGTTAAGTGGACATTGGGTACAACTGCATTTTTCAGGACACTGAGGACACGTTTTCTGATGTTTCTGTACAGTCTCGGTATCGCCTGCCTAGTGAAGTGGAATCTAGATGGGATTTGGAACCAGGGACACACTACCTCCATCAATTGTCTAAATCCCACTGCACTAACGGCGGATACCGGACGCACGTCTAACACCAACATAGCAGTCAAGGCCTCAGTTATATGTTTTGCTTCAGGATGACTGCTGTCGTACTTCATCCTCCTCGCTAAGGACTGTTGGAGGGTCAATTGTTTAGTAAAAGTAGTGGTGATCCTACTTCCTCTCTGGGATGATGAACGACACCCAGCAGCAACAGCAGCAGCAGCAGTAGGTGTAGCAATGCAGGATCCCCCCGGAGGAATCCCGGATAGGAGAGTCAGTCATGCCAGTGACATGGCCTGCAGGACTACTTCCGATCCTGACTAAGGAGGAAATTGACAAGGAGGGAGTTGACGGTGTGGTTTGCAGGCACTTGGATACAACAGGACAATGGGAATTAGGTATCCCTGGACTGCTTACGGTCTTAGCCAAAGTTTCTGAACTTGACATTAACTTTTTATGAATACGCTGCAGGTGCCATATAAGGGAGGGTGTTCCTAGGTGGTACATATGGCAAGACAGTTGTTGTCCGAATTTGGATAGAAACATTGCCAGACCAAAGAGGTGGAATGTTTGGTCTTCTGCCCAGGCATGACCATCACCATCAGAATCCTCCTTGCCAACTTCCTCCTCAGCGCCAGCTATACCAGTATTCTCATCCTGTTGTACTTCAACAGTGACATCTTCAATTTGCATATCAGCAAGTGGACTGTGGGTGCTCCTTTCAGCAATTGCAGGGGGAGTGCAAATGGTGGAAAGAGCCACCTCTTCCCATCCAGTGCTGGGAAGGTCAGGCATCACAACCGCCACCACACTTGAACTCTCCTTGGGGATTTGTGATATCTTCTTAGAACGCACAGTTCTTCGCTGTGCTTTTGCCAGCTTAACTTGTTTGATATTTTTAGTGGGAAGAGGGCTTTCATCGTCATGTGAAGCTGAACCACTAGTCATGAACATAGGGAAAGACCTTAGCCGTTCCTTGCCACTCCGTGTTGTAAATGGTATATTGGCAAGTTTATGTTCTCTTTAGATGATTTAAATGTTTTCTTTAAGGTCATTTTCCTGAACTTTGTCATTTGGGATTGTATGTGCCCTCTACTATGACATTGGGCATCGGACTTGGCAGATGACGTTGATGGCATGTTATCGTCTATGTCATGACTAGTGGCAGCAGCTGCAGCACTAGGAGGAAGTAGTTCTAGATCTTTCCCTATTTTATTTTTATCTGAGAAAGCTTGGCCCTCCATTTATGTTATATTGATATATACGTGCTGCTAAGGCGCACACAAACACAGAAAATAATTTTTTATTTTTGTTGGAGACTAGTGCACTTTGTGGGTTATACCATCCTTTAAGAAATGAGCCAGCCGGCTCTTTACTTATGGGACACAGGCGCACGCTTGGCGCTGCTCCTTTGTTGATGTACGTGCAGCTACAGTGCACACAATTCACAAAGACAGAAAAAAATAAGAATTTTTTATTTTTTGTAGAGCGCACTTTGAGGGTTACACCACCCTTTAACAGACAGATGCACTCTTGTCGCTGCTACTTTGAGGATGCAGGTGCAGCTACAGCCCACACAATTCACAAAGACAGAAAAAAAGGAGAATTTTTTTTTTTTGTGGAGCGCACTTTGAGGGTTACACCAACCTTTAACTGACAAGCCAGCCGGCCCTTTACTTATGACAAAGGCGCACGCTTGGCGCTGCTCCTTTGTTGATGCACGTGCAGCCACAGTGCACACAATTCACAAACACAGAAAATATTTTTTATTTTGTTTGGAGTGCACTTTTGGGGTTACAGCACCCTTTAACAGTCAAGCCTGCCAGCCATTTACTTATGACACAGGCGCACGTTTGGCGCTACTTTGTTGATGCATGTGTGGCTACTGCGCACACAATTCACAAACACAAAAAAATATATATTTTTATTTTTTTGGAGTGCACTTTGGGGGTTACAGCACCCTTTAACAGACAAGCCAGCCGGCCCTTTACTTATGGGACACAGGCGCACGCTTGGTGCTGCTCCTTTGTTGATGCACGTGCAGCCACAGTGCACACAATTCACAAACAGAAAATATTTTTTTTATTTTGTTTGGAGTGCACTTTGGGGGTTACAGCACCCTTTAACAGACAAGCCAGCTGGCCCTTTACTTATGGGACACAGGCGCACGCTTGGCACTACTTTGTTGATGCACGTGCGGCTACTGCGCACACAATTCACAAACACAGAAAAAATATTTATTTTTTTTGCACTTGGGGGGAGCACCCCTGATGGACAGAGCACCACCTGGACAACACTACCCCTATGTACAACTGACTGCACAACACAGTCCAGCCAGCCCCTATGGACTTTGGAGGAGTGGACACAGCCCCTATGGACAACAGCAGCACAGCACAACACAGCCAGCCCCTATGGAGTTTGGAGGAAACAGCAGCACAGCACAACACAGCCAGCCCCTATGGACTTTGGAGGAATGGACACAGCCTCTATGGACAACAGCAGCACAGCACAGCACAACACTACACTGCACTACACTACACTACACTACACAGCCCAGCTAGCCCTAACTCCAACCCTCCCTCTTCACTGTCCACAGCCGAGTGAGAAAATGTCGCCGACTCGGGTACTTTATATAGAATCCAAAACCCGCGAGACCCGGAAGGCGGGATGATGACGTTTTGCCTCGATTTCAGATCCGAGTCAGGTGGGAAAAGTCGAGATTGACTCGGAACGGCATCGGATCGGGGGGTCTCGGGGGGGTTCGGATTTCAGAAATCCGAACCCGCTCACCCCTACCTAACACACCTTTCCCACAGCCTAACTCTAACCCTCCCCACCCACAGCTTAACCCTAACCTCCCCCATAGTCTAACCCTCCCCTTAGAGCCTAAACCCTAACCCTAAGGCTAATATTTACCTTCGGGTTGGCAGAGGTCATGATTGAGGAGCAGGAATACCGATTGCCGTCTCGATTCTGGTGCTGGGAGTCAGACCATTCCCGAATGTGTTTATATATATATGTATATATTATATATACTGTATATATATATATGTATATATATATATACATTTATATAAATAAGTATAGTACTGTGCAAAAGTTTTAAGCAGATGTCTAAAAAATGCTGCAGAGTAAAAATGCTTTCAAAAATAGCAGTGTTAATATTTTTTTTTTATCATTTAACAAAATGCAAAGTGAATGAACAGAGAAGAAATCTAAATCAAATCAATATTTGGTGTGACCAACTTTTGCCTTCAAAATAGCATCAATTCTTCTAGGTACACTTGCACACAGTTTTTGAAAGAACTCAGCAGGGAGGTTATTCCAGACATCTTGGAGAACTAACCACAGATCTTCTGCGAATGTAGGATTGCTCATATCCTTCTGTCTCTTCATGTAATCCCAGACAGGTGTCTTGTTGCTGTGCTCAGTCTTGCCATGGTGTATGACCTGTGACATGAAACTGTCTTCCACAAAATCACTTTTGTAGCAGAGTTTGGCTGTTCCTCATCCACTTTTAAGCCTCATACACAGTTTCAGTTAATTACTGTGTTTCAACCTACATATGAAAATGATGATCATTATTACCTGTTTGGTATGATTGGTTAATCATACACCTTACTATAATCCAACAAAATCTCTGACTTTGTGCAAGTGTACCTAGAAATATTGATGCTGTTTTGAAGGCAAAGTGTGGTCACATAAAATATTGATTTAATTTAGATTTCTCTTCTGTTCATTCACTTTGAATTTTGTGAATTGATAAAAATAAACTAAGAACATTTTTGAAAGCATTCATACTTTGTAACATTTTTTCCACACCCATCTAAAAGTTTTGCACAGTATTGAGTATATATAACTCGAACAAGGATGGCACTCTGGGTATATATTAACAAATGGTAATAGACTCCATTTATTCAGTCAATGTTTCATGGCTATATAAGCCTCAGGACAACAAGAATAAGACACTTACCTAGCTTATGTAAGACACCGCCAGTGTACAAACACCCAGCCAAAAGACACTCCAACCACTGAGCCCCTGGGTGCCGGACATCAGGTCAGTGATGTCACCATCGTCAAGGCGATCCCCCAGCTTGCGCTCCAACAGTGAAACGTGGCCTAGGACACACCCCTTCTGTACAGCCAGTACAACGGACTCCCCACTGTTAGGGGCAGAGTGTTGTATGGAATTTTTTTGTTTTATTTTACTTCTGGTGTTTTTAACCTGTTGCCTTGTTCTTTCTAGCTCCCTCCCACTCTGCCCCTAACAGCAGGGAGTCCGGTATGCTGGCTGAACAACCCAACCCAGTTCAAACCCCCCAGATGCACTGTCACCTGTAGGATCAGGCAAAACAAGAGTCATAAAACAACGAGAGGAGGAATTGATCTTCAGATTGTTAACATCTGCAAAAAGGCATGTGCTTACTAAAGGGTTGTCCTTTGTGCCTACCACTAAACATGATGAAGTTAAGAGGAAATTGTCCTTAAGAACACTATCAGGTGCTATGAATTCAGTGTATTCATCTTCATTTGATAATTTCTTTGCCGCCTGTTCAAAGTCTACCTTTGACCCTGTTTCTACAAATGCATCCATTAAAACTTTCAACCCTTTGCTTGATAATGCTGTGGGTAAATACATTCTGCACTACATAGAATTAAACATCATTTAACAGCCGATGAAATCACAGCTTTGAAAAATATTGGTGGCTATCGAAATATAGTAATCAGGTCCGCCGATGAAGGTGGAGCAATTATAGTGCAGAATATTTAGGACTACAGGGAAGATATTTTTGGCCAACTGAGTGACACAGAGGTGTATAAGAAATTGTTGAAATATGCTAGAATGGAATTCATTAAGGAACTGTCAGGTATTTTACACACTGGCCAGGAACAGGGGAACATTTCAAGTAGGATGGTTAAAGCAATACTCACTGAATATCCTAAGGTACAGGTCCTATACACCATACCGAAATAGCACAAAAATAATGTCAAAAACCCTGGTAGGCCAATTATTTTGGCTCGTGAATCGATATATCAACCTGTGTCCCATATACTTGATTGTATCCTGCAACCATTAATTAACAAACAAGATACAAATCTTAAGGATACCACCAGCTTAGTGAAATTATTGGATGGCATGGGGCCAGTGCCCCCTAACAGAGCACTATGTTGTATAGATGTGTGTAGTTTATATACCTCCATACCCTACCATGATGATCTTCTTGTGATAAGGACATTTTTGAATGACAATATTAACTCAGAATGTATTGATCATGAGCTATTCTTGAATCTTTTGAAACTCACACTATATAGGAACTATTTCCTCTTTGATGGTGGTCTGTTCCTACAGTTAACACAATGGCCCTCATTCAGAGCCATACGCTCTGAGCAGAGCGCACGCTCTGAATGAGGGCCGCCCTCCATAAAAATGGAGCGTCCTCCTGGACGCTCGTATAGCTGTGGGTCACCACCCACAGCCTATACGAGCGTGCAGTTTGATGGCCGCAATGGTCTTGACCATCGCGACCATCGAAACTGCGAGCCGGAGCCTGCGGTTGAGGTTTTCAACCACAAGCCCCGGAGTGATTTTGGCTCTATCAGAGCCAAAATCACTCCCACTGACATCACTAGTGATGTCAGTGGGCCGGCTTCTGACAGGAGGTGTTCTGATAGAGCCAAGATCACTCCGGAGCTTTCGTTTGAAAACCTCAACCGCAGGCTCCGGCTCGCAATTTCGATGGTCGCGATGGTCTCGACCATCGCGCCCATCACAATGCACGCTCGTATAGCGTGTGGTTGGTGACCCACAGCAATACGAGCGTCCAGGAGGACGCTCCATGAAAATGGAGCCCGGCCCTCATTCAGAGCGTGCGCTCTGCTCAGAGCGTACGGCTCTGAATGAGGGCCACAGTTTTTAGAATGCCACGTCAATCACTACTAAACCCTATTGAAAAAAATCAAATGACGATAATTCAATGGAGTAGTCATTATGCGGAGGCTAGTCCCAATGTCCAGAGGGCCACTAAAGCACATGGCCCATTGTTTCTTCTCATAAGGACCAATGTGTGTTTGAAGGCAAATGCCATGTCAGTGCTTTTAAACGCAGCAGTAATTTAAGAGACAAGTTGTAGTTCATATTTACATAACTGGTTTTGGTTCTTTTCATCCAGCAAATGTGTATAGAAAACCTCTTATCTGCTATAAATGTAATAACTGTGTGACCTGCAGTTATATGACAGCATTTAAAACCTTTAAGCATGCGCATAGTGGTGAAATTTTGACATTCTCCATGTGCTTACCTGTAACGCCTAGTTTGTTGTGTACTTCATTTATTGTCCCTGTGTTTTACAATCGGGGACAAACCACTAGAAAATGTAAAAAACATATGGACTTGCACCGGTCCGCTATCAGGATGTCTTTGGAGGAACGCCCCCGTCAGGGAGGCACGCCCCCGGCACGCCCACCAAAGGGGGCGTGCTGTCAATCAACATCGACAGCATGCCCCCTTTGATCAGACACAACGAGCGAAGGACTTTCCTTCGCTCGTCGCGTCTGGCGCATGCGCACGACGGAGCTCCCTCCGTCGTGCGCATGCTCAGTGCAGAACATCGACCCACTTGCGAGCGGACAGCCACTCGTGAGTGGGTCTGAATCAGGGCCAATGTGCGATGGGGTCAAATGTGGCCTCATCCTATGTGAATGTGTACATTTTCAAGATGGATCGCAAAATATTCTTCAGTTTGGATGAGGTCAGTTCGAAGATTTTAATGTAAAAGTGCTACATTGATGAAGTATTACTGCTATGGACTGACAGTGTTGAAAGTTTTATAACACTTATGGAGGAGATTAACAACTCTACTTACACGTATAGTTTATCGGAGGTAAACTTTCTGGATGTGACTATTAAAAATATTGTCAATAAATTATCCACTGATGTCTTACACAAGTCTATGGACAAAAACACTTTTTTGATGGCATCTAGCCACCCCACCCTAAGCACTAAAGAAAGAACTACCATTGTCACAAATGATGCATATAGCCAAGATCACTAGTGATCCTTCTACATAATCGGCACATCTGGACAAACTTATTAACAAATTCTTGGCCAGAGGATATGACAGAACTCTACTCCTTGAACAGAAGGATAAAGGGCCTGATTCAGACCCATTCGCGAGCGGCTGTCCGCTCGCAAGTGGGTCGATGTTATGGACTGAGCATGCGCACGACGGAGGGAGCTCCGTCGTGCGCATGCGCCAGACGCGACGAGCGAAGGAAAGTCCTTCGCTCGTTGTGTCCGATCAAAGGGGGCGTGCTGTCAATGTTGATTGACAGCACGCCCCCTTTGGTGGGCGTGCTGGGGGCGTGCCTCCCTGACGGGGGCGTTCCCACGGGAACGCCTCCCGTCAAAAGCCGGCCCACTGACATCACTAGTGATGTCAGTGGGAGTGATTTTGGCTCTGATAGAGCCAAGATCACTCTGGAGCTTGCGTTTGAAAACCTCAACCGCAGGCTCCGGCTCGCAATTTCGATGGTTGCGATGGTCTCGACCATCGCGCCCATCACAATGCACGCTCGTATAGCCTGTGGGTGGTGCCGTATAAGGGAGGGTGTTCCTAGGTGGTACATATGGCAAGACAGTTGTTGTCCGAATTTGGATAGAAACATTGCCAGACCAAAGAGGTGGAATGTTTGGTCTTCTGCCCAGGCATGACCATCACCATCAGAATCCTCCTTGCCAACTTCCTCCTCAGCGCCAGCTATACCAGTATTCTCATCCTGTTGTACTTCAACAGTGACATCTTCAATTTGCATATCAGCAAGTGGACTGTGGGTGCTCCTTTCAGCAATTGCAGGGGGAGTGCAAATGGTGGAAAGAGCCACCTCTTCCCATCCAGTGCTCTCGACCATCGCGCCCATCACAATGCACGCTCGTATAGCCTGTGGGTGGTGACCCACAGCTATACGAGCGTCCAGGAGGACGCTCCATGAAAATGGAGCCCGGCCCTCATTCAAAGCGTGCGCTCTGCTCAGAGCGTACGGCTCTGAATGAGGGCCACAGTTTTTAGAATGCCACGTCAATCACTTCTAAACCCTATTGAAAAAAATCAAATGCCGATAATTCAATGGAGTAGTCATTATGCGGAGGCTAGTCCCAATGTCCAGAGGGCCACTAAAGCACATGGCCCATTGTTTCTTCTCATAAGGACCAATGTGTGTTTGAAGGCAAATGCCATGTCAGTGCTTTTAAACGCAGCAGTAATTTAAGAGACAAGTTGTAGTTCATATTTACATAACTGGTTTTGGTTCTTTTCATCCAGCAAATGTGTATAGAAAACCTCTTATCTGCTATAAATGTAATAACTGTGTGACCTGCAGTTATATGACAGCATTTAAAACCTTTAAGCATGCGCATAGTGGTGAAATTTTGACATTCTCCATGTGCTTACCTGTAACGCCTAGTTTGTTGTGTACTTCATTTATTGTCCCTGTGTTTTACAATCGGGGACAAACCACTAGAAAATGTAAAAAACATATGGACTTGCACCGGTCCGCTATCAGGATGTCTTTGGAGGGCAAAGCCAAAGATCTACCAGTTGCACGTCATTTTAAAGAGTTAACCATGTTTTATCTACGCTGCAGTACTTTGTTATTTATCATGTACTGGAAAATCCTAGAGGTGGAGATAGGATACATGCTCTACTTCGCAAGGAAGCTCAGTGGATTTTTAGACTTAATTCCATTACTCTGAGTGGGCTTAAGGATAAGATCAACTGGAATTGTCTAATTTGAGTTTATTTATTTTCATTATTTTTTTTTTGCATATAGGTATACAATATGTCTGTTGGATGTGATCTCAATCATATGATATACACTAGCGTAATTATTTACTCATATTAGCATTGTTTGGATACATTGGCCCTGATTCACTACGGATCGTGCAATCCATTGCCATCGCTATGCCATCACAGCACTACACAAGGATGCCCACTTTACCTTACACAAATCCGTAATGTATATATATTTTTATTATAATCCAAGTGCAAAAGAGGGATTGTTGTGTATATATTATAAGGGCACAGTCGTGCCCTTGTATTAAGGCTAAATCGAATAAACGGAATTCTCCCATAGGGAATTCCAGAGATGGGGGCATGGTACTTAAGGAGCTACATCTCAAAAGCTATTGGATGTACTGAACTGAAATTTGGCAAGGACAGGTAGAACTGTCGCTTGGTGCTGCATGCTAAAATTCAGGGCAAAAAAATGAGTAATTGGGAGTAATCTGAAGTTTAAACTGTCAGTTATTTTCTTCCACTTCCTGTTTGGTCAAAATTGTCACTTTTCTGCTTTAGTCTATGAGGGAGTTTTGGGAAGGCATAAATCAGGGAAGAGGAGGAATTAAGACTTGTGGTTTATTTTGTTAGGTATCTCTTGTTTCAGTGTAGGGCCTTTTGAGGTTCAGGTAATTAAGAAACTTACAGTTTTTTAACAATTGGCCAAAATATGCCCCATTTTAGAGATAGGGAGCTGTGCATGCTCAGTAGGTGGCCCCATGAGAAAACTTGCTGAGCTGCACTGACGAGAGGACACACAGAGCAGAAGCATGGTCTGGACCCTGCCCCTACTAAAAGGGAGGAGGAGGCAGAGTTTGCAGTCCCTCTGCTGGGAACTCCTCATCTCTAGTCAGCTCCAGGCTCTAAGTGAGCAGTGTGAGCAGCTGCAGTCACACCACAACCGTTCTCCTCCCCCGCAGTGTAGCATAGTCAGCCCTCTCCACTCCGCAGCATCCGCTGATCTAGTCAGCCCCTTCCAACCTATCACCCTACAATCTGTGGTGCTGTAGTCAGCCCCCCCACTGTCAGCGTGGCAGTGGCATGGAATGGGGTGGGATCTACCATCCACCACTGCTGCAGTACATGCTGGGCATGGCGTGGGAGGCAGCGGTGGGACATGGCTATTACCTTGCAGAGTTTGGCAGAGGGCGACGGCGTAGCTCGCTTCCTGTTTAAAAAATGGCATTGAGGTGCCATTTTTTTAATTTAACATGGCAGCATCAAGCCAATCACAGCTCACCGTGTCTTCACCCCAACCCTTAATGCTGGTTAATATAACCCAGCACGAGGCAGCGGGTGTCAGTTTAACAGCAGAGGTGGAGCAATGAAAAGCTCCTGAAGATTGAAGATGCCGGGGAAGTCCTAGATGGGCAGCGGCCATGTAAAAGAGCTTAAAGGCTGCTGCCCTCCAGGTGAAGATGTCATGGAAGTCCTGGGGGAGACAGCAGCCATGTAAAAGAGCTTAAAAGCTGAAGGTGCGGCAAAATAAATTATTAAAACATGTTGTTTTTATTTAAATTTTTATTTTACAGGAGTAATATAGGTACCAGCAGAACCTTAATGCCCAGCTTGCTGGTACTTGTGGTTCTCCAAGTACCTCCTGTGTGCTGTACCCTCCACCACCTGCGCTAGTGTTTTCTTTTTGTTGCTTTTCTCACCTGCAGGTGGCACGCTTTGCTACTCCCGTCCCTGATTGTTAATAAATTATAAAAAAAGGAATGAAATTCCATAGACAAAAAACTTTACAGTTTCACATATCACATTAAGGCTTCTTAGACATCATCTGAAATTTCAAAAAACCTTCTGAATTTCTGTCACTTAAAAAAGCTATGAAACTCTGATCATTAATGGACGTGTTCCTTGCACAATACAGATATGGATATGCCATCACATCCTGTGGTTAACTGCAGATTCAATGAGCACACAATTCTGTGAAATAGCAGCTCCACCATTTTGTGAGTGACAGCAATCTCACGTCAGATCAGAATTTAATTGCTTTTTTGAGTTTGAGTGGCAGAAATTCAGTAGGTTTTGTGAAATGTAAGAATCTTTAATGGGACATGTGAATCTGTAAGGATTTTTGTCTATGGAATATATATATATATATATATATATATATATATATACTGTGTATATATACACAGTGTGTATATTAGGGGTGAGCGGGTTCGGATTTCTGAAATCCGAAACCCCCCCGAGCCCCCCCGATCCGAGGCCGATCCGAGTCAGACTCGACTTTTCCCGCCTGACTTGGATCTGAAATCGAGGCAAAATGTCATCATCCCGCCTTCCGGATCTTGCGGGTTTTGGATTCTATATAAGGTACCCGCGTCGGCGCCATTTTCTCACTCGGCTGTGGACAGTGAAGAGGGAGGGTGGGAGTTAAGGGTGGCTGGGCTGTGTAGTGTAGTGTTGTGCTGTGTTGTGCTGTGCTGCTGTTGTCAATAGGGGCTGTGTCCACTCCTCCAAAGTCCATAGGGGCTGGCTGTGTTGTGCTGTGCTGCTGTTGTCCAAAGGGGCTGTGTCCACTCCTCCAAAGTCCATAGGGGCTGGCTGTGTTGTGCTGTGCTGCTGTTGTCCATAGGGGCTGTGTCCACTCCTCCAAAGTCCATAGGGGCTGGCTGTGTTGTGCTGTGCTGCTGTTGTCCATAGGGGCTGTGTCCACTCCAAAGTCCTGTGCAGTGTCCCAGTCCTAAAGGGGTGCTGTAGTGTTGTCCAGGGGGTGCTCTGTCCATCAGGGGTGCTCCCCCAAGTGCAAAAAAATAAATATTTTTTCTGTGTTTGTGAATTGTGTGCGCAGTAGCTGCACGTGCATCAACAAAGTAGTGCCAAGCATGCGCCTGTGTCCCATAAGTAAAGGACGGGCTGGCTTGTCTGTTAAAGGGTGCTGTAACCCCCAAAGGGCACTCCAAACAAAATAAAAAAATATTTTCTATGTTTGTGAATTGTGTGCACTGTGACTACACGTACATCAACAAAGTAGAAGCGCCAAGCGTGCGCCTGTGTCCCATAAGTAAAGGGCCGGCTGGCTTGTCCGTTAAATGGTGCTGTAACCCCCAAAGGGCACTCCAAACAAAATAAGAAAATATATTTTTTTTGTGTTTAACCCGAAACAGCTGTTGGAGCCATCAGGGTTCAGAGTGTCGTACATTATCAAGATGTGCTGAGTATTACTTCATACATTATTGCTCTATGGCTGGCTATTATACCCTAATGGTGATTTTTAAACATTAAAGTTTTTTTTCATATTGCTGTCTATAAAAGATGTGCTGGATTTTTGTCCATTACTGGACTTACTGCTATATATAGCCCTCTGACGAAGTTGATTACAAAATGCGTTAGGGCGTGGCTTGACTGACGCAGTGTGTTCACCGTCTGGCGTTCTCCTCGTGGTGAGAAGCTCCGGAGGTCACCGATCACGATACTGAGCGGGCTCATTTAGCGGTGTGGAGACCGTGGAGACTAGCAGCCGGGACGGAGTTCTGCCTATGGGTGCAGTATATATCATGTGGTATCCAGCCCACAGTGTATATTGATTTGGTACGAGTCCATCTTCTTATGTTTGGAGAAGTGAATTTTTATGCTTGTAATAAACTTATTCATGCACGATATAGCGCTCACTTCTTTCTTCTCTTTTTGCATCAATATATATAGATATATATATATATATATAAAACTAATAACTGTAGGCAGCTGGAACCGAGGGGTAGTTTGCTTGGGTGCCTCCCTGGGGCTAACGCACTGCTTGTATAATCAATGAAAAGAAGGTGGCACTTCAAGTCTTGTTTCCAAAGTGAAAAATAAGGTGCTTTTAATCAATGTTTTGGGGTCTAGTGTGTCCTGAGGAAGGGGACTGGACCCCGAAACATTGATTAAAAGTACTTTACTGATTGAGCCATAAGGTATCCTGGAGTGTGTGGTGTGTGTTTGTAGTTAGATCAAGATCTACATTCAGAATACTTTTGATAGTCATAAACTAGCCTGTCTATTGTTCAATACAAGCCAATCCAGCGGTCATGACAATGGTACATAAATTAGCTACTATCAGGAGGTCAATTAAAACAAGGACTGACCCACTTCAAGCAGGATAGATCTTGTTTACCAATCAAAAGTAACCAAAGGAGAATTTTGGATGAAAAGACTTTCCAAATGTAATAATACTCTCCCTGCTGGTAGCAAAAACAAGCAGATATGTTTGTTTTATGATACCTTGGAAATCAACTGGCCAACCCTCTAATTACATAATGTTTTGAACACTAAAGACTATGCCAGTTAATGAATAATTTAAGGTTATAAATATTAGGCACTTGAAGGTAGAGAGGGAGGAATTACAGATACAAGAGAAGGATCAGAACTGAAGACATTAAGACGGTAGCTATTCATTTTTACTTCACATATCTTGCAAGTCTACAGTTGTGTATTAATTGTTTAAGTTTGTAAAAGTTTTTGTGTTTTGTTATGTATGTAGTTAAGGAAGTGTAAAAAATTAGAAGACTTATTACCATTGTGTTTTCTTATTTTGTATTTTGTATGACCTAGAATAAATGTATTCCATGTTTCAAACTCATTTTGGAATCACTAAAGCTATACATGAAATTCGCAAATATTATATAAGGCTCTGGAGGTTCGACAATCGACTTGTATTCATAGGGTATAGAATTAATATGTTTAATGATCTATCCCTGCATAAAGTGTATCTACCACTTGCATGAATGCATTGCTTGGACAGTAGATGTTGTTACAATAGATATACTTAGTCAATAAGCCAGGATTATAAATATCTTTGTAAAGTATATTTATATTTTGCATTGATACATTTTTTTGGACAGTAGAACTATAGGCCCCTTAAAGCACATGAGCCGATCACATATATATGTATAACAGTGTGCATATAAAGTACATTGTTGTGTGACTGGAACAGTAATAATAATGTTACCATTTAATTATGAGCCAACCTATTTGTAAGCCCGTTAAAATAGATTTGCAGATATAAGATATATAAAACATATATCAATATATGATATAATAAATAATATATAAGTTTCGTCTTCAGTAGCGTTTGTGTGTGTGTGGCTATGGGGCAGTGTATATGCGAGGCTACTGGGGCAGTGTGTGTGTGCGGCTATGTGACAGCATGTGTGTGATACTATGGGAGCAGTGTGTGTGATGCTATGGGGCCAGCAATTATGTAAGGCTATGTGGCAGCATGTGTGTGATACTATGGGAGCAGTGTGTGTGATGCTATGGGGCCAGGAATTGTGTAAGGCTATGGGGCAGCATGTGTGTGAGTCTATGGGGCAGTGAGTGTGTGGTGTGAGGGGGGTGGGGGCGCCAAATGAAATACCCACCGGGGGCTCCACTTGGTCTAGAACTAGCCCTGGTTCTGCCCCTGATCCAGACAGATGGCAGCACTGTCTAGGAGGCAAGTTACTGTTCTCACATAAAGCCACACTGTACCAGAACATACTTTTCATACACACTGCCCTAATACACTGACACTGCACTAAAACAAAAACAAGTCTATATGCACATTCAGGTAGAATCAATTAGCTGCAAGCTTAACCTGGAAAGAAAATTCACTCGTCTTTACATGCGTCCTATAGGGTATGATAAAAAAAGAGTATGTTTTTTCTCCCTTATTTACTAGCAATGTGAGCAGCCATAAAGCTATACATTCATCTTTATCTCTGAATTCAGTTTACTGATTACTGTAGTAAGACAATAACAAATCATTGGACTGCAGACTACTTGACACATATCTGTGTGTGCAGGGCCGGTGCTAGACTTCTAGGCACCCTAGGCTAAACTTCTGCATGCGCCCCCCCCCTCCCCGGTACTCATTTAGCCCTTCAGGTGAAAATGACTTTGCACAGGTGGAGTGGCGTATGAGTCTTGTGTTAAAAAAAATATATATATGTATATATATATATATATATATATATTAATATATATATATATATATATATATATATATGAAACATAAAAAAATTTCCGCCACTACACCTGTACAAAGTCATTTTCATCCTGAGGGGCTAAATTACTACGGGGAAGTATGTATATATATACACACACACATGTATATATATATATATATATATATATATATATATATGTATATACATACACACACTCAGTAGCAGGGGTGTAACTAGAACTTTTTGGGCCCCATAGCAACATTTTTAAGGGTCTCCCCCTAACTTAGGTCTTACACAATGCCCACAGTAGTAGTCCCCCTAAAACACTAAATGCCCACTTGTAATGGTGCCCCTTATTCAATGCCCACTGTAAAGGTGCTCCTTACACAGTGCCCCCAGCAGTAATAATGCCCCTAAAAATAATGCTCCCTGTAGTAGTGCCCCCAGTAGTAATGCCTCCTGCAGTGCCCCCAGTAGTAAAGGCCCCTGTAGTACCCCCAGTAGTAAGGCCCCTCTAGTGCCCCCAATAGTAAGGCCCCTGTAGTGCCCCAATAGTAAGGCCCCCTGTAGTGCCCCCTGTAGTGCGGCCCCCTGTAGTGCCCCCAGTAGTGCCGCCCCTGTAGTGCCCCCAGTAGTGCGGCCCTGTAGTGCCCCCAGTAATGCGGCCCCTGTAGTGCCCCCAGTAGTGCAGCCCCAGTAGTGCCCCCAATAGTAAGACCCCTGTAGTGCCCCCAGTAGTGCGGCCAGTAATGCCCCTTGTAGTGGCCCCTGTAATAAGCCCCGCACGCGCGCACACACACATAAAAAAACAACAACAGTGCCTGCTGCCGTCCGTCCCGGGCGCCCGCTCCTCGGAACTAGGAAGACGGACCTCAGGAGTGAGCTCCATCCTCCGACGCCGGGGAAGCGGGGAGAGGTAGGTAGGGTAGGGGTAGAGGTAGAGAAGGAACCAGGTGCTCGCTTGTAACACAATCTCAGCGGGCACCCAGCAAATGGGGGGTGGTGATCGGAGGGCTGAGTGCCCTCTAGTGGCCGGTGCCCCTAGGAAGCTGCCTAATATTTCCTAGTGGAAGCGCCGGCTGTGTGTGTGTTAGCTCTTTTTATTTGATAAACATGGTGAAAACATCAATACTTCATATGTTCTGTCTAGTATTTTGCCTGCAGACCTTATTATTATTATTATTATCATTACAATTAATTTATAAGGAGTCACAGTGTTACACAGCACTGAACAGTGTGGAAAACAGAGGGTCTGATTCAGAGATTTACGCTAATGTTAATGCATACTCTAAAGGATCGCAGTTGCTAAAATATGCTAATGCCTTCCAAAGCATAGCCGAGCATAGGGACGCCCACTTCTGCCTTCTCATATCTGTCTGACAATGTACAATAGTGTAAACATCGTTACCATCAACGTATATTGGGCAGTCACGCAGCTTGTAATTCAAGTCTGACCAGCGGCAACCACTGCAGCTCTCCTGACATGCAGAGAGTTCTCATACAGACGATCGCAATGGCAAATTTATGCACATTATTAAAGTGAGAGATTTAGTGATTTAGAAGTGGATATGTTGCCCATAGCAACCAATCAGATTCTAGCTACTATCTTCTAGAAGGTGTGTGTTAAATGTTAAGTAGAATCTGACGGATTGCTATGGGCAACATCTCGACTTCGGCGGATGACACCCTGGTGCGGCCCCCACCCCCCTTGTGACGCCTCTGAGGGAGAGCAGGTACTAATTACCAGGACTTGTTGGAGGGGCCCAAGAGGGCCCAGGTCCGGCATTAACCACCCTTTCCTGTCAGCATCCCAGCACATGCTGCTGTGTGCTAGGCTGCAGTGGGACGAGGGAGACTGCTGCTGCTTTATAGTCTACGCTAGTAAATTATAGTGAGTAGCTGATTGGTTGCTATGGACATTTCCACTTTATATTTCTCTTGAAGGCACGATACATCACCCCTTTAGTAACTATACAGCAGTATTGTGAGCAACATATCAAGACTTCATTACACAGGAACTCTCTGCCCAGAAACGATAAATTGCTAATTAAAAAGAAACTGCCTCTAAGGCTACTTGGAATTGTCATTAGACATCTGTGTTAGGTATTGTCAAGTTATTCTCCCCTAGAAATCAACCAAATTAGAATTAAATCTAGGGGTAGATTTACTAAGCCAAGGCTTGTCAAAGCTGCTGATCATCGGCAGCTTTGACCGATAGTTTTCATACGGCAAAATAAATAAATGTTAAACAAGTCTGGTTTCGTTTTATTTCCATTGTCGTTTTCAAACTATCAGTCAAAGCCGCCGATGATCGGAACTTTGTCAAACCATGGCTTAGTAATCTACCCCTTAGCGATTTACATTTTATGATCATACAAGGAGACTCTTATTGCTATTTTGTGTGTCCTATCATTCATCGCTGAACTGTTGCTTACTTAGACATTGTAAATAAATGACATATACAGTATTTGCTCACTTGTGTCTGTACTACTGTTACAATTATTCGGCTCATAATAGATGGAATTGATGTGACATATTACTCATGTTGACATTCAGGAATTAATAAACAATTAATAAATGATCACATTGTCCTCTCAAAAACTAATTTTATATCAAAACTAATTTGTTAATAATTCTCTTTAGTATTTCACTATTGTTTGTGTTAACCACGTATGAAAGTTATTAGTTAATGTGGGACATATTTAATTTTAAGGGGGGAGGGGAGTTGTTGTGTTTGTGTCATTAAATCCAGCACAGTCATAACAACTGCAGCAATTCATGTTTATCTCCCCACAACTCCAGCCACTGGCAACATGATAATAACATGCTTTCTTCTTTCTCCATTGATCTGCAATAATTTTCTTGCAGTTCTTGGACTGAATCTCAAGCATTTATTCTTCTATACAGTATACTATACTGTAGTAGCCCGAGCAAAGCACTAGGGTCCAGGGGAAATCAGGCAGTAAGTGAGCTGTCTCACAGGCTCCACCTACATCCCCATCACGGTGAAAGCTCTCACCCTTTGCTGCACTCCAGAATCAAACCTCCCCCCCTTTCCTTTTCCTTTCCCTGGTATTCGCCGCCCCGTGATATGTCCCTTGATCCCTGGTGAGTGCTGATCGCTGCCTCAGTCAGTGATGGAGCATGCAGAACGAAAGGCAGGCACATCCTCCTAGCTGTATCCAGCCTGCCCCTGCTATTGCAGCAGCAGCAGCAGCAGCAGCAGCAGAAGAGAGGGTTCTACATCCATCATTTACAGACTGGAATCCTAATTCTTACTTCCTCTCCAGACTTCTGGCAGCAGTCTCCTCCTGCACGGTTTGCAGCTGTAAATTAGCAATTGTTAAGCTTCCCGCAAGGCACATTAGCCTGATCAGTCCAGAGGGTACAAAGGTAAAGTTTTCCTATGGTCTGAACCTATCCTGCCTATTAAAGAGAAAATAAGATGACGGAAACATAGTGAAATGATCGCTTTCTTTTCAGTAACTGTGCAGATGTTTCCACATGCAATGCTTTGGTATGGTGCTAATGTTATTACTTATCCAGGTTACTGTGTGTGCAGCTGACATTGTGTAATGTGAAAACCACATTGTCATAGTCGACTGATGACTTTTTCATGTGTTCAATTATTTACAAGTTTAAATATGTTTGTTTCATTCTGTGTTGTCAGAAAAGAATTTAGATTAGACTCCATCTAGTGGTTATTGTTGTCTGAGTTGTTATTGTCATTTCTGATGTGTGTAATGTGGTTTTTAATTTGCTATTTTTTTATGTACCTTTTATTTAGTAAACATGTCACTGGCACGGGAAAGGGTTTAATGTGACAATATGGATATATTTTTAAAGCTTAGTAGGTTATTGACACTAGGCGAGTAAGGAAAAGACAAATGAAAATTGAAAGTGACTGCATTTGTAATATATTGCATTGCAAATACTCTAATTATGTAGCTTATCTAATACAGTTTTGAATATCTACTTAAAATATATTACATGCAAGTGATATTGAGCAATATGGTTTTACGTGTGATAGCGCCTGATTCACTAAAATGGCGATTTAGTTACTTATTAACAAGTTAATTCAGTGTTTTTATTTACAAAACGCTGTTACCTAATGCAAATTGCTACAGTATGATAGTACTATCATTAGTTCACTTTACATTCATCTTATGTATTAAGATATTATAGTTCATTCAATTTTCTCAATGAACTGCAATTCATCTTAATTTGTAAGATGCACTTCTCAAGTGATCAAATTCAGGACTCAAAGAAATTACCCCCCCCCCCCCCATATTCCAGAAGAACTCTCCACGCCAGTGCTGCAACACTTCTCATTCTATTACCAGGACACTAACAGCACTGTCTGAGTCTCTTACCCATATAGTAATGGATGGAGACGTGGTTCTGCCCAGTCTATGACCTGTGCAATATACTGACACCTCATTTTTAGAATGTGAACTGGTACCTGTTGTAAATTGTTGTAACACTGGTGGTAGTTAGTTCCCTTTACTTGCAGTTAGAAACATTTAATTTACCTTTACTGTCCCTAAAGTGCTTTCTGTGTCTTTGGCTTGGTATAGTAAGCTGTGACTATAGGTGTGTATGGTAAATGTCAATACAAGAAACATTTTCAAATAAAGGTCACTTGGAGTCCACTCTTTTATCCTTGTGAATTATGTATAGAGCCACACTAGATATATGCTTTTATTTTCTTTATACTGTAGTGTTTTGCTAATTATAGACAAGAGAAATTACTATTATTTATTACAAAATATATGATACAATCTATAAATAAGGTTCATAACTCTATGCTATAAATACCATGACAAATAGTTGAACAATGTCATACATATATGAGCCAATATTGAGATTATACCATTTTTGGTAAATATTAACTATTTTGCTATGCTTTATATTGGCTGTAATGCATTGTAAGCACAGTCAAAGCTACAGCATACTACTAATATATGTTCTCCACCATGTTTCCATTACGGCCAGAAATTGTACGCTTGTTGCACCCCTCAATGTGACTATTATACAGGAGATAATAACTGAAATATAGAACCACAAAACAAGATGTGAGTGACTCCATGGTGTCTGACTGTCACTGAAAACCTTTTAGCATCAGTTGTGATTATTCATCTATAAGTGATCAGACCAAATAAATCAATGTTCTTACATATTATGTTCAACAACATTCATTTTTGATCATGGTTGTTTTATTATCAGAGGAGATGAAAAAATATTTCTGTTAAATTGTGAAGGTGATTATAATCAATTAATTTAATATAAAAAACCTGTCCAAAGGCCTACAGGAATATGGAGATCTCTAGCTGCACTCTTGGTGTTTATATTAATGAAATCCCCTATTTTATTATGTTGTACAAGTACAGCCTGAATAGGAGCACTGGGTCATGTTCTCCAAGCCAGTAATGTTTATATCTACTTCAAATGCTTCAGACTTTTCATATCTTTTGAGGGAATACAGCAAAGTGTCGGCATAGTAGGTGGCATTTTCAGATGGAGACAAGAATAGTTTTGTATTTTGTACTTTCATCCCCACTGGCAATATTAAAAAGGGTTGAATCAACTGTTTGTTCTGTTGCTGGACTTTTCAGTACTGACTACCCATGTTTGTCATTGCTAATCTTGGGATCTCTAGAAGTATATTAATGTTGCACAGATATGGGAATCAAGTAATTAAAGCCATATCAAAAATACACCACCAAACAGGATTTGAATTAGAATATATAATGGAATCTTAAACACAAATACAACACAAACCGTACACACAAATAGTTACTTCTGCTCTGAAGTACAATAACTCATAGGGGTCTATTTACTAAGCAGTGTTAGGAGAAGTGAAGAGTGAAAAGTGATAAGGTGCCAGCCAATCAGCTCCTAACTGCCATCTCACAGACTGTGTTTGAAAAATGACAGTTGGGAGCTGATTGGCTGACACCTTATTACTTTTCACTCTTCACTTTTCACTTCTCCTAACACTGCTTAGTAAGTAGACCCCATAATTAGCTACTTTCTGGACCAGCCCTCTGGGAGACACCGGGTGGGAGCTCCAACAGGCAAGTGCAGAGATCATGACAATATATTTCATTTAATCTTTCATCTTGGCCTTACTCCTCCCCCCATGCTGTGAAATAAGATGTTCCATAACTCTAACTTCTTTCCTAATGAAGTGGTTGGGATGCAGGAGGATGGTATTATAATAATAATAATATACCACATCATTCTGTATTAGTGTTTAGTGGGGGGAAATTGATCATAGTACATAAAATGTAGAGGTCTAACAAACTTTGTTTTCTTATTTTTTTCCTTAAAATAGGTATGTTCTTACATACACAGCCTGGCTCATGCAGGGATCTGTTTGGTGTTCTTCCGGACACCTGGTCAGCTTTAGAATACATACAGGAACATAGAATCTCTGGGGTATATTTACTAAAGTGCAAATTTTTAGAAGTGGAGATGTTGCCCATAGCAACCAATCAGATTCTAGCTATTATCTTGTAGAAGGGACTAGACAAATGTTAAGTAGAATCTGATTGGTTGCTATGGGCAACATCTTCATTTCAAAAAACCCGCACTTTAGTAAATATACCTCTTTATCTCTGGAATTTGGCGCTGTGTCTTGTAACACCAAGATCACCTTTTACATGTAATGCTCCGTAGTGTGTTATTGGCATATACGAGTATGTTTATAGTATATTATATTTACATATGTTTTATCAATCAAAGTTAAGAAAAAATACAGATAAATAGTTGTTCATTAACATTCATTATTAATTAGGCCCAGAATTAATAAAAAAGATTAATGAACACCTTTTTCGTTTTAGTAATATTGAACAAACTAATTTCTGTAGAAATATTGCGGAACTCCTTTTCCAGCCCCAATCCTTTCTATTTTAACCCCCTTCCCTTTTTCACTTATTCATTTTCCAGGTGTCTTAATTTTTTTTTAACTCCATCTTTTGCTATTAGTTGAAACACATTTCAATTATGAACTATGGCATCTTTTTATGGTGTTCTTGTTAATGTGTGTTATGCACTGTCATCATAAGCATCTGTAATACTATGTATTCTTTTTAAACATAAACATATCATAGTGAGATGCAAAAGGTTTATATGACCAGCAATGTTTTTTATACCGCAATTTAGAATTGAGCTAAGATGTGCTGCAACTATATATATATATATATATATATATATATATATAGATATAGATATAGATATATACATATAAAAAGCACACCCTTTCCCTGTCTTCAGATGGTGATCGTTATTGGCCAAGTTCTAAAAGTAAGGCCTGTATTCAATTGCCGGCGAAAAGTCCCGGACTCTTCGCATGCCGGAGATTTTGCCGTCATCGTTAGTTTTGCCTCCGGAAAAGTATCGCGCTCGTCACCGCTTTTCGCCCTATTCAATTGCAAAGGACGCAAGAGCGCGTCCCGGGGAAACACAAATCGGCGAAAAGTCCTGTCAGATTTGGGGAAATCAGCCTGACACCCCCAAAAGATGCACTGACATGTGGGATCACTATGGATATCCCCAAATAACCCTGCTGAAGGTATTTGTGGTAATTAAATGCTCTCAATTGGTGCTACGCTATTTTGCGTCGTAGCACAAGTGGTGAAGAATAGCATTTAGCAGTTTTTCTTTGACAAAAAAAAGTAGTCCCAGCAAATTTGGGGTACATGACAATGGGTGCAAGCATGGTTAAAAATCGCTAAAGTGCGTTTTAAAAAAAACTTAAAAAACGCACCTTCAGCAAGCACCTGCAATAAAAAAAACAGCTTGAGCATACTTAGGCGACCCCCTGCAGTCAATTTCGCTAGTTTTTAAGTTTGTCCTCCAACTTTGAACTTTTTCGCCACCAAAAACGAAAGTACTTTTTTGGGGTGTTCGAAAGTATTTTTCAAACTTTTTTTGATGCAGTTCACCTTTGGGGGACCGTCCCAAGGCTGCATGGGTGTTGCCGCAACTTTGCACCCCAAACCCCCAATTCTGCACTTTTTTTCCGCCTCCTTTCAGAGGCGAATCTTTCTCACTGGTTACAAGGTGCAGACTTTTCGCACTGGCAAAAAGTCTATGTAATTGAATATGGGGAAAAGTTCTTGCCTGGCGAAATGACGTCACCAGCAAGAACTTTTTGCCAAGAACGTCTTTTCGCCGGCAATTCAATACGGCCCTAAAGCTTCATATATTGGTGCATTCAGAGTCCCCATTGAGAATTATGCTGTATTTTGATATCTCCTACGTTAGGCATTTATTAAATAGCCCTGATACTACAATTTGCCTAAACCATGCAGAAACAGCCATTGCTGCAAGGCTTTCAACTTAATTAGGAATTATGGCCCTGATTAAGTAAGGATCGTTATAGTGATTACGCACGCAGTTTCACTGCGAAGTTATGCTAATGATTGCAATCGCAATGCCATTGCAAACATAAGGATGCCTACTTTATCCTACACGCATCTGTAATACTTAGCAAGTTTGCAAAACTATCGGTACCATCGCAGCCTCAGGCACACTTGCACAAGGTCTGACCTTACTCAAAAATCGATAACTTCATAGCACGCAGTGAAAGCCCAAGCTGCGTATGGCATCACAATGGATCATTTAGAACGCAACAATCGTCCGTTGCATGCATATTTGCTGTTGCAATCAGTAATGAATCAGGCCCTATATCCCTAATAGTTAAATTAGAAAACTCCTTAAACATCTGAAAAAGTTAAATATATTGTAACCATGTGTAAGTTAAAGAAAGTGAGTAATAGATTTTCATTAAACTTTATTTTGACAATAATGTGACAGTTTAGCTGCATTCTATGATCAGTAATAAAGCAATTTGTTACATTGTAATCATGCTTTGACACATTTACTGTTTCATTGCTATTATGGGAGAGGTTATGTTTTAAGAGTACATTTCTTCAAATCACCAAGATAAAACTAATGGTTTTCTTTATGCATGAATCACAAGTATATGACAAGTAAAATATTAGTACTGTATGTTTTTTTGGGGGCGGAGAAACATATTTTTTAATTCAGTTGAAGAATCAAATGTACTGTGTATTATTACTATTATCCTTTGTTCATATGGCGCCACAAGGGTTCTGCAGCGCCTTACAAAGTACAGAAACAAATGAGCACACAAGACAACAGTTATTAACAGTACAGACAATGCAGGACAAGTACAAGATTTATAAACAATGCTGCATAACACCTAAATAAGCAGCAGAGTCTAATACCCCTTTTACACCGGAGCTAAAACCTGGGTTATTGCAGGGTTAACTCGGGCAGCTCCCTGGTGTAAAAGGGGAGAGGGTTGGATCGCCGGGTCGAGTGACCTGGCAATCCAACCCAGGTAAATAGCAGGGTTTAACACGGGCGTAGTCCGTGAAGCCCTGCTGTGAGAACAGCGCACTCCAGGTCACGATGACCTGGAGTGCGCTGTTAGCCGGCCGATTGGTCCGGCTTCAGTGGTGCTTGGAGATGACGTCATCTTCAAGTGTCCACTTTCACGCCGGGAAAGCCGGGTCTGTGCAGACCCGACTCCCGTGTGAGCGGCGCCGACTCGGGAATATCCCAAGTCGGCGCCGGCTAAATTCTGGAGCTGATCCGTATAGGAACTCTGTTCCAACTCCAGGTCAGACATGGAATTTTGGTGGAAAAGGGGTATCAGTAATCAAGTTTTAGGTGCCATTGTAAATGAAAGTAAAAGTAAGGCAAGAAGAAGCACGTGGGGAAAGAGGGCCCTGCTCGCGAGAGCTTACATTCTAAGGGGAGGGTCAGACAAACATGGGTGACACAGATGGGCTAGATAGTGAGGAAGGAGTACAGAATAGTGGGTTAGGATGAGCGCTGGAAAGCATTGAGGAAGAAATGGGTCTTGAGAGCCCATTTGAAGATTAAGAGCCAGGCAATAATATATTGTTAATTTGCAATTGTTTTAATTTAATTTTAATAACTATTTAGATTATCAGATCAGCAGGCTATCTTTAAGCATTCCCAAGAAAGAACTGCATGATTTATTATAGGTAATTGGTTGTATTCCCCATTTTTTCTATACTGTACATGTCCACAATTAGCGTTGCTTATAATTGCATTTTCATTAGTGTTTCTATTCATACACAGGCTAGATATAGTTTTTCCTTAATGGGCTACATGGAATGTATGTGCTATGAATATGTATCTTTTGCCTATTATTGGGCTGCACAGACGGTGTAATGGTTAGCATTACTGCCTCACAGAACTGAGGTCATGGGTTTAATTTCCATAACTGTGTGGAGTTTGTATATTCTCCCTGTGCTTGCGTGGGTTTCCTCTGGGTACTCCAGTTTCCTCCCACACTCCAAAAATATACTGGTAGGTTAATTGGCTCCCCCCCAAAAAAAACCCTAGTGTGTATGTGTGTGTGTGTGTGTACATGTGATAGGGAATATAGATTGTAAGCTCCACTGGGGCAGGGACTGATGTGAATGGCCAAATATTCTCTCTGTAAAGCACTGCGCTATATAAATAACTGGTAATTATAAATAAATATTATCCTTACTATGTAAGCTCTTATGGCCAGGACCCTTCTCCCTCTTATTTTCCCCTAGCATACTCCAGCTCATCAGTGCTCTGCTCCCTTGTCTCCTCTGTTACCTATACACAGCTCTTGCTAGCTTCAGTGAGTTGCCTGGCTCATGCCCCAGTTATCCGGCCTATCCAGCCTGTGGTGTATTATTAATGTTTGGTACTTGTGCTATAATATGCCATTGTGTATTGTACGTATACTCTGACACCCTATTAGGGTGAAAGGTTTTCTATGTTTCTTTGTGCGGCGCAGCACATATATTTTGTAGCACTTTAGATAAATCGTTCTAGAGTCAAAGATTATTTCAGAAACTGTCCATACCTCAAAGCATCAACTTAGTATACAAGATCATTTGCTTCCTCAAGCTCACTGGAAACTGAAGGTCAGCTTCAAATTAGGAGTTGTAGTCTGTACAGGGTTCCTCAAAAAAGAGATGTTACCGATTTTGTGGCAATGAAACAAATTCAATGAGAGTCTTTAAAAACCTTTAAATTAGTGATAAAATCCTTCTTTTACTCCATAATCATCTGGACCCTGTACCCACTGCCACACCAGCATAGTAGCGTAGTTAGACTTTAAGTAGCATAGAGAGTGCTGGTCAAATTCACATTTGAAGATAAACTTCAACTTTAACAATAGTCAGTTTGAAGACTGCAGTGTTGATTGAGCCTACACATAAGTGTGGCCCTTAGCCATTGCACTTCTTCTACTACTGCCTCCAACCATTATCATATCAGTGAAAATGCAGTAAACAGGACTTTGATATGTGTATACAGATCTCCACGCATGCTCAGATGAGCATACCAGGAGGTGCAGGAGGATGGATTGCATTGCCTGGGCCCTGCTTTAAATTTTGCTATGGTGCCAGTGGGGTCAGACTGGCCTAGAGGGGAGCCGAGGATACCCCTGGTTGGCCTTGGTAAGGGGAGGTGGGGCCAACCACAGCTGTATTAAAGTCAGGGCTCATACCCAGGGTTTCCCTCTCTGAGTACCCACCACCATCAATTCGATCACTGAAGTGATCCGCACTGCTGCCACAGTGCCCACACTCACAGTCCTGAGGCGGTGCCAGTCACATTACCCGCTTGGCAGACAAGGTCCTTTATAGGACCACCAGCGGGCAGAGAAGTACTAGGGTATTTGGCACCCAGGGCAAGATAAAAAATTATGCCCCCCCGCCAAAAATGGGTGTGGCCGCAATTATTCATCTTCCGGCAGAACCTACATCTTTCCATATGGACAAAAGTGGTACCTACCTCAAAAATAGTTAGTGTAACTTAATACTGTTATTGAACCTGTTCATTAAATGAGCACTTAATGCATAGGAGGCATTGTATATTACAACAGTAGTTAGAATATCTGCCCTGAGGGTCTACATGCAATAGCAGGTAGAAATCAATTCAGTATTTTTATATAATCTTTGCTTGCCTGCTACTGCACATTTAAGCTGACACTTAGTTAAATGCTGTCAGCCTACCTACTGGAATAGTAGTAGTATTCAGGTGACATTGGTGAAAGCAGACAGTTAAGAAATCAAACATTAACACAACCTACATTTATTGCTTTGTACATATGATCTAGTTTATTAAAACAAAGGCTAAATACAGTGCTTTATCTTTGTGACCTTTTTCAGCATTTTTTTATTATTGATCTTGTTTGCTACATAACTACACTGCTCTGTGTCTTGAATACAATTCTATTCTCAGAGAGATTCAATGGTAGCAGGGAACAAAAAGCACTGTGATCTGGATGCAGGGCCGGATTAAGGTCTGTGGGGGCCCCTGGGTAACAAACAAGTGGGGGCCCTATCAATAAATGAGATATATATATATATATATATATACACACACACAAACATATATATATAGACACACAGAGCCGTAACTAGACTTTTTGGTGCCCTGTGCCAGAAAGAGCATTGGCGCCCCCCTCATTTTTAAAAGGGACATAATGCACCCAAAAATGGGCCATAGCTTCATGGGGAAGGGCCAGGGAAGAGATAGGAGACGCCAGGAAATGCTGGGGATGAAATAAGCGGAAGCTACAAGCAAGAATGATAATAAACAAATTTGATAGGCCCAAACAGCGCCCCCTGACCAGTGGTGCCCTGTGCGATGGCAACGGCCGCACTACCCTAGCTACGGCCCTGTAGACACAGATACACATATACATTATTACTGCATACTTCTCCTGGTTTCAGAGGCAGCAGCAGAAGTTGCGATTCGCGGGTCTTTGAAAAGGGTTGGAGCCAAATGTCATGAGGGGAGGGGCAGGCAGCTCAGTTAAAAGAAAAGAAAAAAACTGATTCATCAGGTGGATGTGGCTAAGGGCCTGTCATCCTGCCTATAATCCGGCCCTGTCTGGATGATATAAAGAGCTTAATAAAAAGTGCAGGGGAAACCTGATGAAGTTATTTAATTGGTAAAAATTTCAGAAGGGCATGTAACAATTAATTGAATATGGAAAGCATTTTTGTAGTTATTCTTTTTTTTACACCGTATCGTGCTGTAAATGTCACAAGTTATATGTAACATTAGATTGTTGTTATTACTATACTTATGTATGTACTATAAATTCTTTAGTAGTTTTTTATGAAATGTGTCAGCAGCCGAGTAAAAATATTATTTCTAAATTTAACTGTTTACATTTTCCAAAGATCAAAAAAGTTTGAATTGTAGCAAACTTATGACTCCTCATACTCCTCAGATGCACCCTGTGTCTTTGATACTGATATTGCATGTCAAACCGCTAGGCAAAAGGCATTTTTTTTTTAGATGTGGGTCTGATCAACAAAGTTGTTCAACCCACATGCTGTGTAAGCTATCTAGGCTGTCAGAAAGGGGAAAAAAAGAAAGAATGAACCGTGTTATAAAAAAAATGAGATAAGTGCCTCAGATAAGCAGCTGTCCCAAGGAAGCATAAAAGCTGTACTTTCATCTGTCTCATCAATGTTACTGTGAATGTGTGACTTTAATGTAGGTCACGCATGTGCACTATGAAAGCTGGAGGAATCTAAATAGGTCCCACTTGGCACTCCAGGAGTACTTTCAATAGGAGAGAGTGAGCAAGTGTCATCTGAAGTCGGTGCTAGCCCACTCTTTCCTAATGAAAAAAGCCAACAGTAACTGTTTTTGTTATGCCTGTATATGTACAATTACTTGTTCATTATTTAACTTGTTTATATCATTGTTATACACTTTTAATTATAATAATCAATAACAACTGAAAACTTTAATTCAATTGCTTCCTATAGGGGAGATGTACAGATGTGTCCTCATATATCTAGCCTCCTTGCGTGTTAAACAGTCATTCTAGTCAGGCAATGCCGTGGTGCGACTTGGTAGCGTCGAGTGTCTTTTTATGCAACTTTTTACCTTCAAATGCATCTAATTTGCACAGTCATGTAAATAGGATACACAAGCCGCTTCTGCTGATTAAAATGATATGTGGATTCCTATATTCTGTGTGTGGCTGCAGGTGTATCTGCATGCAAAATGCTACATTAGTGTCACAGCCACGGACACTGTCACATAGCATATTGCATGCAGAAACAGCCGCAGTCGCACACAGAATATAGGCATGTCACATATCATTTTAATCAGCGAATAAGATACATTTGAAGGTAAAAAGTAACACGTCTCTCATGCATTATGTGTAATGTGACTTGTAGCGCACGGAGGATACATGTATGTGGACACATATGTAGTAAACCTTTTAAAGAGAGATAGCGGAGAAGTAACCAATTGCTTCTATGTAGCTGTCATTTTATAATAACTGTGCTAGATTAAAGCTATCTAGTAACTGATTGGTTGCTATGGGCTACTTCTCCATTGTGTGTACCCAGTGATGTCGCCAACGATTCCAGCCCCGACAGGCAGACATATCGGACGGTCCGTACACACTACGCATTCTAGTGCCCGACCGTCCGGCTTCCCCGCAAAGTGCTGCATGGGATTGCCAGCTGCATCGCCTGATCTTACATGCAGTACATAAGATCAGGTGATGAGGCTGACGACCCCACAGGAGTGCACACTACATGATGTAGTGCATATACACTACACGTTTTTTAATGATCTTTATGCACATTCTACTGTTTTCTCCTACTGTAATCTTGGTGCACATGCTGCATATGCTGCTGTTTTCTCCTGTCGTAATCTTGGTGCACATACTACTGTTTTCTCCTGGTGTAATCTTGGTGCATATACTACTATTTTCTCCTGGTGTAAGTTTGGTGCATATACTACTGTTTTCTCCTGGGGTAAAACTGGTGCATATGCTGCTGTTTTCTCCTGTCGTAATCTTGGTTCATATACTACTGTTTTCTCCTAGAGTAAACCTGGTGCATATACTACTGTTTTCTCATGGCATAATCTTGGTGCATATACTACTGTTTTCTCCTAGAGTAAACCTGGTGCATATACTACTGTTTTCTCCTGGAATAATCTTGGTGCATATACTACTGTTTTCTCCTAGAGTAAACCTGGTGCATATACTACTGTTTTCCCCTGGCATAATCCTGGTGCATATACTACTGTTTTCTCCTGGGGTCCACCTGGTGCATATGCTGCTGTTTTTTCCTGGAATAATCTTGGTGCATATACTACTGTTTTCTCCTAGTGTAAACCTGGTGCATATGCTGCTGTTTTCTCCTGGAATAATCTTGGTGCATATACTACTGTTTTCTCCTGGGTAAACCTGGTGCATATGCTGCTGTTTTCTCCTGGCATAATCTTGGTGCACATACTACTGTTTTCTCCTAGAGTAAACCTGTTGCATATGCTGCTGTTTTCTCCTGGAATAATCTTGGTGCATATACTACTGTTTTCTCCTGGGTAAACCTGGTGCATATGCTGCTGTTTTCTCCTGGCATAATCTTGGTGCACATACTACTGTTTTCTCCTAGAGTAAACCTTGTGCATATGCTGCTGTTTTCTCCTGGCATAATCTTGGTGCATATACTACTGTTGTCTCCTGGCATAATCTTGGTGCACATACTACTGTTGTCTCCTGGCGTAATCTTGGTGCATATACTACTGTTGTCTCCTGGGATAATCTTGGCGCATATACTACTGTTGTCTCCTGGGATAATCTTGGCGCATATACTACTGTTGTCTCCTGGCATAACTTTGGTGCACATACTACTGTTGTCTCCTGAGATGATTGCTTAGTAAATAGACCCCTGAGAGCTTGCGGGGTATATGTGTGAAGCCTTGTAGAGAGATAAAGTGCCAACCAACCACTCCTGTCATTTTTCAAACACAAATGACAGTTAGTAGCTGATTGGATGGTACTTTATCTCTCTCCACTTTATCTCTCTCCAAGGCTTCATATTTCCTGTATGAGCTGCATGCCACAAGCAATAACGATATATAGCAGTGGGATGACCTCTTTTAAAATTGCATGTGCGTGAAAATCTTTAAAAACCTTTACGGTGTCTGCGTTACGCAGAGTATACGCACAAAGGCACTGTTGAGACACACAGTATCGGAAATAGAAAAGTGGGAATGTTCTGGGTGGGGACTGGGAGGTGCCTAAACAGATGCACAGAGACGGTCCGGCTTATGGACGTGTTCAGGGAGTGTTACTGAAGTGTTTGCATACTCCGATGCTCAATCATTCACTTTGGAAGCCATACTCAGACAGTAAATCTGCATCTGACATACAGCTGGTCCAAATTTCAAAGGTATGACTGATGGTGGTATCTAACGGCACATCAGGCAGTATAACAACACCTACAGGGTGCTGAAAGTGGGCGTCTCTATCCACATTTATACATACTGTGGCACATCAGGGAAGTACTTTGTAGTGACTTTGTAGCTCCATCTGTGTCTATCTCTGAATTGGACCCTAAATGCGTCCAGCTCTATGAAACCCAAATATCACAATATACCTTATATCTATTTTATTGATACCATTCATATTAGACTGTTGGCATTTGCCATTTCAGATCGCCTGCAACAGTCACCAGTGTGAGTCTAAGCTTTGAAACTTTTGTTGATTTTGGAAATGTTTAATTTTATTTTGTGTACATTTTATGAATATAAGGATTAATAGAACTATTGTTCCTGTTAACATTCTTTAAAAAAAATAAAATAGCTATAATCGGAAAGCTTAGCTCCTCAGGAAGGGACAGAAAAACTGGTATTTTTTTTTTTTAATACTTGTGTAACACATAAGTGCAGGGACCACAATTTTGATTAAATCAACATTAATAAAATGAATAAATAAAATAAAAGTACAGAACAAATCCTATCTGTTTGTAACGTATCTCTCCATGTCTTGAAGTAATAAAAGAGCACAAACCACAAGCAGCCCGCTTTTCAATGTCACACAACCCTGGTTTTCAGCAAGGGCTCCAGCTGGGGAGAAGATTAGTAAAAATTTATTGACTGGGAAGTAGTATAGGCTTTAGGGCTACTGACATTCAAACATTGTTTCTGACTTGAGTTTCTAATACAACACAAGCACTGTAAGTGCATGCAGTGGAAAACGCAGGATTTCTAGAAGGGGGTTTCCAAATGCTTGATTTTAGAGTGAGTCTGGCCAGTCCATGAAGAGGGTAGAATTAGCACTTAACCAGCTTTAATATGCGTCATACAAAGTATATTGGGCCTCATTCAGAGGCGGTCGGAGGATGCAAGTGGTCGCTCAGAAACTGAGCGGCCGCTTGCATCCTCACCGCCCGCCTCTGTTTCGGTCGTTAGGCTGTGGGTTTACACCCGCAGCTCTAACGACCGCTAGGGTGATGGTCGCGATGGTCATTGACCATTGCGACCATCGGGGCTTACGACGAGACCCTAGGTTAGGGTCTCACTTGTCGTAAGCCCCGGAGAGCTTCTGGCTCTGTCAGAGCGGAAGCTCTCCACTGACATCACTAGTGATGTCAGTGGGGCCTCCCCCAAACGGTAGGCGTTCCCATGGGAACGCCTCCGTTTTGGCTGCCACCCCCCTGGTCCGCCTTCCAAACGGGGCGAGCTGTCAATCAACATCAACAGCTCGCCCCCTTTGGAAAGAGACCCGCTACGACCGGCGCTGTCGGTCATAGCGGGTCTCACGCATGCGCACGAAGGAGCCGGCTCCCTCGTGCGCATACGCACTGGACAAACATCGAGGCGGTCGTAGACCGTACGGCTGCCTCTGAATGAAGGCCATTATGTGGCATAATTCCAGCATATAGAGGACCAGCAATCACTAGTAAACCATTAAATGCAGCAGTAGGGCCATCCTGCCTGAGCTGAATGTTTTTATTTTAGATGTGGGCTCCATTCCAGAGTATTAGAGCAAGTCCGAGAGTCTGGGGGAGCAGCAGAATAACCTAGCACTGCCCTGGACATATATGCACATATTTTTGCTCTATAGCAGCACATCCCTAACAGTGAATGTTTTCCAGATCTCCTAGTGGTGCACAGGTTATTTATTACTGACTGATACATGTTAAAAGTTGCACAGGTGATGCTAATTATTAAATTTGTGATACTGTGAAGAACATGCAGCACTAGTAAAAATCTATTATATTACTATTTCTATTGTTGTCATGGTGTGGGCTGGGGAGGGGGGTTTCCAGGCAGACGGAAACCCCCCTGCGTTTGCCTATGGCATGCAATCAAATTTTAACATAAAACTGATTATTTTGTATACATATGTCTATACCCTTTTGTGTTCACACTGAAATCTGCATTCATTTATGTTTCAGCTTGTTTTTTTTAATGTTTCTTGATGAATTTGATCTCTATAGGTGCACATTGCATTGGGCTGCATTTTGCTCTCTAATCCATTGAAATGAATAAGCAGAACTGTAACTAGGGGTGTGCAACCAGGGCCACCACACATAGCACAGGGCTCTGTGAGCGGCACCATCGCAGCCCCACAGCCCTTGTTTCTCGTTAGCAGGGTACCTGGAATGGCAACCTGTAATCAGTATTACTGCTCCATTGCCACCCATAATTTCCTTCCGTCACTACAGGCAGCTACCCTGCCAAGTTTACAGCTGTCCCTAGCATCTTGAAGTCTCTCTGGGCACTACTTCACTTTCAGGTGGTGGTGTGTGACATCATGATCTCATGCATTAAGGGGGCGCAGGTGGCACAGGGAGCTGTTAAGCCCTGTTATGGCCCTGTTAATAGGATATTGAAATTAATGGTCCATTAACATAAATGGAGTTGCACAGCACTAACAATTGTTTTTCCCTACACGAGTAATGATTTAATAAATATCTATAGTTGTGGACAAATACATTTCCATATAATGTAAAAAAAGGTTATAGTCTATCAATGTGCTGCCTAGGAGCCACAATCAGAAAAAGTGCCAACAACATGTTATCTAATCTAACACATCAAAGCTGAAATCTAAACAGGAAAAATATGGTACTCTTAAATTGGAACGCTCCCATTAAATGTAAACCTCATCGTCATTTCATATGTGTGAAGCAAGGAAAGAAGAAAAATAATAACAAACAATGGATTAATACAATTCAATTACTAAAATTACAAATATGTCCATGTTTTTAAAAGCCAGTATTGCCCCATGCAAAAAACATACACAAAAGCGTGCAAAACCATGGTGAAAAATATGGGTGCTCTCCCAATACAAGAACATAAACACTAATGTATGAAAAAAGGGGGTTACTTACACTGTCTTGCTTCATACATATGAAATGACGATGATGTTTATAATTTAATGTGAGTGCATCGATTTAAGAATACTATATTTTTCCTAATTAAATAAGTTTTGTATGTTCATCTGAGTTTATGTTACCTAGACAAGTGGACATCTCATTGGTGTACTGTACAGTTTACTTTGTTTTTCTACTATCAATGTAAATCTAGTTCAAGTGAGCTCCCATAGATAATCCTACACCAAGCTGGTCAGTCTGGGGAGGTCCCATGCTGTGGTTTCCCTGCTTATATCGAGACCCAGCCTAGAATATTTAGCACAGGAGTTGGTTTAAAATCTCTGTAATTTCAGTGTGATCTAACAAGTTGTTGGCTATGGAAATGAATTGGGGAAGCACAGTGAGAAATTGAAAAAATTTCAGCATGATAACATTAATATTCAAACTTATTTACATACAGTAGGAGAAATAAAATAGTAGAAGAATTACATAAGTGTAGTCTGAGTCAAAATAAGATCTTCATTTATAAATCACTGATTTATTCCCTAGATTCCCTATAGCAAAGAAAAATATACACCAGTAAGGAAGTAAGATGACTAGGCACTCCATTATAACAGGTAATGTTTGTCACTGGAAATAAACATTTGTTTTTATTCCAGAGCCTAGATAAAGTCTGTGAATAAACCCTGAGACCTTTATTCAGGTCACACAATAATATGTATTTTATTTTAACTGATTAGTAGTTAGCTGCTAGTTAGAGAAGCAGACACTGGTATTATTATTTATTATTATTATTAGCATTTATTTATATGGCGCCACAAGTGTTCCGCAGCGCCTTACAAAGTACAAAAACAAATTGTATACAAGTGACTTACAGAACAATACAATACAGGACATGGATAATATATATTGCTACATTAATGACCATATCACCCAGATAAGCAACAGAGCATAAGCAACCAAGTGTTAGGTGCCCTAGTGGTGACTAAGAAGTAAATGACACTATAGTAAGGAGAAGCACAAGAGGGTAGATGGCCCTGCTCGTGAGAGCTTACATTCTAAAAAGGTGGGGGAAGACAAACTGGGTTGACACAGATGGGGTAGATGGGGACGAATGAGCATGTAGCAAGGAGTTAGAATGATAGCTGGAAGGCTTTGATGAAGTAGTGGGTCTTGAGAGCCCGTTTGAAGGATTGCAAACAGGTGGAGAGTCTGATGCGGAGTGGGAGAGAGTTCCAGAGGTGGGGAGCAGTGCGGGCAAAATCTTGGAGGCGGGAGTGGGAGGAAGTAATCAGCTGGCATGAAAGGCGGCGTGCATTAGTTGAGCGAAGAGGGCGGAGAGGAGCGTGAAGGGAGATGAGATCAGAGATGTATATGGGAGAAGATTGGGTGAGGGCTTTGTGAGCGAGCGTGAGAACCTTAAATTGGACTCTGAAAGGGAAGGGGAGCCAGTGTAGGGCTTGTAGGAGAGGGGAGGCAGATACAGAATGTTTGGAGAGGAAGATAAGCCGTGCAGCAGCATTGAGGACAGACTGGAGAGGAGAGAGATGGGATTTGGGGAGGCCAGATAGGAGGAGGTTACAATAGTCCAATCTGGAGATGACCAGTGAGTGTATGAGGGTTTTAGTAGCATCCTGGGTGAGATAGGGTCTGATCTTAGAAATATTTTTGAGATGGAAACGACAGGACTGTGAAAGGTTCTGGATATGTGGTTTGAAGGAGAGGGATGAGTCCAGGATAACTCCAAGACAGCGCACCTTGGGACTAGATGAGATAGTTATTCCATCAATTGATAAAGAAATAGTGGGAAGTGAGGTGATGTGGGAGGGTGGGAAGATGATTAGCTCTGTCTTAGACATATTAAGTTTAAGAAATCGCTGGGACATCCAGGAAGAGACAGCAGAGAGACAGTTGGAGATACGAGTCAGAAGAGAGGGGGAGAGATCAGGGGAGGAAAGGTAGATTTGAGTATCATCAGCATAGAGATGATAATGGAGGTCAAAAGAGCGGATGAGTTCACCTAGAGAGGAAGTATAGAGGGAGAATAGGAGAGGACCAAGAACAGAACCTTGGGGAACACCTACTGTAAGAGGCTGTGGAGGGGAAGAGGAGTCGTGAGAGGAAACTGAAAAAGATCGGTCAGAGAGGTAGGATGACAGCCAGGAGAGGGCAGTTTCACGTAGACCAAGGGAGTGAAGGATATTCAGCAGGAGAGGGTGGTCCACAGTGTCAAAAGCAGCAGAGAGATCAAGGAGAATGAGAAGAGAGTAGTGGCCTTGGGATTTGGCAGCAAGGAGGTCATTGCTGACTTTTGTGAGGGCAGTTTCAGTGGAGTGGAGAGAACGGAAGCCAGACTGAAAAGGGTCAAGGAGGGAGTGGGAGGAAAGAAAAGTGGTAAGGCGGTTGTAGACAATCCGCTCAAGGAGTTTGGAGGCAAAGGGGAGGAGAGAGATGGGACGGTAGTTAGAAAGAAGGTTAGGATCAAGGGTAGGTTTTTTAAGAATGGGGGAGACAAGGGCATGTTTGAATGCAGAAGGAACAGTGCCTGATGAGAGGGAGAGGTTAATGAGGTGGGCAAGATGGGAGCAGGCTGAGAGAGAGAGGAAGCGGAGGAGGCAGGAGGGGATGGGATCAAGGGGGGAGGTGGAAGGGGGGGAGGACCAGATGAGGGCCATGACTTCCTCTCCAGATACAGGGGAGAAGAATGTTAGAGTTGGTAAAGTTGATGGGGAGGGGTGACTAGGGAAAGGAGGAGGTGGAGAGCTGGGGGACTGATTGGATATGATGTCCTGACGTATGGAATCAATTTTAGATGTAAAGTAGGTAGCATAGTCAAGGGCAGTGAGCAAGGAGGGGAGACGAGGAGGGGGTGGGCGAAGGAGGGATTTGAAAGTAGTGAAGAGACGCTGGGGATTAGAGGACTGAGAGGAGATGAGGTTCTTAAAGTATGACTGTTTAGAGAGGGAGAGCGCAGCACTATAGGATGAGAGCATAAATTTGAAATGGAGAAAATCTGCCTTAGAGCGTGATCTTCTCCACTGTCGCTCGGCAGTTCGAGAACACTTTTGCAGGTATCTGGTGCATTTGGAATGCCAGGGTTGAGGAGTAGATCTGCGAGTGTGAATAGTGATCGCTGGGGCAACAGAGTCCAGAGCAGAAGTAAGGGAGGCATTGTATAGGGAGGCGGCTTGTTCAGGGCAGGAGAGAGAGAGGATAGGGGAGAGAAGTGAGTCAAGCAGGGAAGAAAAGGAACCTGTGTCGATAGTGTCAATGTTACGCTTAGTAATGGAGGCTTTTGGAGGTAGAGGAGGGGAAGGAGAGAGGGACAGGTTAAAAGAGAGAAGGTGATGGTCAGAAAGAGGGAATGGGGAATTGAGGTGGTCAGAAATATCACAACGGTGTGTGAATACCAGATCAAGCACATGGCCACTCACATGGGAGGGTGAGGAGGTCCATTGGGAGAGACCAAGTGATGATGTGAGGGAGAGGAGTTTGGAGGCAGAGGATTCTGTGGGGATATCAATTGGAATATTAAAGTCCAGGCAGACGGAAACCCCCCTGCGTTTGCCTATGGCATGCAATCAAATTTTAACATAAAACTGATTATTTTGTATACATATGTCTATACCCTTTTGTGTTCACACTGAAATCTGCATTCATTTATGTTTCAGCTTGTTTTTTTTAATGTTTCTTGATGAATTTGATCTCTATAGGTGCACATTGCATTGGGCTGCATTTTGCTCTCTAATCCATTGAAATGAATAAGCAGAACTGTAACTAGGGGTGTGCAACCAGGGCCACCACACATAGCACAGGGCTCTGTGAGCGGCACCATCGCAGCCCCACAGCCCTTGTTTCTCGTTAGCAGGGTACCTGGAATGGCAACCTGTAATCAGTATTACTGCTCCATTGCCACCCATAATTTCCTTTCGACACTACAGGCAGCTACCCTGCCAAGTTTACAGCTGTCCCTAGCATCTTGAAGTCTCTCTGGGCACTACTTCACTTTCAGGTGGTGGTGTGTGACATCATGATCTCATGCATTAAGGGGGCGCAGGTGGCACAGGGAGCTGTTAAGCCCTGTTATGGCCCTGTTAATAGGATATTGAAATTAATGGTCCATTAACATAAATGGAGTTGCACAGCACTAACAATTGTTTTTCCCTACATGAGTAATGATTTAATAAATATCTATAGTTGTGGACAAATACATTTCCATATAATGTAAAAAAAGGTTATAGTCTATCAATGTGCTGCCTAGGAGCCACAATCAGAAAAAGTGCCAACAACATGTTATCTAATCTAACACATCAAAGCTGAAATCTAAACAGGAAAAATATGGTACTCTTAAATTGGAACGCTCCCATTAAATGTAAACCTCATCGTCATTTCAAATGTGTGAAGCAAGGAAAGAAGAAAAATAATAACAAACAATGGATTAATACAATTCAATTACTAAAATTACAAATATGTCCATGTTTTTAAAAGCCAGTATTGCCCCATGCAAAAAACATACACAAAAGCATGCAAAACCATGGTGAAAAATATGGGTGCTCTCCCAATACAAGAACATAAACACTAATGTATGAAAAAAGGGGGTTACTTACACTGTCTTGCTTCATACATATGAAATGACGATGATGTTTATAATTTAATGTGAGTGCATCGATTTAAGAATACTATATTTTTCCTAATTAAATAAGTTTTGTATGTTCATCTGAGTTTATGTTACCTAGACAAGTGGACATCTCATTGGTGTAGGATTATCTATGGGAGCTCACTTGAACTAGATTTACATTGATAGTAGAAAAACAAAGTAAATAGTTTACTTTGTTTTTCTACTATCAATGTAAATCTAGTTCAAGTGAGCTCCCATAGATAATCCTACACCAAGCTGGTCAGTCTGGGGAGGTCCCATGCTGTGGTTTCCCTGCTTATATCGAGACCCAGCCTAGAATATTTAGCACAGGAGTTGGTTTAAAATCTCTGTAATTTCAGTGTGATCTAACAAGTTGTTGGCTATGGAAATGAATTGGGGAAGCACAGTGAGAAATTGAAAAAATTTCAGCATGATAACATTAATATTCAAACTTATTTACATACAGTAGGAGAAATAAAATAGTAGAAGAATTACATAAGTGTAGTCTGAGTCAAAATAAGATCTTCATTTATAAATCACTGATTTATTCCCTAGATTCCCTATAGCAAAGAAAAATATACACCAGTAAGGAAGTAAGATGACTAGGCACTCCATTATAACAGGTAATGTTTGTCACTGGAAAGAAACATTTGTTTTTATTCCAGAGCCTAGATAAAGTCTGTGAATAAACCCTGAGACCTTTATTCAGGTCACACATTAATATGTATTTTATTTTAACTGATTAGTAGTTAGCTGCTAGTTAGAGAAGCAGACACTGGTATAAAATATTATTTTATTTGTTCATACAGAGAATACAAACAGTTGGATGTAGTTTTGGGAATGAATAGTGATCCCTGCCCTAGGAAGCCTCATAGCAAGAAGTCATGATTTATATGTGTTTGCTCATTCATTCATTTATGTATTTATAAGTGAAATCGATACCTCCGAGGTTTCATTATTCCTACACCCTCTATATGTAACATAATAAGGATTCTTACCATTTGCTGTGTACCAGCAATTGAAACTGCATAGGTTATATATAAATATGTAACTCTACATATGTGTAAGGGATTTCATTTCAGTGCCTCAGGATTATTAATAATATATACCAATTAACTTATCATCTGAAATATTTATACATTGGAGTTAACTATCCAAAAATTTTAAAATAGTTGTCTCATTAGTGCCAGCACAGACCATGTAACTTGCGTTTATATTAGAAATTGCCGGTGACATTTTTTTTTGACAATTTGTTCACTGTAACAAGTAGGAAATCATTTCCATTATGGACATTCATATTATAGGGATATTGGGAACTACAGTACTAATGTCTCCATGTTTTAAGCCATTTTTGTTTACAAATTCGTTGGCATTACAGCAAATATTGGCACAATTAATTATTGCACTGGTTTTACAAATATCGACAATGGCACAAGTTCCCCTGTACAGCAAATAAAGAGAAATCACTAAACTGATGTTTGTTATATAGATTTGAAAAAAATATTTTTTCAGATTCTTGTAAACACCATTGACAATCTATTATACCATAATTAGGGACATACTGTGTTTATCAAGATAATTCTGCCCATAAAACATGTGGAATGTCTGTTTCTGCATGTTTATAAGGACATAGGGTTCTATTCACCATCCCTTAATATCTACAAAAGGGGGTGAAAATTTACACTTTCCATACGCTTACCTGCTGCTCATGCGGGCACGTTGGAGGGAGCTTGCACTACAGACCACGGGGTTGGCAGAGGGGGGCTTCTATAGGCGGCGTCGGGTGAGTTGGTGGAGGGGGGGTGGTATAGGCGGCAGCAGAGAAGAGGTGATTACAGTGGGCTGGGAGAGAGACCGTGCCAAGGGGGAGGTGGTTACAGGCAGCGACAGGGGGCTGTGACAAAAACCTGACTGGCAGCAGAAGGAAGAGGAAGGAGAGGGTTGGTACAGGCTGTGACGGGGTGCATGGCCACTTGCATGGTGTGTACCAAACCAGAAAAGTAACATGATAGTGTGAGCCAGGGGTATTCAATATGCAACCCTCCTTTGCTGTGAACTACACATTCCAGCATTTCCTGCTACAGTTTTAGCATAACCTAATGGCAAAACTCTGGCAGGGCATGCTGGAATGTGTAGTTCCACAGCAGCTGGAAGGCTGCAATTTGAATACCTGTGTGTGTGTGTGTATGTATATATATATATATATATATTTTATTATTATTATCATTTATTTATATGGAGCCACAAGTGTTCCGCAGCGCCTTACAATGTATGAAAACAAATAGGTGACAAAAGACTTACAGTACAGTACAATACAATACAGGACAAGGAACATGGATAATATACATTGCCACTTTAGTGACCATAACACCCACATAAGCAGCAGAACATAAGCAACCAAGTGTTAGGTGCCCTAGTGGGGAGTAAGAAGCAGATGAAAGTAAAGAAGGGAGAAGCAGAAGAGGGTAGAGGGCCCTGCTTGCAAGAGCTTACATTTTAAAAGGGTATGGCAGATATACATGAGTGACACAGATGGGGTAGACAGGAGGCTATACTCACGGCCAGGTCACCAAGTTCCAGCTGATGAGTATCCAGGATATGACTCCAGATCGTACTTTATTACTATTGTAGTTAATTCTGAAAAATTTATTAGCTCAGCTCCTATCATTTCAATACATAGCTTTAAGAGTTTTGTTAGTGCATCTCATTGTCCAAACCATGTTCATTAAACATATAAAACTGTAATAAATTTAGTTGATATAATCTGGTCTCAAATTTTGGTCAAAGCTTGTTCAACTGTTTGATTAATTGTTATGCATATCACACTTAATACTAGCCACACTTTATATCTTTCCACATGCAGCTGACTATTCTAATTCAAAAGAAATAGTTTGTCTGATTATGGCAAACTACAGCTGGCATCTATTGGTCAGCTGATCAAAGCAGATAAATTGCACTCTGTTAAGTAAACACATGCTCAATAAACTATACTAACCTCAAAATATCCACAGAGCAAGTAAGACCAAATGTGTGTGTATATATATATATATATATATAAACTGTACTGTATATGTGTGTGCATGTTGTCATGTTCATGCATACACTTGATAAGAAGTAGACTGTGGCCATAAGTGGTGCACATGGTGAACAACAATTCTCCAGTAGACTGTAAATTGAAGCCATGCTCAACTGGTATCAAGGTGCCAAAAGAACATTGCCCTCACCATTACACCACCAGCGACCTGAATTGTTGACACAAGGAAGGATGGGTCTATGGATTTACGTACGTTGTTTACCCAAAATGTTTACCCTATAATCTGTATGTCACAGCTGTTCAGTTTTGATGACTCTGTTCAGATATGCTCTTCTGAATACCACTATTGCTGCACATGGTTATTTGAGTTACTGTCACCTTCTTGTCAGCTGGAGCCAATCTGCCCATTGTCCTCCAACCACTGTCATCAACATTGGAATTTTTGCCCCCTCAGAACTCTGGAATTTTGCAGGGTTGTCCATGGGTCGTTCCAGTGGCACCCTTCAGTGTTAACTAACCAATCTGGGTCGCAATGACCTGGATCGTGCCGCATGCCGCCCGTGCGCATGCCGCCCGATTGGCCGGCTTTAGTGACGCTTGGAAATTACATCATCTTCAAACATCCACTGCAACGCCGGAAGAGCCAGGCCACTGCAGACCCGGCTCCGGTGTGAATGACGCCGACTTGGGAATATTCTGGGTCGGCGCCGCAGTATGAAAGGGGTTAGTTCCGGATCGGATCCGGATTGGAACCCTGTTCCAACCTGCGGGTCAGATCTGGAACTTTGGTATAAAAGCTGTATGACTGTGCATATTTCAGTTTATTATTATGGCATACTGTATTAGAAGTATGTGTGGCTAGATTGTAAACTTGTTGTATAAGGGGCCTATTCATCAACACTAAAATAACGTTTTTAAGGACATTTTCCTTAAATAACGTTATTTTGGTATTCATGAACAGACTTAACACAGGAGATATCACAGATATCTCCTTGCTAAGTTCCCCTGCGTTAATTTCCACACTCCCCATACATTAGTATGGGGATGTGGAAATTGTGGTATTCATCAAATTCCGAAAATTATCAATTTTCGGAATTTGATGCAGTTACTATTCGCCACTGTGAGGTGGCGAATAGCAGAATCCACTTACCTGTATCTACTTGTGCAGTTCCCCCGACGAGCCCCTCCGGCGCTCTGCTCCGTCCTCAGGCTCCGGAGGCTGGTCTGTCATGTGTGCTCCCCAGCAGAGCACAAGAAAGTTTAGAGAAAAAAAAGAAAATTTTTTTTTTTTCTAATCTGTCATGTGGTCTGCTGGGAAACCACATGACAGACCAGCAGGACGGAGCCGGAGGCTGCTGCGCGGACAGGTAAGTCGGGGGGGGGGAAGGTGAGCGGAGGGGGGAGGGGTGTGGGGGGACACGAAACTTAACGCATCTGTAGGCAGTCCTGCGCATGCGCTGGTTTTACAGATGTAACAGCGCATGCGCAGCACTGTTTCCAGATGCGATAAGTTAGTGTAGGCAGGGAAAAGTATCTATTTCCCGAAAAGCTGTCATCGCAAAAATGACAGCTTTTCGGAATAGATACTTATGGAGAGGTGGAATGATGAATTCCACCTATAATTAGCTAGAACTCCATGAGAGTTCTAAAGCTAATTATCTCCAGAGAATTTTAATGTTTAATGAATAGGCCCCAAAAAACGGTAAGTTAAAATATCTCCTGTGTACTGTATTAGTGCCTTAGTAGAAAAATGATCACTTACATTTGTGTATTTCTTGCTTGACTACCAAATACCAAATAGAAACTTTTAGCAAAGTCTCTCACAGTCATCAGAATAAAAGCATTTTGTACATCTTCATACCTCCCAACATGAATCTCTCCTGGAGGGACAAAATGCTCTATTTCTGTACATCCCTCTTAATTTATGATTGCCATCACCTGTGTTGAACTAGTTAATTGATAAGGCGTTTCAACACAGGTGATGGCAATCATACATTAAGAGGGAAGTCCAGGAACAGAACATTTTTGTCCCTCCTGGAATGGGTCATGGTGGAAGGTACGCATATTTATAACAAAAAAAGTATAATGGACATTCTTAAAACACATTCCCTATAGTATTATTTAAAAGGCATGTACACTTTTGGTTAACCCCTCCTTCATATATTCTACCCACTGATTGTGGTCTGTTTTTTCTTCTTTTTTTATTATTTTGGACTTGCAGTGCTACCACAGCATTACAGCACACAATTCATCTACAGAATATCTCTTTAAAGGGGCCTATCTATTAGCAGATAAATTTGAACGATGAACGATATATCGTTCAGTCGTTCAATTTATCTGTCATGGATAGGCCCTGAAAGATGACAGATGCGCACTCCATCGGCCGACAAATGTCTTTCGTCTCTCCAACATGTTGGTCAATTATCGCTTATCGCTGACAGATATTAGAAATATCTGTCAGTTTATAAGGTGTAAACGACAAATGATATTTTTAATGAAAATTAATAGAAACATAAAAAAAATTCCACTCCCTGAATGATGTCATGCAATATCATTCGTCGTTTGCAAAAATCTGTCATGTACGTGACAGATATCTGTCACCGCAGCCCCAGGATTTTTCAAGGGATAAATCTTTTGTCTTTCATCGTAGCGAAAGATCTGCTAATGGATCGGCCCCTTAACAGAGTTCTATTGAAAATAATGTTGCTATAACGTGTAAACAACTGCACCTCTGTCTTAGCAAAGTAAATAGACATCTGGGGGTATATTTACTAAAAGTCCATTTTTGGTCGATGTTTGGTTGATTTTTGGTCTATTTTGTGTATCAGGGTCTAAGTCATACATTTACTAACAGATGATTTTTTACATATTTTTATTAAATAATGCCAAAAAATCCTCTCTAACTAAATGTGTGATTTAAATGTGCGATTCAGACCCTGACGCCAAACATCATCCAAAAATAGTCCAAAAATTATGTAAAAAATCATCTGTTAGTTAATGTTTGATTTAGACCCTGAAATACAATATCGTCCAAAAATTCACCAAACATCAACCTTCAATAAATATACCCCCTGGACTCTTATGCTCAGGTATTGTGGAGCAGAGTTTAATCACTTACCTGGTGACATCGCATGTGATGCAACTGCAGCAAGCAGTGCTTCAGCTGGCAAGGTCACATCACATGCAATCGCTCTTCCCCCCTGTGTCCCCCGGCTTAGGAAGAGGAGACCAAGTCTGCAAAAGTGCAGAACAGATCTCATCTGACTCCCCGGACCCACCGGAAGTGACACAGCTGTCTGTGACCACCGAATTCACTTCGGGGGTACATGCACCAGTGATCACAGTGTGAGGAGGGGAACTTGGTTGTTATTTGGCTGATCTCTGCAAGTGCTGGTCATCTGTGCCCCCTGACACATGCTCTGCATGTGCGGGAGGGAAGGGGGGGTATATGCCCATGGGGGTGTGGGGCGGGGGGAATCTAGCATCAGTGGCGGTGGGAGAGATGTAATATAAAGAAATATGAGGCTGGATGGTGGTAAAATAATAAAAAATATACATTGGTGACAGGGTATGAGAAGGCTTCTACAAAGGGGGTAGTTGGTTTATAAAACAGATTTTTTTTTTACTACTAAGGGGGTATGTGGGGGTACTGTTATTAGGATTTATGACCACTGTGTGGTCTATTACCTATGGAAAGTTCTATTATAATAGGGGCCTAAGGTTGCGGGGGAATAGGGGGGGGAGCAAAACACCCCCAAGATTTTTTTTTTTAATCAAATATTTAAATATATTATTAATAATACTTTTTAAACTTTATTATATAATAAAAAAATGACAATTTCTGAGCAGTTTTATCGGAAAAAAAATCAGTCAAGTGGTTAAGGTTCCTTATTTGCTCCATGGGATGCAGGTTAAACTGCAGGGATATTGTCCTTTAATTAATAGGCTGTGTTTTCTGCCTATGGCACACAAATGAATACATTTAAAAGAAAGAAAAAAATTGACTATCGGCTATGTAACATTTCTCTGAACTTCAAAAGCATGTATATTTAATATTGTCATAGCATTACATGATGTGGATTTGTTTTTCTCTGCAGGAATTCACACTCTTGCACAGCTGAAAATGGGAAATGGAAGCAAAAATAACTGAAAAACAGATGGTGGATATCTGAAATTGTCTTTCCTTCAACAACAAAACAGCAAAGAAGAACAGCATTTGGTTAATTGTTATGCCAAATCCACAAAAACATGTATAACATTGTTTTGATGAATCAGACATTTTAATTACTGACAACTGGAAGATGAATTAATGGCATAGAAAAAAAATCCATAACATTTTCACATATGCCTTATTTGGCAATAACTGAATAAATGCATCATAAACCAGCACACAAATGGTGCAGGAGAGCTCAATAATTAGTTAGGAAAACAAATACGTATGCAATTCACCAAGACCCAGATTTTGTTTTATTATACTGCTGCTTTATTTAAGAAAGTATAAATAGAAATCACAGAAAACCTATTTAAAATATATTACAGTGTCTCCTATTGCGTTCCAATATTACAGAGATAATTATTACACAGAAGGGAAAATCATGAATTGTAATTTGTAACCAAGATATACCTATCAGTATGTAAAGTCCCTTAACTTCATATTTACCAAATGTTTGCCAAAAGCAAGTACTAAATGAACGCACGTTTTTTAAAAGAATATATGAAAACTGAAAGAAATCTTTTATTGATTCATAGCCTGATGGATCATGGCTCCAAATGTAGCAGGACACTCTGCTGTTGCAATTTTTTTTCTTTTTCTATCACTTTGCTATGTCTATTGTAACAATTATACTAATGACTGGATGGTGCTTGAAGACGATTTCCCTCAGTATAGCATATTGTCGTCTCATGGAACCTTTAATTTCAAGCAGAAAAACAATCCTTCTTATCCACGGTTATATTTTGATAGTGCTGATGTTCAAGAACTTAAGCAAAAGACTCACACCACCCATTTACATTTATTTAGGGCAATTAGAAATGCCGTTAGCATGATGCTGGCTAATCCATCTTATTACTTGCCTCCTCCAAAGCATGCTGATTTTGCAGCCAAATGGAATGAGATTTATGGAAATAATTTACCACCATTGGCATTATATTGTCTACTTTCTCCAGATGATAAACCTGCATTTATGTTTGCACTGGAATATATGGACAGAATGGTTAATTATAAAGACTGGATGGTTCAAAGTGCCCCTGGCGATGAGGTACCACTTGCACATTCTTTAACGGGTTTCGCCACCTCATTTGACTTTTTATATTGGTCTCTTGACCGGGATAGAAGACAAAAGTATTTGAAAAAAATTGAGACTGTCACTAGTGAGATGTATGAATATGCCAAAGTTCGGTCATGGGGAAAACAGTTCCTCCACAACCACCAAACCACTAATATGCTTGCATTGCTCATCGGAACTCTAGTTGTTGAAGAATCAACCCAGGCAAAATCAACCCAGACAAATATGTGGAAAGAAATGGTTATCGATGTGATGGAAAAAACAATGTTTCTTCTTAATCATGTTGTAGATGGATCTCTTGATGAAGGCGTGGCATATGGCAGCTATACATCAAAATCAGTTACACAATATGTTTTCCTATCAAAGCGCCATCTTGGTATTAATCATTTTGAAAACAACTGGCTGAAAATGCACTTTTGGTTTTATTATTCTACTTTGTTACCTGGTTTTCAGAGAACTATTGGAATAGCAGATTCTAATTATAACTGGTTTTATGGTCCAGAAAGCCAGCTGGTGTTTTTGGATACATTTATTCTAAAGAATGGATCTGGAAACTGGTTGGCACGTCAAATCAGAAAACACAGACCTAAAGATGGACCCATGGTACAATCCGCATCACAAAGGTGGAGTACATTTCATACAGAATATTTGTGGTATAATGCAGAGCTTTCCCCACAGCCTCCACCTGATCATGAAACACCAAAAATGCATGTGTTTCCCAACTGGGGAGTCGTAACATATGGAGGTGGTGTGTCTAATACTCAGACTAACACATTTCTATCTTTCAAATCTGGAAAGCTTGGTGGTCGTGCAGTTTATGACATTGTTCATTTTCAACCATACTCTTGGGTAGATGGGTGGAGAAGCTTCAACCCTGGGCATGAACATCCAGATCAGAATTCTTTCACATTTGCCCCAAATGGTCAAGTTTTTGTTTCTGAGGCTCTCTATGGACCAAAATTTAGTCATTTAAATAATATTTTAGTTTTTGCTCCATCACCTACCAGTCAGTGCAATCAACCATGGGAAGGTCAACTTGGTGAATGTTCTCATTGGCTTAAATGGACAACAAATGAATCTGGAGATGCAGCTGGAGAGATTATAACAGCAAGTCAACAAGGAGAGACAATGTTTGTAAGTGGTGAAGCAGTGTCTGCCTACTCATCCTACATGAAATTAAAAAGTGTTTATCGTAGTTTGCTGCTTTTAAATCACCAGACATTACTTGTGGTTGACCATATTGAGAAGAATGAAGGTTCTCCAATATCCTTAGTCAGTGCCTTTTTTCATAATCTAGATATCGATTTTAAGTATGTTCCATTTAGGTTTCTTAATAAATTAAATGGTGCTATGATGGACATATGGGATGCACATTATAAAATGATGTGGATAGATCAAAATGGTAATAGTCCTATAGCTAAGATACAGGAAGCTGAGCAGATAGCTGAATTCAAAAAGCGCTGGACACAATTCGTAAATGTTACCTTTCAGTTAAACGAAAAAGTTTCAAGGATTGCTTACTTATTCCATGGGCCATATGTTAATGTGTCAAATCTAAAATTCTTAGATAGTAGCAAATATGGAGTTAAACTCTCTGTTAAAATTAATAATACTGAAAATATAGTGTCTATGGTAACAGACTACAATGATCTTGAGGTCAGATTTAATTATCTTGGTTTTGGAGGTTATGCAAAATTGGAAGACCAGGACAAAATAGTGCGATTCGGCTTGGGTACTGAGTATGTTAAAAAAACTAAACTAATCAATATGAAGGGGTTTCATTTTGGGTACAAGGTACATTTGATTTTAGGCTTAATATTAGGTATAAGCTTGGGGATTTTAGTACATTATAGGAGATTCTACGTTAGTTTTCGTAAGTTGATGCGCTGGATGCTGATATTGATTATAACATTGTGGTTTTTTGAATTGGTAGATGTGTGGAAAACATGTACTCAACCTATTTGTGCAAAGTGGAATAGTGAGGGAGCAGACAGAGGGGTAATTAGGAAATCTGAAATGCATTCCGAACTGCCAGTTGTAGTAATTACATCTCTTCCAGGTTCAGGAGCTGAAATTTTAAAGCAACTTTTTTTTAATAGTTCAGATTTTATTTATATTAAGGTCCCTACAGTTTACATTGACATTCCTGAAGCAGAATACAAAATCGATTCATTTGTGGATGCATGTGAATGGACTAGATCTGATGTGGTTGATGGGCATTTTCAACTAATTCAAGGTTGGCTACAGTCAGTGCTACAGAATACAAAACTCCATTTACAGAATATTGATTTGCAAGAACCCAGCAAACCCAAGCTTTTTCACCATACCCCAATTAGCAAAGAAAAGAAGCGAAGATATAAGACAAGAGACATTTTCTCAGAGCAAAGGATTAAACCTAAAGCATATTACGATAGGGATGCCGATTACGTTAGACAACTCCGCAAACATTTAGTACTGTTTCCCAAGGCTCAGCCTGTGCTTGGTTTAAATAGTGGTAGCTGGACTTTAAAGCTTCCATTCATTCAAAAGACTATTGGACCTCAATTAAGGGCAATATTTGTTATTCGAGACCCTCGTGCTTGGATTTATTCAGTGTTATATAAGAGCAGTCCAAGTTTATACACATTGAGAAATGTTCCTCAACGCTTATCGGCAATGTTCAGAAATGATGAAAAACAGAAATGTAAGTCAAATTCTGGCTTTGCATTGGAATATGACTCATTAAAGGAAGAGATTTCCAATTCTAAATCAAATGATTTATCAAAACTCGCTTATCTATGGTTAGCCAATGTAGCAGCAGCCATTAGAATAAATAATGATTTGCCATCAAAAAATTACCTTCTGATTAAATTTGAGGACATTGTTAACTTTCCAGAAGAGACTGCAGAAAGTATGTACAACTTTTTTGGTATTCCTGTATCACCTGCAAGTTTAAATCAAATAATGTTTGCAAGTTCCACAAACCTGTTTTATCTACCACACGAAGGAGAAATTTCACCCTCAAACATAAATACATGGAAGCGGAATATGCCTAGTGCAGACATTGCATTAATTGAGGATATCTGCTGGAAACTAATGGATAAACTTGGGTATGCAAGAATTAAAGATTGATTTGTCCATTTTAAAGCCACTAAAATAGACTAAGCCAAAAATGATCATTATGAATGATTTTATGAGTGGTAGCTCCTATGTGCTGCAGGACAGCAGTCATTTGCACTATCTCAATATGATTTATGAATCACAATCAGAATCAATAAATATATATTGTTTATTCTTGTAGATTGTCTTTATATATTTTTTTAACAGATATTATTTTATGCATTGTAATTTTCAAGAGTTCTAAAAATGTTTAGAGAATACACTTTAAAGTGCTAATAAATCATTAAAAAAGTGATAGGGATCAGATCATCCTTCTTCCTCTGCTATTCAAGAAAGAGATAAGTTCCAAACTCCTAAGTATACAATAGAAGAAAAAACACAACAGCACCAAATTGAGCAGACAATAATGAAAGAGCAGAACTAATATTTCCTAAATAATGTTTGTATGATCAATTAGATTTATACAACAAGCTATATACCCTAATATATGATTTTCATATTTTGTGATTTTAAGGAATACCATATACATTGATTGGATGATATATGGCATTGTTTGATATGTACTGTGTATTAATGTATTTTTTAATACAAAAATTAGATTGATTAGCTAGTTGCTCATTTAGGAATTTTTTTTACACTTACATTAGATCATTATTGTCTAATTAGTTTGGTACTGTTCATGTGTTTTTATTATTCTTTAAAAATGTATTCTTATGCAAATATTCACATAAAAGTAAGAATTCATAAAATACATTGTGCTATTTACAAAACGTGTTTTTGCCTCTTGCAAGAAATTTGTTTTTAGGGTTATCTTATAAAGAAACAAATTATTTCAATCTACAGGATGGGCCTTATAATTGCAAATAATTTGAATATTAAGACCACTACAACCAAAAAAGTATTGCTTTATTTAGAAAACAGCTCTACCGGGCACTGAAAATCTAACATTGGGTGGCGTTTAGTTTGTTGTTTTCCTATTTTATTTACCTATGTTCTCCCAATAAAAAGTAAAACATAAAATTCAAAAGTTTGATTTAAACAAGCACATACAACCAGTGGTGTCACAAAAGGGGTGCGGGCAGCACCCGGGTGTCACTAGCTGAGGGGTGACACCAAGGTGCCAACTCCTCAGTGACAGGAGCTGGGTGCTGCACTGTTGCAGAGAGTGAGCTGGCACTGTACACAGGACAGTCTGCACCCCCCACCACTACCACCCCAAGTGATAACCAAGAAAGGTGGATCTAGACCACAATTATACATATGATATAGCAAAACAACAATTGCTGTTAGCTAAAATAAAATGAAAGCAAAACTTCTGTTTATTCATAAGATATGGGTGCCTACTCCCTACAGGAGCAGACAGACTGGAAAAGGAGTTTGTCACAAAGTGTATAGTCTCTGATTGAGCGTTTTGCCTCAGAAAGATTTTGACCTTATCATTTATTTTCTGCAAAATAATTACAATTTGCTAGGAAACTTAAAATTATTTAATGAAATGTTTTAATTTGGCTCCCAATTCCATCAACCCCTCAATTTTCTGTATGGATAAAAGATAGACAGTAAGTAGAGAAACATTGTCTAGATAGACAACAGATGTTAGACAGGCAATAGGTAGACAAGGACAAAAGGTTGACACAGAAAAGGTCGATGTTGATTAAGGTCGATGAGGTCACAAGGTCAACAGGGTCGAAAGGTCGACACAAAAATGGTCAACACATTTTTCTGTTTTCTAGCCCTAATATTTACTCTAACCCTCCCCTCAGTCCCTAATCCTCCCTCCTGGTGCCTAACCCTAACCATCGGGGTAAGTGCCTAATTCTAACCATCCCTTCTAGTGCCTAATCCTCCCTCTTGGTGCCTAACCCTAACCATCTCTTCTAATGCCTAACCCTAACTGTCTGGTAAGTGCCTTACCCTAAATTTAAAAAAAAAACTTTGTGGCCCATTTTAGTGTCGACCAATTTTTTTGTATTGACCTTTTGACCATGTTGACCTTTATCCATGACAACCTTTTCTGTGAGGACATTTTGTCCTTGTCAACCCATTGACTGTGTAGACGTTGTCTATCTAATTACTATCTATCTTTCATAACAAACCCATTGCTGGTATTGTACTGATAATTATATACCTAAATCTGAAGTGTATTCGAAAGTTATTTAACTTTATTTTACAGTTTTTCTATATTCTGATTCCATTGATATATAAGTAACAGTCTTTTACTAAAGTGAGAGTTTTTAGAAGTGATGATGTTGCCCATAGCAACCAATCAGTTTCTAGCTATTATCTTCCAGAAGGTGCTCGTTAAATGTTAAGTAGAATCTGATTGGTTGCTCTGTCCAACATCTCCATTTCTAAAGACTCTCACTTTAGTAAATATACCCTTTAGTATTACATTTTGTGATAGCCTTGTGAATATTAAGAATTTAAATTTGCCTTGATCTCCAATTGTCCCTGATCTGTTACATGCATTTTTTTGTTCCCTCATAACTGAGAGAACAAAGAGACGTAGTACCAACAACATCCTTATCTTCATAGGCATAAATAAGAACTCCTTTCTACCGTTCAGTAGATGCTGGCACACAAATAGGAGTTTATCATGTCCTAGCAACTAAGTGATAAGTGTGCTCTCTGGGAAATAGGGAATAGATCAGCTGGGATTGTGTGAAGAGTGCTCTCAGGTTGGTACTTGGGTGGAGCGGAAATCATCCTTCTAACAAAGAGAATCATAAATCCAATTGGACCGCTCTTCTACCTACAAAGTACTGTTGTCAATAAAATCTCCATCTATTTGCTGTCAGTGTCTTATCACTTTTGTCTACATAGTGTAGAACTCTCAATACAGTGGATTACGTATTGATAAGGATGGTTCTCTTTGTTCTTTAACTTCACTGCTGAACTGGGTTTGTCCCTCCATTGTATCCTTACTTTCTGTGAAATTCTCAGGTCCTTCAAAAGGGGTGCATTGGGTGTCTGCTATGTAAAAATTATTGGACACTAATAGCAAATAAATTAACAAGATTTTATTGATGGTAGTACTTTGTATGTCCACCATATGCAGTGATTACTGCAGACAGCCTTCTTGGCAAACTATTCATAAGTTCCTGGACAACAGCAGGTGGTATGTTTTGCTATTTCGCCTTAAATACAGTGACCAACTGTGACACTGAAGAAGGTCAAGTCGTCCTAGAATGCACTCGTCGCTCTAATTCGTCTACTGCAAAAGGAATAGTTCATCTGTTAATTTTTTAAGATTATTTCAGGAAATGTTTTAAGTGGCATTACAGTAGTGATCTTCTGATGTTCTGTAAATGACTTACATGAGCCTGAGATATACAGAACAATTTGTCATTTGTACCTTGTGTAGCATGTTTCTTACTGTGTAGCAATTTACTTGGCTACATTACCAAATAAAGGACGACTTACATTAGCATAGTTAGTAGGAGAATTGAGGATGTTCCTTCCAACACAAAAAGCAGGTACACCAGTGCTCTAAATGCAAAGATGAGTTTACTTAAATTAGATAAAGAGCTGTAGAGAGTACAGTTTTAGGGGTATGTACACTAAATTTTTTGATTGAGTTAAATTACTGTATAAATCATGCTAAACTGTACAATATTTTAATAGAGTGGAAAAAATTATTTAATGAAACGGCTAAGAGGTAGGAGGTTAGACTTTTCATATAACATTTACAGTTTAATATAGTGGGCCAAGTGTAATAGGATGAGAGTTTTCTCACACTTTTTAAACTCGACCAATATAATAGAGTCTGACAGAGCAAACTCGCATGTTTTTCAGACTTAAAAAATCTCACAATTTAAAATCTCATCCAGATATTTTCTCATTTTGAAGATAAAACTTGACCAATGTGAGAGGTTGCTGCTAAACTCTCACTTTTTCTAAACTCTCACCCTATTACATTTGGCCCAGTATGTCTGTTCTATTTTGTAGATGTGTCCCCCTACACTAAATTAGGTATATATATTGAGCTGTATTGGGTGGAGTCAAGAATGGCACATCAAAAGAAAACAATGGGAGTACTGAAACAGTACCTCAAACAGTACCAATTTTAATTTAACCTTAAAATTGGTTTCAAAACATCAATATTTTCTGATGATTTTTGGATGTTTCTATTTATAGTAATCCGGATGGAGGCTTAGGACAAGTCATTTGTGTTTGTTCCAGCCACCAAAAAAGCATAGATTCCCCAAACCTCTCTGTCCCTAGTGGTGACTGCTGCAATAGCAGTTACCGCCTAATCTGCCCCGCCCCAGCCACATAACATATAATAACAATAATAATACTAATATATTACATCAGGGCACAAAGCTGCTGCTATGTGTTCCCTCCAATAATCTTTATTTAAGAGGAGCATGAGGGAGTATCTTACAGAGTCTCTGTAGCAAGACATAAGGCACTTATAGCACTCATATAAAGAAGCATCAATTTTGCATTTGTTTGGCGGCATTCCATCTGTTGATTTACTAAAGCACAAACCACTGGAAACCTACTGAGAATCCAGACTTTAGAATACAAAAGAACATTGAAGCACCATGAATGTTTTTTTCCATTCTGAGTACAAAGCGGCAGGTATAGAAAACATTGCAAACTTGCTGGAAGAACAAATTAGGTGGTTTTGACAGGCAAGGTAACTCACAAAGCTGCTGCTCAAGCTATCTGTTCATCCAGAGGAATCACCATATACATACAGTATAATTAAGACAATCATTATGTGTTGAATAAGGAGTCTGATGTTGTAACATTGATAATTCTCTAATGAAAGAAATACTATTTTATTCAAATATTAGGGGGAGAAATTATTGTTATTTTTTATTAAGAGACCAATATTGTTTATGAATTATATTCAAGGGACGATATTAACTAATTGTTAATTGGTGTTTCAAAATTTTTTAATGAAGTGGGAAGTATTTATTTTTTTATGATGTCTACACCAGTTATATAAATATAAAATAAGAAATGCTTTCCCATTATATATAAAAAAACATATTTAAACACCAATTAACAATTCATATTGCCTCTTTTATATAATTATTAAATAATATTGCTTTCTTAATAAAATGTATATTTTTCCCTGATAAAATAACACAATATTATTTCCCTCATAAGAGAATTATAAATGTTATAGAATCTGCCTCATAATGATTGCTCTCTGTCACGCTCTGGACTATTAAAACCACTTTCTTACTGCTCCGGTGCTTGTGCAGGATAGCACAGAGTTCCGCTCACACTGCACATCGCTCCCGGCTGATGCTGAGGTTGTCTGTGCTGCTCCTGCCCCTTCCGTTCAGTGTCCTGTTACTGAGCATGGAGATGGCTCTCTGCAGCCTCTTGCTCACAGCATGTCTTTCCAGCATGATGGAACACAGGCTGCATGCCAGAGTTCCCTCCTAAACAACAGTATGGGTGCAGCCATGTTGGACTCGGTCACCTGATGCTCTTCCTCCACTCAGTGCGCTGCTCCAAGACCAGCTGATCACAACATCCAATCCCTGGGGATCCTCCCCTATAAATTCCATTTCCAGACTGGCCTCTTTTTCCTGTACAATGTCGGTTCTTGCTGATACAGCTCAGTGCTAAGCTCCCAGGTACTCTGAATCTGAATGGACCCAGTCCATTATATCCAGTTTCTATATCTGGTAAACAAGTCTCCTATACCATCTTGTACACCAGTCTGGTTTTTAACACTGAGAGTTGTTCTTACAGCCACCACTGGTTCCAGCCGATACTTCCAACCATCAGGCTCATCCAAAGCTTCCAACATTGGACTCATATTAATTAAGTTCTTCAATTCATCAACATCATTCCCAACCAATCCAGTTAATCAATTCATCAACATTGGACTCATCAATTAAGTTCTTCAACTCTTCAACATTGGTCCCAACTGACCAGGTTCATCATGTCATTAATATCGGACTCATGTCAGTTAAGTTCTTCAATTCTATAACATCGGCCTCAAACCATTCAAGTTCCTCAATTCTTCAATATAGTATTCAAATCCATTAAGATCTTCAAATCATCAACATCAGTCTCAAACCGATCCAGCTCACAAACCAGCATCTTTGGTTCCAATCCGATTTTGCTCATTCATTCAGTATTATCATATATAGTTCTCATTCCAACCTGCTATTTAATAAAGACATTCCATTCTTGTTCTCACCTTCGGCCCATCATCCTTTACTTCCTCACAGCAATACATGAGGAATCCTGGTTCAAGTCACCCAGGTTTATTCACACCTCCCAAGTATCCTCTTCAGCCTCCAATGCCATTTCCAGCCCAAACCAACCCTCAGGCATGACTCTCATTATAAGTGTATTTTGTTCCTCTCCTACTGATTGTCCAGAAACATTCAGCAGTTTTATGATGATCTTGCACCAGTTTTACAGCATTGTTATTGTGATTTTACAGCAGCTTGGTCCAAATTCCATAAAAAAAATCACCCAAAAAATTTTCATTAAAATAGATGGACATTGCCGACGGTTTATAAATCCCTATCAAAATGACTCACTAGTAGATTCAGTGGTTTGGTGCTTCAGTTTGCCAGTGCCGTGTGGAGGTTGCAAAACCGCTGCTTAATAAATTTACCCTGCACTACCCTCATGGATAATGAGGGAGGACAGGTGATGAGGAGCCACGCAAGGCTTCTCTGTTACTGTAAACTGTATTAACAGAATGTAGGGTGACAGCAGATAGTAACAGCAGAGTGTACTATAAGAAATACGGGATATATTTAGATTAACGGTGGCCGGGACACCGGGCGTCGGAATACCGAAGTTGGAAGCCCGACCCGGGACTAAAGATTGGCATTGAAATCCCGATTATTGAGCCACCAGTATTTCATACCCATTCCAAGAAATACAGTATGCATAGCAGAATGTGCTTGGTGCAGTAGTCCTCCAGATATGCAGTTAAACTAAGATACATTTGTATTGGTCGATATGCTGAGAGTATTGTTTGTGTATTGCTGGTGGTGGTTAGTCCACATGTGGTATGCTCAATCAGTTCTTAGATTTATTGCAATCTAGCAGAAGAGCAAGTAACATAACACACAGGGATATCACAGGTGTAACAGTGGTAAGCAATCTGTGGAATATAGCAGCCTGGAGCTTAGGGTAATGTTGGGCATTGTAGTGTACTGGGTGTGAGCTGGGCGAATGTATTGGCAAATGGTAGTCCGAAAGACCCTCTGCGATTCAGTGGTGCTATACGGTAGTTGCGGTTATTGTTACTGGCTGTACTGGCATGTATTCTGATGGGAGTCTCTGGAGTTCACCCTATCCTCATGAACACTGGAGAGAAAAGATGCATGCAGGCGCTTGTGCATGTGCAGTAGCACGTGTCAGAGATCGGGCTCCTGACTGAGCTGCACCAGGTCCTATTGAGTGCTGGCTCAATTCAGTGTCATAAATTCATCCCAGATGCCCAGAAGCAAGTTATAATTTCATGCTCCTCCCCCCCCGTCACAACACTGTCATTGTAATGTAGCATTTTGCATGCAAATAAACCTGCAGTCTCGCACAGAAAGTAGGCATGCTGCATATCATTTTAATCAGCTTGTGCATCCTATTTGCATTGTTGTGCAAATAAGACACATTTGAAGGGAAATATTTGCAAGAAAATATGTTTGCGCTACCGAGTCACTTTGCCCTCACACGTTATGTGTAACGCGACTTGTAGCGCACGGAGGATAAATGTATGGAGTGGGATGGGGAGTTGTGGGTGGAGGAGGTGCCCCTTCAGTGCTGGCACCCAGCGGTAGGTGCCTCCATTGTCTCCCATAGTTCTGCCCCTGGCTCAGTTCCACCTACAGAATGCTGGAGGGAGGCTGCACAAGAAAGCACTCCTTCCAGCAAACTGAACAACTCCCAGTCAGGAGAATTGTGCATGCTGCAGTAGCAGTGAAACAAAAATTAAACACAGGAAAGAAAATAGAAGTAGCTGCAATAGCATGCATGTGCATGTGGAGAAATGACTGACTGCTAGGGCCATTAGTTTAAACTGACAGTGTAGCAGGGGTTGAGAAAAAGCCAGCCAACATACACTGGAAAGAAATTATTGATTGTAAGAAAATATTGGATCTTCCCTATCGTTGGCAAAATAAACTTTAAACATTGGAACCAAAACATTAATGATTCTAATGTTTCATAATTTGATTCCCATTCCTACTCAACAGGTGTACTTGAATGCAGGTGATTTAATTTATTTTGCTTAGTAAATTAGTACACCTGTTTCTACAGATGGAAATCCTGAAAAGATGACCTGTTTGTGGCTTATAGTTGAAAACCACTAACATACTGTAGGTACATCATGTGGCATTCCTTGTTGTGATCATTTGTTGCTTTAGATTAGGGGTGGGGAACCTTTTTTCTGCTGAGGGCCATTTTGATATATATATCATTATTCGCAGGCCGGTGCAGGCCACGCCCACTTTGTGTGACGTCACATGGGACCGGGCCACAATCGCCGATGAGGGAGCTGTAAGGGCAACGGGATGACTGTCTGAAGCATCCTAAGGTCACTCCAGGTGGCACTGCTGCATAGATTCTGGCTGCAGGGTGCCATTCTAGGCCAGATGAGGCTAGCAGAAAAAAGCTCAGAGGACCAGACCAAATGATTCCACAGGCCTTATACAGCCCCTAGGCCTGAGGTTCCCCATCCCTGCTTTAGATAAATGTTTCTCAAATCCAGTCCTCATGGAACCCTAACAGTGTAATATTTTAAGGTCTACTCACACAAATCAATATAATTAGTAGCAACTTTGGCTCTTTGAAAAAATATTAAATAAAATTTTTCTTTAAGGAAGTCATTTCACTGACCATTTCGGGATGTAGTAACCCTACCGGAGGTTGAGATGCCGGTGCTCAGAATACCAGCACCAGAATCCCAACCCCTGGAATCCCGATGGTATTAGGGTTAGGGGGAGGGAAAGGGTTAGGGGTTAGGGTTAGGCACTAGGGAGGGTGTTAGGGTTAGGCTGTGAAGGAGAGGGTAAGAGTTAGGCTGCAGGGGGGAGGGTAAGGGTTTGACTGTGGAAGGGTAGGGTTAGGGTTAGGCTGTGAGAAAGATGGGTTGGAGGGGTTGGATGCTTACTTTAGTGGTCGGGATCCTGACTGTCAGGATACCACTGTCGTCATTCTGACTGCAGGCATCCCGACTGTACTCAACCCAACAATTCTACATTTTACAATTGTTACTGATCCAAGAATGAAATTTGCAAACCAGCTATGCATTTCTTGTAATATTTTTGACATTTGTAATTGCCAAGGTAACATTTTAAAATATTTGGAAACACCACTTTTTATTTTTAAATGTGCTTGTATATCAAGAATATTGGAATACATTATTGGGTTGTTTGTATAAAGTCAAAATAATGAACTGCAGCACAAGTACAATACTAAATTAATATTATTATAAAAAATAAATATCCAGGACATAGAGGGCATTGTTCAGTCAGATATAAATGCAATTTGCGTTTTTTCGGGGGGGGGGGAGAGTAACTTGCTTTTTTTGTGCGCATACACATCTTTTTGCAATGCATGTCTGTTTTCAGGCTTACACTGCACTTGCAACTGTGTACAATTAGGGGACTGATATGGACATACAGACAGATGTAGTGGGCATGCAGATACTCCTATAGTACAGTAAATGTGTGGTGTAGACATGGCCGGAGTAAAGCTAGGTACACACTGTCTGATAATTTTTTGACTGGGTTGACAAACAGGACAATTTTTCTGCAAATCAAAAGCTCTAATATCTTTTCTACACATTATCCAATTTTTTACTAGAAGTTACCAATTTTCGGCCACATCACACTGATTTTGCATACTGTATGTCTGCCCACAAGGGGGATGATGTAGTCATGGGAATTTGTAGGAAATATGGGCAGATTATCAAGAATGCAAACACTCTGCCCGATATCGGGAGAAATTTTCTGTCTTGGCCAACCGGTCTGATAATCAAAGGATGTGTTTGTGGATGTTATTTGACTGTTTTATCACCAAAATGCTGATGCCTACACACTATACTATAAATTAGGCCGATCACCCGATTATTGGCAAATTGGCTGAATATTGTGCAGTGTGTACCTAGCTTAAGGGCCTGTTGTGAGAAATGGAGGAGCTGTGACCAGTGCCATGTGGGTGTGTACACGTAAAAGTAGAAAAACAAATCCTAATTTTGTGAGGAAAACCTGCTGCAAGTCCCCAGGTCCTCCTGCTACACAACCCCACTTCCCTATGTCCTCCTGCTGCACGTCCCAAGTTTCTTACATCCTCCTGCTACAGTTTTCCACCTCTTCCTGCTGCAAGTCCCCTCTTCCCTATGTCCTCCTGCTGCACATCCCCACTTCATTACGTCATTACATCCTACAGCTGCATACCACCACTTCCCTACATCCTGCTGCTGCACAACCCCACTTCTGTTTCAGTTCCTCACTCACCCATTGTCTTCCTACTGCATATATACACTGAGAGGTTAGGTTCTGCTGTATCACGGGTGTTGCCAGAGTCCTGGACTAACTGAAGAGTCTGGACTGAGAGCATTGCAGCAGATGTGCTGCAGTCTAGTCATGATCTGCCTATCTTGCCCCAGCCAACGATCTCTATCCCCCTCCAGCTCAAGCAGGAATACTATGATTCTGGCAACCTGTTCTGTGTGCAGTGCCCATAAAGGGACATGTATGGGCTCCTAAGGCATATTAAGGGACATATGGGGGCTCTGATGGCAAATAAGGTGTATGTGGTAGCAGATGGCATATAAGGGGGCATGTGGGCACCTGAAATCTGAGATATAAAATGTTTGTAACCCTTCTGCATTTTGGCCATTCCCCCATATCACATACCCTGTCCAAGAATCTGAAAATGAAAAGGCGGTAACCCTACTTATGACTGAATGTGTGGCCACCTATTTTTATGTCGAGTCCTGACCCTGCAGTCCCTTCAGCCCTATTTTTAATCAGTCACTGGATGTAGATGTGTAGTTGCAAATTGCAACTAAAATGGGCATAAAAAATTCACAAACATAGCCAGCAGGAGGGGTCTGACTTGCAGGTGTTATAACCCTGGTATAAGTTGTGTCTGATTGAACACTTGCTTTACACTCAGTTGAAAAGGGGAAGCCTGCAGATAGATAGATCGATAGATAGATATAGATATCAGGGTGGGTAGACTGAGGTGACTCGGGTCCAATAATAATACATATATGCTCCATGTCACTTGGGTGCTAATTATCTTCTATCCATCCATTAAATGTGATGTGTTTCCATTGTTTACTACACTCTTTAGCATTTTTGGTACTCACGGTGGATCCATGCCTCCAGTCATATTTCAGCTGCATCTGACCCAGGTAGGGTGTGGTATAAGAGATAGACAGTAATTAGATAGACAATGTCTAGATCGACCCCAGATGTTAGACAGTTAATAGATCGACAGGTACAAAAGGTCGACAGGTACAAAAGGTCGACACACTAAAGGTCGACATGTTAGAAGGTCGACAGGTACAAATGTTCGACGGGGTCAAAAGGTCGACACACTTTTTTTTTACGGAAATACACTTCGGCCCCTTGGGGGCTCGCTTCGCTTGCCACGCTGCGGGCACGGTGGCTCACTTCGCTTGCCACATGGTTATATTCCCCCTCCATGCCAACTTGGATGATAGGGAATGACGTTGGACACTGGCTCATCTTAAGTGCCTAAACCTAAACTTAACCCTGAAAAAAAAAAATCACGTGTCAATCATTTTTGTGTCGACCATTTTCATGTCGACATTTTGACCCTGTCGATCATTTGTACCTGTCGACCTTCTTACATGTCGGCCTTTAGTGTGTCAACCTTTTGTGCCTATCGACCTTTTGTACCTGTCGATCTATTGACTGTCTAACATCTGGGGTCGATGTAGACATTGTCTAACTAATTACAGTCTGGCACCCCCCAGGTACATGAAGATGCAGCCACAAACAGGATATGGTTGAGATCCCGGCGGTCAGGATGCTGGTGCTCAGAATGCTGATGCTGAAATCCCGATACCAGTCAGAATCCCAACCGCAGGCATCCCAATGGTAACTATTGGGGTTAGGGGGTGGGTTAGCATTAGGCCCTAGGGGGAGGTTAGGCTACATGAGGGAAGTCAGGTTTACATGTTGGGGGGGTAGTTTTAGGGGTAGGATTAGGTATCCTAACCCTGTCAGGATGCCGGTGTCCGAATTCTGACCACTGGGATCCCGAGCGCAAACGCTACTGCTACAAACTACTGTATGTGACCAAACCTGAATAGATTGCAAAAATGTATTGTTTGCTTTTCCATTTGCATCCAACTGTGAATAAGGCCTACAGTCTGGACATTTATAAGAGGCAGTTGTCTGCCATTCATGCAAAATCTTATGGTATTGTTTTAGCTCTTCTTGAAAAATGTCTCTATAAAGTGTTGTAGGCTAACATATCAATGAGCACTGAACATTTGTCTGTATATACAGGGGCACCGAGAGGGCGGGGGAGCGGGTACTATTTACCTGGATCCGGGCTTCCTGAGGGGCCCGGGTCTGGCGCCGCCCCCCCTCCATTCTCTCTCCCTCATAGCAGACCAGCACACAGCGTGTGCTGAGCTGCAGTGGGAGACTGGTTGTGGTTGCTGAGCAGCAACCACAGCAGTCTCCTATGTCTGTTGGGGGGGAGCAATCACCCTGATCGCACCCCCCCCCTGGCTTTGGGAGGCTCACAGCGCCCCCCTCCCCAGCGGACAGCATCGCTTCGCGGTGTTGCAAAAGTGTGTTGGGGGTTTTTTTGCTCAAGGGGTCGTGGCCACGCCTCCTGCAATTAGGCCATGCCCCCTCTTCACCTGGGCCCGGCAGGACTTTCTACGCCCCTGTGTATATAACTAATTTGGGCTATAATACTTATAATATAATATGCTTCATCAGTTGGACCTCATTTGGGGTTAAGAGCAAAGCACATAAAAGGAGCAAATTAGCTCATGGACAAACTAATGCAAGTGGTAAAAATAGATTGTTTTTGCATGAATGGAATATACTGGTGCACACAGATACTGAACAGCATTAGTGAATAACCTGATGCTCTCCCAAATCTACATCTGTAGGGACATTTTACATTTTCTCATCCTGCAGTGAAAAATGGTTTTAAAAATTGTCAATGTGTTTTTTACTTTGCTCCTAACGCTAAGTGGCAGCCTCATTTAGCCACAGGTTGTGTCACTCCCTCTGTTCCCATGGTTAAATTGCCCAGAACTATTATTTACAGACCCGTGATCAACTGCTGTGGCAGCAGCCACAAGGCAGCAGTTAGTGTGATTTCTGCTCTCACCCTTAGAGGCTAATTGAATTTGCCTCTAAATGAAGCTCATTATTTTTTTTAGTACTTAAAACATTATGTCACCAGTGTAGAAAAATAACAAATGCTGACATAGGGTTTTATTTTTAGAATGAGTTGGTTACTTTATAAACAACAACAATAATACATAGCATAATACATCTTAAGTGGGACAAAAGAGAGGAAAATACAATTAAATGTATTCTCTTTGAAGAAGATTATAAGGGGTAAATTTTTGTTTGTTTTTTAAACTCGGTTTGCATCGCCGAATCTCGGGTGATTTTCACGTTTTTCAACCTGCAAATGTACTAAGAAGTGAGTTTAGCTGAAAGTTTTCCGATGGTGAATCAGATTGAGATTTCTCCCCCGAATAGCAAGTGTTCTCTCTCTGCAAAACTCTGCTGAGCAAGCAGCCTGCACATATCAGTGAGATATGTGAAGGCTGCTTGTGTGATCTACCTGTTAAAGAAGGGTAAAAGGGTAAAAAAATTATGTGAGTTCCCTCCCCAAAAGCATAACCAGCCCCAGACTTGTCAGCCAGTCCTGGTTTTTAAAATTATGGGGAACAAAACGAGTAGGGTAATTTAGAAACCAGCACCTTGCTGCAGGACCAGTGCTGGTTTTAAAAATAGGGGGGAAAAAATGCGTAGGGGTCGACCTGTATTTGAAACCAGCACCGGACCCAAACCAACCGAGTTGTAATGCCACAGCCAGGAGACCGGGGCTCCATGGTCAAAGCATTAACACTCCAAGCTGGTCAGGCCAAGCCCGAAACTCCAGGCTTGGGCTGAAGCCCAGGGCTCTTCCCTGCAGCCCTGGGCTGTGGGTACGGGGGTAATAATGTGTAAAATAGTTGAAAACTATTGTATTTTACAGTGGAACTACAGGTGCCAGCATGCCTACCCTTTGGCACTTGTGGAACTACAAGTGCCAGTAGGCGGCCAGCACCCATAAACCCACTGTAAAATAAATATTTTTAAAACCACAGTACACACACACCATATACAGTAAAACTTTATTACATATTCCTATCCCACTCACACATACTTACCTGTGCCAGCTGGTCTGTCCCCTTGTCCCATGTAAATTCCACAGGTGTACCTGGAAAAAAGATCCCATACTCACCTCCATCCTGATGCTGCTCTAGCATCCCCATACTTGGCAAAATAAGAAAACGAATTACGCGACCCATGTGGACAGGTGCAAGTATATGTGTGACATAATACTTGCACCTCGTGAAATGACAGATGACCGTGATTATATGCTATTTCACACGGGCCGCTTGCCAATCAGTGGCCACTTTACATGTAGTGGTCGCTCATTGGCTGGTTACACGTGGGTCACAGGCAATGAGCGGCCGCTCTGCAGGGTGGGTCTGCCGCCTGCACAGATCCCAACCATGAGGAATCTGTGTTCAGCGGTGCACTAGTGTGCATTGCTGAATAAGGCCCACAGTCTCTAATGTTACTTATTAACAAGTATAGTATAGAACAATATTAAGTCTACAATAATGTCAATAATTTGTAGCCATTGATAAATTGATGCACTTCTAGAATTAAATTGGCCCCAGGTCTGGTTGTTAAAAGAGACTTTAGATATGTCTATTGACAGCTTCTAAGATATGCTGACTCTCCTGTTGCAATGCTAGGCTGGTAAAACCAAAGAAGCTTCACTATTTACACACATAATTACCAAAATTAGAAGCCCATATAGGATTGTTTCAGGCTATATATATATATATCACTATAACTCTTACCGATGCTTATGGTGAAGTAACTGGATGACTTTCTATATAGTCTCTCATAGTGCAACAGGCCCTTTTAGTGCAGGTTCCAGCAGAAATTGTATTCCTTTGTCAGCACCCACAGCTTAATATTTAGACATCCCTGGTACTACTCTCACTTTGTCCATAGCTCAGTGTTAGTGCACTGGCCGTCAACTTTTCTCTGACTTACACTGCCTTACTGTGGCTACTTCTTGTGGAATCTCTGCTCTGTCAACTCCTCAGAGCATATGGACACACAATCTTCCCTCATGTTTGCTACTTTAGACTGATCACTCTGGCTGGTGATTAGTCCTCCTTTTACAGAGTGGGGTACGTCAGGGTTGCCTGCCCTCCTGATTTGGGCAGGAGCCTCCCGATAGTCGGGTGCAGCTCCCGCCCGCCCGGAAAGGCAGGCAAGCCTCCCGGTGGCCGCCGATCCCCCCCGACATCCCCCGCAATTTACTCCTAACCCCAGCTGCGAGGGCAGCCAGTGACGCGATTCACGTCATTTTCACCCCGCCCTGCCCCGCCTCACAATGCCTGTATTATCGGCATTGTGTAGCGGGGGCGGGGCCAAAATGACACGATCGCGTGACCCTGCCCCCGTGATGCCTACAAGCATCAGGCACCCATCCGGACACGCTCCCTTTTTCGGCCACGCCCCCCGCTGCCCTGCCGATCTGGCTGCTCCCTCCCGGAAGGAGCAGCCAGAAAGTCGGCAACTATGGAGTACGTGCTGTTAGGCTATCACGTCCCTACTTCTGGCCCCTTCTCTGGCTTGCTGAATTACTTTCTCTTATATACAGTAGATCATGTGGTGTAGCACAAGCTCCTGCTGCTTATGCTGTATCCAAGCCCTGCTGTAGCATCCCCATCTCCATGGCAACCTCCTCTTCAACTGTCTGCATAGCTGCAGCTAAATCTTCCCTCAGTATTGTTGGCAGCACAAGTTATCCCTTTCACTGCTAATACTATATTTGCAGTATTGAGGGTAACAGATTAGAATAGGAGATTCTTAAAATTGACAATAAGTTAGCACTGGAATGGCCTAAGAAATAAATGTAACTTTGCTGATAGGGTAAAGATGCCTTCCTTACAGTGAAACAATTATTATTGTTCAGGACTTGCCACTTTCCTTTTTTTTCTGAAAATGACACTAAAATTTAATGAGAAATAAGATACATACAAGTATTTTGTTTAGCAATGAGTAATGAAATATATTCGCATACTTGTTAGATTCTCAAAATTATATATATATATATATAATATATATATATATATATATTATATATATATATATATATATATATATTTAATGTGTTTTACTTACAGTAATAATGGTTTTCTGCTCAAGATGTGTTTGTTCTTCATACCATACTCACTCTGAAAAACAGAGGTACCCTTTCATAAAGGTATCTTTATAACCGGGGCACTCTTTCTCGTAAGTTTTGAAAAAGGAGTAGCTATCTGGACACTCGTGTGAAATCAAAATATTCCGTTAGGAGGGAACATACCCTAGTTACAATAAAATGTGTTAAAACATATTCATAAAGGTTTCTTTTAGATCCTCGGACCACTCTATTCTTCTCCTGATAGGATAAGAACAAGAAGAGGATGTTGAGGATCTCCAGTTGTGCTTCATTTCTGCTGGTGCTCCCCAGCACTCCATGGTTGGTTTGTCTTCCTGCAGCTGGAGGCAATTGGGTAAATTAAAATGTAATGTTTATTAACACATCTTAAGGTGCCTATCCATCCACTAGACGATTAAAATGAGCGATTGAATGATAACGATATCGTTCGATCGTTTGATAATCGTTTGAAAATCTTTTGCAGATTATTTAAAAAATTGGTCTTTAAATACATCTAAAAGTCGTGCAAACGAATAGGACAACTAAACAAAAATGACAGGATCAGTATGTTTGCAGATAATTGATTGTGCCAACACTGAACGACTGCCCGTTCAGTGTAGGCACATCACAGACTGACAAACGACTGCACCATTACGACATTGTAATCATGCAGTCTTTTGCCTGTCTTCTAGTGGATAGGCACCTTAAGACAAAAGGAGACCTGGACTTTCTGTGACTGTAGTATGCCTCTAAACCCAAACACAACAATATATACAAACAAACATAAATAAATATATCTTATTACATTTCTTATGACTGCAATTACTTTATGGCAAAATATTCTGATCATGGTTTATAATTATAGTCAAATAATTAAATTCTATATTATTACCAAGGATAAAATTCTAGCACACACACCACCAAAATCAGTATTAGAATACTGTATATACTAATAGACTATATAATAGTAGTACTGTCGGGATGTAGTTAAATGGCAGGCGGACGGTATGCTGGCCACCAAAATACTGATGACTGCAGTAACCTGAGGGACATGAGGTTACTGGCGTTGGCATACTGAACGTCAGAATGCCAAATGTCCGGACACTGATAAGTACAGCTTTGTCCCCAGGGATGGGGGGGGGTAGGTTTAGGCACTCCTGGGGGGAGATTAGGCTATGGGGAGGGGGGGTTAGCCTTAGGCGCCCCCAGGGGGAGATAAGGATTAGGCACCCCCCCAGGAGGGTTAGGTTTGTGGTGCAGAAATGAGGGTTAGTGTTAGGCACCACTGGGGTGAAGTTAAAAGCTCACACTTCTACTGTCCGTTATGGAGATATGTCACCCCTTGTATCAGAGACATTGCAGGGAGGAGATGCTACCCAGATAAGTTTATTCTGCTGGAAGGAAAATAATACCTGATATGGAGAGGTCAAGAATGTGGTGCATTCGCCAGCTGAGGTATATATGTCTAATGTATGTTTCCCCTTTGATGCTTGCTCACATGACAGCCAGGATCTTCTGCTAGAAATACTCATGTCAATTTGCAACAGGAAATAAATACTAAGCAACTTAGTTTAACTAAGCTTTCATATCTCAGCCAATCATCATACAGTAGCTGGGTGATAGTTGTGGTATAAGTGCAGGAGTAAGGGATGGTGTAGAGTCCCACAGGTTTAGAAGGGTGTTTCATTGTGAAGCTCAGGTTAAGTGATAAGATAGATTCCATGTCATGTGTATAGAGAGAGAGGTGTAAAGTTGAGTGTAATGGCAGAGCATGTATCAATTTTTTGGTATTGAATAGTGAAGTATAGTAAAGATAGTTTAATAAGAGGAAATCAACAACTTGAGTTTAGAAGAATATTAATCAGATACAAAACAAGCCACAACAGGATGAAGGGGGAACACCCCTAATTAGGGATTCCAATCCCTAGATCCTGGACATTCTTGAATACCAAAAACAGCTGAGACTACAATCAGTGACTGTTGATTAGGCATGAGGGCGGTGGGTTAAGACTTCCCTTCTCAGTTCCAGCGCATTATCAGTCCTCTCTAGTTTAGTTACAGATAGCTTGGAAGCACACCACCTGATGACATCATCGCTGTGCGGCCAATCAGTGACTGAGAGCAGCCGTATCACAGGACTTCAGTTCTTCTACTGCAGCTGTACATCAGAAAATGCAATAGAAGTCCCTTCTGAGCACCTCCATGTGAATAAGGTAAGTGAAAAAAGGAGGACAGCGGTTGGAGAGAGATGGATAATGGGTCGGCGACAAGGGAGCACATGTAATGGTTGCTCTCTGCTAAGCTAATGGCTGCTGAGCCCTTATTCACTGAAAAAGAATGGTTTATTTTGTGGATCCTCAGAAGTTGTCTTACAATTTCAATGATCTGACTTTTTATCCAACCAAGTGCAGTTAATGCTCACAATACCGATGTAATAAATAAAACTTACAATAAAAAAATAATTTTGAAGTACCGTAACATTTTTGAAAGTAATCTTTTCACATTTGCTACCATGAGCATTTTCACATAAACACCCAAAAATGCCTGAGATTGTAATCATTAAATCCCGGGTATTACTGGTTTCAAAACACGCTGTTGATTAGTTTCAGTTACTGATAGGCTGAAAACACACTACCTGATGACATCATCACTGGAACTGAAAGCAGCCACATCACAGGACTCCAGCTCTTCTACTGCAGCTGGGCATGGAAGAGGATTGGAAAATGCAAGAGAAGCCCCTTCTAAGCAACTCTATGTGAATAAGGTAAGTGAAAATGGAGGATGGCAGTTGGAGAGAGATGGATACCGGGGCAGGGACAAGGGAGCACATGTAATGGTTGCTCTCTGGTTAGCTGGTGGCTGCAGAGCCCTAATTCACTGAAAAAGAATAAATAATAAACCTTCCAATAAAAAATATATTGAGGTAACTGTTTTAAAGTAACCTTTTCATACTTCCTACCATGTGCATTTTCACATGAACCCCTTTTTGCACCAAAGGCATGTCCTTTTCTGGTGCTAGATATACTAAAGTTATGCATCTGCATACTTTATGATGATGCTTTCTGTCCCGTGGAAGGGTTAGAAGATAGGTGGGAGAGAGATGCCAGGCAGGGGGATGAGGGAGAAGGAAAGCAGGGGGATGAAGGATTGCACGAGGGACAGGATGAGGAGATAGATAACAGAGGGGATAGTAGGGGGAGATGAATGTCAGGGAGGAGAGATAACAGAGGGTACAGGAGGGGGGAGATGGAGGGCAGGAGATGGTAGATGGGTTGAAGAAAGGACAATAGTGGTTAAATGATTAGCAGAGAGGACATGAGGAGGAGATAGATGGCAGGGAGGACAGGGGTGGAGTAGAAAATAAATGTACAAATATATAAATATAATGCTTTTATTACCCCTTTTACCCTTAGGGGTATATTTACTAAAGGTCAATTTTAATCGATTTAAAATCGATTAACATCGATGCTGTGTTTCTGGAGCTAAATCACACATTTACTAACAAACAATTTTTGATTTTTTTTAATTAAGTATTAGTAAATATGTGATTTAGCCCCAGAAACAAAACATCGATGTTAATCTATTTTGATTGATTTTAAATTGATCAGAATCAAAATCGATTAAAATCGACCTTTGGTAAATAAACCCTGAACCACTCAATGAGAGAGGAGAAGACCACCTGGACCCATAGAGCCCCTAACTTCAGCGGGGTACCTTCACTTACCTTTCCCACAGGCAGAGCCGTAACTAGACTTTTTGGTGCCCTGAGCCAGAAAGAGCATTTGCGCCCCCCATATTTTTCAAATAGGGACAAAATGCACCCAAAAAGGGGCATGGTCTCATGGGGAATGGCCAGGGAAGAGATAGTGGAGGCCAGGAGATGCTGGGAATAAAATAAGAGGAAGCTACAAGTGAGAATGATTGTAACCAGAAAATTGACAGGCACGAAAAGCACCCCATGTCCTGCGGTGCCCTGTGCCAAATGCTTTCCAGTCCTATATTGTGGTTCCAAAGCACAAAAAGTTATTTATGTAAACAGGGAAAGATTTAACAATTAGAATAAAAAGCAATAAGATATGTATAAGTACAGCCAATACATACGCATGTGCTACTGGTCCCAGTATGCAGTCCTTCAATCCTGAATCCTGTGATCACCCAAAATGGAGAATGACCGAACACTGAGATCAGCACACAGCATATATACAGTACAGGTTACAAGGATAACAAAGAGATAAGTTGGCATGTTTTCATTGGTTCTTGCATCTGGTCAATCTGGTCGTTGGTCAGTTCATACGGTGTCATCAGAGGTATGGCTAGATTTTCCAACAGCTTCTTTGTGTAACTTCCCTCCAAAGAGCTAGTTTAAACTGGCTACAAACACTGCATACCGAGAATAGCATTCTAACCAATAACTCCCTATAATCCATAACTAGCAAATGCAAGATGCGAATCCTTCGCCGATAGAAATGGATGTCTACAAATAAACAGGGATTTAGTATGATACCAAACATGACATGTCCACTGTATTCTAAACCTTAGATCTCACTTAAGTACATTTTACATCATAATTATTAACAAACAAAACCTTTAATAACTGGTTATTAACTTATAGTGTGTGGGAACCATTTTATACATATGCGTTTGCATATGCGCATCTGTATATTGAAATAGGAAGTGTTCGTATGTATGTATGTGAATACACATGTGAGCATCTATGTGTATGCATGTGGATTCACATACGAGCGTCTCTGTGTATGCATATAAATTTATGTGTGTGCGTTATGTGCATCAGTATATACTGTATGGGTTTTTGTGGATTCACGTTTGTGCGCATCGGATTGCGCCGATGCAAAGTAGCGTCGTGGTAACCCATCGTCAGACCATAGACAATTAGATCATCAGATAATAATTGCAAGCGATCATATCCAATTGTTTGACTTTGACAGTCCACCCTTTGATAGCAAACAAAACTATCACATTCTATTCAACCTTTTTAGTCATGCATAATAAATGAGTATTCAATGTTCTAAACGGTATGACACAACTCGGTAATTGAACCGTTAACAATGCATTTCAGGTAAAGGGTAAAACAACCCTTGTACGTCATCTACTGATCTATAGGGGACCTTTGGTAGGATGTGGGACCTCATCGAACTTATAAAGGAAGTTTGGGGGAAGTTGAGACTACATTATCTAGGATGTTTTAACGGAACATTTACAATACATTTTATTATACATGACCAAGCCTATTCCCATGTTATTATCTGATGGCACATTCAATTTCAGGATTGTAATGCAGTTCTTTATCAACCTTAGTACCTATACCACCACCACTCACCACCATCATGATTTCATTTTCACAGTTTACCTTGGTGGTACTTTTACTACCCTTTGCCACAGTAAGAACACATCTGACACATAAACCAATTACTATAATGACAATCAGTATAAGAATATGGAGCTTACCCATACTAGCAACCATCTCCTGTACCCACTCTCCCAGACCGGTGAACCATTTGACAGGGTTTAACAGCAAGAACCAATTCTCTACCTTTACCTCAGTCTCATACAGGGAAGTATTATGGTCCTTCTGAAATTCCCACTTCAGTTGTAGGATTTCATCCATTTTCCAGTCTATCACCTCTTTGGGGTAATTAGTATTATTGGTGATGTACGTGCATCACCTATGTTGTACCAACTCCTTTTTACAAGCCTGTAGCTCCTTACCAGTATACTTGAAAGTGTCATCATGCATCTCGGTGATGTTGTCTATTAATTTAGCCAGGTCTTGGATGCATCTAAAATTTAAAGTTCCCCGAGTGATCCTGGTGGGATCTAATGCTACCAAAATTTGGAAGCCAGTTGTTTCACTAATCAACTGTGTGGCTATATGTTCTTCACCAGGTATATTTCTTTTGTCACGATGTTCATACTGTGTGTGTATGTATGGAGATGGTGCAGTTTCATGGATACCAATCATTTCATCATGTGGAAGAGTCATAACCTCTGGGACCAATTTACCTATAAAACATAAACCCTTGGAACTTGGAGATAACCATTAATAAGCCCTCCTTCCACAAACATAGTATACATTATCTGGGAGGACATATGGTATATTACGATCCTGCACTATATCCCATAAAGTTTTAACAAAACTACATATGCCTATTGTCCTCATCTGCTCAAGACACGTTTCAGCATGAATAACATTTTGACAATACCCCATAGTAACTTTACCAATAGATGCCACATTTGGTTTGTTCCTACATCCTCGCCTCTCGAGTTCATCACTACTGGTGTGGCGAGCCACTGTCTGAACCAATACATCTGCTTCCCTATTCTCCAGTCTTTCAAAGAACAATCTATGGAGTATTGGAGCAGCTTTAAATTAGGGGACCTGGTAATGTTATATTTTCCATCTATTTTCCTCCCTCCCTGTAATTCAAGGACCTCAGAAATTTAATGGGAATGGTACTAATCCTACATTATTTTGTTCCTGAGGCATGTGAGTGCACACCCAACATTCAGTCTGGTTTAAGACCTTACCCACTAAGGAATGGTAATCCTCTAAAGGATGCCCGCCCAATACAGATTACTCTTGGACTGGCATCGTTAGATGCATTTCTCATCAACTAGGGATCCACAGTACTCACAGATACAATATTCCTCAGACAATAACCCCTCACACTGTCTCCGAGTTCCATGGCTAACAAATCTCTTAACAATTCCTAAACTGGGTTTGACCATAGGTTGCCCTGTTTGTTTTATCGCTCTCTCCATCGACTCCACTCCATCACTATCGGCCTCCCTCTCTGTCATCTGTCCTCCATCACAGAAATAGGAAATCCCAAAACAAATAAGGATGAGAAGAGCCCTTGAAGGCGGTAAGGATGCAAAAATAGCCCACCACTCCTTTGCTGGAATAGTAGCCTGCACACGCCTCTGGCTCAGGTGTTTCACTGCAGTCTCTAGCTCTCCTGGAACAGGATCACAATCGACAGGTCCACGTTATCTGTCTTGACTACACCTTGTATCTCCTTTGGGTGGTTGACCCCTCTTCAGTGAGTGGAATGGAGACAGGTATCTCTGTTACCCCCAAAGATGTGGCACTCGTCTTCAACCCCTGCCAAGGGCCTTCCCAATAATCTGTTAAACAACATTTTTGATGAGAATTTCCAAAGAAAGAAAATATCCCTAATCTGGGAAATTCTAAAATTTCCAACCTTCAAATACCCATGTAACACCCCCCCTTTTCTCCTGACAATAATCTGTATATTAATTGTTTAGGAGAATCAGAGGTCTTGGATGCTTTGATCTACTTTAACCCACTTTCCGATGTTCTGAGAAAATAGAAATAAATGTTAGTATACATAATACAGGCATGTCAATATGTAACTAATTCTTATCTATTCTAAACATACAAAAATTTTAATAGAGATATCCAATTAATTTAGTAATAACAGAAAATCATCCTATGGAACCTGCTTAAATATAAGACCATTTTAAAACAACCTTAAATTACATTTTTCATTGAAAACCCTTAGTAATTCCAGGCATCACCACCTCTGCTGGGAAATGGATGTGTGTTTCTCTTACCTTCTACTCCTCCTAGGACCTGTGAGTGTCCCTTTTGTCCACAAGAGGTAAAACAGCAAAATTATAACAGGTACATTCTGCTGAGCTATTGTCACTGCAACAATTTCAAACAGTATAATCAAATGCATATTTTTATGATCTATGTCAATCCCCCTGTTCTGGTGAATGAAACCTCCACCACTGGGTTATCCATAATACCTACATAACAATTTAACTAGATTTTACAGAGATTTATAAACAGAAAAAAATATCACGTTTGTGCCTGATACTAACTATCACTTGGGATCTCTAAAAACTATTTCTTATGAACACTTGGTCAGGGGTTGCGATACTTACTTTCTACCACAAGGGGGATTTTGAATCCTTTACTCCAGGACACATATTTAATAAATATAGTTTACCTGTATACAATACCATACGGATGTCTCTTTATTTACTAGTGATGACAAATCTAGATTTCATTATTTCTGCTTTTCATATGATATCCCTACTTCTAAGGAATATCCCATGTCCAACATTCTGAGTGTTACGCATATCACATTGTTCTTAATATCTATAATGTAATGTATATCGCTGCCTAAGAAAATCATATTTCCTGCAGTCATATATACTTACCACATGACCGGTTTACCTTTATTACAGAAATCGCCAGCTTATGATTCAGTCTTTTCCAACCATTCTGCTTACTAATACATATATAATGATTATTACAGGACTCATTGCAAACCTGCTACAGTCAGGTGCATAAATATTGGGACATTGACAGAATTTTCATATTTTGGCCTCTATTCACCACCACAATGGCTTTGAAATGAAACAAACAAGATGTGCAGACTTTCAGATTTAATTTGAGGGTAATTACATCCAAATCAGGTGAATGGTGTAGGAATTACAACGGTTTCTATATGTGCCTCCCACTTTTTAAGGGGCCAAAAGTAATGGGACAAACTAAACAATCCTAAATCTAACTTTCACTTTTTAATACTTTGTTGCAAATCCTTTGCAGGCAATTACAGCCTGAAGTCTGGAATGCATAGACATCACCAGACGCTGGGTTTCATCCCTGGTGATGCTCTGCCAGGCCTCTACTGCAAATGTCTTCAGTTCCTGCTTGTTCTTGGGGCATTTTCCCTTCAGTTTTGTCTTCATCAAGTGAAATGCATGCTCAATTGGATTCAGGTCAGGGGATTGACTTTGCCATTGCATAACATTCCACTTTTTAGCCGTAAAAAACTCTTTGGTTGCTTTTGCAGTATGCTTTGGGTCATTGTCCATCTGCACTGTGAAGCGCCGTCCAATGAGTTCTGAAGCATTTCACTGAATATGAGCATATAATATTGCCTGAAACACTTCAGAATTCATTCTGCTGCTTTTGTCAGCAGTCACATCATCAATAAATACAAGGGAACCAGTTCCATTGGCAGCCATACATGCCCACGCCATGACACTACCACCACCATGCTTCACTGATGAGGTGGTTTGTTTAGGATCATGAGCAGTTCCTTTCCTTCTGCATACTCTTTTCTTCCCATCACTCTGGTACAAGTTGATCTTTGTCTCATCTGTCCATAGGATGTTGTTCCAGAACTGTAATGGCTTTTTTAGATGTTGTTTGGCAAACTCTAATCTGGTCTTCCTGTTTTTGAGGCTCACCAATGGTTTACATCTTGTGGTGAACCCTCTATATTCACTCTTGTGAAGTCTTCTCTTGATTGTTGACTTTGAGACATATACACCTACCTCCTGGAGAGTGTTCTTGATTTGTCCAACTGTTGTGAAGGGGTTTTTCTTCAACAGGGAAATAATTCTTCTGTCATCCACCACAGTTGTTTTCCGTGGTCTTCTGGGTCTTTTGGTGTTGCTGAGGTCTCCGATGCGTTCATTAATTTTAAGAATGTTCCAAACAGTTAATTTGGCCACACCTAATGTTTTTGCTATCTCTCTGATGGGTTTGTTTTGATTTTTCAGCCTAATGATGGCTTACTTCACTGATGGTGACAGCTCTTTGGATCTCATATTGAGAGTCGACAGCAACTGATTCCAAATGCAAATGTCACACCTAGAATCAACTCCAGACCTTTTACCTGCTTAATTCATAATGAAATAATGAGGGAATAGCCCACACCTGTCCATGAAATAGCTTTTGAGTTGATAGTCTCATTACTTTTGGCCCCTTAAAAAGTGGGAGGCACATATAGAAACCGTTGTAATTCCTACACAGTTCACCTGATTTGGATGTAATTACCCTCAAATTAAATCTGAAAGTCTGCAGTTAAAGCACATCTTGTTTGTTTTATTTCAAAGCCATTGTGGTGGTGAATAGAGGCCAAAAGATGAAAATTCTGTCAAAGTCCCAATATTTATGCACCTGACTGGCTATATGATCCAATTTAATCACAACCTGCTTAGCAATACATCACCTGATTCTAAGCTTTACACCAGTATTACATATATATCCATCACAAGAATTGAATTTCTTAACCCAAAGTAAATCTATAAACTGCTGTATTACAAGGATTTTTCAGACGTACATACAAACTCCACACAGGATACCAAGATCATGTTACAGCACCAATACCTCAAAATTTATGTATTGCAGCCATGTGTGGGTTCAGTATACAGATCTTTGTTTTCTGAGATTGTGTGTAAACCCCACCCTTTGTGCACAACCAGACATTTGAGAACAACGGAGAGTAATAAATGCAAATCATGATTCATTGGAAAACACCTGCAATAGGAAAAATACTTTTACCATCACTAAATGAATTAATATTTTTGGGTTTGTTGCGATTATTTATGAATTCTCTCATGTGCCAATGGGTATTATGTGACCTTAATGCACATGTTTCACTGCAGATATGCAGCAGGGTGAAATGGAATGATGTACCATGGTTGTATGTGTGTGAAGTGTACACGCGTGTGTGTATGGGGGGATATATGATATACTGTATCTATATTTTAAGGGAATATTAATTATTCACCTGCACTTCCGGCCCCACTACTGGTCTAGAGATAGATTGTGGAGAGTGTCGAAGCTGAATAATTGGCTGAGACAAGTTCAGTTTAAAATTTAATCGCGACGACGCCATTTTGCGACTGGCCTCAAGACACCATCTTGTGAATGGCAGCAAGACTCCATTTTAGAAAAGAAAGCTTACACAAGCGCCATTTTTGTCAAAAATACATAGTACACAATCCACAGTGCAAAATTGCTAAAAGTAGCAATTTTGCTACTCACAACGCAAAGTTGCTAAAAAGTAGCACGAACAGCTTTTTCACAATCTTCCCCAAACACCTACCGACGGTGTTTAGCAGACATAAAATAACTTTGCAACACATTAAAATCACCACAAACATATTTGAGCAGTAGCAAAGTAGTGGTGTTTTCCCTTGCATTCACATTAACACATATGCGATGTAGCAAAAAGTAGCAAATTAGTGGTGTTTTCCCTGCACTTCATGTTAAACATAGGACAATGCAAAATAGCTATTTAGACACACAGCCAGCTTTTTAGTGATCTTTCCCAAACCCATACTGGCATGCTCACACACATACACAGAAGCCTTTCCAACTTAGTGCTGGTCGCTAAGTGCCCCACAGACCCTCAAACACACAAAACAATTTAATGTCATTTCTCCCCGCATACACATTTAAAAGCAATGGTCCCGCAGCACGAAAGGAATGATTATTATTTGGTTTAATCGCAATGTCAGCATATGAAGAAATGAATGTTTTCTGTAACTATGGTTTAGTAAATGGCAAATGGACCGTGATTGGTGCCGTACTGATCTACTCTTTTCCCACAGCGTTCCGGTGGCATCGGTGAGGAGATCAGAACATGCGGCTATGAGATATGAATGATAGAGAGAATAACTCCTTGAAATGTTGTATGCCATGGTTTAGACTAGATTTATTATGCAGCGGGAAAGTGGACACAATCAGGCTGTTAGAGGCTGGTTTGAGTCTTTGCACTGACCTATGAATTGTACCGTAACGGAAGAAGCAAGAAGAGGAACCAATGAGAACCTGCCAACGTATTCTATTGTATTGCTTATCCCAGTACGGGTATATATGTGAGTGCTCTGAAACGAGATGCCAGTCTGCGGTGGTCCTGTTATGCTGTTTCGACGATTGTTTCATTACTGATGCCGGTATCTGGTCCCAGAGTGCACGCGTATGTATTGACTGTACCTTATGACCTAAATGTTTGTACAATTTAGTTTGCGCTCATTGTTAGATCATAGCGTGGTAACATCTGTACTTTTACATGAGTAATAATCTTTAGCGCGTTGGACCGCTATTCCACTGTCTTAGAGTCTTATTAATGGTATATTTAAAACACAGCGCCAATTAGCGACACCTTATGGTTTTAGGAGGTATAGGCAGGTTTTGTCTTAGAGGTTCTAGGCAGGTGAATCTTAGAGGTTTATAGGCAGGAATGTACTAAAAAGGTTCAGTTGCACGATTCAACAGTTGGGGGCTCGTAGGTTTATCACGTTATCTGATACACGGTAACACTCGGTCAGTTCCCTCTCAGCAAAAGGGTGGAGGCACCTTTTGAGAGACGCATTAGTCTTTCATTACCACAGTGTTGCTGAGAGCGTACTGCCGGTTATTGTGTAGAGGAAGCGTTGATCAGAATCCAGGGACAAGGAGAGAAAAGTTATTTTCTCTCGTTGATAAAAGTTTAGAGGGAGTAGCATAATAGCGTTAAGGTAATAACACGTGGGTCTGGTCGCATCACTGTGTATGCGACTAGTCGCACAATTGTGTACACGTACTTCCGGTTGTGCTGCCACGTGTTTGAACAAAGCCATTGAGGTTTACATTTTTTTTCTATTACCAATATCTGGGTTAAACATGTATTTTTCTGCGCAGGAAAAAAGTGTGTAACAGTGAATATTTGTTGAACAAAGTTAAGGGTATTGTATGATCCTTAAGGGCTAGGTGCAAGGGTTAGCCTAGTCGCTCAGTAAGCAGCTTTACCGTTCTATACACAGTAGCAGGTGTACATGTTGTCTTTTGTTGTATAGAGGTGCGTGAGAGTGGCCGACATATAAACTCTCATAGGCTTGGAAGTTGCCTTACTAAATCTTATCCGGGTGTGGAAGTTGCCTTTTTCAAATCTTATCCAGGTGTGGAAGTTGCCTTACTAAATCTTATCCAGGTGTGTGGGCGCCGCCGACTTAAATCGTCCGCAGGTAAGTGAAAGTGTCTTGATTGTCTTTCACCGGTTTAAATTTTTATTGGAAAGCGTAGGAGTTGTCCCAGAATGGGAGCCATGCAAACAGTAGAAATGTTAGGCAATGATGTGCTGCTAATGGAGGCGCCGATCGGATCGGCCCGTCATATCATGCATACCAAATACGGTACTTATGCAATAAGGTATTGTGATTTATGGTTTAATATGACGAGGAAGAGTGTCAGACCGTTTCCCAGAATTGGTAGTTTTGATAAAAATGTGTTAGATAATGTCCGGGATCACATCAGTTTGATGCGATCCCGAGAGAAAAAGATTAAATATTTTGAATGTTTAAAACTGTGGCAGCACGAGGGGGAAATGTGGCTGAAGGAGGTACCCGCGACGCAAGCAGGCATCGCGGGCACAGTCTCGGGCAATGCGCCGGTGACGCTAAATAGCGCCACAGATGCATTGCTTGATAGCGTGAACGCACTGCAAGGTAGCATCGCAGAAGGTAGTACAGATGGTTCACGTGCACCACCACCACCCTATGCGGATGGGGGTGTAGGTGCAGTCAATGAAAAAAAAAACCATAAAAATGTAACAAACAAATTGTACCCTCTCTTAAGCAACCTTAAAGAAAATGTTTATGATGTGGATGATGAGCCTATTGTAATGTCTGCTATTTCCCATGCTGTGCAAATGATAGATGCTGCATCACCACAATCACGGGTGGTGCCGCCATCTCCATCGGTAACAGCAAGGGAAGTGTTAACACACTCTGCACCCATAGAGGAAGTTGTTAATACCATACATAGCAGCAGCAGATTAAACCCCCAGCCAGGTAACCAGGTCAAAGGTAGCAGCGCTACCGGTCTGCATCCCATTCGGACAATAACTATTCCAAATGGAAATGCAGACGCAAACAGTATAGTGCCCACGAGGGAAGTAGTAATGCATTGTCCTTGGACAAGAGCAGAACTAAATTCCATCATAAATGATTTCCCCGATCCCAAAAAGGAATTAGCCAAATGTCAAAGATTTTTGAGAAATTTGGGTAGTTCACATGAGCCCACTAATAAAGATTGGCATGTGGTGTTAAGGGCCTGTCTGCCACGCAATACCGACGTGACAAAATTTATCACAGATTGTGTATTGGATGGTGACGTCCCCTTAACAGATCAAGTAAACCAAGGTAACATTTCCCGCAAAGTAACTCAATTGGGTATATATTTTCCAGTAGTAGTTAACTGGAACAAAATTTTCACAATTAAACAGAAAGAGAGTGAGACTGCAGAAGATTACTGCGATCAGGCTCTGCAGGCTATCACCCAGTACTCTGGGATAGAGGATATTAAAGATAGCACTCACCACCGGGGAATGATAGTCACAGTACTTGTGGACGGTCTGAAAGAGAGTTTGAAAACTCGGGTACAGACCTCACAGCCTGGCTGGCGGGGACTTACAATAGATACCCTCATAGAAACCGCCATTTAACATGATAAGAACATCTCCAAAAAGAGAGAAGCCCAGAGCGAGAAACTGATGGCTGTCAGTATACAAGCTCTGGAGGGAATGACAGTAACATCACAGCCAACAGACATGCTTGCACTTGCACACACACCCACTCTCACTAACCCCACTCAACAACAAACGCAACTCTATCCCACTAACCCGATGCAATCACAGGTCCCAGGCTATCCACCTACGTCTTATCTCCCACAATACCCTCCCTATCCTTACCCATATCCACCACCTTTACCCTCTGCGCAAACCTCACAACACCACATGTCTTCACCCGAAACATGAACATGCTTTAACTGTAAACAAACAGGACACTTAAGTAGAAACTGCACAGTAAAAGGAGTAGGAATCCCACATCAGGGAAAATTTAGATATCCCCATAAAGGATATGCACAAAGGCCAGCAAATGTTCAACAGGCACCAGCTCCAATTGTAGCTGTAAATGCATTATTGGAGAACGGTAGCCAACGCTAGGGGTCAGGTCATACCTGTAGTCTACAGATAGTCAGGTTAACGGGAAGTACTAGGGAAGAACCGGTCATGATGGTTGATGTAGCTTGTACTGAATATCCTTTTCTTGTAGACACAGGGGCGACCAGGTCAGTGATGAAATCTCCCGTTAATTTACAGGTGACCAATGAGACAGTACCAACAATGGGTGTAACAGGTAAAGTGGAACGTTATCCTTTAACAAAGTCCACAGAGGTTACTATTGGGCCGTTGCATACCAGACATTCATTCCTTCTGGCTGCTGCGGCTCCTACTAACCTACTGGGCAGAGACTTGTTATGTAAGATGGGATGTGTTATATATTGCACCCCTGATGGGGTATATTTAGATATCCCAGAGAGAATGGTATACGAGGTGCGGGATATGTTAGACACTCCTCAAAGGATAATGTATCACTCTACAGTTGTAAATGAAACCCCATCACAAGTAGACAAAATGTTGTCCCTAATTCCAGATTCCCTTTGGACTAAGGATGGACAGGACACTGGATTAATGGCAAATGTAAGCCCTGTAATGGTAAACTTAAAAAATGGTAGGAAAGCTCCAAAAATTCCCCAGTACCCACTAAAACAGGAGGTAGAATTAGGGGTGTTTCCAATAATTGAGCGATTGTTACAACAAGGAATTTTAGTCCGTACAGCTAGTGTAGCCAACAGTCCCATCTTTCCAGTGAAGAAGAGTGGTGGGAGGGGCTATAGGCTGGTACAAGACCTTAGAGGTGTTAATAAGGTAGTAGAGAGCCAATTCCCCGTAGTGCCAAATCCAGCTGACATTTTGATGCAGATCCCACCAAATGCAACCCATTTCACTGTCATTGACCTCTGTTCTGCTTTCTTCTCTGTGCCTCTCCATCCTGACTGTCAGTATCTATTCGCATTTACATACAGATGTTTACAATACACATGGACACGATTACCCCAAGGTTTCATAGACAGCCCCAGTATCTTCTCCCAGGCATTGCACGACTGTTTACAATCTTTTCAACCTGCCAATGGATCTGTTCTATTTCAATATGTGGACGATTTATTGCTATGTTCTGACTCGTTTATGTCATGTTTGAATGATACTAAACTTTTATTACTTCATCTCTCACAAACAGGACACAAGGTGGCTAAGGACAAACTACAGCCATGCCAATCCAGAGTAAAATATTTGGGACACTGCCTAACCCAGGGGTTACGACACCTTACAACAGATAGAATACAAGCCATACAAAACATGACACTGCCGCAGAATCAACAGCAAATTCGTACCTTCTTAGGAATGTGTGGATATTGCCAAATGTGGAACCCAGGTTTTTCTATTTTGGCCTTACCTTTACAGGAATTAGTCTCTTCCTCAAAGCCCGATCATGTCATACACACAGAGGAATCAGAACAGGCTTTCCTTAATCTTAAGGATAGTCTGACAAGAGCTCCTGCATTGGTTGTGCTGCTGGTGTCCTTACACAAAAACATGGTGATGCCAGTAGGCCCGTAGCATACTACAGTGCCCAATTGGACACGGTAGCAAGATCACTCCCCACTTGATTGAGAAGTGTAGCAGCTACCGCTCTATTGGTGAGTAAAAGTGAGGACGTAGTATTGGGCCATGATATGATTGTCTACACTCCCCATGATGTATCTGCTCTGTTGAACTCAGCTCAAACCAGACACGTCTCCTCAGCTAGGTTCACCAAATGGGAACTAGCCCTAATCGCTCCTGCAAATGTTACTGTTAAACGTTGCAGTACGCTGAATCCAGCAACATAATTACCATATGTACAACATGATGTACAAAGGGTGGAAGGAGAAGAGTTGCTGGCGGGAGGTGAGTTCGGCAGACATAATGATACGCACGATTGTATGACATATCTGAATCAGACCTTTACTGCTAGACCTGACATACATGACACACCTTTAGAGAATGTGGATGTAACTTTTTATATGGATGGGAGTTGTCATAGACAAACAGACACAGGTGAGTTATGTACATGTTATGCTGTTGTAAATGACACAGACATCATGGAAGCTAAACCTCTCGGTCCTTCTCACTCGGCCCAGGTGGCAGAGTTAGTAGCACTGACTAGAGCATGTGAACTGGCAGCAGGCAAATCTGCTAACATTTACACTGATTCGAGGTATGCGTTCGGGGTAGTGCATGATTTTGGGGCTCTATGGCGTCTGAGAAATTTTATGACAGCAGCAGGCATACCAGTTGCACACTCCCGACACATAAAACATCTCTTAGAAGCAATCCAACTGCCCAAGGCAGTGGCAGTAATTAAATGTAAAGCCCACACATGTGAGGATGACCCGGTGTCACAGGGCAACAACAGAGCCGATGAAGCTGCAAAATGGGCAGCAGGATTAAAAATGTTTTCTCCAACTGAAACAATTATGTCATTCCAAACCGTTGACATGCTAAAATTAATTGAGATGCAAAATTTGTGTTCAATTCAGGAAAAATCCATTTGGAAGTCTAAGGGGTGTGGGCAAGAGTCCTCTGGGCTCTGGAGGGACGGACATGGTAAACCAGTAGCCCCCAAGGCATATTACCCCAGCATGGCTGAGGCAGCACATGGTCTGACTCACCTGGGTAAACAGGGTATGTGCAAGTTGGTGAGGGCATACTGGTGCGCACCAGGTTTTTCTTCACAAGCAGAGAAGATAGCAATGTCCTGTCTGACCTGCTTGAGAAAGAACATAGGGAAAGCAATCCCTACCGAACCGTCCCACATTCCACCGACTGATGGACCTTTCCAGGTGATACAAATTGATTTCATCCAATTACCACCCTGCAGGAACCTTAAGTATGTATTAGTGTGCACAGATGTATTTTCTAACTGGGTTGAGGCCAACCCAGTGGCCACTAATACTGCTGCATTTACTGCCAAGAAAATAGTTCAGGAATTTGTATGCAGGTATGGTATCCCTAGAATCATCGAGAGTGATAGGGGTACCCATTTCACAGGTGATGTTTTCAAAAATATGTGTAAGCTGATGGGTATTAATAGCCGACTTCACACCCCCTACCGACCGCAAGCCAGTGCCAAGGTAGAGAGGATGAACGGGACTATTAAAAATAAGCTAAGTAAAATCATGGCAGAGACAGGACTAGGATGGCCAGAAGCATTACCCTTGGTCCTACATAGCATAAGGACCACTCCTAGACCTCCTCTGAATCTGTCCCCATTTGAAATATTGTTCGGTAGACAACCTCATTTGATTATAAGTCCACAGGAAGATCTAAAGGGTAACAACGAGGTAACTGTAAAGTATCTTATATCAATGAGTAGGCAGTTAAAGCAACAGCAGCAGAAACTGAAATTGTTGTCTAATGATATGCCTGAAACTAACTGTCATGATGTTGAACCAGGAGAATATGTAATGATCAGAAATTTCTTGCGTTCAGGTTGTTTGACTGACCGGTGGGAAGGTCCGTACCACATGCTGCTGATAAGTACTACATCTTTGAAGGTGGCCGAGAGAGATACCTGGGTCCATTCGACTCACTGCAAAAAGGTCAATCAACTGGTGGAGAAACAAGTCGGAAACAAGGCTGATAGTGTGGACCTGTCACTCGCGAGCTTGTTCCTGGAGGATTGAAAAGGTCGTAGTGAGATACTTGAACCGAGAGAAATTTTGCAGGACTTGTTGTTAAAATGGACAGGCCTGCTGTGTTCATTTTCATATTCTCTTTTAGAGTGTTCACCATTCTGGTCAGTCCAGGGATATCCAGTGTCTGTGATGGGGGACCGATTGAGGAAACGGGAGCTGATGGCAGTGCCGATGGAGTGGAGACAGGAGGAGTGCAATGCAAATCAGGGGAGTGTCTTTCCAATCTTAGTACTGTTATTGTTAAAAGAGCTTTCATTCCGGATACTCGGGGAAGGTGTGGAGGGTTATCGTCTGAGGATTCCTGTATTTATGAGCTTTGTGGGTCCCTAGTTGATGAGAACTGTATCCAACGGTGCCAACCAAAATATAATCCGTACTGGGGAGGGTATCCTTTAGAGGATTATCACAGCATGGTAGGCAAAGTGTTAAATCAAACCGATTGCTGGGTGTGTTCACATGTGCCACAGGGACAGCATAATGTAGGGTTGGTGCCATTTCCGCTGAATATCACGGAAATTTTAGAACTGCAAAAAGGGAAAACATTGGATGGAAAATTCCTCTCATCCAAACCACCTCATTTCAAACTCTATCAATTCCAAGTAGAAAGATCACTTTTGTGTTTGAACATAACCAACCCCAATAAACCCGGAGGTTGGGAAGTGACGGGGAATAACCAGACGATGACCTTCTCACAAAGAGCTGATAATGAGTCCATAAACTATGATCTGCTACGCTCAATTAAATCAAGTGGGAAATATTTTAGGAACCGGTATACATTGAGTTCCACCAAAGAAATGATTGGTAAAGTACCAGATGGTTATTGTGCTAAAATAATACAACCAGAAACTTGCATATACCAGATGGAAGAGCCTGAGATAGGATTGTTTGCAAGAGAAATGTGTTTAATGATAATGATGCATACCATTCCTTATGTTCTCCCCGATAATGTATATTTTATATGTGGAAGAAAAGCGTATAAATGGCTCTCCCCGAGTTCCGATGGTGTGTGTTACCTGGGAAGAGTAGTCCCTGAAGTTATGACCCTCACACATGTTGAAATGCTGAGTATACATAAAAACACACCGTCACCATATCTTCACACTCAATATGAACACAGAGGCAAGAGAAATATGATACCTGGTGATATGCATAAAGCCGCTCAGTTAATCAGTGAGACAACTGGCTTCCAAGTTTTGGTCGCCCTGGATCCCACCAGAATTGCAAGGGGTACATAAAATTTTAGATATATCCAAGAACTTGCTAAATTAATAGATAATATCACCGAGATGTACGATGACACATTCAGGTACACAGGGAGAGAATTGCAAGCGTACAAGAAAGAACTGGTGCAACACAGGCTAGTGTTGAATTATTTAACAGCTGTTACTGGAGGGTATTGCATAACATTGGCCACTCAGTTTGGAGTAAAATGTTGCACCTATGTCACCAATGATACCAGCGACCCTAAGGAGGTGATAGACCGGAAGATGGATGAAATTCTGCAGCTAAAGTGGGAATTTCGCAAGAACCATAACGCTTCAGTGGCTGAAGTAGGGGAAAAGATGGAAGGATGGGTGTCATGGCTGAACCCAGTGAAATGGTTCTCGGGTCTAGGGGAATGGGTCCAGGAAGTGATCGCCAGCATAGGCAAATTCTTGATCCTTATACTGATTGTCATCATAGTAATTGGCATATGCGTCCGGTGTGTTCCTATTGTGTTGAAGTGTGGAAAATGTAAAAACAGAGTGAAACGAAGGAATGAAACTGTGATGGTGGTTAGAAATGATAATATGTATACCGAGGTAGATACAGAACTGCATTACAACCCTGAGCTAGGAAGTACCATCATTTAAATGTGTAATATTTAGACATGCATAGAGGATATTATTGAAATGTTATTTATAGAACACCCAGAAAATGTAAAGTCTCAAATTCCCCTTCAAGACTGCTGTTATAAGACTGGTGCATTCCAACACCTGTCACATGATCTCCCAAGATCCGCGGTGTGCGTATAATAGTAGTTTTATGTCCCCACCCAGAGACACATTATTGATGGATTAAGAACCACCTTGTGCCATCCCTTAATAACACAAAATAATATATAAATGTAAGCCTAAATTAAATCCTAATAGCAGATTGTGATAGCATGTTGTTTGCTATCAAAGGGTGGACTGTCGAAGCTGAATAATTGGCTGAGACAAGTTCAGTTTAAAATTTAATCACGACGACGCCATTTTGCGACTGGCCTCAAGACACCATCTTGTGAATGGCAGCAAGACTCCATTTTAGAAAAGAAAGCTTACACAAGCGCCATTTTTGTCAAAAATACATAGTACACAATCCACAGTGCAAAATTGCTAAAAGTAGCAATTTTGCTACTCACAACGCAAAGTTGCTAAAAAGTAGCACGAACAGCTTTTTCACAATCTTCCCCAAACACCTACCGACGGTGTTTAGCAGCCATAAAATAACTGCAACACATTAAAATCACCACAAACATATTTGAGCAGTAGCAAAGTAGTGGTGTTTTCCCTTGTATTCACATTAACACATACGCGATGTAGCAAAAAGTAGCAAATTAGTGGTGTTTTCCCTGCACTTCATGTTAAACATAGGACAACGCAAAATAGCTATTTAGACGCACAGCCAGCTTTTTAGTGATCTTTCCCAAACCCATACTGGCATGCTCACACACATACACAGAAGCCTTTCCAACTTAGTGCTGGTCGCTAAGTGCCCCACAGACCCTCAAACGCACAAAACAATTTAATGTCATTTCTCCCCGCATACACATTTAAAAGCAATGGTCCCGCAGCATGAAAGGAATGATTATTATTTGGTTTAATCGCAATGTCAGCATATGAAGAAATGAATGTTTTCTGTAACTATGGTTTAGTAAATGGCAAATGGACCGTGATTGGTGCCGTACTGATCTACTCTTTTCCCACAGCGTTCCGGTGGCATCGGTGAGGAGATCAGAACATGCGGCTATGAGATATGAATGATAGAGAGAATAACTCCTTGAAATGTTGTATGCCATGGTTTAGACTAGATTTATTATGCAGCGGGAAAGTGGACACAATCAGGCTGTTAGAGGCTGGTTTGAGTCTTTGCACTGACCTATGAATTGTACCGTAACGGAAGAAGCAAGAAGAGGAACCAATGAGAACCTGCCAACGTATTCTATTGTATTGCTTATCCCAGTACGGGTATATATGTGAGTGCTCTGAAACGAGATGCCAGTCTGCGGTGGTCCTGTTATGCTGTTTCGACGATTGTTTCATTACTGATGCCGGTATCTGGTCCCAGAGTGCACGCGTATGTATTGACTGTACCTTATGACCTAAATGTTTGTACAATTTAGTTTGCGCTCATTGTTAGATCATAGCGTGGTAACATCTGTACTTTTACATGAATAATAATCTTTAGCGCGTTGGACCGCTATTCCACTGTCTTAGAGTCTTATTAATGGTATATTTAAAACACAGCGCTAATTAGCGACACCTTATGGCTTTAGGAGGTATAGGCAGGTTTTGTCTTAGAGGTTCTAGGCAGGTGAATCTTAGAGGTTTATAGGCAGGAATGTACTAAAAAGGTTCAGTTGCACGATTCAACAAGAGCAATCTATCAGAGAAAATAATTATTTGTGCATGTGTGTGTTGGGTGATTTGTGTTGTTTTGAATGGGATGGTGGGGCCTCACGGCAGTGCAGCCATGACATTATAAAGAGATCTATTTTACCAAGTGTGACTTGATCAAAGTGAACCTCTTGCAACAACAAATTAATCTATTGTCTAACCCTCAAGGTAGACCAAAGAAAAGCCTGTTCTTATTAACATATCCCAAGCTCAATATTTACTGTAAACGAGGACCCCTGATCTTTCCACAATGCACAATCACTAATGCTTGCACACACTTAAAATTACTTAAATATCTAAAATGTTAACAATTGCCCCTTTATAGCCATGATAAATTATTTTGATCGACAACACATTTGAACTAACATAACCATTACTTTTTACTCTCATCTCACCAATTTCAGCTGCTGCCCCTGCTGGAGGGACCACTCCTCTTCATTACCTGCATGGTACTTCTTGCATGTTAATAGCACAGGCAATGGCTGAATTTACAGTGGGTTCATTATCTTCTTCAGGAACATTACCTTAAAAAAATGGCTTAAAACAGGATATAAAAGTTACTTGTTACATTTTTTTTTATTTTTGGTATTGGCTGTACTTCCACCTGTGGCCGTATAAGGCAGCAGAGGTGCACAGTGACACTACCTTGCAGTGTGGGTACGCTACTGGGCAGTGTCTTGTCACCATGCCATGTGTTCCCCTCGTGCTGCCATAAGTTTAAACAATCATTATACTTCACTCTTTTCATTAAAGATTTGACTAAACATGTGTTATCTCTAACAGTATTCAGTATCTCCGAATCAAAACTGCCAACTTTGGGATAGGGTTTTATACATTCCTTGGTCATCTTGACCCATATGTCGCAGTACACGGTTGTGTACGCACCATACTTCTCATTCATTATATACCTTGCCAAACCGGTCTGCCCATTCATAAGCAGCATCTCATCGACCATCCCTAGCGACTGCTTAGCACCCATCTGGGACAATGCTTTGCTACTTTTGACCAGTGGACAAATTAAACAAGCAGCATCCACTCACTTCCACCCACTGTGCAAAACGACTGCTAAGCGTGTTTTGTCAGTTTTGCACAATGAGGAAACAGAATCTAGCCTATACTATACTCCTGCTTTCCAGACGAATTCACAAGCTTTGTCTCTCAGCTTCCTCCCACTGTGCACAACTGACCGCTAAGTGTTTTGACGGTTTTACACAATGAGGAACAGAAAATAGCCTATGCAATTTTTCTGCCTTCCAGCACAACCCTTTATCACAATCACAGTTTTATACGCAACTATGCAGTGCGTACTCAACAGTGCAGTCCAATCGCATTGCCTATAGATACTAACTTATCAATAAGCTTTGCGATTACTATTGGGTTTGCCTGCCGGAAACCCCCTCTGGTTTTTGCCGGAAACCCCCTCTGGTTTTTGCCGAAAACAGAAATCCCTGTTTTCGCTGCCAGTATACCTGCTGTGTATACTGTACCAACTCAGTAGTAGTAAAGATACACAGATAGCGATGCTATATATTAAAAAATTTGTATTGTAAATGTAAAAGGGGTATACACATAAAAATACTCCCGGGAGTGTAGTACAATTAATAAAAATAACAATCTATAAATACACCAGACATAAAAAATATTAATTAATATGACAAATCATGCACAATGCTGTTAGGGAATAACAGTAGCATATGGTGATATAGTTGCAATCTATCAAGGGTAATGTTCCATAAGATAGCAGCTGATACTTATAACAAAATGCAACTTGAAGTACATAAAGTGCTACTTAAGGCTGGAAGTAAAAAGTCAATAATAAATACTGAGTAAGTTCCTCATAACCAGGAATAATGCAAGTGGTATAATTGGTAGAGACTCTCAAAAGTGTGTCTGTCAGTCTCTAAGCACTGATAAATAATCCAGAGTGGTGAACTATGTGCCGGCACAGTGAGGTATAGTTACCGTCAGGAAGCTCGGTGCTTAGCCTTACAGAGTGGGTGTCCTGCAGCGTGATGCTCAAACATGCAGCAGTAATACAGGGAAGATGCATACGCTATTTGCGAATAGCCTATTGCAGCGCAAAAATGACAATAAAAGAAACAGACTTTTCTCTCTTGTCCCTGGATTCTAATCAGCGCTCCTTAGATCTCCCAAAAACGGATATTCAGTTTCACAACACAGAGAACAAAACAGGTTTTACACGCAGTTCTTACCCGTATATGATGCACATCCACCCTTTGTTGAAGAATCGAAATCCGGTCGTCGCTTTGAGTAATTTCTGGTAGCGTGACCTCAAGGGCGAGCCCCAATCTATCGATTCCTACTAGTTGCTAGTCGCTATTTGGATCTGCAAGTCGCTTAAGAAAGAATTGCTTTCCAGTCCAATCTTGTGGTTCCAAAGTCCTGAATCCTGCAATCACCCAAAATGGAGAATGACTGAACACTGAGACTAACACACAGCATATATACGGTACAGGTTACAAGGATAACAAAGGGACAAGTTGGCATGTTTTCATTGGTTCTTGCATCTGGTCAATCTGGTCATTGGTCAGTTCATACGATGTCATCAGAGGTATGGCTCGGTTCTCCAACAGCTTCTTTGTGTAACTTCCCTCCAAAGAGCTAGTTTAAACTGGCTGCAAACACTGCATACTGAGAATAACATTCTAACCAATAACTCCCTATAATCCATAACTAGCGAATGCAAGATGCGAATCCTTCACCGACAGAAGCAGATGTCTGCAAATAAACAGGGATTTAGTATGATACCAAACATGACATGTCCACTGTATTCTAAACCTTAGATCTCACTTAAGTACATTTTACATCATAATTACTAACAATCAAAACCTTTAATAACTCTGGTTGTTAACTTATAGTGTGTGGGAACCATTTTATACATATGCGTTCGCATATATGCATCTGTATATTGAAATAGGAAGTGTTCGTATGTATGTATGTGAATACGCATGTGAGCATCTATGTGTACGCATGTGGATACACATACGAGCATCTCTGTGTATGCATATAAGTTTATGTGTGTGCATTATGCGCATCAGTGTATTTGTGCACATCAGATTGTGCCGACACAAAGTAGCATCGTGGTAACCCATCATCAGACCAAAGATGATTAGATCGTCAGATAATAATTACAAGCGATCATATCCAATTATTTGACTTTGACACACCTTAGTTACGGTCCTGCCCACAGGCATAGCAAGCACCTTAGGGCCATAAATCAAATTGCCTAACTTCCCTTCAATGTTCTTATCTGCAACTAACCAGTTAATTAATTTGCACCCCACAAAAAAGCCAACACAAAATAAAGAAAAATATAGGGTAGGCAACATTCAGAAGAAAGAAGATTCCTTCAGGCAAATCACAAATGATAAGTCCCACCGCTATGTCATAAGCTAGCCTCCCATTGGTACAAAATCTAACCTAACCCAATCCCTAACTACGATTAACCCCAAGTGTGCCCTGATTGTGGACTGACATGAGCCTGGATGTTTATGACACTACTCTCATATGAAATGAAATGCCCTCCATGTCATGTCTTTTCATGTATAGTTCCAGGAGATGATGGCATTGCCTGCAGGAGGAAACCAGAATCTGATTCATGCTAGATTCCATGTATGGTCACAATACACTTACAGCTACAGTATACTAATTTTATAAAATACCTAACACTTTATGTAGTGCTATACCTAAACAGTAACTTAGCCAACTTTCTACACTAACAGTACTGTTGTTATTACAGTTAATTTATTGAATGAATGAATTAACAAGCTAATAGATAACTACTATATAGAGGAAGGGTGCTAATAAGCAAACAGTGTATTTCAGTACATTAAAAAACTGCCACAAAATAATTTTTAAGCAGACCAGATGTTTATTTTTCCCCATGCATAAATGCTTTCTATTTTACTGTAAGACAGATTTAATCATAATTATACTGCAAAATCAATTATTACTTATACGCCTCCCAAACTTTCAGGCTTTCTACAGCAGAAAATATGCATACAAATGTATACAGAATAGTATAGGAATCCGTTGAGAAATATTATAATTTGGTTATTAATTTACAAATGGGACTGCACACCAGGCAATGGTGAGGAATACTGGGATACATTGTGTCCTAGCAACATTACACAATTTTTATTTTTCTGAATGCCAAGTGGCCCTAATCTCCAAAGGCATGGATTTCCATCTACTTATAATGATTCTAAGATTTTTAAGTTAAGTAGAAAAATTGTAAATGTTATTTTCATTTTAAAGTAAAACATTAATATTATGCAGTTATATGTTTTAAAATTGTAAAGTTATATGATTTAAAATAAAAGTGGTAACAATTTACTGTATAAGGTGCAAATTCAGTGTTTACAAATTGAATTAAATATCAAGTTTATCTGTATTAATCTTTAGGTCCTCAATGTTCCAGGTTTTAGGATTTATGGCAATTACTTGAAGTTAGGGAAGAAAATTTAATAACATAGTGTAGAGTAATATATTTAATTGAAACAGGAGGAAGGAAGTCCGGAGCACCAGGAATAGTGTTGCCTCCTCATCATCATCAACTATCAATTAAAAAAGAAAACATTAAGAGGACACATTTTTGATTTTTTTTCTTCACCTGGAAGTGTGCTGTTCAGTTTGAGAGACAATAGTAGGAATGATTTGATTCATTTTATAGGGATGTTCAAACTATAGAGTTCAAAAAAGTATTCACTTTCTATGCTTCAGCATTTATGGAAAGAAACAGTATAGATATTGTGTCACAAACCATGCTAGAGACCTCCGGCTGAGACCCCTGCATCTCCCCATGCGCTTATGTCATTGCACCTTGCTGAGTCTCCGGCTGCTCCTGTCAGTGGAATCCAGAGTGGGGCCTATGCCTGAAGGAAGTTTCCTGCATCCCCGCTGTTGCCTTGGTGTCCCAGCCACACTTCCATGCACTTACTGCACTTCAGTGTGTCAAACCTCCGGATCATGGGCGTGGCCATCTTGGATCAAGTCAGGTGGTCCAGATCCATCCAGGCAGTTGCAGTCTCCAGTTACTCCAGCCAATCAGCATCCGACCAGAGGTATAAAAGCCCTTCCCTGACTCTGTCTTATTGCCAGTACAATAGTGCTCTTTGCTACAGCAAGACCTTTGTTCCTGAGCTCCGCTGGTTTCTTTTCCAGTTTGCCTGCCTCAAGTTCCTGTATACTCCAGGTGGGAGTACTCCTGCTTCCAGTCCAGCGCACTCCAGCCCGGAGTCCTATTCAAAGTGCTCACCCAATCCAGCACACTCCATCCTGGAGTCCTATTCAAAGTGCTCACCCAATCCAGCACACTCCATCCCAGAGTCCTATTCAAGTGTTCTCTCCAATCCAGCATACTCCATCCTGGAGTCAGACTCAAGTTCTCTCTCCAATCCTACATACTCCATCCTGGAGCCAGACTCAAGTTCTCACTAAAATCCAGCATACTCCACTCTGGAGTCACATTCAAGTATCCCATTCTTATTCAGCAAATCTCAACCCGGACTCTATTTCAAGCTCTGATATTCCTCGTCTAATTCTATAGTTCCAAGTCTACAGTTCTTGTTGACACGTTACTTCTTGTACTCCAGAGACTTTTGTATTATAGTTTTATTCAGTATATTTTGTTGCGCATCTCTACATAGAGGACATTATTCTGCATCTCTTATTAAAGTCCTCATTCAGCTGTATGCCCAAGAATTACATTAAACCATCTAAATTCCAACTACCCACTGGTCCAGGTGTCTCTGTTCATCAACCCAGTTCGGGTTCACCAATCCCAATTACCCGAGCCGTGACAGTTTGTACTGGCCACATGGATCCGTCTGGTACACAGAGCCCTGGGCCTGGATCTGTCCAGGATCTACTGAATCGCCTGGGTAGACAGGAGTCGGCTCAAGTACAGTTGATGCAATATGTTCAGGATATATCTACTCATCTGGATAATGTTCAAGCTCTCCTCTCAGGAATATCTAGAGCGGATCTCCAGTTCAGTAATCCTACTTCTGTAACCACTCCTGCAGTGGACTCTGCTCAAGTGCTTTGTCTTCAGCTACCCCTTCCCAATAAATTTGATGGGAATCCAAAGCTCTGTTGTGGATTTTTAAATCAATGCGAGATTCATTTCGAGTTACAGGCAGCAAGCTTCCCTACTTCCAGAACTTGAGTAGCATACGTCATATTACTACTGACCGGTCAAGCCTTGGACTGGGTCTCTCCTCTCTGGGAGAAAGCTGACCTAATTCTTTCCAACTGTACTGAGTTAGTAACCACCTTCCGGAGAATCTTTGACAAACCAGGTAGAATGACCCCAGCCTCAAATGATGTGTTACGCCTCTGTCAAGGAAGCAGGACCGTTAGCCAATATGTGATTCAGTTTCACACCATAGCCTCAGAGCTGACCTGGAATGAGGAAGCCTTACTTGCAGCCTTTTGGAATGGGTTGTCAAAGAGAATAAAGGATGACCTAGCTTCCTGTGAGCTGCCTTCATCATTGGACACCTTTATTTCTTTATGTAATAAAGTCGACCTGCGTCACAGAGAGCGAGCCATGGAAAGAAGTCGGTTTGACCGCCCTAAAAGTCATTCTGCTCCTCGATTTGCTTCGCCCTCTATTTCTCCTGATGAACCTATGCAAAGTAATCATTCCCGACTTTCTGTTGAAGAACGTCAAAGGAGACGTCTAGAAAATCTTTGCCTGTACTGGGCTGCTTAGCACCACTACCTCAAGTCTTGTCCTTCCCGAGCCGGGAAAGGCCCCCCCCTAAACTATGACAGAGGGGTTAGGTTAGGAGTATCTATGGAATCGCACAAGGAAACTGATCCTACTCTCATTACCTTGTTGGAAGTGAACCAAGTCTATCTAAGTGTTCTAGCTTTGCTTGACTCAAGAGCTGCCGGGAATTTCCTCACTTCGGACTTCATTCACATACATCGCATATCCACCGAGTGGCAACCACAACCAGTGTCATTAACTGCTATAGATGATAGTCGATTTATCGGTGGGAGAATTACTCATCGCACCCAACCTTTGAAGCTAAAACTTGGGGCACTTCACGTGGAAACCGTGTCCTTGTCATTCCTAAAGCCTCTCATGAAATGATTCTGGGCCTCTCATGGCTTCAAAGACATAATCCTCATATTGATTGGACGTCCTTGCAAATTGTCTCCTGGAGTCCATTTTGTTTTCAGAACTGTCTTCCTCAAATTGTTCCTATATGAAATTCATGTGTGAAATCTCTAGAAGGTCTTCCTGAGACCTGTCAGGACTTCTGTGATGTCTTCAGTAAATAAGGAGCTGACACTCTTCCTCCACATCGTGAATGGGACTGTCCTATTGACCTGGTGCCAGGGAAAACTCTGCCACATGGACGACTCTATCCCCTCTCATTGCCAGAGACCCAAGCTATGTCCGAGTATATAGCAGAGAACTTGGAGAAAGGGTTTATTCATCCCACCAGCTTGCTTCCCAGCTTCGTAAAGAAGAAAGACGGTGGCCTTTGTCCCTGCATCGACTATTGTGGACTCAACGACATTACCATCAAGAATCATTGTCCACTTCCACTCATTACAGAACTGTTTGATAGAGTGAAAGGTGCTTCTGTGTTTACCAAACTTGACTTAAGGGGTGCGTATAGTCTGATCCGTATATGTGAATGAGATGAATGGAAGACTGCATTCAATACCAGGGATGGGCACTATGAATATCTAGTGATGCCCTTTGGCCTCAGCAATGCCCCGGCAGTCTTCAAACATTGTGTTAATGAGATGTTCCAAGACCAAGAACTCCTGGTACTTAAACTGGCACTAGAGAAATGGCATTATTTGCTTGAAGGAGCCTCGTACCCTATTTCAGTCTTCACTGACCATAAAAAATCTGCTTTACCTACAGACAGTCCAATGTTTAAATTCCAGACAGGCCAGATGGGCACTGTTTTTCTCATGATTTGATTTTAAACTTTCCTACCGTCCTGGTCCTCAGAATGCTAAGGATGATGCCTTATCTTGCTCCCTGGATTCTGAACAGGGAAATATACAAGAACCTCCTCCTCCAATTAATCTGCTACTGATCATGTCTGTAAAGTTCTGAATACCCCAATGGTGCATGCATTCCCTTGAATATACATGGAGTACACTATTGTTTATGGATGCACTGGCATTAGAACCGGTGAGGAATAACCATGGGCATTCCTGTGTGGTGTCTGGGAAGTGGCCTGAGGTTTATGCAAAAAAAGGCCTTTTCATGGGCATGTTATGGAGTGTCAAGGTGTAGTTAGTGGCTTTGGCTGCAACTGCAGAGCCAAAGCCACATAAGCCAGGCTTAGAGTTGAGAAAGAGACACTGTGTCAACCATAGGCTGGTGCAAGTGTTGAAGGTAGATCCAATGGTGCATTGATAGTGGAGTGTTTGAACCCACTGGCAGATTTTCACTGTCCATGGGCATTTGAAAGTGGTCATCTCAGGGCTTGCACTATCTGACTCATGCTAGAACACAAGGGGATGGATGAGACTAGCATTTCCATATTGCCACCACTGCAACTCTTTACCTAACAATGCTTGCTCATCCGGTACCACTAAGTGTTTGGAATAAAATAGACCAGTGGTAGGCATCTGTGGCACTCCGTATGCTGAGGATCTACACATTCCAGCATGCTGCCATAGTTTTGCTTTTAGAGAAATCTCAAACTGAGGCAGGGCATGCTGGGACATGTCATTCCATGGACAGCTAGAGAGCCACAGGTTGCATTCCTATGACCTAGGCAAACTACTGGAAAAATACAGTTGTAATTTTTTATACACATATGAAACCTCACATATAAACAATATTATAAGTAATATTAACCAGGGGGTTCATATGCCTACTAAATAACCCTATTTTAATTTAGTTAAAATATTGTCACTGAGCCACACTGTGTTAGGATCTTAGTTTGTTGTGGACCCAGGGTGGAAATAGGAGCAGACACCTGAACAGACTTAAACTGAAAAGTATTTTTTTTTTAATGGGTGATCTTGAAGACATGAACACTGATAATATAAAGTCCTGAATATAGATGGGAAGGTGATGACATGAAACTGAAGTGAAGCAAGAGTGGGTAATGTCCAGGTAGTGACCGAAATAATAAAAAGTCTTTGTAATCCGAATGGTTACTGCGAGACTGCAGACAGGATATCAGTGTACAAATTGATACTGGTGATTTGAAATTCAGAGAGGTTATGGAGTATTTGAATAACTGATGAGTAATACTGAGTTGGATCAGTGTAGAAACTGGATAGCTGTAGAAAGCTAGGTAACTGGAGGCAATGTAGGGACAGGGTTAACTGCACACTCAGGTCTTTAGGCTGGGAGAGGGTTAATTGAAGGTGCAGGCTGGTTCCAGCATGAGATTGGGAGCAGGCAGTGCAATGCAAGCTTAATGGAAGCTGGGATCCAGGCGAGCAGGAAACAGACAGGTCCCAGGTGCACAGGAACTCTCTCACTGAAACACATTGCACTGGCAACTATGGGAAGCTCTGGACTCCCTTAAGTACTCAGTGCAGGATCGTGAATGGTTGGAGAGAGCATGTGACATGCCAGGATTGGAGCAACTATGTCACATGACCAGAAGCAAGATGATGGCACTCATACCAGAACAGAATGGAAACACCACCAGGCTTACCCCAGCCAGAATGACACAGTGCCTGCGGAAAACCTCGCACAGCCAATGCCTGCTGCCAGACACCATCGCCTCTGCTGGAAGGACCACTCCACAGTGCCCTCACAGGTAATACCCATCGTACACTTACCAGGCTTCTCCGGATGGGCAGAGTGAAACTTCATGATAAGCATGGACATCTTGGGCATTAGTCCAGCAGCATTCTTATGGGCCATAACCTTTCTAATCTAGAAGATACTGTAACTGACCTCGTCGAACATGGGAATCCAAGACTTGGGATACTTCAAATTCCACACCTCTCTCAGTTTGGATATGGGGAGGAACTGGCAGGACTTTGAGGAACTTGCTAAAAATCAATGGCTTCAGCAGGTATATGTGGAAAGAATTATGTATTCTTAGGAAGGAGGGAAGTTGGAGATGGTAGGAAACTGGATTAATTATTTCAGAAATGGGAAAGGGTCCAATGAATCATGGGGCGAACTTCATTGATGGAACTCTGAGGTGCAAATTACGGGTGGAAAGCCAAATTTGATTCCCGACTTGCATTTGAGGCACTTTCCCTCGCTTCCTGTCTGCCTGAATTTTGTAATGTAGGGATGTCTTCTCCAAATCTGTGCGTACTTGCGCCCACATTGAAGCGAACTTCCGTACAGTGTTATCCACAGCCAGTACATCAAAGACAGGCAGACTCTGATATTCAAAGGTGAAGGCCATGCACAATAAAAAACGGAGTTTGATTCATGGAGGAATGATAAGAAGCAATGTACGCAAATTCAGCCCAGGGAAGATATTCGGAAAATTGTCTTGAGAGGAGGACATGAAGATTCTTAAAAAGGTCTTGAGATCCTGAATTACTCTTTCAGTAAATCGATTACTTTGTGGATGATAGGCCATAGAGAAATTCAACTACACTTGTAAAACAGAACAGAGAGCTCTCCAATACTTCGCTACAAACTGAACGCCACGATCCAAGACAATCTCAGCAGGAAGTCCATGGAGACGAAATATGTGATGAACAAAAAGATGAGCCAGATCCGATGCAAAAGGTAATTTCTTCAGCGAAACATAGTGAACCATTTTTGAAAACCCGTCTATCACAACCCTGATGGTGGTATAGCCATTAGAATTTGGCAAATCTGCTACAAAATCCATGGAGAGATGTGTCCACAGGTGAGATGTTATGGGTAGAGGTAATAGTTCACCAGCAGGAGATCGACAAGGAGACTTGTGCTGAGCACATGAAGTACAGGAAGAAATGAACTCCACTATGTCACTTTTCATTGATGGCCAGCAGTAAAACTTTTTTAGGAACTCCAGAGTTTTCCGAATGCCGGAGTGTCCTGCAAACCGTGAAGAATTAGCCCATTCTTCACGGTTTGCTGCTTCCTTAACTCCGGGGCCACAAAGGTTTTCCCGACAGGAGGTTGTAGTTTTGACTCTAGCACCGGGGTACTACATAAAATCTCAGAATTGTTATCACAGGATAGGGACCTTGACAAGGCATAAGCCTTTTTTTTTTAGAGCACCTGAGTGGAAAGTCAAAGTAAATTGAAAATGAGCAAAAAATATTGCCCAGCGGGCCAGATGAGGACTCACGCACTGGATATTTTTTAAGAAAAGAAAACTCCTATGATCAGTGAAGACAGTAAAGGGGAATTTAGTCCCTTCCAAAAGGTATCACTGAGCCACACTGTGTTAGGATCTGAGTTTGTTATGGACCCGGGGTGGAAATAGGAGCAGACACCTGAACAGACTTAAACTGAAAAGTGGGTTTGTTTAATGGGTGAACTTGAAGACATATACACTGATAATATAAAGTCCTGAATATAGATGGGGAGGTGATGACTTGAAACTGAAGTGAAGCAAGAGTGGGTAATGTCAAAAATAATAAAAAGTCTTTGTAATCAAAATGGTTACTGCAAGACTGCAGACAGGATATCAGGTTACAAATTGGTACTGGTGAGATGAAATCCAGACAGGTTATGGAGTAATTGAATAACTGATGAGTAGTACTGAGATGGATAAGTGTAGTAACTGGATAGCTGCAGAGAGCTAGGTAACTGGATGTAGTGTAGGGACAGGGTTAACTGCACACTCAGGTCTTTAGACAGGGAGAGGGTTAATAGAAGGTGCAGGGTGGTTCCAGCAGGTGACTGGAAGCAGGCAGTGCAATGCAGGCTGCTTGGAAGCTGGGAACCAGCAAGAACACAGGCAAGCAGGGAACAGACAGGCCTCAGGAGCACAGGAACTCTCTCATAGCATGCACTTTGAAACACATTGCACTTGGAACTATGGGAAGCTCTGAACTCCCTTAAGTACTCAGTGCAGGATTGTGAATGGTTGGAGAGAGCATGTGACACACCAGGATTGGAGCAACTAAGTCACATGACCAGAAGCAAGATGGCGGCACCCATACCAGAACTTAATGGAAACACCACAAGGCTTACCCCAGCCAGGATGACACAGTGCCTGCAGAACACCTCACACAGCCAATGCCTGCTGCCAGACACCAGCCCCTCTGCTGGAAGGACCATTCCACAGCACCCTCACAGGTAATATCCATCGTTCCCTATGCCAGGAAACTCTGGTCATGACACACTGTTTACTCCTTTATCCTGCCAGGGACTGAGTTTGATCCCCTGCTGCTTTTGGCCGGAACACAAAATAACAAGGTCCGTGAAGATTTGAAGATCTAACCACTTGCAAACCAACAGAAATATTGACTCTAGACAGTGGTGTCCTAAACAGAAAAGTTCTCTTGGAAAAAAGTCCCTTTTTAACCAGGATTAATTTCCAGTGTGCTGTGGCTTCAGGAGAGCAATGTTTAAATTTTCATTTTCCTGGGTGGCTGTTTATGGAGAGACTATCAGCACACCTCCCCTCATATGTATGCAGCAGCAGGCACCCTGGGAATATTGGTAGTCTGTGGGAACTTGGCAGATCTAAGAGTGGAAACCACTAGACAGAACAAAGGGCTGTCCCAAGTTACCCTTATTAGCTCTTCTCATTTATTGAGTTGATAGCCTAGGGCTTTAATGCCCAGGGCTATTGAATTACAGGCTTTTTTTCTGGCCCATTATCAGACATTAACACATAGATTACAGGAAAAGGTCCGATATCAAGTATATCTTTTTAGGTATACTCAGACCCAAAAAGAAATACACACTAAGTGCATTGCTGTGGGGTGAGTTCAAGGCTAATTTGATAGCCCCGGGGATCAATAAGCCTGTGGTAAATTACCATGGCTAATTGAATACCCCCTTAGTGTTTTCTGAGATGAATAGACTTGAGCTGACTAACACTGTTGACATACCATGACTGACCACAACCAGAAGAAATCCAGGAAAGTCTTTAGCCAGTGTTCATGCTACCTCTCAGGGTGGCTCCAGTTGAATGATCTGCATTTTTGATTGTTGGTATGCAGGAATACTTACCTCCTGGGACAGGTCTTCTGATAAGACCTGTCCCATTGATAAGAAAACTTCTGCGTTTATGACCCAGGAATCCTATTGCATATTCCAACTATCAAACTGTGCATTGGCAAGCTGTGGGATACCACTCCAGGGCTTCTTGTGAAAAGAAACCCTTAGGCTTCCATAGATGGCTTCTACAGAGATGGTATTGCCTATAAGATACAAGCTCCAGAGCTTGCTGCATATGGGGAAATTGAAGCCCCTAGAATTATATGGGGAGTGCTGTGCCATGGGTCTGCAGCGGATATCTCCAAAATAATTTTTAATACTCCTAATGTATTAAAAATGATTTTGGAGATATCCATAGGTATCCATAGATATACCTGTACACCTCTGAAAAATTGCTGTTGTCAAAGGTTTACAGCAGTTTTCACATTGATAGATTTCATCCTTAAACTTTAATTCAACTGTAGAATTAAATACACAGTTCCCTTCGGCGCTGAAGAGAGGCTATTACAATAATCAATGGGTTAAAATAGCCAGCAGCTGTTATTAGAGGGTTGCCATCATCTATTACCAAAGAAAGCACAAAGAAAAAACATACAACAGCGCTTAGCTTACAATTGCATATAGACTGTAATACCACAGATTTATATATCAATAAATCAATCACAATTTATTACATACACATAGACAAACATATATATAAAAAAATATATTTTTACATAAAAAATATATATAATTGTACAATGGTACCCGTTAATTATATCTCAGTGCAAATAGTACACATATATAATTTGCTTCAATTGCAAAGGAAAAGATGTTAATCATTGGTTGAGTAGCTGCACAAACTTCAAGTGTCCCGAATAGTTACAAATTATTTGAGCTCAATTATTCCCAAAAAGGAAAACCAATTAGGCAGACTTAGCAGAGTTTTGTGACACTGGCAGTCTTAGATATCAATTTATATATATATAAAATTGATGGCATTGCACTCACCCGCTGTATTATCTTATCTTGGGCACCTAATGGTGATTACTTTTTTGTGGTTATAATATATCCAAAGGTTCACGGCTGCTACATGTAGGCAGTGTCCGGACAACAAGTGCACATGATACACACCGGCCGGCTGTGTTCACGGCAAACTGAACTGCCGCATCGATTTCCAGTAAGTATCAAGGGAAGTCAAATTCTGGAGAGAGGATTGGAGGAAACTCTCAGCAGCGGGGATTGTATACACTTGTCCTCCACATGATGCTTAGGATCGCTGAAAGCCGTTCCCAGAGTGTAGCAGCTGGAGGGTAAATGAGCTCGAGGAATAAAAAATGTTCGTAGCCAAGCTCAAACCTTATCACAAGGTGCCACTGCAATTTAATTCAACTGTATTCACATCCTTCTTTGGCCACATGGTATGAAAACCTTGCATATCAAAAAACAATGGAAAGGAAAAGTCCTAGTTTGTCAGCTATCATCAGGTTGGTTATGTATAGTTTCTATTTCTTAAAATTTTCAACATAAAGTTATTAGTATGTATTACTGTTTTTCTTCATGTCCATAGCACAAGTGGTGTTGCCTGTTACAGGATTTGTGCTAAAAAAATATTTTTTTACACAGCATTTTTCTCACAAGACATGCCAATTATCTTTACCACTCAACTGCAATTTATATGGTGGTGTTTGTTCAACTTTCTAAGTGTCTTTGATATTGCTTCTAAAAGATGAGTTATTGGTGAAGTGGTCCTTACTGACAGCAGAGACATTTTATGGGATTGTATAGGAACCAGCACTGGTGCCGACAGACATAGCGATGTGCTCACGATCAGCCGATGCACACGATCTGCACACAATCTGCACACAATTTGGTGTCCAATCTTCATACGATCTCTCCTGCATCCAGACTTTTTACTGTGCATAGTGTCCTAGATTGTCAGATCTGCCCTACTGCATGGCAGATCTGACGATGCGATGTGCGACCAGCGGGGACACGCATCGCATCATGATCGTGAGTGGGGACTCACGATGTATTCAGGATTTGGCCATATTTTACATGATCTGTCATTCCAATGTGTCGGAATCGGCCAGATCGGGTAAATTATTGCTATGTGTGTGGGCAGCTTTATTTAGAGTAAAATAATTATACTTAATAAATATGAGAAACGGATGTATAAACACTATAACAACATATTTATTATGTTATTAAAAACAATTACATAAATTCAAAAAAACATAAAGGGATCTTCAATATACAATCCAATTATATAAATAAACTGCTAGGATGACTTCTGAATGAAGTTGTATTATCTGATAATTAGGACTTGTTTTCAGGACAGTTATTTAGTTAAGTACAGAAAAATTTACCAAGTGGATAGTATGTGGATGGAAACAGTCCCATTAGCGAAAGTCCACTTGTAGCTGTGTATTTGTAAATCCAGGTGGAACTGTGGTGTCCACAGGTAACAGTAAGTCCACAGAATATATATCAGCAGTGATAACCAAAGTAATGCAGTAAAAGTAAGGTAAAACCGCTTAACACATTTCGCTGGAACAAGCCCCTCCAGCTTCTTCAGAAGCATTTTATGGGAATCATTGTAAGGGATGCTGGTGGCATTGGGATTTTGATGTAATGTCTAGAAGATATTACTAAGAATATATTGTTGTGCCATTTAGAAAAACTCATTGAGACAATACTGTTGTTAGGAAAAATGTTCTTTAACTCAATTATACATATTGTACTGCTCCATACTGTGTTTAACAAAACTTGGCAAATTTGAAATGACATTTTTTAGGTTGAGCACCTCTTTCATCCATATTTTCTCTTAACACTGAATTTGTACCACACCACCATTTACTGGTGTTGTGGATATCTTGTCACTGACTGGAGATCTTTGTATCAAAATGTCTTGTGATAAATAATGAAAATATGGTAGTGGATCACATTGAAGAGCTCAAGTACTTTGCTTTCCAAGTCATAAATAACATATATGCTATTTATTATATGGTATGTTGAAAGGGGTGAAGGGAGGTCCTGCTATAGACAGTATGTGTAAAGCTATAGTATGTGTGTTAGCAATAACTACAAGTTAGGTGTTAGTCTTTTCAGTATATGTGTGTTGACAGTGCATCCCAAGGTATACTGTGGTCAAAGTACACAGGGGGATTCCCACAAGAGTGCAGGGGAAAAGGAAAACCTTTTTTGGGAGCACTCTTCAATGTAAATGATATAGAAAATGATGGTTATAAAATCTAACTATTAATGGAGATACAATAAAAAGGTTAGTTTGCTAAATGTAGCAAAGAGCAAAATGAGAGTAGCTCTTAAGCTGACCTGGATATATCCTTTTTAGTATAGAACATGTAATGAAGTCTAAAATTAATTAAGGCAAATTACCTGTGCTAAAATGCTTGTGTTCTAAACAGACACATCAATACAGTAAAATGTGTTATTACAAAATTGAAAAGTTACATATATTGAACCAGGGAGGATACAGTTTAAACATATATATATCCCAATGCTTCAGCACCTGATATACAGTACTACAGTCAAGCTGAAAGTATGGTATTCAAACACTGTCGCAATACCTGATCGCAGGTCTGAGATTGTGTCAGCAAAACATGTCAGCAAACAATGTACCATATGCACAGTAATATATAGTTTGAATCTCAATACAATGTTGATCCTGACCAAGCACTGGAGTTTTTACATTAATGTTGTACCTTAAAAAAACACATTTACTTAAATATCTATTGTATATGAGGTTCTGCACATCCCAAAGCTTACTATTATGTGCTACTTTTTACACTCGATGTCGACTTCAATGTCAGCCATTGCAGTCACAATATCTTCAAAATCTTTCTCATAAAGTATAACAATTGTTGTACATCTAATACTCCTAGTGACTTCATCACATGTACAGCTATGTACCACTTCTATAAAGATGCTTTGCATACTGTCAAACAAACATACTTCCAATATCTCATCTCTACTCAGGCTCCTAACCCAAAATGCCTCTTTAATACATTGAAAACTCTTCTAACCCCTTTCACACCAACCAACCAACCAACTACCTTGAGTACTTTAGCTTCCTACGTCAATGACAAGATTAAAGATCTAACATGAAATGGTATCCTCCATCAGCCAGCAACCTACTCAGTTTCTTCCCTTATCCTCCTGGTACCCTCACAAATCAGTTGATTCCTGTCTCCTGTTATAATCCTAACCCTACGAAAAATCTGTAAACTAATTCTCTCTACATCTATCACTATTGAAATATGCATTTATTATTCCTATTCTGAAAAACCAAATTATAACCAAACTCTCTATCAAATTACCTTCCCTACCCCTCCAAGCTTCTTGAGAAGTTTGCTTACACTTGCCTCACACACTTTCTTATCTCACACAATCTAATGGACCCACTCCAGACTGGCTTTCATATACAACAATCCACAAAGATTTCACTGACTAAAGTGAACAATGATTTGATCACTGCTACTGTAAATCTAAAGGCCACTATTCACTTCCATTTATCAAGGAACTCTCTGCTGCATATGACACCATGTTGACCACTGTGTTCCTATACAAACATTGAAATCCTTAAGTCTTCAGGACACTGTCCTCTCCTGGTTTACATCCTGTTCATCAAATAGTCTTTTCAAAGTAAATTTCTCAGGGCTCTATTCATTATCAATTAATTTCTACAAAAGCAGGTGAAAATTTTCATCTACATTTGGAGAAATTAAATTTTGTGGCCATTCATCATCAAGGTAATATCACACATCACCTGCTTACCTTTATCTTCCGATGTGGACCGTGGACCTGAATTCATCAAGCTTGATTGTGGGAGCATTCGCCATCTTCAGATGGCGTTTGCTCCCGCACACCCGATACTTCCCTATGCTAATGCATGCAACCAATATCTCTGAAGTTCTATTACCATATAGTTTTCATATATTGTTGAAAGTATAATTCAGTGTGCTGAGGAACAATAGGGGGTTAAACCCCCCTCCCTTTTCTACTTGGTATGACCCCTCCCTTTCATGCACCTGAAAAGTACTACCAGATTGATTGAGCAGCTGCAATTTTTTTGCTGTTGGTGCAATCGCCATCTTCAGATGGCGTTTGCTCCCACACACCTAATACTTCCCTATGGGAAGGAGTCCCGGGATGCAAAAATAGATCCTTTAGGATCTCTCTACCCCTGTACGGGTCCTTCTGCTGGAGGCTTGGACTTTGTGCGCCTGCATGCACCCTTGTTCATGCTGGTGCACTAGCACTGCTGATTCAGACTTGGCAGTGCTAAGTTTCATTGCTTCAAAGGGGCAGTGAAGCCACTTCAGGGAGACAGCATCATTTTCGGATCAGCTGTATCTGTTCCGGAGCAATGATGATTGCTCCAGCACTTGCCATGAGTTAGAGTGTTAATTATTGGGGTTCACCCCTTTAGGGTCTACTTTATTTCTGCTTCATTTATCTGTTGAGTATCACAAGGCTTAATACTCTGTTCTTCTCTATCTACAACACTTGACTTGGAACAGTAATAAGTACCTTCAGATTTCAGTATCATCTTGAATGATACCCAAATTTACTTATCTCTTTCAAATTTCTCAACATCCGTGTTGGCCCGAGTTACTGAGTTTCTTTTTGAAATTGCACTTGGATGTTTTCTCAACACCTACAACTTAATCTTTCAAACTCAAAGTTTATTATATTCTCACCAGCCAACATAACTTACTGACATCTCTGTTAACTGCAATAATACACCCTACCCCTGAAACTTGCTGCTATCATGTTATCCTTGCTTCAGAACTGTCCTTTGCTGCCTCAATTAAGGGCCTGATTCTGAGTTGGATGCAATTGTTTATGCAGACGTTAGTAGCTATTATCAGCATAATTTGCATACGCCATAGCGAGAGACTGTCTTCGACGTATGCTCCAAACAGTGACAGCGCTTATTTGTAGACATTTCACTTGTCTCTCATGTGGACACTGTAGAGTATGATGAGGCATAACATAGGTGTGACCTGGGCATGTGTTTATTAAGCACAAGCAAGAAGTCGGGACTGTCTGTGTGTCATGGACAGAACATACTATAAGCGACTGCATGGAAGACAGCCGTCATGCAGCCATGCTCACACTGTCTCATCCTGGCATTTTAGGAGAATCACTGCACCTAGATGAGGGCTGGTTCATTTACTGATCCTAATAATGACAGATTATATGCTCCTTTGAAAATCGTTGCACAGAGCTAATGATATTTGTGTCAGGTGAGCATATTAATCATGCTATTAGCTCAATTACTGTATATGTTCGGCTGTCAGAATGCATTTGTAACAGAGCTCATTTCACTACATTTAATATGAAGCAACATGTTTCAAAACATTGTGGGGACATTTATTACTTACAGTACGGTAAACTACTTTACTGTGTATTTTTCTGATAAACTATGCATTCTATGACATGCAGCTACCATACACATCTTCATCCATTCAGGTGTCAGTATATTACTTTTAATTATTTCATAGTCTGTATAACTCCATTTTATTAAAAAAAAATACTTTCAAAATTTCATTATGGGTTCACTTAATCTAATTAGGAATACACTTTTTAATATGAAAATGCTTTTCTGTGTACACATCTGATTGTTATTTTGTTTTTTTATTTCCAATTTATTTAGGCAATTGTTTTAGAATGTCATTTTGTATAATGGTTTGGTCACATAGTTCCGAAAAGCTACACTTGAGTGGACATAATAAATACGACATACACATGACTAAATGTTTTACATGTATATTTAAAAAAAATATACATTCACAAGTTTTTGTTTTTTTTAACACCGCAGACACACCTTTAGTTATATGATTTGGTCTTCACCATCTTGCTATGCTTAACTTCAACATAACACTACCTTTAACCTCTATGTAAAAAGAACAGTAATGTGCAAGATATATGTAATGTTGCCATTGTACTCGTACAAATTATTTATGTGAAAAATAAATATGCATTTTTTACATTCACAAATAAAAGTAGAAAGAACATGATTTCTTTTTTTCAAACAAAAAATATATTTTTTAACAAATTCACCATGTTCATCAAGCACCCACTCCTAATGCAGCAAATCCACTAACCAGCTCTATGATGATACACAGAGAACATGGAGACAGCAGGACCAATCTGCTCCATCAACTCCATGGTCAAGTCGAGCCCCAAAGAAAAAGACACATTTCACTATCAAGAAGATGTAGAAATTTCTGACACAATAAAAACAGGCAATTATGGACTTCAGCTAAATTCAGGATTTGGGAAAAGATCACTACAGAAGTTATTTTCTCCTTATATGCTTAGGGGAAGCATGAGGAGGTTGAAAGACCGACTGAAGCCTAGAACACCTACTAGTCACCTACTATTCTGGCTAGGTTTGGGGGACTGCTGGCAAGAGGTGTAAATCCTGATGCAGGTGGTGTTGCTGATTGCAGCCAATGGTAACGCATCTCAGCTGCAATCTTCTTCAATCATTGTGCAAGAAGAGCAGAAAACACACAGATGAAGGTGGTGATAGCAAGTGTAGACCTATCCTGTGTTCCATTCAAGCTTACAAAGCCTGTTCTATGCCAGAGAGCAGTCATAAATTGTGCATGGTGTCTTTCTTCAGCTCTTAGACAAAGACCCCATACTAGCTCATTAGTTCTCTCATCAGTTGTCCTATACCCACAGGCAAGACAAGTGAAAGCAGAAACAAAAAGCTAAAGACAAGAACCAATGTTCACTGTTGTTTCAAGGGTTTACTGCATAGATACAGACGATCTCTCACATTGTCTGCTCTACCTTAGGCAAGAGTAGGAGTGGCAGAATCTATCATACACAGTTTCTTACATCCTCAACTTTTTCTATACCACTCATCTGATCTATACCACTTTTCTATACCACTCAGGTTTAGCCCGACTACCAATGCTATTTATGACTTTTATATTATTACATATTGGGACTTGATTTGCTGTATCTGACCCTTAGTGCCTTTTAAATTATATGTAATTTGTGTTTTATTTTTGTTACAGTCTTGTCATATTTCGCCGTTCACAGGGACTAAGATTTTACTTATTTTATTATCTTAGGGCCTGATTCACCAGGGATCGCAATGCTGCATATGCATGCAGTTCAACTGTGATATCAAGCTAATCCACTTTGATCTCAATGCAAATCAGCACAACATATGGATGCCCACTTACACACATACGTAAACCTTAGCAGAATAGTGGAACCATTGGTACAATTCAGTACCATTGCAGCCTCACACACACTTGCACAAGCCCTGACCTTACTCAGAAATTGCTAAATCGCAGTGGATAAGTTATGCACGCCCCAGTAATGGCATGCAAATGCACTGGCATGCCTGCGTTCGGCCAACAAACCCCCCATTTTGAATCCTGCACTATTAATTTTTTCATTTATATTTTTCAACATGTTGGGTATGACAATCAAATTAAAATATAACAAGACTTACCGCTTCTTAACTTCTGTTACTGTTCTAGTAATGAGGTCTCTTTACTGACTTCAGTAGTGATATCTTCCCAAATCCGGAGTCGTGTTGAAGCCGACAATTGCCTATTCATATAATATATTCTCTCCATCACAAGTTTTTATAAGTATGTCTAGCTCATTGACAGTGAAGTGTGGCTGTCTCTTTTTTACAGGGGCCCTTGTGGTCATGGAGTTGATGCGACTTGGTCTTGCAATCTCATGAGTAGTCTTTGTGGCCTTCAAATACCTAGTTACGACACTGTCTCTGTCTATTTGGGTATAACTATGTGTGCTGAGACTTGATAAATCTGTTATTAAGCTATCCACATAAGACTCCATCTTATCCATGACTGATGGATGTGTCTTGATTTGCCTCTCCTGAGATCTCAGTAATGCAGGGGACTGACATACACTAATGAACTTGGGCTGGTGATTAATTACAGAAGATTAGTTCCGATCTATCACTTGGAAGTCCTTTCACCGAGACTTCCTGCACTGATCCGTGGACAGATACTTTGGGAGTGACCAGAACAGTGGATTCTAACTTTCATCCCAGGATCAGTAGTTTTCTACTTAACTTGGTCTGCACTTGTTTGGGAAACTCCTGTGTCTGTCTAGGGATTCAGGTATGGAAATCTGTGTATCTCAGATTCTTATTTTTGTTTTTTTGTTTTTTGTTTTGGGTTTTTTTTTATGAAATGACATGTCCAATGAATCTTTAAACATGTATACAAATTATAATCCTTATAGATTTGAATATGAACAAATGTGTTATTGTGTTTAACAGTCTGATAATTTGTTTCCCTGATCAGCATAAGTATTGTCCCTTGATACATCTTGTAATCTTTTTACTTCCAGAGTGAATAGACATAGAAGTACATTTTGTTTGTTGGTAGGTTGCCATATTGGTGGAGATTATATCCAGACTAGGAACATTTTGGGATTTGTTTGTAACAACTTTGCCAATCAAGTACATCCCAAAGGTACGGTCATAGTGTGCCCAGAACTACTAAGGAGACCCACTTTAGTAATAGAAAGGATATAAAGAATCCATGTATGGCTTCTTCCTCCAAGTAGGAGCTGCCTAAGAGAACAGGGTTTAGTAAGCCCACCGAGCATATAGGGTTTATTAAGCCCACCATACAGGGTTTAGTAAGCCCACCATATATGGTTTTGTAGGACCCACCAATATGGGTAATGTGGACAGCAAAAATCTGTTCAGCTGTCAGACCCCCATGGATATTATATGTATAGTGTAAGGTCCTGGGGCGACAGAAGGCATGGAAATGGCACACTTAATCTGATTAAAATTACAACAAATACATAAGTTACATGGCTCCTGCATAAAGAGTAACAAAGTCCCTGATATGTTATGGGCACAGGGTAAAATAGATATAAGGCTGCTGCCCATTTAAACCAAACTTAAAGCTATTTAAATCAAACTTAAAGCTAACATGTGTGGCCAGTTAAACAATACCCTTTCAGATCAGATCAAGTGACCAAATAGGTAGAAAGTTACAGGTTTGATACACTAACGGTACCTAATCCACACACCTTGTTGAATGGCATACCACCCACCTCACAGTGTTTTACTGTCTTTAGTCCCTAACAAAAGAAGCAGTATGTTTAGTCTAACTGCCACAAGGGTGTGTTGCAAGTCTTAATGTTGAAAGGATTGGCTGTTTGCCAGTGCAATCATAATCGTTATATGATATGTGGATGATTTTGTGTTGATTCAGAGCAAAATTGTTTGCATGAAACAATAGTAGTACTGAATATTATGCACAAACAAAACAAAATTATAAAGTATTTAAAGATAAATTGTAACTTTTGTATAATGCAAATAAGGGATTGATACAACAGAATCCCCTTACATTAACATATGAATAAATTGAAGTTTATCATGTTGAAAAACAAGATATTATTAATGTATCAGCATTGGTTTTACCTGATTATAGTAAGCTGTTTATACTGTCAGTCATGAGTCTAACTCACATGCTTAGGGGGTCATTGAACAATCACATGGAAACTCTTGTCACCTAGACACTGTTAAGTGCTGACATAGTGTTAGGACACCCCTTAACTCTTATAGTATCACATGAAGCTATAAAATCTAAAGCTTAAAGAAAGCATTTATCTGTTGTTAAGATTACAAAATACGAAGTAGCTTTGTTGTACAAGTAATGTCACTCTTAAAGGTACAATGTTGAAACCCTGCATCATTATTACTTTTGCAGGTTTCAAAAGATGGGAGAGTATAGTGATAATATACAAGTAAATAGTGATAGTATCAAGGAGGACTCTGAAAATATACAAACTAATTCTTTTCCTGATCGTGATTGTGTTGAATTAATGAGGCAGGAATCATTGTCCTTATTTAACATTTCAAATGTTTCTTTTGAAGATGGAGTTCCATACACAAGATATGTTGGCTACGTCGGAGCACTGTCTACTGCATTCTAGCTATCCCAAAGGCTTGTAGTGATAAAAATGAGAGTACACTTGAGAGAATACACCTGAAGCTGAACACAATAGACTGGTAGACCAGGCCGCACGTGCTGCTGCCATAAGTCACTACTCCCAAGGGCAACCCACTTATGTGGTAGATCCCGCCCCCAAGATTGACTTAAGTACCCTCACAAAGCTCCAGGTGCAAGCTCAAGAGGCTGAGAAAAGCAAAGCTAGGAGCTAAAGATAAATGGTGAGTGGGGGGAAGGTCAACGTTTAAGTCTACCAAAAACACTTTACACAGTTATGGCCCAAATAATATATGGTGAGGTGCACTTGGGGAAGGATACAATGGTGGCTATCACCAACCGTGATTGAAACAAGGTGTCTAATATGTGCATTGAATTATCTTAGTAAGACTGTCCCAACCCCTTTGAAAAGTACTCCCCAGACTCTGTGTTAATTACAAAGGATACAAATTGATTTTATTCCACTGCCCAAATGTTCTGAATGTGATATCCTCTTTTAAGATAATTAAGAAAATTATTTTCTCCAGTGTGTTAAGAAAATCATGATTAAGGTCAACTGCAGATTTAGGACCGTATTCAATTTGAGGCGTTAAGTCCGGATTCGCGGTAATTTACCGCTGATGACATCATTATTGCCTGTTTTAGTTTTCCTCCGTATTCAGGCCCTGATTCAGAGCCAGACGCTCTGACAGAGCATTCGCTCTGAATCAGGGCCATCCTTCCTGATTTTAGAGCGGCCTCCTGGTCGCCCGCATAGCTGTGGGTGACCACCCACAGCTATAGCGAGCGGCCAAAAAGATGGTCGTGATGGTCAAGACCATTGCGACCATCAGGCTTGCGATGAGACCCTTGTGGTAGGGTCTCATCTGCCGCAAACCCTGGAGTGCTTTTGGCTCTGATAGACTTGTGATGTCAATGGGGTCGGCCCCAGATGGTAGGCGTTCCCATGGGAATGCCTCCATCTGGCCAGCCACGCCCCCGGCACACCCACCAAAGGGGGCGTGCTGTCACTCACCATCGACTGCACGCCCCCTTTGTAGCGAGACCCATAGCGATGGCTTGCCCGTCGCTATCTGGGTCTCGTGCATGTGCACGACGGAGCCGGGTCCATCGTGTGCATGTGCACTGGCCCAACATTGACCCGCTTGTGAGCACTCAGCGCTCGCGAGCGGGTCTGAATCAGGCCCACAATTTGAAAGACTTTCTGCCTAGGCGTTAAGTCAATGCAATGTAATAGGCATTAAAGTATCGCCTATGAATGGCAGGCGTTAAAAAGTGCAGAATTGGGGTTTTAGGGTTCAACATTTCGGGAACCCCCTGCAGCCTTCAGACAGTCCCCCAAAGGGAATCTGTGTAAAAAAAAAAATTAAGGGCACCCCAAAATGGACTTTGAAAAAGGGGGATAAAAAAAAGTTGGGGGACAAAGTTACAAAATAGTGAACTTGACTCTGGGGGGGTCCCTAAGTATGCACCAAGTGTTTTTATCATTGCAGCTGATTGCAGCAGGAGGTATTTCATGTTTTTTTCAACTCACTTTAGTGAGTTTAAAATATGCTGACCCCCATTTTCAAGTACCCCAAACCTGATGGGCATAGTTATTTTCCCCCAAAAAATCTTCTAAATGCTCTTCTGCAGCACTTTCTTCAAAGCCGCATTTATTCACCTGCCGCATTTATTCACCCCAACTTCCTTCAGTAGTTAAAAATGGGGGTACCCATAGTGATCCCCTATGTCTACACATCTTTAGGGGGTCCCTAGAATATTTCCCAAAAATTCCCATTTTTTTAACCTGTAAAAAAATAGTAATAATTTACAAAAAAAATGACATAAGGTCCCCCCCAAAAGCCAAACCAGCCCCAGGCTTGCCAGCCAGTGGTGGTTTCTAAAAATACGGGGAACAAAATGTGTAGGGTTCCACCGTATTTTAGAAACCAACACCAGGCTGCAGGGACTAGTGCTGGTTTTAAATATAGGGGGCAAAAACGACTTGGAGTACCTCCTATATTTAAGACCAGCACCAGACCCAACTGACTGGGGTGTAATGCCACAGCCCGGAGACCCAATCATCGGGGCTCCAGGTCCAAAGCATTACACCCCAAGTCAGCACAAGCCGGTGATCTTGGGGGAGTCGGGGACCCCCCCAAAAAGGGTCCCCCCTCTCCCGAGCACCACAGGCTTACGCTAAAGCCTGGGGCTCATCCCCATACCCCTGGAGCGGTGGGTATGGGGGTAATAGGGGGGCCAAATAATGTAACACTATAGTACTTTACAGTGGAACTACAAGTGCCAGCATGCCTGCCATTTTGCACTTGTGGAACTACAAGTGCCAGCAGACATGCGGCACCTGTAATTTCACTGTAAAATAAATAGTTTAAAAAAATACAAAACACACACACCGTGTCCAGTATGTTTATTACACACACCTACCTATTCACACATACTTACCTATACCAGATGTTCGGTCCCCTTGTCAACGTAGAATATCCAAAAAACATGGCCCTGCAAAGAAAAAATCATACTCACCTCTATCCTGGCGCTGGTCTCCGCAGTAATCCACATACTTGGCAAAAAAAACAAAACAAATACACGACCCACGAACGAGCTATGAATATGTGTGTTCCCACGTATACTCATAGCTCCTGAATGCCAGCTGACGGCACATCCATGGAGCTGGGTACCATGGACACGTGAAGAAAATTAAGGAATTGAAAGAGCAGTCTAGGAAAACACATGGTAATCCAGAGTATGATCTTGATGATAAAGAATGGTTTTCCTAATTAAACCCAGCTAAATGGTTTAATGAATTCAATAGATGGATATAAGGAATTCTTTCAATTATTGATATAGGTTTAGCTTTGTTTGTAATCTTTTAGTTTGCTATAAAATTTGCTATTTTTCTGATTAAGAAGTTACTTACACTTGACTGTTGTTTCTCCAAGGAAAATACACTAAAGGCCTCGATGATGATTCAAGTCTATGATAACATCTATGCCTAAGACAACATTCCAAGTTGTACCATTTGTTATGAATTAAAGATGGGAAATTATAAATCTGTTATTAAGCTAGCCACATAAGACTCCATCTTGTCACAAGATGGTGTGTGCCTTTAAATATTCATAGCTTTAAATGTGAAATATTACAAAGACTGATTTCTGCTGAGCTATGAGCTAAAGAACCTTGAATGTATAAACATGAAGATAGTGTTATGAATAAAGCTGGCCACAATTCTAAAGATTATCTGTCCAACCAGCCAACTGACCAACCGTCCAACTTGTCTGTCCAACTAAAACGCTTCTCCACACATCTAACCAACTTTTCATCCAACCAGGCAACCTGCCAACTTTTTCAACAGACCAGCCAACTTCTGTCCAACTTGTGATGTCACAGAAGTAGGCGGATACTGCCTGCCTACTTCTGCATGTTTTGAATAAATATATTGAACACACACACAAATATATATATATATATATATACATACACACACACACATATGTCTGTGCGTGTTTAACTATATATATATATACACACACACACACACACATAAAATATATATATGTGTGACATTGGACAGTGCCGAAAGAGGGAAGGAGAGTTGGGATGGATCGGCGGGTACGGAGCCGTGATGGTCGGGGGGAGGGTGGCCGGATGCAGTAAAAGTCAGATGGTCATAAAATATATAGGGGCCTATTTATCATTCAATATTTGCGCTGTACCATTTTCGGGGGATAGCCGCAAATATTAAGTATTCTTTGATATCTGTTGCTATCCCTCCATTTCCATCGGCAACGCAACCCCCATTAGTTTCTATAGGAGATGCTATGCTGACAGATTTATTAAGTTCCAGAATGCAAAACATTCCGAAACCTTGATGCGCACAGCATGAGCCTTCTAAAGATGGTGTAAGCCACTGTAGCCTATGGGCTACACATTGCAAATCTGTCTGGAAGAGGGTTCCATAGGAAACATCCCTTGGCAATGGCCGCAGCGCATGCATGATTTACACACATGCGCAGGATCCACGCACAGGAGTGAAGTGACTGCTGTCTCTGCAGGTGGAACTTCATACATCCAGGCAGTATGATCACATCCTGCAATGCGATCATGGGCGCTAGCTAATATAGTGCCCAGATTGCATTACAAATGCGATCATTACTAAATGGGCCACACACACACATATTATATATATATATATATACACACACATAGGGTTATAATTATGAGACCGGCGGTCTCAATTCCAGCTGCGGAATCCCGGCAGGAGATTTAACATTGGCGGCGAAATTCCGATGCCTATGTTAATCCCAAAGCCGGACCGTTCGCCCTACTGCCGGCTAAGTACAATAATTAGCCCGGGGATGGGGGGTTAGGTTTAGGAAACACTGGGGGGACTTAAGGCGATGTGGTCACGATCCGATATCATGTCCGATTTCCCTTGAACTTTCCCCGGCACTCCAGGACATTATGTGCAGCAAAAGTTGCATGATGTGTCACAAGATCTATCGTGCATGATCTAAAGATTTGTTGATCTTTAGATCGTGCAGGATAGCAAACAGATGCTTACATGGATCAGGGATATCTGTGATGCATGTATCTGCCTGTAAAAAAATAAAACACAGATGCTTGGACGGGAACGGTGAGACCCGTCTGTGCTGCTGTTTAAAAAAATGAAGACCTGTGTAAAAAAAAAATGGCGTGACCCCTTTCCTCAAAAGAGCAACCAGCCCCCGGGCTTTAGTGACCCAGTGCTGGTTGCACAAAATATGGTGGACAAATGATGTAGGGGTCCCCCGTATTCTGTGCAACCAGCACTGGGCTCTGATCCAGTCCTGGTTCTGGAAATACAGGGGGAAAAATGAGTAGGGTCCCCTTGTATTATTTAGAACCAGCACCGGACTTTTTCTAGCGGGGGGCTAATGCCACAGCCAGTGGAGCCCTTTCACCGGGCCACCCAGCCGAAGCATTAAGCCTGACCGCTAGTCAGCCCAGGCCATGGATCCCTGGGGAGCTGGGGACCCCCCCAATAAAGGGGTCCCCCTCTCCAGGGCAACCCAGGCACAGGCTGATAGCCTGGGGCTATCCCCAGCACCCCTGGGTGGTGGGTGCCGGGTTGATTGTGTATAGTGTATGTAAAACATAGATGAACTAATATTGTCTTTTGCTGTGGAATTGCAGGTCCCAGCAAGCCTCCTCTGCATTCTGGTACTTGGAGAACCACAAGTACCAGCATTCGGATCATTACAGGCCCCGCTCGTACCTGTAGTTCCACTGCAAAAGCAATATTAAAATAAACACAGAACACACACACAGTAGAAAGTATGAGTTTATTAAACATACATGCACTCACATGTACACACACATGTACTCATACTCACCTATGTATCCCTATAGCATCGGTCCACTTGTCCAGTAGAGTATCCATAGGGGACCTGTTAAAAAAAACACACTCACCATCTCCTATGCGTAGTTCGGTCCTCTTCGTTCCCAAGTAGGCATTCCAGAAATCACGGAGCCACAAACTAAAGTACCGTTCTATAGGAAAGGTACTTCCCGAATGAGAGCTTAGCGGCGGGATTTCACCATGGAAACCCCACAGCTGAACATTCATTGGCTGAGACGCGAGCCCTCCACCTCTCAGCCAATGAATGGCTCTCACCATTGAAGTCAATGGTGAGAACCACAAAGGTAACTCAAGGTTAGGATTAGGCACCCCCCCGGGAGGGTTAGGGTGCAGGGAGGGGGGTTTAGGTTTATGCACCCATGTGGGGGAGGTTAGGGTTAGGCACTGGGGGGGGAGATCAGGGTTAGGTACCCATAAGGGAGAGTTAGGGGGAGGAGAGGGGAGGGTTAGTATAGTTACCTACTCCAGTCGGGATCTCCTCCATCGGGCATCTGCTGTCGGGATTTCAGCTGCTGGCATTTCAATTCCATTCCGATCAATATATTATATATATCTATATATACAGATATATATAATATACACACACACACAATATGGTACCAACGAGCAGCAGGTACAACAAACTGAAGAGGGAGGACATCCACAGCACCCGAGTGGCTGTACTACAGGGATCGTAAGTTGGTCAGGCAGCACCTTGGCAAGTGTCACAGAAGTGGCAGGAGGAAAGTCCGAAGTGCACTGGCTTCATCCATGCATTGGAGATTGAGGCGGTGAGGTACCAGGAGCAGTGGTGCCGCCTCTAGTGGAGGTCAGGGATCAGTGCCACTTGTACTAAGGGGAGGGTCGGGGGTCAGTGCCACTTGTGCAGGGGAGGGTCAGTGGTCAGTATCACTTGTACTGGGGACAGGGGAGTGTGAAGGTCGAGGAGTTGATAACGGGCTGGCATGGGAGATTGAAGATGCTGCGGAGAGGTGTGCTACCCAACTGGATCCACCCCTGCTGCTACATGTTCCAGCCGGCTCATGCACCTCCTGACAAGTCCGGTGCTGAAAACACGGGACCCGTTGCTGAGGACTGAGGACCCGCTGCTGCTGGTATTAGACACACAGGACCCGGCGCTGATGACAGAGGACCCTACGGAGCTGAAGACAAGGGAGACAGGACCCTGTTCTGCTATAAGGTGAGTGTGACAAAAGTAGGCGGACACTGCCGGCCAATGTCCGCCTATTTATCGTTCAGTCGGGGGAACTTTCCCCCTACACTAGAACAATAGTTGGTGAAAATCAAACATGTTATGGCGGCCATTTACTGTCAGGATTTCGGCGGTCGACATTTTGGCCGCCAGCATCCTGACTACATCCCCACACACATATATATATATATATATATATATATATAAAATACAAAAAATGGCCAGCACTCCACAAAATGACTGGCACTTGCCCGGGTGCCCTCCAATGGAAAAACTGCCAAACATATGTAGAAGTAACGGCGGCACTCACAGGACTTTGATAAAGAAGACTCACGACTCAGGAAGGTCAAAGTTCAACGTTTCAGTCTGGTGACTTTTATCAAGAACTACGTAGTTCTTGATAAAAGTCGCCAGACTGAAACGTTGAACTTTGACCTTCCTGAGTCGTGAGTCTTCTTTATCAAAGTTCTGTGAGTGCCGCCTTTATTTCTACATATATATATATATATATATATATATATACACAGTCAGGTGCATAAATATTGGGACATTGACAAAATTTTCAGATTTTGGCCTCTATTCACCACCTCAATGGCTTTGAAATTAAACAAACAAGATGTGATTTAACTGCAGACTTTCAGATTTAATTTGAGGGTAATTACATCCAAATCAGGTGAACGGTGTAGGAATTACAACGGTTTCTATATGTGCCTCCTACTTTTTAAGGGGATAAAAGTAATGGGACAAGCTAATCAATTCTAAATCTAACTTTCACTTTTTAATACATTGCTGCAAATCCTTTGCAGGCAATTACAGCCTGAAGTCTGGAATGCATAGACATCACCAAATGCTGGGTTGCATCCCTGGTGATGCTCTGCCAGGCCTCTACTGCAAATGTCTCCCAGTTCCTGCTTGTTCTTGGGGCATTTTCCCTTCAGTTTTGTCTTCATCAAGTGAAATGCATGCTCAATCGGATTCAGGTCAGGGGATTGACTTAGCCATTGCATAACATTCCACTTTTTAGCCTTAAAAACTCTTTGGTTGCTTTTGCAGTATGCTTCTTATTGTCCATCTGCACTGTGAAGCGCCGTCCAATGAGTTCTGAAGCATTTGACTAAATATGAGCATATAATATTGCCCGAAACACTTCAGAATTCATTCTGCTGCTTTTGTCAGCAGTCACATCATCAATAAATACAAGGGAACCAGTTCCATTGGCAGCCATACATGCCCACGCCATGACACTACCACCACCATGCTTCAATGATGAGGTGGTATGTTTTGGATCATGAGCAGTTCCTTTCCTTCTACATACTCTTCTCTTCCCATCACTCTGGTACAAGTTGATATTGGTCTCATCTGTCCATAGGACGTTGTTCCAGAACTGTAATGGCTTTTTTAGATGTTGTTTGGCAAACTCTAATCTGGTCTTCCTGTTTTTGTGGCTCACCAATGGTTTACATCTTGTGGTGAACCCTCTATATTCACTCTTGTGAAGTCTTCTCTTGATTGTTGACTTTGACACATATACACCTAAATCCTGGAGAGTGTTCCTGATTTGGCCAACTGTTGTGAAGGGGTTTTTCTTCACCAGGGAAATAATTCTTCTGTCATCCACCACAGTTGTTTTCCGTGGTCTTCCGGGTCTTTTGGTGTTGCTGAGCTCTCCGGTGCGTTCTTTCTTTTTAAGACTGTTTCAAACAGTTGATTTGGCCATACCTAATGTTTTTGCTATCTCTCTGATGGGTTTGTTTTGATTTTTCAGCCTAATGATGGCTTGCTTCCCTGATGGTGACAGCTCTTTTGATCTCATATTGAGAGTTGACAGCAACTGATTCCAAATGCAAATGTCACACCTAGAATCAAGTCCAGACCTTTAACCTGCTTAATTGATAATGAAATAACGAGGGAATAGCCCACACCTCTCCATGAAATAGCTTTTGAGTTGATAGTCCCATTACTTTTGGCCCCTTAAAAAGTGGGAGGCACATATTGAAACTGTTGTAATTCCTACACCGTTCACCGGATTTGGATGTAATTACCCTCAAGTTAAAGCTCATCTTGGTTGTTTCATTTCAAAACCATTGTGCTGGTGAATAGATGCCAAAATCTGAAAATTCTGTCAATGTCCCAATATTTATGGACCTGACTGTATATATATGATAGGATCACTGGCAAAGTGGTCTGTGACAGGTACATTTGTCCCAGATTCCTGTCTTATGTGTTTTAAACCCCCAGGAGAAAGTCTGCAGTGTAGCAGGCTTGAGTCTCGGCTTTTTGAAAAGCCGGTTTGGGACCTGGGGTTTGTGGGTGAGAGGAGAGGGAGGGCTCCACCCACGGCCACTCCAGGTTTTGGGCCTTGCAGCCTGGTAACAGGCTTGTTAGGGTTTCCACCTGAGAGTGGCCAATATAAGCCTAGTGTGTTTAGGGCTGAGTGTCTCACCTGGGAGAGCAGGCAGGGAGTTTGCTCAGAGACACTTGAAAAATCTATCCGTGAGTGTTGTGCTGTGCCTTTGTTGCTGGTGAGGGCATTAGGCCCTGCCAGGTTCTGGTAGTGATTGAACCACCTGTAAAGTTAGAGCCCAGCCAGGGCTAGGATTTATGTTTATGGTTTCTTTTTGTTGTTTCTGTTTTGCACAATAAAGACTGGCGCCGACCAGTTTGTACTCGAATCCAGACTGGTGTACTGTTTCCCAGCTGCTGTGTGTGTAAGGAAGGAGACCTCTACCCAGGAGAGGGACCCCTGATCTGACTGTGTCACAATATGGTGGAGAATGCAGGCATTCACACACACTGAAGTTGCAGCGAGAGGAAAACTTTCCGTTTAAAAATTAAAGGGACAGACACCCAATTTGTGAGTGTGGAAATAACTCTGTGTCCTTGGAGTCCCATAGAGGAGGCGTCAGCCAGTGCTCAGAGAGGCAAGGTTCAGCTTCCAACCTACACCCCAGGACAAAATGGAGGACATTATTAAGGCCTTGCTCCAAGCTACAGCAGTTCAGCAGGAATCTACCAGGGCTCTGCAGGAATCCACCAGGGTGCAACTGTTGGCCTTGGAGACAGCCCAGAGGCAACAACAGGTTGCCATCGAGGAAACCCACCAGGCCTTAGCGGAAAACAGCCAGGCCATAAAAGAGGTGGTACAGCACCTGGTCGCCCGGCCCAGAGATGTTAATACTGGTCCTCCCACCACCACTCACTCCGTACGAGCCAGTCACTTCCTCCAAAAGATGACTTCGGGCAATGATGTGGAGGCCTATCTTGCCGAATTTGAAAGAACGGCCGAAAGGGAGAGTTGGCCAAAGGAGCAGTGGGCAAGTCTGGTGGCACCTTATTTGTCTAGGGAGCCCCAAAAGGCCTATTTTGACTTATGCCTGGCTGATGCCAAGGACTATAAAAAACTAAAACAGGAGATCCTAACTCGCTTGGGAGTCACCACCTTTGTTCGTGCCCAACGGGTCCACCGCTGGGAGTTCCATATGGACAAGCCTCCACGTTCACAGATGCATGACCTCGTCCATCTGTCCTCAAAATGGCTACAGCACGAGACGCTGATGGGACCACAGATCGTGGAAAGGGTCGTGATGGACCGGTACCTGCGATCGTTACCCATTACTCTGCGCAAGTTGCTGAGCCATGCAGACCCTAAGTCCGCGGACCAGTTGGTAGAGCTGGTGGAGAGATACATGGCGGCCGAGGAGCTGATGAGTATGCCCCACTGAGCCCCGGTGGTGCACCGGCGAACTCCCACAGACACTGGTAAGACTGTTCCATGGGAGAAGGGTGCTGGGCGGTGGAATGTACCTAAGACTGAGGGTGTAGAACCTGGAGACAGGCCTGCCAGGCCAGGAAGGTTCTTGCCCCATAAACGACTAGACATTAATATGACTCAGTGTTTCTGATGTGGTGGCTTCGGCCATATTGCCGCTAATTGTTCACTTACAACTGAACCTATGCAATGTGATACTGCTCATGTCTACCGCAGGGGGTCTTTCTTTGCCCAGACAGCCTGTACGGCTGACCGGCAGGCTGAGACTGATAAGCATGTGTGTGTACTCACTGTAGATGGCAACCGAGTAGAGGCACTGTTAGACTCTGGTAGCTTGGTGACACTTATGAAAGCTGAGCTGGTGAACCCCTTGAGGCATAAGGGGAAAACTGTTGGTGTGACCTGCATACATGGGGATACTCAATATTATGTTACTGCCGAGGTGAACATCGAGACACCATGTGGCTCTGCTATAGTTTCTGTGGGTTTGGTGCATGGTCTGATGTACGATGCAATATTGGGGAGAGACTTTGCTCACTTCTGGAAGTTGTGGGAAAGCCGTTTTGTTCCAGAAGTGAACAACCCCAATTCATTTGAGAAGGTTGTCGATGTAGTGGAGGAGGGAGTTTCTTCTGAGTCAGAGTTCTTCCCTTTTTCTACTATGATTGGCAAACTAGAGAATGCGGAGCTTGATGGTGGCCTGCCAATTGATGTGCCTCCCATTGAGGTGGGAAGTGTTGTTGGGCCAGTTGATCATCTGCCTGATTTAGAGGTCAGAAGAGAGGTCTTTGCCGTGGAGCAGTTGAATGACCCTACTTTGGTAAAAGCCAGGGAGAATGTAAAAGTAGTTGATGGTAAACCCGTAGACCCTGATAGTCCTTTGTCCTATCCCCACATGGCAATGTGTCAGGATTTGTTATATCAGGTGACTAAGAAGGGGGAAGATGTTGTGGAACAGGCTCAACAGGCACAGCAGAGGGTATACAACTGCAATGCTCGGTTACGCAGCTTTGCTCCTGGGGACAGAGTGTTAGTGTTGGTTCCCACTGTGGAAAATAAACTTTTGGCTAAATGGCAAGGGCCCTTTGAAATCTTAGAAAGAGTGGGACAGGTCAATTACAAAGTTTACCAGCCGGGGAAAAGAAAGCCGGAACAGATATACCATATAAATCTGTTAAAGCCCTGGAAAGATAGAACTGTCTGCCGTCCGAGCCCCTCCAGTAAATCCAGGGCCCTTAGTTCCCGAAGTGACAGTGGCAAAAACTCTGTCTGCAATTCAACAACAAGAGGTCAAGGAGTTTCTGATCAGAAATAGGGTGCTGTTCTCTGATGTACCTGGGAAAACCTCGGTCATTAAACATGACATAATCACTGACCCAGGGGTTAAAGTTAATCTAAAGCCCTATAGGTTACCAGAAGCACAAAGAGAATTGGTGTCGAAAGAAATTAAAAATATGCTAGAGTTAGGGGTTATTGAAGAATCACATAGTGAATGGTCAAGTCCCATTGTGTTGATTCCAAAGCCTGACGGGAGTGTGCGTTTCTGCAATGACTTCCGAAAGTTGAACAGTGTTTCAAAATTTGATGCCTACCCGATGCCAAGAGTGGATGAACTGATTGAGAGACTAGGGACGGCAAGGTATTTAACCACTCTTGACCTAACCAAAGGGTATTGGCAAGTACCGTTAACTGAGAGCGCCAAACAAAAGACAGCTTTTTCAGCGCCAGAGGGCTTGTTTCAGTACAAGATGTTGCCCTTCAGGCTACATGGGGCACCTGCTACCTTCCAAAGAATGATGGACAGGATTCTAAGGCCCCATAGATGGTATGCGGCTGCTTATCTGGATGACGTGGTCATTCATAATCCTGATTGGCAGTCTCACTTACCCAGGGTACGAGCAGTGTTGGACAGCCAACCCAAAAAGGCATGGAGGAAGTAAAATATCTGGGATACACCATAGGCAGAGGCCTGATAAAGCCTCAGCTCAATAAGGTTGATGCCATACAAAATTGGCCACGGCCTCTGAATAAGAAGCAGGTGAGAGCCTTCTTGGGAATTATGGGGTACTACAGGAGGTTTATACCCAACTTTGCCACCATGGCAGTCCCACTGACTGACCTGACCAAAGGCAAACAAAAAGTCATGGTAGAATGGAGTCCTGAGGCAGAAAAAGCTTTTCAGGAGTTGAAAGTAGCATTATGTTCCCAACCAGTCCTGATGACTCCTAATTTTGACAGGGAATTCATAGTACAAACCGATGCATCAGAAGTAGGTATAGGAGCGGTCCTGTCCCAGAACAAGGAGGGTGAGGAACACCCTATTTTCTATCTAAGCAGAAAGTTGAATGTACATGAGAGAAACTATGCCACAGTGGAGAAGGAGGCGTTGGCCATAAAGTGGGCATTAGAGGCTCTCAGGTACTACTTGGTTGGAAGAAAGTTCAAATTGATCACTGATCATGCCCCTTTGAAGTGGATGTCCGAAAATAAGGACAGTAATGCGAGAATTACGAGATGGTTCTTGGCGTTACAAACTTTAAAATTTTCAGTGGAACACAGGCCAGGAAGCCAGCTGGCCAATGCTGACGCGTTGTCATGCGTTCATTGTTTGGGGGCTTCAGTTGTTCCGCCCCACAGGTCGAAACAAAGGGGGGGATATGTGATAGGATCACTGGTAAAGTGGTCTGTGGCAGGTACATTTGTCCCAGATTCCTGTCTTATGTGTTTTAAACCCCCAGGAGAAAGTCTGCAGTGTAGCAGGCTTGAGTCTCGGCTTTTTGAAAAGCCGGTTTGGGACCTGGGGTTTGTGGGTGAGAGGAGAGGGAGGGCTAAACCCATGGCCACTCCAGGTTTTGGGCCTTGCAGCCTGGTAACAGGCTTGTTAGGGTTTCCACCTGAGAGTGGCCAATATAAGCCTAGTGTGTTTAGGGCTGAGTGTCTCACCTGGGAGAGAAGGCAGGGAGTTTGCTCAGAGACACTTGAAAAATCTATCTGTGAGTGTTGTGCTGTGCCTTTGTTGCTGGTGAAGGCATTAGGCCCTGCCAGGTTCTGGTAGTGAGGGAATCACCTGTAAAGTAAGAGCCCAGCCAGGGCTAGGATTTATATTTATGGTTTCTTTTTGTTGTTTCTGTTTTGCACAATAAAGACTGGTGCCGACCAGCTTGTACTCGAATCCAGACTGGTGTACTGTTTCCCAGCTGCTGTGTGTGTAAGGAAGGAGACCTCTACCCAGGAGAGGGACCCCTGATCTGACTGTGTCACAATATACACACACACAAATAGAAGTCCAATGGTCCAGCACTACTGTCAAAATGTTGAATAGCCCTCGTGCCCTCCGTTATTGATGAATAGTCAGCAAAAGAGAAAAGCACGGCGGCACTGAGGATTTTTAGTAAATGCAATAAATTTCTTTAATCCAACATTTCAGGGCTGGATTGCCCTTTTTATTACCTTGACAAAAGGGCAATCCAGCCCTGAAACGTTGGATTAAATAAATTTATTGCATTTACTAAAGACCCTCAGTGCCGCCATACTCTTCTCTTTTGCTGACTATATATACGCACAAATACAATAAAAAAATAAATAAAATATATATATATATATATTTTTACACACACTTATACATACACATACATACATAAAAATTGGGGGGAAACTTGTGCTGGGGAAGGGGTGCACCTATGGTGGAGACCTGTGATCGAGGGGCGGGGGGAAGAACACCGGCAGGGGGCAGACCTGTGATCACTAAGCAGACCTGTGATCGGTTATTGAGTGCGGGCATCGAACAGCGAAGGTGCAGCTGCGGGTGGTGATCGCAGACGGGGGCGTTGCACACATGGGGAGGGGGTGAGGGCAGTGCACACTGAAGCTGCAACAGTGGGTGGTGATGTGGGGACGGCAGTGGAGACCAGTGCTGTTGTCAGGGGTGGGGGGGCTATGTACTTACTGGAGACTGGTGATAGACTGTAGTGCAGCAGCTGCAACAGCTCCACTGGTCCTCTCCTATGCTGCACCTGCCCCATCCCCTATACAAACAGGGTCACACAGACATACATGGAGGAGAGGACAGACATATACACATAGATACACACACTGGCAAGCAGGGTCGCTTATAGACACATACTTACAGACAAGGAGGGTCACACATATACACGTACAGACAGGGTGGTTCACACATAGACACATACATACATACATACAGTCATGGTGGTTCACACATACATACATACATACAGGCAAGGAGGCTCACACAGACACATACATACAGGCAAGGAGGCTCACACAGACACATACATACGGACAGGGAGGGATGATCACAAATACATACAGGCAGACATGGAGGTTCATACAGACACATACATACAGTCATACATACATACATACATACAGGGAGGTAGGATCACACATACAAACATACATAGTCATACATACATACAGGCAGGCAAGCATGGAGGCTCACACAGACACATACATACAGGAAGGCTCACATATACATACATCAGGCTTGCCTACCCTCCCGATTTGGTCGGGAGCCTCCCAAATATCGGGTGCCGCTCCCGACCCCCCAGAAAGGCAGGCAAGCCTCCCGGCTGCCGCCTACTCCCCCAGACTACTATTAAAAAACCCCGCTGCTGGGGGCCCGATGACACGATTCGCGCTGAATCGCGTCATCGTGGCTCCGCCCCCTGCTTCATAATGCCTTTTTTCCGGCATTGTGAAGAAGAGGCGGGGGACCACGATGATGCGATCGTGCAGTCTCGCCCCTGGCCCCAACCCCAAAATGGCATTATAGCCCGGCCACGCCCCCTACAGAATGCAGGCATGTATGACATACATACATACACACAGGGAGGTAGGATCACACATACATACATACAGGCAGGCAAGGAGGCTCACACATACATACAGGGAGGATCATACATACATACATACAGGCAGGCAGCTCACACAGACACATACAGGAAGGCTCACACATACATACAGGGAGGTAGGATCACACATACATACATACATACATACAGGCAGGCAAGGAAGCACACACAGACACATACATACAGGGAGGATCACACATATATACATACAGGCAGGCAAGGAGGCACACACAGACACATACATACAGGGAGGATCACACATACATATATACAATTATACATGCATACATACATACATACGGACAGACAGGGAGGATCACAGATAGGGAAGAAGGATCACACATACATACGTATGATGGCTGTCAGGTGCTTTCTACTGGAATGGGTTGGCACCGGCTGTGAAGTCCACCGCAAAATTGTGCCTGTGAGGAGGTCTCTGTTACTGGAGGTGCTGAGGAGGATTCCCTAGCGGAGCAGTCCTGTGCCGAGGGTCGCCGCAGTGTGCGCCGGCAGTCGCTGGAGTCCCTGCAACAGTGGGGATAGCAGGAATCCCTGCAATGTGTGCCGCGGGGAGAGCTGGAGTTCCTTCAATGTGCACCGCGGGGGGAGAGCTGGAGTCCCTGCACTGTGCGCCATGGGGAGAGCTGAAGTCCCTGCACTGTGCACCGGGGGTAGCTTGGTCCATGCAGTGGGTCTCATTCAGACCCGCTCGCAAGGACGCAAGACGCTCGCAAGCGGGTCGATGATACCCAAATGCGCAGGCGCACGATGGAGGGAGCTCCGTTGTGCGCATGCGCGAGACCCTGTTAGCAACAGCCAAGCTGTCGCTCTGGGTCTCGCACCAAAGGTGGCATGCTGTCGATGGTGATTGACAGCACACCCCCTTTGGTGGGCGTGCCGGGGGCATGGCTGCCAGATGGAGGCGTTCCCATGGGAACGCCTACCGACTGGGGCCGGCCCCACTGGCATCACTAGTGATGTCAGTGGGAGTGATTTGGGCTCTGATAGAGCCAAAATCACTCCAGGGCTTGCGGCAGCGAGACCCTACCGCAGGGTCTCGTCGCAAGCCCGATGGTCGCGATGGTCTTGACCATCGTGACATCATCATGGACGCTCGCATAAGCTGTGGGTGGTAACCCACAGCTATGCGAGTGTCCAAAAGGCCGCTCCAAATTTAAATAGGACGGCCCTGATTCAGAGCGTGCGTGGAGTCCCTGCAGGGTGCATCTTGTGTCAGAGGACACTGTGATTCCCTGCTGTCCTGGTGTGTAAAAAGTAGGCGGATACTAGTGACCAGTGCCCGCCTACTTATCGTCCAGTTGGGGGGAAGTTTCTCCCTACACTAGGACGATAGTTGGGGAAAATCAAACATGTTTTATTTTCCCCAACTGGTTGGAACAACTGTTTTTTGCCGTTTTTCAGCGTGTGACAAACGGCTGACAATCGTTTGCTCCCACACACTAGACGATTATCATTACAACCATCCAACTAGTTGGCTGGTTGGAACGATATCGTTCTGATGTGTGGGGGCCTTTAGAATGTGTATCTTTACCCCTCCTAACATTCCCACATGTACAGATAACAATGTAATGAATGCTAATAAATACTGTTATAGTGAGATATAATGTGTGAAAATTCTGATATGTTGCTGATGTGAGAACACTGCTTTATACTATTGTCTACACGCAAATATAGTCAGAGACTAATGGATGTGTCTTGATTTGCCTCTCCTGAGATGCCTCTCCTGAGATCTCAGTAATGCAGGGGTCTGACATACTGGTGATTAACTACAGAAGATTGGTTCCGATCTATCAGAATGTATTAATGTCTTTTTTTACCCTTCTTGCAGAGTTTGCTAGAGATTCAGTTTATTTTGTTTCTAATTCAATTTAATGGAGTTTGGTTGTTTAAGGTAAATGTATGAATTGTAAGTTTGTGTGTTTATTTGGATATCACTTTGTAGGGAGAGCATGAAGTAATATAATTATTTCCTCTTCTTACAGTGGATACAATAGATTTCTGTTTGGTTCTTATTCTTTTTGGCTGTGACACATTTTTTTGTCTTTATTTAAGTGTATGAATTGTCTTTGTGTGAGAGTCTATTTGGTTATCACTGTGTTGGGTGAGCATGTACTAATGTTATTTCCCTTGTTACAGCAGGTGCTATAGACTTGTGTTTGATTCTTATTCTTTCTTTTTTTATCACTGTGTGGGTTGAGCATTTTTTTTAAATGTGTTTATTGAGAAGAAAATACACATCGCATATGAACATTAAACAGGACATGCATATGTTATCGCTTTACAATCAGCGCCGAAGGACATAATCTAACAATCTAATCTAATTTGTTATTCATACAAAAAGAAAAACATAAAAAATAAAATATCACAATATCATACAATATATCAATAGACCTAAGAGATCAAGGATATCTTCTAATATCAAACATTTGGAGTCGAACAACATCCCAATCTAAAACAGGGAGGGGAGGATTCACTAGCAACCACCTCCATGTTGTACCATGTAATCAGCCCAACCGCTTTCCTAACATGATATTAAAAAAAAATTGGATCGAGATTCAACATCTAGAGAACATTCAATCAAATACAAATACAAATAAGTCAGATGGGGTAGAATAAGAGAGAGGGACATGGGGTCTTTATGTATCCATTGATATAAAATAGTTTTCTTTCAAGAAACTGCTATACGGGCAAGTAATGATCTAACTCCCTTGGATCCAGGAGAGGGAGTCAGAGGAATAAGATAATTCCAAAGTGCCCAGGACATGTGTACCTTTAAAGGTATACCCAAAGCAGTATTAATAAAGTGTTATACAGCATTCCAAAATGTTTGGACCACTGGGCAAATCCACATTTAATGAATAATGTCTTCATCTGCAGCGGCACATTTAAAGCAACTGTCTGAGGCTCCCGTGAGAAACCAAAGTCGAGGGATGTAGTATACTCTATGTAATAATTTATAATGCATCTCCGCATAAGAAAAGGAGACTAATTGTTTGTTGAGCAGAGTACATCACCCAAGCCACAGCCCTCAAATCGATCCAATCAAAGGTGTCAGTCCATTTGGCAAGCCTTGTGGTTATTTTAAATAGGTCCAGCCGCCGTCTAGTATAAGAAAATATAAGTGACGTTGAGTGAGGAGATCTAGGACGTAATCTTACTACACAGCCAAAGTTAAATCAGATGACGTTAAATGGGATATTAAATAAGTAATTTAGCTATAAACTTGAAAATAGGCAAGAGAGGGAAATCAAGGAAAGGGTATTTCTATTTAAGCTGTAACAAGGTGGGGACAGGGGAGCAGTCAAAATATAAGAATTGGTATAACAATTTGAGTCCCTGAAGGTGCCTAGTACGAACCACCACATTTGCTTCACCATTCTGGAAGTCTGGGTTGGAAATTAAAGGCATAATCAAAGAGTTAGATGAGAGCAAACCAAGATGTTTTCTAAGTTATGCCAGGCTAAACAAGTTGTATAAAAAGGGGATTAGTTTTCAGCTCAGGGAAAGAGAGACAAACTGAACAGTGTAGCAGACCTACAGGATCAGAGTGTGTACTAAAAGCCTGATCAAATGCTGCATAGACAATCGCCTCCCCCAATCCAATTTTAGCAGCCAGAGGATAATCCTGTACACAGGGAAGATTCACCCCACCAAGTAGCAAAGTTTAAACAAAGATATTTGGGGGGCATTTATTCGCCCATATAAATTTGGTAGGGCTCTGTTAATAGTGGTAAGGTCATGTTTCGAAAGTATAAAAAGAAGCATCTGAAGTGGATAGAAGAGGTGAGGGAAAGATCATTTTAAACAAATGACAGCATCCTAGAAATGAAATCGGAAAATGTATCTTGCAAAATCCTCCATCATCTGACTAATAAAACAGGGAGAATTACAGGAGTACAGATCAGAGGGAGAAGGCGGTACATGTAAACCTAGATATTTCAATTGGTCCTGAGCCCATTTAAAAGGGAATGAATTTCCCCACCTACTTATGGCCTCCACATGTAAGGCCAACGCTTCAGTTTTAGTAAAATTAATAAGAAACCTAGACAATAAATTGAAGTCACGTAACATACTCACGTTACAGTATGTGGGCTGAGCATTCTTTTATGTCATTAGGAACTGCTTTTAGCTTGGTTGTTTTTTGGTATGAAATGTACTTTAACAATATAAGCATTTCTATGGTTTGCATGTCGACATTTTTACCAAATGAAAATATAGACAGCAGTGGTGTCACTAAGAGGGGTCGGGTAGGTTTCATGCCCTGGGTGCCATCGGACAGGCATTGTGCGGGAGGGGGGAGTGCTGCCGTCCGGTGTCCAAATCAGTGTGGTAGTGTGGTCTGCAGTGAGTGTGGTCCACACTACTTCTGTTTTAGCAGACAATGAGAGTCAGACAGGCTCCCGTTGGCTGCTGCACCCAGGGCCAGAGCCGGTCTGGAGCTCACTCATGATCTCTGCCTTCTGGCTCCCTCACTGGTTGAAGGGAGAGACATCATGATGTCTCTCCCATAGTGCCGAGTGGGAGGATGGAGGAGCGGATGACAGGGGGGCGCAGGAGCGGGGATTCCGGTAAGTATAATATTGTCTGTCTGTGTGTGTATGTGTGTTTTATGTGTAAAAGGCACTACTACTGGGGGCACTTTATAAGGGGCACTGCTGGGGGCACTATATATTGGTCACTACTGGGGACATTGTATAAGTGGCACTACTGGGGGCAGTGTATATTGGACACTGCATAGGGGGCACTATATAAGGGCACTGCATAGGGGGCACTATGTAAGTGGCACTACTGGGGCACTATATATTGGGCACTACTGGGGGCACTGCATAATGGGCACTATATAAGGGGCACTACTGGGGCACTGTTTGTTGGGCACTATATAAGGAGCACTACTACTGGAGGCACTGTAAAAGGGGCACTACTGGGGTCACTGTATATTGAGCACTGCAGGGGGCACTGCATAAGGGGCACTACTGGGGATACTATATATTGGGCACTGCATAGGGGGCACTATAGAAGGGACACTACTTGGGGCACTGTATACTGGAAGGGGCACTACTGGGGGGCACTGTATATTGGGGACTATATTAGGGGCACTGTATATTGGGTACTACTGGGGGCATTGTATAAGGGGCACTGTATAAGGGGCACTACTGGAGGCACTTTATATTGGGCACTGCATAGGGGGCACTATATAAGGTGCACTACTGTGGCACTGTATATTGGGGACTATATAAGGGGCACTACTAGGGGCAGTGTATATTGTGCACTGCATAGGGGCACTATATAAGGTGCACTATATAAGGGGCACTACTGGGGCACTATATAAGGGGCACTACTAGGGGCAGTGTATATTGTGCACTCCATAGGGGGCACTATATAAGGTGCACTACTGGGGCACTGTATATTGGGGACTATATAAGGGGCACTACTAGGGGCGGTGTATATTGTGCACTGCATAGGGGCACTATATAAGGGGCACTATATGAGGGGCACTACTGGGTCCCTGAAGGTGCCTAGTACGAACCACCACATTTGCTTCACCATTCTGGAAGTCTGGGTTGGAAATTAAAGGCATAATCAAAGAGTTAGATGAGAGCAAACCAAGATGTTTTCTAAGTTATGCCAGGCTAAACAAGTTGTATAAAAAGGGGATTCGTTTTCAGCTCAGGGAAAGAGAGACAAACCGAACAGTGTAGCAGACCTACAGGATCAGAGTGTGTACTAAAAGCCTGATCAAATGCTGCATAGACAATCGCCTCCCCCAATCCAATTTTAGCAGCCAGAGGATAATCCTGTACACAGGGAAGATTCACCCCACCAAGTAGCAAAGTTTAAACAAAGATATTTGGGGGGCATTTATTCGCCCATATAAATTTGGTAGGGCTCTGTTAATAGTGGTAAGGTCATGTTTCGAAAGTATAAAAAGAAGCATCTGAAGTGGATAGAAGAGGTGAGGGAAAGATCATTTTAAACAAATAACAGCATCCTAGAAATGAAATCGGAAAATGTATCTTGCAAAATCCTCCATCATCTGACTAATAAAACAGGGAGAATTACAGGAGTACAGATCAGAGGGAGAAGGCGGTACATGTAAACCTAGATATTTCAATTGGTCCTGAGCCCATTTAAAAGGGAATGAATTTCCCCACCTACTTATGGCCTCCACATGTAAGGCCAACGCTTCAGTTTTAGTAAAATTAATAAGAAACCTAGACAATAAATTGAAGTCACGTAACATACTCACGTTACAGTACGTGGGCTGAGCATTCTTTTATGTCATTAGGAACTGCTTTTAGCTTGGTTGTTTTCTGGTATGAAATGTACTTTAACAATATAAGCATTTCTATGGTTTGCATGTCGACATTTTTACCAAATGAAAATATAGACAGCAGTGGTGTCACTAAGAGGGGTCGGGTAGGTTGCATGCCCTGGGTGCCATCGGACAGGCATTGTGCGGGAGGGGGGAGTGCTGCCATCCGGTGTCCAAATCAGTGTGGTAGTGTGGTCTGCAGTGAGTGTGGTCCACACTACTTCTGTTTTAGCAGACAATGAGAGTCAGACAGGCTCCCGTTGGCTGCTGCACCCAGGGCCAGAGCCGGTCTGGAGCTCACTCATGATCTCTGCCTTCTGGCTCCCTCACTGGTTGAAGGGAGAGACATCATGATGTCTCTCCCATAGTGCCGAGTGGGAGGATGGAGGAGCGGATGACAGGGGGGCGCAGGAGCGGGGATTCCGGTAAGTATAATATTGTCTGTCTGTGTGTGTATGTGTGTTTTATGTGTAAAAGGCACTACTACTGGGGGCACTTTATAAGGGGCACTGCTGGGGGCACTATATATTGGTCACTACTGGGGACATTGTATAAGTGGCACTACTGGGGGCAGTGTAAATTGGACACTGCATAGGGGGCACTATATAAGGGCACTGCATAGGGGGCACTATGTAAGTGGCACTACTGGGGCACTATATATTGGGCACTACTGGGGGCACTGCATAATGGGCACTATATAAGGGGCACTACTGGGGCACTGTTTGTTGGGCACTATATAAGGAGCACTACTACTGGAGGCACTGTAAAAGGGGCACTACTGGGGTCACTGTATATTGAGCACTGCAGGGGGCACTGCATAAGGGGCACTACTGGGGATACTATATATTGGGCACTGCATAGGGGGCACTATAGAAGGGACACTACTTGGGGCACTGTATACTGGAAGGGGCACTACTGGGGGGCACTGTATATTGGGGACTATATTAGGGGCACTGTATATTGGGTACTACTGGGGGCATTGTATAAGGGGCACTGTATAAGGGGCACTACTGGAGGCACTTTATATTGGGCACTGCATAGGGGGCACTATATAAGGTGCACTACTGTGGCACTGTATATTGGGGACTATATAAGGGGCACTACTAGGGGCAGTGTATATTGTGCACTGCATAGGGGCACTATATAAGGTGCACTATATAAGGGGCACTACTGGGGCACTATATAAGGGGCACTACTAGGGGCAGTGTATATTGTGCACTCCATAGGGGGCACTATATAAGGTGCACTACTGGGGCACTGTATATTGGGGACTATATAAGGGGCACTACTAGGGGCGGTGTATATTGTGCACTGCATAGGGGCACTATATAAGGGGCACTATATGAGGGGCACTACTGGGTCCCTGAAGGTGCCTAGTACGAACCACCACATTTGCTTCACCATTCTGGAAGTCTGGGTTGGAAATTAAAGGCATAATCAAAGAGTTAGATGAGAGCAAACCAAGATGTTTTCTAAGTTATGCCAGGCTAAACAAGTTGTATAAAAAGGGGATTCGTTTTCAGCTCAGGGAAAGAGAGACAAACCGAACAGTGTAGCAGACCTACAGGATCAGAGTGTGTACTAAAAGCCTGATCAAATGCTGCATAGACAATCGCCTCCCCCAATCCAATTTTAGCAGCCAGAGGATAATCCTGTACACAGGGAAGATTCACCCCACCAAGTAGCAAAGTTTAAACAAAGATATTTGGGGGGCATTTATTCGCCCATATAAATTTGGTAGGGCTCTGTTAATAGTGGTAAGGTCATGTTTCGAAAGTATAAAAAGAAGCATCTGAAGTGGATAGAAGAGGTGAGGGAAAGATCATTTTAAACAAATAACAGCATCCTAGAAATGAAATCGGAAAATGTATCTTGCAAAATCCTCCATCATCTGACTAATAAAACAGGGAGAATTACAGGAGTACAGATCAGAGGGAGAAGGCGGTACATGTAAACCTAGATATTTCAATTGGTCCTGAGCCCATTTAAAAGGGAATGAATTTCCCCACCTACTTATGGCCTCCACATGTAAGGTCAACGCTTCAGTTTTAGTAAAATTAATAAGAAACCTAGACAATAAATTGAAGTCACGTAACATACTCACGTTACAGTACGTGGGCTGAGCATTCTTTTATGTCATTAGGAACTGCTTTTAGCTTGGTTGTTTTCTGGTATGAAATGTACTTTAACAATATAAGCATTTCTATGGTTTGCATGTCGACATTTTTACCAAATGAAAATATAGACAGCAGTGGTGTCACTAAGAGGGGTCGGGTAGGTTGCATGCCCTGGGTGCCATCGGACAGGCATTGTGCGGGAGGGGGGAGTGCTGCCGTCCGGTGTCCAAATCAGTGTGGTAGTGTGGTCTGCAGTGAGTGTGGTCCACACTACTTCTGTTTTAGCAGACAATGAGAGTCAGACAGGCTCCCGTTGGCTGCTGCACCCAGGGCCAGAGCCGGTCTGGAGCTCACTCATGATCTCTGCCTTCTGGCTCCCTCACTGGTTGAAGGGAGAGACATCATGATGTCTCTCCCATAGTGCCGAGTGGGAGGATGGAGGAGCGGATGACAGGGGGGCGCAGGAGCGGGGATTCCGGTAAGTATAATATTGTCTGTCTGTGTGTGTATGTGTGTTTTATGTGTAAAAGGCACTACTACTGGGGGCACTTTATAAGGGGCACTGCTGGGGGCACTATATATTGGTCACTACTGGGGACATTGTATAAGTGGCACTACTGGGGGCAGTGTATATTGGACACTGCATAGGGGGCACTATATAAGGGCACTGCATAGGGGGCACTATGTAAGTGGCACTACTGGGGCACTATATATTGGGCACTACTGGGGGCACTGTATAATGGGCACTATATAAGGGGCACTACTGGGGCACTGTTTGTTGGGCACTATATAAGGAGCACTACTACTGGAGGCACTGTAAAAGGGGCACTACTGGGGTCACTGTATATTGAGCACTGCAGGGGGCACTGCATAAGGGGCACTACTGGGGATACTATATATTGGGCACTGCATAGGGGGCACTATAGAAGGGACACTACTTGGGGCACTGTATACTGGAAGGGGCACTACTGGGGGGCACTGTATATTGGGGACTATATTAGGGGCACTGTATATTGGGTACTACTGGGGGCATTGTATAAGGGGCACTGTATAAGGGGCACTACTGGAGGCACTTTATATTGGGCACTGCATAGGGGGCACTATATAAGGTGCACTACTGTGGCACTGTATATTGGGGACTATATAAGGGGCACTACTAGGGGCAGTGTATATTGTGCACTGCATAGGGGCACTATATAAGGTGCACTATATAAGGGGCACTACTGGGGCACTATATAAGGGGCACTACTAGGGGCAGTGTATATTGTGCACTCCATAGGGGGCACTATATAAGGTGCACTACTGGGGCACTGTATATTGGGGACTATATAAGGGGCACTACTAGGGGCAGTGTATATTGTGCACTGCATAGGGGCACTATATAAGGGGCACTATATGAGGGGCACTACTGGGGCACTATATAAGGGGCACTACTTATAGTGTATATTCGGCACTTCATAGGGGGCACTATATAAGGGGCACTGCATAGGGGGCACTAAATAAGGGGCACCATATAAGGGGCACTACTGGTGGCAGTGTACATTGGGCACTGCATAGGGGGCACTATAAGGGTCACTGCATAGGGGCACTATATAAGGGGCACTACTAATGAACTATATATTGGGCACTACTGGGGGCACTGCACATGGGGCACTACTCGGGGGACTGTATAAGGGGCACTGGATAGGGGCACTATATAAGGGGCACTACTGGGGCACTATATATTGGCCACTACTGGGAGCACTACTGGAGGCACTGAAAAAGGGACACTACTGGGGGCACTGTATATTGAGCACTGCACAGGGGGCACTGCATAATGTGCACTACTGGGGATACTATATATTGGCCACTGCATAGGGGGCACTATATAAGGGACACTACTGGGGGCACTGTATATTGGGCACTACTGGGGGCACTGTATATTGGTGACTATATATTGGGCACTACTGGGAGCATTGCATAAGGGGCACTACTGGGGGCACTGTTTAAGGGGCACTGTATAAGGGGTACTACTGGGGGCACTATATAGTGGGCACTGCATAGGGGGCACTACTGTTGGCACTGTATATTGGGCACTACTGGGGGCACTGTATATTGGGCACTACAGGGGGCACTATATAAGGGTCACTACTGAGGGCACTATATATTGGGCACTACTGGGGGCATTGCTGGGGGCATTGCTGGGGGCACTTTAACAGGGGTGCAGCGCAAGGGGCAGTACTAGGGGAACTACAGGAGGCACTATATATTGGGCACTACAACAGGGGGCAATGCTTATGGTACATTACTACTGGGACATAGCATACAGTGGGCATTGCATGCGGGGGCACAACTGCAGTGGATATTGCATGAAGTGCACTACAACTAAGGGCACTGCATAATGGTCACTGTATAAGGGGCACTACTACTGGGGGCATTAAGGTGCATATGGAATGGAATGGAATGCTCCCAGAGTGATGAGAAATGGTAGTTTGTTATGTTGACCCCCATTTTTCAGTGGCCACACCCCTTGTGGCATGCGGCCACACCCACTCTTTCTGCGCTCACGCCTTTGGTGTGCGCACATGGGGGGCTGCATTTTACATCTTGCCCTGGGCTCAAAATTATGCCAGTGCCAGTGTTATGCCAAAATTTGTTATGCCAGTGATAGACAGACAAAACATTGACATTGACAGGAAAGGTCACTGCACATACTGTAACCTGCAGTCAAAATATAGGTAGGTGTACATGCTTTGATTGTCATTTATTTAGCATAACTAAGCAAGGGATTATTGCTAGTGTTCTTGAAATTTATTCAGTGTTACTTTGAAGTACATTAGCAGTAGCTGCAATTATGGCCACTGCAAGTAATGGTATGCTGCTGTGGAACTACACATATCAACATGCCCTGCCACAGTTTGAGCAAGCCCTAGCACCAGCAGTACAGTTAAGGGGTTTAGCTGCCACTGGAATTACAGTCCTGGCAATTAGCTGCTGTGAACTGGGCCGCCATCAGGAGGGGACTTCCGGGTCCATAGTCCCGGGCCCAGAGAGAGCAGGGGCACAAGTGGCAGTGGCACCGGCAGCAAGAAAAAAACAGTACTGCTGGTGGCACTTCAAATATGGCACTGGCTGTGAGCCAATCATAGCTTGTGGACTGGCAGCAACCAGGCCATAATTGAAATGCCATTGCCGTCGGCACTGTTTCTAGCTGGCTACTGGTGCATAACTGCATAACTCTCTCCAGACCAGCTGAAGGTAGCCTGGTAAGTACATAGGCACTGTGCCCCTCCCCCCAAGTCCTGCTAGCCTTCCCTGCCCTGTGCCTCTCCCCTACTCTAGCCAGTCTTCCCTTCCCCTACTCCATCCTTCTCTGCCCTGTGCCCCCCCATTAAGGTTCAGCCTTCCCTCCCCTGTGCCTCTCCCCTTCCATGCTCTGTGCTCCCCCCAGAGGGGCCCTGCTTATTTTATCAACACCAGGCCCCACAATTTCTGGTGGCAGCCCTGGCTGTGGAAGTACACATGCCAGCATGCCCTGTTCCTACAGTTTAATTGCAAATAGCATTACAATGGATGATAGTATCATCTGACATGACATGCTCACTGTCTACTAGTCACCACTAGTTTTATTTTAGTTTGCCGACATTTTAACTGTCGACATTATGACTGTTGACATTTTAACTGTTTCTATATTGTGGTTGTCGACCTTATGATGTTTCTATATTTTAACTTCCTCGAAGGTTTGACTGTCAACATTTTGACCCTGTCGTCATTTTCACTGCCAACATTTACTCTTTCACTGTCAACCTTTTGACCCTGTTAACATTTTGACTGTCGATATTATGGCCCTGTCGACCTTATGTCCATGTCAACCTTTTGGTTGTTGAACGTTTGACCATGATGACATTAGACAGGTGATATTTTGGTGTCGACCTTCTGATTGTCTAAGGGCCTGATTCAGGTCCAGACATTACTGAGATTTTCACACAGTTTTCTGATTATTGCCAAATTGCACATACGCAGGAAGCGTACAGCGCATGTGCAGTTTGGGTTCTGCAATTTTGCAAAATTCCTAAGCCGCAGCATACCTGGGCAGTGTTCCCAGGAATGGGGTCATGTCACCCTTGTTTTCTGATGTGCCAAGGCCAGGGTCTGCATCTGAAGCATACTCAGACAGGTCTGTGCGGCCGTCATTGCAGCTGATGGTCGTGATGGTGATCCGATGCAGTGTCTATGGACACTACACTTGGATCTGAATTGCTGTCAGGAGGTGTCTGCTTCCTATAAAGTAAGTTCCTATACAGTATTTAAATATTTGGTGCACTGTATTGCACAGCCGCTTCCTTGCAGCTGTGCAATACTGTCCACATCTGAATCATGCCCTAAGTTTTTACTGTCTGAATTTTGAATACATCCCCAATGGGAGACTCAATCCAACCATGTTATTGGGATCTGAGTTTCCAGTCAGGCATACTCTATGCTGTTTTTCCTCCTAACAATGTTTATGTTATGGTGCTGGTTACTATCAGGAGACTGGGATAGCTGCTTAGTCCTGTGAGGAAGTATCATGAGGGTCAAAATCAAATGTGATGGGTTGCGGATTGTAGCATCAAGTGGCCTCTCCAGCTGTGTATGAATTTGAAGGCACTCACTAGGGCAAGCCCAGAAAATGGTCCTGACTGTATTTTTGTAGCCACCACCCATTACCTTCCCCAAATTCTGACTGCATGTTCCTCACTTTGCAAAAAAATCTTTGGCACAAACGCTGTACCAAATCCATTGCCACACGTGTACAGTGCGGCTTTGGTGCATGTGCAGTATCAAAAATCGCTCCGCTGCATCCAAAATCTACACTGTGTTTACCCTTATTTTAGCAGGGGGAGTAGTTTAGATGCTGGTGATTAGAATGCTGGTAGCTGAAATCCCAGCGCAGGAATCCCGATCCACAGCCAGAATACTTGTACTGGAATCCCGACATCACTTGAGATACCTACACAGAAAACCCAACAGTTGGCATCCCGAACATAAGTATAAAGTGGCGGGTTAGGGTTATGCTGTGGCGGGGAGGGTTAGGTTAAGGCACCATGGGGGGGTGTGATGGTTAGGCTGTGGAGGGAAGGGTTAGGCTATGGGCAGGGGAGTTAGGTTTAGGCACCACCGGGGGGGGTGGGTGGGTTAGGGTTAGGCATTAAGGGGGGAGTGTTAGGTTTAGGCACTAATGGAGAGGGTTAGGCTGCAGGGGGGGTGGGTTTAGGATGCAGGAAGGGAGGGTTGAGGGTGAAGGGAGGAGGATTAGTATACTTACAAAGACCTTGTCAGGATTCTGAGCATTGTAATGCCGATGTTGGTCTTTTGTCCGCCAGCATCCCGACTGCTGGTCTCATGTATGTATTTATATTAGCAAATAGCACTGGACATTTGGAAAATCAGAGTATGTATACTGGAGTATTTCATATGCATATTTTATTTAATAAAAGTTGTTTCGTAATAGGAGGTTGATTGCTCCATAATGCTGTACAGCGGGTATAAAAGGTGATACATAAATGACATGAACAGTTAAATACACAGAAAATAATACCTTGTAAGAATATCTATCATGTAGTAAAAGAGACATTTTATTGTGCAGTTGGTTATCAGCAAATGTATAAAACCTGGGACCATAGGAGCCAACTTTTAAAATATATTGGGGGTGACATCACTATACCCCTCCTGCCCCCAAATGACTGGAAAATGCAATGCATAGAAATAATGGCAGTGGCAGAACAACTATTGGGGGTGTTTAACGACCTGCTACTCCCACAGTGCTGACCCCTATGTCTGAGGCTGTCTCTGAATATTAGTTAGAGTTGATAATGGCAAATATGCTTACGTGGAGAAAAAGAAAGTGAAGTACAGTAGCAAGAGTTTGCAGTATATTTAATTATGTCAAAGCATTTCTTTGCTGGTAAAAGGTTATGCTGCCTCGTTTTCACTTTTCTCACTTTCAATTGTAAAGATACTGACATGGAGATAATGTCCTCTTTGTTACATTTTGCAAGCATAGCATTAATGATGTAAAATAATAATACCCTATTTGTGCCCAGAATTTGTTTTATACCATTTTATCACATAAGAGATCTTAGTTGCATGGCTGTTCTCTAACCCTTCATCATGTGCAGCAGTTGTATGAAGATTAATGGTTGCCATGGCAATTTTGCTGGTGGCATTTAAAACATTCAGACAGTTCACCTGGAACATTTTGATTTTTATGTTCAGTTACTGATCTGTGCTTGTGTTACTTGGAGCAATCTGATATTAAAATATGCAGAGTATTAAGCCAATGTGCACGTTTCAGTAATGACCAGAGGATTTTCAGTACAGCTAAAGGAAGGAGTTGAATATGATAGTGCTCATGCAGAGTTATATGTTATGTGAGCATATTTGGCAACAGAAAAATAAATATACAGCGTATATGCTCCCATATGTAGAGCTACACAGATCGCATGGTTAAAGGAGTAAATGTTAATGTTTGAGTAAAGCATGATGATAGTCTATTAAGTAATGCCATGCCAGTCAGAATGGTGTTTTAATGTAGTTTAAAATAAATAAAATTTATAAAAAATAAGAATTGCTGACACCCATGCTTATAGCCTAGAGTGTTAGTGTGAAACTTAGGACAGGTAAACAGAGTGGGTCCCCCAGCAATGTACTAGGCAATGGCAGGCTGGGCTGAGCACAAACCCATCACATGGTGTCCCCACCATACCATAATATCCATCACGGGATCTAGTTAATGTCCCTGCTGTCAGGAAGCCAGCACCGGAATATCAACACCAGTCAGAATCCTGGCGCCAGCATCCCAACCGCCAGCATCCCAAAGAGTAAGTATTGGGGTTAGGGGGAAAGTTAGGGGTTAGTGTTAGACACTAGGGGGAGAGTTAAGTTGCGGGGGGTGGATTACATTTAGGCTGCAGAGGGGTGGGTTAGGTTTAGGCTGTGGGGAGGGAGGGTTAAGGCTAGGATACTTACCAGCAGGTGATGGCATCCTAAACCTGTCAGGATGCCAGCATCAGGTTTCTGACCATCGGAATCCTGAGTGCCAGCATCCCGTTCCCAATTTGTCCATCACCCCTGGTTTGTACAGCATGAGGCTGCAATCCATAAAGGATACGTGCCCACAAAAAAGTGAGGACACCCTCCCCTAGTAGAAAACAGCTCTATGTTTGAGAAAAAGGGCTCATCCCTCTCCTATGATGAAGTCGATCTGGGGTCATGAAACTGTTCAAAAATAGATCACTCATTAATGTTCTATTTCTCATATGTAAAGAGGCTCATGTAATTTGGTAAATAATGTGCTTTCCTACTACAAACCAAAAATTCTTATGCATGAGCCCCTATTGCAACTGGGAAACAGTTTGCACTTACGACTAGAGATGAGCGGGTCTGGTTCTCCGATCCAAGCCTGGATCCGAGTCTAGCTTGAGTTTTCCTGCCTGACTCAGATCCCAAAACGAGGCACAACGTCATCCTCCTACTGTCGGATTCTCACTGCTTTTGGATTGTATATAAGTAACTAAAATATACATTTTTTTTTAAACATTTAGTTAAAAAAAAGGTAAAAATATATATTTTTTGTGCTGTACCCCACACAGGATGCTGTATGCTGTACACCCCCCCCTCAGTGTATCCAAAGCACTGTGACGCTGCTGGCTGTATTGTGAGTGACACTGTAGGTTCATCAGACTGCAGTGTAAAATTCATAAAGTATTGTGAGTGACACTGTCGGTCAGTAATATCACAGTGTAATATTATTCATACAAGTATTGTGACACTGTTGGGCAGAAATACCGCAATATGGGGAGTGGCTCTAGACTGCACACCCTAGTAGTAATGAAAGGTGCTATCAAACTGAGATTATGAAATGCTATGCACAGAAAAAGAAATTGCAGGCCCGTATCATTGGCCACTGATATGCTAACTACCTCTGAAATTATATTTAATTACAATATACTCTTCAATTTGTACAGTAATGATCACATTGTGGATTGTAGCGCAGTGTAATATTCATAGCCGTGTTGTGATACTGTAAGTGAAACCGCAGTGTAATATTCAATACATATTGTGACACTCTAAGTGGTAGCGCAGTGTAATATTCATACACATATTGTGACACTGTAAGTGGAAGCACAGTGTAATATTCATTAAAAATATTGTGACGCTGTAGGTCATTTATACCGCAGTGTAATATTTAAAATTGGTACAAATTGACATGTGAGCTATACCCCATTTTGTTTGTGTTTGTTCATCTGGAGAACAATCAGTTAAGAGGAGAACAGGAACCACATACTAGTGCTGGAACTGCTTTCAGTGTCACCAGTCATGACAATACTAGTCCATCTACATCATCTACTAAAGCCAATGCCCAAGGGCATACAGGGCTTAAGTCAGGGCATCTAAAATCAAAGATGCAATCTTTTACAGTGGTAAAGAAAAAACCTCAAAGGGAAAGTTAGCTGCGGAAAGACATATTAGCAAAATACATTTCACCACAAAGTGGCAAGGAAAGGCTAAGGCCTTGGCCTTTATTTATGATTGGTGGTTCTGCCTCTTATGATGATGTAAGCCCTTCTCCCTTTAGACATTTTAAAAAAATGAAAATCTATAAGGCACAGGAAAAGACATCCAAAGCTACACAATGAAATATGACATAGGAAGAAAAGGGGAAATGTACCTTACTCAAGCCCAGTGGAAAATACTTTCTGTGTTGTGAAAAGTGCTGAAACCCTTCGAAGTAGTCACCTGTGAAGTGAGCTCAGACACTGCCAGCTTGAGTCAGGTAATTCCCCTTATTAGACTGATGGAAAAGCAGCTTGAGAAACTGAAGAAGGAGCTGAAACAAAGTTTTAATCATTTTGACGGACTTGTAGATCAAGTCCTTTATTCACTTTGCCAGTATCCAAGGGTTGTAAGGATCTTATAATCGGATCAATAAATTTTGGCAACCGTGCCAGATCCTAGGTTTAGGGTAAACATTGTGTCTTTCTTCCCAATGGACACAGATCTGAAGAGATGCAAAGAACTGTTGGTAAGCAAATTGTTAGCTCAAGTGGAACATGATGCAGCGATGACTCCTCCTTCTGTTTCTCAAGCAAGTGCAGCTGCCAAGGAAAAACTACACATTCCCAAAAAAGACCCACTGATGATGCAGATGAGTTAAAACAACCAAGTTTTGACACCTGGTTGGGTCTGAAAGAATTGCCTACAATTAATGAGACCTCTACCGTGACTCCATCTGAAACAGTCACCATTCAAAAATGGTTGAGGACTATTTTAGTGATAGCATCCAAATAGGCATGTCAGACAGTTTTACTACTGGCAGGAAAAAAAGGCAATTTGGAGGCCCTTTCACAAACTCAATTTGCTTTATTTGAGCTACTCACTCTCCAGTGTGTACTCAGAAAGAGTTTTCAACACAGCCAGGAACCTTGTCAGTGATCGTAGGAGGCTACTTTCTCAAAATGCAGAAAAGATGATGTTTATCAAAATGAACTACAAATTCCATGAAGCAGACCTTTTCCAATCACGTCCAAAAATTACAGTTTCATCTGAGGCTGTAAAGGTGGATTCCAGCAAGGGACAAATTAAAATTGTGTGAAGATGATGTACACACTGATGGACCACCAAAGAGCTCAACTAGGGCAAGGACTAATGTGAATGATTCAAATTTCTTTGTAAATGACTACCCTCTTCCCTCCCTCATAAATTAGTTTTGGAATCCAAAACTTAAGTTAAATTTACTACGAATAAGTCCTTCCTTTTCCTGCCTTCAACAACATACATACTCCAACTCCCTCAGGCCTCAGTCTTGATTAATAAAAAAATTGTTTCCTGATGTGCCATGTTGGAAGTTGAACTGCAAATGTTAGTGCCACTGCTGTCGCTTAGCTTAGTCAGCCAGCTAGCTTGATGCAAACTTTTGGCCTAAACTGGATGAAATCAATATTATGAGCTGTTCAGCTCACAATCAAAATAACTGGAAATAAATGTTATTGAGGTTAATAATACTGTAGGGAAAAAAAACAGGCCCACATTATGTGATTCCAGCTGATTTTATGATTTTTTGGAAAAAATACAGATCCAAAACCAAAACACACAATTGCAGTGTTGCCAAACCAAATCCAGATCCAAAATATAAAGTAAATAGAGATCCAAAACCAAAACATGGGGGTCAGTGCACATCCCTACTTATGACTCCTTACAATTAAAAGGATGGAGTGGGTGTGTGAGTGCAGGCAAAGTACAGTCAGGGTGAGTTTATTTAAATGTGTTCTATGCTGAGCACAATACACATATGCACCTGCCATGAGGAATTTCACATGCGGTACTCAATCACTAGTACAGTACATTATACAAACTGATGATGATCAGCAAATGCCTCTAATTGGCTGCTTGCATCTTGATCCCTCCCACAAATACTGTACCTATTATAAGTGTAATTAATATAATCTATTTACATTATTAGATGATATTTACAATTGGAACAGAGCACAAAAGCAGATTCCATTCTGATCTTTTAATAGGCAAGACAAGAGTTGTTTGCATTTATTTATTTAAACTTCATTTTCACTTTCAGTTTCTACTTATATCTGGTTTTAATTACATTTTGTCATGCTCCCGACTATTAAAACCACTTTCTGACTTCTCTGGTGCCTGTCTGTGCTGCTCCTGACCCATCTGCTCAGTGTCCTGTTACTGAACAAGATGATGGCTTTCCGCAGCCTGACAGCATGTCTTCCCAGCATGATGGAAACAGGCTGCACACCAGATTTCCCTTCTAAACAACAGCATGGGCGCAGCTCCACACCTCTTCCTCCACTCAGAGCGTTTCTCCCAGACCAGCTGATCACAGCAGCTAATCCTAGGGATCCTCTTCTATAAATTCCATTTCCAGACTGCCCTCTGTTGCCAGTATAATGTTGCTTCTTGCTGACATTACAGCTTAGTGCTGCGCTCCCAGGTACTCTGTATCTGAACAGTCCCAGGGCCTCATTCAGCAAGGAATGCAAAGGAGAGAATGCACACACCTGTCTGCTGTGAGGATATGCTAATCAATGCATATGCACAGAGACAGCAGCACGAGATGCAGACACCCAGCCCTATCTTAAGCCACCTATCTCCCTTTATTAAAGCCTAATCAGTACGCAAGATAGTGTAAACATTGGTAACATCGAGAACCATCAACTACATTTGCATAATAGTGGTTGACCAGACCTCACGCAGGATCTTGGCAACTTCCTGTGTGCACATTGCCACACTTGCTTAATTATGTATGCCCCCAAAATGGTGTCTTAATGCATCAGGCACTCATGTGTTCGCCCGACCAGCCCGTTACCAGTCACAAACGGCACTTCCTGGGGTTGCTGAAATGCAGATTGCTGAAATGAGGGAGCGCTTCAGGGAGCATGGCTACACTAATAAGGTCATTATGAGATGCTTGGAGAAAGCAAGAAAAAATTATTCAGGCACCACCAAAGGATGACGCAGCTTTGAGGGGATGCATAATGTTCACAAGTCAGTATGACACAAAATCTTACGCTGTACAAAAAGCTGTTAGGCAGAATTAGACGATCATCACCACTGATCCATAATTAAAGAAACATGCTCAAAATCCCCCGATGATGGCGTATAGATGTGGAGCCAATCTGAAGCAGCTTCTAATGCAACCAATGAACCAACCTACATCAGAGTCAAATTAGATGTGGCTGAGAAGAGCATAAAGAGGTTGCTTCAAGTGTACTAACTGCATGACCTGTCGATCAATGATATCGGGACCAACATTCCCCCATCCACATAGTGGGGTGGCTATCCCCTTTAGACACCGTCTATACTGCACACTTGATTTCATGATTTACCTAATCTCCTGTCCCTGTGGTCTCGCCTATGTGGGACTCACCACAAGGAACTTTAGAGAGCGCAGGGTGAACCACAGAAGTTCTATCAGATTGGCCCTAAATTCGGGGACTTCTGACAAATGATCGCAAAAAACTGAGTACAAAAGGGACATCAATTGTAAGCACTCAGATGATGACTGATTGATTGGGTCCACCACCCTCCCTAGAGGTGGTGACCATGAATTATTGCTGCATCTCCTCAAAGCTAAATGGATATTCAGACTCAGCACTATCTCCCCTCGTGGGTTGAATGAACATAGTGCTTTGTGAGTTTTTTTGCCTGGAATACTGGGTATTTCTTTTTTAAGGATTACTATAATATTTTTTTGTACATAACACTCCAGTAGAACCTATTATGTTCATTGGTTCTTGTCTTTTTTTTCTTAAAAAAATTGTAAATTTAATATGTGGATAAATATTACTCAAAAATTTTGCTGTGAAATTTAAAAAATATATAAATATGTGACACTTTGGTGTCTGCTAGATTATATGTTAATATAGATGTTATTATTTAGATATCTGTTGTCTTGCTGTATGTATTTCTTCTATATACTGGCTGGCTCTTTAAGTGTTCCCGTCTGTGGGGTATTGTTTTGTGTTAAGTAGGTGATCTGTTTATTAGATTGACATATACTGTATATATATAATTGTTTGTAGTACAATCCCCTTTATTCGACATTCCCTCCTGACGTGGCTGACATGGTTACTGATTATTTGATGTAGTTGTTTCTACTCTGGCTTTCTAGGAGTGTATTTCTTGTATGTATACCTTTTGATGCAATTGGTATTTGCTGATTATGTTGCAATAACTGTTGTGGCCATCGGGGGCAAAATGTTTCCTGCTGTAATACAGGAGTTTAGCCTTGTTAGCTAACAGGAAGTGAGTCCCTGCCTTTCCACGTGGGTATAGATTGAAGGAGCCTGCCAGGCAAGTTAAGTTTAGTGCTTTACTCAGCTGGCTTCATACTTGTTGTGAGCTTTACTGCTTGTCTCTGTTTATGGCCTGAAAAAGGTTGGAGAGGCCAACCGAAACATTGCTGCTATACTGTGAGCAAATAAATAAAACCTAACCTGCTTTCATTGGTGAGTGCCTGCAATCTCTTTACATACAGTCAGGTGCATAAATATTGGGACATTGACAGAATTTTCAGATTTTGGCCTCTATTCACTACCACAATGGTTTTGAAATAAAACAAACAAGATGTGCTTTAACTGCAGACTTTCAGATTTAATTTGAGGGTAATTACATCCAAATCGGGTGAACGGTGAAGGAATTACAACAGTTTCAATATGTGCCTCCCACTTTTTAAGGGGCCAAAAGTAATGGGACTATCAACTCAAAAGCTATTTCATGGACAGGTGTGGGCTATTCCCTCTTTATTTCATTATCAATTAAGCAGGTAAAAGGTCTGGAGTTGATTCTAGGTGTGACATTTAAATTTGGAATCAGTTTCTGTCAACCTTCAATATGAGATCCAAAGAGCTGTCACTATCAGTGAAGCAAGCCATCATTAGGCTGAAAAATCAAAACAAACCCATCAGAGAGATAGCAAAAACATTAGGTGTGGCCAAATCAACTGTTTGGAACATTCTTAAAAAGAAAGAACGCATCGGAGAGCTCAGCAACACCAAAAGACTCAGAAGACCACGGAAAACAACTGTGGTGGATGACAAAATAATTATTTCCCTGGTGAAGAAAACCCCTTCACAACAGTTGGCCAAATCAAGAACACTCTCCAGGAGGTAGGTGTATATGTGTCAAAGTCAACAATCAAGAGAAGACTTCACAAGAGTGCATATAGAGGGTTCACCACAAGATGCAAACCATTGGTGAGCCACAAAAACAGGAAGACCAGATTAGAGTTTGCCAAACAACATCTATAAAAACCATTACAGTTCTGGAACAACATCCTATTGACAGATGAGACAAAGATCAACTTGTACCAGAGTGATGGGAAAAGAAGAGTATGGAGAAGGAAAGGAACTGCTCATGATCCAAAACATACCACCTCATAAGTGATGCATGGTGGTTGTAGTGTCATGGCGTGGGCATGTATGGCTGCCAATGGAACTGGTTCCCTTGTATTTATTGATGAAATGACTGCTGACAAAAGCAGCAGAATGAATTCTGAAGTGTTTCGGGCAATATTATATGCTCATATACAGTCAAATGCTTCAGAACTCATTGGACAGCGCTTCACAGTGCAGATGGACAATGACCCGAAGCATACTGCAAAAGCAACCAAAGAGTTTTTTAAGGCTAAAAAGTGGAATGTTATGCAATGGCCAAGTCAATCCCCTGACCTGAATCCGATTGAGCATGCATTTCACTTGATGAAGACAAAACTGAAGGGAAAATGCCCCAAGAACAAGCAGGAACTGAAGACATTTGCAGTAGAGGCCTGGCAGAGCATCACCAGGGATGAAACCCAGCGTCTGGTGATGTCTATGTGTTCCAGACTTCAGGCTGTAATTGCCTGCAAAGGATTTGCAACAAAGTATTAAAAAGTGAAAGTTAGATTTAGGATTGTTTAGTTTGCCCCTTAAAAAGTGGGAGGCACATATAGAAACCGTTGTAATTCCTACACCGTTAACCAGATTTGGATTTAATTACCCTCAAATTAAATCTGAAAGTCTCCAGTTAAAGCACATCTTGTTTGTTTCATTTCAAAACCATTGTGGTGGTGAATAGAGGCCAAAATCTGAAAATTCTGTTAAAGTCCAAATATTTATGGACCTGACTGTATATATATATATATATATATATATATATATATATATATTCTGCATATAGATATATATATATATTTATGTATTTATATATGCTTATATATATAGCTGCATTTGTGGTGTGCAATATATATATATATATATATATATATATATATACACATGCAGGGATGTAACCTGAGGTTCGAGGGCCCCATAGCAAAATGTCCTCGAGGCCCCCATAGGTCTACCTATGCACCATGCAGTACCCCCTGTTGTAGTGCCCCTTATGCAATGCCTCCTGTATTAGAGACCCTTATGCAATGCCCCCTGAAGTTGTGCCCATTATGCAATGCCCCCTGTATAAGAACCCATTATGCAATGCCCCCTGTATTAGAGCACCTTATGCAATGCCACAATAGTTGTTCCTATTTTGCAATGCCCCCTGTATAAGAGCCCCTTTAGCAATTCCCCTTGTATTAGAGCCCCTTATGCAGTGCCGCAAGTAGTGCCCATTATGAAGTGCCCCAGTAGTAACCCTTATGCAGTGCCCAGTGAAATGGCTGGGCTGGGGGGCAGGGTGCCATGTTCCCCCCAGGCCACTCTATCGCCGAGCATCACAGGCCACCTCCTTATAAAGGAAAGGGCCATGGTGGTCCAGAGTGTTATGCTTCTACAGCCACGTCTGCATTTCAACTTGACTGTCGACGGCAGCCATGGTTACATGATTCCCTATAAGGCTCTTACTGAAGCCCTGTAGATTCATAATCTGTTGCCTGGCGGAGGTGGAGCCTGTCATGTCAGAGGGGCGGGGGCTCAGAGTGACACACATTGATTGTACTTGCCTCTCTCTCTGGATAGAGATCAGGCAGCGGGACACAGGGGTGGGGTGACACACACAGGAGTGTGACTGTCCTCACCTGACACCACTGGAGCCCACCACCAGCAGTGCATTTTCAATCCAGGGAAGCTGTGAGGACAAACTGCCTCAGCCCCAGTATACTCCCCTTTCACCCTGTGTGTTCCTTCCACTTTTACAAAGCTATCATCTATGTCCACACTACTACTACCCCCACCAAATCCCCATTACTACTTTCACCACCCCAGCTATCATCTATGTCCTTGCTAATACTACCCCCACCCAGTCTCCATGACTACTGGTCATGTGTGTTCCCATTCCCACCCAGTCTCTTCTACTGCTACTTCCACCACCTGATCTATGATCTATGATCTATATCCCTGCTACTACTACCCAAAGTATCATCTGTGTCTTTAATACTAACCCTCAGCTTTCATCTGTATATTTTCTTCTTCTACCTACATCCACCCGATGTGTTCCTTATGAGACACTGAGCCAAAACCTGACATAGCCATTATTAGCCTCTCAAATCTGCAAGCACTAATTAGCCTGCTCTCAGGCTGAAGGCCTGAAAACTCAAAATGGCCATGTTGATGGAGCCCTCCCTTCTGACTCACATCCACACCCCCAGAACACAAGGACCCATTATCCGGCTTTTACTTAAAGCCCAAACTCTGATTATCTTTTTAGCAGAAACAGACATTTCCTGGGGGTTTTAAAACACATCAGATAAATGTGTCAGAAACCTTGGACACACATATTTTTCATTTAGCACTTAACCAGTACTTCTATCACCTATCCCCCCCCCTTTGTATCAACCTGTGGGGCAGAGCAACTGCAGCCCACAAACAAAATACTCAAGACAAAGTGTCAGCATTGGCCAGTTGGCTTCCTGACCTGTGATCTACTGAAAATGTAAAGTTTGGTAATGCCAAGAACCACCTCTTTATTCTTCCATTGGTCTCTTTATTCTCAGACATCCAATTTAAAGGGGCATGATCAGTGATCAACCTGAATTTCATTCCCACCAAGTATTCTTCATTCTCCATAGTAGCATAGTTTTTCTCATGTACATTTAACTTTCTGCTAAAGTAAATGATAGGGTGTTCTTCACTTTCTTTGTTCTGGGACAGGACCGCTCCTATCCCTACATCCCATGCATCAGTGTGCACAACAAATTCCCTGTTAAAGTCAGGCATCATCAGAATTGGTTGGGTACACAATGCTACCTTTAACTCCTCAAGCCTTTTCTTCAGGACTCCATTTAACCATAACTTTCTGTTTGCCTTTGGTAAGGTCTGTCAGTGGGTGTTAAGGATAGAGACAACAGCCTTTAGAGCTGGATAACTTAGCTTGCTGCAGTCGTGTAGCAGCCGTGAGTGCTGATTATTCTTGGCAGGTAGTGGTCTGTGGACCTTGTGACAGCCTTGAGGGCTGGTATGCTTTGCTTGGTAGTGGTGTGTGGGCCGTGAGCAAGATGCAGCCTTGAGGGCTGGTATGTCTTGCTGGTAGTGGCCTGTGGGCCATGGGCAAGATGCAGCCTTTGGGATTTTTGGCAGCCTTGAGGGCTGGTAGGCTTTGGCTGGTAGACGCTGGCGGTGTGATAGATTGCACACTTAGGGCACTGAGGTGCAACCTATGTCGACAGAATGACACAGGCGTTGATGCACAGGATTGCACACTAAGGACGCTGAAGTGCGGCCTATGTCACTGGGTTGACACAGGCATTGGTTCACTGGATTGCGCACTTAGGACACTGAGGTGAAACCAGTGCTGCCAAGTTGGCACAAGCCACTGGATGCTAGATTGGACACTTAGGACTGCAAGTGCACTCTGTGCCAACCAGATGACTCAAGCGGCTGGAAGTAGAAATGCACACTGTGCCACCTAGATGAAATAAGCGGCAAACAGCGGATGTTATGCGGCCCATGCCGCCTAGATGGTACAAACCGCAGACAAGAAATAAAGCAAATAGGAGAGCTGGAACTCGACTGAAACAACCAGGAGACTGGTCACAACCAGAACAAGTGAAAACACTATCACCGGCAAGGAATGAAGGGCTGGCAGCAATTTAACAGATACAGGGTCCAATTAGAGCAATCCCTGAAATCCTCACTAATGACAGACTAGTGTGCACCTGGCCTGTGCACACAGAGAAGACAATTAACTAGTGTGCAGCTGATATTGCACAGACAGTAATTAGTGAATACATGAGATCAGCACATAGACAGACAGGAATGACAGGCTAGGCTAAACCCAGACAAGACAGGATTTAATGCAGTGTCCCAGTAGCATCTAAGACTGGGAACTGCAACCAAGATGATCTGCTAACCACAGATCCTAACAGTGGGACTGCAATGGTGGCAAAATTGGGTATAAATCTCCAATAATCCCCCTTGATTCCCAAGAATGCTTTCACCTGCTTCTTATTTACGAGCCAAGGCCAATTTTGTATTGCCTCAATTTTATTAAGTTGAGGCTTTATCAAAGCCCTGCCAATAGTGTATCCAAGATAATTTACTTCTTCCATCCCTAGACAACATTTTTTTTGGGTTGCCTGTCAATCCTGCCTTAAAGATAGAGTTCAACATTGCTTGTACTCTGGGTAAGTGTGACTGCCAATCAGGACCATCTTTAGCTTCCTGCTGTTGAACAGATGATAGGGTTTTAAATATTGTTACTTTGGGAACAAAGGCCCTGGGTTTACTGGGCTGACATAGCTGCTCTATCCTTCCAAGGTTTTATAAGATTTACATGGTAGATCTGTTCTGGAATTCTTTTCCCAGGCTGGGAAACATTATAATTAACCTCCCTCACTTTTTCTAGGATTTCAAAGGGCCCTTGCCATTTAATCAAAAGTTTACTTTCTACTGTGGGAACCAAAACAAGCTCTCTGTCCCCAAGAGCAAAGACGCATAACTGGGCATTGTGATTGTACACCTGCTGCTGTGCCTGTTGGACCTATTCTCTCACTATCGTCACCAGTGCAGCAATTCTTTCCTGCATTTGAGAAACATGCTCAATACCAACTGTATACAGACTGGACTGCCCCTCCCATGTCTCTTTGGCAATGTTCAGAGAAAACTCTGTGGAGATTGGAGAACCTCTCTTATGGCGAGCAATAAATATGGTAATAAGTAATCCCAAGCTCTTCCATCTTTATTCACCTCTTTCTTAAAAATGTTTTTTAAAGTTTTGTTAAACCCATCAGTCTGGGGGTGATACACAGGTTCCATACTGATCAATTTTAAACAGGAGGCATAACTCTTTCATGATTTTTGACAAAAATGGGGTTCCTTGGTCAGTCAAGATTTCCATAGGTATTCCCAACCTGCTACAGACATCGACTAATTCTCTAGTAATGGTCTTTGTTGACATATTGCGCAGTGGTATTGCTTCTGGGTACCTGGTAGCATAATCCATCATCACCAAAATATATTGATGGCCCTGGGCACATTTCATTTCAAATCCATAGCTTTTCTTTCAAATGGCACCTCAATAATGTATAATGGGACAAGTGGACTTTTAAAATGTGACCTTGGAGCATGATACTGACATTTAGGGCAGGATGAACACTAATTGGATACTTCTTTATGGACCCAAAGCCAAAAAAACCTCTGTAAAATTTTCTCAGTTGTTTTTCCTACCCCTAGGTGACCTGCAGTTATGTGACCATGAGCCAAGTCTAACACTATTCTTCTATATGCCTTGGGAACTACTAATTGTTCCACAATATCTTCCCCTTTCTTAGTCACTAGATACAAAAAATCCTGGCATACTGCCATGTGAGCATATGACAACCGACTATCAGGGTCTACGGGTTTACCATCAATCACCTTTACATTCTCCCTAGTTTTTACAAGAGTATGGTATTTTAACTGCTCTATGGCAAAGATCTCTTTTCTGACTTCAAGATAAGGCAGACGATCAACTGGTTCAATCACATTTCCTTTTTCAGTGGACGGTACATCATTCGGTGACCCACTACTGCTCTCAGCTTTTTCTGCTTCACCAATCAGGCTAGAAAAAGGGAACATTTTGGACTCGGAAGACTCACCTATCGCTACTGTATAAGTATCCTTCTCAAATAAGCCGGGGTTTTTTAATTCTGTACACATCGGCTTTCCCACAACTTCCAGAAGTGGACAAAGTCTCTTGCCAATATTGCATCATATGTCAAGCATGAGACATCATAACATTTTATCAGCCATAATTTATTTTCCTACATTTTAGCCACTGCAATGATCTATGCTGAAGACTGTCATTAGATGCAGATTCAGAAGATAAATGATAGCAGGGCATCGTAATCGGTTGGGGGTGGTGGGTGGTTAGGGGTGGAGGGGACATCACCAATTGTATGAGGGGATATGGCCTTGGTATGAATACATGATGAACCTACCTATCACACTTATTGTTACATGCTCCACACTGCCCATCACAATTTTACATTTCCCCCCTTCTAACACATTTTTCATCACATGCCCCCCTGGCCATCACATATGACATTAGCTCTGCCCAAAGTCTCCACAATTGCCTCTTCTACTTACCTCATTCTCTGTTCCTGCTGATCTCTCAACACTGACTACACAGCTGTCTGATTCATGCCTGCAGCTGCATCCACCATTCAGGCACTGTTCATGGCACTCAGCGGCACAACCCAGTTGCCGGCACCCTGTGCACTCAGAAGTGCCCCTGCCCGCTGTCATACAGGTTTGGAAGCAGGGCCAGCCCTGGTGCAAAGTCATCTATGTCATCTGAAGGAGCTCCTGCCACTGCTGCCTAAAGCATATCTCCCATCTGTGCTGTATATTATGGGACTACCCATGTGCCTAGGCACGCATGTCTGAAAATGGGGCATGACCTAATGGGCAGGGGGCATGGTCTCACACCATGCCCCCATTTACATCACTATGGTGGCGTGCCCAGCACTTTTGAAGATGCTGGGCTGCCCCCAGAGACTCTCCCTACACTGTGTAGATACTGTGCTATGCAGGGTGCAGTGTGCTGCTCTTCTATATGGAAAAAGTGAGGTGGTGTAATACTGTACATTAGGACATGTGTATAGTCACATAAGCATATAGTTGCATCCATTTGTATTCAGAATGTGGCCACAGTTGGACCAACGTGCAATTCAGAATCAGGCCCACTATGTGCTTCACTCAAAATGTTGTACACTATTAAAAAAAAAGAGACATCATCATTTTAAAATACAAATTTATTATGAAAATGGATATGTAGAATCCTGCTTTTTGCTCTTTTCGAAAGGTGTATTGATACCAAAGCAAGAGGTACACATTTGCATTTAGTATACTTTCTTGCAATTTACATTTAAAAATAAAGCAAAACATATTTTACACTTTTTGGGTCTGAGGAGGTATTAGAAACTAATAATATTTTCTAATGGTGTTTTCTGAAATCGCAAAGGGTATATTTACCATGAGTTTTTTTTCACAGTTGCTATATATTTGGCTGTTTTGGATGATAATATTACATACAAAACCAGATGTGTAATGTATTTAATGTTATTGCCCCTTTAAATGCAGCGTTTGACACCACCGATGTCACAGCGGCATTGAAAAGCTCCAAATAGTAATTTAACCTCAAAGTCTACTTTTTGAGAGAATAATTTTAGTGGGTACTGCATAACATAGTACTGATATTGTTGTTGGAATGTGACCAGCCTGAAAAGTGCCAAAATATGCTTAGAACGGGGTTGAGAAAAGTCTCAGTGTTGAAGGAGTTAATTCAGTAGATTTCAGTACAATTTATATTCATAGTGTGTATGTGAATCAAAATCATGTAAATAAATCTATGTTCCCATAATAGGAAAAGTAACCCTTATATAATGTCCCAATCAAGAGGTTTGATTATATTTGTTAACCAAAGGATAGATCATACTATATTATTTCTTATTAAATGTATATATTTTATACACAGTTTTGTCTACTGTCATTATTTCTTACTCTATTCTTAATATGTCTTGCTTATGGAAAAAGCTGCTGAATGCATAGGATTTTATTCTTCATTATCTGCATTTAGCATTTTTTTGCATTTGCAGACAGCCAAATTTTTTAATATTGGCATATAAAATATATTTAGTAACTGAAACAAAAAAGGCATTAAATGATACATCTATTTTTAGTTAACACATCCTACTCTGAAGTACCTTACATTATGGTTCTTAAATAATTGTGTCTTAATGGCATTTATGATAAGTCTATGCTTATTTGCAAATCTGTTATGCATTTCCAAGTGACAGAACAAATTAATAATCACATTTTTACTTTGTATTAAACTGTCAACAGTTGTTTTTTTTAATACAATTTTTAATAAACACATTGACAGCTTGAATCTAACAGTGCAGAAATCCAAAAGGAAATACATTATTATGTCACACCTTAACCATAGAAGCCAAAGCTAACAGAAAACCTTCTGGGTTCAAAGCAAAGAAATATTAAAAATCTCTTCTGTACACCAATACTTTCCAAGCATGAACATACACAGAGTTTCTTACATGTTATACCTTTTATTCATGGCTCAAACACGGCAAAACATTTGACAGTCCTGTTTTACCATATCTTTTGTCTTACATTTTTATATATTGCATTAAGAAATTACTATCTTTACTAATCTTTACTTGAAGGGATTGTTGGAATGCTCCTTTAGAATGAGGGCATGTAAATGCCCAAGTTATTGGTGTAATAAGGGTTGCTTTAACAGAACCTCCAACATGACTCCTTCCACCAGGTACAAATGATCTGCTATTGGTCTTCTCACTTAATTTGTGAATGTGGTCAACTGTGTTGAACTAATTACTTGATTAGATGGTTGCTTCAACACAAGTCATTAAAATAATAAATTAAGTGGTAAGTCCAGTTGTTGTGGGAAGTCCATTTTGTAACTGGTGTAACAGGTCATGGTGGAGGGTATGCTTTAAGTGGTGATATGGGGAGCGGGGCGTAGAGAGCGCTGCCGGGCCTCGGTAAAGAGGGGGGCATGGCCTAATTGTGGGAGGCAATGGCCATGCCCCCTTCAAAACAAACATTCTTTTGCAGCACCGCATGAGCGTTGTGAGCCCCTCAACCCGGTGCAAAGCCAGGGGGGATGTGATCAGTGTGATTGCTCCCCCCTCAGGCACAGGAGATTGCTGTGGCTACTGCTTAGCAGCCGCGAGCAATCTCCTACTGCATCCCTGCTCACGCTGTTTGCTGGGCTGTTGCGAGGGAGGGAGGAAGGGAGGGGGTGGCACCAGACCCAGACACCGCTGGGCCCCTCTAGAAACCTGGGCCCAGGTAAATTGTACCCACTCCCCCCCTCTCAGCACCCCTGACGGGGAGTAACATAACATTGGCAGTCCATTTTGTTTGGTGAAATCTGCTGTATGATTAGTAAGAAGTGGATGGTTTAATTAGTATATATGCCCTTATGCAAGATATTGCTCCCTTTTTTCCAGATTGGATTTCTTACTGAAAATATTTTTGAATAGTAATATGTTTGTATTGCTTTTTTTAATTGCCTTTGTTCTTGTTGTTCCTTTTGATTCTTTTTCTGTATTCTTGCTCTATCTTCTGTTTTTCTGTTTTTCCTTTTGCTTAAGGAATTTTCAGAGAAGTACCAGTGTCTATGGTTGGCTTTCATTTTTATCATTTTATCATTTCACTCCAGAGGAATATAAATTACCTAAAATTAATATCATTTCTCTCAGATTAATATACAGCCAGGTGCATAAATATTGGGACATTGACATTGTCTGGAGTTGATTCTAGGTGTGACATTTGCATTTGGAATCAGCTGCTGTCGACTCTCAGTATGAGATCCAAAGAGCGGTCACTATCAGTGAAGCAAGCCATCATTAGGCTGAAAAATCAAAACAAACCCATCAGAGAGCAAACACATTAGGTGTGGCCAAATCAACTGTTTGGAACATTCTTAAAAAAGAAAGAGCTCAGCAACACCAAAAGACCCGGAAGACCACGGAAAACAACTGTGGTGGATGACAGAAGAATTATTTCCCTGGTGAAGAAAAACCCCTTCACAACAGTTGGCCAAATCAAGAACACTCTCCAGAAGGTAGGTGTATATGTGTCAAAGTCAACAATCAAGAGAAGACTTCACAAGAGTGAATATAGATTGTTCACCACAAGATGTAAACCATTGGTGAGCCACAAAAACAGGAAGACCAGATTAGAGTTTGCCAAACAACATCTAAAAAAGCCATTACAGTTCTGGAACAACATCCTATGGACAGATGAGACAAAGATCAACTTGTACCAGAGTGATGGGAAGAGAAGAGTATGGAGAAGGAAAGGAACTGCTCATGATCCAAAACATACCACCTCATCAGGGAAGCATGGTGGTGGTAGTGTCATGGTGTGGGCATGTATGGCTGCCAATGGAACTGGTTCCCTTGTATTTATTGATGATGTGACTGCTGACAAAAGCAGCAGAATGAATTCTGAAGTGTTTCGGGCAATATTAAACGCTCATATTCAGTCAAATGCTTCAGAACTCATTGGACGGTGCTTCACAGTGCAGATGGACAATGAGCCGAAGCATACTGCAAATGCAACCATAGAGTTTTTTAAGGCTAAAAAGTGGAATGTTATGCAATGACCAAGTCAATCCCCTGACCTGAATCCAATTGAGCATGCATTTCACTTGATGAAGACAAAACTGAAGGGAAAATGCCCCAAGAACAAGCAGGAACTGAAGACATTTGCAGTAGAGGCCTGGCAGAGCATCACCAGGGATGAAACCCAGCGTCTGGTGATGTCTATACATACCAGATTTCAGGCTGTAATTGCCTGCAGAATATTTGCAACAAAGTATTAAAAAGTGAAAGTTAGATTTAGGATTGTTTAGTTTGTCCCATTACTTTTGGTCCCTTAAAAAGTGGGAGGCACATATAGAAACCGTTGTAATTCCAACACCGTTCACCTGATTTGGATGTAATTACCCTCAAATTAAATCTGAAAGTCTGCAGTTACAGCACATCTTGCTTGTTTCATTTCAAAGCCATTGTGGTGGTGAATAGAGGCCAAAATATGAAAATTCTGTCAATGTCCCAATATTTATGCACCTGACTGTATATTGGCATATATAGTAACATAATTTTTCTCAGATTATATACTTTATTTTTAAGAAATATAATGTACTTCCAATAACTAAACTTTGGGCCGGATTCTGATTAGGTCGCAGCCGTGCCTGCCTTTTGTCTTTTGCCACAATCACACCTGAAATAATTCTGAGGAATTATTTCACTATAGACGAACACTGGCTCTAAAATAAACAACAGACTGATTGTAAAGTCTGTATGTGATAATAGGAGAATTTATATACCTATCTAATAGAAACTAATCAGGATTAACTGTGAATTAAACTACCTTGAAGGGGAATTATTATATTGTTCCTGCAAAAGATAGAAGCTCAACATGTGGATATAATCACAGTAAGAGGTAAATTTACTAAGATTCGAGTGATAATGCGATGTGTTCTAGATTTGTTTATAAACCTTACTTGTTATAAGAAGAAATGAAATAATTCACACCAATACAGATTCTAAAATAAATTACAATGCTTTTACTTAAAGACAGCGTAATTATACATGTATTTTGCCAATGCAGAGTTGCAACAAAAGACATAGATTATATTAGCAGCAGTATGGAATAATTATAAAATAAATTTGTGATGCCCAGTGCAGCATACCAGTCAGCCAATTTCATACATACTTACGGCAATGGCACCAGCACCCCCAGACACTCATTGTGTGCTCCCTCTCTCATCTGTCTCCAACTGCTCTCCCTCCCTCTTTCTCTCAAGAGCTTTTACTAAACTTTTTGGCTATATCTCAAGTTAACCCAAAAATGTTGAATATTCATTTATTTAATATTCATACATACAAGACCCTAATTGTTTATATGTCCTAACCAAAATATTGACAATATAATACGTTATCTCTTTCTGTTCTCATTTAGCCTTCAGCTCCTGCTTCTTGTAGACCAAGGCTATCTGATTTTACTTTTTATTTATAAAATCTGAGACTTGCTGCCTCCTCGTCTGTACATGCTAAATACTGACATTTTAAAGCTACAATTCTTATTGCTAAACACTAAACAAGATGGCTGCTGCATCATTCACAGGATTTGCCTACTTTAAAGGGGATAGACAAGGCCCTATCTGCTCTAGACTGAAGCCATCCGACAAATACGTTCTTCTGCAACTCACACAACTAATTGATATAGTCTCAATTATTTCTATACAAAAGCATGCATATATTTGTGAATTGCTGACACATGTACAGTCCGCATATTTCTGTGTTATCATGAGTTTGGTTGAGATGACAATCTTGGGTGAGTTTAGGTATGTTTTTCATCATGCAAATTTACCAACTCTGGTGAGTTTGGGAGAGATTTCTCTCCTCTCACTCGTAGAACTCGGGTGAGATCGCAAACTCGAATCAACTCACCATTGGTCAAACTCAGAAGTACTTTTCCTTGAAAAAGATGACGCTTGCAAATTTACTAAGATTTGAGATCACAATCTTAGGTGAGATTGGAGCAAGCTCGCAGAGTAAAATTGAAGTTTCAAACACTCCACCTTCTGATCTGCAAATTTGGCAGAAACATACACAGATCAGTGCATTCTGTGTATGTTTCTGCATGCGTACCTAATGTAAAGTGTTTTTATAAAAAATAATTACATAGGGTCCCCCCAAAAAACATAACCAGCCCTGGACTTGTCAGCCAGTCCTGGTTCCTAAAATTATGGGTGAAAAATGAGAAGGTTCACCCTGTAATTTAGGAACCAGCACCTGGCTGCAGGACCAGTGCTGGTTTTAAATATAGGTAAAAAGATGCGTAGGGGTCCCCCAATATTTAAAAAAGCACCTGACTCAAACTGACTAGGATGTAATGCCACAGCCAGGAGACCCTATCACCGGGCTCCATGGCCAAAGCATTCACACCCCAAGCTGGTCAGCCCAAGCTGGGGATCTCATGAGAGGTGGGGACGTCCCAAAGAAAAGGGTCCCCCATCTCCTGAAAACTTGAGTCTTGGACTGAAGCACGGGGCACTCCCCACACCCCTAGGCTGTGTGTATGGGTGTACGGGATCAAACCTTTCCTATACTACAGTAATTATGTTTTGACCTCTTCTTTAATCACCATATCCAACTGCTGATTGAATCTTGCCTTTTTCATTTATTTCAACATATCTAAATCTGAGTACACACTGTAAGATTTATTGTCCAATATATTGTTCCGACACAGATCATATAGTTTGCACAGATGTGTCTTGCTACAGCTTTGCACCATACGCCATATAGTGTGCCCTGCTAGTCATGCTGTACCATGGCATATTGAGTCGCATCGTAATGTACTGAAGCGCTGAAAAAGCCAGAGAGTGTAATACAACATTCTGTTCACCAGATGTTGATTTTCCTAAACTACACTGTGCATGCATAAATAAAGACATTGCAATGTCTGTAGTACCACCCACTAATTGGCTGACTGAACCTGTCATTTGGTACGCTATAGTTGTCATGGATCAAGAGCTGTAATTGAGTGTGTAATTAAGGATGAAATCATTTGGTGTGCGAGTCCTGAGTACACTTTTGAAAAACAATTTATAAATGTGTTCAGCCATTATTATTAGAGTATATTATGCTAGATACATGTATCAGCAAGATAAAACCTCATTTTAGAAAAGTCAGTGCCAGTCCATGCAACATTAATCTGCAGTGATGTACAGCACTCACACAGTGATAACATGCCTTAGAAATGAACAGTCACCACTGATCAAAACCATCACTGAACTATAATTCTCAGCCCAGTTAGAGTTATCTTTAAATGACAAACTGTATGTTTTATGCCACACATTTGCGGCAATGTTGGCCGCTAGGAGCTTGATGCTTATTGGTACACAGAACTATGTGCCAGTCACTGCGGCAATGTAGAAAGTTTTGTTCATCGTTCACACAGTGAAATGTCTTAGAATTTAGTAATGGGGTCTGAGCCATGGTGTTTAAAACCATCACTAAACTCCAGGTTTCAGCCCAGAAAGAGGTGTCTCTAGATTACAAACTGACTGTGCATTTTATGCTGCACAATTGCAGCAATTTCGGCACCATTGTCCCTCTAGGAGCTTGTGCAACATGTCGTTAATCACAGCACTAAGTGCCGGTTACTGCTGCACTGTAGATAGTGGTGTGTGGCACTCACACAGTGATAACATGCCTTAGAAATAAGTAGTGGGATATTAGCAGCACTGTATGAAATCATCACTGAACTACAAATCTCAGCCCAGAAAGAAGTGTCTCTGGATTGGAAACTGACTGTGCATTTTATGGTGCACACTTGCGGCACTGTAAGCACTGTTGTCCCACAAGGGCCTTGTACAATTTCCCATTAATCGGGACACATCAGTAAGTGCAGGTCACTGCAGCACTATAGAAAATGGTGTGCGGTGCGCACACAGTGATGGCATGCCAGAAAAATTAACAGTGGGGTTTGAAGTGCACTCAATAAAATCATCACAGAACTACAAGTCTCAGCAAAGATACAGGTGTCTTTAGATTACAAACTGAATGTGCATTTTCTGCAGCACACTTGCGGCAAGTCCCTGTGTTGTGAGTTGTGCTTGCGGGTGACACTACAGTATGTGTTAAAGATCAGTGTGTGCATCTTTCTCTATAGTGTTTTATATGGTGAATAAGATTAAATTATATATAGTATTCTTTAAGAGTTAATGGTGGTGGTTGTTGAGGGGGTGGGCTACTGTACTGTGAAATCTATGGAGTGGGTGGTGTGATCATATTACAAACTTGGTGTAGCCTCTAGGTCCCTTCCCCCAAAGCAAGCAAGAGCCTTTCTTTACCATAATAAAGGACATTTTATTAGCCATTTAGGCTGTCAGCTCAAGGACGCGCCCTTGCAATTACAGTACTTGTGCCATGAAAAGGAGAGGAATGGTGACCATTGGTAGGACACCATCCACCAGCTGCTAGGAGAACTGCTGTGTCGCTAGGAGTTTGTACAACATGTTGCTAATCGGTACACATCAGTAAGTGCCGGTGACTTCGACTGTAGACAATGGCGGCATGCCATAGAAATTAGTAGTGGGGTCTAAGCAGTGGTGTATAATACCTTCACTGAACCACAAATCTCAGCCCAGAAAGAGCTGCCTCTGGATTACAAACTGACTGAGCATTTTATGCTGCACACTTCCGGCATTGTTGTCTGCACTGCTGTGCCACTAAGAGCTTGACAATATGTCTCTAATTGGTAGACATCAGTAAGTGTCTTCACTGTGGCACTGTAGAAAGTGGTGTGCAGCTCTCACAAAGTGATGACTACCCACCAGCCATGGGGGTGAGGGTTAGATTAGGGGCTCCTTGGGGGGACATAGGGTTAGGCACCCCCCCAGGAGGGTTAGGGTTAGGCTAGGGGAAGGAGGGTTAGGGTTAGGCATCCCTGGGGGGACATAGGGTTAGGCACTCCCCCAGGAGCATTAGGTTTAGGTTTTGGGTACGGGGGGGTTAGGTTTAGGCACTTGGATGGGGTTAGGGTAAGGCACTAGGGGGGAGGTTAGGGAAAGGCACCCCTAAGGGAGGGTTAGAGTTAGGGGGGACAGGGTTATCGATACTTACCTTAATTCCCTGACGGGATCTTCACTGCTGCCAGTCTTCTGTCATTGGGATTTGAAAAGCATTCATACCGATCCCAGGCTTAGGGGTATATTTACTAGAGTGCTGGTTTATAGAAGTGGAAGTGTTGGCCATAGCAACCAATCATATTCTACTTATCATCTATTTAGCACCTTCTAAAAGATAACTGGAATCTGATAGCTTGCTCTGCGCAACATCTCCAGTTCTATAAACCCACACTTTAGTAAGTATACCTCCTAGCCTCTGCAAGCTTTTTCTGAAACAGCAAGACTATTACAGGCACAAGCAATCGCATTATAAAATTAAATTATTGAGGAGTTACTATAATTGTAAATTATGTTAATATGCTAGCAGCAAAAAATATAAAGATTAAGGGCCTGATTCAGACCCACTCGCGAGCGGCTGTCCACTCGCAAGTGGGTCGATGTTATGCACTGAGCATGCGCACGACGGAGGGAGCTCCGTCGTGCGCATGCGCCAGATGTGACGAGCGAAGGAAAGTCCTTCGCTTGTTGTGTCCGATCAAAGGGGGCGTGCTGTCAATGTTGATTGACAGCACGCCCCCTTTGGTGGGCGTGCCGGGGACGTGCCTCCCTGACGGGGGCGTTCCCACGGGAACGCCTCCCGTCAGAAGCCGGCCCACTGACATCACTAGTGATGTCAGTGGGAGTGATTTTGGCTCTGATAGAGCCAAAATCACTCCGGAGCTTGCGGTTGAAAACCTCAACCGCAGGCTCCGGCTCGCAATTTCGATGGTCGCGATGGTCTCGACCATCGCGGCCATCAAAAAGCACGCTCGTATAGCCTGTGGGTGGTGACCCACAGCTATACGAGCGTCCAGGAGGACGCTCCATGAAAATGGAGCCCGGCCCTCATTCAGAGCGTGCGCTCTGCTCAGAGCGTACGGCTCTGAATGAGGGCCTAAATCTGTTCACAACTCTATTTCATCCAGTAATAGTAAACCTGACATACAGTACTAATATTCTAAAAGTAGATTATTTCCATGCTTTAAAAACTAGGGAGTTGCAGTAGTATGACCTTGTTGCAATGCCAAATCAGATTACATAAAGAGAACACATCATTAAAGGATTCCATACCTAAATCACACTGTTAGAAAAACATAAACATAAACCTAAGTCTTTATTTTTTGTAAAACATTAGAAAGATTAAATGTTATATATTTAAATAGTAACGTTGTATTTATATAGGCAATATAATCAATTTAATGGGAAATAATGAAAAATGCCATCACTGTTTTGTTTGTTGATTCTATATTTAACTAAGTAGACCATGCATTTTGACACCAAATAAACCAATAATTGTGAAGGATAATTTATGCCCAAAAGTATAAACTGAAGACTAGTGGTTAAGGTTCTGTTCCAAATTGTACTAGTCAAAGTAAATCCAAATATAAAAATATAATAATAATTAGTAAATAAATATGAATTCATTATCAGGACTTACTCCCCTATTGCTAAGACTGCCCTTTTACTACGAGGCAGATTACCGAAGATGAGTGTACTGTACAAAAGGATAATAACATTATAGATAAGCAAAACATTTATAAATCCAGTATGGATAATGGTTTATTGGGCTAACCTTGAAACATTGCGGTAAAAATGTAATATTTTGTGTTCAGACCCCCATGTTTACCTACAATCCAAAACCAAAACTGAGATTTTGTTTTTAAATCAGAGTTCTAAACTTACAGCAAACCTGACTTGGAAATCAGTTCTACTCAGAATGCCAAAAGTAATCTGAGCTAGAGTTGATTAGACTCAGAACCCACAAGTTCGTGTGTGCTCGTTTCTCAAGAAGACTGAACCGCACATCTCTATTAAAAAGCATTTAATTTGATTAGTCTAATGCAAGGTTGTCTAATGAATGGAAGTGTCTGATTGTTGCAATAGATGGCAGTACTAAGCAAGTTTGCTGCCATCTTAATAAGAATCTACTTTGTTTTACAAATCAAGTTAAAGTGTCCATGGGAGGTTCTATTACATAGGAAATCAAATGTCCCACTGAAATTAAAATACAATTATTATTGCTTACATTGATTGCTTGCATGCCTGTCCCACATACATATATCTGAGCTCTAAAGAAAAATAAAACAGGATAAGGAGATACTAATTAGGATGCTAAATAATTTACATATACACATTTCCTAAACTGAATATCTTTGGATTTCTTTTCTAACACATTTGACCTCTCTGTACTCCAAAGGATTTTTGCCTTGTTAAATGTCTCTAAGTGTAGATGTGTAAGCTCCTTTGCAATCATTCAGCAAATTATTCAATCCATAAACTGGAATTTTAATTTTATGTTAAAAAGATATTATAAAATTCAAAACTATTTTGTTTCAGTCTGGAGCTGTAATTCTGAGTCAAAACATTTGAATGCATCTTGTGTATTTTGATTACCTAGCTGGTATTTTGAGGATTGTTCTATAATCATCTGCATGCTCTACCAAGCTCATGTGCAAAAGGAGACTAACCCAAAGTAGTTAGTATACATTAGCATTTTTTTGGTGTACATTTCATCTTTTGCCACATTAGGGGAGCTGCAAATATAGTGCAGAAAGAAGTACAAGAGCAAAAAGTGGATTTAAACACAATGACTGTAAAAACATTCTGGTATTCCACCTGAATAAAGTAGTAGTGAGGTTGAAATTAGGGATGTGTGCTGACCTCCGTTGTTTGGTTTTGGTTTTGGATCTGTATCTCCTTCATGTTTTGGATCTAAATTTGGTTTTGCCTAAACCACCCTTGCATGTTTTGGATCTGTATTTTTTTATAAAAAATCATAAAAACAGCTAAAATCACATCATTTGGGCCTGTTTTTGTTCCTACAGTATTATTAACCTCAATACCATTTATTTCCAGTAATTTCCAGTCAGTTTTGACCAATTCACAGCTCACAATATTGATTTCATCCAGTGTAGCCAAAAGGTTGCATCAAGATAGCCGGCTAACTAAGGTAAGCGACAGCAGTGGGCGGCACTAACATGTGACAGCTCAACTTCTAACATGGCACAGAGTGGCACTGCAGTGGTAGACAGGATGGCAGTTTAATAAACTATACAACCCAAAAGGAAGTTTAAAAACAAAAATGTTTTCATTAATTACGAACTAGGTCATAGGCCCTAGGGAGTTGGAATATGTTTATGGACTGAAGACAAAGAAATGACGGAAGGATTGATCAGTTTTTTATTTATTTATTTTAATGTATTGATTCTTAAGAACATTTATGAGATAAGATCAATGTAAGAGCAAGTTTTTCAGTTCCCGAAAGACATCTTTGATCTTGAAGAGGTTTTTCATACATCTAATAGAAATGTGGTGGCCTTGTTTGCGGAGGTGCTGCTAAATAGTACACACTGTAAACAGATGTTTACTTTGTGCTCAGGGAGGTTGTTAAAAATAATGGGACCAAGACTTGCTGTTTACATCAGAGGAAAGCATCCTTTAGCAGCACTCCAGCTGAACTACAACTCCTTACTGGGCCTGCTGGAAGTTGTTTGTCAACAATGGGTTGTGTGCCTCTGGTTACATCAGCTTGCTTTATGCACTGTATGTAACATGTAAATATGTATGTAATGTGACCAATACACACAACTAATTTTTGTCTTAAACATATTTGCACTTTATTGCACACTTCCTGACAAGAAGATGCTCTATACTGCTACTCATATTTCTGGTCTGTCTCATGACACCCACCATCCACATTAACCAGTTATTCTGCATAGAGTCACCTACATACAAAGGAGGCAGGTGTTTATTGAGCTGAACCGTTATTTATAACAGCCTATCAATTCACCAGAGTCCTGAGGCAACCAGTTGATGTTGGAAGCACTGAAAAAAACTGGGTAAATTTGAAAATCTACCATGTTTTGTCCACCCAATCAACTTGGTGATTCTGATTCATTTTTTTAATATAATGGGGCATACATAGGATGCTGTCTGTGGCCATAAAAATTTCTTGACATGTTTGGCATTCAGCAACCACATGTAGAAGACTTCAACAGCTGTGGCAGTTCAACTTTCAAGATGGCACATCAGGAAACAAATATTTTTTATTAATCAAGACTGAGGCCTGAGGGAGTTGGAGTATGTATGTAGTTGAAGGCAGGAAAAGTAAGGGTTGATTTGTAGTAAATTTAATTTATCTTTTGGATTCTGAAGCACATTTATAAGGGAGGGAGGAGAGGAGTCATTTACAAAGAAATTTGACTTATTCACATCAGTCCTTGCCCCAGTTGAGCTCTTTGGTGGTTCCGCATTTTATTTTTTAAATTAAAGGGGCATGTGGTAAATGCTATATGTGGCCATAAAAATTTCTGGACATGTTCGGCTTTCAGAAACTGCATGCAGAAGACTTCAGCGGCTGTGGCAGTTCAGTTACCAACATGGCATGCCTAGGAAAGAGAATGGCACTGTAGTAGCAGACAAGATGGCAGTTTAATAAACAGTAACAATAATCTTTGTAATCTACACAAAAAGACAGCCTGCAATGCCCCAAACAGTGCATAATTCAAGGAAAAGAGGTGCGAGATGAAATTGTCCTTGGGTCTTCCCACTGACAGGAGTAATGCACCTGTCCTTTTTGATTTTTGAATGGGTGGATGAACTATTAATGTGGTAGTACACAAAAAAAGCTCTAAACTGGAAGGGGGCAGAGGGATTTTAAAGTCTGGTACTAAACATCTCTTATCATTGTGCTTCTGGGATTATGTATGGGAAGGCTGGGAGGGGAGGAGGCAGAACATCTCCAGATACCATCACAAAATAGCCTCTCCATTTGGTGTTCGGGCTGCATCTCATCAAACATGGCTGTTATGATCAAGGAAAGCCAAGCCCACCAGGTTGGTATCTACAAATCAAGGTTGTAAAATGTCATAAGAGTATATTTGCAAGTATGCCTATTTGTGAGTTTAGTTTAAATAAATACAGAGCAGTGTGACAAAAGCATGGCAGTTTAAAAAAATATATGACATATATATAAAACATTTGGCAGACAGGATGGCAGTTTAAGAAATGCTAAAATAAAAAATGTCAGGCAGCAATGCCCCAAACAGCACATAATGCAAAGAAAAGAGGTGCAAGATGGAATTGTCTTTGGGTCCTTTCACCTACCCTTATGTTGTATATTTTAAACAGGACAATCCAATCACTTCAGCAACAGGGACTGCTAATTGTGGCTGAAGTGATTGTTTTGTTTTGGCCCCCACAAAAAAATCTACCAACAGGCAGCTCACATTGCTGGCATTGATCTCTCCATGCACAAACTTGCTTTACAGAGGCAAGATGTTGTTGCCATCATCATCCAATTCTTCACCCTCATCATTGTGTGCATCATTTTCACACAATATTACAATGTCCCTGCTGGATTCCACCATTACAGCCTCAGGTGCCTCTATAATTTTTGGATGTAATTGGCATTAAAGGTCTTCCTCGTGGAATGTGAAGTTAATTTTGATGAACATCATATTTTCCACATTTTGAGGAAGTAGCCTCCTAAGCTGATGACTGACAAGGTTCCCGGCTATCCTAAAAATTCTTTCTGACAACACACTGATGGGTGGACAGCTCAAGTAAAGCAAATCCAGTTTGTACAAGGGCCTCCAAATTGCCTTTTATTCCTGTCAGTAGTCAAATGGACTGTATGACATGCCTATTTGGATGCTATAATTAAAATAGTCCTCAACCATTCTTTGAATGGTGACAGAATCAAATGAAGTCATGGTTGAGGTCTCATTAATTGTAGGCAATTATTTTAGACTCAAGCAAATATCAAAACTTGGTTGTGTTAACTCATCTGCATCACCAGTGGGTCTTTTTGAAAAGCTGAGTTTTTTTCCTGGCAGCCACACTTGATGGATAAACTGAAAGATGAACCATCATTGCATCACATACACCCTTGAACTGACAATTTGCTTACCAACAGCTCTTTGCATCTCTTAAGATCTGTGTCCATTAGGAAGACACGACGTATAACTTAGATCCAGTACGGTCACCAAAATATATTGATCTGATGGTAAGATCCTGACAACCCTTAGATCCTGGCAAAGCGAGTAAAGGACTTGATCTTAAAGTCCGACATACTTAGCTGAATTGCTTCATTTCAGCTCCTCCTTCAGCTTCTCAAACTGCTTTCCCAATGGTCTAATTAGGGAAATTACATGACTCAAACTGGCAGTGTGTGAACTCACTTCACAGGTGACTACTTCAAAGGGTTTCAGCACTTTCCACAACATGGAAAGTATTTTCCACTTAGCTTGAGTAAGGAACATTCGCACTCCTCCTCATATGTCATAGTTCATTGTGTAGCTTTGGGTGGCTTTTTACTGTTCCTCCATCAGCTGAAGCATGTAAAGGTGGCAGTTCCTCCTTGTACCTACTTCTTGCTTCAGCTGATGACAGGGCAATTTCAATAGTTCTTGCAGGTGCTGTAATCTTCAACATGCATCTGCTGAATGGTGAAAATGCCCAGAAATGTTTTAGGCCATAGAGAGCATATCATGCATGGCCCTGTCATTTAAAAAAAAAATTGCACCACCATGTTGATTGTGTGAGCAAAACATGGGATGTGTTGGAATTCACACTGCCATAATGCTCTCACAATATTGGTGGTGTTGTCAGAAATCAGAAATGCTGAGGAGAGTCCAAGCAGGGTAAGCCATTTTGCAATGACTTCCCTGAGTTTTTCTGAGAGGTTGTCAGTGGTATGCTTCTTAGTGAAACTGGTGATACACAGAATAGCCTGCTTCTGAATGAGCTGCTGTTTCTTAGGTGCTGCTGCTGCTGTTGGTGCCACTGAAGCCAATACACCCACCCAGTGGGCTGTTACAGTCATGTAATCTTGCGTTTGCCCTGTTCCACTTGTCCACATATCTGTGGTTAAGTGGACAGTGTGTACAACAGCAATTTGGTGGACACTGATGAAGTTTTTTTAATGTTTTTAGCATGCCTCTGAATGAGCTGCTGTTTCTTAGATGCTAATGTTGGTGCCACTGAAGGCAATACACCCACCCAGTGGGCTATTACAGTCATGTAATCTTGAGTTTGCCCTGTTCCACTTGTCCACATATCTGTGGTTAAGTGGACAGTGGGTATAACGGCATTTTGGAGGACACTAAGTTTTTTAATGTCCCTGTACAGGTTGGGAATTGCTTTTCTAGTGAAGTGGAATCTAGATGGGATTTGGTATCAGGAACACAGGACCTCAAATAAATGTCTGAAACCAACTGTACTAATGGCGGAAATTGGATACACATCTAATACCAGCATAGATGTTATGCCATCAGTAATCTGCTGTGCAACTGGGTGATTGCTGTCATACTTGCTCCCCCTTGCAATGGATTGTTTAACAGTCAATTGATTTTTTTTAACTACTACTAGTAGTCTTCCTAGTCCCCTTCTGGGATGAAGATTCACTCCCAACAGCAGCTGCAGGTGTAGCGCTCAAGGATTCTTCTAAGGAATCCTGGATAGGGGAGGACTGAGTTAGCCTATCAAATTAGATGCAGAACTACTTCTGATCATGATTGATGATATTGTTGATGAAGGTGTTGGTGGAGAAGATAGCAGGTGCTTGGCTCTAGCAGAGTGAAGGGAGCTAGCTGATGTTTCACTGCTTGTTGTTACTGTTTTAGCCAAAGTTTCTGAATTTTGCAAAAATGTTTGATGGATGCAGATGATGTAACAGGGAGGAGGTTCCCAGATGGTTAAGGTCCCTACCTCTACTTACTCTGGCTTTACAAAGGGTACAGATGGTTTGACAATTGTTGTCTGGAATTGGGTAGAAATAATTCCACACATGAGAAGTGGATTTTTTTGTCTTATGCCCTGGCATGACAATAGACTTTTCCTTATTATGGGCAACAATTAGTTCCACTGGTGTCTGATTTACACAAACAACATCCTCATCAACAACATCCTCATCATCAACATCCTCATCATCAACATCCTTATTAGCATCAGCTAAACAAATATCCTTCTCATTCTGATGCACTTCCACAGCAGCATACTCAATTTCTATGTCACATTTGTAGAGGGCAAACAAATGGTGGAAGGAGGCTCCTCTTTGAGTACAGTATTGAAAAAGTCAGGCTCAAAAATGACACCCTTGTATACACTTAGACTTTCCTTAGGGATTTGTGACATTTCTGAGCACACAGGAGGTTCCCATGCCTTAATGATTTTCATTCTTTTGAAACTTCTACAGGGAGAAGGGCTTACATCATCATAAGAAGCAGATCCACCAGTCACAAAGAAAGCCAAGGCCTTAGCGTTTCCTTGACACTTCATGTGGTGAAAGGCATATTGGCAATTTTATGTCATTCTGCAGCTAACTTTCCCTTTAATTTTTTTTCTTTACCACTGTAAAAGACTGCTTCTTTTATTTTAGATGCCCTGACTTAAGCCCTCCATGCCATTGGGCATCGGTTTTAGTAGATGACGTTGATAGACTAGTATCATCATGACTGGCAGCTGCAGCTCCATCACTAGTTTGTGGTTCCTGCTCTTCTCTCAACTGATCATTCTCCATATCAACAAACACAAACAAAGAGAGGTACAGCACACATGTCAATTTGTACCAACATTTTTAATTTTTAACTTTTAAATTTATTTTAAAGGACACTGGGCAGTCACACCACTTATATGAATGTACTGGATAGAACCCACAGTGTGACAAAACTTTTATGAATATTACACTGCATTATTACTGACCAACAGTGTCACAATACTTTAATGAATTTTACACTGCGATATTACTGACCAACAGTGTCACAATACTTTTATAAATATTACACTGCAGTATTACTGACCAACAGCATCACAATACTTTTATGAATATTACACTCCAGTATTACTGATCAATAGTGTCACAATACTTTTATAAATATTACACTGCAGTATTACTGACCAACAGTGTCACAATTCTTGTATGAATATTACACTGCAGTATTACTGACCAACAGTGTCACAATGCTTGTATGAATATAACACTGTGGTATTACTGACCAATAGTGTCACAATACTTTTATGAATATTACACTGCGGTATTATTAACCAACAGTGTCACAATACTTTTATGAATATTACACTGCAGTTTTACTGACCAACAGCATCACAATGTTTGTATGAATATTATACTGCGGTATTACCGACAACAGTGTCACAATACATGAATGACTATTACACTGCAGTATTACTGACCAACAGTTTCACAATACTTTTATAAATATTATACTGCGGTATTACTGATCAACAGTGTCACAATACTTTTATTAATATTACACTCCAGGATTACTAACCAACAGTGTAACAATACTTGTATGAATATTACACTGCAGTATTACTGATCAACAGCGTCACAATACTTGTATGAATATAACACTGTGGTATTACTGACCAATAGTGTCACAATACTTTTATGAATATTACACTGCGGTATTATTAACCAACAGTGTCACAATACTTTTATGAATATTACACTGCAGTTTTACTGACCAACAGCATCACAATACATTTATGAATTTTACACTCCAGTATTACTGATCAATAGTGTCACAATACTTTTATAAATATTACACTGCGGTATTACTGACCAACAGTGTCAAAATGCTTGTATGAATATACTGTAACACTGTGGTATTACTGACCAATAGTGTCACAATACTTTTATGAATTTTACACTGCGATATTACTGACCAACAGTGTCACAATACTTTTATAAATATTACACTGCAGTATTACTGACCAACAGCATCGCAATACCTTTATGAATTTTACACTCCAGTATTAATGATCAATAGTGTCACAATACTTTTATAAATATTACACTGCGGTATTACTGACCAACAGTGTCAAAATGCTTGTATGAATATTGCACTGCAGTATTACTGACCAACAGTGTCACAATGCTTGTATGAATATAACACTGTGGTATTACTGACAAATAGTGTCACAATACTTTTATGAATATTACACTGCGGTATTATTAACCAACAGTGTCACAATAGTTTTATGAATATTACACTTCAGTTTTACTGACCAACAGCATCACAATGTTTGTATGAATATTTTACTGCGGTATTACCGACAACAGCGTCACAATACTTGAATGACTATTACACTGCAGTATTACTGACCAACAGTGTCACAATACTTTTATGAATATTATACTGCGGTATTACTGATCAACAGTGTCACAATACTTTTATTAATATTACACTGCAGTATTACTAACCAACAGTGTAACAATACTTGTATGAATATTACACTGCAGTGTTACTGATCAACAGCGTCACAATACTTTTATGAATATTACATTGTGGTATTACTGACCAACAGTGTCAGAATGCTTGTATGAATATTACACAATGGTATTACTGAAAAGAGTGTCACAATACTTGAATGACTATTACACTGCAGTATTACTGACCAACAATGTCCAAATACTTTTAAAATATTACACTGCAGTATTGCCAGGAGTGTCACATTGCTTATATATATATATATATATATATATATATATATGGTTTCACTGGGGGGGGGGTATGGCACACAGCGTCACAGTGCTTATGGATACATTTGGGTACATCCCCAAAAAATATGTTTTCATTTATATTTAATTTATTATTATATATTTTTTTTAACTTTCAGTTCCTTTTATTTTTTTACAGCCCATGGATGGACAGCACACTGGATGTACAGCAATCCCCTGGCCAGCACACCCCTGGATGGACAGCACATTGCATGGACAGTACAATTCTTGACAGCACACACCTGGATTGGACCACACAAAGCCCCCTGGATGGAGTACAGCACACCCCTGGATGAGAACCATAGCCACTTGGACAGAGCACAGAACACCCTTGGATGGACAACACAGCCTCCCTCCAGGACAGAGCTCAGTACACCCATGGATTGGACAACACAGCTCCCTTGATGAAGCACAGCACACCCCATGGATTGGACAACACATCACCCTGGTTGGAGCACAGCACACCCCTGGATTGGACAACACAGCCCCCTGGATGGAGCACAGCACACATGTGGATTGGACAACACTGCCTCCCCCTGGACAGAGCCCAGCAGAGCATAGCCTGACAGCCCGGGACTCAGCAAGCAAATGGCACCTATCACTACATGGAGGCATTTATATACATCCCAAAACCCATGAGAATCTGACAGTGGGAGGATGACGTTTTGTCTCGTTTTGGATTCCGAGTCATGTGGGAAAACCCGAGCCCAGTTAAAATATCTATCTGATAGGATTGCTTCTATCTCATTCTCTGGGTAGTGTTACTACTCAGGATAATTCCTTACCACCACCCTCTCTAAGTGATAGGAAACAGTAAAATTGATAGTAGCAGAAGGCTAGGACTATGTGTGAAATGTATCAAACCTTTTAAAAAGTACAATGTAGCAGCTGCCCAAAGCAACCAATGACCTTCTTATGGGCTACCTCTCTGACTGTCCTCTTTAGAAGGTGACAACTCCCCCTAGGTCCTCTGCAGTTTCCTAAATGATACATGATTAATGTTATGGCAATATGTATGAGTTTGTAATGTAATGTATGTCATGTAGAGGTAGTTACATGTGATGAGACAAAGCAATTGAAACATTGTTTTGGAAGCTCACTTTCCTTCTGAACATCCTGGTATCAACAAATCTCAAAAATATAGCATAGGAGGCAAAGTCAAAATCTGGGACTTACACAATACAATAAAACTGTCAAATACATATTAATTAGCATAAAGCAGGATTTGCGGCAAAGGGGTTTGGTGTAATTATTGGGCGGTTGATCCTCAGTATTATAAATTGCTAAATGACTTTATATGTGGTTAACACCAAGTACATGATAATAATTTTGTTTAATAGAAAAATAGATATTTTAGCTATATTTGTTTAACTGTTTACTGGTGTAAGTCAAACAAATAAAATATTTAGCAAAACACATAGGCCCTCATTCAGAGTCATTCGTTAGCATCAGTACGCTCGTTGCGTTCTGATGTTGGGAAACCACGCATGCGCCGGTGTTCCACTGCGCATGTGCGTACGGCAGATTGCGAGCTTTTTTTGTCTCGTTCGTCAAATTGCGAACAGGAAGTGACATGTCAAATGTGATTGACAGAACAGGCCGTTTTTGGGCGTTGACGGGGGTGGAGATGGAAAAACGCAGGCGTGGCGAGGCGTTTTTGGGGCGTACATAAATTTTCAGATGCGAACGTCAAATGTGTTTGTACCAAGTCATTCGTCACTGGATGATCCTCTTTCCGTTCAAACTGCTCGCACAGCTTGGGGTGTGGATTACTCGACCACAATGGCGATGGCCTTGTCCTCCGTCCCGGGCCTCGACGATGTTTCATCGATTAATCACGGCTTGTCAGAAAAACAATCAACTTTGAATTGAAAACCAGCTTGTAATGTGTTTTGAAAAGAGTTTTTTTGGTTAGCACAAAACCGTACGCAGGTGGAAATTACAGCAGCTTATTTCAGGATTACACAATCAATTAGCGTACATTTGTAGGCATGTTTTTTTATTTTTTATTTTGGTTTTGTGCTATTGTAACAATAATGTTTGTGTGTATTTTACCATTTTGCTTTGGCCAGGAGAATTTGCATCCTTTTTTAATTTTTAAAGTGTTCCTTAAAGAGCCCTTTTTTTAAAAACACTTTTTTTTTTTTTGGAGGTCGTTTTTGGCTTGTGGGCCAGGATTAACTCTAAACCATTTATAAAATAATGTCACAATACAATGTAGATCATTTTTAAAAATTTTAATTTGACACACACATTTTCAACGTTTTCGGGCCCATTTTGCCCAAACACTTTTTGGCCAGTGTTAGGCACAAAAAAATAATAATTTGGACAAACATAAAAGGTTTGGGCAACTTAAACAAACAAATTAAAAACAATTCACAAGAAAGGAGAGGGAAGTTTTGGCCAGAAAGGAATATGGGGCAAGCACAGAAGGAGTGTGGGAAAATTAGCCAGTGCTGTCATCATTTTTTTCCCCGTTTGGCTGGGGTAGGGTGGGTGCCAGACCGGGTCCAGGATGTCCTCTGGCTGGCCTGTCCAGAGGCAAATGTTGTGGCCTCTGGACTAGGCACAGGGCTAGGCACATTTGGAGGAATGGCTGTTGTTGTGCCAGAGGTGGAGGATCCTGATGTTCCAGTAGGAAGGGAGGGCGGCTCCACCATGTGCTGGCGAACAAGCTGCTCCAGGGCATTGGCTATTCTGATGTTGGCCCTGGTATTTTCAGCCAGGGCCTGACCAATGGTCACGTTGGCCGCAGCATTTTGCTCCAGGGCCTCAGCCACCCGTAGCAGACTGGCGTCCATCCTCTGCAGAATCTCCGTATGGTAATCTGATTTAAAATTGAGTTCTGTGAGGAGTGCCACTGCCTGCGAGGGGGATTGCCCTGGACTGGCTTCTGCAGGGTCCTCAGCTGGATGTACTGGTTCCTCCCCTGCAGAGCCAGCAGAAATTCTGCGGCCAAGGCTCCCCTCTGGAGCAGACTCATCCGCCTGTGTCTCTCTGAGAAAAAAGAGTCACATTAGAATCTACATATTGTCACAATAACATTTCCGAGTTGGTTACATCACAACATTTACCTGGGACAACATGAGGAGCCGCAAAGTCTGGCATGTCCGTATCCATGTTGGACACGCCAAACACCTCCACATCCTGCACACACCCCTGTGCCAGCTCTTCCAAATCTGTCAGCTCCAATGACACTGGGGTGGGACCTCCACCTGTCCCCCTTGCGTGCCTAGCCCTGTCAGCCAGTTTTTGCTTCAGGCGATATTTGAAGTCTTGCCATCTGTGGGTGAAAAAGTTGGCATTATTCCTGCATTATTTGGCCCTGTATACTTTTTTTTAATTTAGGTTTTAACTTACCGCCGTTTGACATCTCAGGCTAGACGAACATAATCACCCACCCCATTGACAGCACTGGCTATCTCCTCCCACATTCTCCACTTCTGGCTTACACCCATATTCCTGTCTGCCTGTGGCAGGATGTCCACACACTTCTGAACCAAAACCTCCATCTCCTTTTTTGTGAATTGTGGCTGCCTTTTCTTTTTTGGCGCTTTGGCGGGAAGTCTGGGCCCAGCAGCCTCTTCCATGTCATCCTCAACACCTATTGACATTAAATTATTTTAAATTGAGATGTCAATCTTTCACTATATTGTGATTCAAAATAATCCTTGAATATAAATTATAGAAATACTTACCGGCCGCCTCTTGGCCATTGTTGGGCTGGTCTGTAGCCATTTTTCAATCCAAAACTTGAACTACACCAGACCGTTTCTGTTTTTCCGTGGCGTATTTATACATGCGTCCTTATTTTTCGTCCGCATCATTGATTGTGCGTTCCTATGATCCGTCCTTAATTTGAGCAGGAAACGAAACACTATTTTTGGCTGTTGGCGACTCGAGGCGAGGTAGCGGGTGTTGTTTGTTGGAGGTTGCGTGGTTCGGAGTGTATTGTTGGAGGGAGTAGTGTTTGGAGTAGGTTTTTTGGAGTATGTTCGAGGCGTTTTTTTTAAAACAACTTTCCGTTCGCATTTTTTGTTCTGGTTATTTTATTTGTGTTGTATTGTTTGAGTAAGTTTTTACCCGTCATCCTTGTGTAAAATTTGGTTCTACCATTTTTTATTTTGGGGTCCAAAATAATATATATTTTTTATTTTGTAGGTTTTTTTGGCTGTGCCCCAACGACGTTTTTGTTCTGTGACTTATTTATCGTGTATTGGTAAGTTTTGATTTTAACTTGATTGTAAAATGTTCATGTATTGTTCTTCACATATTTTGGACTCATTAAGGGTTTTTTTATGGTTTTTGGGGATGTTCAAAATGCGAACCATTTAGCACACTTTTGTAGGCTTTATTCCCCTGTTCAAAATGCGAACCATTTAGTGCACTTTTGTAGGCTTTATTCCCCTGTTCAAAACATTTAGTGCACTTTTGTAGGCTTTATTCCCCTGTTCAAAATGCGAACCATTTAGCGCACTTTTGTAGGCTTTATTCCCTTGTTCAAAATGCGAACCACTTAGCGCACTTTTGTAGGCTTTATTCCCCTGTTCAAAATGCAAACCATTTAGCGCACTTTTGTAGGCTTTATTCCCCTGTTCAAAATGCAAACCATTTAGCGCTCAAAATCGTGTTTTTTTTAATTATGGGGGCAAATTGTGGAAGTCCTCTCAATGTAGGTTTACTATTGTTCGAAATGTGTGCTCACCCCCTTTATTTTGGCCCATTTTGAAAAAACACAAGATTACAAAATGGCCAACCCAAATTCTAATATTTTTTGTTTTTTTGGAAATGTAGGTTTTTGAAATCATGACAATACCCCGGCATGTAAACATCTTTGGATTTTAACGTAAAGATAAGTATTTTTTTTATTATTTTGGGGCAACATACCTTAACTACAATTCTTACCATTTCAGGTTGATGTTGGTCGTATTATTGTGGCCATGCTGCCGGAAGCCGACCAACCTCAATCTCGTCCCAGGCATAGGCATCGTAGGCATGCAAGGCCCCAGATATATAGAACACGTGTCACCCTTTTTGGAATGCCCGATGATGAGGTGTTAAGGCGCTACCGTCTTCCGCCCCAAATCATTATAGACACTCTCTCATTAATAGAGAGTGATCTTGAGCGGCATATTGACAGTCCTACAGCAATACCACCACTTACTCAATTTATGGCGGTGTTACATTTCTGTGCCTCAGGATCCTTTCAAACCACGGTGGGAATAGTTTGCGGGAATCTCCCAATCCTCCTTTTCAAGGATCCTGAGGGCAGTGATGGAGGCCCTTTTCAAGCACCTCAATCATTTTATTCAAATGCCTTTGGATATGGGTTCCCTTAGTGTGGCGAAGGCCAATTTTTACCAAATAGCTGGCTTCCCACACATCATAAGGGTTGTGGATGGTACTCACATACCACTTCAGCCTCCAGCACAGCTGGAGGCCATTTTTCGGAACCGAAAACACTATCACTCACTGAATGTAATGGTGGTATGTGATGCCTCCCTCCAGATCCTGTCCCTGAATGCAAAATTACCCGGGAGTGCACATGACTCATTCGTCATCCGGCAATCAGGGATTTGGCATAAATTAACCAACCTACAAGCTGGTGATGCGTGGCTTCTGGGTAAGTTGAGACCTTTTTTAGATACCAATGCAAAGCTTGATACACAGTGATCCTGATTTTGTAACTTCTTTTTCACAGGAGACAGTGGCTACTCTTGCACGCCCTGGCTGCTCACTCCTTTTTTGGCTCCCACACCAGGGCCACAAAGTGATTTTAATTCCGCACTTACAGCCTCCAGGCAAGTGGTGGAGCGCTGTATCGGCCTTTTAAAAGGCCGATTCAGATGCCTCCTCCGCTCTGGTGGCGAGCTCATGTATTTGCCGGATATGGTTTTGAAAATTGTGGTCCTGTGTGGGATATTTCATAACATTGCCATAAGGAGTGGTGTCCCAATGCAGCCAGAGGATGCCTTGCCTGAGGATGGCCACCCCGAGGTTGGTCAGAGGTCAGTATGTGGGGGGGCCATACGCGATGATGTGGTGGCCCGATTTTTTAGGTAATTATTGTCCCAAATGAAGTTATATGATACAATGTAGACATGTAATAATGTAATTAACAATTTTAACTTTTTTTTTTTGTGTGTTTTATTCCATAATTTATTTCGGGAAAACCATGACTACTACCTGATCGTAAAAAATGACTTCATGTGGACACATTGAATTTAACTTCTGGACCAAATTTGTCGTCAACTCATTTGTGGAATCATGTTGGCATGCTACTTCGTCATACAGTTCTTGATTTTTTTGATTATGAATATTTTGTGTAGGCTGATTTTTGAAGAGTGTTTTCACTGTGTGTATTTATTGTCCTTAATCACTTTGTGTTTCTTAATTTTGAGTAAATAAATGTTGGTTACGTTAAAAAAAAGTTTTCCTTTCTAAATTACATGCAAGTGTAACCGTGTTCAAAAAATGCCAACTTGCTTAAGGGCTAATCCTGTAATGTTAAAAATTTTGCATTATTTTTCCATGCTTAGTGGCTCAAAACAAACACCCAAAGGTATTATGTTGAATCGGTATGTTTTCTAATCTCGGCCTAAACAGGTTTCATTTAATATTTACCTTACCCCCCCCCAAAAAAAAACCAACAAACCTATTAATATTGTTAGGTGTTGAATGTGCCAGCTTACATAATTCAGCTTTCTAGAATCTAAGTTACATTACTTTAAAATACTTTCTGCACTAGTCGACTTATGTAAGGTTAAACAATATAATATTTACAGAGAAGGAATGAGACTTTAAACGAAATTTTTTTTTTATTTTGAAGAAAACATGGCCAAATTTGGCAAAACCAAAAAAATTAGGGTCGTAGAATCTCCGCCATGTGATCGAGGACCACCAGCATGCCTATAACATGGCCCCTCAGCCTCTGCACACCTGCTGCTGCCTCCATCAGCCGCCTCTGGTCCTCTGTGGGTTAAAAAATTGAGGTGCTTAATAAAATAAATCAGTAATTTAGATTGACAAACAACTTCCTAAGGAAATACAACTTTATAAAAAGTGTCAATTTTGCAAAACATTACAATTCAAAGCCAACATTCTTGGCCCAAGTAAATTCATAAAAATGACTCTGAAAAAAAAATAAAAATGAGAAGTACGCTGAAAAACTACTTTTGGGGGTACCGTAAACAAGAGATACAAGTATGAGTGTTTGGACATGTGTGATATGTGTAAGGGGCAAATATCATAGATATTTTTAAATCAAGATATATATAACAGACATTATGAAAAAGTCATATTTGAAAAATGCACAGGCACAGGATAACATCACCTCCCAAAAAAATATAAAAAATAAAAGGGAAACATACCGTTGCCAATGACGCCTGGACCTGTAGCCCCACCATCATCCTCCACGGAGGTGGGCAAATGCAGGTCAGTTGGAGGAGGGGTGATTTCTGAAGGGGGGGAGGGGGTGTAAAAGAGAGGGGTGTTTGGAGGGGAGGGTGATGAAAAGAGAGAGGAGGGTTGAGGGGAGGGACAATTTTGAGGGATGGGAAGTATGGGAGAGGGATGGGCGTCCGGGTCTGGCCAGGCTGGGTTGGAGGGTGAATTAGGGGTAGGGTGGGAAGAGGAGGATTGGCTGGGAGTTGGGGATAGGGGATGAGGCCGACGGCATCGCTGCCAATGCCGGCGTAGTCTGCGCTCTGCCCCTAAATGATGGATAACAATGTAAGTTATGATTAATTTTTAACCTTGAAAACATCCTCAAAAATGTTGTTTAAAAAAAAAAAAAACATGCACACGCAGATATGTAGTAAATAAACAAACAGGGCAAGAATGAAAACATGCACACGCAGATATGTCGTAAATAAACAAACAGGGCAAGAATGAAAACATGCACACGCAGATATGTAGTAAATAAACAAACAGGGCAAGAATGAAAACATGCACACGCAGATATGTAGTAAATAAACAAACAGGGCAAGAATGAAAACATGCACATGCAGATATGTAGTAAATAAACAAACAGTGCAAGAATGAAAACATGCACACGCAGATATGTAGTAAATAAACAAACAGGGCAAGAATGAAAACATGCACACGCAGATATGTAGTAAATAAACAAACAGGGCAAGAATGAAAACATGCACACAGATATGTAGTAAATAAACAAACAGGGCAAGAATGAAAACATGCACACGCAGATATGTAGTAAATAAACAAACAGGGCAAGAATGAAAACATGCGCACGCAGATAGGGCCGCAAAATAAAAATGGAAAGCGAAAAAAAAAAACTTACTTTCAGCTATACGCTGGCGAAAACATGCCAGCAAGCGTGGCGTCTGACTTTGGAGATCCGACCACCTGCGCTCCAGCTGGCCAATCTGTCGGTGTGAGCCGAAGGAGCGCAGGCAGCGGCGAACCTCCGCATAGGCGGATCGCTTCTCTCTGTTGGTGATGGGGGGAGGCTGGCTGGTTATCCGCCAGTCCATTACCTCCATCAGGACTAGAAGCTCCCGCCTGGTGAATGCAGAGGCTCTCATGTTGGCAATGGTGGATTTTTGTAAAAACAGTTTTAATAAAGACCAGATAATAATTTTGATTGGCTAATGTATTTGGAAAATTAACAGGAACCATTCTATTGGTTAATGTATGAGTCATGTGTTCGACAGGCTAAAAAATCAAATGAGAGATATGATTGGCTTAATGCAGTGACATGCGTTAGCTAATTTAACCCAAAAAATGAAACAAGTAAAATATGCGTCAGACAAAACACAGAAAACAATATGAAAAATGCCCAAAACATGTATTTTGGATAAAGGAATCCATTGTTTAAACCGTACATATTCTTCATGAAAAAACAAACACGGACAAGAGTAAAGTTTATTGAAAATGAAAAACAAAACGAATTTCAAACATGTGAAAAGCAATTAAGCTAATTGATCTCTTGATTGGCATGATACGATTAAAGGATGTATGGAGAATGAACGAGAAGGTAATCGAAATCTGACAGGCCCACTTCCGGTTTGTACTTGAGCGAGCGTTCCCTGCATGCAAAATTGGAGATGTCCGCTCGCAATTTGGCTCGCTCGTTAGCAAGAGGAGGGGTTGGGAGACTATGGGGCGGAAGATTAGCTGTGTACAAAATTACGAGTGAGCGCTTGAATTAACATTTTTCGGCACGTACACCGAACGTGCGAACGGCCACTTGCCTCAGGGTCTTAATGAGGGCCATAATTTTCTATTCACTGGGATGACCTAACAAATCAAAATATGTATCTTGGTTTATCTATCACATGGCAAAATGATGAAATTGGTCTAGTTGCAAACTAATAATAGTTAATGTAATATTAATAGCCTCATATAGAGCAAATTTAAGTGGAACCATTACTAAATTAAACATCAGCATTGGTCACTAATATTTAAATGTGTATATAATTATATTTTCATTATCAATTTACTTAATGCTAAAGGTGCATACACACACTACGATTTTTTGAACGATTATCGTTAAACGATATCGTTTAACGATAATCGTTTGCAAAAATCGTTCACTTTCTGAGTCAAACGATGAACGATTATTGTTCATGCGCGTTCACGTTTGTAGTTTGTAGTTTGTAGTTCAGTCAGACTTGTCAACTCAACGATTTTCATTAAGTTAATATGCAAAAATCGTTTGTAGTTCATAAAAATCGTTCATTACATTTAAATGAACATAGTAAATGAACAACTTTAGTAAACGATTTTAGTTCATTTTTTCAAGGTAGAAAATCGTTTACTAATATCGTTCATTAACTCAATCGTTGTGTGTGTATGCAGCTTAAAGCTGCATACACACACAACAATTTAGTTAATGAACGATTTTAGAAAACGATTTTTTCCCTTGAAAAAATTTACTAAAATCGTTTACTAAAGTTGCTAATTTACTAAATGTAATGAACGATTTTTATGAACTACAAACGATTTTTGCATATTAACTTAATGAAAATCGTTGAGTTGACAAGTCTGACTGAACTACAAACTACAAACTACAAACTACAAACGTGAACGCGCATGAACAATAATCGTTCATCGTTTGACTCAGAAAGTGAATGATTTCTTCAAACGATTATCGTTAAACGATATCGTTTAACGATAATCATTCAAAAAATCGTTGTGTGTGTATGCACCTTTAGACATTAACTAGACTTCCTAGTGAATGCAAAAAAACTGAAGCTTCTTGACACTGATATAAGCATGAAAGCCATTGACTACCAAAGGCTACAAATAAGCTTAGCAAAATAAAATATAATTACTAAAGAAATGAAATCAATTAGGTTTAAATGCTATTTAGACAATGAACACTAAACATTTGAGAAAATTATTTGAGGAAGAAATCTCAGTGGAGACATGTCTATATAGCCCTGTAAACTACATGTATATTCAGTAACCCCCGAAATCTACTAGACAAAGAAAGATGAGAAATTCACAGGCTTCTGTTATGATAACTAAAGACAATGAAGGTTTCGTATTGAATCCAAGACAGTTTTGCAGATATAATTATGTGCGTGCATTTTCAAGTGTTTCAGTATAGTACACATCTCACTGAATGGGCATAATTGGGTGGCAAAAGGGCACTCATATTGCTGACTTTAGTAAGAGCATGTCAAAGTCATGTTTATGAAAACTGAGGTCTATGCAAAGTTATGTGAATGCAGAAATTGCATGAATAGCAATATGCATAGCTTCTGAAGCAGGATTGCTCAATGCTACATAATTGTAATAAATGTGGTAAGCCAGCTGCCAAGTACAAGGTATGGAGAATTTGCAAAATATAGAAGCAGAAATTAGTGTTAACCTGCTTTGAATGTAAAGTACTTTGGTAGTGAACCAGTGTCACCTCTGCTTACTCCCATTTGCATATAACACTGGATGGGACATGAGAGGTGAGGGGTACCACAGATAAAAAGAAGTAAAGTGTTGCTTCTGCTTTTACCTTCTGCTTTCCCCTATTGCAATACTAGCAATACCCTAATATGAAAATTCCCAGTGCAGGGTCATGCCAGGTTTCCAAAGAATATGGCAAACTCTTAATTTAAGCGATGGATAGCACCACACATCACTCCTGGATTAATCAAACAGATCTTTACTTAATAGTTCAATGTTTCAAAGCTCTATTAGCCCCATTGTCAGGAAAATACAATATACACATAGAAAAACAGGCACTTACTTTTACATCCCTACCCGACGTGCACAGGGAAGGACTGGTCTGGCACTACGATCACGATCACAATCATCAAGATTACTCTCTTTGGCTCACCTCTGGTGGTTGCTGTGACCACCTAAAATGCTCCAATGGCCTCTTCAAGTCTGTGTAAAAAGGGGGGAGAAGAAGAATTCAAGGCAATAATCATAAATACAGTGTCACAAATAAAAGCATAAATAATTCTTAGTGAGACATGGGGGTAAATTTACTAAGAATCAAGTTTGGTCGAGTTTTGTTTTTTGTAATCTCGATTTGGTTCACCGAATCTCGGGAGATTTTACCGTTTTTCATCTCGCAAATTTACTAAGAAGTGAGTTTAGCTGAAAGTGAGTTTTCTGATGGTGAAGCAGATCAAGATTTTTCCCCTAGTAGCAAGTTTAGATGAGATTACTCACCCAAGATTGCAGTGTTTTCTCTCTGCATATCTCTCCTGAACTAGCAGCCTGCACATATCAGTGAGATATGTGAATGCTGCTTGTGTGTTGTACCTTTAAAAACAGAGATAATTGTTTTTAAAAATATTACATAGGGTCCCACCCCAAAAGCATAACCAGCCCCGGACTGGTCAGCCAGTCCTGGTTCCAAAAATTGGGGAACAAAATGAGTAGGGTTCCCCTGTAATTTAGGAACCACCAAATGGCTGCAGTTAGCGACTGCTGATTGGCTGGCGGCTCCTGACAGTTCTCACTGATCAGTCGGGAGCCCGTTAGCGGTGTATGTGGTCACACACATACACCACTAATGGTAAGTATATGGATCGGGTGCCGGTTTGTTTTTTTGCAAAGACCCCCTGGATGCTATGCTGACCAGCATGAGGATGGAGGTGAGTATAGGATCTTTTTTTTGGTACTCCAAATGGATTTCTACATGGGACAAGTGGACATGAACATCTGGCAGCAGGTAAATATGTGTGATTGAGATAGGTGTGTAATAACTTTATACTATCTACAGGGTGTGTGTTGTGTCTTTTTTTAAATATTTATTTTACAGTGGGGGTACGGGTGCTGGCAGCCTGCTGGTGTTTGTAGTTCCACAAGTGCCAAAGGGCAGGCATGCTTGCAACTGCAGTTCCACTGTAAAATACAATAGTTTACTACTAGTTAACACTTTTTTACCCCCCATAACATATTTTATGAATCCGCACCAGTATAGGTGTGAAATATAATTTTAACAGAGAGAATGTTTGTTTGATCCAACAGTCATATCATTTAGATCTTTATAAGTAGGGGCATTTCTAGAGAGGAGGGGGTCTGTGAGCAGTCTCCGACAAGTGCCCCCTCCTCTCTGTCCAGTGGCCAGCAGTGCACTGAGCTGTGCGTGGCCAGCGCCGGAGTTATAGACTCTGGGCAATAAAATGCACCAGGAGTTTATAGAGTGTGGAGAGGTCACCAGGAAAATGGCCACAGTGGCCATTTTCCCTGTACTGTGCATGCGCAAACAATGGGAAAATGGCCGCGGCGGCCATTATCCAGTCATTTTTACAGCGCCAGACCCCCGTGTTGATGTGGGACTCCAAAGAGGTAAGTAATACTATGGGTGCAGGGTGTGCAGTGCGGGGCCCTCCTGGACCCAGGGGCCCGTGTTCCCCGCACACCCTGCACCCATTATAGATATGGCCCTGTTTATAAGAGATTATTAATAATTTATATTATATATTCCTTGAGGTGCTACCAAGAGCTCTGAATAAAGTATGCAATATACAATTGAAAGAAAAAAGCAGAGTTTATATTATGGTGCCCTTTTGGATCAATATTCAAATATTCAATTAATTCTCTGTCAACAAATAACTAAAATCATTCATCTTTAATAATGACTTTATTAAAATTTGATGTGTTCCATGAAAAAGGCAAAATGTTAATTAAATTTATAGATAGTGCATATATAGTAATAATGTGAAAAGATAGCCAGAAAGATATATATTAAAAAAGATACATCTGCATTCACTGATGGTTTGTGTTAGAAATATTTTCAATACCAATTAGTAGTATTCTCAGTATATCGGGCTTATACTCACTCTGGGTGTTTTAATGACTGTTTATTTTATTTATAATTCTCTCACTGACTCTATATTATGATGTCACTGTTATACAGTTATTTGAGATGTAATATTTATACTGTTGCCCTATAATATTATTATTATGTTGTGGTTTCCGTGAGAACACAATCCAGTGCCAACTGTAAGTTTTATCATCTGCTATAAGTTTGTAACAATTGCGCAGTTCACTCCAGCTGTGTCACTTAATATCAGTCATGTTCATAGTATCTAATTATTGCTTAATGTGTATTGTGTATCATTCATCCTGGATACTGTCCCACGCTAAACCACCATCATGAATTACACAGCTGTTAGATATATACTTCTCTCACAATCTCCGTTGTCCTTAATAGCACTTCTTGCTAATACTATAAGGTGCCCATTAACATTGTCCTTATTGATACAATCGGATATTGATACAACAGTAACATTTATATGATATATATTCCTGTAATAGGAACCAGCGGCTAGTCGGGGAATGCTGGCACACATTTCGCCAGGCTGCTTTATCAAGACAGTGAACCCGAGTCTCTCCTTTTCCCAGGTTTTAATACTATTGCCGCGGCTCTCATTTGTTTAAGTCAGTCACTCCGTGTCTAATAGGTTGATTTAAAAATCTGCCTGACAGGACTGCGACTATTTCAGTACATAAAGATAGATTACTTTTTCCAAAGTTCATTTGTGGTCATTGTAGGAGCTATCCTGCTTGCTTGCATTCTTCACATACAGGGAATAGAGAGTTAAAGTGATCATCTGTTTCCAAGGTGTTGTCAGGTTGTGGGATTCCTAGATTGCTCATTATTTCAAACCCGATTCCATTTGGGTCACATCTTCTGAACTTCCTATGGATCACAGACCTTTAGTATAAAGCCTGTTATTAACTGTGTCTCAGTGTCTGTGCAACGTTACTTTCAGGTCCTTCTTGGACTCCTGTCAGATCCCTGCTGTGCCTGTGGGTTGCTGTGGACTTTGCTATATCTCCGCTCATGTTCCAGCTAAACTTCTGATGCCACTTACCAGCTGCACTACAGAGCTCAGCATAGCCATTGCTTAAGTATTGCTTTTACTCCACTGCTGTGGTTTCATCTTTTGCTGCACTATTTACTTTGCCTGTTGCCTCTCACTCCTGTGGACATCAAACCCATCTTTGTTACAGTTGTCAGCTGCACCGTTACAGATATCATCACCGCATCACAGGGCTCAACCCCGTTCCGGTTTCTAGTCACACCGCAGGGCTCAACCCTGTTCTGGAACCACACTGCTTCACAGGGCTAAAACCTGCTTCAACCTTCATTGCATCACAGAGCTCAACCCCACTCTGGATTCTAGTTACACCGCAGGGCTCAACCCAGTTCCGGAACCACATTGCTTCACAGGGCTCAACCCTGCTTCAACCTCATTGCATCATAGGGCTCAACCCTACTCCGACTTCACTGCATCACAGGGCTCAACCTTGCTCCGACTTCATTGCATCACAGGGCTCAACCCTGCCCTGACTTCATCGCATCACAGGGCTCAACCCTGCTCTGACCTCACCGCATCACAGGGCTCAACCCTGCTTCAACCTCACAGCATCGCAGGGTTTAACCCTGCTCCATCCTTCATTGCATCACAGGGCTCACTCTGCTCTGGATCTTCATTACTACAGGGTTCTACCCAGGTGAAGCTCCTCTATACCATCCTGAGGTGTTAGCCTCATACTGGACTCAGGGATCCCTACCATATTAACTTTCTGTGTTAAAGACTATATGGGGGGTTTTCTCCTATACTCATTATTGCTTATGTGAACCTCAGTGTTGTTGAGACTTTACATGAGACGTTGCTATTATATTTCTCCTGTGAATAAATTCTATTTACCTTTATTCTGTGCTATCAAGATTTCATGAAAAGGTCATTCCTAAAGCCCCCACAGTTTATTGTGCCTAGTAGGCCTGCCTGCTCCCAGGAGTCTCAAGTTTGGGCAGCCGTGACAGTTTGCACAGACCTAAAAATGAATCCGGATCTGGAACTGACTACTGGGGTACAGGTGCTTCAGGGTTTGACTGCTCAATTGGAAGTACACTCAAGTTTAAGTTTTGCAAAGTCTACAGGATCTTTCCACATGTCTTGATAAACTTAAGATTTCTGTTGCAAGAACATCAGGGGTTTCTGCTTCTGATTTACATTTACCAACTCCTACTTCTTATGAAGGTAATCCAAAAAATGTAGAGGATTTCTCAACCAATGTGAGATTCATTTTGAATTGTTACCTCAAAGTTTTACCACCTCTCATATTAAAGTGGCTTATATTATGTCATTATTGTCTGGTGCTGCTCTTGAGTGGGCCTCTCCTTTATGGGAAAGAAATTATGTCTTAATGTCTAATTACCAAACTTTTGTTTCTACTTTCAAAAGGATATTTGATGAACCTGGAAGATCAGTGGCCACGTTTGTGGATATTTTGCGAGTAAAGCAAGGAACAGCTCCAGTTGGTCAGTATATGGTTCGTTTTCAAACTATAGCAGCAGAACTTAAATGGAATAATAAGGCATTAAGAGCAGCATATTGGAATGGTCTCTCTGAGAGACTTAAAGATGAGTTGGTGACTCGGGATCTTTCTGAGAATTTGGATGAGTTCATTTCATTGACTATTAAAATTGATTTACGTATGCGAGAAAGAGGGGTTCAGAGGAGTCGCTCTGAGTGTTCTAAAAGTTCTCTTCCCCAGTCTTGCTCTTTTCATAGTACATCTGATGAGCCTATGCAAATAAATAAAGCTAAATTGTCTGAAGTTGAGAAGCAATGTAGGAGGCGTTCTAATTTGTGCTGGTATTGTGCATCCTCAGAACATTTCTTGGCTAAATGTCCAATAAGGCTGGGAAACGATGGTCCCTAGTTAATGGAGGGGAAGTCACACTAGGGGTACTTTCTAAAGTTTCCCCCCAAAAGGATTGTTTAATTTCTGTGACCATTCCTGATTTTGGTTCTTCGTGTCAAGAGTTTTCTGCATTGCTAGATTCTGGAGCAGCTGGGAATTTTACTTCATTGTCTTTGGTTCAGAAATTAAAAATTCCTGTTGTCAAATTAACCCGTTCTTTTTCCCTTTCTACAGTTAATGGGACTAGAATTTCTAATGAATATGTTACGCATCAAACAAAGTCTTTGAAGTTGAGGGTAGGAGCTTTGCATGAAGAAAGTTTAGAGTTTTTGGTATTACCTATTTCTACGTATGATATAGTTCTTGGTTTACCATGGTTAACTCTTCATAACCCTCATATTGATTGGACTTGTTCTCAAATTCTTTCTTGGAGTCCTAAATGCAAATTAAATTGTTTGATTCCTGTGGTACGATTGACTGAAGTGAAAGTAGATGTTCCACCTTCTCTCCCACAACCTTATCATGAATTTGCTGATGTCTTTTCTGAGCAGGCGGCAGACGAACTTCCACAGCATCATTCCTGGGATTGTCCTATTGAACTTATTCCTGGTAAAATGCCACCCAAAGGTCGAGTATACCCTCTCTCTGAGACTCAAGCCATGTCGGAATATGTGCAAAATAACCTTTGAAAGAAGTTTATCAGGCCTTCTTCATCTCCTGCTGGAGTGGGCTTATTTTTGTAAAGAAAAGAGATGGTGATCTTCGTCCATGTATTGAGTTTAGAGGTCTAAATGAGATCACGATAAAAAATAAATACCCTTTGCCTCTCATTACAGAATTGTTTGACAGAGTTAAGGGGTCTCGACTGTTTACTAAACTTGATCTAAAGGGAGCTTACAACTTGATCAGATTTAAAGAGGGTGATGAGTGGAAAACTGCATTTAATACATGAGATGGCCATTATGAGAACCTCGTCATGCATTTTGGTTTATGTAATGCTCCTTCGGTGTTCCAGGAGTTTGTGAATGATATTTTCTGAGATATACTTTATCAGTTTGTTATTGTATATTTTGATGATATTTTGATTTTTTCCAGGAATCTTTCTGATCATCGTACCCATGTTAAAGAGGTATTAAGTAATCTTCAGCTCAATAACCTTTATGGTAAGATCTCCAAGTGTGTTATTGAAGACCCAGTTATACCCTTTTTCTGGTATATCATTTCCGGTTCTGAACTTCAGATGGACCCTGAGAAGTTAAAGGTTATTCAAGATTGGGTTTTGCCCACTTCATTAAAGTCTATTAAGAGATTTTTAGGCTTTGCCAATTATTACAGAAAGTTTATCAAAGTGTTTTCAATGATTGTAGCTCCAATTACTGCTATGACAAAAAAAGGGCTAATCCCAAAGTGTGGTCCCCAGAGGCATTGGATACCTTTCAGACTCTCAAAGATGCATTTTCCGTGGCCCCCATTCCAGTTCAACCTGACGTTGAGAAGCCATTTATGCTAGAAGTGGATGCCTCCACTTATGGAGTTGGGGCTATTTTGTCTCAAGTGGCTGCAGATGGGCGAACAGTATCTAGTGGATTCTTTTCATGAAATTTTTCTAGTGCTGAGAGTAATTACTCCATCAGGGACCAAGAGTTGTTAGCTATTAAGTTAGCTTTGGAGGAATGGAGATATTTATTAAAAGGCGCAAAGCACCTTGTTACTACATTTACAGACCATAAAAATTTGTTGTATTTGAAAACTGCCCATTGTCTGAACCCACGACAAGCTCCTTGGGCACTCTTTTTTTTCTCATTTTGATTTTGTCCTCTGGTATCAACCAGGCTCATTGAATAAAAAGGCAGATCCACTTTCACGCTCAATGTTGGAAGAGAATAAACAAAATGAGGATCAAAGGTACCCTATAATAAACCCTCTGGCTTATTCTTCAATTTCCATTTCTCCTGAACCTCCTCCTGGGAAGTTATTTGTGACACCAGAGTTACGAGGTAAACTTCTTTCCTGGGCTCATAATTCTAGTTTCTCTGGACATCCAGGGATTCTTAAAATGTACTCACTTTTGCAACATTCCTATTGGTGGTCTTCCATGAAAAAAGATGTCCCCAGAGGCATTTATACGTTTATACATTCTTGTTCTAAGTGTGTACAACATAACTCCTCCCGGCAGTCTCCAGTTGGTCCTCTCCATCCACTACCCATTCCCACCCAACCATGGACCCATCTTTGCATGGATTTTATTACAGATCTTCCTGAGTCTAGGGGGTGTACAGTTATTTGGGTAGTGGTGGATCGTTTTACCAATATGGCTCATTTTTGTCCTTTGGCTCGAATTCCATCAGCCCCCAAATTAGCACAAATATTTATCAAAGAGATATTTTGTCTTCATGGACTTCCTTCTGAGATAGTATCTTATCGGGGTGTCCAGTTTGTTGCTCAGTTTTGGAGGGCTTTATGTTCATCATTGCAAATTAATTTACATTTTTCTTCTGCATATCACCCTCAGTCAAATGGACAAACCGAAAGAGTGAGCCAGGAGTTGGAGACCTTCTTGAGAATGTATATTTCTCTTCTCAAGATGATTGGATGGATTTCTTGCCTTGGGCTGAATTTGCTAATAACTTTCATTATTTGTCTGCTACAGGTGTAAGTCCTTTGTTTGCCAATTCTGGTCGGCATCCTCAAGTTCGTGAGCTTCAATCAATTCCTACAGTGGACCTTCCAGCAGCCAAAGCTACCCTCCAATATTTTTCTGGAATTTGGAGACAGCTGTCTTAGGAAAGCCTCTCATAATTATAAGGTCTTTGCTGATAGAAAATGTTCGGCTGTTCCTAAATACTCTGTTGGGGATCGTGTCGGGTTGTCTACTAGAAATCTTAGACTTAAAGTACCTACTTTGAAGATTGCTCCCCGGTATATTGGTCCTTTTCGTATTATAAAAATTATCAACCCAGTGGCATGTAAGTTACAGTTACCTCCAACTATGCATGTACCTAACTCCTTTCATGTCTCCTTGCTTAGACCATTGATTCTTATTCGATTTCATTACAGCTTGCCTAAAGAACCTCCCATAACCACTGCTCGAGGTGTTAATTTGAGATTGGTAAGATTCAGGATTCATGTAAGCATCAAAATCAATTACAATACCTTGTAGACTGGAAGGGTTATGACCCAGAGGAGAGATCTTGGGTTGGGGGGGTACTGTCTGGACTGCGACTATTTCAGTGCATAAGGAAAGAGTACTTTTTCCACAGTTCCTTTGTGGTCATTGTAGGAGCTATCCTGCTTGCTGGCATTCTTCACATACAGGGAATAGAGAGTTAAAGTGATCATCTGTTTCCAAGGTGTTGTCAGGTTGTAGGAGTCCTAGATTGCTCATTATTTCAAACCTGATTCCATTTGGGACACATGTTCTGAACTTCCTATGAATCACAGACCTGTAGTATAAAGCCTTGTACTGTGTCTCAGAGTCTGTGCAATGTTACTTTCAGGTCTTTCTTGGACTCCTGCCAGATCCCTGCTGTGCCTGTGGGTTGCTGTGGACTTTGTTATATCTCCGCTCATGTTCCAGCTAAACTTCTGATGCCAGTTACCAGCCGCACTACAGAGCTCGGCATAGCCATTGCTTAAGTATTGCTTTTGATCCACTGCTGCGGTTTCACCTTTTGCTGCACTATTTACTTTGCCTGTTGCCTCTCACTCCTGTGGACATCAAACCCATCTTCGTTACAGTTGTCAACTACACCATTACAGATATCATCACCACATCGCAGGGCTCACCCCCATTCCAGATTCTAGTCACATGGCAGAGATCAACCCTGTTCCGGAACCACACCATTTCACAGGGCTCAACCCTGCTTCAACCTTCATTGCATCGCAGGGCTCAACCCCACTCTGGATTCTAGTTACACCACAGGGCTCAACCCTGTTCCGGAACCACATTGCTTCACAGGGCTCAACCCTGCTTCAACCTCATTGCATCATAGGGCTCAACCCTACTCCGACTTCTCTGCATCACAGGGCTCAACCCTGCTCCGACTTCATCGCATCACAGGGCTCAACCCTGCCCTGACTTCATCGCATTACTGGGCTCAACCCTGCTCTGACCTCACCACATCACAGGGCTCAACCCTGCTTCAACCTCACAGCATCACAGGGCTCAACCCTGCTCCATCCTTCATTGCATCACAGGGCTCAACCCTGCTCCATCCTTCATTGCATCACAGGGCTCACTCTGCTCCGGATCTTCTTTACTACAGGGTTCTACCCAGGTGAAGCTCCTCTATACCATCCTGAGGTGTTAGCCTCATACTGGACTCAGGGATCCCTACCATATTAACTTTTCTGTGTTAAAGACTATATGGGGGGTTTTCTCCTATACTCATTATTGCTTATGTGAACCTCAGTTTTGTTCAGACTTTATGTGAGACGTTGCTATTATATTTCTCCTGTGAATAAATTCTATTTACCTTTATTCTGTGCTATTGAGATTTCATGAAAAGGTCATTCCTAAACCCCCCCAGTTTATTGTGCCTAGTAGGCCTGCCTCCTCCCAGGAGTCTCAAGTGTCGGCAGCCATGACACTGCCATTGTTTTCAAAGGATCTATCATGTCCTTCAGTCAGCCCATTAATCATTGTTTTAATTAGTATAATTATCCTTATGTTTTATGTTTTTTCCATTGTATTTATTATTCTCCTCATAATAACTTTTGCAGTTCATACGTCTCTTCACAATAGAATTAATAGATACCAATATTTTCTATTTCAATCTTTTTTTGTAATGTCTTAATTACCATCCCCTTTGATATCAATACTCTTCTTTTATTATATGACTTCTTGAATTTACATATAGTGACCCATATTATTATGTCCCTATATTGTAGCAATTTAGTCCCATATTATATATACGTATATATATATATATATATATATATATATACATAACATTGTCAAGAAAAATTCTCATATATAAAATAACTAGTTTATATTTTTCCTTAATTTATATTTTCTTTGTGAGATTCCTATGTTACCTTTTATTTCTAATTTCTATTTTTATATTAGTGACTAACCTATATTCATGAAATCATAACAAAATATAAATCTCTTGAAAGTATAATATTAAACAAAAGTAAAAATTGTGACAAATTTGAACATATAAAAAACATGTGAACATTGTGCAATCATACCATTATAATTTAAAATTATCTGATGTGTTTTAAATGTGAATAATTTTTAAGTGAATTATTATTAATGTAGTGTGAATACTGAAACCGCACTGTGTATATTGACATCCTTTTGTGCAATAAAAACTACTAATTGTGAAATGTGTCTTTAATCTAATAAAATAATTATTTAGTGTATAAATTATAACTCCAAGTGTCTTTGTAATTCATTATAATTATAGTGTCAATATTATCCATTGTGTTAAATTAATATATTGTGATATCATTACTATTTATTGTGCAATATTTAATGTATTATTTATTTTACTAAATCAATTTCATCTATACATATCATTACCATATATATTTTCAATCACTTATTTATAATATACTTATTTATGAGTTGGAAATTTTTATAATAAACATTTTCTGATTCTTTATAGTGATTGTCACTAAATTCATCTGATACTATTATGTAGTTAAGCTGTTTCTCTGCTTGTTTGTTCTAATTATCGACAAATGGATATAGTGTTATTAAAGGAAAGCTGTAAATAGATTCTTATTATTTAGCAGACAGTTGCAGATTAGTTGTTTTCATTCATGCGTAAGAATGTTATTCTCATTCTATATCCTTATTGTCCATAAATTATTATATAAAGAGAATATTTTTCTTGTTTTTTTTTATTCTCAGTGAATACAACAGGGGTATTCTTACAGGAAGGCTGCAAATTGGTTGTTTTCATTTATACCTAGAGGGTCAACACTGTTCATCTGGAATATCATTCTTGATTCTCTTTTTTTAATTCCTTACTAATGTAGCCCCCCCTAATTCCTAAATGTACTTTTTCTAGACCATAGGCTTTTAATTGGTCAGAATTTCCACTGTGTTTTTTTTAGGAAGTGTCTGGCTACACTATTAATTGGTTTACATTTTTCTTGATCAGTTGCTGCATTTTTAATATTTCTGGCATGTTCTAGGATTTTTTGTCTTAGTTGTCTTTTCATCATCCCTATGTAATTTAAGCAACAAGGGCAATGTAGACAATAGATCCCATCTAACATTTTGCAATTGATATATTAACTAATATGATGTCCCTACTATATCTATCAGTGGTACTCATTCTCTCATCAATGTTTCTGCATGCTGTGCAGTTGCCACATTTATAGCATCCTGTAATTTTATTTGTGATTGTGTTTTTTTGTCTAATGAAATGACAATGCACCAATTTCTTTTTTAGGGTTGCAGATTTAAACCAGGTGACATTGACTCTTTTCCCCAAGGTTTTTTCCAGATCTTCATCCAAGGTAAGTATATTCCAGAGTTTTTGTAATTTTTTTTGTATATCTCTCCATTCTTTGCAGAAGGTGCTCACAAATCTTACTTTTGAACTTTCTTTTTCTTTTCTCTTTTTGTCATTTGGAAAAATTAACTGTTCTCTCTTTTTTATTTTTGCCTGGTTGTATCCTCTTTTTATGATTCTTTTGCTATACTCTCAGTCCTGCAATCTAAGTTCTTTTGCTCTTTTCTCAAAGATATCATCCTCTGTGCAGTTGCAACGTGTTCTTAGGAGTTCACTTTTTTAATTCTTTTGATAGTTGTTGGAAGGTGAGAGCTATTGGCATGTACAATACTGTTTGTTGTAGTGCTTTTTCTATACATATCTGTGATGATTTTTTTATCCTCTGTAACTTCAATTTTCAGATCCAGGAATGTTACCATTTTTTGGCTCACTTGTCAAGTTTAGGTTGTTAAATATATGCAAAAAAACATTTCTGAAGTTTGCGCAATCGATGCTGCAGTCACTGGTACCTATACCGTCTCTTTATAGCAAACAACACAGTAATATAGAGTTCCAGTCCAGTGCTGTCTAAGATGGTATAAAAGGAAAGATTCTTACATCAAAAACACTGATGAGATGTCCAGATTAAATATTCCCAAAGTTCAATATATTTTAATCTTTGTTCATCACTTGAAAATATCTTTGGAACAAGACTCTCAAAAGAAAAGAACAAGAAAATAGTGCAATATGTTCCACAAATATAACACAATTTATTCCAATATAATGCACTTACATTTGACAAACAAACAACAGTCATATACCATCACCAATTGGATGCACTCTCAAGGTGGGTCGAATAGGGAATACCATTATGTCTTGAATGGAAAAAGTGCAGGGATGAAGGTTCCAGATACCAACCAACACCTCAGAAGGTTCACTGCTCTCCAGATAACAACGTCCCTGGAGTGTCAGTCCCACTTGCTTAACGTGTTTTGGATATAATTATCCTTCATCAGAAGCATCTGAAATATATTGAACTTTGGGAACATTTCATCTGGACATCTCATCAGTGTTTTTGATGTAAGAATCTTTCCTTTTATACCATTTTAGACAGCACTGGACTTGAACTCTATATTACTGTACAATTTTAGGTTGTTACTATTGCAGTTGAGTTTCTTGTTGAATTCTATTAATGATTCTTTTTTACCTTCCAAGATAATTAGAATATCATCAATATATCTGAACCAAGATGTTATATGTTTAGTATATCTTTCATTCTCTGCTGAGAAAACGCATTCTTTCTCCCACCACCCAAGGTACAGGTTGACATAAGTTGGTGCAGAGGTTGTACCCATTGCTGTACCTCAGGTTTGTAGGTATAATCTTTTGTTGCATGTAAAGAAATTCCTTGTTAGGATGAAATTCAAGAGTTGAATGATGCAGTTGTTAAATTCATCTTTTTCTCACATATTGATGAAGTATTTAACTGCATTCAAACTTAATTCATGATTTATGCTGGTATACAGCGATTCCACATCACATGTACATAGCCAGGTGTTAGGTGTCACCATTATGTTTTGTAAATTTCCTAAAATATCAAGCATGTCCCTAGTATAGGAAGGTAGTTCTACAAAGTTACATAGATGTTTATCCACAAATATACTTGCTCTTTCTGTTAATCAACCTATACAACTATTGGTCTGCATAGAGGTTGATGTAAATTTTTGTGGATCTTAGGTAGTATATAAAATGTTGGTACCATTGAATATTCTACCCATAAATAATCCTTTTCACTTTTAGTGATAAATCCTTGGGAAAAATTGATCTCTATGATATTTTTGTATTCATATAATAATTTAGCAGTGGGATTAAATATTAATCTCTTGTAGCAATTATTCAGAAACCAATTCCAAGTATACTTTGGCTTGTGGACATATTTGGAAGTTTGGAAAAAATGTTGATTGTTTTTTGAGACATGTATCTCTTTTAATGGTCTGTTGTGAATCTTGACTTTCCTCATTTAATTCCTCTAATATTTGCAAAACTTCTATCTTGTTGGGTTGAGGAGACTCAAGATCTAACATCTCAGGTTCCATTGATTGTTCTGGTGTTACTTTTTTCTTATTTAAGGAGAATCTTTTTAAGTAAAACTTTTCTAATGAAAAGATTCAGATCTTTATCTATTTCAAATCTGTTCATATATTTACTGTGGGATAAAGAAATTCCTTTTGAGAGGACCTTTTGATGATGTTTGTTTAGGACTTTATTGGTAAGATTCATGATTTGTGGTTATTTCCTGAAAGTTCTGTTTCTTCTTTGGGTATTTAGCCCCAGTCCCCTCTCTCTTTTCCTTTGATTTTTTGTTCTTTCAACCCCTCCTAATCTGTCTATATGATTTGAAATATCTGTTGTTACTCTGTGACCTAATCCTAAAAAATTAAGGGTCTCATTCAGACCCGGTCACAAGCGCCGATGCGCTCACAACTGGGTTGATGGTTAGCCCTGCGCTCGCGCAGCGGCCGCACTGCATGTGCGCAAGCCCCAGAGCGAGAGAGAAACTGTCTCACTCTGGAGCTCTCTACAAAAGGCTGTCGATGTTGATCGACAGCTCGCCCCGTTTTGTAGGCGGGCCAGGGGGGTGGTTTCAAAACACCTATCATTTTGTGGGTGGCCGCACTAACATCATCAGTGATGTCAGTGGGGAGCTTCCTGCTCGATCAGAGCAGGAAGCTCCCTGGGGCTTGCAGTTGCCGAGACCCAACATTAGTGCCTCGTCGCAAGCCCCAATGGTCACGATGGGGTTCACCATTGCGACCATCAACCTGGTCGGTCACTAAGCTGTGGATGGTAACCCACAGGAGGCCACACTAAAAAAAAGGAAGCGGCTGCCCTCATTCAGAGAGAGTGATCGCTTCTTGCGACTGCCTCTGAATGAGGGCCTAATGTTTTTTCATCATGTTTAATTAGGATATTTATCAGATCTTTTGAGCATCTTAAAAGGGATTTTACCCATTCTATTTTCAGGGATTCTTCCAGTTTAAAGGCAGGAAAAATTTTGGATCTTAGACCTCGTGGGGTCATGTCGTTATGTAAATAGTTTTCAAACATCGTCTTATTCCAGAATACTTTAGCCCATTTAACAGGAGGTATTTTAGTTCAATTAGGTCACTATTCCAATTATAGTTAGATGGATCATTCCCTCTCCCCAACCTGTTGCAGAAAATATTATCTGCTTCTGACTTCTGAGGACAAAAAATTAATTTATTACATTTTGTAATAAGGCTGTAATATAACAAATTGTGGAAAAAGTGAAGCATTATTAATATTATCCGGATGCCCTGTAAGTTTAATTAACATTTCACCTTTTTCATGGAACACATCAAATTTTAATGAAGTCATTAATAAAGATTAATGATTTTAGTTATTTGTTCACAGAGAATTAATTGAATATTGATCCAAAAGTGCACCATAATATAAACTCTGCTTTTTTCTTTCAATTATACATTATGTACTTTGTTACCCCCGTATCCACTGCTCCAGGGGTGCAGGGAAGAGTCAGTCCAAGCATGGGGTTTCAGGAAAGGATTGACCCCTTTTTTGGGTGGTCCCCACCTCCCCGGAGCTTGGCCTGACTGGCTTGGGGTGAGAATGCTTTGGCCATGGAGACCCAGTAATATGGTCTTCTGACTGTGGCATTACACCCCAGTTGGTTTGGGTCTGGTGCTGGTTTTAAATATAGGGGGACCCCTACGAAATATTTTCCCCTATATTTAAAACCAGCACTGGCCCTGCAGCCAGGTGCTGGTTCCTAAATTACGGGGGAACCCTACTCATTTTGTTCCCCATAATTTTAGGAACCAGGACTGACTGAGCAGTCTGGGGCTGGTTATGCTTTTGGTGGGGGACCCTACATTCTTTTTTTTTATAAAAACACTTTAAATTAGGTACACATGCAGAAACATACACAAATCACACTGATCTGTGTTTGTTTCTGCAAAACTCGCAGCTCAGGAGGCGGTCTATTTGAAACTTCAATTACTCTGTGAGTTTGCTACATCTCACCCGAGATTGTGATCTCGATTCTTGGTAAATTCCCCAGTTGCATCTTTTGCACGAAAAGTACTTCAGAGCTTGGCCGATGGTGAGCTGATTTGAGTTTAGCGAGTTTTTCAGTGAAAAATTAATACTCTCTTCCAAACTCACACAAGTTTGTCTTTAGTAAATTTGCCAGATGAAAAACATGCCTAAACTCAACCGAGATTGCAATCTTGAGCAAATTTGAATTTTAGTAAATTTACCCCATGGAGTCAAGCTATATTTGAGGTTATAGTAGATATAATAATAATCATAGCATAAAGTTAATGTTTAACATATAGCAAATAAACTAATTAACCCCCAATCAGGTAACTGTGCAGAAGAAAATGATAGTGCTGGTAGATTAAGAAATTAAATTCCATGCTATGTGTTCAATAAGGCCCATAGGTTGTACAGTATTGAGTCTTAGAATCCATTTTGCTTCCATTCTGGGCAAGGCTTCCACCCTATCTCTAGGTAATGGAGGACAGTGGTCAATAACCTTGTATCTTTGCATAGATAATTGATGGCCTTTCTGTTTAAAATGTTTAGCCACTGGCTGGTCCATATTTTTACTGTGAGGTCTGCATGGATTGCAGATGTATGGAGGGCCATGTGCTCCGTAAACATTCTTGAGGTCATACGGATAAGGGTTTTCACATGTGCTCTGGTCTGATGTCAGTGTTGGATCATATGTGTGTTGCAGACAAGTGTTAGAGATGATGTTATGGATGAGACAAATGTACGGAACCTGATTGCTATCTCGATGTAGGTGTGTGTATAGTATATCTACTATAACCTCACATATAGTTTGACACCATGTCTAACTAAGACTTAGTTATGTCTTTATTTGTGACACTATATTTATGATTATTGCTTTAAATTCTTCTTCTCCCCTTTTTTACACAGACTGCAAGGGGCTTCAGGATTGTCTTAGTGTGTTATCCTTCCAGTGTAAGTGAGGGTGTGTGTGGTGGTGTCCCACCCTTAATCTGCACCCCAATACATTTCTCACAAAAACTAATTCCTTTATGTGTGTGCAAACAATTGCAGTGTTATTTTTGTGTGTAAAAAAACAAATTCATTATTGCAAATAAAATAAAAAAATGCATAATGTTTAATCCTTGCAGTGTAATCGAGGGTGTGTGCAGTGGTTCCCCACCCTTAATCTGCACCCAAAAACAATTCTCATAAAGTATTCCTTCAAGTGCATGCAAACAATTGCAAGTGTTTTATTTAAGTAAAAAAACAAAGCCTTAGTGCAAAAAATTGGCATACTGTCTTATCCTTTCAGTGTAAGTGAGGGTGTGTGCGGTGGTGTACAATCCTTAATCTGCACTTCAAAATATTTCTTACAAAGACATATTTCTTCAAGTGCATGGAAACAATTGCTAGTGTTTTTTCGTGTAAAGCCATTAGTGCAAAAAAAATTGCATAGTGTGCTATCCTTCCAGTATAAGCAACAGTGTGTGTGGCAGTCTCACACCCTTAATCTGCACCCTAAAACAATTCACACAAACCCTGTTCCTCCCAGTGTGTTCAAATAATTTCCAGTGGGTTTTTTTTGTAAAAACAAAGCCATTAGTACAAAACAAATTGCATAGTGTGTTATCCTTCCACTGTAAGCAAGGGTGTGTCTTCTAACTGTATACATTATTAATATTAACAATGTTAGCTACCTTAAATCCATTGGTAGCTTGTTTTCTGGTAGACCAAACAAACTAAGAACTTTAGCCATAAAAATGTCAGTCCCTGGTTTGGTTTGTTAAACCATGCATGTTCTATACAACATAAGGATGGGTAGCAGGGCCCAAGGACAACTCCATCATGCATCACTTTTCATTATGGGATTTGCCAAGACTGTGTGTGTTTGACAGGAAGTGTATAGTACTGTACTTTACTGGGGCATTCATATTGTTTTGTACCTTTCAATGCCATTAATTTTGGATGCTTTTTTCTATATCTCTGATCAGAGATCAGAACTCTGATTTGTTTTTGTCATAGTTATATTAACACTGTAATAAATCAATCAATAAATCAATGCTTTACCTTGCTTTCACTAAACATTCCACCTCTATTTACCTCTGCTGGTCTCGGGCCTCTGATCTAGTTCTTGATTAATAAAAATATTCTATAGCATCATGTAGTTTATATTAAACTGCCATTATGTCTGCCACTGCAGTGCCACTATGTTTCCTAGATGTACTATGTTCTTTTTTAAACTGCCATGTGTTTGAGCCTTTGGTTAATATGAGTGAAAACAACATTGTGAGCTATGAGGTGGTCAAAATTGTTATTGGGTTATTAATACTGCAGGAAAAAAACAGGCCCAAATTATATTTCTTGAGCTGTTTTTATCAATTTTTAAAAAAAATCCAGATCCAAAACCAAAACACTTGAGGGTGGTTTCAACAAAACCAAAACCAAAACACAATGATGAATTAGAATCAAAACCAAAATATGGGGGTCTGTGCACATCTCTAGTTGTTAATCATAGCAAGTGATAGGCCTTTATTTAACAGTAACATTTCAGGTTCTGTCAGTGTGATTAGAAATGTTAAAATATGTTTACCATAGATATTATTGTAGTAGTAGATTTCTGAATGTTTTTTTTAATCAATGACTCAATCGCTCACTTTCTATTTGTCCATATTCTAAATTACCCATAACTACTTAGTTATTTATCCCCTGATGGAGACAAAATGTGTTTGGCCCATTGCTGGATACCTTCTAGCTTTTGTTTCAAAAGGTTCATTGCTGTGTTCTTTTACAGATAATTGTTTTGCTTTCTCTTGAATGCACACATTTTTAGTCTTTTGTTTTAGCTGAAAAATGTCATTACCTATTACACGATCTATTGCAAAATTTCTCATTCCAAGACTATGAACAAGTTGATATCTCCACACTAACCAGAAATATGCAGATGACCATTGGAAGCCTTACAGTGTGATCTGAGTGAATTGGTAGTAATGTAAAGGCAAATTCAATATTTAATTTAAACCTTGGTCTTTATCGACAGTAACTTTACATAAAAATAAAAAACTATATCCATTTTTTGGATTAATCATTTAATATAAAACCTATTTGGATAATAAATTGTGTATTAATCCAAAATGTGACTCCTTTTTTTGGGATTAAAATTAAGGAGAAAATTCATAATATTTTTCCAGCTGATTTGACTTTTTTTAACCTATTTACTAAAACAGTCAAAGAGAAAGCCTTTTTTGTCAGTTAACATTGTATTCTGTCTTTCTGGAATGGCCATATCCCAGAGGTTTCCAAACTCCAACATTACAGTCCAGGCTTTTAGGATATCCGTGCTTGAGTCCAGATGGTTAAATGAAATTGACGGAGGATCTAAGTAAGCCATCAATGTGCAATAATGGATATCCTTAAAATTGGACTGTAGTGGCAGAGTTTGGGAACCTCTGCCATAGCCAATAGAACATTTTTATTAATGACTTGAATCTTTCAAGGACTTACAATGATCTCTATGTATTGCTTTGCATATTTTCAGTCATTAAGCCATGTACACTACCCTACATAATAACACCATCACACACCAACATGGGACTGTAATCTGCATATCTCCTGCTACATTTTACTTGAATTAGATTTTGTTTGTAAAACATCATTAGACTGACATATACATTTATATCGCTCCTGCCTGTTTTAATATAATTAACTGCAGTCTTATTTGAATAAAACATATCATTATAATTGAAGCATAACCACAAAAATGTTACAAATTATATTTTGGAATTAATAAACTGCCAGCTAAGTTTTTAGATATGGATTTTGGCATTTCTACACCTGGTACGCAAGTCAGGACCACCTGAGCTGGTTCCTAGCTTTGTAGGCTTAAGTGTAGACAGAAAACAAGGTTGTTACATGGGTCTCACCGATGCAAGGGGTTAAACATTAAATAGTCAGGAATCAAGCTGGAGTCAGATCAGGAGAATGAGGTTAAAGCCAAATGGGAACAGGGCAATCAGTAAGCTGGGGAAAGTAGAGAGGTGCAGCAGAACTGAGGAGCCCAATACTCTTATCTAGTGTCAAAGTAAAATTTTAGACTAAGCTGGTTTCAATTTGGTGCCAGATTGAGATCAGTGATCACATGACTGCAAGCACAAGGTCTTGCAAGAGGAATCACAATGCCAGCCAGCAGGCACACACATGGAGAGAGCAGAGACAATAAACAGGGAGCCAGAGAGCAGCAGAAGCCATATAATGTAGCATCCACTGGATTCCGATGGGACGTGACACAAAATTTGAGCAAGCCACCAGAATCATATACAAATGTCATATAAAGCACAGCATTCCCACTAAAATCTCAAGCATAAGTACAAAATCCTTCTCGCCAATTACTGAAAGTTTTAGGTACTGGCCTTTATCTATCATCATCATCAAACTTATATTTGTCAATTTTGGAAAAAAAAACTTATGCTGGCAGTAAACATAAAATATTCACATGATGACCTATCCAAATGTATTATTTCTGTAGCAGAGATAAATAGTACCAAACCATATTTGTTTTAGATTTTTCAGCCTTGTTCCAACACATTTCATTTAAAAAATCTAATTCTATTTTTAGATTAAATATGACACACTCCATTCATTATCTCCTTATTGATACTTATGGATACCATACTCTTTTTAAACTCACTAAACCCATTAGTTGATTAGATTATTGTTATGAACTAATGTATTAATCCACTGAGAAAATATGCAACAAAATATCAGATATAGATGTAAACTCAACAAGAAGAGAGTGTGGCCCTGATTCAGAGCTGGACGCTCTGACAGAGCGCTCGCTCTGAATCAGGGCATCTTTTTTTGGAGCGGCCTCCAGGCCGCTCGCATTGCTGTGGGTTGCCACCCACAGTTAATGTGAGCAGCCAGGATGATGGTCGCGATGGTCAAGACCATCACAATCATCGGGCTTGCGACGAGACCCTTGTGGTAGGGTCTCATAGCCGCAAGCCCCAGAGAGCTTTCGGCTCAAACAGAGCCGAAAGCACTCCCACTGATATCACTTGTGATGTCAGTGGGGCCGCCCCCAAATGGTAGGCGTTCTCATGGGAATGCCTTCGTCTGGGCAGCCAACCCCCGGCCCGCCCACAAAAGGGGGCGTGCTGTCACTCAACATCGACAGCACGCCCCCTTTGGTGCGAGACCCGGAGCGACGGATTGCCTGTCGCTATCAAGGTCTCGCGCATGCGCACGACGGAGCCGGCTCCGTTGTGCGCATGCGCTCTGGGCCACCATCGACCCGGTTGCGAGCGCTCAGGGCTTGCGACTGGGTCTGAATCAGGCCCTGAGTCCGCACTAGTTATATATGAAGCAATTAAGCAAGTGAATTGTGATGATTAAATCATTAATGACCAACATAATGGTTTATCACTGGGACAATCTTGTTTGGATGGTGCACCCGTAGGATTTGTGCTATACACATGAAAGGCAAAAAGGAGAAAGACAAATTATGCCTATATTGGGGCACCCTTTAGAAATATATTTTGAATAGAATGATGGGGAGGTTCATGAAGACACTGACTCTGACACATCGGTCCAGGAGGTAGCACATTCTTGATTCACATTACACCACATATTAGTGTCTCTTATTAATGTATGACACACTGCAGTGCCCCTTATACACAATGCCCACATTTTTACCCCTTATACACAATGTGCACAGTGGTAGTGCCACTTATACAATGTCTACAGTAGTAGTGACCCTTATACCATGCCCACAGCAGTAGTGCCCCTTACATATAATGCCCACTGTAGTGGTGCCCCTTCCACATAATGCCCACTGTAGTGGTGTCCCTTATGCAGTGCCATCGGTAGTGGTGCCCCTTATGCAGTGCTCCCAGTAGTGGTAGCACCCCTTATGCAGTGCCCACAGTAGTGGTAGTGACACATATGCAGTGCCCCTAGTAGTGGAAGTGCCACTTATGCAGTGCCCACAGTGGTAGTGCCCCTTATGCAGAGCCCACAGTAGTGGTAGTGCCCCATATGCAGTGCCCTCTGTAGTGGTGGCCTTTATGCAGTGCCCCCAGTAGTGGTAGTGCCCCTTATGCAGTGCCCACAGTGGTAGTACCCCTTATGTAGAGCCCACAGTAGTTGCAGTGCCCCTTATGCATTGCCCTCAGTAGTGGTAGTGCCCCTTATGCAGTGCCCCCAATAGTAGTAGTACCCCTTATGCAGTGTCTAGAGTGGCAATGCCCCTTATGCAGTGCCCACGGTGGTAGTGCACCTAATGCAGTGCCCAAAGTAGTGGTGTCCCTTATGCAGAGCCCCCCTAATGCAGTGCCCCCAGGAGTGGTGCCCCCTATGCAATGCCCCATTAGTAATCCCCCAGTAGTAGTTCCCCCAATAGTAATGCCCCTCTTTAGTAATGCACCCAGTAGTAGTGCCGCCTGAGTGATTCCCCCAATAGTAATGCCCCTAGTAATGCCCCCTGAGTAATGCCCCCAATAGTAATGCACCAAGTAATGCCCCCAGTAGAAGTGTCCCCTGAGTAATCCCCCAGTAGTAGTGCCCCCATTAGTAATGCCACTCTTTAGTAATGCCACCAGTAGTAGTGCCGCCTGAATAATGCCCCCAATAGTAATGTCCCTAGTAATGCCCCCTGAGTAATGCCCCCAATAATAATGCACCGAGTAATGCCTTCAGTAGAAGTTCCCCCTGAGTAATGCCCCCAGTAGTAGCACCCCCTGTAGTAATGTCCCCTATTGTGAAGCTGCTTGCACAAAAAAAACCTAATACCTTAACCCTGCTCCCATGTCCGCTGCCATCTGGTCACTCTAATCCACCTGGCTGATCCTCAATCTGAACTATGGGAAAGATGTCATGACATCTCTCCCCTAGTGTACTGCACACAGTGGGACACGGAAGCCGGAGCTCATGAGTGAGTTCCAGCCTCCAGCTGCCGCTGGCATTGCGGGGAGGGAGCTGGGCATGTGCTGGTAACAAAATATCAGTGGGCACCCGGCAAATGGAGCATCCCTGTGGCGCTGGGGTTAGTTGGTTTGGAGGAGGCAGAACTGGTTCCGTCTCCAAATAGAACTGACGGAACGCAGTTCTGCCCCATTCCAGCCCAATTTAACCCCTGGTTTAAACTCAACATGTACTGTGGCCATATAAATGTGTTTGAATGCCAAGTGATCAAAATGAAACAGTTCCTCATAAATAGGGGTGTAGATAGCATTAGTTGAAATGCAAGCAGTACAGTTTTTAAAGTTATTATGGTACTCACACAGGTTGACACCTCCCACCGGTGTTTTTAGTCTCTCAAAGATTCTGGCTAAGTTGTCCTGAATATTTGGCTTAGACTGCCCGGTCTTTATTGTCACTTACAATCTGGATGGCTGGATACTCTTTATGCTGTGTATTACAGGTGCTCTGTTAAAATAGTGGAAGCAGCAGATATTCCACTAACTACCAAGTGCTTTGTAGTGATAGGAGCAAAAGTAACAAAGTCCATGCTCGGCTCCTAAATTTATTCAAGATCTGTTTTATTTCTTTATTGCTGTGGAATGTGGATGTATAGTGCTTATTATTTTCAAATGCAATTAGTGAATTTATTTTAAATAGCTAATTTGCTTTTATATTTCACTTGATTTTTATAAATTCTGTTATGTTAATTAACAAGAGTCATAACATCATCCATACCTTCAGCCACAGGAGAAAATCACTTATATATAATTTTAACTGAGCATATAGTAAGTGAGCATGATGCCATTCTTGTCCTCCATCGGTCCAGCACTCCTAATTTCAGCAACCAGAGTGTGCAATATTGATTAATGCAATTACAAACACAAATAGCCAATAATATTATTATTTGAAACTACTTACAATATCTGCACTTTCCTTCTTCTTTTCTTGTGCACACCTTAACAAATTTGATTATGTGGCAGAGTAGAATGCAATTCTGTTAATTGAGCATGTCCTGCATGTATACTCACTGTGCATACTCTGGAACCAAGTGTACACATCTGCAGGGAAGGAAAAGTTGTACATCTTCCAGTTACAGCTGTACTTGTAACTGAGTATGTATAGGTGAGCTGTAGCTGTTTACATTGGAGAGGGCCTGTTGATGGAATTGTGGGTTAAGCAGATTTATGCATGTGTGAATATGCCTGTTTCTGGATAGATCTTTTGCACTAACGATAGAGCTCTTAAGATGGGTACACACCTGACATATACAGTATATCTGCAGATATACTGCAGATGATGGTCGTTCATACACTCTGAATGGCCATCATCTGATTGTGCCCTCGGGTCCTGCCCCCCTCCTCGCAGCTGCCGCTATGTGTGTGGACGGGCAGTCTGCAGACCGCCCGTACACACTTGCCGATGGAAAGATATATCTGCAGACATATCTGTCCATCGGCTGTGTAGCACAACCAATGCAATATGTTGGTGAATGCAGACGTTCACCGACATATCGCGTGTACACACTGGCTGAAGGGGAGCAGATATATTAGCCGATCAATTGATTGGCCAATGTATCTGTCAATGTGTACCCAACATTAGAAGCATACACAGATGTTGATGATAACTATGAAACTAAGTGTCATGTGTAGTCATGTGTGCACAGATGCGTACAAACTAGCTAATATTTTTCCAAAAGCCTCTCAGAAATTGTCAGGTATTTTTTTATGATTGAATTAGGTCAAGAACATCTATTTCTAACTTATCCAGCATAATTTAATTTAAAACTATTTTTTTTTGTGAAGCACATAACATTCATATTGGTTTTTAACATGTCATTCATGAATATATCAGACCATCGATGTTCAGAACATTGCGACATTGTAACTTTATATTTCCTTGGCAGCTGCTCCTCTGAGTATACACTGGGGGGCTGTTGGCTGCTTCATTTGCATTCCCTGGGTGGGGGGTCCTGCTGTGCTGCCCGATCACCAGTTATCGGCAGCATGGCAGACACTGGGGGAGGGTGCAGGGATACAGATGGGCCAGCAGGTCCCTCTCCCATTGGCTGCTGCAGGAAGGTTATCTTCCAGCAGCCGCCCAGTATATGTTTCTGACTGGTCACAATGTTTGCAACCATGTCAGGTAACACAAAGCCCGGCTTGGTCACAAACAGAGATGAGGGGGTTCGGATTAGTTCGGATTTTCCTGCCAAATTCTCGTTTTGCCTCTTTCTGAGACCCAATTTTTGGCTGGAAAAATCCGAAGTTGGCAGGAAAATCCGAATTAATCTGAACCCGCTCATCTCTAGTCACAAATAATATGACCACACCAGGCAAGTGGTTAATGTAGGTGCTTTACAAATAAATGATAATATGATCTAACCTATCTCTGTTTTATTTCCAATATGCATCCTCCAGCTGCTGAACTTTAAAGGGATCCCTCAATTAAAACTGGAGAAACTCCATCTATTTTGAAGTTATCGCAGCCAGAATTATTTTGCCACAACATTTATGGATTTACTTATAGTACCTGTGAATGTAAATCAACGTTCATATTTTACCATTACAAAAAAAAAACTTCCATTTGTGAGGAAATACATATTAATGGTCAAGCTATGATCTATTTCAGAATTTATTAGTTCATATGAGGTTAGTGACCTTCTTGTTTTAATAAGTCACAACACAATATGAGTCATGGTATAACTTGAAGGAACTGTCAGAGAGTAAAAGTACAGTATAGAGCTAGTGTGTAATTTACTGAGGCAGTGAAAATGAATGCTGTCAGCCTCTGCAGAGGAGAGGAAGAAAGGCTGTCAAATACTTTGAGAAAGTAATATATCACTAAAGACAGTTAATCTAGTATCTATGGCCTTTGGTGCCCGATTGTTAATATGATATCTGTTGTAGAGCTCTTTTTACTAGAAATGTGTAGGAGACACTATTCTATCTTGATATACTGATTTACATATTCATTTACTTGGCAGATTATAAATATTTTGTCATATTTGCAATAGTAGTTTAACCAAAGTACTGGCTGGTAATATTTTATAGCTTCCTGGTGTTATACTGCAACTTTCTGTCAAAATATAAATATTACACTAGTTATTTATTTCATTTTAAAAGTTGTTGGTATTATTCTTTTATTTTTTTTAAATGTATTATTTGAAAAACATGTAGTAAACAAAATATGTAGCTGCACAATTATTCATCATTTGTGATAAAGTAGGGAACACAAAATATAGCAATGACAAAATACTGTAGGGAAACAAACCATACTTGCCTACTCTTCTGGAATGTCAAGAGGATATAGAAAATTGGGTGGTGCTCCCAGCCATCCACAAGAAAGGGCAAGGTTCCCCGACCCGCTGTCACCCGTGCAAAATGTCTAAGCATAAAAGGGCAATTCAGGTGATACAGAAGAAATGGAAACTGTTAGAATTTTTGGGAGAGGATTATCACCATCAATTTAAAATAAAACAATTAAATTTAATATAGATTTGGATATGTCTATATCAATAAATAATTGACAACTTATTAGGTTAATCCATGTAGTTGACTGCTTAGTGACAGTACCATAGTTAACAGACAGACAGGGGTATATCTACTAAGTGTCGGTTTACAAAAGTGGAGATGTTACTCATAGAAACCAATCATATTCTACTTATCATTTATATAGTACCTTCTAGAAAAGATAGCTAGAATCTGATTGGTTGCTATGGGCAACATCTCTACTTTTGTAAACCTGCACCTTAGTAAATATACCTCACAATGTTGTTTGAAACATGCTGGTGAATTTGAGGGGAGTATCTGAGTAAGACAAAAGGTTTAAGAGCTTTTGACTGCAGCATGATAATGGGCATAACTCTATGGGCCTGAATACAGCCACATAGTGGCTGTATTCAGGGACATTTTAAGAGAGGAGCGGGCCAGTGTGCAGCCTCTGTTTGGCCCCCTCCTCTCTGGCAGTGCAGGTCTCTGGGAAAATGGCACGTGCACCTTATTCCCAAGGACATCTGTTCAGTGCATGCGTGAGTCAGTGGGAAAATGGCCACTCAGTATTCAGACACTAAGGGGTAAATTTACTAAAGTGAAAGTTTTTAGTAGTGGAGAGTTTTGCCCATAGCAACCAATAACATTCTACTTAACATTTAACTAGCACCATCTAGGAGATAATAGCTAGAATCTGATTGGTTGCTATGGGCAACATCTCTACTTCTAAAAACTCTCACTTTAGTAAATTTACCCCTATAAGTTTTATGAAGGCTAATATCACTTGTACAGAGCAACAAGCAGGCTACAAATCTCAACAGACAGCTGAGCATTATAGTAGTGCAATAAGCTGCATGTCGGAGTGCACAGAATTTGGATTTCTTTAAAAATGTATAAAAACAGCTAAAATCATGTAGCTTGTACCTAATTTTGTTCTTATAGTATCAATAACATTCCTTTCCAGTTGTTTCCAGTCAATTTTGACCACATCACAGCAGGTGAAATCAGGAAAGTGATCGACTTTAATGCAATCCAAACACATGTGGTCGGGCCCCGCCTATGATGTTCAGCCAAGTTCGAATTTCATAGTGGCAAAACGTCATCATTCACAGACAAAACATCATCTTCCATGGGCCTCTGTGCCAAGATGTCCGTGAAAGATGATGTATTGCTTTGTTCTGTGATCCAACCTTTGCAGGAAGATTTGACCCAAAACCGAACGGCTCATCTCTAATTATAACATAGTATGGAGAGACAGGACTGACAATACAGCTGTAATAAGGCCTAGACTAACCTTATATCCACTTTAACATCTGTGACACAGACAATTTTAGTCTTTAAAATTTCAAGATTGGATCCACAACAACTCATACATAAAGATTCTTGATAAAATAGGCTCAATACATTTATGGCATGCACACAAAATGGCATAACCATGCCTCATGGGGGTGTGCAGCAAGTCACAGGGGCATGGCTTTGTAGCACGCCCTGTCTCTCTACATGCCAGCCAAGCAGAGTGCCAGGAGGCGGAGCTGTCTAATCAGGCTTTTGGGCTGGACTGCCAATCAGTCCATTGGCCTCTCTGGCATTTGCAAAAAATACAAAATTGCCAGTCTTGCCCTGCCCACATCTGTGCTGCCTGTCATCCCATTTGTTTCACAATCCCCAAACTGTAGTGCTGCTATATTACTTTAATAGAGTGCAGTGCAGTAGGCACATAAGCAGGATCGATGAGAACACCCAATTTGTTTCACATACAAAAAATAACGAAGTAGATAAACAGGATGTTTGCTGTAAAGAGTTGCATAAGATTATTTCATACCCCCCAAATAAAATCCAATCTAATTATGTACTAAGTTTTTTTTATAGTGGGACATACAGTATGTGTCATGTTTTGTAATTGATAAAAACCTAATTTAAAAAAACACAATACAAAATATCACAATAGGGATAATCAAATAAAACTTTGTCAGTGTGATGATGTATTAATATAAATTATTTAAACTTACTATATGGCATGTTATGGTAAAATAAACTGCCAAACTAAAACAACTACAAGCAAGATGAAAACAAGTATAATGAGGAGTAATTTATAGACAAAGGTTGTGAACAGCGTTCATACAGTGTGCAGGTGATGGGTGGGGTGGGAGTGTGAAATAGGGGGACGAAGGAGGGGTTGAGAGGTGATGTAGGGGGTAGGAGTAATATATGCCCTCTGATTGCTGTATATAGATTACAATCTGATTAACTGTAGTCTAGTGAAATTCTATAACAGGTTATCTACTTTCTATAATGACAATATTATGTAAGTGCAGATATCTAGTGATTGGATGACACAAGTTTAAAAGTCGTTAGGGGCCTATCCATTAAAAGACTTTTTGGTGAAAGACCAAAAACCAAAGACTTTTCCTGCCAACAAAAAGTCTTTCATGCAAAAAATCTTTCACAAACATGAAAGACTTTGTGAACAATATCTTTAAAAGACCAAGGACCAAAGTGGAAATTTTTAATGAATGGAGTGAATATTCATTAAAAAAAGTAGTTTGCCTTTCACCATTGGTCGTTCACTGCATATCCACAGAACGACTTTTCTAAAGTCGTTCAGCAATATGCAGAAATTGCAGCCTATCCATTAGATGACTGTTTGAACGAGCCGACCAAACCTCCTGGTTTTGGTTGGATCGTTCAAAAAATCGTGTAATAGATAGGCCCCTTTAGGCTTTTACTTCCACTGCTTGGGGTAAATTTACTAAGTGGTTGATTTGAAATCCCAGCAGTTTTGTGGTGGATTATCGGCTGGAATGCTAAGATTTTCTAACCCATTGCAAAACTGCTGAGAAATCACACTTTTGACTGTGTGCAGGTTAGGTTTAACCTACACACAGGTTTAGGCTGTGTGCAGGTGGGTGCGGCTCCCCCTAGGGGTGCGCGTGTTGACCTGAAAGAAATATAAAGAGACAGGCGCACCAAACTTGAAGTCATGTTTGGCATGACAATCAAACTCCTCCCTATATAAGGTGTCACAGTGTGCCAGATCCCAGTCATCTCTTACCGGGTCCTGCAGCACTGGTTTTCCGGTGAGCAGTGGGCGGGGAGAACACGGCGCCCGCTGCTGACAAAGCCTCCTTCAGCTCTCTGCCTCTTCCCTCGGCGGATGGCAGCGGGGAGACCCTGGCACTGGCTGCTTCCAACTTCCGCTGTTGCGGCTGTATTCAGGTGGCCGCGGCTCCCCTAGGGGTGCGCGTGCCATTCTGCAAAAAGATTTAAAGGGCCAGTGCACTTCTTTTGATGACGTCACCAGAGACGCCTATTCTAGCTCTGCCTTTAAAAGGAAGTTTCGGGGAACACTCCTGTGCCAGAGTATAGGCACATTTACCATACTCCCATGTTCCTGTGATATTCCATTACCTATTTCTGACCTTGGCTTCGTTTGTGACCCTGATTTCGCCTGACCCCTGGCACTGCATCTGATATCTGGTTTTGATTTTGGCTATTCCCTGTGACCTGTTTACGCCTGCTCCCTGGTACTGTCTAGTCCGTTTGTTCTGACCCAGCCTGTCAACTAAGCTATATGTCTTCTCCGCTTCATCCAGAGTATACCAGCACCTGTATAAGGGAACCTATCCTGAGGGCCACGACCTGTGTGTCGGATACAGCCAAGTTCATACCATCTTACGAGGGTCCCTGGTGAATACCGCCACTACATTAGACTCTGTGCCTCAGGCATAGGTCTAGCCAGCTCCCTAAATACGGGCCACATCCATAATCCATCTGAGAGTTGTGACATAAGGTAGTCCCTGGGCACTAGGCAGGTGCCAGAGTATAGGCTCCCAATCCTTAGTCCAGTGTACCAGTGATTACATTTGCTTGTTGCTGATCTTGGCTTTGTTCATGACCTGACTCTATCTCCATTCTGGTACTGTGCTTGGCATTCCGGTTGACTTGGCTTTCCTCCATGACCTGTTAATGACTGCTCGATGGTACCATCTTGTCCGTATGGTTCTGACTTGGCTTGTCAACTACATGGTACACCTGCTGGTACTTCACTCTAATCCAGAAGAACACTAGCACCTGTACAAGGGAACCAAGTTTGAGGGCAGTGACCTGCATTTTGGACACAGCTAAATCCAAACCTCCTTGTGGGGGTCCCTGGTGATTACCGCTGGCATGTTAGACTATGCACCTCAGTACTGGGTCTTGACAATCCCAAAGTATGGGCTAGCAACCATTATCCATCCATGAGTTGTGACAGAACTCTCTGGCCAAACATAGATCCTGCTGGTAATCCTTCACCTCGAGATCTGCTGGATAATCTCCTAGCCAGAGTCAAGAAGCAAGACAAGGCTGGGATTATGCCATGCCAACAGATGTTTATGCAATGAGTAGCTCAGTAACCTCCAGTACAACCAGCATCATCTCTTATGGTTGCCATTCAAGCTGCGGGTGCTTCCACTCCACTATGGATTCCAAGTCCTTCAAAGTATGATGGGGATCCCAAAGGCTGTCGAGGATTTCTAAATCAGTGATTGATTCAGTTCGAGGTCCAGTCGGTGAATTTTCCATCCAAGAAGACAGTGGTGGCTTATGTCATTTTGCTGTCATCTGGACAGACATTTGCATGGGCTTCTCTGTAATGGGAGAGAAGCAACCCACTGGTTAATGACAGTGCTGATTTCCTAGCAGCCTTTTGGAAGGTCTTCAAACGAGCCTGGGAGAGTATCCTCTACAGGGGTGGTCATTCTGCAGTTGAAGCAAGGCAACCAAACTGCTGGGCAATGGGCCTGATTCAGCAAGGAACTCACAGGAGAGAATGCATGCACTTTACCAATGTGTCCATACTGTGCATATGAATGCATTGCAATGCCTGTGCATGAACTACCTAGTGCGATCTGGTAAGCATAAACAGACTACATGCAGCATGTACACAGACCCTTTCTAATGTTGACTGACAGGAAGTGCCATGTGTGGGTGGTGACGGGGGGTGGTCGTGCAAATGCAGGCATGACTGTGCATTGGAACGCCATTTTTGGGGCATCCGTAGATAATCCAGTGAGGCAACAGACACAGTGATGAGTCTCCATGCACACAGGAAGTTGCCAAGATCTTGTTCGAGGTCTGGTCAACCACTATTATGCAAATGTGGTTGATGGTTCTCTATATTACCAATGTTTGTGGTATCTTGTGTACTGATCAGGATTTGAGTAAAGGGAGATGGGCGGTTTAATATGGGGCTGGGTGTCTTCATCTTGTGCTGCAGTCTCCGTGTGTATGCACTGATTAGCATATTCTCACAGCAGCTGGATGCATGCGTCTGCTAGCTTGCTTTCCTTGCTGAATCAGGCCCAATATGTCATGCAGTTCTGATTCTTGGCTTCAGAGTTAGGGTGGAACAATGAAGCCCTGGTTGACACATTTATGCATGGTCTTTCAGAGCAAATTAAAGATTTACTGACGTCCAGAGAATTGCCAGCACCTTTGGATGACCTGTTATCATTGTGTATCCGAGTTGACATTCATCACAGAGAGAGGGTACAAGACAGGGAACAGTCTCAGCGGTTCAGCTTTAAGCTCGCTCCGCATTTAAGAGCTCTGGTTAAGTCTCCAGAAGAACCCATGCAGATTGGGTATGCCCATCTCCATGCTGTGGAGAGGGAAAGGAGATTCAAGAATAAACTATATCTGTGATTTGGCGAACCAGGTCACCTCCTTGTCAGCTATTCCAAGCATCTAGGAAAAGAGACATGCAAACTGATTGAGGGGTAGTTCGGTTAGGTGCATTTAATCACACCCCAAAAGAGGGCACTTTTTCTCAGTTTCAATTGATGTGACCCTGCTATTATAAAAGCCCCCAAAGACTCTCAAGGCCTTCCTGGACTCTAGTGCAGATGGCAACTGCATTACAGTGATGAAGGCTCAGGAATTCCTAGTGTGCTGTTACAGATGCCACTCTGTATCATTGGAGTGGACAGGAATACACGTCCCATGACTACCATCCACTCCCAAACAACAGAAGTTACCATGCAAGTGGCACTTACCATCAGGAGTTGATAGCTTTCTACATACTCCCATTGGCCAAGAGTCTGATAATTCTGGATCTTCCATGGCTATGCAAGCATGCTCCCACATTATATTGGAGTATACTCTGTCATGGGGAGCTCAGTGCCATCAGATGTGCTTGACAACTATTAGACCTCCACATCACATCCAGAGTTTGTTCATCTACCCCGAGGACCCTCTTCCAGACCCATATCAGTCCTTCAGGGATGTATTCAGTAAGAAGGCCGCTGAAACCCTCCCAACTCATTGATAATGGGACTGCTGTATAGATTTACTGTCTGGGAAAATGCCTCCTCATGGAAGAGTATTTCCACTCATGCTTCCTGAGGCCCAAGCAGTATCCAAATACATCAAGGAGAATCTTGAGCATGGGTTCATTAGGGAGTGTAAATCGCCCAAAAGAGCTGGTCTATTCTTTGTTAAGGAGAAGGATGGAGGGCTGAGACCATGTATTGACTATCAGGGTCTGAACACCATCACATCAAGGATTGCTATCTACTACCACAAATCTTGGAAGTCTTGGACCGTATGAAAGGAGCAAAGGTTTTTTCAAAATTGGATCTCCATTGGGCTATAACCTAATAAGGATCCAAGAAGGGGATTAGTAGAAGATGGACTTCAACATGCTGGATGGTCAATACGAGAACATGGTCATGCCTTTTGGTTTAAGCAATGCACCTGCTGTTTTCCAAAAATACATGAATAACATCTTTCAAGACCTGTTGTCAGACCAACTAACTTTTCTGCAAGCTAGAGAAATGCCGTTCCTGGGGTACATTGTTTCATCCTCTAGTCTCCAGATGGCCCCTGAGAAGCTTTCCACCATGTCAACTGGCCCTGTCCAGTGGGTTTAAAGGCAATACAACATTTCCTTGACTTCGGTATCTTTTACCGGCAGCTCATCAGGTATTACTCTTCTATTGCAGCTCCCATCACCACTCTCACCAAGGAGGGTCAAGGCACCCATGTGAGGCAGAGGAAGTATTTGACCACTTGAAGCGATGTTTTACCACAGCTCCCATTCTTAGGCAACCTGATTGTGACCTACCGTTCTGTCTGGAGGTTGCCACCTCTACGGTCGAGGTTGGGGCAGAGCTCTCGCAGAAAGACAAGGAAAGAAAGTGGCACTCTTGTGGGTATTTTTACAGCATGGTTTTAACTCTGGGGAAAGACAATGTTGTCAGGGATAAAGAATTGGTAGCCATTGGTAGACATCAAGCTGGCCCTGCAGTAATGGCAACATCTGTTGGAAGGGGCACAATTCCATGTGATTGTTAACACAGACCACAAAAACCTTACTTACCTCAAGACCACTCACTGTCTGAACTATCATTAATCCAGATGTTACTGTTCTTCTACTACTTCAATCTGGTGATCACATTCTGGCAAGGCAGCAAAAACATTAAGGCAGATTAATTATCCTGGAAATTTCTGTTCCATGGAGAAGGATGTAGTTCAAGAGGATGAGTCACTTCTAATTCCTGCTTGATTTGCAGCAGTAACTACCCAGGTCAAAAGACATTCGTTGCACCTGAGCTCTGTGAAAAAACTGCTACAATGGGCACATGGTTTGTGCTTCACCAGTCATACAGGTGCGAAAAGAACTCTGGAGCTAATTCTAAGGGGATATTGGTGGCCAACGGTACATCAAGATGTTAAAGACTTTGTGGCAGACTATTCTACCTGTGCTCAGCACAAGGTTCCACCTCCGTCTCCCTCGTGCCCCTTTGCCTCAACAGCTAGTGCCTGACCATCCTTGGACCCATATTTCTATGGATTTGTCACTGATCTGCCGCCCTTCAAGGTTTCAATACCATCTGATTAGTAGTGGACAGGTGGCTCCAAGGCTGGCAGAGGCTTTAATACGGGAGATCCTTAAGTTACACGGGTTCCCTAAAAACATTGTTTTGGACCAAGAGGTGCAATTTACCTAGAAATTCTGGGAGGCATTGTGAAAGTGTTTTGGGGTTACCCTGAACTTTTTATCAGCCTACCAACCCTAGAGTAATGGTCAGAAGGAGCGAGTGATTCGGGATTTGCAGAAATTCATCCGAATGTACGTGTTTGCCAATCAAGATGATTGGGTCTCCTTGCTACAATGGCCTGAATTTGCGCATAACAATCTGTTCCATGAGACATCAGGTCACTCTTCATTCATCATCCAGTATGGTTTTTACCCTGTATTACCGGAATTACCAGCCCTTCGGTTGGTATTACTCCCAGTTGTTTGTGAAAAGAGATAAAGAAGAATTTGGGCAGAGCCTCTTTGAAGTATAAGTTGTTTGTGAACAGAAAGAGGAAGAGGGTTGCTTTACTGAGAGCTAATGACAGAGTTTGGTTGTCGACCAAACATCTGCAATTAAAGGTACCAACAAGGAAACTTACTCTCAGGTTCATTGGACCATTTCAGTTACTCCAAGTGGTCAACCTGGTGGCATACCGCCTGAAGCTTTCTGACATTATTAAGATACTGAATGTCTTCCACATCTTACTCTTGAAGTTATTGGTTCTGAAACAGTTTTCCACATCCTTTGAACCACCTTCATCTCTTCCAGTGGGTCATTAAGAGGTGTATAAGGTGAAGCAGATTTTGGACTCTAGAGGTTTGTGAGATACAGTCCAATTCCTTGTGGACTGGAAAGCTTATGGTCCTAAAGAACGCTGTTAGGTCAAGGCATCAGATATAAATCCACCTTACCTTCCCCAGAGAATTCATCAGAGATTCCCTGGCAAGCCATTTTGTGGGGTGTTCGCTGGCCACTCCTAGAGGGGGGATAATGTCACAGTGCAGCCGAACCTGGCTCTCACTCACATGGTCTGGCAGCGCTGAGTTCTGGGTCAGCAAAGTGAAGTTGTCAGGGAGTCACCAGTGCTTACTGCTATTGTTCAAGTGTCTCCTCTCCTCCTGGCGACTATGTGCAGGTGACCACAGCTCCCCCTAAGGATTCGCATACCTTCCTGACAGGAATTTAAAGAGGCATGCATGCCAAACATAATGTCACATTTGGCCTAGGAATTGAACTCCTCTCTATATAGTCCCTGGGCAATAGGGAGGTGCCAGAGTAAAGGCTTCCAAGCCTTACTCCAGTGTCCCAGTCTGTTATGTTTGCTCATTGCAGATCTTGGCTTTGTTTATGTCTCCATTCTGGTACTGCACTTGGTATTCCGGTTTTGACCTTGGATTTTCTTTGTGATCTATAATTGACTGTGACCTGGAACCATCTTGTCCATTTGGTTCCATCCTGGCTTGTCAACAACATGGTATGCCTGCTGGTACTCTACTCTAATCCAGAAGAACACCAGCACATGTACAAGGGAACCCAGTCTGAGGGCTGCGATCTCTGATGAATACTGCCAGCACATTAGAATCCATGCCTCAGTACTGGGTCTCACTAATCCTGAAGTATGGGCTAGCATCCATTATCCATCTGTGAGTTGTATAATAATAATAATAATAATAATAATAATAATAATAATAATAATAATAATAATACTCTATTACCTTCACATCCAGAGATTATAGAGAACAGCCCAAGGCTGGTTGTCCTTAGGGAGGCGGGACTCCATTTTTTGGAGGATTCTAGCACTGGTCTGAGCAGTCTAGGACTGGTTGACATAGAAATGCATGGATGAGAATTCATTGGCTATGTGAAATGCTGCATTTGAGCCATCATTCAGGAAGTACCATCCATTGAGGTCAGTAATTAAGTCCATGGCTCAGGTTTTGTCTATTTTATTTTTCTGGAGATGGTGAGTGCCTACATGGACCAAAGAGGACCACGGGGTAGCCCTACTAGCAAAATGTGCATCGGCAAGCCAGTGCTGTGTTATTATTAGCATATACATTTTGTGGATGATGTAATTCCAACTTATGATGTTGTATAATGTCCTATATATGCACTGTGATGTTTATCCTAGTTACATGGACACTGAGTTACATATGAGCCCTTGATACTTGACACTAACAGATATTGGCAACATTGTTGCTATGTGCCAGCTCTGAGTGCTCTGAACATAACCACACCTATTAACTATTAAGGCTGCAAAGAGAGATCTTATAAAGTCATTTTTGACAATTTATCAAGACCAATTGCAGATCTTAATAATATTGTGGATCAGAATGTAATTTAAGAGCTCTTTACACACCATTTGAGTCTGATTATCAGGGATTATGCAGCTTAAATGTATTTTTGTATGATTATGTGTAAAGTATAATAATTGCTAACGTACTATAAACTGCATGAAGAGACCCCAGGATACTACCTGTAAATTGCGAAAGGAGCAGTATTATGAATTGTGACTGGAATATCACTTTTCACAGTCTTATCTATTTAAGATCTGAAGGTGTCTAATTACAATTTAAACCTTACTAACTTCATGACTCCAAGCTCAGCACTAATATTTAAATTATATATAATGATGAATTAATAACGAAGACGTACAGCCGAGATACTCTTTACTGAATTTTAATACACATTTTCCAATAGTATATCTTTTTCACTACTTTTTATTTTTAACCATATTTTGCTGGCTATTATCCCACATAAAGGATATTTTAATGTATATCTAATAAACGCTAAGTTTTTATACCATACATAATAATTGTTGTGCACCTACGTACTGACATAACCTTTTGTTTCTTGCACTATGGCTGGGTTTAAATCTTCAAGTTATTACATTTTATTATGTGATGTCATCCAAATTCATCCAGTGGAACGCCCAGAACAGGCTCCCTTGGTCAAGGTTCTACCAAATGAACTCTGTCATGAGGTCCAATTGGGACCCCAACCACTGCATTAAACATCCAAGACCAATTACCACCTTCTGTGAAGTTATCATCCAAATTTATCCAGTGGAAGGCTCAGAACAGGCTCCCCGGATCAAAATTCTTCCCAGCATACACCAAAGGGACGTCCGGCCGAGGCCCCATTCACTCAATTTGGCATCCCAGACCAATTGCTACCCCTCAGTAAAGTTTTTATCCAAATCCATCCAATAGAAGGCCCAGAACAGGCTCCCCAGGTAAAACTTCTGCCCAGCCTAGACCTATGGGAGTGGATAGATTTTTGGGTCGGCGCTTGCTTTATTTATAAGGTCTGTGTAATTTGCACAGGTGCTGCAGATCCCAAAGTTGGACTACCCAAGTCTAACTATGACAAATGGCAAAAAAGGAATGACACATGTGTGAGTTCACATACGTGTCAATGGTGGGACTGCGCTCCGAACAAATGGTGTATAAATAAACCCATATACAAATGACTGAGTCTAAGGAGTGATTGAATTTATCATAGACTATTTTATTGGTTGATTCTACTAAATAATGGCAATAATGAATGCTGCTAATTTCAAATATCATGTAAGATATATAGAGAGAGGGAGGGTGGTGATGAAATTAACATGGATACAGAAATAAATTCTGCTGGTAAAGGGTCAGTAATATGATACCAGACACTAACTGGCAAACAGGTGAAAGAAGGGTGCAGAGGGAGGGCATCCCACACCCCACTGCACTTCAAATCCAAAAAAATAATAAAAAATTAAAAATAATAATAAATATAAAAAGTCAGAGTCTAGAAGAAAGTCAAGTCTTACTGATGAGTGCGGTCAGACCCAAGTGGTCTGTGATCTGTCTATTGAAGTAAATAAAGTAAATAAAAGTCCCGGTGAGGCCTCACCTTCTGATGAACGTAGACGTTTCTTTCGGTCCTGTCTTCATTCTGCCTCTTGGAGTCCCGGCTTCCTCTCTGTCTCCGCTGCTGGTAGGGCCGTATTCCAGCAACTGTAGTGCTAACAGTTGCAGGCTTGGTCCCCACAGAGTCCGTACGCCGAAATCCCGTGCAGCACCGCGATCTCTCGAGAGGTCGCGGGCTGTGCGGGAAGCTGACGGCCCCGGACTGCTGTGCGCTCAACTCACCCAATACGAGGAGGCTCTGGCAGGTAGAGGGGAGGGCAGTGTGTCTCGTTGATGGCAGAAATGTGTAGTGTTCCTTTGATTCCTTCGTACTCCTACGCATGTCGGCTGAGACAGCCTTCCTTAGGGAGTGATAGTGAAGCCATTGTGGGGGTGGAATATAAAGTGTGTTGGGCAGGGCTTGGTCTCTGATATGGGCCAACATCACAGTAAACACCTGTTGCCATAGTTATTGTCCTGGTAACGAAGGCATAATTAGCCTTGGGGAATGTGTGAAAAAAACATGCTTGGAGCCATGGATCAGGAAACAGACGGAGATGCACAATGTATTTGTCATATTAGACACTAACACATGTTATTAGTTGACACCTGCAACCATATTGTTAAACAAATGAAAAGAACAAAAAGGTGGTTATAAAGCGGAAATCGCGTGGATCTGTATTTATGATAATAATTGATCATTGTACTCTGAAAAATATGGTACATACTCCGTTGTATGTTGGAATGTGTTGATAAGATCTAACGTATTGGTGTGTATAAAAACAGTAGGTATATGGATACTAGACTGTTAAATGTACATACATTGTATTGCGGTATCTGGAACTAAATGAATGCAGTTAATTGGGGTTTAACCTGTTATGATCGATTTTATTTCATTGTCTATATTGAGCCCATATGGGGTCAAAGTCTTGAGCTCCATCATCCATTTTAACTCTTCTTTGTTGACTGCTTTTTCATAATTTCCTCCTCTCCAGTTCCTTCTGACCTGTTTGATACCTATAAAACTCATGCCTATTGGATCTTGACTATGGTTATCCTTGAAGTGCTTGGATAAACTATGAGATTCTAAACCTTTCCTGAAATTCCTGATGTGTTCTGATATTCTTAATTTTAAACTCCTTGTGGTTCTTCCCATGTACTGTTCTCCACATTTACATGTTATGAGGTAAATAACACCCACACTGTTGCACGTGAGGTGATCCTTAATATTATAAGTTGTCTGTCTCTGATTAGATTTAAAGGAACATATTTTCTTGGTAGATGGTTGTTTCAGTTTGCAAAATTGACATGCTTCACAGTAGTAGAAGCCAGGATCTAGTGTGTTACCCAGAAGTGTTTTCTGGATAGCTGTTTTAGTCTTCATATGATTATGTACCAATTTTTGCTTCAGGTCTGGTGCTTTTCTGAATATTAATTGTCGTTTTGGTGGAAGATGGTCATTCAAAGTCTCGTCTTCCAGAAGAATGTGCCAATGTTTACGGAGAATGTTATTAAGACATTTGTGATCTCTATTGTATTGAGTGATAAATGGATGATTTGGTCTTTGTCTGGTGGGTCTGTCTTTGTATGTGAGTAGGGATTCTCTATTCTCTGATTCTACTTGTGCATAGGCGTGTTCTACTGCCTCTCGTTTGTAGCCTTTGCCTATGAATTGCTGTTTCATCGCTGCTCCTTGTCTATGGTAATCTGCCATTTGGCTACAGTTCCTCCTGACTCTTTTAAACTGACCTAGGTGAATATTCCCTAGCCAATTTTGGTGGTGCCCACTGCTAGATAGTATATAGCTATTGACATCCACTGTTTTTTGGTATGTTCTTGTTTCAATTCGATCCTGTTGTATGTATATCGTTAAATCCAGGAAGTTAATTTCCGATTTACTGTATTGAGTGGTGAAGCTGAGGTTGTTGGTGTTTAGATTAATATAACTGAGAAATTGTTTGAGCTTGCTCTCCTCACCTTGCCAGATAAACAGTACGTTGTTTATGTAACGACACCAGAGGACCAGATTTGCCCCGAATTCATGCTCTGACCGGAGCGCAGTCCCACCATTGACACGTATGTGAACTCACACATGTGTCATTCCTTTTTAGACCGATGGGAGGTCCGACAGGGACCACCACTCCATAGTATGTCTTTTGGGAACCAGTGTTACCCCTTTGTAATGTTTTCATCCAAATCCATCTAGTGGAAGACTCAGAATAGGCTCCCCAGGTCCAAACAGGCTACATGGGTCAAAAATCTGCCCGTTGCACTATGCTGTGAGGTCGGACCAGGATCCTAACCACTCCATTAGGCATCCAACACCAATGTCAATCACTCTGTGATGTTTTCATCCAAATCCATCCAGTGGAAGGCCCAGAACATTCTCCTTTGGTCAAAATTCTGCCCAGCATACACCAACGAGAGATCCGACTGGGACCCTAATCCCCCTAAAACCTGGCCAGGATCCAACTGGACCAGCTCACATTTACTTCATCTCAATTGGTGCAGTGTTGTATATTCGAGTTATTAAGATTTATTTTGTGATGTCATCCAAATCCATCCAGTGGAAGGCCCAGAACAGGCTCTCTGGGTCAAAGTTCTACAAAATGCACATCATGGTAGGTCCAACTGTGACCTAGTATGTCTTCTGTGATCCAATGTTACCACTCTGTGAAGTTTTTTGTCCAAATTCATCCAGTGGAAGACTCAGAACAGGCTCCCTGGGTTACAGTTCTTCCCAATGCACTCCTTTGTGTGGTCCAATTGGGACCCCAAACACTCCATTAGTAATCCCAAACCAACTGCCACCCCTCTGTGAAGTTTTCATCCAAATACATCCAGTGGAAGGCCCATAACAGGCTACCGGGGTAAAATATTTGCCCAGCGTAAACCAATGGGTGGTCCAACAAGGACCTCAAACCACTAGTATGTCTTCTGGGATCCAATATTACCACTCTGTTTTGTCCAAATCCATCCAGTAGAAGGCTTAGAACAGGCTCCCCTGGTGAAAGATCTTCCTGGCGTACTCTGATGTGAGGTACAACCAGGACCCCAACCACTCCCTTAGGCAACCCAGACTAATTACCACCCCTCTGTGAAGTTTTTATCTAAAGATGATCCAGTGGAAGGCCCAGACAGGCTCCCTGGGTCAAACTTCTGCTCAGCCTACACCGGGAAGTTCGACCGGAACCTCAACCCCCTAGTATGTTTCTGATATCCAATGTTACCTTTCTGTAAAGGTTTCATCCAACTCCATTTAGTGGAAGACTCATAGGATCCCCGGGTCCGATCAGGCTTTCTGGATCAAAGTTCTGCATATGCACTTTGCTGTGAGGTTCGACCGGGATCCCAATCCATTAGGCATCCCAGACCAATTTCAACCCCTCTGTAATGTTTTCATCCAAATACCTCCAGTGGAAGGCCGAGAACAGGCTCCACAGGTCAAATTTCTGCCCATTGTACACAATGGGAGGTCCGACCGGCACCTCAACCCCCTAGTATGTCTTCTGGGAACTAATTTTACCACTCTGTGAAGTTTTTGTCCAAATACATCCAGTGAAAGGCTTAAAACAGGCTCCCTGGGTTAAAGTTGTGCCCATCGTACACTGAAGGGAGGTCCAACTGGGCCCCTAACCCTCCAAAAACCTGGCCAGGATCCAAGTGGACCACCTCACATTAATTTAATCTCAATCACTGCAGGGGTGTCCAAATGGATAACCGGACAGACAAACAAACAAACAAACAGACCAATTAATTTTATATATAAGATGGGTGCTGTACGGAAGTTCCTATTTGAACTTCTGGGCATGCATCCCAGCATGGCTTCTACCCCAGCTTGGTATATATGATTGTCCACACCTGATACCTATTTATGGGCTCTAGTTGTTTGTTCATTTTCCTGTCTTTCCACTGGAGTGGTTTTGTGGTGTTGCTAACCTTGAAATAGGTCCACAATGGGACTGATATGGGGGACAGTTCTTTCTTAATACTGGTGTTATGTAGAAAATAAACTACTACAATTTTGATAAAGGTGGAAATGGTGAGTGCCCTCTGCCTTTTTTACTTTATATAAGTATGTAGACAGCACTTTGCTGTCTTACTGAGGTAGCACCCCAAACTTGAATATTGCTCTTTCCTCAAATATTGTTAAAATGCACATAAAAAACCTTTGCAAAGGTTATATTAGTGTCCACTACTCCCTCATCTCAGAAACGTATAATACCTAATGGCCAAATTTCCTCAGATTCTGAGGTAAAACTTTAAGCTAATCATTCGGGTTTTTCTCCATATGGTGTAAATATGTTGCTATCAAAAATGATTTCTCACAGGGGCACTTGCTAAGGCAAATCTATTTTATCATTCCCTGGAACTGGCCATCGCAGGCAAATATATCCTGTCTGGAGCCAACAGAACAGTTCTGCCCATAGCTGTTGTACAATACCTCAGCCCATTGATAGCTGCAAGTGGAGACCCAAGATTTGATTAAGTCTAATAGTCATCAAGTCCCTTCGGTAGCAGATGTATAGACTAAGGATGAAATTGGGACAGCTGTGTCTTTAAAGTGACATAGGGCACTAAGGAGTTTTCTGCGAGAGATTGATGATAGTGTTGATTTCTGTCACAGATATATTACATATCTTCACCTCTGATGGTAGCAGGTTTGGGTTTAGTGCACTGCCTTTTTGTCATCTGTGGTAGATGTGATTAACAGCCTGGATCGCTGCTAATTTTGAATGTCTGTCCTCCATTATCAAAGGCAGTGCACCAAACCTATTTCCATGACATGATGTTATCACTGTACACCTCAACATTCTAATATGCCTTTTAGATGCAGAAATCTGATCAAACTATGAACCTCAATATTTGACCATGCTTCCGCCAACCCCACCATTTTATAACTGATGTTTTGACAGTATGACTGATATGAGATGCAGTCTAATGGCTGTTAGGGGAAGCAGTGGTCTACCAGCTGTGGTTTAGAAGGAAAATAGAATGTATTAGAGAATATTACACATGTGAGAGCTTGTTACCTTACTTATTGAACTACTGTACCCTCATACATTGTTTGAGATGCAGCCCTGTTTGAATGAAATCTTACAAACAGTGCACTGACCAGAACAAAATAGAGTTAACAAATCAATTTTTGAATAACTGACCAATTTTAACTACCCTATCAAAAATATAAATAAATAACAATAGTTCAGATGTGTTATCCAGTACTAAATGAAAGAGTGCTCAACAGATTTTCCAAAATATCCCATATGAACAGTTTGCTTGACAGTCTGTGTTAGAATAGATCTCCTGAACACTTTCCTTTCCATCTTCATACTTCTAAACAACAGAAGGTTACTGTTTTATTGGAAAGTGCTACTGTAACAGCTCTGTTATTTTGCTTCTCAAACATACACATTGAGCCTGCTTCAGAAACGGAAGCAAAGCTGAGTGCTTGTTTGCTAATGCGCATGCGCAAATGCCACACTGCACAAACACAGCAATTGTTTTATGACTATGTTTGTACAGAGGAACAATTCAAAAAGTGAGTGACAGGTAGTCTGCAATTGGAGGTGGTAACTAGGGGGTGGTCAGAAGAATACAGGCAAGTCTGACCATTTAAATGCCGCTTCATGGGCATGCATAAATTAGTCATTGAAATGTGAGAGCTCTCTGCGTGTCAGGAGAGCTGCAGTGTTTGCGCTGGTCAGACTTGCCTTACATATCGCTTGTCTGCCTGCTGAACATTGAGAGAACTGATGTTTATGCTGTTGCACATTGTCAGATGGATATGAGAAGGCAGCATTTGACGTCCCTATGCATGGCTGTGCTTTGGAAGGCATTAGCATATTTTAGCCACTGTGATCTGTGAGAGAATGGAGATGCTATTGCATTACCATCTGTTTCTGAATCAGGCCCATTGTCCATTGAAACAAAAGTAGTCACCTCTCTTCTCCGTCTGCATGGAGTCTAGCAAATGGTATACATGGACCATTTGCTAATAACAAAATCTGCTAATAACAAGAATTATACACCAGAGGGACATAACCTTGTCTTTGTAGTATTGTCCTTTACAATAAACATACATAATACATTTGCTCAGTCAGCAGAGCAACAACCTCTTGAGGCAAGATCCTAAGATTTAATACTGATAAGGTACCTTTTTTCCAGTACATACTTTGTATATATATATATATATATATATATGTTATCTATTCTCACGATTTGCACAATGCGTTTTGGATTAATGAATTAATCCTTTTTCAAGTGCCTGTTTGCTGTGTCTCCAGTGTGCCTATTTAAGGGGTGAAATTGGCCCGAAGTTTCCCGTGATTTGCGTTCCACCGTGTGAACCAGAAACTGGAAGTTTACTACACCTGCTTTCCGCTGGAAACCCAAAGTTGTCACGGGTGACGTATTTCCGGAAGTGGTCGATGCGGTTCACTGATGTGTTCCAGACTCGGATGTGATGAACAGTTGCTTCCTCTACAGTATGTAGTTTAGCTATGCATTTCACAACCAGGAAGTGGGGTTGGAGCATCCATATTGTATTCTATTTTTTTAGTTAGCACTGGACCATCTATTGAATACAACTCCATTATACCAAAATTACTAGTACAGTACATTGTATTTCCATAAATTCCAACCGTCAATGGTAAATGGAGTTGTTTTAAGATGTTTGTAGATAGATTCAGGGGGCACATGTGAATAACTAGAAATATAACCAGTTAATAATCAGACAATTATGAAAACATGTAAATAGCAGAGGACAGCATAATAAATATCAATGAGACATAGAGATTTCAAAAAATGTATTTAAAAAACATTTTAGTTCAAAATCTGAATTTAGAACGGTAGGTACTAAACTATTTAGCAAATGAATTAATTGCATAGCCTTTGGGCCAATCTAGTTTCCACATCTTTAGATCTCCATGTCTCTTGAATTTGTTCAATCCCTAAGTATCTCTTATTACAACATTCTGAGTTATTGTGAACCATTTTAAAGTGCTCAGACAGAGGATGATTTAGATGTCCCTTTCTGATATTATATATGTGCTCTGCCATGTGGGTTTTAAGACTCCTGGTGGTTTTGCCTACATACTGTATATCAGCCTGCATGTGCATTCCAACATGTATATGACATTTCTTGAGTGACAAGTAACAAAGCTAATGATGATGTCATTTTTGTTATTTGCTTGAAATGAGGTAACTTTCCTTATATTATTTAGGTTACTTGTAGAATGGCACATTAAACACAAGCCACACCTGTAGAAGCTCTTTGACCTATTACTTATACTGTAGGTTTACAGTTACAGTACTTTTCAACAATTCATCCTTAAGTGAATGTGCACTCCTATATATGAAAATTTGTTTAGCTGGAAGATGTTCCTTCAACATAGGATCTTCTTCCAGAACTCTCCAATTACTGGGAATACTTCTTTCCAATTGTCTAATATGTGAACTATATTGGTTAATAAAGGCTTACTCAAACTTAAAATGTTTCTGTTTGTTTCTGCAACTGTTCCTATAGCTTTTATAATGACATCTGTAGAATAGCCCTTATCTTTAAACCTCTTACTTTTTTTTCTGTTTCTTCCTCACATGCCTCGTCTTCTGTGCAATTCTTTTTAACTTTTAAACTGTCCTAAAAGAATTCTGTCCAGCCATTTTGATGATGTTCACTTGTAACATCAATGTAGGAGTTAGAGTCCATCTCTTTTCTAAATATTCTGGTACACAGACGATTATCCTTATTGTAGATAACAAGGTCTAAATAGATTAAATTAGTATGGCTTGTGTTAAAAGTTAAAATAATGTTAAAAACTTTTGATTTAAAATATAGCAAAAATGGTCCTGGCTTTCCTGGTTTCCTCTCCAATTAAAAAAGATGCAATCTATGAAGGTCTACCAACACACCAGGTTTACCCCCTCCATTTTGATGGGATCTCCAGAAAGAAAGTTACTCCCTCACACCCCATTTTACAATTTTTATAGTATACAGACAACTAACATCTGCACTCGCTAGGATGCAATTAGCCTCCTTGTCTATAATAATTCTCTTAGGGTATCTGAGGTGTCTTTTAAGTAGGCATTATTCTTTATTACCAATGGTTGTAAATAGAAATTGACTATTGCTGAAAGATTTGAAGTTATACTATTAAAATCTGAGATAATTGATCTGCCAAGCAGTTTGCTGGCATGCTTGTGGATGTTTGGAAGCATATACATGGTAGGGATTGTTACTAATCATTCTTGAAGTGGGGTCTTTTCTTAGTTTCCTGTACGTTGCTGTTTTTTTAATTGGCAATTTACTTCCTTTATGTAGTCTTCTCTATTACCACCACTGCTCTTCCCTTATCTGCTGGCTTTACTATTATTTGGTTATTTTCTCTCAAGGATTTTATAGTTTCCTGTTCTTTTTTCGTAATATTCTTTTTGTTAATGCATTTCATCTCCCTGATATCTCTCTCCACAAAAGTACTAAAACAATCTAAACATTTACCCTGGTTCTTTATTTTCTTTTGAGAAAAAAACCTTTTTTATTCAAAGTTTATGGACATATTTTTGTAAATCTATATATCTCAAGTGGGTTAATTGAGGATATTAGGGCAAACTTTAACCCTTTTTGTAATATCCCTAATGCATGCTTTGTTAATTCAAAGGAGCTCAAATTAAAAACCTTTCCTTTGTTATCCAGTTCATTAATTGGATCAAAGTAAGTTTAAGCCTACTTTTTATTTTTGTACTTATTTTGTCTTCTTTTCTATTACCTCCTCTCCTTCCTCTTGAGGTTTCTTTTGGAGTTTTATTAAAGGTTAGTGTCTTCTGGGGGTTCTGGCCTCCCAGTCTAAAAAAGACTTTTCAATTTCATAAATGTCCCTCAAAGGATCAAGCCTATTTCTTAAGGTTACAATGGACCCATATTCTAAGCTATATAGATCCATCAGGTTTTTAAATTCTCTCTGTGGCTATCTTTCTTGTTTTTATACCTGACTGGGTCCACATTTTTTGCTGTTTCAATTTTTTATGTTGGTACTATTAACTTGATTCCTCTTTGGCACATATCTATTATTATTGTTTCTCCTATACCAATTGTAAGGGGTTCAAGTAATCTAGTTTTTATTGTCTCTATTTATAGGTTTGTGCCCCTAAATTTGTTTTTTGTATTGGACTAGTTGTGAACTGGTTAGTTTGGTGTAATTCGAAAGTCTCCTTTTTGGTTTTGATGTCTATTTGATATTTTTTTCCTTTTGCTCTTATTTCCTTGGTGTTTTTTTCAAGTTTATGCAAAAAACAATTATCTCTGGCTTTTACATCTTCTAGATCTAAAAATGGTTTTAACAGAGAATTTAATGAATCAATGTCTTTATTCAAATCAATCAGATCTAGCCTCCTCTCTTTTAGGATTAAATCTATTCATGAATGGGAACAAGCTTTTAAAATTAAATCCCATTCTTTCCTGAATTCATTCCTGGCTGACAAAATGAAGGAAATTTTAAAATCTATAAACCTTTTGATATAATTTGTTTCATCTGGTATTGCTCAAGGGATATAATTTCCCAATAAACTTTTCCTTAAACATATATTTTTCTAGTTTATTTAGTACCATAGAGAGATGTTCTACAACTAACCTAAACAATCTGAGGAAAATTACCTTGTTTCAAGCTACTGTAGTAACAAAAATTACATCATCATTAGCTTTGTTACTTGTCACTTAAGAAATGTTGTATACATGTTGGAATGCACATGCAGGCTGATATATGTGGGCAAAACCACCAGGAGTCTTAAAACCCTCATGGCAGAGCACATATATAATATCAGAAAGGGACACCTACATCATCCTCTCTCTGAGCACTTTAAAATGGTTCACAATAACTCAGAATGTTGTATTAAGAGATACTTAGGGATTGAATAAATAAAAGAGACATGGAGATCTAAAGATGTGTAAACTAGATTGGCCCAAAGGATATGCAATGGATTTATTTGCTAAATAGTTTAGTGTTACGACCAGGGCTGTGTGTGGCCAGGGCCAGTGAGCCTTACCTGTCCGGACGCTGTGGAGGGGTTCCTCTGATGGGGGGACGGGCATCTGGAGGTCAGTGCTGAATACTTCAGTGTCACATAGACACAGAGTTCTGAATGCAGGTGTCACTTTGGGTAACCTTAGACTGTGCTGCAGCACTACATGGGCATCACATCTTGGATTTCATCAGGTGACTCATTTCTGCCAATCCAGCCAGAGCATTATCAGGAACCCTAGCAACCATGCACTTCCTTTGGTATTTAAGGACTGCTGAGCAGTCCTTTCTTTGCCAGTGCAACGTTAATCCCAGTGCAAGCTGGGTACTAGTTCTCTGTGCTCCCTTGCTGTTACCTGTTCCTAGCTACTATCCACAGACCCTGCTTGCTCCAGACTCCAGCTACTCTTGTCAGACCTCTGTAAGACAGCAGTGCTTCTGCAGGCTACCACCCCTAGGGGGACTCCTGCTGACATCTGAACAGTCTGTGCTTCTCCCCAGTCAGCCAGTTACCAGTCGGCAGTACTCAGCATATCTGTCGAATTTACCTCTGTCTGGGCTACCAACTGCCAGCGGGCCACTCATGAATCATACCCCTCTGAAACCTGTATCCTTTCAGTACCAGCAATCTGCCCTGAACACCTCTCCTAACTCCACTCCAGGTCCAAGTCCTAATCCTCCCGTGACATTTAGTACCTACCGGTCTAAATTCAGACTTTGAACTAAAATGTTTTTAAATATTTTTTTTTAAATCTCTATGTCTCTTATTATTCTGTCCTCTGCTAATAACATGTTTTCATGATTGTCTGATTATTAACTGTTTATATTTCTATTTATACATATGTACCCCCTGGATCTATCTACAAACATCTTAAAACAATTCCACTTACCATTGAGGGTTGGATTGTATGAAAATACAATGTACTGTACTATTATTTTTTGTATTATGGAGTTATATTCAATTGATGGTCCAGCGCTAACCAAAAAAATAGAACATCAATATGGATGCTGCTATCCCTACTTCCTGGTTGAGGAACGCATAGTTGAACTACATAGTGGAAGCAATTATTCATCACATCAGTGAACCGCATCGACCACTTCTGGAAATACATCTGGCAGAAAGTGGTTATAGTACATACATCTGGTTTCTGGTCTCCACTGTGGAACGCAAACCGTAGGGTACTGCTGAGCAACCACATGGGGGCCAATTTCTGGTCACCCCTTAAATAGGCACACTGGAGACACTGCAAACATGCACTTGAAAAAGTTTTCATTCATCAATATGAAACGCTGTGTGCTGAAGCCGTGTGTTATTGAATGGACTCCTTAGGACTCTCCTACAGAATGGGCAAAACTGGTTGATGTGTTGCTGAACTGCCTATCCTTATGGATTGCTAAAGAGTACCACACTACAGGTGCACACCACCAGCCCTTTATGGTACATGCTAGGAGCTATTTCATGTTTTTTAATTCATGCACTTTATTTGTGCTGTTGTTTACATGAAGCTGTGCACTGTGACACTTTATTGTTTTATGTATGTTATGTTTTATGTTGTTATTAAATGTGTATTCCCTGTTCCATACAATTAGTACATAGTGTGGACATTTTAGGGTAATATATTATTGATCCCTGTAAATTAGAAGAGGTAATCTTACAGGAAAGAGCGCAAAGATTTTGTTACTATAAATTCCTTGTACATTTTGGTATTTACAAGTACTGGTGTGTTACTTGCCAAGTGAGTTTATCTGCTGCATACTTCCTGTTCACTGTGTATTACTATTTATACATTTCATTTCCCCATTTTTGCAAGGTTAGTGATGAAAAAATGTCACTCCCTTGTCTTTCAATGGAGAATTAGGATGCTTGCTGCCCAAGTCCATCAGCTGATGCTAGGTTGCAATCTTATTCTTTAGAACAAAGAAAGTTTGCAGAATATATTGTAGATTCCTGCAAAATCCAGTATAAGTAGCATATGTCTGAGTGATTTAAACAGCTGAGTACAAAAGTGTACAGTAAATGTTAATAGCCCTGGAGCCAAAGATTTGTTTCAATTTGTGACCAGTGGTTTAAAAGGACCAGGCAACCCAACAGTCAGGTTATCACTTTTTGACAAAGCACCTGATGCGAAAAGCATTGTCAGTCTCTGACAGGTTGACCTGTGCTGAACTTATCACTTGCTAGACCATTATAGGAGACAGTTAGGACACTTTATACTAGAGTGATGTCTGAAATGTGAACCATTTTTTAAAAAGAGAGATGACCAAACATAGGAGGCACGGTTATTAAGCCTGGCCAACATATATTAGTAGGTAGTCAGGATGTAAAGCTGCTAATTAAAATGTAAACTTTCCTAACCCTGGCTGGTTAATGCACATATGTGGGCAATCAATATTAATTATATAAACATTAAATTAGTGACCACGACTGGAACTTTAGGAAATCGGTGCTGTTATACATCATTACTGATACTGTGTTATCTTCACGCTGCTACTCTTGCTGTCAGTCTGGTGACATGCAGACCCCATGATGACATATTCTAGCATTACATGAATAGATCTCTGCTTGGCATTGTAATAAACTAACTGCAATATATATATAGCCACTTAATGTAACCCAGGAGAGTTCATTACATGCAAGAAAACTAGCTGTAATATTATCAACATCGCATTTAGAATTGACAAATGTGTTACATGCATACTATTAACCTCTTAACTGGCTAATATGTTTTCCAACACAAGCTCAGAAATTGTAGAGTTTTCTTATTATTGAATTAGGTCCAGAAGATCTATTTAAAACTTATCCAACACGATTTTATTAATTTATTTTTTAAACACAGTATACCATAAAAATAGCATTTTTTTTGGTATACTGTAGTGATGGCCATTGATGGCTGTACCATAGATGGCCAATGGTTTTGAATCATCATTAGAAAACCTTTGATGGTGCAGCCATCGAAGTTTGGGTTTTGTGCATATGCAGAGTGAGACCATCAAGTTTGTACCACCAAAGTTTTGTTAACATCAGGTGCAGCCACTGATGGAGTGGCATCAGTGCTTGCCATCAGGCATAGATTTTCAATGGTTTTATACCATCAATTGTTGATGGCTGTTCCTAATAGGGATGGCCATCGATGTGGTGTCCATCATTGGTTGTCATCGATGGGTCCATTGGTGATTATTATGGACGGTGTAATAACCATCTGTGGTGAACCATCAATAGTTTGCACCCCTCAATGGCCACTGCTGCTTCTGGCATGGCAGGCCGCAGACCATCAAAAATGGGGGCAGGACTTAGAGGGCACCGGGAAGGTGGGTGGGGCTAAGCTCCATCCTGTCAAGGAAAAAAAATTCATTAGCTCCCACTCATTCATTGATGGTGGAGAACCATTGGCTCGTTGCCATCAATGGTAACATAATCGACCATCATCAGTTAACCATCAATGATTGCTAATTATCAATGGTTGATGGCCATCCCTAGTATACTGTAATCATGGAGAGGGGGTAGGCATGGCCATCGGTGGTTTTCCATCAGTGGTCACTATCGATGGTGCCACTAGTGATAACCATCGAGGGTACAATTACCATCTATTGTTTGCACCATTCTATGGTCACTGCTGATGGGTGTACGGCGGGCCGTGAGCCAATAAAAATGTGGGGTGGAGCTTAGAAGACCGCAATGGGGCAGGGCTAAGCTCCATGGAGGGAGCAGAAAAAAACCCCATCTAGTTCCACTTTACCATTAATTGTGGAAAACCATTGGCTCTCTGCCATCAATCGCATAACCATCAGCCATCGGTAGTAAACAATTGATGTTTGATAACTATCGATGGTCCATGGCCATTCCTAGAGGGGCTGGGCACTGAAAGTTCTGGTGGTTGCAGAGAGAAGCAGCCAGGTAATCACACAGGAGAGAGGGGATGGCACTGAAGGTCATGGTGGCTGCAGAGCAGAAGCAGATGTGTAATCACACAGAGGAAGGGGGACGGCGCAGAAGGTCCTGGTGGCTGCAATAGCCACCCAGAGGGCATCATCAGATGTGACCATGTCAGGGAAAGCCCTGCTTGGTGTGGTCGTATGTGATGCGACCATGCCAGGCAAATGGTAAATGCCAATGAATATATGCAAATGTGCTAATCAAAGGGATTATGATATACCCTTAATAGTGTGTAATTTTATGATCCATTATTGAAGACTCATGGAAAGATGTATCAAGCCATTGAGAGAGATAAAGTGGGGAGAGATAAAGTACCAACCAATCAGCTCCTAACTTTCATTTTTTAAACAGCCTGTAAAAGAACAGTTAGAAGTTGATTGGTTGGTACATTATCGCTTTCTCTCTATGGCTTGAGACATCTCTTTCTTAAGGCCTGATTCACAGATGGACTCAATGCTAATGTTTACGCAATTCAGCGATTATCGGCAATCTGTGCATGTATCTAAGTTGAACTGCATATGCATCAGATTCCATTGCCATTGTTGCTCACAGTGATGATTTATTCATTAGGTGCTTGACAGGTAGGGAACATTTGAAATTTACAAAAGAGGGGTGGCAACTCAAATGCAGGCATGCCTCAACCGTTTTTATGGCATGTCTCAGTCTACGACTGTAATCCCGGACACAGAAAAAATGCCTCCAGTGTCTCTGTTCCCATGGCCATTCTGTGCAATCACAGGGTTACTCAGAAGGGGCTGATTATCGACTGATCTGCAAACATTTCTGCGTCTTTGTATGCAGTTGCTTGGAATTGCAATGCCATCTGAGAGCGTCTAAATACAAATCCCGGCTGCTGCAACATTTGCATATTTTCGAAATAGCCACTGCATACAAAGACAAAACAGTGGCAGCATTAGCATCAGGCACTATTTAAATTATTCTCCAGTCTTAGCCCTTGCATGTGATATATTTCTAAGCCTACTGCTTATGCAAGTTTGCTAGTTTATGTTATAGACAGGCATCCTCGGAATTCCTCTTTACCTGAGACAGGATAGCATTGTGAGTTCATTGCAGTATCTCTTTATGCTGGGTACACATTGACAAATATATTGGCCAATCAATTGATTGGCCAATATATTGGGTGCCTGTCAGCCAGTGTGTACTAGATATATGTCTGTAAAAGACGTCGTTCGCAGACATATCGCGTCATCTCTACAGATATATCTGTCCATCAGGCAGTGTGTACGGGCAGTCAGCTGACCGCCCATACCCATGCAGCAGAACCTGTGGGGAGGAGGTTAGGACATGCCCCCTGGCCAGCAGGACTCACGGTCACAAGCAGATGATAGTCGCTCAGTGTGTATGAACGACCATCAACTGCAGATATACACTATATGGACAAAAGTATTCGGACACCTGACCATTACACTAACAGGGACTGTAATGACATTGTATTCAAATACATATACTTTGATATGCAGATGGTCTCTCTTTTGTAGAAATAACAGCTTCCACTCTTCTTGGAAGTGTTACTACAAGATTTTGGAGTGTTTCTGTGAGAATTTGTGCCCATTCATTCTGTAGAGTATTTATGCGGTCAGACACTGATGGATGAGAAGGCCTGGCTTGCAATCTCCATTCCAGTTTATCCCAAAGTTGCCTGATGGGCTTGAGGTCAGGGCTCTGTGCGGGCCAGTTAAGTTCTTCCACAATGAACTCATGTCTTTATAGTCCTTGCTTTGTGCACTGGGGCACAGTCATGTTGGAATAGAAATGGGACTCCCCAAACTTTTGCCACAAGGGTGGAAACATAGCATTGTCCAAAATGTCTTGGTATGCTGAAGCATTAAGAATGCCCTTCACTGGATATAAGGGGCCTAGCCCAAACACTGAAAAACAACCCCATACCATTATCCCTCCTTCACCAAACTTCACAGTTGGCACAATGCAGTCAGACAGGTAACATTCTCCCGGTATGTGCCAAACCCGGACTCGTCCATCTGACAAACAGAAAAGCGTTATTCTTCACTTCACAGAACATGTTTCCACTGCTCCATCCGACGCTTGGCATTGGACTTGGAGATGTGAGGCTTGCATGCAGCTACTCAGCCATGAAAACCCATTCCATTAAGCTCCCGCTGCACAGTTTTTGTGCTTACATTAATGTCAGTGGAAGTTTGGATCTCTTCAGCTATGGAATCAGCAGAGTGTTGGCGACTTTTACGCACCATGCTCCATAGCAGTTGTTGACCCCACTCGGTGATTCTACGCTGTCTTCCGCTTTGTGGTTGGATGCTGTTATTCCTAAATGCTTCCACTTTCTAATAATATCACTTACAGCTGACCGTGGAATATCCAGCATGAATTACAGTAAATTTCACAAACCATCTTATTGCAAAGGTGGCATCCTGTCACAGTACCATGCATGAAGGCACTGAGCTCTTCAGAACAACCCATTTTGTATCACAAATGTTTGCAAATGGAGACTGCATGGCTAGGTGCTTGATTTTATACACTTGTGGCAAAGGGTCTGATTAAATAATTGAGGGTCCTCAATTCAATAATTAATAGGTGTGGTCAAATACTTTTGTCTATATAGTGTATCTGTTCAGTGTGTACCCATCTTTACACTGTAAATTTTATCGGTTATACTGATCTAAATTAGAGATAAGAGAAATGGTGTCAAAATTAAATTTGCATAGATGAAAATTTTTGCTGATACAATCGAGTTCAATGCTTGCTTTGTAATTTCATAGAATTCCATTGTACACTGTATTTGTACAGTAAGTTCAAATTTTGCAGTATGAAAACAGCCTGGACAATGGTGGATATATTCTCCTCCATGGTGTGGATGGGGTAATATTAATCCCTTTGTTGCTGAGGGTTTTCTGACCTTGTATTTATATTTTCAAGAAAATACCATTAGTCTTTAATATTCATTCTACATGTCAAAAATGATAACCCAAATGGTCAAAAGAGTGTTTTTTTTTTAATTTCAAGAAAGTGAACCAAAAGCAAACATGATTTTTCTTTTGTTATTAAAAAAAAGTATTATAATATAAAAAAAAATCACAAATAAATACTTTGTGGTTCTTGTTTCACCAACACTCTACCTTTCCAAAACAGTAAAAAAACAGGATTCTATGGGGTATATTTACTAAAGTCTGGGTTTTTAGAAGTGGAGATGTTGCTCATAGCAACCAATCAGATTATACTTAACATTTATCTAGCACCTTCTAGAAGAAAATAGCTAGAATCTGATTGGTTGCTATGGGCAACATCTCCACTTCTAAAAACCCACATATTAGTAAATATACCCCTATGTGTAGGTTTTGTCAAAAAATTAGCACTTGAAATGAAAATGCATTTTTAAAAAATGTTCGCTGTCTCAAGAAAATGGTAGCCCAACAAAGCTTACAATTTTAAAAACTAGACAATCTACCTCATTAAATGAAGGAAGACTTTTTTTATTTGAAACAAGATTTGTGATATATGGGCTTTAGTTCCTCTTCATATGTGGACAATTTTATTTTTGTGTACTACAGTATTTCAGTAATTCTCTGGTGATCACCAGACAATAGCTACTAAGAGGGTGCATAATTTGAAAGAAGAGACTCCCCTCTTTCAAGACAGGGTGCAGAGCTGGCCCTGGCCCATTTGGTGCCCTAGGCAAAATTTTGACCCCGTAAAAACTTCCCATACCGAGCTGAACAGCCCCTCAGGATAAAAACAGGCGGCACTCCTCAGCAAGTGTTGGTGACATTTTAAAACCCATCCTGATGAAATGTCCTGATGAAAAAACAAATGAGTCTTGAAACGTCAATAGCACTTATGTGATTTGTGACAATATATCACTTTTTTACAACTACTGAGGAGGGCCGCAAGTTTTTTTTTTCCTGAGCGTCTGTTCAGCTGGTATAGGAATTTGTTTATTACTTAGGAGGGCAGCCTCAAGAATACCAGTAAAGTTATCCAGAGTGCCAGACTGAATACAGTATATATATATATATATATATATATATACACAAATTCACACACACATATATATATATATATATATATATATATATACATACACATATACATAAATATATAAAAACACCCGGTACATAGACACAGGAGGCAGGTGTTAACACAGAGCCAGCCACACAAACACACACTGTGGCTGGCTTCCTTGTGTGACTGACAGCAGTGGGCAGGGGCATGGACTGCTTTCTAGCTCACTGCTGAAGCAATGCCTCCGCTGGACTCCGATCACAGCAGCAGCCAGTGGGGCGGAGTCAGCAGTAGGCGGAAGGGTAGCGGCAGAGCCCTGGAATTCCCCAAGGCATTTCAGTTGCCCTAGGCATTTGCTTATAATGCCTATGCCTAGGGCCAGCTCTGACAGGGTGTTCCCATGTGTGTCTGCCAGTATGGGGGAGATATGGCACAATATGAACTTCCCCCATTTATAGCTACAATTTTTTCCCTAGCACTGGGAAATATTGTCTGGTGATCACAGATGATCACCAGACAATAGCTGCAAAGGTGGTTACATCATTTGATGGGATTTCTACTTTCATGTGAGTAACCTAACATTTACAGGTGTAAATATGGGCATAATATGGCACATAGTGCCCTCTGATATATATATATATATATATATATATATATATATGGAAAACATCTATTTTACATTGCACAGGGTAATATACTGTAATATTGTTATCACCAGACAAAAGCCAGTAGAGGGCCACATAAACCATAATGGAATACACCCTTTTTTCTAATATGAGTGACCTGCATCATTATGGGGGTTAAAGAGTGCATACTGTAGTGCCCTCCTACTATATACAGTAAATGTATGTTTTGGTGTAACAATGTCTGGTGATCATGTGTGATTCCCCCGTCTTTCAAATGTGGGTGCTCCTGAATTTGGATGCCAGGTTGGGGGGAGACTTTCTCCGATCCATGGACTCCATGATTTGTCAACAATGTAGTGAATTTGCCTGGTGATCAGTGCATTAACTTTTATGGTGTCACCTAATTTGAAAAAGGGGACTCCCCTCTTTCAAATGAGGTGTTCCTTGTCTTTGTAGGGGCCAGGTTTGGGTAAATAGAGGGTCTTAAATCCCACTCACTTATACTTTCCTTTATTTATTTATTTATTGATTGATTTTTTACCAATACTGACTTTGGTCCACATGCATGCTGACGTCAATGCCTGGAACTCAGCTCCCCAGCCAGCAGACAGTCCCCACTGTTAAGGTAATTTTTGTTGTGGCAGCCCCCTTGATGCAGATGAAGTGTGGGACTCATCATCCATAGTTTATGTGTATATGCAGATGACGAGTCCCACTTACCATCAGCAGCGAAGGGGTTAAATGGAAATATTACATAACAATTTTGAACATATCACTCATCTCTAACCTTCACAGGTATCCATCAGCCCTTTATACTTTGTGCCTAATATTTTCTACATTACTTTAGATTGAAATTCCCAAAGACTGGCTACCTATAGTTTTGGTGTGAATTAATTGTTTGTAATCATGTTTGTAATATGAATTATTATAATACTGACAATATTTAAATACCATAAAAGACTTCGAATACTTATTTAAGTTTGAGGAAAAATAAGCGTCCCTGTTTTGTTAAGAAGTTCTGCTGGTTTCTGCAGTTAGGGGGTTAAAGGATTTAGTGGGCGTAGCTAGGTTTGTCTATCAAAATTATAACCCTATTATAGCCCAGCAAGGAGGCAAGGCTTCTGCCAAGTCATATAAAAAAGCCAAGTTGGAGGAGCCATCTTCCTCTTGGCAGTTTTATTTCACGGCTGGCTAAGTATCACACATACTTAAGCACACTTGCACTCCTTTATATAACCCCTTTTTACTTCCTTTTCCATTCATTCTTTATCAATTCCTATCACCTTACTCTCACCCCTGCCCACTTTCATTAACCTTTATCCCTGTTACACTACTGCATTGCAGGCCCCATCATGCCCCGTCCCGCCGATCTGCCCCCTCCGCTGCTTAGTAGAGGCCTCCTGACCTCTCTCTTCAGCACCCCCAACTCCTTCCAGGCGCGGTTCATGGCAGTCAGGTAACCGCGATGCCACGCCTGTGGCCCCCGCGAGCGCATGTGCCGGGTGTTTCGGCACCAGCACTCCATCTCCAGCTCCCTCTGCATTAACCGCCTGGCTGTCGGGTGTGCCACTAGTGGCTCCAGTGCTCCCGCCAGGCTTCTCCTCAGGCCTCTACATCCACCATGTTGCCCTTTGGCCCTGCCCACCAGGCCCCGGTGGCCATTTTGCAGGCTGCACAGCACATCAGTGCCACTCTCCCCCCTCGCAGCAGCCCCGCCCCCTCTGTTTTAGGACCAAGGGGGCTCAGTTCCCCCCTACTTTTTAGTAACAGGGGTTCACCTTTCCCTGTGCATTCTAGGGTGCACAGTACCTCCATGGCAGTAGCATATTCTGCCCCTCCCACTCCAGCCATTTCAAACATGGGCACTTTACACCTAGGCAGCCCGCATGCCCATGGGATCCAGAACCCCCCCTTTACTACAGACTGGATGGTCTCCTTATATTGCTGACACTCGTCAGCACTACAACATGCCTGTTATGGCCCCTTCTTACTCACCCGCACCCACAATGTTCCAATAGGCTCCCCTGCAGTATGTTTTAAACCCCAGTTTTCCCGCGGGGGACCCCTGACACTGGGAGCTGCAGGATTTTTCCTGCCTTACCAGCAGTTCCCCCAGTTCCGCAGTTTCCCTGCGTTGGTCCCACCTCTGCCACCTGGCCCACTGCACAGATTCCCCAACCCCCCAACTCCTTCTGGCCCTCATCCAGTGGTCAACACACCTCCGCCTCCTTCTCATTCTGTTGTTCTGAGCCCTCACCATCCTGTTCTGGTGATTTCCATTTCTCCGCAAGTCGATTCGGTACCAGTCAGCACGGAGGCATCGTTGAGTCAAGCAGTGGTGCACCTCACAGTGAGGGACAGGAATTATCCGGGCAATCTGCCGTGGCTGGACCATCTTCTGCTGGATCTGGTGAGCATGCGGTTCTCCCAAGGCGCAGCGTCCCTTCCACGACTTCTGATTCTTCCAACAGTTCTTCTAGTTCAGCAGGCAGGCTGCGTAAATGTATGAAATACTTGGCGCAGAAGCTTAAAGGGAAAAAGGGTGGTCCAAAAGAGCTAGCGTGGTGTTGGCTTCTAAGGTGCCAGACAGGGCAGGGGACATGGTTCATTGCGCAAATATAGCTATTCTTAGGGGCCTGCAGTCAAAAGTACGGGAAAGAATAAAAAGAGGCAAATTTGTAGACATGTTCCCCATTACTGCAGACGATAAAAAGGCGCTGATCAGGCACAGTCAGCAGGGGCAGGGGCCAAGGAGGCTAGATGGTCATATACAAATTGATTGACCAGCATGTACGTTTTCACGGCATGTTATTTAGAAACCAGGCCGGGAAAATACATGAATGTATTGAAGTTCATGCAGTTAGTCCATGGCATGAGTAACTCAGCTAAAGGGAATGCATGGTGTCATTACGATGAAGCATTTAGAAAGTAGCAGGAGGGTCAGGATGTATTCCAATTTGGTTTCAAAGATGTTGAAGTCTGGCTGGAGGGCACCCAACAAACTAAAGTGCCCATTAATGTAAGCACAGCCAGGAAACATCCTTTTCCTGTGCGTTCCGCCCCAGCAGGGGTCGGTCGCGGAAAATGCTATGCTTTCAATAACGCCCAATGCAGCAGAGGTGCAGGGTGTAGATATAAGCACATCTGCATGTTGTGCAGTATTGGTCATCCAGCCAGGGATTGTCACTGCATTGGCAGTGCCGGTGCAGGCAGGGGGGAGCAACGCGGGGAACCACGTGGTAGTCCTAAGTAAGGCTGTATCACCTTACAATTTAGTTGAGCTGGAGAAGTGGGTAGGCCGCTATCCTCTAAGGGTGCAGGCGGCTTTTTTGAGCGACGGGTTTAGAAACAGTTTTCGCCTACCTTTAAATCGCAAAGTCTATGTGGTTTCCAAGAGAAACTTGCGGTACATGAGGGAGCATCCAGACATGGCCTCATGTAAGGTAACTGCTGAGGTACAGTTGGGCTGCATGTGCGGACCCTTTTCCTCTCCACCCACGCAGAAGCTATGTATCTCACAATTGGGGGTGGTTAAAAACAAAGAACAGGGAAAATTTCGTTTAATTCAGCACCTTTCTTACCCAGAAGGGAGGTCGGTTAATGTTGCTTTAGATGCAGAGGATTGCAGAGTGAGGTATCAGTCATTTGAACAAGCCCTCGAGATAATGCAAGGTTTCGGTAAGTGGGCACTCTTAGCCAAGGTGGATATTGAATCTGCCTTCAGACTGCTGCCTCTTCACCCCGATTCCTTTAAATATATGGGTTTTAAACTTGCGGGACAGTATTACATCGACAAATGTCTTTGCAATGGTGCGTTCAGGCGGGTATGGGTCAAGGAGGTGTCGCCCACTACCTAGATGATTTTTTGTTGGTAGGTCTGGAGGGAAGTTCGGTTTGTGGGGAATTACTATTTTCATTGCAGGCATTGTTTACCATACTTGGGGTTCCCATAGCTAGGGATAAAACAGAAGGCCCGACTACTCATTTATCCTACCTCAGGATTGAGATTGATACAGTACTAGGTCTCTGCCGGTTACCATTAGAGAAGGTTAGGAAGTTAGGGGGGCTTTTGGAAGTTTTTGTGCTGGCAAAAAAGGTTTTGTTTAAGCAAATGCAATCTCTTTTAGGCCTTTTGAATTTTGCTTGCAGGGTAATACCTACGGGCAAGGTTTTTCGTCATCATTTAGAGCGTTCCATGGCGGGGGTGGCAAAATCTAACCACTTAGTTCGCATATCACAAGACATGTGGGAGGACCTTCGAGTATGGCTTATTTTCCTGTGGGAATTTAATGGGGTACACATATGGCTTCCAGCAGTGGTAGACAATCACAAGCTACAGTTATTTACCAACGCGTTGGGTACGTTAGGTTTCGGGGCATTCTTGGAAGGCGAATGGTGTGCAGAACCTTGGCCCGAATCATGGATAAGGGATGGTTTAATCGCAAGCATGCTGCTATTGGAACTCTTCCCAATTGTGGTCTCCATCGAGCTATTGTCCGAAAAGCTTGAGAATAGGAGTATTGTTTTTTGGTGCGACAACTTAGGAGTGGTGAATACAATCAGTAAGCAAAGCTCAGCATCGCCTCAGGTGTTGCATTTGTTGAGACATTTGACCTTTTTATGTTTGAGCAAGAATATTGAATTTCGAGCTCGCTATGTTCCAGGCGTGGACAACAATATTGCCGATGCTTTGTCTCATTTTCAATTAGATAGATTTAAGGCTCTTGCACTGTGCGCTAGTAAGTATGGCTTATCGTGTCCTTTCAGAGCTGGCCCTAGGCATAGACAAACTAAGCAAATGCCTAGGGGCACCCAAGCCCACCTAGGGCTGGCAGAGCCAGTTTGGGACAGGCACAGCCAGGGCACCTGCTGCTGGCTAGGCAGAGACTATGGCAGCTGCTACTGTCACTGTGCAGCATCCATGATTGGAGCTCAGCTGACAGCTCTGATTGGGCTTGGCAGCATCAAACAGTGAGCGGGCAGTGGCTGTTTGCAGGGACGGGGCACCTGGATGACAGATAATGGTAAGCGTGGGTGCTGTGCTGGGAAAGGGGTGCTGTGCTGGGTGAGGGGTGCTGTGCTGGGACCGGTGTGCTGTGTGAGGGATACTGTGCTGGTAGAAGGGTGCTGTACTGGGTGAGGGGTGCTGTGCTGGTAGAAGGGTGCTGTGCTGGGTGATGTGTGCTGTGATCTGTGCTGGGTGAGGGGTGCTGGGCTGGGTGAGGGGTGCTGTGCTGGGACCGGTGTGCTGGGTGAGGGATACTGTGCTGGTAGAAGGGTGCTGTGCTGGGTGATGTGTGCTGTGATCTGCGCTGGATGAGGGGTGATGTGCTGGGAAAGGGGTGCTGTGCTGGGTGAGGGGTGCTGTGCTGGGACCGGTGTGCTGGGTGAGGGGTGCTGTGCTGGTAGAAGGGTGCTGTGCTGGGTGATGTGTGCTGTGATCTGTGCTGGATGAGGGGTGCTGTGCTGGGTGAGGGGTGCTGTGCTGGGACCGGTGTGCTGGGTGAGGGCTACTGTGCTGGTAGAAGGGTGCTGTGCTGGGTGATGTTTGCTGTGATCTGTGCTGGGTGAGGGGTGCTGTGAGCACAGCACAATGAGGAAGGGGCCACAGCACAGTGAGACCATGCCCCTTCTGTGAGGCCACACACACTTTTTCAGGATCCTATGGGGGGCACCTCCCAAAATCTTGCCTAGGGCACTAATTTGGCTAGGGCCGGCTCTGTGTCCTTTGCATGTCTGGCAGATTGTCGAGCCGGCATCGAAGGACTTGCATTGATGTTGTTGGCTTCAAGTACGCTGAGGACTTAGGGCCTCATTCAGACCCACTCGCAAGCAGCTGTCCGCTCGCAAGTGGGTCGATGGTGTGCACTGCGCATGCGCACAACGGAGGGAGCTCCATCGTGCGCATGCGCCAGACGCGACGAGCGAAGGACTTTCCTTCGCTCGTTGTGTCTGATCAAAGGGGGCATGCTGTCGATGTTGATTGACAGCACGCCCCCTTTGGTGGGTGTGCCGGGGGCATGCCTCCCAGACGGGGGCATTCCCAAGGGAACGCCTACCATCAAAACGCCTACCATCAAATCACTCCTGGGCTTGTGGTCGAAAACCCCGACCACAGGCTTCTGGTCGCACTGGCGATGGTCGCGAAGGTCAAGACCATCGCGACCATCATCCTGCACGCTCATATGTGCTGTGGGTGGTGACCCACAGCTATACGAGCGTCCAGTAGGACGCTCCATTTTTATGGAGGACGGCCCTCATTCAGAGCGAGCACTCTGCTCAGAGCGTCCGGCTCTGAATGAGGGCCTTATTCAGCAGCTTGGCAAGATTGGCAGAGCTTTATGGCATCCGAGAGAGAGGGAGGTAAGCCGATTCATGATTGCATGTTACAATACGTTTGGAATTGGCACGAATAGGGCCATTCCAAAGCTGCCATGTTGGCTGCTCTGTCCAGCATCACTTATTTTTCTAAGTTACACGGCGAGGTAGATCCCACAAAATCATTTTTGTTAACAAAAGCCATGAGGGGTTGGGCAAAGGAGCGAATGGTGTCAGGCGACATGAGACGGCCTATCGATCCCTCTCTTTTAAGGGAAATTATAATAGCGATCTCAGGGGTTGCGTCAGGCCAATAGGCGGCCGTCCTTTTTAGTTTAGCATTTTCGTTAACCTATTTTGGTGGATTTAGAATTGGGAAGTTAGTGGCAATTAATAAGACCTTTATATCGTCAGGTTTGCTTTTTAGCAATATTGTGGTTAAAAAGGACATAATTTTATGCCGCATTCACAAATCTAAGACCGATCATTTAGCTAAGGGGAACTGGGTTTCTATTCCGGTGCATGCAGACACCATCCTAAATCCAGTTAGTTGGGCCGAATGCTTTGGCAGCATGCGCCCCTCCGGTGGCATGCAGTAGCTAGTCCACGCCAATCGCACCCCACTGTCTAAATTTAAATTTGCAAAGGTTTTTCAAAATTGTTTGATAGCATTAGATTTGCCTTTAGATCAGTTTGGAACTCACTCGTTTAGAATTGGAGCAGCGACGTGCTCGACAGCTGCAGGTGCTTCCGTCGATTCTTTAAAACATGGGTTGATGGAAATCTGCAGCATATAGAACTTATTTGTGAGGGGATAAGCTGCATACTTAACCACGCTCCCAGTGAGTTTTTTGGGAAACCCAGTTGCCTTATGCCTACTACCGCTATGGAGCTTGGGGGGAGTTCAGTTTTATCCTCACACAAGTTTTCTGTTTTTCCCCTTCAAGATGGGGCACCCAACTCTTTGTTCCTTTCCCTGGCTAGGTCGTTTTATTATTGCTTACTGATTCTGATGGGATTAACCCTTTTTGCAGGCACTCCTGTGAAGACTAAATGTTGGGTATGGTTCAAAGGTCACTCATACATTTACTGGGCTAGCAAGCATCCTTTGGCATTTCAGGCCCGTAATTTGTTAGGTGTCGGCAAAGTGCAGTGGTTAGGATTTAGGGGTATGTGCAGGTCCAGCCTTTTAAATCCATTATGGTCAGCGGAATCTGGGTTTGGGACCCCAGATTTGGTAGTAATTCATTTGGGAGGAAACGATCTGGGTACTTGTAAGGGCATTTAGCTCATTTATGCAATTAGGAGGGATTGGCAGACAATCATGGAGAGGTGGCCAAGTGTGATTTTAGTGTGGTCAGAAATAGTGCCAAGGCGGTTTTGGAGAGGGTTGCAAGGGGCTGTAGCTCTGGAAGAGGTGACAATAAAGGTCAATGCAGAAGTATCCAGGTTTGCTATCAAGACTGGGGGACATGTGATTAAGCATCCACGTTTACGATATGAAGAGGGTAGTTTTTATAGGCCAGATGGAGTGTACCTCATGGGTATAGGTCTGGAATGGTTCCTTAAGGACCTTTTCATTTTCCTTGAGGCGTGAACAAATTTCCTAGATGGGTGGCGGGGCTCGGCTGGATTGGCCGAGCTTTGGCGGAGAACAGTACTCCTGGGCAGCCTATGAAGGCGTTAAGAGTGCCTGAATGACATTTTCCTCTTGATAGCTACAAGCTAGTCATCTCCTAAATGGGGGGACTAGGCCATCATCTTAGGGAGAGGTCAGGGCTGTGCCAATTAGAGGGGAATGGAACCATTTCAAGCCTGTTTTCGCAAGGGCGGGGATCCACCCTTTTTAATAATTTAGGCATATTTTCTATCAGGCTGTGGCCCAGGAGCACCACTTTTGCTGCCACCGATCTTTTCAATTACAATTCTAATTCGATTTAATACATTTGCGGCTGTGACCTCTTTAAATCCATACTGTATATGCCTCCGAGTGTTTATTTCTAGTTATTGGTTAAGAGTATAGCAAAACATATTACTAAAATAATGGGTGACTTAAAGGCTCCGAATACTTATTTAAGTTTGAGGAAAAATAAGCATCCCTATTTTGTTAAGAAGTTTTGCTGGTTTCTGCAGTTAGGGGGTTAAAGGATTTAGAGGGTGTAACTAGGTTTGTCTATCAAAATTATAACCCTACTATAGCCCAGCAAGGAGGCAAGGCTTCTGCTAAGTCATATAAAAAAGCCAAGTTGGAGGAGCCATCTTCCTCTTGACAGTTTTATTTCAAGCACAACCACCCACCCGACATATGTGTTTTGTATATTGTTTTGTTGGTTGGATTGTGTGATTTCTCTGTATTTTTCCTTCCAACAGGTGGAGGTATAGCCTGGTGGAAAACAGTGCTCCTGGGCAGGGCTATTATGGCATTAAGAGTGCCTGAATGGCATTTTCTTCTTGATAGTGGCAAGTTAGTCATCTCCTAAATGGGAAGACTAGGCCATCATCTTAGGGAGGGGTCAGGGCTGTGCCAATTAGAGGGGAAATGGTACCATTTCAGGCCAGTTTTCAAAAGGACGGGGATCCACCCTCTTTAATAATTTAGTCAGATTTTCAATCAGGCTGTGGCCCAGGAGCACTGCTGTTGCTGCCACCGAGCTTTTCAATTACAAATCTAATTTGATTTAATAGATTTGCGGCTGTGACCTCTTTAAATCCATATATGCCTCCGAGTGTTTATTTCTAGTTATTGGTTAAGATTATAGCAAACATATTACTAAAATAATGAGTCACTTAATTGAAGTGAAAGTAAATTTGATTTGCAATAACATATAAACTTTTAATGTAAGTTTTTTTTTTACTAAAACATCTCTGTCTGACATTTTTTATTTAGAATCAGGTCAGTCTGGCACATTTGAAAATGGAATTATGAAGTGACAGTTACTTCTGTGTCATAAAAAAACTGGTGTCACTACCCAGAATGAGTGATATTATCAAGGGATATCAGAGTGAGAACTCAGACTATCACACAATTATAACCATGCTGTTTTCCACTGTAGGTTGCTTTTCAGGAAAGTAATCAAAACAGTGGCCAGCTGAATATGGTATGGCTACAAATGGAATTGCTTTTAAAGTGGAAAAAGGAATCTATTTATTTCTGTGAAGTATTAGGTGGAAATTGGATACAACCTGTTTTGAAATGCATGAAGAAGAAGAAAGCACACACACTTACAATTGCACACACACACTCGACTTTTATAATAAGCTTGTTTTATTATAATTAGTTTATATGTTTTTTTTTTATTATATATGTTGCAATTTTTTTTACTATTTTAAATGTGATTGACAGCCATCCCATACATTTAATTGTCTTTGTACTAGTAACCAAGTTCTTTTGATGTGAGTAGGATAAATACCCATGTAATACAAACACACAAATATAACAGATATATTAAAGAAAGTCGCAATATTCCCTCAGTCTCATATTTCATTTGCATGATGTTTGGACAGGCAACATTTTAGATGAAGAAATAATAAAGATGAAATTGGCATGTCCTATAGTAAAAGAAACAGGCTGGATATTAAAAGATTTGTTTTTTAAGTTTCCACCCTGCTCATTTCTATTTATGAATACATAAGATGTGTGGATGAACATTTTCTTTTAAGATTTCCAATTAAACTATCAACAAATGTTAATAAGTTCCTTTATACGTTTGCTTTTGTAGTGTTATACCTCTGGTACACTGTTTGTACACTTATCTGTACTTTTTTGCCACTGGGATTACATTTGGTGCTTAATTTAATCAAAGTAATGTGGTCTGATTGCTTGTAAAACTATTTGTATATTTGTTTAAGCTGACACTCCTTCTGAAGTCAATAAGCTAAGCACATCAGGACGAAATGTGTAGAGTCTGGGGGGGTAAATTTGCTAAGAATTATCTCTGGTCTGAGTTGAAACTCACAAAGCATTACTGAAACACGGGAGATTTTGACAGCTGAAACACTGAAATTAACCAACAATCGTGTTTTTCGATGCTATATGTGTTCATGTTTCTCTCTGTGTTCCCTGTATCTGACCGCAGCCAAAAACACCCAAACATGCAGCCTGCACATATCAGTGAGATATGTGCTAACTGCATGTGTGTTATGTGTTAAAATATATATATATATATATATATATATATATAAACAAAATGACATGGGGTTCCCCCCCAAAAGCATAACCAGCCCCAGGCTCTTGTAGCCAGTCCGGGGTCTATGGTATTTTATGAACCAGCAGTGGGCTCTGTGAGTTGGTCCTGGATTTAAAAATATGGGCAAAAATTTGGGTGAGATTACCCATATTTTTAAAACCAGCACCAGGCTCAAACTAGTCGGAGTGTAATGCCACAGCCAGGGGACCCTTTCAATGGGTCCCCTGGCCAAAGAATTAACAACCCAAACTAGTTACTCAAGGCTGGGTTACTCGGGGGTCCCAGGGGAGGTGGTGAAACCTCAATAAAGGGGTCCCCCCTCTCCTGAGCACTCCAGGCCTGGGTTGAAGCCCGGGGCTCTTCCCTGCACCTCTTTCTAGTGGGTGCAGGGGAAATATTGATAAGAATAAATGTATACTATTGTTTTTACAGTGATGCTATAGGTGGAACTACAAGTGCCGGCAGGCGGTCGACATTGGTACCCCCACCATAAAAAATGTTTAAAAAAAAAGACAGAGTACACACACCATATAAAGTATAGGTTTATTACACCCAAGCAAATTCATACTATATTCACCTTGTCCCCAGTGATCGGTCCTCTGCTCCAGTAGAAATCCACAATTATCCCTAAAAAATACTCACCTACCTCCTGGCACAGGTCAGTTATCTGTTTCCACATACATCTTTTCCCCATCAAATAACGGATTCCTCATGGGTACCATCACTTGCCGAACCACCAGCCACTCAGAGGCTGCTCTAAAGTAAGCGGCTGCTAATTGACAATGAGCCACGTGGCCTCTGATTGGCAGCCCAGAAAGTAATGGAGCCCATAATGTTTCTGTCATTTGCCGGGGAAGAGATGTATGTGGAAACACATACATCTCTTCACTGTCCGAGGACGGGGAACCCCACGTCATATTTATTCGATCCTTTTTTTTATTTACAGGCAGAAACATTTACGGATCACATCGATCTGTGTATATTTCTGCTAAATACGCAGCTCAGGAGGCAGTCTTTTTAAAACTTCTATTTTGGACAGAGTTTGCTAAAATTACACCCTTTGATTATAATTATTATTCTTAGTAAATTCCTGTGTTGTATTCCTGTCTATGGAAAGTACCTGCGAGTTTGGCCAAAGGAGTATTTATTTCTATTTATGTTTTCACCTGTGTTTTGCAGAGAGTTTCATGATTTCTCATACAAGTTTGCCTTTAGTAAATTTGCACATGGTAAAAAATGGCCAAATGCACCCTTGATTGACATCTCAACCAGGCACGATTCTTAGTAAATTTACCCCTACAAATCTTTGGACAATTCCCTTTTGGATCCTCTTTATAAGCATCTGGTTTCAAAAGTAAAATGGACTATCTCATCCTTATAAGATAAGCTGTTTCATTATTTGGAAAGGTATAAGCAATATTTTAAAGCTGAGTAAACACCACTTTTTGTTATTATGCTACACTGTAGATATAGATTTCTCTTGATAATTGTCTCCTGCAAGAATGAACTGCATTCCAGAAAAACAATATGAAATACTTAAGCACTTCCAGTAAGCCCAATATTTGTGACATGCACACTTTTATTTCACTTCTTAGAAGCATTTATTGTAATAAGCGGTGCCTTTTGTCTTTTTGTACTAGGTGTTGCCTTTTGTCTTTTTTCTTTATATAGATAATCAAATTCCCTGATTAACAACAGAGCTATTAAGACATAATGGTCACTCTCACAAAGAAGAATTGTACAATTATTTCAATTTACTGAATTTTGCTTATATACATTATTATTTCTGTACATTTGAAAACAATAAAATTAAGGTGCCATCTTTTATCTCAATTTTTTAAATATTAAATTAACTATTATTGTGGATAAAAAAAATATTATTTGTAATGTATGATTTTTTTTTTAAATTTAGCCACAAAGAGGATCCACCTGGCCAACCCAGTAAATGGAAAATAATAAAGAAAAGAAGTAGAGAAGAGCAGAGGAATATAAAATTAGAAATGGGGGAGCAGTTAAAGCATGGATAGCACATTGCTGTGATGCCGGTTTACAGCACACATCAGATGACTGGGGACACAGAGCAGGAGCCTGGAGATCAGCTGACCAGAGTCACAGAGGAGCTCACCAGATCACATATCACTAGTCCCAGGGAATGGGTATGAAATACCGCCGGCCGCATGGCCGGCAGTTTGATTCCCGTCAGCGGCAGCCCGACAAGAGCAGAGTTGGAAGCAGCGGAAGCCCGACAGCGCTGGAATCCCGATTGTGGATAGGTAAGTATCTACTAACCTAACGTAACCCCCCTAACCCTAACCCTCCTTATGGGTGCCTAACCCTAACTTCCCCCCAGGTGCCTAACCCTAATCCCCCCTCTAAGTGCCTAACCCTAACCACCCCCTTCCCCGCTGCCTAAACCTAAGTCCCCCGGGGGGTGCCTAACGTTAAGTCCCCCACGGGGGTGCCTAACCCTAACCCTCCCCCTAGCCTAACCCTAACCCTCCAGGGGGGGTGCCTAACCCTAAGTCCCCCCCCAGGAGCCCGAAACCTAACCCTCTCACCCGAGGCTGTCCGCTCACGGTGCCCGGCATCCCGATCGTAGTGATGCCGGGCGCCACGAGCGGATAGCCGTGGGGGGAGGGTTAGGTTTAGGGCTCCCGGGGGGGGGACTTAGGCTGTCCTCTCGCGATGCCCGGCATCACTATGATCGGGATGCCAAGCGCCGGTGTGCTGGCATCTGGGAAATGTGGGCATCTACATCTAGACGCCCGGCATTTCACCCTTGCCGGGATAGGACAGTCGGGAAGCCGGCTGCCGGTATTTAGGCAGTCGGCTTCCAGATTGCTTCCCAGTCTCAGGGTGCAGGTAAGTGGTTTTCTTTCTTAAACTATTATTTTACTATGATCAGACTGTAGTCTATTTAGACACACAAGGCTGATCACAGACGCTGGCTCCCAGCTTTGTTCTGCCTGTCAGAGCAGAACTGGAGTTGGTGAAATTGGGGAAAGCCCTGATAATGCTATCTCCATGTGGAGTTATTATCGCAAGGCTTCCCTGTTATTTTGTCACAATTAGATTTTAGTCAATTTGAGCACATCACATTTCCCATGAGAGTGTGTGTGTGTGTGTGTGTGTGCGTGTGTGTGTTTAGTGAATAACTGGGAGGTTGAATAACACTCAGGCAAAAGAAAATTAAAATTCAAATCTACAGTTCTAATTGTAAGGAATGGTAGCTTTCACTAAAAGTGTACCTGTTTCAGAACAGTCGTAAGGCATAAACAACAAAACATAGGGGGTGTCAAACCAAATAACACATAAATAATTACAACAGTTTAAACATCTTGTACATCCCAAGTAAATGTGTGTACATATATTTATTAGGGATGAGCGGGTTTGGATTTTCGAAATCCGAACCCCTCCGAGCCCCCTGTTGTCTGTTATCGATCCATCTGTTCATCAATCTGTATGTTGCACAGTGCTTTCAAGCCAAAATGTGCAAACCAATTAAGTAGAACTGTGAAATTTAGCATTATATGGTCTTTATATATTAGTACTAGGGATGAGCGGGTTTGGATTTTAGAAATCTGAAAATCCGAGCTGGGAACCGTGTCCGACTTGGGTTTTCCCGCCAGACTCTGTTTCCATAATGATGCAAAACATCATCATACTGGTGTCGGATTCTCGTGAGACCCAGACTTTGCACATTTCGCGCCTCCCATCTCGCCTTCTTCACTCCAGTCCGTGAGAGGACGTGTCTCTCTACTGTCTGTGGGAAAGTGGCATAGTGTTGGGACCTGCTCTGTTACATCAGTCTGGGGGTACCTGCTCTGCTGTATCAGTCCAGTCCAGTGGTGCTGTGCTACTGTATCAGTCTGGGGGTGACCTGCTCTGCTGTATCAGTCCACTCCAGTGTGCTGTGCTGCTGTATCAGTCTGGGGGTGACCTGCTCTGCTGTATCAGTCCACTCCAGTGGTGCTGTGCTGCTGTATCAGTATGGGGGTGACCAGCTCTGCTGTATCAGTCCAGTGGTGCTGGGCTGCTGTATCAGTCTGGGGGTGACCTGCTCTGCTGTAACAGTCCACTCCAGTGGTGCTGTCCTGTGCTGTATATTCAGTCAAAATAATTTTTACAGGGGCTGCCCTGTGTGGTGTAAGGCTATGGTGCCCTGTGCTATGTATTCACTTCAGTCCCCAAGTAAAAAAGGGGTGATTTAATTAATTCAAATAATTTTTACAGGGGCTGCCCTGTGTGGTGCAGGGGTACGCTGCCCTGTGCCCTGTGTATATTCACTCCAAATAAAAAGGGGTTATTTAATTCATCTGAATAATTTTTACAGCGGCTGCCTTGTTTGGTGTAGGGGTACGCTTCCCTGTGCCCTGTGTATATTCACTCCAAATAAAAAGGGTTTATTTAATTAATCCAAATAATTTTTACAGGGGCTGCCCTGTGTGGTGTGCTGTGTATTCACTCCAGTCTCCAAATAAAATAATTTTTACAGGGGTTGCCCTGTGTGGTGTAGGGGTACGGTACCCTGTGCCCTGTGTATATTCACTCAAAATAAAAGGGGTGATTTAATTCATCCAAATAATTTTTACAAGGGCTGCCCTGTGTGGTATAGGGGTATGCTGCCATGTGCCCTGTGTAAATTCACTCCAAATAAAAAGGGGTGATTTAATTCATCCAAATAATTTTTACAGGGGCTATTTAATTCATCCAAATAATTTTTACAGGGGCTGCCCTGTGTGGTGTAGCGGTACACTGCCCTGTGCCCTGTGTGCCGCCCACTTGTGTCGCTTAGCATAGTCATCCAGCCGCCTTGGTGCAACCTTTTGGCCTAGAAACAATATTGTGAGGTGTTCAGAATAGACTGGAAATGAGTGGAAATGAATGTTATTAAGGTTAGTAATAGTGTTGGAACAAAAAAAACTAATTCTGTGATTTTAGCTGTTTTTATGTTCTTTTCCAAAAAAATACAGATTCAAAACCAAAACCAAAACACAGAAGGGTGGTTTTGGCAAAACCGAGCCGGTGCACACCCCTGATATTTATAGTTGGTTGTAGGAGAGAGTTGCGCAAAATAAAAAACATATATAAGGGGGATGGAGGAGAGAAAATGTTACAAAATCACTAATGTAAACATAAAGTGTTGGAGCGCTGGTGCCTCCTCTCACTGGAATCAGTATGAATGACCGCCGACCCAATGGCCAAATCCTGATGCCGGAAGACCGGCAGTAGTTAAGATCCCAAAAGGGGATTTAAGCAAGTATAAATAACCCTAACCCCCTAACCATCCCTTAGGGGTGCCAAACCCTAAACTCCCCCCTAGTGCCTAACCCTAACCTCCCTAAGTGCCTAAACCTAACCCCCCCATCCCTGCAGCCTAAACCTAAGTCTCCAGAGGGGTGTCTAACCCTAACCTCCCCCCGTGAGTGCCTAACCCTAACCCTTTCTTCTCCTAGCCTAACCTTAACCCTCCCGGGGGGTGCCTAACCCTAGGTCTCCCCCAGGAGCCCCTAACCTAACCCTTCCCCCTGCGGCGGTCCTCAACCGCCACCCGGCTTACTTTCATTCAGTGTGCCGGGCATTGGGCTACCGGCATAGGTATGATGACAGGTGTCGGGATTTCAATGCCTGTCATTAGTATCCTGCTGAGATTTGACAGTTGGGAAGCAGGTGGTTGGCATTTTGAACATTGGCTTCTTGACTGCATCCCCTCTCACTCAGAGTGCTAAATATTATCGCTCTGTGCTAGAGACAGACAAAACTCTGGCCCCTGAAAAGTTACCTGGTTTGTAAGTAACCATCAGGTCCATCAAGTTCAACCCATCATAAATTCTAATTGCTGATACAGAGGAAGACATAGGGCTGGACTGGCCATTGGGCACTTCTGGCAAATGCCAGAAGGGCCGATGGCTAAATGGGCCGGTTTGGCTGAGCGCAGGCTTACCAGGCAGTACACCCTTCCCGGTGGCGCCATGCTCAGAGTCAGCAAGGAATTTTCACTAATGCGCGGCCACGTCATTGCGCGATGACATCAGGATGCAATTGTGTCATGACGCGGCCAGCATCCAAGCCCCTTGGCAATGGGGGCATTGTTAATCTGGGTGGGAGGGTGAGCGGCGCACTATATAGACAGTCTGCTGGCCTGGAGGTGGAACTGCTCGAGCCGCTCTTCATTCAGAGGAGCCGCACTCCCGGGTTATAGTGCCGGTAATGAAATGGTAGATTAAACCCAGGCATCAGCGACAGAAGTGCAGCAGCGTCACAGAGGACTGCATATGCTGACTGTTTAAAACCTTCTCTTCACACTCCAAAACTACATAAGGTATCTCTCTCTGCCATCTCCACCATTAGTTTCCTTCTGTCTCTCATCTCACCATATTCCTTCTCCTCCTCTTACTCTCTTCCATCTCCCCTGATTTCTTCTCTCTTTTCTGTTTCCCCTATTCTCCTCTCATCTCCCCCTATACCTAAACTGCTGTCTGTCCTTATTCATCCTGTCTCCCCTATTCCTCCTGTATCCTGTCTTTCCCTATTCCTACCTTCTATATCCCATCTCCCCCCTATTTCTCCTCTCTCTCTAGCAGCTCCCCCTCTTTCTCCTATGTCTCTCCCGACTTCCCCTATTCCTCCTCCCTCTCTCCCAGATCCCCCTATTCCGCCTCTCTCTCTCCCAGCTTCCCATATTCCTCCTCTCTCTCTCCCAGCTTCCCATATTCCTCCTCTCTCTCTAGCAGGTCCCCCTCTTTCTCCTATGTCTCTTCCGACTTCCTCTATTCCTCCTCCCTCTCTCCCAGCTCCCCCTATTCCTCCTCTCTCTCTCCCAGCTTCCCATATTCCTCCTCTCTCTCTAGCAGGTCCCCGTCTTTCTCCTATGTCTCTTCCGACTTCCCATATTCCTTCTCTCTCTCTCCCTGCTTGCCCTCTTTCTACTAAGTCTCTCCCATCTCCCCCTATTCCTCCTCTCTCCCAGCTCCCCTTATTTCTCCTGTCTCTCCCAGCTCCCCTTATTTCTCCTATGTCTCTCCCAGCTCCCCCTATGTCTGTCCCAGCTTCCCCAATTTCTTCTCTTCCTCGGATCTCCCTGTTCCTTCACTCTCTCTCTCTCTGGGCACTCCCTGTTCCTTCACTCTCGGCTCTATCTCGGCTCTCTTTTGCTCTCGGCTCTCTCTCGCTCTCTCTGGGCTCTCTCTTGCTGCCTCTCAGGGGTCTGCTTGTTCCTTCTCTCTCTCTCTCTCTCTCTCCCTATTCCTTCTCTCTCTCTCTCCTCTCCCTATTCCTTATTTCTCTCTCTCTTTCTCCCTCTCTCTTTTCCTTCTCTCTCTCCCTATTCCATCTCTGTGTCTCTCCCTATTCCGTCTGTGTCTCTCCTTGTCTCTTTCTCCCTCACCCTATTCCTTCTCTCTCTTTCTCTTTCTCCCTCTCCCTATTCTTTCTATCTCCCTTCTCTCTCTCTTGCTATTCCATCTCTCTCTCTCTATTCAGTCTCTCTCTCTCTCTCTATTCCATCTCTCTCCCTATCCCTATTCCTTGTCTCTCTGTGTCTCCCTGTCTCTTTCTCCCTCTCCCTTCTCTCTCTATCTCCCTCCCTATTCTCTCTCTCCCTATTCTCTCTCTGTGTGTGTCTCTCTGTGTGTGTCTCTCTGTCTCTCTCTGTGTGTGTCTCTCTCTGTGTCTGTGTGTGTCTCATGTGTGTGTGTGTCTCTCCCTGTGTGTCTCTCTCTGTTGTCTCTCTCTCTCCCTCTCTGTGTCTGCCTCTCTCTCTCTTTCTGTGCGTGTGTCTCTCTATGTGGATAACTCTCTCTGTGGTTGGTTGTCTCTCTCTGTGTGTGTCTCTCTCTCTCTTTCTCTCTCTCTCTGTTTCTGTCTGTCTCTCTCCCTCTGGTCTCTCTCTCTCTCTGGTCTCCCTCTCTCACTCTCTCTGGGCTCTCTCTCTCTCTCTGGTCTCTCTTATTCGCCTATGTTGGATACCATTTTTCCTTTTCTCTCTCCCCCAGCTCCCCGAATTCCTCCTCTTTTTCTCCCGGCTCCTTCCTTTCCTCCTCTCTCTTTCCTGTCTTCCCTTTTCTTGTGTATGACCTACACCAGTGAAGTGCCAGCTTTACCTAAGGCTGTGTACACACTTATAGATATCTGTCCAATCTGTCTGGTGGGAAGAAAAATCTGGTCCATTTTCCAGCATCTGGGAGCAAATTTCTATTGTTATTTGCCCCATACATTCCCAGATTTTCCTTCCCACCAAATGGATTGGACAGATATACCTATAGGTTTGTACACAGCTTAGCAGAACCAACACAATACCAAATGTTTGACTATGGCACATGTTTGAATCCCCTGCAGGATGTGCTCTGTTGTTTGTGCACTTGTATGTTCTAATATGAATTATATTTGTAGGAGCATAGACTAAGAAATGGGAGGGGTAGGAATAGTAAGTGGAGGGGTCTATGCCAGGTGCATGATGATGACGCGAGGTGGGCCTGTGTGCTCTTAAAATGCCAGGGCCTACTTTAAGTCCCAGTCCGGCCCTGGGAAGACATAATGAAAACCATAGTGTGATAATTATTAATTCAGCAATCCAGGAGAAAAATACCTTTTTCTGACCACATAAATGGTAATACAATAAACTTCCTGGATCAATTTGCTCATAATATCAAGTTACATATATCTGGTAAAAAAAAAGAATACATAAGCTGTCTGTAGTCTAAGAACCTTAGGATTTAACAATAACCAAAAAAACTAGAATTAAAGACCCGAGACACAAGTATTGGGATTTTAATAAGGTCATAGCTTTTATTAATATTTTATAGATTGAATAAAGATTTGCAAAACCCAGCTCTAACCAAGATGTACTGTACTTCACTAACAAAGGTGCCCCCTGTATGCCCCAGAGAAAGCTGAGCTGCGGGAGCCTACAATCCCCTCTCTTTTACTGTACCATAGTACTACTGGGGCCCAAGCTTAATGAAAATCCCAGGTACTCTCTTTGGGCAGATAAAGCTCTGCCTGCGAAAGGGAATGTGCCCTGCAGCTACCACTTACACCTCCCATTGGCCACTGGGAAGCAATGCGTTTGCGCCAAGCTAAGCCTATGCTAAGTTTTAAATTGATTGTATTCAGATGAACCACAACTTATTAGAGATGAGTGGGTTCGGTTCCCTGAGAACCAAACCCATCCAAACTTAGGGGATCCGAGTCAGATCCGAGACGACTTGGGTTTTCCTGCCTGACTCGGATCTGAAAACAAGGCAAAACATCATCATCCTGTTGTCAGATTCTCAAAGGTTTTGGTTTCTATAAAGGTAGTGAAATTACAGCCATTTTTCACTCCGGCTGTGGAGAGTGAAGAGGGAGGGAGCTGGGAGCTGTGCTGTGCTGCTGTGCATAGGGCTGACTACAGTTGTGTTGCTTAATGTCCATAGGGTCTGGCTGGCTGTTGTTGTGACTGAGGTTGTCCTGTCCACCCATAGGGGCTGGCTGTCTGTTGGCCATATATTGGGGCTGGCTGGCTGTAGTCCATAGGGGCTGGAAGTTGTCCATAGGGGCTGGCTGCTCTGCTGTGTTGTTCATGGGGTGCTCTGTTAATAAGGGGTGCTCTTCACCCCCAGTCTGAAAAAAAATAAATACATTTTGTGTGCATGTTAGTCACAAATGTCATCAATGTAGGTGCACAGGGGTGCTTTGCTGCTGTCTGTCAAAGGGCTGCTGTCTCTTTCAGGGGTGATCTGCACCCACCCCCAGTGTGAAAAAAACAGACAATTTTTTTTGTGTGCATGTTAGCCACACTTGTCAGCAATGTAGGTGCGCAGGGGTGCTGTGCTGCCTGTCTGTCAAGGGGCAGCTGTCTCTTTTAGGGGAGCTCTTAACACACCCCCAGTGTGAAAAAAGTGCCAAACAATTTTTTCTGTGTGCGTGTTAGCCACATCTGTCATCAACATAGGTGTGCAGGGGTGCTGTCTGTCAAGGGGCTGCTTCCTCTTTCAGGGGTGCTCTTCACCCCCAGTGTGAAAAAAAAACAAAACAATTTTTTCTGTGTGCAATTTAGCCTGCCATACACTACCAGTGTGAAAATAAAAATATTTTTTTGTGTGTGCATGTTAGCCACATCACCAGTGAAAGAAATAAAAACCTTTTTTTGTGTGTGCGTGTTAGCCACATTTATCAGCAATGAATGGTGCGCAGGGGTGCTGTGCTGCCTGTGTCGTTTATCAAGAGGCTGCTGCCTCTTTTGGGTGTCAGGTTGTCTCAAAACTGAAGTCGATATAAAGGCTTGTTTTAGAACCTGGAATGCAGACTCAGCCTCGGGAGGCCATCGGGATGGATCAGCACCTTTGCGTGTCAAAGCAGTAATCAAGGCAACCAATGAGGAGAATCCCTTGAAGAAGCATTGGTAATAGTTGGTAAACCTGAGGAATTTCTTGATGTCTTTCAAGGAGGTAGGTCGGGACCAATCCAGAATTGCCTGGACCTTCTGATGGTCCATCTCCAAACCAGAACTGGAAATAATGTATCCCAAGAAAGGAATACTAGATATTCTAAAGACACACTTCTCCAGTTTACAATAAAGATGATTCTGTCTCAGTCGCCACAAGACTTCTTTGACATGACTGTGGTGTTCCTGAAGAGAGGATGAAAAAATTAAATTGTTGTCCAGATAAACCACCACCAAAACATACAACAGATCTCTAAAAATCTTGTTCACAAAAATGGCAGGTGCATTGCAGAGCCCAAAGGGCATAACTAGGTATTGAAGTGCCCATCACATGTATTGAATGCGGTTTTCCATTCGTCTTAGGCTCTTCTCAAGCCTAATTTAGAAAAAATGGTGGATCCTTTAGCTATATCAAAGAACTCAGTATTGAAAGGTAGAGGATATCTGTTCTTAATTGTAACATCATTCAGTCCTCTTTAGTCAATGCAAGGTCTGAGAGACCCATCCTTCTTGGAAACAAAAAAGAATCCTGCACTGGCAGGTGATGTAGAAGGTTTTATAAGCCTTTTCTCAAGTTTTCTAAAATGTATTCTGACATGGCACTGGCCTCTGGTACCGATAAGGGATAGGTTTGCCCTCATGGAGCAGTGTTACCTGGTATTTACTCAATAACAGTCTCAGTCCTGATGTGGAGGCAAAATATTGGCCTTTCTCTCAGAGAACACATCTGCATAGGATCGATACTCCACAGGAATCCGTGATTCTTCAGAAATTTTTATCTCTCTCACAGGTCGGATCTTGGATAGGCAAGACCATTGACACTCCTCACTCCAGGACATTACTTGCATGGTATTCCAATAGATTTTTGGCTTATGTTCGTGAAGCCAGAGAAAGCCAAGTATAACATCATGAGATGCTTTGGGTATAATCAGAAAGCGGATTTTCTCAGAGTGTAAGGCTCCAATGCAAACCAATAGAGGTAGAAACTTCCTGGTCACAATTCCATTAGAAATGGGTCCCCCATCGATGGAGGTCAAAGTTATGGGAAGACTTAAATTCTCACAGGCTACCTGACGTTGATCAGCCATCTGGGAGGTCAGGACATTTTCTGTGGCATCAGAATCCAGAAGAGCTGACACAAAAATGGGACCTTGTTTAAAGTCTATGGCTAAGGATAGCTCAGAGTATTTTTTTTTTAGGGGATAGAAGTATTACTCCTAGCTGGGTGTCCCTGGAGTTAGATAGGAGCGGGAGTTTTCCAGCCTGTGGGTACAAGGAGCCACAAGTCCTGCTTCTCCACAGTATAAGCAGAGATTCTCTCTGCGATGCCTCAGGTGTTCTTCTCTGGAGAGACAGGTACAGTTTACCTGCATAGGCTCTTCATCGGTAGGTGCAGGAGGGATATGAGTGGATGGGGTAGCTGGGTAAGACCTAGGATGGTTAGTTTTGAGCTTCTCAGCTTGACGTTCCCTAAAATGAAGATCCACTTTGTTACACAGGGAGATAAAAAAAAATTAATTGAAAGGGCGGTCTCGAGTGGCAAAGTTGTCTTTAATACGATCAGAAAGTTTGTGCCAGAAGGCTGATGTTAGGGCCTCCTCATTCCACATTAACTTGGATGCTAATGTTTGAAATTGAATGATGTACTGTCTGACAGGACGAGTACCTTGATTCAAGCGCATAATAGCAGATGCTGTAGAAGTAGTTCTCCCTGGTTCATCAAATATCCTCCTAAAAGAGGTCAGAAACACTGAATAGTTGTCCAGAATGGGGTCAGAGCATTCCCAGAGCGGGGAAACCCAGTCCAAGGCTGGGCCAGATAACAAAGACACAATATATGCCACTTTAGTTTTAGAGCTAGGGAAGTTGGAGAGCTGTAGGTTGAAATGTACATCACACTGATTGATAAATCCATGGCATAGCTTGGTGTTCCCATCAAATTTCCTTGGGGTAGGTAGATGTAGATGAGGAACCACTCCTGAAGCTGAAACCACTGATGTGGGTACTGATGTAACTGCAGGGGATCTAGTGGAGGTCAGTGAGGCCTGCAGGGTATCTTGCTGGTGGGCTACTTCCTGTAGGAACTGGGCCATTTGCTGCTGGAATATCTCCATGTTACCTAGTCGGGTAGCTATGTCCTGAAGCAGAACTATTGTGGACTCCTGTCCATTGGCCAAATCCATTAAGCCAGTGTAATCTGTCAGGGGTTGGTTTTCTTGTGGACCTGGGGGGGATACAGGAGGGGACACAAAATTAGAACTGTAGAAAAACTTGGGTTGTTTAATGAATGGAATGGTAGACATGAAATAACCAAATTCAGGGCAAAAGTGGAGATGGGTTAGAGTCAAATAATAAGTCCAGCAGCAAATAATAAAATCCAGAATGAAGGTAAAAGGAGGGGAGCGATAATATTTAGGTATGTCCAGAGCGAAAAAAACTGCAGACAGGGGTCAATGCGGTAAGAAGGTAGTCTGGCTGGTGAGTGGGATTACAACAGTAGTGGAAGGAGGAGTTGCTGGTAGGTGCTGTGAATCCTGAGGCTACCTGAAACCAGCAGGGAGCTAGGCATAACTGAAGTCAGCTGCATAGAGGAGCTCAGTTAAATGTGACCAGACTCGACTAATACAGTTTGCACTGGCAGAGTAAGGAAGCTGTAAACTCCCTTAAATCTCCAACAGCAGAGCGTGATTGGCCAGACAGAAGAGCTGACCTTTAGGGGATTGGTTCCCTAGGTCAAATGGCCCAATGCAAGATGCGGCGCTCATAGAACTGCAGTGTGGGAACACCGTGCACAACTCCCATGCTGGCATGGTCTACCAAAAGGAACCACCAGAAGCACCCCTCCATACTCCAGAACCACCACTGGAAGGTCCATACCTGAGCACCCTAATGGGCAAAGACTGTAGACTTACCAGTTAGGAACCCCTGGCTGTGACAAGGGGTAGCCAAACTCGGTCCTCGAGAGCTACTAACAGTTCACATTTTGCAGACCACCTAGCAGGTGCACAGGTGTATTCATTACTCTTCACCACATTTGAAAATATCCACAGGTGGAGTTAATTATTTACTATAGTTGTGATTCTGTGAGGAGACCTGTATAACATGCACTGTTGGTAACTCTCGAGGACCAGGGTTGGCTACCCCTGCCTTAAATCATAGATCTTATGCTTGTCCACATATCTGTGCTGGTTAAGTGGCACTCTGAGGCCACTAATTAACTTTTTTTTTTTAATGTCCCTGTACAGGTTGGGAAATGTTCAATGTAGAAGCTTTGCAAAGGATTATTTTACAGTCAATTGTTTTGGAAAGCAGTCTTCCTGGTCTCTTTCTGGGATGAAAATCCACTACTAGCAGCAGAAGTTGGTGCAGGATTCTCAAGAAAGACCCAACATAAAACCTTAAGGGTATATTTAATTTACTAAAGTGAGAGTTTTTACAAGTGAGTTTTAGAAGTGACATTGTTTGCCCATAGAATATAATCAGATTCTAGCTATTATCTTCTAGAAACCTTGTACAGGTTGGGAAATGCTTTTTCCTGTGGAAAGCACTACTAGAAGTCTTCCTGGTCCCTTTCAGGGATGAGAAAATCCACTCCCAGCAGCAGGCATGGTGCTCAAGGATTCTTCTGGGGCAAGATGTAAATGAGTAAAATAATTTTTTGTGAATGCCTCCTCCCCTCCCCTTATCCCTCCATAAAGTTACTTTGGAATAATAAAATGAAATTAAATTTATTACCAAACCCTTCCTTCCCCTGCCTTCATCTACATACATACTCCAACTCCATCATGCCTCTCTTGAACAATAAAAACATTTGTTTCCTGATGTGCCATGTTGGAATTTGAAATGCAACATTTTTGTGATGCTCACTGCTGCCACATAGCTTAGTCAGCCAGTTCGCTTGGTGCAAATTTTGGGCCTAAACTGGATGAAAACAATATAGTGAGCTGTAAGGTGGTCAAAATTGACTGGAAACGAGTGGAAATAAATGTTACTGAGGTTAATAATACTGTATGAACAAAAACAGGCCCATTTTATGAGATTTTAGCTGTTTTTATGATTTTTTAAGAAAAATCCAGAACCAAAACCAAAACCGAAAAACAAAATAAAGAGGTGATGTTTTGGCAAAACCAATCCAGATCCAAAAAAACAGGGGAAATCCAGATCCAAAACCATAACTAAAATATGAGGGTCATCTCTACAACATACCATACAACAAAACACAATAGGACAGAGTGGGTGGGGAATCCTGAAGAAAAATCTGACTCTACCTTATATAAACTCATAACACCCTATAGGCTTACTGCTCCAAACTACTAACCCACCTATTAGTTCCAAGACTAGCCACTTTTGTAGAATTAGGTTTATACAGCCTTCAGCAAACCTTTGGCATTTCTATGCTGTCTGTAGTCTGAGTACCGTAACTAGGGGTGCGTGACCAATGCTGCCACACAGAGCATAGGACTTTGTCGGCAGAACTGCCATTGCCCCACAGCATTGTTTCTGGCTAGCAGGGTGCCTGGAATGGCACCCTGCAACCAGTATCACTGCAGCATATGCACACTGCCACCTGTAAGTGCTGAGGATGCTCTGGGCAGTGCTGCACTCGGAAGCCCAGTTATGCATGGCTGGTGCAAGGTTTCTTGGCACCCTAGGCATAGCCCCAGCCTAGCGCCCCCATCTCTTCCCTATCCACTCCCCTCATCCTCACTCCCAGTCCTATCTCTTTGGCAGTAAGGGTCCTAAGGGCACATGACTGTGCACAGGCTCATTTTCTCAGCATACACATTGTAAATTTGCACAACATATGTTAAACAGGTGTATATTTAACACTGCATCAGCACCATAGTTCATTCTAAATATTAGATTGATTATTAAGTTATGATCCATCCAATATTCAATGCAACTTCTGTAATAATACTATTCCACATGATGTATTAGCTTCCCCAGAAAGTGTCGGACTGTACTGTAGTTTGGGCTCCATATAACACAAATGTTTATAAATTCCTCAGGTCACCTGTGTACTTTCAAAGATGGGGAGAGGTGAAGAGGATGGACACTGCTATTTGCCTGCAATGCTGAACCAGCCAGGTATGTTAAACATGAATAGAAGAGCAAGGGAAAAGTATGGGTGTAGCAGCTGTCTATATAATCCGCTTCTGCTGTCAGTACTATGTAGCAAAAGGATGTTTCTTTCATAGAACTCTTACATTTCTGTGCTGGTGACTTCAGTCACCTCAATGGTGCCCCACAGGAGCTGGCACCCTTAGGCAGCTGCAAAAGTTACAGGACAGATATCAATATCAATTAAAGCCTGGGCAGGTATGATAACTCTCTTCCCTCACAAAAATCATAAGAACACCAAATTACCCCTTTTTACTTCACCTAAATGCTGTGAATTGGATTTATATACTGTATATAAAAATGTTTAAGTACTTAGAATGTCCAGCCTTCAAAAGAGCGAGCAGAAAAGACAAGAATTACGCTTAACCATTTGTTGCAGCACTTATAGGCTACTTCCCCAATGACCAGATATTGGTATCTCTCAGTGCACATGTAAAGCAGCCAATGCAACACAAGTAAAACAGGAGCTACACCTCTGCCCCAGAATCAACATTGAACAACAAAAAATTCTGTACAAGTGCATAAACTGGTGCTATAGCAAAACAAATATTAAAATAGAAAATGGACCATGGCAATTCACAAAATCCAAGTTCTAAGACAGTGTTAACATTTCTTATTTTCAGGAGATGGATACTTATTCCTTTATAAGTCCTAATAATGTAGATAAAATCCTTATGTCTTTTAATTCTACTTTTGCTGTTGTCTCACTCCATGTACATAAAAATCAGAGAATATTCTGATAGTACAGTATGTTCTTAGAACATTAGAGGTTGTATCCACCCTAGGTGGTATATTTACTAAAGTAAGAGTTTTTAGAAGTGGAGATGTTGCCCATAGCAACCAATCAGATTCTACTTAACATTTAACTAGCACCTTCTACAATATAATAAGCTAGAATCTGATTGGCTGGGCTTTTTCAGGGCATTACCACTTAACTGACATAGACACTTTTTCATGTAATTTTAATTCTTGCTACTATTAGTTACCAATAATTATTTTGGGGTGAGCATTTGGGCGTGGTGCAGCTGGGGTTGCTCTGGCTGGGCTTTTTCAGGGCATCACCACTTAACTCACATAGATACTTTTTCAAGACCTTTTTATTTGTTTGTTTATTATTCATGTAATTTTAATTCTTTCCTACTATATTAACACTTATTGATTATCTTTACACATCTATACCTTACACTTCACTATCACCTTCCTTCCTTTTTTCATGTGATGCCCTGGAGATGATCATTGGCTGGATTCTTTTGGGGTGCCCTGCACCTCAGACATGAAGCCCTGAATGTTAGGGATACCGGTATAGAGGAGCCTTGGTGCTGGCCCGGCGCGTAATCCTATATTTGCAAATGTATGCAACTAAAACCTATGAATTTCTATTATCATGTAGGGTTCAAGTATTTTTGCTGATATTGTTGCAGTGTGCTGGAGAGAACACACTTTTTTCTGTGGTTCTGTATATGTGTTGACACAGATAAAGATACCTTGTGAATACCAACTGACAGGATGTCATGGGGATTGCACATCCTGCCAGCCAATCAGTGGCCACTAACTTTGGGAACTATCAGTAGCCAGAGCCAATCAGTGGCTGCTCTACAGTTAGCAGCCGCTGATTGGCTGGATGGACTGCAAACCCCATGCAGTCCTGTCAGCTGGCATTCACAAGGTATCAATATCTGTGGCAACACACATACTGATACCGGATCTGTGGCTCGGGTAAGATGTTTCATTTTTTTGCCTAGTCCAAGGGATACTGCAGAGACTAGCACCAGGATATAGGTGAGTATGCAATCTTTTTTGCAGTGCCAGTCATTAAGGATTCTACATTGGACAAGTGGACAGACCGGCTGGTATAGGTAAGTATGTGTGAGTAGGTAGGTGTATGTAATAATGTTATACTTGGCACAGTGCATGTGTTTTGTCTTTATATAACAATTTATTTTACAGTGGGGTACTGGTGCTGCCCATCTGCTGGCACTTGTAGTTTCACAAGTGCCAAAGGGCAGGCATGTTTGCACCTGTAGTCCCACTGTAAAATACAATAGTTTACTTATATTTCCCACTTTATTATTCCTATACCCAATGCTCCAGGGGTGCGGGGAGGAGCCCCGGGCTTCAGTCCAAGCCTGGGATTATGGGGGGGACCCCTTCTTGGGGGGGTCCCCACCTCCCTTGAGATCCCCGGTTTGGCCTGACCAGCTTGGGCTGATAATGCTTTGGCCCCAGAGCCCTGGTGAAAGGGTCTCCGGGATGTGGCATTACAGCCTGGCTGTTTTGGGTCCGGTGCTGGTTTTACATATAGGGGGTACCCTTCGCATTTTTTTCCCCACTATATTAAAAACCAGGACTGGCCCTGCAGCCTGGTGTTGGTTTCTAAACTACGGTGGAACCCTACACATTTTGTTCCGTGTAATTTCAGAAACCAGGACTTGCTGGCAAATCCGGGTCTGGTTAAGCTTTATGAGGGGGACCCTATGTCATTTTTTTGAAAAACTTTTAACTATTTTTTTCTATTTACAGCCTGAAACATTCATGGATCACAGTGATCTGTGGATGTTTCTGCCAAACTCACAGATCACAGGCAGGTGATTATTTTTCATGAGTTTTTACAGGAGAGTTCTCCTTTCTCATGAGAGTTTAGAAACTCTCTGCATGATAAATTCCTGAATCCTATCTTCATTAGTGAAAAGGTTATCGAGTTTTGCTGATGGTGATTTGAAGAGAGTTTGCTAACTCTCCAGTATTTTCCTGTAGCAAAGGAGATCTCTCTCCAGAGGTCTACATTAGTAAATTTGAGATTGGGAAAAAATGCCCAAACACTCCCAGACTCGATTCTTAAAACAATGTCAGGCTGTGACCCGTTTTGTCTAAAATCTTCTGAAACTAGGTACAGTTCTGCTCAGTGCTAAACACTGAAAAAGCTTGGTGCCATCAGCAAATACTGATCCCTGTGGTACACCACTATTAACTATGGCCCTGATTCAGAGCCGGACGCTCTGACCAGAGTGCTCGCTCTGAATCAGGGCCCACCTCCATTAATATGGAGCATCCTCCTGGACGCTCGTATAGCTGTGGGTCACCACCCACAGCATATACGAGCGTGCAGGATGATGGTCGCGATGGTCTTGACCATCGCGACCATCAAAACTGCGAGCAGAAGCCAAAATCACTCCCACTGACATCACTAGTGATGTCAGTGGGGCCGGCTTCAGACGGTAGGCGTTCCCTTGGGAATGCCTCCGTCTGGCAGGCACGCCCCCGGCACCCCCACCAAAGGGGGCATGCTGTCAGTCACCATCGACAGCACACCCCCTTTGATGAGACACTCCGAGCGAAGGAAAGTCCTTCGCTCGTCGCGTCTCACGCATGCGCAGTGCAGACCATCGACCCACTTGCGAGCTGGCAGCCGCTCGCGAGTGAGTCTGAATGAGGGCCAATATTCATACTTAGGATGTCACAGCAGTTGGCTATATATATTGTGCTGCCAAATTATTTGTTTAGGATTTATGCCTCTCACTTCAAAAAATTAGCCCAGCAATATAACTTTTAGAGGTTCCAGAGCAATGCATGCAGGTTGAAGTGGATTCCTAGCTCCTGACATGTGATTAAGCAAGTACATGTCTCACCAGCTAACACACTAGTGAATGTACCATGCTTCACAAGCACTTATAATGAGACTTCACCAAGCAGTCAATGCTAGTTGAATTACCCATGTACCTGCTCTGTACCAAACTTGCTCTGCATATTTAAATCTGCCTGTTTGATGTTTCTGTGAATACAAACCCTATCTGCCATTTGACCTTACTCTTAACATATGCATCTGCCCATTTGATATTGTATGTACTGTCTCATATTACCTATTGCACATCTCCATCACTTACTATTGTACTACTGTGCATCGATTACTGCCCTGGCTCTTGACTGATATCTCCATCTAAACCCTGCCTGCTCTTTAGTGACATATTGTGTATCTGACCATTGTACATTCCTATTGACTTGCCTCTACATCCCAATAAATTGAGTACTGATTACTGGTCTGATTGCTACAAGTCTGTGATGGCTTGGAAAGTACAAGACAGGTGAGCAGCACTGAAAAGAACACATTTATCTGTTATCATATCAAATATTCATCTTTTGGAAACTATACTGCATTTGCTTTGCATTATAATCGCAAAAAAATATTTTATATAAAGTTAACAATTGTTGTAGGTTGTTCGACATACACATTAGGCAATATATGATACTTATAAATACTATAATGCTCTTATACACATTTTAATTTAGATTTTATTTTAACTTTATGTTTATATTGAAGGATCCAAAAATATGATTTTGATATTATGTTAAATTTGTGAGAATGTATGTTTGACATGGACTGGACCTGCAAATGATGTTCCATTTTTCTACATTTTGCAACAATCTTGATTGTGATCAATGAATACACTTAATCATACAATGTTTCAGACCTAAAGCTGGGTTCACACTTTTTCGATTGCAGGCTGATCTGGTAAAACTGTCCCGATCAGCCGTGCAGTCTGTCCCCAGTGTGATCCTTTGTCAGCTGCCTGTGAGCAGACATAGCACAGTGTGTACGGGCTTCTATGGGATCGAGAGGTTGAACCGATAAATATTAAACAGTACATAAGATGCGACCTCCCGATCCCGACCATTGCAGGAGCGTTAAAAACCTTTAATCAGCTAACGCTTCTGCATCGGGACAGCATACACACCTATACAAACCAACGTCCGTTCTCTCTATATTGGATTAACAGCCCGATGATTGTATTGGTGTGTACACAGCTTAAGGTGACATTTGCTGAAAAGCAGTTAAGGGAAGACAAAGGTTTTTCTGTGACTTTTTTGGTGGTATGAAAAGCAAAAGATTTACTAAAGGCAGATCTGTTGGAAATTTTTTTTTTTGTTTTGAAGAGCCACATTATACATAGCCATCCTGATTTTTTGGAATTAGAATAGCACAGAGTGTGAGATTTATGAAGCTCCATATTCATAAACCTCCTAAAAACTTGCATAGCTGGAGAAAAGTAGTGTTGTGAGAAGAAAATCGCTCAAACCATATGCATTTTGAAGTATCTTGCCTGTGAAACTAAAAAAGGGGGATATATAATACACATCTCAACTATATTTTTTAATAGTCTAATAGCATTCAGCATCAGGTTGGTCCTGTAGTGGGATAGCCACCTCTAGGTGCGGGGATGGCCCCACACCTAGAGAGGGATATCTCAGTCAAAAGTAGCATTAGGTGCTTCCTGGAATACCCTGGATTGTGGGTACTAGGAGAATAGTAATTACTCAAAAAATAAAAAAAAATAACAAAGTATATTCATTACATAGATATCCAATTGTACACTTATTTAACAACAAAATATATCATAATGCCCCCAAGAGTGTCCCCACTTAGTACTTAAATCATTGTGCCCCATTTACTAAATAAATAATATTGCTAACATACAACACTAACTTAATTGTGCAATATATTATTCAGTATTATAATAGGTTTAATATATACATACGTGGAATTTCCAAAATAAAAACCCTCAGATGACACGGAATGCTCCCAAGGAGCTCTCAATGTGAAATGAATGAATGTCTGGTAAACCAACCTATTTAATGTACTGGCAACCAATCAGGAACAGTCATCTCACTGAAGAATAAAGCCCAATAGAGGACCAGTAGTACTGGGCAGTTACATAATATAGGGCAAATCCAGACAACTCCATCTACTTGAGCAGGTGTTTCCCATAAACTTCATGTGGTTTAGGCAAAATTGCATGAGACTAAAGGTGCCCATACATCAGCGACGGATCGCCGCGATGCAGGGCTGTGATCGGAAATGTCCGATCGCCCACCATCAATGTTCTGCGATCCGTCACCAGATCGCAGACATTTCACATGGTAAATGTCCGCGATTTGACAATTGTGATAATTTTTTGATCGCGATTGTAAAATCGCCGAAATCCAACATGTTGGATTTCTGCAATCCTGCGATGGCGGGTTGCAGCATTGTGCGATCGCGGCAATCCATCTCTGATGTATGGTTCCATTAGCGGTTTAAAGCCGCTGCACATCACTACAATGAATTAAGCTATCAGCCTGCAAACTATAAAGGAATATTTCCATCTAAAGTATAAATAAAATATATTTAAATATACATGTTGGATATTAGTGTAACCAAATTTTTTTTTCCTTCTTATTTATATTTAAATTTGATCTAATGACTAGATTATGTGCTCAATTCTATTCAAACTCTTAGGAATTGAAAGAAGTTGCATATTTAATGTTATATGTCTCTTATGACACACTTAAACAGCACACTTTCAAGGACATGTCACATTTCATGAAATATTTCACACTATACCTCCAGGCTTCACATACCAAACTATTTATTACTTAATAATTAAACATTTACTGATTTATAATGACAAAACATATTCAAATTTGTTGACTAAATTAAATTAATTTCTACCTTACCTGTAGCATATTTGATTTTATAACAAAGATAATATAAACAATGATAAGATGTAACGCTTCAGCATACTAAAATGGAAAGTGTAGGTAAACAACAGCCTCTCCTCTGTTGTAAGATAATTGGATGAAAAGCAATAGCTTTGTAATGTAGAAGATAAGCCTCAATAAGAAAAATATGACAAATATGTTGTTATTTTCTTATACAAAATGCAACATTGGATTCTGGCTTTGATCTTCCCAGGGATTGGTAAAGTAATTTCTCCTTTGTTTGTAATGTTTGTTTTCCTGATGGTAAGTGATTAGGCTCCCAAGATACTCAATATGCTTGTCGGTGGAATGCAATGATGAAAGGTCACAATACTGTACATCACTTCAACGTTATAGATGCTATCTTATGGTTCAGAATATTTTGATAGCAACAGCAAAATGTATTAAATCCAATATGTTGCAGATTACATGGAACATATTATTGAAAATAAATGGATATGGCCCGAGAATCCTTTTGAAAGCTTCAATTTTTTCTCGCCTGCTTACTACAGCCTGAGACATCAATGAATGATCTTTCGTTTATTCACAATAAACTGCAATATTAATTCAACTTAGGTAATCTAAGAACATTACCATTGTCAATAAATTTTGATAAGCAGACAGATTGTATTACTACAATTATATATTGTGACAGGGACAGTCTGCTATCACATGAGGTTAATGTGGAGCAGCAGGTTTGTGCAGAAATGGAGCAATAAAACAGCAAGGTAATGAGCTCTAATCCATGTTTTCCTGGACTCTGTTGTAAGCCACATGCAATGCTAATTAGCAGCACCTGTTATCTCTCTTTAGAAGCTGTGTCAGTGCAGGTCTACAGTGATCCTAATGGTGAAATAGTGGACCAGGTTATAGACCCAGGGTGACTAGTGTTAGGGATTCTGCACCTGTGAGTCCACTAAAATAACTGTATTGCTGTTTGGAAGATTCTGTGTACGAGCCTGTAACTTCTTGCCTGTGAACACTGCACTCTCCTGTAAACCTGCATGTGGTGAGGAAATAAAGCTTCTGTTGGATTTTACCGGTCTGTGATTCTTGTAGTACTGAACTGCATTGTTTGACATGAATACAGGACTAAATAAAGAGTTATCAGTGTTGGCCAGAAGACGCATGCCCAGTATTAAATAAAGACAGAGCATTTCAAGTTCAATATTCTTAAGGACCTCTACCAAACTCAATACATTGCTCCCAACTTCCCACCACCTGTAATTTCTATGCTACTGTATGCCACCCAGCTGCATTTTATGCTAAACCGCTATAGACATTGTATTGTACACTTTACCTGGTGTAAAGCTGCACACTTAACATCACATACTGTACACAACAGGTGTGCCTGCTGATACTGCTGATCTCTCTTTATGAGAATCTGCTTGTGCATCTTTAGAACAGGCATCTTTACACCATGTAGCAACAGTATACAGTACGGATGACCCGTAATGAGTACAATACTTTGTCTATAGCAGATTACAGTAAAATACATGTGGGTGGCATAACATAGAAATGAAAGATTGCTCTGTTTTTAAGAAATGATGCGTCTTCACAATAAATGCATATATGTATTCTTATAAAACACAGGACTCACACACCAATTTATTTAATCCTTTATATAAACCTGTATAGTAGATTACAATAAAACTTAATTTAAAATACTTATTTGCAAAACAATTTTGTCCCTTTCCGGGCCTCGAACTGGAAGCGCCGGCTCTGTAAGGCGCTCACCTTAACCACTCACCCACACACTCCAGCTGTATCAACCTGTTGTGTATGTGATGTTAAGTGTGTGACCTTACATCAGGTAAAGTGTACAATACAATGTCAATAGCGGTTTATAGTCTAATTAAACTGGGTGTCATAATATGGAGATGAAGGGATGAGGATAGCATGGAACAATGCATAAAATTGAGCAGAGTACTATAAAAGTTTTGAACCTGAAATGATCTCTCTTCATGAAAAACTGCCCATGCGTCTTTAGGCCACGTGCCTTTACATCATGTAGCCATAGTATACAGTATAGATGGCCCGAAATGAGTACAATATAATGTCTATAGTGGTTTAGTCTTGACACAAAGTGATCATTTCAAGCACTTGGAGGAGTGACTGTTTACACTGCCTGAACATGATTGGTCAGCCTCTCATTGATCACCGTCCACTGCTACAGTATTATATTCTGTACTGTAGTTTCCATCTGTGGAGAATTCGCAACACAAACTGTGTACTGCATGGCATATAGTCTTTCACGGCATACAGTATGCCACGCCACACCATAACGCATATTGACATGCCACGGCAGGAAAGCCAGAATTATGTGCAATGAGCAAAGATGTAGCAGGACACATCTCTGGCCTCTGCCAGTTTTATTAAGCAGATTAAATAAAACATCAAAATAATACCTTGCAGTCTGTCACTAGCTAAGTATAAGTCATTCCTGACTAACACTACAAAAACATAAGAAGTTTAAACAAGTCAAATTCATTTGTATCAAGTAGCAGTTTTTCTATCATAGAGACTCTGCAGTCCCTTTCCCCAGGCAGTGAGAGACCTAGAGCCGTATTCAATATGAGCCGAGCCGCGATACATTTTTTTTACGCGGCCCGAACTTTCCGCCTACTTTGCCTGTTTTGCAGGCAGAAAAGTATCACGGCCATCCCTGCTCTACCCCATATTCAATATGGAAGTACGCAAAAAAGGAACCCGGCGAAACTGAAACAGGTGGAAAGTACTGTCAGTTTTGGGGAAATCAGCCTGACACCCCCCAAAAGATGTTCTGACATGGGGGTTCCCTATGGAACGCAGGCCCGCGAAGAGCCACGGTGGGCCCGGGTAACAGGGGGCACGGCCTAATTGCGGGAGGTGTGGCCACGCCCCGTTCCCGAAAAAAAAAGCTTTGCAGAGGGATGGGGGGGGGGATGCTCTGAGCCCCCACAGCCCTGCTCAAAGCCAGGGTGGGCGCGATCAATGTGATCTCTCCCCCCACAGGCATAGTAGACTGCTGTGGCTGCTCTGCAGCCATGAGCAGTCTGCCACTGCAGCACAGCACATGCTGTGTGCTGGGCTGCTGTGAGGGAGGAAGGGGGTGGCGCCGGTCCCGGGCCCCCGTCGGGCCCTCAGTAAGCCCAGGCCCGGGTAATCTGCACCTTCTCCCCCCCTCTCGGTGCCCCTGATGGTACCCCCCGATTTGGCTTGCTGAAGGTATTTGGTGTTTTTAAACGGGCTCAATAGCTGCTAAATAGCGTTTTTCTATATGTGATGCAGAATAGCATTTAGGAGTTTTTTTTCAAGAAAATAAGTTATCCCAGCAAATTTGGGGTACTTGAAAATGGGGATCAGCATATTTGAAAGTTCTAAAGTGAAGAAGAAAATTGTGAAAAATCCACTTGTCGCAAACACCTGCAATCAAAAAAACACTTGGGGCATACTTGTGGACCCTCCCAGATTCAAGTTCGCTAGTTTTTAAGTTTGTACCCCAACATCTTTTTTTTTTTTCCCATAATTTGGGGTCTTAAGTGTTTTTTTAATTTTTTTGACACCGATTACCTGCAACGTTGCACCCCAAAACCCCAATTCTGCGAAACTTTTCCGCCTATTACATTGCATTGACTTTCCGCCTAGGCAGAAAGTCTTTCAAATTGAATACAGGGTAAAAGTCAAATAGGCGAAAATGACGTCATCAGAAACGGACTTTTCGCCTCAAACTGAATACGAAACATAATCACCAAGCTTACAGCCTTTTAAAACCTTTTTTTCTTATGATCATATGTATTATGAACACATAGGAACAGGGATATCATATTTAAGACATAACTAATGGTTTAACCTGCATGAACTCTGACTTTGCTACATAGTCTCTATATTGTGTTACAGATCTGCCAGGAATTATAATTATTTAACATTTGCATAATTGATCTTTTACACATAATTGCTGTATTCCTGTTTGTCATTTGGTTCACATAACTTTTGGGACCACATGAATCATGGGCTGCAGGTTGCCTGTGTTATTTCAAGCAAGGGTTATATAATCTAGTTGGTACCAATACTTGGTTGGTGCAGTGTTTCTTTATATATATTTTCCCTGTTTAAGTTTTTTTATGATTACCTGTATTATGAACATATAGAACAGGGATATCATATTAAAGCCCTAATCAAAGGGTTTAATCTGCACAAACTCTGACTTTGTTATGTAGCCTCTTTATTGTGTTATAGATCTGTCAGTAATTATAATTGTTTAATACGTGTATTATTGATCTTCTGCATACAATTTTTATATTCCTGCCTGTTATCATGCCTACATTATTTCTGTGACCCCCATGAAGTAGGGGCTGCAGGCTATATGTGATATATCAGTTGGTACCAATATATCTGGTTCGTGTAGTGTCATTATATATACTTTACTCTGAGGGCTTCATGATCTGGTTGGCACTAACACTATTTGGTTGGTGCAGTGTCTCTATATACACTTTACCTTGTGATATAAACATTTTCTCACAAGGATTATCTTGCACTATGTAAGGCTTTTTTTTCTTCATGCTAATAAGTGTTATATGTCTATACGAATAAGTATGCATATGCAATACTATTTTGAACCTCATTTTTAATTAATAAATTGGACTGTCCATTGTGTCAGTCCTACATTTTTACAATTCTGCGAAGACCATGTGCAAGGGACTGTCTACCCCCATTATTTGAATTATTACCTACAGCCATACGCTACTGGATCTGCCCAATCTCGTCTGATCTTAGAAGCAATACAGCACCAGGCCTGGTTAGACCTCCTAGAAATACCAGGTGCAGTAAGTAAACTCATTGGAAGATGAATGGAACAGCACATGACGCAGTACTTGTATAACCTACTTACTATCTACATCAGTGCACCTACATTCTATTGCTACCAAACTTTTATTTGTGTCCCTATTGATATTCAGAATTTTGATATGATTTGATTTATTTTCGCCAATCACTGGGATGTTTGATGCAAACACCTGAGTGTTTAATAAATCAGAAATATAAAATTAAAACTGGCTATTTCAAATTAGTTTAAATTTATGCTTGATGTCATTTACTTCTGATTATATGATTTGTGTGATACGGATACCTCTGATTTTATGTAAACATAATAAAAGTTATATTTTAATTAATTCTATTTGTAATTTTCATCTAAGTGTGCCCCAGCAAATAGCCTACCTTTTTCTCTGTATTTTGTTACTTGTACCTATCGGCTTTGGGAGCACCACCAACACCATAAATCATAATGTTTGAGAGATGTATGACGGTTGGTATATTCAATTCTGACAATTAATTAATACATTTAGTCACATATGGCTCTGTGCGGAATCCTTCATTTCTTATTTGAAGCCTTTTAAAACCCTCATGCAGGTGAAATGACAAATTAGCCTTCTCTAAGGCTAAAGGTCCTAATACCCGAACTAGGTCTAATGGATGGAGCCCACATTTACTCTCCATCCTTAAACCCAGGAACCCTTAACCAGCTTTTACCAGAGGGCAAAATCTGTTAGCAGAACAATTACATATGTGGCACGTTTTGCAGCAAAGATATAAGAGGACACATATGTACATCGTCACTGCCCACAGTACAATGGGCCTGATTCAGAGGCGCTCGTAAGCGGCCGCTCGTTCGCTCCGAGCGATGTTTGCCCAACTGCGCATGCGTACGGATCGTTATACACATGCGCGAACCAGTCAGTGCGGTCGAAATTCATGTGCTCGCAAAATAGTGAATGCCAGATAATTTGAGTGACAGAAAGAGGCATATGTGGGTGGTAACAGGTGAAGGTGCTTGAAAACGGGGGGTGGAGATCCGATCGCAGGCATGCTTAAAGGTCAAAACTGGCGTTTTATGGGTGTGCATAATTAAAACAGCAGCGTCATTGACCACGTCACTGGGTTATTTTATAGCCAGAACTGCTCGCAAAATTGTGGTAGCAAAAACCAACCACAAGAATAGCGAGCAGCTCAAACCCTGGTCGATGTACTCGATTAATCTAATAAATAGGGAACATGACGTAGGATGCGAGCGGCCAGGGGGCGTAGTTTCCCAAAATACGACCCCAAGTTTTGTTCGCTCATTCAGACCTAGAGGCGTGAACAGACCGCAAACAGCGAACGGTTCATTTGAATAGCCACCCCTATTTTCTGGACGAGCGATCGCTAATTGCGTCTGGCTCTGAATCAGGCCCAATGTTCCTACCATTTTTGAAGGGTTTGCTTAAGATATCCTTCCACTTCTTAATTTCTTTCATTGCTTCCTTATCTTTAAAAACAAGGTTGTCATTTTGAGGAATACTCTTTCATTCTTACGAACATATTCTGACAAAGTTCCTTGATACCATATCCAGAAAAGAATTTAATTCTGGGCACATGTTCTCTTGTAGATAGAAGATTGATTTATTGTATTACATAGAGGTCTGTTTGGTGATAGGAATGCATTGGGTCATTAATAGCCAGATGAAAACTCTGTGTTTAATTCTAATTCTTTCAAAGCTAATAGACCTTCTGTTTCTTGCTCTTTTGTTTTGTCATATGTCCAGACTTCCACATAGGAAGCTTCAAAGGTTGTGTTGGCGATATCCTTGCTGCTGGCAAGGAATTTTGTAAGGAGTAATTTCTGTCTAAATAAGCAGAGTTCCCATAAGAGAAGATCACACTATGTCATGGGTGAAAAGGATAGTCACTTGCTTAAGACTCTGATTTGAGCCTGAGTGATTGTCAGAAACAGTAGATTGATGATTTTGAGGCTTTTCTCTAAGGATATATGTCTTTGCTAGTCTTTGTGTGGTAGCCATACATCAACAGGGAGTCCCATCTTTCAAATTCTTGATTTCTTTTTGAAGTTCCTCCTAGTATATGTCTTGTTGATTTGTATTTCCCCCTTGATCCCCTCTTGACAAGTAAAAATGACAAAGTGTTTAATAATCTAGTCTCGATGCCAAGGTAGCTGGGCCAAATTAGATGGAATATGAAAATCCTCAGGACAAGATGACTGTTTTAGATAATGTATAATTTTCTTGTTGCCTCCTGTTGTTACTTCTAGTTGAAAGTCTATCCCATTTGAAGATGTTTCCTGTGGTGACATTTCTCTTGCCCTGATAAATTTGTATTTGACCCTCTCAATGATCATCTGTTCATATGCTTCTAAATACTTATTTCTTTTTATCTAAACATTTTTGGAAATGGGCATCTTGCTTTTCGACTAGAGTTTCAATCTGTTTTTCACGCTCATCCACATTAATAATTAGAACTGACATTAAGTCCTGAGAATATTTAATCAGTATTGCTTCCCAGTCTCTCCTGAGGTTTTCAGTTGCTAAATTGAATGAAGGAAAGACATTTGGTATAAGAACTCATGGTGATTGTTTATGTTTTGTGTAACTTTTTAGAATAGCAAAGTTTCATCTGACCCCCTCTCTGAATTTTTTTTGATAAAAACCTTCTTCCCAGTTTATATTGAGTTAATGATCCTCCAATGTGTCAGGGAATAATGTTGTCCATGTTTTCTGTGTTCTATGTTTTGTGTGTTAGTTCATTTCTTAGATTATACAGTATGTTGCCATTTATAGTGATTAAAGCATAGAGAATGTTATTGAGGATTTACATATGCATGTAATGCTACCGTATGTCAGTGTCAAAACACATCAGAGATACTCAGTTATATGGTGTGATCTGTCCAGGAATTTGAAATGTAAGGTATAGAGACTCAGAATTTACAAGTATGTAATAGTAACATATTGTTTATTGATAGGTGACCAACTACATCAAAATAATCCTGTCTGAATTGAAAGTATATTTTATCAGTTGATGGTGCTCCCATACTGTACATATAAAAATTGAAAGAAGACTCTTATTATATGACAGGTTAGTCAACAAAATACAGTATTACTTTTATTTAACATAAGTTAAAATATCAGATTGAGAGCCTGTATGGAACAAACAAATACACAACACATATAAACAGATAATTGTAAAATGTAATTAAATTATTGCGGGCATATAAGTGACACAACTGTACAGTACCTAGTCTAGATCTAAATATCTATAAAAGTCCAGAAGGAATATTGTCACCTGAACTGTGCCATAAAAAGTTTACTACGAATAGCCACTCACAGTCCCCATATGAGCTGCCACCAGAACAGATTTTCTTTTGTTTTTTGTATTGTTTATTATTTTTTCTTTTTCTAATTTATTTTTTTGTATTATCAACACCTTAAGCTCTGATTGCTCTCATAAGTCACTTAATGATGGCCATAATACCTAATATGTGAACAATAAAATCCTAGTGATCCATGAATTTTGGAATCAAAATACAGTGCTGCAGATAATGGCTACATAAAGGCCATATAATAATTATAATTACACACTAACATGATACTGAACAGTATTTAAGAACTTAATTACAGTAATTATATCTATATGTAATTATACACAATTCATCAGAATATAGCCCACTAATCAAGATCAAATGCACACTTGATAATTATTTACATTTCAGACTGTTGGAGAACATTATTGAAATATCTAGGAAACCCTAATGTTCTCACAAATTGCAAAAAGTATGTGTGTACTGTTTATTTGTTTTTCTATAATTGGATAATAAACTGTAGCCCTAGAGAAAGAAGGAAGATCCTGCACAGAACATATCTACTCAAGAAAAAAAAATTTTTTTACTTAAATTTGAAATGTATTTATCCAACAACTGCAAAGGATATTTGGATTTTTTGCATAGGGGATAAAAGAGAGAAAAACTCTTATTGGGGGCGCACTTGCAAATGATTATTGTCAACATTTATGCATTCAGTTTAATATGTAGAGTCATTAAAAATCTTATTTTGTTTTCAGTATATTAAAATAAGAATGGGAGTTATTCCAAATGGTGAGTGAACAAAGGTGTTATTCACAAAAATACACAAAATAGACAGGAATAAAGACAAATAAACAAATAAATAAATCAACAGGAGTGGTAAGGTGTGCTTAAAAACAAGAGCTAGAACATATCCATATTAAATAATATCTGCGAGAGAATGGCCAACTGCAGGGCTTCGATCTGCGCTACAAACTGGGATGTCTGATAAGCCGGTAGCATGACATTTTCTTGATAAAGATCACCAGGTATCATCGGGTATCTGCTTTGAAATGTAAGATCATTGACTGGGAACCCCCTCTGTAATGAGGAGGAGATTGAGTCAGACAATTGCATCAAAGAGAAAGCCGCTGGATTAGCCGTCTCAATACTGCTTCTCCTAAAGGACTTAACAAGCATAATCACCTATCTATGTTTTTGAATTAGATAATCGGGACATTAACTATAGTTAGCCTTTTTTAATGCCTTGGATGACATTTATACAGTATACTACAATTTATTATGGATTGATGACATCTGTCTCACAATAAATTGAGATACATACAGTATACTTAACCTAGCGTCAGTATGGTAGAAAATTTTTACTCTGGCAGTCAGGTGGGTCAAAATTACCCTGTAATATTTAACCCCACATTTCTAATTTTTTTGCAAAGATTTGTAAATCCATTAGCATATTTTAGTTAAAAGACTCATAAAAAAGTTATTTATGTGAAATAAAAGACATTAGATGTCATCTTAGGAGCTTTATTTTACTATTATGAAAAACTATTAAATTAATTAACAAAAATAAACATCATTTGTCTCACTGTTATTAAACTAGATAAAAGTTAACTTTTTGATATACATTTTACATTTTGGTGTAAGTGAATACGAGATAAATGCAGTGTCTTATACTAATCACGTTCTTGCAGCATATCACCACACTTGTTGCAGTATGGAACAATATGTTCGGGGCAAATAAACTTATTACAGTTTGTGCATGTGTGGGTGGTCTTGCGATCTTTATTAGCAGGACAAACTTGACATCTTTTCTGTACACCTTGAACTTTTGCTGGTGGCTCTTCAGAAGCCTCCTGTCACTCTGCTGGCTGCGTATACTAACGTGATCTTCATTTACCTCACTTTCTGTCGAATGGTCACTTTGTTCTGAATCAGATTCCTCTAAAAAATATAAAATACATTGCCGTTCACATTCCTCGCAATCCATTTTGAAGATAAACCTATAAATAACAAAAAACATAAACAATAAACACTACACTAATTTGGCATAAAATTGTAACATCGAATCTAAGGTTGGGCCATATTGACCTTTTTGACGTTTGCAAACGTCTATCTCCCTGTGCAGTCGCATGTCAACTAAGCTGTGGTGAAAAACAAGAAGTGAGGGGTCTTAACTCCAGCTACTGAGAAGTTTGGCAACATCGCATTACATTACAAAAAAATACACACAAGTGAAAACTGCCAGGGTCATAAAGACCCAACCTGACTGACGCAGGGTTAACCTCAAGACTGGTGAGTGCCCCTGATATCTCCCCATGATGGTTGATTATACGCTTATATGTGGATTGATTCCTCTGAGGTGCAGCAATGCAATGGATGGAGGCATGAGTGCAGGACACTGACTGTGTACACATTAAATAACGTATATACTTAACAGTTGGGTTCAGTTATGGCAAAAAATCTATAATAATCTTAGCATAAGTCCAAAAATGTGGACTACTGTACTAACAGGCAGTAAATGCAGGATTTATACATGTGACAAAAAGACAAGATAAATACACTGATGGTACATGCATTGGTGAATTCCCTTGTGAATTAATATGGCAGAACAAAGCAGATCACATTTCTATTTATAAAATTATCTATATTTAATTTGTCATAATATAAAATCTATATTGCTTGCAACAATATTATAAAATGTAATATATCACAACAGATGTATATATAAAATTTATAACAAACTCTTATCCTCCAAATTGCTTGAAGTTGATTTCAGATCCACATATATACTGATATATCTGACAGTATAAGCATATCAGTCCCAAGTTTGAATGGTTGCTGATGTCAGGGTATTAGGATGTAAATAAAAATGTGTATTACACAGCTCTCAGGTGTGTTATGGGTAATTTGACTACCATAAATAGTGACAGCTGTTACTTTGTCTTATATGACCAAGTCCATTCACTGTCACTAAGATGTGAAGAAATACCTTTGATATAATACTGAGTGCACGGTCTCACATACACTCTGGGTTTAAGCTGCTGTGAGAACATGCAGACTGTGTACTTGCAGTCTGACAATTGTGACACTTACAGTAAGTGGAGCCTGAGACTGTGATATAGCCACTGATTGGAATTTCTTAGGAGCCGATCAATGATGTCATATTGAAAAGATATTCAAGAAACCGTAAATCCAATGTGCTGGGTAACAATCAGTACATCTGTGTTCACAGGAGCTGAAATATGTTAGAGGTGGATTCATAGGTGCAATGAATGTTACCCAGCACATTACACTAATATGCTTATACTGTCAGGTGCACATACAGCAAAGCAAATAGGAGGATATCAGTCTGTTATTCTATTCAATAATCTTATCTATTACAAGGAGCTGATATTTTCATTTTTCAAACTTTATAACTTGTTCACTATGACAGTGCATGTAACTGGACAATATTTATTTTCAGCTTTTTTTTTTATGCCCATTTTTATATAATTTTTATTTTGTGTTTTATCAGTTTAATGTGTCATAAAACTTTTTAGAAACAATTTTATATATACATCTTTTGTGATATATTCTATGATATAATATTGTTGCAATATAGATTTGATATTATGACAAACTAAATCTAGATAATTTTACCAAGAGAAGTGTGCTCTCCATTGATCTGCATATTAATTCACAAGTGAATTCATTTACACAGGTCCCATCAGTGTGTTTTCTATGTGGATTATTGGGGACTCTTAAGTACACAGGAGCTCATCCAGACCCAGACGCTAAGCTGCGATCTCTCGCTGCTGTCAGGGGCCGGGTATGCAAATTCTGTGATCGCTCTGTCTGGCTTAAGGACGCCCTCTATGTTTTACAGAGTGATGGCAGAGTGAGCGCATGCCAGCCTAAAGATGCTGTACAATATCCCTCCACATACCCCAATTTTGCCATCAGACTGCTCCATATCCCATATATGCCCATTAGAACTCTACCCCATTTAAATTTGAGACTGGAGCTTATGCAGAATGGGGAGAGAGCACACTTTCCTACTCCCGCCCTCTCTGTGGTGTGCTAACAGCGACTGATAGTGGCCTCCCCATGTTATACAGAGGAGGTGGTCACATGATGCACCTGCAGTTCCTCTCTCCAGTCACCAGTGCAACAGCCAGTGCTGCAGCCAGAAGGCAGGCATGCTCAGCAAGTGGAACTGCTGGTTCCGAGTCTCGGAATATTGCAATGAATATTATTATAAAAATCTTTGTTACACTATAGGGCATATTCAATTGGGCGCAAGGTTTAGCAAGGAAAAAATCTTGCGCCCCTCGCACCCAATTTTGGATTACCATTGGTATGTGTTCTCCCGATACCCGTGGTATCCAATTTTAAAAAGTGGGCATGAAGTTTTCAGCTTTGAAAACCCTGAGCCGCGTAAAAAAAAAAAAAAAAGAATTCTGCACTTACCTGCCTGGGGGTCTTTGGTGGCCTCCCCTCTATCTTCTCACTGGATTGGGGGCTGCTGGGAGTCCCGGGGCTGCTGAGATGCTCCAGGGGCTGGTGGGAGGGGCAAGGGCTGCTGGGAGTTGTAGTTCTCCCAGCAGACATTCTGGGGGGGGCGGCACACAGACACTGGGGAGGGGGTACACAAACTGGGGACCACACACACATACTCATGCACACACAAACTCACTCATACACACAAACAGTAATAAACACTCACACACACTGACATACTCTTCCTGCTGCAGAAGATCCGGCTTCTGAATCTGGATGAAGAAGACAGCGCTGCAGAAGGTAAGTAATTAAGGACTAATTAAGCTAATTGGAAGCTTCCAATTGCATAATTAGTCCTCAGGGGGGTACCGCCTGGGTGCTAGAGCAAGTCTTGCTGATTTTTACTAGAATTTAACAATTTTAGGAAAAATCACACTTGCTCTGGAGGTGTGAGAATAAAAACTTTCAGCCGCGTAAATAATGAGAAAATCTGCACCTATTTGACTAGCAAAAAACCTGCACCTGCAGGAAAAACCTCGCAGGTGCAGTTTTTTTCTATTCGCACACCCAATTGAGTATGTCCTTATGAATGGATGACTGCCATGGTCAGTCCAAAATTAATTTTGCCTGCATAGATTCCAGCTCCCCTGCCACATTAAAAATCTATAAATAATTAATAAAAAATATATTCTATAGCCAATCACAGGATAAATGCCATCACCATAGACCTGTGAATAAATGACTATCACTATTAAAGTAAATAAACAAATGTCAATAGCGGTTTATAGTCTAGTTAAGATGGGTGTCATAATATGGAGATGAAGGGATGAGGAAAGCATGGAACAATGCATAAAATTGAGCAGAGTACTATAAAAGTATTGAACCTGAAAAGATCTCTCTTTATAAAAAACTGCCCTTGCGTCTTTAGGCCACGCACCTTTACATCATGTAGCCATAGTATACAGTACAGATGGCCCGAAATGAGTACAATATAATGTCTATAGGGAATTAGTCTTTTCACAAAGTGATCATTTCAAGCACTTGGAGGAGTGACTGTTTACACTGCCTGAACATGATTGGTCAGCCTCTTATTGATCACCGTCTACTGCTACAGTATTGTATTCTGTACTGTAGTTTCCATCTGTGGAGAATTTGCCACCCAGCGGTTAAACTGTGTACTGAATTGCGTATAGTCTTTCACGGCACACAGTATGCCACACCATAACGCATATTGACATGCCACGGCAGGAAAGCCAGAATGATGTGCTATGAGCAAAGATGTAGCAGGTCACATCTCTGGCCTCAGCCAGTTTTATTAAGCAGATTAAATAAAACATCAAAATAATACCTTGCAGTCTGGCACTAACTAAGCATAAGTCATTCCTGACTAACACTACAAAACATAAGAAGTTTAAACAAGTCAAGTTCATTTGTATCAAGTAGCAGTTTTTCTTTCATAGAGACTCTGCAGTCCCTTTCCCCAGGCAGTGAGAGACATAATCACCAAGCTTACAGCCTTTTAACACCCTCATGCAGGTGAAATTACTAATTAGACTTCTCTAAGGCTAAAGGTCCTAAGACCCAAACTAGGGCCCTGATTCAGAGCCGGACGCTCTGACAGAGCGCTCGCTCTGAATCAGGGCCGTCCATCTGAATTTTAGAGCGGCCTCCTGGCCACTCGCATAGCTGTGGGTGACCACCCACAGCGATAGCTAGTGGCCAAAAAGATGGTCGCGATGGTCAAGACCATCGGGCTTGCGATGAGACCCTTGTGGTAGGGTCTCGTTCATTGCAAGCCCTGGAGTGCTTTTGGCTCTATCAGAACCAAAAGCACTCCCACTGACATCACTTGTGATGTCAGTGGGGCCGACCCCAGACGGTAGGTGTTCCCATGGGAACGCCTCCATCTGGCCAGCCATGCCCCCGACATGCCCACCAAAGGAGGCGTGCTGCCACTCACCATCAACAGCACGCCCCCTTTGTAGTGAGACCCGGATAGCGATGGCTTGCCCATCGCTATCCGGGTCTTGCGCATGACGGAGCCGGGTCCGTCGTGCGCATGTGCACTGGTCCAACATCGACCAGCTTGCGAGTGCTCAGCGCTCGTGAGCGGGTCTGAATCAGGCCCTAGGTCTAATGGATGGAGCCCACCTTTACTCTTGATCCATAAACCCAGGAACCCTTAACCAGCTTTTACCAGAGGAAAAAAAATATCTCAGCAGAACAATTACATATGTTTTGCATCAAAGATACAAGAGGACACATCTGTACATCGTCACTGTCCACAGTACAATATTCCTACCATTTTTGAAGGGTTTGATTAAGATATCCTTCCACTTCTTAATTTCTTTCATTGCTTCCTTATCTTTAAAAACAAGGTTGTCATTTCAAGGAATACTCTTTCATTCTTACAAATATATTCTGACAAAGTTCCTTGATACCATATCCAGAAAGGATATTAATTCTAGGCACATGTTCTCTTGTAGGTAGAAGGTTGATTTATTGTATTACATAGAGGTCTGTTTGGTGATAAGAATGCATTGGGTCATTAATAGCCAGATGAAAAATCTGTGTTTAATTCTAATTCTTTCAAAGCTAATAGACCTTCTGTTTTTTGCTCTTTTGTTATGTCATATGTTCAGACTTCCTCATAGGAAGCATCAAAGGTTGTGTTGGTGATATTCTTGCTGCTGGCAAGGAATTTTGTAAGGATTCATTTGTCTAAATAAGCAGAGTTCCCATAAGAGAAGATCACAATATGCCATGGGTTAAAAGGATAGTCCCTTGCTCAAGACTCTGATTTGAGCCTCAGTGATTGTCAGAAACAGTAGATTGATGATTGTGAGGTTTTTCTCTAAGGATATATGTCTTTGCTGGTCTTTGCTTTGTGTGGTAGTAATACATCAACAGGGAGTCCCATCTTTCAAATTCTTGATTTCTTTTTGAAGTTCCTCCTAGTATATGTCTTGTTGATTTGTATTTCCCCCTTGATCCCCTCTTGACAAGTAAAAAAGACAAATTGTTTAATAATCTAGTCTTGATGCCTAGGTAGCTGGGCCAAAGAAGATGTAATCTGAAAATCCTCAGGACAAGATGACTCAGTTTTAGATAATGTATAATTTTCTTGTTGTCTCCTATTGTTACTTCTAGTTGAAAGTCTATCCCATTTGAAGATGTTTCCTGTGGTGAAATTTCACTTGTCCTGATAAGTTTGTAATTGACCCTCTCAATGATCATCTGTTCATATGTTTCTAAATACTTATTTCTTTTTATCTAAACATTTTTGTAAATGGGCATCTTGCTTTTCGACTAGAGTTTCAATCTATTTTTCACGCTCATCCACGTTCATAATTAGAACTGACATTAAATCCTGAGAATATTTAATCAGTGTTGCTTCCCAGTCTCTCCTGAGGTTTTCAGTTGCTAAACTGAAGGAAGGAAAGACATTTGGTATAAGAACTCATGGTGATTGTGTATGTTTAGTGTCATTTTTTAGAGTAGCAAAGTTTCATCTGACCCCCACTCCGAAGTATTTTGTATAAAAACCTTCTTCCCAGTTTATATTGAGTTCATGATCCACCAATGTATCAGGGAATAATGTTGTCCATGTTTTCAGTGTTCTATGTTTTGTTTGTTAGTTAATTTCTTAGATTATATGTTGTCATTTATAGTGATTAAAGCATAGAGAATGTTATTGAGGATTTATATATGCATGTAATGCTACCGTATGTCAGTGTCAAAACACATCAGAGATACTCAGTTACAGTATATAGTGTGATCTGTCCAGGAATCTAAGGTATAGAGACTCAGAATTTACAAGTATGTAATAGTAACATATTGTTTATTGATAGGTGACCAACTACATAGAAATAATCCTGTCTGAATTGTAATTGAATTTCAGTTGATGGTACTCCCAAGAGTCAGTATTTTGGACATACTGTACATGTAAAAATTGAAAGAAGACTCTTATTATATGACAGGTTAGTCAATAAAATACAGTATTATTTTTATTTAACATAAGTTAAAATATCAGATTGAGAGCCTGTATGGAACAATAAAATACACAACACATATAAACATAGATAATTGTAAAATTAAATTATTGCAGGCATATAAGTGACACAACTGTACAGTACCTAGTCTAGATCTAAATATCTATAAAAGTCCAGAAGGAATATTGTCAACTGAACTGTGCCATAAAAAGTTTACTGCGAACAGCCACTCACAGTCCCCATAGGATGACATATTTTCTTTCGCTTTTTGTATTGTTTCTTATATTTTCTTTTCTAATTTATTTTTTTTGTATTATCAACACCTTAAGCTCTGATTGCTCTCATAAGTCACTTAATGATGACCATAATACCTAATATGTGAACAATAAAATCCTACTGATCCATGAATTTTGGAATCAAAATACAGTGCTGCAGATAATGGCTACATAAAGGCCATATAATAATTATAATTACACACTAACATGATAATGTACAGTATTTAAGAACTTAATGACAGTAATTATATCTATATGTAATTATACACAATTCATCAGCATATAGCCCACTAGACAAGATCAAATGCACACTTGATAATTATTTACACTTCAGACTGTTGGAGAACATTACTGAAATATCTAGGAAACCCTAATGTTCTCACAAACTGCAAAAAATATGTGTGTATTGTTTATTTGTTTTTCTATAATTGAATAATAAACTGTAGCCCTAGAAAAAGAAGGAAGATCCTGCACAGAACATATCTACTCAAGAAAAAAATATATTTTACTTAAATCTGAAAAGTATTTATCCAACAATTGCAAAGGATATTTGGATTTTTTGCATAGGGGAAAAAAGAGAGAAAAACTCTTATTGGGGGAGCACTTGCAAATGATTATTGTCAAAATGTATGCATTCAGTTTAATATGTATAGTCCTTACAAATCTTATTTAGTTTCAGTATATTAAAATAAGAGTGGGAGTTATTCCCAATGGTGAGTGAACAAAGGTGTTCCTCACAAAAATACACAAAATAGACAGGAATAAAGACAAATAAACAAATAAATAAACCAACAGGAGTGGTAAGGAGTGCTTAAAAACAAGAGCTAGAACATATCCATATTAAATAATATCTGCGAGAGAATGGCCAACTGCAGGGCTTCGATCTGCGCTACAAACTGGGATGTCTGTTAAGCCGGTAGCATGACATTTTCTTGATAAAGATCACCAGGTATCTGCTTTGAAATGTAAGATCATTGACTGGGAATCCCCTCTGTAACGAGGAAGAGATTGAGTCAGACAATTGCATCAAAGAGAAAACCGCTGGATTAGCTGTCTCAATACTGTTTCCCCTAAAGGACTTAACAAGCATAATCACCTATGTTTTTGAATTAGATAATTGGGACATTAACTATAGTTAGCCTTTTTTAATGCCTTGGATGACATTTATATTGTACACTACAATTTATTATGGATTGATGACATCTGTCTCACAATAAATTGAGATACATACAGTATACTTAACCCAGCGTCAGTATGGTAGAAAATTTTTACTCCGGCAGTCAGGTGGGTCAAAATTACTCTGAAATATTTAACCCCACATTTCTAATTTTTTTGCAAAGATTTGTAAATCCATTGGCATATTTTAGTTAAAAGACTCATAAAAAAGTTATTTATGTGAAATAAAAGACATTAGATGTCATCTTAGGAGCTTTATTTTACTATTATGAAAAACTATTAAATTAATTAACAAAAATAAACATAATTAGTCTCACTGTTATTAAACTAGATAAAAGTTAACTTTTTGATATACATTTTACATTTTGGTGTAAGTGAATACGAGATAAATGCAGTGTCTTATACTAATCACGTTCTTGCAGCATATCACCTCACTTGTTGCAGTATGGAACAATATGTTCGGGGCAAATAAACTTATTACAGTTTGTGCATGTGTGGGTGGTCTTGTGATCTTTATTAGCAGGACAAACTTGACATCTTTTCTGTACACCTTGAACTTTTGCTGGTGGCTCCTCAGAAGCCTCCTGTCACTCTGCTGGCTGCGTATACTAACGTGATCTTCATTTACCTCACTTTCCGTCGAATGGTCACTTTGTTCTGAATCAGATTCCTCTAAAAAATATAAAATACATTGCCGTTCACATTCCTCGCAATCCATTTTGAAGAAAAACCTATAAATAACAAAAAACATAAACAATAAACACTACACTAATTTGGCATAAAATTGTAACATCGAATCTAAGGTTGGGTCATATTGACCTTTTAGACGTTTGCAAACGTCTATCTCCCTGTGCAGTCGCATGTCAACTAAGCTGTGGTGAAAAACAAGAAGTGAGGGGTCTTAACTCCAACTACTGAGAAGTTTGGCAACATCGCATTACATTACAAAAAAATACACACAAGTGAAAACTGCCAGGGTCATAAAGACCCAACCTGACTGACGCAGGGTTAACCTCAAGACTGGTGAGTGCCCCTGATATCTCCCCATGATGGTTGATTATACGCTTATATGTGGATTGATTCCTCTGAGGTGCAGCAATGCAATGGATGGAGGCATGAGTGCAGGACACTGACTGTGTACACATTAAATAACGTATATACTTAACAGTTGGGTTCAGTTATGGCAAAAAATCTATAATAATCTTAGCATAAGTCCAAAAATGTGGACTACTGTACTAACAGGCAGTAAATGCAGGATTTATACATGTGACAAAAAGACAAGATAAATACACTGATGGTACATGCATTGGTGAATTCCCTTGTGAATTAATATGGCAGAACAAAGCAGATCACATTTCTATTTATAAAATTATCTATATTTAATTTGTCATAATATAAAATCTATATTGCTTGCAACAATATTATAAAATGTAATATATCACAACAGATGTATATATAAAATTTATAACAAACTCTTATCCTCCAAATTGCTTGAAGTTGATTTCAGATCCACATATATACTGATATATCTGACAGTATAAGCATATCAGTCCCAAGTTTGAATGGTTGCTGATGTCAGGGTATTAGGATGTAAATAAAAATGTGTATTACACAGCTCTCAGGTGTGTTATGGGTAATTTGACTACCATAAATAGTGACAGCTGTTACTTTGTCTTATATGACCAAGTCCATTCACTGTCACTAAGATGTGAAGAAATACCTTTGATATAATACTGAGTGCACGGTCTCACATACACTCTGGGTTTAAGCTGCTGTGAGAACATGCAGACTGTGTACTTGCAGTCTGACAATTGTGACACTTACAGTAAGTGGAGCCTGAGACTGTGATATAGCCACTGATTGGAATTTCTTAGGAGCCGATCAATGATGTCATATTGAAAAGATATTCAAGAAACCGTAAATCCAATGTGCTGGGTAACAATCAGTACATCTGCGTTCACAGGAGCTGAAATATGTTAGAGGTGGATTCATAGGTGCAATGAATGTTACCCAGCACATTACACTAATATGCTTATACTGTCAGGTGCACATACAGCAAAGCAAATAGGAGGATATCAGTCTGTTATTCTATTCAATAATCTTATCTATTACAAGGAGCTGATATTTTCATTTTTCAAACTTTATAACTTGTTCACTATGACAGTGCATGTAACTGGACAATATTTATTTTCAGCTTTTTTTTTTATGCCCATTTTTATATAATTTTTATTTTGTGTTTTATCAGTTTAATGTGTCATAAAACTTTTTAGAAACAATTTTATATATACAACTTTTGTGATATATTATATGATATAATATTGTTGCAATATAGATTTGATATTATGACAAACTAAATCTAGATAATTTTACCAAGAGAAGTGTGCTCTCCATTGATCTGCATATTAATTCACAAGTGAATTCATTTACACAGGTCCCATCAGTGTGTTTTCTATGTGGATTATTGGGGACTCTTAAGTACACAGGAGCTCATCCAGACCCAGACGCTAACCTGCGATCTCTCGCTGCTGTCAGGGGCTGGGTATGCAAATTCTGTGATCGCTCTGTCTGGCTTAAGGACGCCCTCTATGTTTTACAGAGTGACGGCAGAGTGAGCGCATGCCAGCCTAAAGATGCTGTACAATATCCCTCCACATACCCCAATTTTGCCATCAGACTGCTCCATATCCCATTTATATTCCATCAGACAACTCCAATTGCTTTTTAGATACCATCAAACCAAAACGTATACCCCTTGTAACCCATATATGCCCATTAGAACTCTACCCCATTTAAATTTGAGACTGGAGCTTATGCAGAATGGGGAGAGAGCACACTTTCCTACTCCCGCCCTCTCTGTGGTGTGCTAACAGCGACTGATTGTGGCCTCCCCATGTTGTACAGAGGAGGTGGTCACATGATGCACCTGCAGTTCCTCACTCCAGTCACCAGTGCAACAGCCAGTGCTGCAGCCAGAAGGCAGGCATGCTCAGCAAGTGGAACTGCTGGTTCCGAGTCTCAGAATATTGCAATGAATATTATTATAAAAATCTTTGTTACACTATATGGCATATTCAACTGGGCACAAGGTTTAGCAAGGAAAAAATCTTGCGCCCCTCGCACCCAATTTTGGATTACCGTTAGTATGTGTTCTCCCGATACCCGTGGTATCCAATTTTAAAAAGTGGGCATGAAGTTTTCAGCTTTGAAAACCCTGAGCTGCGTAACAAATAAAATAAAGAATTCTGCACTTACCTGCCCGGGGGTCTTTGGTGGCCTCCCCTCTATCTTCTCACTGGATTGGGGGCTGCTGGGAGTCCCGGGGGCTGCTGAGATGCTCCAGGGGCTGGTGGGAGGGACAAGGGCTGCTGGAAGTTGGTTGTAGTTCTCCCAGCAGACATTCTGGGGGGGTGGCACACAGACACTGGGGAGGGGGTACACAAACTGGGGGCCACACACACATACTCATGCACACACAAACTCACTCATACACACAAAGAGTAATAAACTCTCACACACACTGACATACTCTTCCTGCTGCAGAAGATCCGGCTTCTGAATCTGGATGAAGAAGACAGCACTGCAGAAGGTAAGTAATTAAGGACTAATTAAGCTAATTGGAAGCTTCCAATTGCATAATTAGTCCTCAGGGGGGTACCGCCTGGGTGCTAGAGCAAGTCTTGCTGATTTTTACTAGAATTTAACAATTTTAGGAAAAATCACACTTGCTCTGGAGGTGTGAGAATGAAAACCTTCAGCCGCGTAAATAATGAAAAAATCTGCACCTATTTGAATAGCAAAAAACCTGCACCTGCAGAAAAAAACTTGCAGGTGCAGTTTTTTTTCTATTCGCACACCCAATTGAGTATGTCCTTATGAATGGATGATTGCCATGGTCAGTCCAAAATTAATTTTGCCTGCATAGATTCCAGCTCCCTTGCCACATTAAAAATCTATAAATAATTAATAAAAAATATATTCTATTGCCAATCACAGGATAAATGCCATCACCATAGACCTGTGAATAAATGACTATCACTATTAAAGTAAATAAACAAATAAAAATGGGCAACTTGCAAACTAGTTTCTGCTATAACATGTAAACTGAAAAAAAAGACTCTCTAAAGCTGTTGTTCACCACTTTGTTAAATATGAAACAGAAAACTTCTATTTTCTTTTGCTCTGTTGCGGGTAAATAACATCCTCTTTCTCCTTTCTGTATCTGTTACAAAGAAAAATAATTATAAAAAGAGACCTATCAACACTCTTACTGAATCAAAACAATAAAAACTGGGATTTTTCTGAGTTTCCTCCAGCAGCCAAACACAAACTGGCAGCATTGGAAAAATATCCCTTTCCTCTTTGTTTCCTTTTTCAAATTGGAGTAAAATTCACTACAATTTACAAACTTTAAGTCCAAACTGTCCAAATTGCTTCATAAAGATTTTTTTAGGAAATATTCCTAGTCAAGACTCCAAAATCTATTGTGAACCATTTCTTTTGTGGTTCTGGATAATGTAAAAAGTGAAACACTCAAATTAATTGTAAGACACTGGGTTATAAAACAATCTTCTCTTGAATCTTCTGACAACCTCTTTGGGGTAAATTTACTAAGATTCGAGTTTGGTCGAGTTTTTTAGTTTTTAAACTCACTTTGCTTCAACAAAACTCTGTGAGTTTTTCCTTACCAAACTCGCAAACTTACTAAGAAGTGAGTTTAGCTGAAAGTGAGTTTTTCGATGGTGAAGCAGATCGAGTTTTTTCCCCAAAATTGCGAGTTTAGAGGAAAGTTTAAGGAGAGTTTAGATGAGAGTTTAAGGAAAGTTTAAGGAAAGTTTATGTATCCCCCCTTCAGTGTGCGGTGTGGTACATAGGTGCATTTGGAGTGATACACCTCCTATTGCCTCAGGCTAGCTCTCCAGGGTGTGGGCAATACCTGAGAAGGGGGTCCCTGCCCATGCAGGCTTTATAACAGTCACACATATAGATACAGGTATAGATAGACACATGCAGCAACAGTTCTATTGAATAACTTGGGCCCCAGACCTTCTCTTATAAAAATAAACCAATTTATTTCTCTCCTCCTGCACATGACTTTACAGGACAAGAATATGGTTACAGCAGCTTCTCCTCTCCCTCCAGCTCATATACTTGGCATGTCAGATGGTATATGACAATCTTATGGATATGGTTACATTACATCACCCTCTTCTTCACCAGCACAGTCTTTAAGCATAGTCACAATGAATGCTTTGCATTTTACCCACACAGGTCCACCTGGCCCTTTGCTGGCTGGTGCCTGTAGTTCTCCACTTCATATGTGCAGGTCCACCTAGCCCTTCGCTGGCTAGTGCCTGTAGTTCTCCACTTCATACGTGCAGGTCCACCTAGCCCTTTGCTGGCTGGTGCCTGTAGTTCTCCACTTCATATGTGCAGGTCCACCTAGCCCTTTGCTGGCTGGTGCCTGTAGTTCTCCACTTCATATGTGCAGGTCCACCTAGCCCTTCGCTGGCTGGTGCCTGTAGTTCTCCACTTCATACGTGCAGGTCCACCTAGCCCTTCGCTGGCTGGTGCCTGTAGTTCTCCACTTCATACGTGCAGGTCCACCTAGCCCTTTGCTGGCTGGTGCCTGTAGTTCTCCACTTCATACTTCAGGTCCACCTAGCCCTTTGCTGGCTGGTGCCTGTAGTTCTCCACTTCATATGTGCAGGTCCACCAAGCCCTTTGCTGGCTGGTGCCTGTAGTTCTCCACTTCATATGTGCAGGTCCACCTAGCCCTTCGCTGGCTGGTGCCTGTAGTTCTCCACTTCATACGTGCAGGTCCACCTAGCCCTTCGCTGGCTGGTGCCTGTAGTTCTCCACTTCATACGTGCAGGTCCACCTAGCCCTTTGCTGGCTGGTGCCTGTAGTTCACTTCATACATGCAGGTCCACCTGGCCCTATGCTGGCTGGTGCCTGTAGTTCCACAGCTTCACACACATCTCACATAACTTCTTTTGCACTCTGCCTCTCCTTTGTCTCTTCTAAGACAATATACAGAGTGTCTCATACACAGTCTGCCTCTCTCTGCTCCCCTTCTCTTTCACATGGGACAGCAATATACAGACTTTTCTATTGCAGCTATCAGATGCTCAGCTGCTGCCCATCCCTATCCTACAGGAATGGCTCCTATAGCCACACTGCTACCACAGTGACCCCCCCTTTAATGGCTGCTGGGGGGCTTTTATGCATAAGGGACTCCTCTGGTACCTTAACAGTAAAAGCTCCTGGGAAATTCCTCTTCCCCATCTCTTCAACACATATACTTGCGTCTCTTACCCCTCTCATGGGTGCTGAACACTTCACTGGGCTGCTCACACTGCAACCTTCCAGCTCTTTCTCTGTGGTCTCTCACAGACTTTATCTCAGTGGTCTCACTCTAGACCTATTTCTCCTTTGGCGTTAGATGGGCATCGTGGCAGTCACCACGGCCCCGCCAATCTCCCCCTGCCAGGGGAGCACAAGGGCTACATTTCTGCTTCCAGCTCTGAAGCTTCCCAAAGATGTCTGCTCTCTCCCAAATTCTTCTTCCCAACTCCCTTTGTTCTCTCCCTCTCCTCCCTCTGCTCTGCCAGCTACACACCCAGTCTTCCCACCCCTGCATGTCTATCTCTCCAGCCCCTCCTTTACCTGAAAACTGATCTGGGTCTCAGGCATGTAATATCTACAACAGGAAGCAAGCTCTAACACTGAGAGGGGTGTATTTACAAATACCATCCCTTAGAGGGTGTTACATTTAGATGAGAGTTTAGATGAGATTACTTACTCAAGATTGCAGTGTTTTCTCTCCGCAAAACTCACACTTAGCAAGCAGCCTGCACATATCAGTGAAACATGTGAATGCTGGTTGTGTATCGAACCTGTAAAAAATATGTTATATGTTAGGAAAAAAATTACGTGAGGTCCCCCCCCACCAAAAGACTAACCAGCCCCAGACTTGTCAGCCTGTCCTGGTTCCTAAAATTTTGGGGAACAAAATGAGAAGGGTTCCACCGTAATTTAGGAACCAGCACCAGGCTGCAGGGCCAGTCCTGGTTTTAAATATAGGGTGTAAACAAATTGCGTAGGGCACCCCCTATATTTAAAACCAGCACTAGACCAAACTGACCGGGGTGTAATGCCACAGCCCAGAGACCATTTCATGGCCAAAGCATTACAACCCCAAGCCGGTCAGACCAAGCAGGGGATCTCAGGGGAGATTGGGGCCCCCCAAGAAGGGGCCTTCCCTCTCCCAAAACCCCAGGCTTGTTCTGAAGCCCGGGGCTCTTCCCCGCACCCCTGGAACATTGGGTATGGGATAATAAATGGTTAAATAGTAGTAAACTATTGTATTTTACAGTGGCACTACAGGTGCCACGATGCCTGCCTTTTGGCACTTGTGGAACTACAAGTGCCAGCAGATGGGTGGCTCCTGTACCACCACTGTAAAATAAATAGTTAAATAATGACAGGACACACACACCGTGACAAGTAAAAGTTTATTACATACACCTACCACTCACACATACTTACCTGCTGCCAGGTGATCTGTCCAATTGTCCGAGTAGAATCCCATTTGGAGTACCTGCAATAAAGTTCCTATACCCACCTCCTCCATCGCGCTGGTCTCCGTAGCATCCAGGGAAGTCTTTGGAAAAAAAAAACATTAATACCTGAACCATTTACTAAGGTTAGCGCTGCATGTGTGTGACCACCTACAGCGCTGACCTGCTCCTGACAGACAGTGAGTCCGGAGCCACCAGCCAATCAGCGGCCGCTAACTGTAGAATGGCCGGTGAACTCACACAAACTCATACAAACTCAACCCTTAGTAAATAAATGTATTTGCACACCATTACCATGGGTTTTGAGTAAAAATTTGTTCACAGCTTTTCTGTATAACTTGTTTTTTTTATTAATAGAATGACAAAATGGCATTATATGTAGCAGCATGTGTGTATTTAATGTACAAAGAAGCAAAGTTAAAGAATCACTTAACATTTAACATTTTCAATATGTACCAGGAAGGAAACTTAATACTGTATATTATACAGTATTAAGCTGAAATTCCATAGATGCTCAGTTAAAAGAAAAAAATGTCTCTGTACTCCAACACAGAACTGAAGTTCCTCCGATTTCCTTGTAACAGTATTCCAAATGGTCAATAAGAAAACAAATAAAATGCAGCCAGGCTCGGACTGGGCCGCCGGGGATTTGGGCCACGGTGATTTGTAGCCATGCCCTCTATTGCGTGAGGGCGTGACCTACAGCGGAATATGTTTTTTAGCATGTGCAGTGCAGCTGCTTGCCGGGCAGTCATCAAAGCTGTGACTGACCTGACCAGCAGCTACATGCAGGGGACTGGAGCACAGTGCAGTCAGGCTTAGCACTGCACTACAGAGTAATACATCCCAGTAGTCTCTGCAGAGGGGTCAAAGGAGCATGTGCAGAGCTCTGATTGGATAAGCCCATCACATGCTACTCTGACCTAGCAGCAGCACAGCCTTATGGGTGTGTCTCATTGTAAGGCTGTGAGGTAGTGTATACAGTATATTCCCTTCTGTTTCTGTAACTGGAAGTGACGTGCAGTGAGGGCGGAAGTGCGGTTTCCTGTCCATACAGTCCAACAAAAGAAGACAGTTGTCCCCTCGCGGGCTCGCTTCGCTTGCTATGCTTCGCTTGCCATGCTTCGGGTACGGTGGCAAGCTAAGCCCACCACAAGATTAGATTCCCACTCTATGCCCACGGGGTGTGATGCTGGATAGTAACTATTGATGTCATGGTACAGAAATGGAAGGGGAACTATCCACTACCGAGGCTGTGACTGCTGCTCTTCCGGCTGCTGGTGAGTACATTGTGTGAGCACTACAGGTGGCATAATGTGTTGGCACTACAGTGTAGCATAATGTGTGGGTGCTACAGGTGGCATTATGTGGGCAGTACAAGTGGCATTATGTGGGCACTACAGGTGGGATAATGTGTGGGCGCTACAGGTGGCATAATGTGTGGGCACAGTGATATAATATGCGGGTACTACAGTGTGGCACAACTTGTGGGCACTACAGTGGCATAATGTAGGCCGGCACTACAGTGTGGTATAAAGTTAATGCAATACACTGTGGAATAATATGGAAACCACTACAGTGTGGCATAATGTTAGTACATGTGTAGTGGTTTCATTTACCCACAACTGACCAGCATTGTAAGAGTTACTGGGTGGCTCACCACTACCTCCCTGGCCCCTCCATACTCACCACTATCTATCTGCACTACCTCCCTGATCCCTCCATACTTAACACTACCTATCTGCACTTCCTCCCTGACCCCCTCCTTAACAAACACTATCTCTCTGCACTACCTCCTTGACCCCTCCATACTCACCACTACCTCCCTGACCCCTCCTTACCAAACACTATCTCTCTGCACTACTGCCTGGCTCCTCCTTACTCACCACTTCCTATCTGCACTACCTCCCTGACCCCTCCATACTCACCACTTCCTATCTGCACTTCCTCCCTGACCCCTCCATACTCACCACTACCTATCTGCACTACCTCCCTGACCCCTCCTTACCAAACACTATCTCTCTGCACTACATCCCTGACCCCCATACTCACCACTACCTATCTGCACTACCCCCCTGATCCTTCCTTACCAAACACTATCGCTCTGCACTACATCCCTGACCCCCCCATACTCACCACTACCTATCTGCACTACCCACCTGATCCCTCCTTATCAAACACTATCTCTCTGCACTACCTCCCTGACCCCTCCATACTCACCACTACCTATCTGCACTATCTCCCTGACCCCTCCTTACCAAACACTATCTCTCTGCACTACCTCCCTGACCCCTCCATACTCACCACTTCCTATCTGCACTACCTCCCTGACCCCTCCTTACCAAACACTATCTCTCTGCACTACCTCCCTGACCCCTCCATACTCACCACTTCCTATCTGCACTAACTCCCTGACCCCTCCATACTCACCACTTCCTATCTGCACTACCTCCCAGACCCCTCCATTCTCACCACTTCCTATCTGCACTACCTCCTTGACCCCCTCCTTAACAAACACTATCTCTCTACACTACTGCCTGTCCCCTCCTTACTCAACTCTACCTATCTGCACTACCACCCTGACCCCTCCATACTCACCACTACCTATATACACTACCTCCCTGAACCCCTCCTTAGCAAACACTATCTCTCTGCACTACTGCCTGGCCCCTCCATACTCACCACTACCTATCTGCACTTCCTCCCTGACCTCTCCTTATCAAACACTAGCTCTCTGCACTACCTCCCTGACCCCCCCATACTCACCACTACCTATCTGCTCTACCTCCCTGACCCCTCCACACTCACCACTTCCTATCTGCACTACTCCCAGACCCTTCCATACTCACTGCAACCTATCTACACTGCCCTTCTGACCCATCCTTACCAAACACTACCTATCTGCACTACCCCCCTGATCCCTCCTTATCAAACACTATCTCTCTGCACTACTCCCAGACCCCTCCATACTCACTGCTACCTATCTACACTACCCTTCTGACCCATCCTTACCAAACACTATCTCACTGCACTACCTACTTGAATCCTCAATAACAATAGAAGACTATAAAATATTCCCATTGTATCTGGCCCCTCTTTGTGGGCCTCTATAATTGCATTCCCCTGTGGGCCCTTCATGCTCCAGTCCACCACTGAATGCAGCCACTATATCATCTCTGACATTATTGTTTGTGATCTGTGTTATAAATCAAACAATTCACAACAATCCTACATTTTTGCAAAGAAAGTCTGCCTGGTGGACAGTCTGTTCTTATATATAAGTACTTCATACTTCCAACAATGACAACCTGAATTACAGAATAGATTTCTAGATGTCGTTATGTTGGGTGAATAAAACTAATAAAAGTTATAAAATTTAATTAGATAACATAATAAAGACTTTCTGTAAATATTTATATCAAATGTGTTTATCTATATATTTTAAGCAACAAAAATTAAGGGGTATATTTACAAAGCAGAGGTAAACTCTCCTTGATTTCCTTCATAAAATGGATTACAGTATCACTGTTTCATCTGTTTCATCCAATCGCCACATTGAAATAATTGATTTCTCATGCACTACCACAATTACCTTTAGTACATAGTAAGGGGGATAAATTCACAGTCCAGTTCTCTGTCCCCTTCCCAAGCAGAATGTTAATCAAGTGTACACATTAAAATTCTTCATAAGGCACCTCTGTGCCAAAAGGTTTTTGTGAAGATACACAAGTGAGCATTCAGCTCCTGATATGCTCTACAGGTTGAGTCTCCCATATCCCATATCCAAATATTCAGAAATACAGAATATTTTTTGCATGACTGAGATAGTGAAACCTTTGCTTTTTGATGGTTCTATGTAAACAAACTTTGTTTAAGGCACAAAATTATTAAAAATTTGGTATAAAATTATCTTCAGAATCTGTGTATAAGGTGTATTTGAAACATAAATTAATTTCATGTATGTACACAAACTTTGCTTGAGCCACAAAATTATTGAAAATATTGTATATAATTACCTGCAGACTGTGTGTATAAGGTGTATGTAAAACATAAATGCATTCTTTGTTTAGATTTGGGTCCCATTCCCAAGATATTTCATTATCATGTGCAAATATTCCAAAATACGGAATATTCCGATATCCAAAATACCCCTGGTCCCAAGTATTTTGGATATGGGAGACTCAACCTGTACCACAAAAAAATGTAACCCCTACCCTGTGTATAGTCCCAGCAAAGCATTCTTGTCAGATTCACATCTTCCATGATGGAAATACCTTTGGCAGTGGTGGAACTCCAGCCAGGGCGCCAGGAGGCAAGATCACAGACCAGGCGGGCATCTTAGTAGAGAAGAACATCCCTATCAGCAGGACACCACACTGTTCCCAGCATAGTATTAAGTCCAGCGAATAGAAGTATGTCTGCTAATTACTCTGCACTATTCCACAAATCAGTCATCACTTACACTGCCCCTGACACAGCATTACAGTGCCAGAGAAGTAAAAGAACAGAAAGTTGATGACAAGACAGTGTGAACTGGATATAAGAGTAGTGGAGATGAGAGAGATGAGACCTCAAAACTGCAGATCTAATGATGAGTGATTGTGACATGTACAGGGACATAGTGTGGGTGGATCAGGTAGAGCTCATGCTCCCAGTTCCAGAGCAAGCTGGGTGCACCATATGGGTTACATATTTTTGCCCTCACCAATAGTTAATAGACCCCTGGAGATGGGAACTGGCCCTAGTAGTTTCTGATTAGATAACTCCATGTTGACATCACAATGTCATGTGACTTCTGGGAGGAGGGCTGCTGGCTACTAGTGTTCCAGCCCGATTCTGTGTAGCTGACAGCATACCAGGTAAATCAGGTAAGATAAAAGTAATATACGTGGAAAAAGAATGTTGGTTTGCATGTTATAATGCAGGAGGGAGGGCATATTTGTGTGCAGTGGAGAGCATATGTTGTTGTGCTGGTGGGGGCATGTTGGTGTGCTGAAGGGGGGAGATTAGTGAGCAGGAGGGGACAAGTTGAAGTGCAGAAGGGGAATGTTGGTGTGCAGGGGGGAAGATGTTACCACAGTAGGACTATCCTTTTGTTAATTGCAGTAGAAACTCATTTTGTACTGCTGCATATATGGTAGCTAAGGTTCCTAAATATACTGTACCCATACTTATGAAAACAAAAACTGTGTAAAACATCTGTGATTGCACAGTAAAAAGATATTCCTAAAGAACAAAAGGATTTAGTAATTAGCTATAGGGTAAGTGATCTCCACCAAAACATCAAAAGCCCCCAAAAACCAAGCTAAAAATATACAGTATATATGACTTCAAGACAGCATTGTAGAAAAGCACAAAACTATATCAAAACATCAAATACAGTACAATTCAGGCATTCATTAGTGGAGTTATCATGCAGCAGTACTGCATTATGATATGAATAACAATACAGCAATATAACTGATTTTCCAAAGAGAAAAAAAGCAGTGTGGTACCCCAGAATCTGGGAGTACCGCATGTTGTGTACACTTATATATGTGTTGCTGGACATTTGAATGTATTCATTGGTGACAGTGGACAGTGTAGCCAGCTTCAGGAGCTTGCATGCGGCTGGAGAGACTGGACCTCCAATGCAATAGAGAAACAGTGCCCTGTGACCAGAGGGGCTTGTGCTGACAGTTGGGCGGCAGTTGGTGTGTGCAGTTGGTAGGTGAGCTGTGAAGGGGAAGCTGCGCTGCGGAGGGCCGCTGATGGAGCTGCTGGAGAGTGCCGGGAGCTCAGTGAACTGAGTGCTGGAAGCCATTAGAGCCTTCTGACCTGCCTCCCTTAGTGAGGAACAGCAGCCGGAGGTGTTCCTGGGTGGAGCCACAGTTTGCTGACAATGACTGGAGGCACAGAAAGGAGTCATGGTTATCGCGGGGAATAAGAGCCACACACTCTTCTACAACTACCCACTAACAGTGGCCCGCAGCTAGCTGGCAGCTACAGCCCTATGTATAGTGCCCAGAAATAACCTCCCCAGACACCAGTGCAGAAAAGGAGTTATAACTAATGTATCTACAGCCTGAAACTTTATTAGCCGCATAAGCCGCACAGAGCCTTAGACTTGGTCCTTGGGACTTGAGGGCAGGAGAGTCCCTGTAAGGAGCTGCAGGAATTGCGTATAATAAATCCCATCCGAGCAGCTCTGTGTGCAGTAGGAGAGGCAGAGCCATTTAACAAGCTGTCACAGTAGTCTGTTTGTAGCAACAAGGTTGCAGCACTATTGACATTAACATTGTTGCAGAGTCTGTCAGTCAGGATTAAAAAGAGAGACAATTGCACTTAGGAGCAACACAGCTTTATATTAACCCACAGTGGACCTATTTCTGCTTAAGCAGGATACAGTCAGACCTTCCAGCTAATAACCCGGGCAACGCAGTGTACACCAGCAGGACTGTAAGGGTATAATTATTCCTGAATTATTAGTTTTCTGGCCAGAAAAGCTTGGGAATCGTTAACATATTGATAGAGAATTGAAAGACTGTTGTTTATTGCCATTGTTATTTGGCTATAGTGTTTAAGGTAAACTGTATTCACCTTGTATTGCATAATAATCTTTGAATTAGCAGAAGCAGCATTATACTGATCGATAGTAAGGAGGCTGTGTTCCGGAATAATAAAACTTGAACCGTTGTTTATATTTCTTTGTGCATTGTAAATGTAAATAATATTATAATTGTAATTGAACTTGTAATCCTCACTAAAAAAGTGCAGTTTCCATAATTTAATTACTTTCACTGCAATAAAATACATAATTTGTTTCCTATAAACTGTTGTATACTTACCTCTTTACCTCTCTGTAAATACAAATCCAAAGAACCTAGTAACCTAACTCTTTTAATAGGTGTAACTAGTCTTAGGGTGTTACAATTTGGCATCACTAGGAACAGGATACAGAGCCCAAAGTAAGGGAGTTTAAGTGAGGCATTTGTATAGTTAGTATCAATGTCACAAAAGCAACGAGTGATGGAAGATTCTTCTGGACCTTGTGCCAGTGCTGCTCAACCAAGAGCACCAATGATGTCACAAATAAATTGCATAATGATGCCATATTACATTTTGTGCTCCCTGGTTACCGACATATACTGGAGATGTTCGTGAAGTGGATAGGAGTGAGTTTACAGAGTTCAAGAATAAAATTCAGTTGATGTTCCGATTGTACTCCTTAACTGAACAACAACAGGTGGAAATAGTGATAGGGCAACTTAAAGGACCAGCTCTCAGAGAAGTAGTATCATGGCCCCCGGCAGAAGGTGGACCAGATATTTCAACTTCTTTCCACTACATTTGAGACGCGAACTGCATCCGAATTGAAAACACGGTTTTATGGCCGGAAACAGTTTCCTGGGGAGACTCTGTGAGATTTCTCCTTAAGTCTGCAAAAGGCTCTATGGGATATTCAGGTGTTGGAGGAGGAAGATATTCGAAACATGGAGGAAACCCTGGTAGCTCAGTTCATCGAGGGTTCTGGTAGAGGAGTGAGAACACAACTAAGGCTACTAAGGATGCAGGTACCTAACAATTCATTCTTAGATTTTAAGGAAGCCACATTAAAAGTAGTTGGGTATCAGCCCATTCTAGAAAATTATTTTCCTGAAATGCCTGGATTTCAAGAACAACTTAGTGTTATGGAGCAAAATTATATATCAAAGAAAGACATGTCCTACCACCAAAAGATTCTGTCCAGCAAAACATTCAAACCCCGGTCAATGACTCACTGCAGATACTTCAAAGCCAACTAAAGGAGTTGACTGTGGGAGTGACGGAAGTCTGTAAGGAAGTATGAAATCTATCCAAGAATAGAGTTCCTGATTCAACTAAGCCTTGTGGACACACTCAGAGAAGAAGAACCTTGACTGGTGGGATTCCACACAAAGAAATGGAAGAAGGCCAACAGATCGATTTGACTCCAGAGACCGACCCATTTGCCGGTGATGCCAGAAGGGAGGACACATAGAGATACATTGTATGCATAGTTTAAACTCCAAAGCCCAGAGAATGGAGACCGAGCCTCGGGGGAGTACTGCAAGAGTGAATTCTACCACTAAAGATTGGTGGCTCTGTTATGGCAAACAATGTCATATAATTGGGGATGAATTGAAAAACACATTAGACATTGATCGTCTGGTCCATTCCGGGAAAGTTTCTGGTGAAGTTGTCTGGTTCCTTGTGCGACATGGGTATGGCTTCATCAATTGTGAAGACACCAAGCGAGATATCTTTGTGCATTACACGGCCATCCAGAAGAACAATCCCTAGAAAATATCAACGAAGCCTTGGAGAAGGGGAGACTGTAGAGTTTAATGTGGTTGAAGGAGCAAAAGGTCTGCAGGCAGCTAATGTAACTGGTCCTGGTGGTGTTCCAGTTCAAGGCAGCATATATGCTGCCAATCGTAAGAGTTATTGGTGCTATTCATGACACAGAGGTTCTCCACGTAATTACAAGTCAAACTAATGGTATCATGACTATGGAGAGGAGACCAATGAAGTAGGAAGGGTGAAACAAAGTACAAATCAACGACAACCTTATCAGACACCATACTATTTACAGAAACCCTATGGATGCAGACAACCATGCCTTGATGACCATGTGAAAGGTGAGCCATCGGAAGGAACAGATAAACCAGTTGGGGACAGACAAAGAAAAACAGTGCTGCGGGGTCGGCAGAGCATAGTCAAGCCACAACTTTCACCAGAGCCAGTACCTGACAGTGAATCTAGAGTGGAGAACAGCAAATCTAGAACAAATTGCTTCAATCAGGCAAATTCAAGTGCCACTGATTGAGAAAGAGACACTGAAAGGGTGATGGCAAGAGCATCAGAAACTCCTACCCCCCAATGCTCAGATTCAGTTAAATTGAAGTCAGAATCTGATATCCCTACTGACATTCCTAATACATCTAAGAAAGGAGTGACATATCTGTTTCCCAAGTGGCATCGGCCAGACTGTGAATCCATAACAATAGGCTATAGAGAGGTAGTCTCAATTTTACAACAGGCATGTAAGCGGCCAGGAAAGAGATGCAAGGGGAACTCTACCCATTAAACACAGAAAGGAGAGTATACAGATGTAGTTATTGTGACTAAAGGTTGCGTGTATGAAAGTATCCAACTGAGGTTACATAAAAGAAATAAATGTAGTCATTCATTGTTCTGAAGGCAGTTGTTATATTGTAACAGCTGTAATGTTATAGTGATGTTTGCCAAACTTGTTAAAATCGTGAGATGCATGAGGACTCGCATCATTCTAGCGGGGAAGTATGTGGTACCCCAGAATCTGGGAGTACCTCATGTTGTGTACCCTTATATATGTGTTGCTGGACATTTTAATGTATTCATTGGTGACAGTGGACAATGTAGCCAGATTCAGGAGCTGGCGTGCGGCTGGAGAGATTGGACCTCATATGCAATAGAGAAACAGTGCCCTGTGACCAGAGGGGCTTGTGCTGACAGTTGGGTGGCAGTTGGTGTGTGCAGTTGGTAGGTGAGCTGTGAAGGGGAAGCTGCGCTGCAGAGGGCTGCTGATGGAGCTGCTGGAGAGTGCTGGGAGCTCAGTGAACTGAGTGCTGGAAGCCATTAGAGCCTTCTGACCTGCCTCCCTTAGTGAGGAACAGCAGCCGGAGGTGTTCCTGGGTGGAGCCACAGTTTGCTGACAATGACTGGAGGCACAGAAAGGAGTCATGGTTATCGCGGGGAATAAGAGGCACACACTCTTCTACAACTACCCACTAACAGTGGCCCGCAGCTAGCTGGCAGCTACAGCCCTATGTATAGTGGCCAGCAATAACCTCCCCAGACACTAGTGCAAAAAAGGAGTTATAATTAATGTATCTACAGCCTGAAACTTTATTAGCTGCATAAGCCGCACAAAGCCTTAGACTTGGTCCTTGGGACTTGTGGGCAGGAGAGTCCCCATAAGGAGCTGCAGGAATTGCGTATAATAAATCCCATCCGAGCAGCTCTGTGTGCAGTAGGAGAGGCAGAGCCATCTAACAAGCTGTCTCAGTAGTCTGTTTGTAGCAACAAGGTTGCAGCACTATTGACATTAACATTGTTGCAGAGTCTGTCAGTCAGGATTAAAAAGAGAGACAATTGCACTTAGGAGCAACACAGCTTTATATTAACCCACAGTGGACCTATTTCTGCTTAAGCAGGATACAGTCAGACCTTCCAGCTAATAACCCGGGCAACGCAGTGTACACCAGCAGGACTTTAAGGGTATAAGTATTCCTGAATTATTATTATTGGCCAGAAAAGCTTGGGAATCGTTAACATATTGATAGAGAATTGAAAGACTGTTGTTTATTGCCATTGTTATTTGGTTATAGTGTTTAAGGTAAACTGTATTCACCTTGTATTGCATGCAATAATCTTTGAATTAGCAGGAGCAGCATTATACTGATTGATAGTAAGGAGGCTGTGTTCCGGAATAATAAAACTTGAACCGTTGTTTATATTTCTTTGTGCATTGTAAATGTAAATAATATTATAATTGTAATTGAACTTGTAATCCTCACTACAAAAGTGCAGTTTCCATAATTTAATTACTTTCACTGCAATAAAATACATAATTTGTTTCCTATAAACTGTTGTTTACTTACCTCTTTACCTCTCTGTAAATACAAATCCAAAGAACCTAGGAACCTAACTCTTATAATAGGTGTAACTAGTCTTAGGGTGTTACAAATGTAATACCCCGACAGGTAGTGTAGGGTGGTTTAGTGATATTCAGGTATCTTACCAGAAGGAATAGATGGTCACACTTAGCGTCAGAGGTAACGTCTCACTACAAGAAACAATGCCGGCTGTTGTCAAGTAAATTTCTATTTATTAACAATAGCAATCTCTCTATTTAAAATGATGGCAAAAATATACCATTAGTGTATTAAATATTCCTGAGTGTACACTGCGTTGCCCTGGTTATTAGCTTGAAGTTCTGACTGTATCCTGCTTACGCAGAAATAGCTCCGCTGTGGGTTAATATAAATCTGCGTTGCTCCTAAGTGCAATTGTCTCTCTTTTTAATCCTGGCTGACAGACTCTGCAACAATGTTAATGTCAATAGTGCTGCAACCTTGTTGCTACAAACGGACTACTGTGACAGCTTGTTAGATGGCTCTGCCTCTCCTACTGCACACAGAGCTGCTCGGATGGGATTTTGTAACATCCCCCTAACACTAGGTATACGTAAGAATGGGGTTTCTAGGTTCTATCTTGGGTACAGAGAGGTAAGTAGACTGACTTTGGACAAGTATATTAGGTATTTTATTACAATAAAGAGATCATATCATGTCAATTGGCACTTTTACAATGAAAATTACAGGTTTAATTTCTATTACAATTCACAAGAATAACACAACAAATTATATTTTATTGTTCAGGAACACAGCCTCCTTGCAATCGATAAGGACTCCTCTCCTCCTGCTGATTCCAAAAGATTTATGCATGCAATGCTTTTCCAACAACAGTTTATCCTAAATACTTATAAGCAAACAATAGTGACAATGCATAACAGTCTCTATTTAGTCCTTCGATATGCTAACTAATTTCCTAAGATTTTCTGGCCAGACTCCCTAATAGTTCATGAGCTCATATATACTTAAAGTCCTGTTGGTGTACACTACGTTGCCCGGGTTATTGGATGCTAGCACCGACTTTAAACGGTCCCTGTTGGTATTGCTTTTCTGAATCTCACAATATGCACTGGCTTGTCTCTTATTTCACTCCTTCCCCACTGAATGTCTTGCTGACAGTCTCAGCTGCATCGTTATGTTAGCAGAAATGTGTAGTAATTAGCAGCATTTCCACAAGGTGCACTTGTTGCTATTTTGTTACTATTTAGCAGATATAAACGAATCCTCTTATCTGTCGTTATTTTTGATACAAATGTATCTATAAATACAAAACTCCCTGAAGTCTGTCTCAATATTCAGATTCCATTGCTCTACATTAGCTATTTTATGTAGCTACTCAAAATTGTCTAATTACAGCAAGTCTTTTCCACTGTGTCCCCCTCTGCTGCTAGTATCTCCAAAGGTGACAGCCACTTATTAACATGTGCAGCGGTTGGCCATGTCGCAGTGACGGGTCTCCAGAAAGGCTTTTTAATGGGCGGCAAACTTGCTAGGGTACTGGGTTTAACTGACTGTCGATAACAGCGGGTGGGTAGCAGCCACTATAATGTGGTGTGCGTATGGTGCAGTCTCTTACCACCCAGCTTCGCTGATTCACCCCATCTCCTCTCTCCTTCTGCAGAGACAGTTACTGCAACCAGCTATCTAGGACTAGCCGCACCTCCGCTGCTGCATCAGGCCACCAGTCTCCGCCCCCAGCTGCACCTCCTTTCCCGACTGCCTTCCGCTTCTTGCTGACAGGTTCTCTCTGCCTCCACGATGTCTGTGGACCACAACACCGACTCTCAGCACACCCGGATCGACACGCCTGCCCTTCGGCTCTAACAGGTAAGCGGTGCCTTGGACCTCTCTTCAGCCACTGTTCACTCCAGGAACTACTGCCTCTCTCTCAGCGGCACCGCCACCAACATCCCTGAGGTACAGGCCCCTTAGCACAGGAGCTCGGATCCACTTAACTGCCTCAGGCAACGACTCCAACTGTCAGTCCTGCAGTCCCTTAGGTCTCCTTCCTCCGGGTACCCTGCACGGTCTGGCTTCTCTATATTCCCCAATGTCCAACCGGGGTATCTTTTCCCCTATTTACCATCCTTTGGTAGCGTCCTGCTCTCGCGCCCCTGAGTAACACTGGGTCCCTCTATCCAGACCATACCATAGGTTCTCCTTTTATGGGGACAGTTTATACAGCCATTTTATCAACAAATTACACTTTATAACAACATTTTTCACTAAATAACAGTGGATTTGTCTTCATACATATATAGGGGCACTCCTGACTATTTTTACTGGCACAACTTTATACAGAAATGGGATCCTCTAATTCCGGGGTACGACATTCCTCCTCACGCATTTTGCCATTTTAACAAGTTTAGCAAACATCACTTTATAACATTGTAGCTAAATGACAATATATCACTTTTATGCAGAACAACTATCATTTACATTTCTTTCTTTTAAGTAAAAAGACAGTATGATAGCTTGATGCACGCAACCTTTAGTTACAATAACTAATTCTCTTTCTAATGGGTAGAGGTTCCCTTGCATTTCTTCCCTGACTGGTTACATGCCTGTTGTAAAATTGAAGCTACCTCTCTATAGCCTATTGTTATGTATTTGTCGTCTGGACGGTACCACAATGGGAAAAGGCTTCTCACTGTTTCCTAAGCTGTACTAGGAGTATCGGTAGGGATATCTGATTCTGACTTCAATTTAACTGAATCTGGGCATTGGGGGGTAGGAGTTTCCAATTCTCTTGCCATGGCCGTGTGTATCACCCTTTCAGTGTCTCTTTCTTGTTCAGCGGCACTTGAATTCGCTGGATTGAAGCAACTTGCTCTAGATTTGATGTTCTCCACTCTGGATTCACTGTCAGGTACTGGCTCTGGTGAAAGTTGTGGCCTGGCCATGCTCTGCTGACCCCGAGCGCTGTTTCTCTTTGTCTGTCCACAACTTGTTCATCTGTTCATTCCGATGGCTGACCTTTCACATGGTCACTAAGGCATTTTTGTCTGTATCCATAGGGTTTCTGTAGATAGTATGGCATCTGATAAGGCTGTCATTGAGTTGTATTTTGTTTCACCCTTCCTACTTCATTGGGCTCTTCCCAATATTCATAATACCAATAGTTTGACTGATAATTACGTGGATAACCTCTCTGTCATGAATAGCACCAATAATGCTTACGATTTGCTGCATATCTGTTGTCTTGAACTGCTATACCACCAGGACCAGTTACATTAGCAACCTGCAGACCTTTCATTCCTTTGACCACATCAAACTCTACAGTCTCTCCTTCTCCCAGACTTCAATAATATTGTCTGGGGTTGTTCTTTTGAATGGCTGAGTAATGCACAAAGATATCTCGCTTGGTGTCCTCACGATTAATGAATCCGTACCCACGTCTAACATGAAACCAGATGACTTTTCCCAAAACCTTCCCATTCTGGACCAGAGGATCAACATCTATGATGGCGGCCAATTCATCCTCACCGAGATTACATGGTTTGTCATAGTGGAGCCGCCATTCTCCATTGGTAGGTCCTTGTCTTGTTCGCCCCGAGGTTTGGCCTCCAGCCTCGGGGCATTGGAGTTTAAATTTTCCGCCTGAGGACAATTCCTCTTGATATGACCTGACCTCTGGCAATGACGGCAAATAGGACGTCCCTGGGCATCAAACTGATCAGTAGCTTGCCGACCCGTTCTCCTAGGAGGGACCCACCAATTGTCTGAGCTTTGTTCCCTTTCACTTCTCCACCTCGAAGTTTGGGAATTAGGGGACTTATATTTCTTTAGAGTTCGAACTTCATTACGAATTTCAGCCATACCTGAAGTTAATTCCTTTAATTGTTTTTGTAAAATTTCAAAAGGATCCGAAGATGGAGTCTGAACACTTTGTTTCGCAGTATCATTTTTCTTCAAATTGTTTTCCCCTTCTATGTATTTTGTCCTTGCCAAGCTCTGACTCTCCTGATACCCTGGTATTTCTGGAAACTTTAATTCCGACCCAATCTGGGATCCCACCACCTTAATAGCTGTTTCCTTAAAATCAAAGAAAGAGTGCTCAGGCATCTGCATCCTTAACAGTTTTAATTGTGTTTTTATAGCTTCTCTACCAGAGCCCTCAATGAATTGAGCTATCAGCACCTCATCAGGATCAGCAATTTCGTCTTCTCCGATTGTACGGATATCTCGCAACGCCTCCTGCAGACTCTGAGCATAATCCCTCAACGTTTCTCCCGGAAATTGCTTACGTCCATAAAACAGCGTCTTTAGTTCTGATACGGTTCTAGTTTCGAATGTGGTGGCTAATCATTGGAAGATCTGATCTACATTTCGTCTTTTCTCTGCTGGCCAGGATGTCACCTCGTGAAGGGCTACCCCTTTTAGTTGCCCAATGAGAGTTTCTACTTGCTTACATTCATTTAAAGGGTACAATATAAACATTGATCTAATTTTATTCTTGAATTCTGTTAAGTTGCTCCCTTCACCTCCATACATATCCCCACTATAGGTAGGTAGACAGGGAACACCAAAATAATATGGAAGAGATATGGGATTAACTTGCGGTACACCACTTCCACTTGCTCCAGCTGAATCTCCCATTGCTCTCTGCTCTTGTGACATTGTAAAGATTTCCAGTTATCTGGACTTTAAGGAAGCATCAATCAAGGTTGTAGGATACACCCGAGATGATGAAATTTCCTTAGTAGAAATGCCAGGGTTCTAAGAAATAGGTAAGGAATCTTCAGCTTCTATGGGAGTTCCTAACACGACAAAAGGAAATGCAGTACAAAATGCTCAAAATAGCTCCACCCAGCTACATAATCTGACGAGTCAGATGGAAAAATTGGCATCAGGAGTGACAGAGATGTGCCAAGAGACAAAAAAAACTCTCCAGGAAAAATATAGACCCTGCCGAGAATCAATGGCGCACAGAAAGAAGGAGGGCAACCTCCAAATGGTGGACCCCTCCTCACACTAATGGACATCGTCCAACTGACCAATTCAATTCCCTAGGATGCCCGATCTGCCGTAAATGTAACCAGGTTGGGCATATCGAGCATAACTGCAATCAACAAAAACCTTTAAACGCCAATTCCCCGAGGATGGAGGACAATCCTCGGGGAATGTCAGCAGAATAGACCCTGCCCCGGAACAGTGGTGGCCTAAGTTTGTGGGGAAGTGTCCGGTGGTACCCATCACTTTAGGTGGAGTATAAATGCTGGCCATGCTTGAAACAGGATCCCAGGTGACCACTATGAAATTCGACACTTATCAGAAATTTTGGGACATTAAACAACTTCTCCTTCCACCACCGACATGGCTACAACTTATTGCCAGTAATGGGCTAGGAATATCCTGTCAGGGATATTGGGAGGTAGATGTCAAGGTTCGGAAGACAGTGTTACCTAAACAGGGGTGTATAGTCACCAATGTAAATGGCCCTAATGCTATACCCCTCTTATTGGGATGAACATTCTCCAAAATTGCCCAGAGGAGCTTATATCAGCCATAAAAATCGAGCTTTGCTGAAAGAGTCCAACGGAATGACGAGTGTTGCAACATACAATTAAGATCATCCAAGGTCACCAAAGATTTGCTGCACTGAATGGAGAAATTGGAAAAGCCCGAGTAGCTAACTCAAAACCCGTGATTCTGCAACCCAATTCGGAAATGGTGATTTGGACTAAGGCACGCTGTGGGCCACAAGGGACCGACTATGAGGCCTTCATTGAACCGAATGAGAGTACCGGTAAAGAGAATATTGTTGTTGCCAGAACACTAGCGGAGGTTGTTGGTGGCCAATTACCTATACGAATCCTGAATCCGCATAACCATCACATCCGGTTGTTCCGTCACTATCCAGTTGCTAAATTATCACTAGTCACCTTCCAGGATGTAATTCACCTAGGCTTTGCTGTAGAGCAGAACCATATAATGACAGGAAGCGCCCCCCCGGCTGAGGAAGAAGTGTGGTGGAAAGCTATACAAATTGGGGATGAAGAAACTTCGAAAGAGAAGAGGAATGGAGTCCTTCACCTGGTTCAGGAGATTCCCTTAGCCTTTAGTGCTAATTCATCCGATTTTGGGAAGGTTGATTGTGTATTGCACCGGATTCCTACTGGCACCAACGCACCCATTAAAGAAAGACACCGACCTCTAGCCCCGGCCTTGTATCAACCGGTCAGAAAGATGCTGCAGGATATGAAAGCGTCTGGAGTAATTAAGGAAAGCCACAGCCCATGGGCGGCACCCATGGTCTTGGTAAAAAAAAAAGATGGACAATTGCGATTTTGCTTTGATTACCACAAACTAAACAACATCACCCATAAAGACGCTTACCCACTTCCACAAATTGAAGAGTCCTTGGCCGCCCTTAAGACCGCTAAATATTTTTCCACCCTAGACCTGACCAGCGGTTACTGGCAAGTGCAAGTAGCCCAGGAAGATAAGGAGAAAACTGCCTTTACCACCCCCATGGGGTTATTCGAGTTCCTAAGGATGTCCTTTGGGCTCTGCAATGCCCCGGGAACATTCCAGCAACTAATGGAGCATTGCTTGGGCCACAGAAATTTCAAAATGGTCCTTCTGTATCTGGATGATGTAATTGTTTTCTCCCACACTTATGAAGATCACCTTAGTCATCTAAGAGAAGTCCTGGAGCAGCTCGTCAGATACGGCCTAAAAATAAAACCGTCCAAATGTCACCTACTCAAGCCAAAGGTGTCCTACCTGGGATACATCGTAAGTGCTGAAGGAATTTCTCCAGATCCCGACAAGATTAGGGGAGTGCGAGAATGGCCTGCCCCGCGTACCATCTGTGAAGTATGACAGTTCTTGGGTTTTGTGGGGTATTATAGGCATTAGGGGAGTGCGAGAATGGCCTGCCCCGCGTACCATCCATGAAGTATGACAGTTCTTGGGTTTTGTGAGGTATTATAGGCATTTCATTGAACACTTCACGAGCATTGCTGCCCCTATTCATGAACTATTGAGAGGAGTCCCAAACTCAGGTCGCACTTGGAACATCCCAGTGATGTGGACTTCCTCATGCCAAGAAGCGTTTGACCGTCTAAAGATCCTTCTTACTGCAGCACCATTACTGGCCTACCCCAACTATGGCAGTCCTTTACCACTCCCAAGGACTGGGAGTGGTACTCTCACAATGGCAGGGTGGGAAGGAAAGAGTAATAGCCTACGCCAGCAGAAGCTTGGAACGAACTGAGAGGAACGATGCTAATTATAGCGCTTTCAAGTTGGAATTGCTAGCATTGGTCTGGGCGGTCACCGAAAGATTTAAAAATTATCTATTGGCCACCCCTTTCGCCTATACGGACTGCAACCCTTTGGCTCACCTACAAACAACTCAACTAGGAGCCCTCAAGCAACACTGGGTCTCCCGGTTAGCCAATTTCCCGATCAACATCCAATATAGAAGTGGAAAATTAAACATCAATGCGGTTGCTTTATCTCGAATTCCTCACCAACCAGAGCAGTTGGAAACAGGAGATGTGGAAGAGTCGGTGTCACGTCTGAGACTGGAGTAGGAGATGTGGTGGGCCTAGGTTGTGGGAGGAAGCAGAGACGAGGGGCCTGGATATATGTTCTCCTCATCCACAGGTCTTGAGTGTTGGCGAGACCTGGGCAAATGTGCGGAATCAAACCCACAGGATGGTGTTCGCCAGTGACCCCTCCAATTGGGATTTGGGCTTAGCTGCACCCCGTGAGCAGGTCGTGGTCCTTTGACCAGGTACCCAAGCCCTGCGGGAATAGAGACACAACACCCGTGGCCCAGAAAGGTTATGCCTGGATAGGCACTAGCATAACCCTAACCGTACAGTAACTATACTTTGACACATAGATCAAATATCAATAAGAAATTCAAGTGGAGAGAGACTCACGGTTACTTGAGAAATCACCAGAGATAGAAGGCACACAGGTAGGGATGGTGTACACTGCTGCACGGATATTCACCAGAGACCGGAGGCACCCAGGTAGAGATGGTATACACTGCTGCACGGATATTCACCAGAGATGGCAGGCACACAGGTAGAGATGGTATACACTGCTGCATGGATATTCACCAGAGACGGAAGGCACACAGGTAGAGATGGTATACACTGCTGCCCGGATGTTCACTAGAGACGGGAGGCACACAGGTAGAGATGGTATACACTGCTGCATGGATATTCACCAGAGATGGGAGGCACACAGGTAGAAATGGTAACACTGCTGCTGTAAGGAAGGTTAGGAACCTGGACCGGAAACTCACTAAGGCACGCTAGGAGACAACCGTTGTTCAGGCAACTTCCTGTAACCTGTGGAACAGTTATATACCCAGGGGAACCCTTTGATAGATGCACAGCGTCAGCTGATCACTCACCTATCCTGGGAAGAAGATACTGTCACATGGGCCGACTGTCATGGCGGCGCCCATGTCTGGAATTGCGATGCCAGACACCAGCCCACCAGGAAGCCACTGCATGCGGGGAGAATGCTCAGCTTCTCCCCCGCCACCGCACCAATTGCCCGGCCACCAAGGATGACAGGGGAAGCTGGCAGTGCGGTAAGCGAGAGCCGATCCCCGGCTGAGCCCTGACAGTACCCCTCCCTTTCAGGGTGGGCACTGAACACCCATCAGGCTTATCTGGAAATCTCCTATGAAAACTCTGGATTAGTCGCGGAGCGTGCACATCAGAGGCTTTGATCCAGGCCCTTTCCTCGGGGCCATAGCCCTTCCAATCAATGAGATATTGAAGGGTGTTAAATCTGTGCCGAGAATCTAGGATCCTCTCCACCTCAAATTCAGTGCCTTGTAACGTCTTAACTTGAGGTAATTTAGGAGAACAACTCTGAAAACGATTGAGCACCAGAGGTCGTAAAAGTGAAACGTGAAAAGTGTTTGAAATCTTCATTTGAGGGGGAAGTTCCAATTTATAAGTTGGTGGACTGATTACCTTAAGGACACGATATGGCCCAATAAAATGTGGGGCGAGTTTCATGGACGGTACTCTTAACCGAATATTCTTGGAGGACAACCAAACCCTGTCTCCAACTCTCAACAGTGGAAAAGCCAAACGTCTCCTGTCCGCAAATTTCTTGTAATTTTTTGAAGATTGCTTTAATGATTTATGAATTTTACTCCACAAAACTGAAAAGGATTGGATATCTTGGTTTACAGCCAGAACATCCATAGATGGGAGCTTTTGGAAATCTGGAACTCGTGGGTGTCTACCAAAAACCGTAAAAAAAAGAGTGGATTTAGTTGAAGAATGGTACTTAAAATTATGAGAAAACTCCGCTCAGGGTAGGAGGTCCACCCAATCATCCTGGGAAGATGACACAAAGAGTCTAATGAAGGTCTCCAGCTCTTGATTGACCCTTTCCGTTTGACCATTTGACTGTGGGTGGTAGGCCGAGGAAAAGTTCAGTTTGATTCCACAAGTATTACATAGGGCTCTCCAGAATTTGGCTATAAATTGAACACCTCGATCAGAGACTATTTCCTTTGGGAGACCGTGTAATCTGAAGATGTCTCGAATAAAAATTTTTGCTAATTGAGGGGCTGAAGGTAGGCCAACCAGTGGGATAAAGTGTGCCATTTTAGAAAAGTGATCCACGACCACCCATACCGTGTTATGCCCCTTTCACTGAGGTAATTTAGAAATAAAATCCATTGAGATGTGGGTCCATGAAGCAGCTGGGATAGATAAGGGACATAGAGGACCAACCATCTTTCTACATGGAGTCTTATATTGGGCGCATTTAATACAGGACAGGACAAACTCCCTGACATCCTTCTTCATGGTAGGCCACCAGTAAGATCGAAGTAAGAACTGGTAGGTATTGGTGATTCCAGTGTGACCTGCGAACAAGGATGCATGAGCCCAAACCAGTAGTTTTTTGCGTAAATTAGGAGGTACAAAAATTTTTCCAGGTGGTAAGAGACACTACTTGAGTAGGAGAAACCACAATTGGGTCCAAAATGGAACGAACTTGAGAACACTCCTCCTCCAACTTAGTCATAAAGGAGCGAGATAATGCATCAGCTTTTTTGTTCAACACACCTGGACGAAACTGAAGTTTTAAATTAAACCTAGAAAAGAAAAGTGACCATCGTGCCTGCCTGGCATTCAAACGGTGTGCAGTTTGCAGATAGATCAGATTCTTATGGTCTGTAATAATCGTGACAGGAAATTTAGCCCCTTCAAGAAGATACCGCCATTCCTCCAAGGCTAAACGCATAGCTAAAAGTTCTTGGTCGCCTATAATATAATTCCTTTCTGCAGGAGAAAATTTACGGGAGAAAAATCCACAGGGATGAGTCTTCCCATCTTCAGCAGTCTGAGATAATACCGCCCCTACTCCAACAGAGGATGCGTCCACCTCCACAATGAATGGTTTGCCTATTTGAGGCTGGCAGAGGATTGGAGCTCTAGAAAAGAAATTTTTTAGGTTTTGAAAGGCTTGTACTGATGGAACAGACCATTTAGAAGGATTGGCTCCTTTCCTTGTGAGGGAGGTAATGGGTGCTACCAGCGTAGAAAAGTGTGGAATAAATCTCCTATAATAGTTTGCGAATCCTAAGAAGCGCTGGGTACCTTTTAAAGAAGTAGGCAGGGGCCACTCAGAGATTATTTTTAGTTTATCAGGATCCATCTGGAGACTCCTCCTGGAGATTACTTGACCCAAAAAAGGTACCAAGGTTTGATTAAACATACATTTGGATAGTTTTCCAAAGGGGTGATGAACACGAAGGCGGGACAATACCTCCCGTACATGAAGACGATTGCTCTGTAAATCTCTGGAAAAAAATAAGATGTCATCGAGATAAATCACAACAAATTTATGAAGAATATCCCAGAAGACTTCGTTGACATAACCTTGAAAAATAGCTTGTGCATTGCAAAGACTGAAGGGCATTACAAGGTACTCGAAGTGCCCGTCTCTGATATTGAACGTGGTCTTCCACTCATCCCCAGCTTTAAGTCGAATCAAATTATATGCGCCATGTAGATCCAGCTTGGTGAAGACCTGAGCCCCTTGGACTTTGTCAAAAAGTTCTGAAATTAAAGGTAAGGGGTACCGATTCTTTATGGTGATTTGATTTAAGCCTCGGTAATCTATGCAAGGACAGAGTCCTCCATCCTTTTTCCCTACAAAAAAGAAACCTGCCCCTGCAGGAGAAGAGGGCCAAATGAACCCTTTAGCAAGGTTTTCCTTAATGTATTCTTCCATGGCTGTGGTCTCTGGCACGGACAAGGGGTAAACACGGCCACGTGGAGGACTTTTCCCGGGAAGTAAATCGATAGTGCAATCTCATGGTCGATGCGGAGGAAGTTCATCTGTGGCTTGTTCACAGAATACATCAGCAAACTCTTGATAAGCCTCAGGCAACCACGGCTGGGGGGGGTGTCTTGGAGACTCAGGACGGAGGAACTTCTTAGCTGAGTTGGAAACCGTTGCTTAGTTACATACTGGAATGACCTTGGTCAAACAATTTTGAAAACAATGTGAGCCCCAGGATAGGATTTGCATAGCATCCCAGTCGAAGACAGGATTGTGTTTTTTCAACCAGGGCAATCCTAATACCAGCTCATAGTAGCATTCGGGTAATACAAAAAATTCCAGCATTTCCTGATGTAAGCATCCAACTCGGACAGTCACAGGATAAGAGAGCGAAGAAATGGGTAGCCCCACCAGAGTTTTACCATCTAGACCGGACAGTAACAATTTATTAGGTAGGGGGAAGACTGGAACACCCAAAGTGTGAATCAATTTTTCTGCAATAAAATTCCCAGCGGCTCCTGAATCAATTAAAGCATGGACCTTTTTTGTCCTGGACTTATGGGAAAGTGACACTACTAGAAGACTTTCTGATAATTGGGATGGCTTGAGAATGACCCCCAACTGAATGCTCCCTACTTCAGTCAGGGTCTCACATTTCCCGCAAGTAGAGGACAATTCTTCAGAATGTGGTTAGGTGCAGCGCAATAAATAAACAATTTATTTTGGAAGCGTCTATTGCACTCTGCCGGGGTGAGTTTGGTTCTATTGACCTGCATTGGTTCCTCTTCACTAGCTGAGGTGGGCATAGGCGGATTGGCCGCAGAAGAACGAGCTGGTAGACGTTCACCTCTTCCCCTACTAGCCCATCTTTCCCAGTGACGAAGGTCAATTTTGATGCAGAGAGAGATAACATCAGTGAAGGATTCTGGCAAATCTCTGGAGGCGAGTTCATCCTTCATCCTCTCAGAGAGTCCATGAAGGAAGGACGCTTTAAGAGCTTCCTCGTTCCATTTTAATTCCGATGCCAGGGTCTGAAACTGGACTACATACTGCCCTACAGATCATGTGCCCTGACGCACACGCAGAAGATCAGAAGATGCAGATGCAGAACGGCCTGGCTCATCAAAAATTCTCTTAAATGCTAAAACGAATTCCTCATAAGTAGATACGATGGGGTCGGCCCGTTCCCATAGAGGGGAGACCCAGTCTAACGCTGCTCCTGTTAACAGTGATATCACATATGCCACTTTCGCCTGAGACGTGGAAAAATTCTGGGGAAGGCATTCAAATTGGATCTCACATTGGTTGATGAATCTGCGGCACCGCCTGGGATCACCATCAAACCTTTACGGAGTAGCTAACTGGAGTCGGGGTTTGGGGGTAGGAGCCACCAGTGGAGGAACTGATGGAGAAGGTGCGGGAGCTGCAGCCAGGGGAGCCGGAAGAATGGAAGCCAACGTGGTTTGAATAGAAACCAGTTGCCTCAAGAGCTCCTGTAAATACTGAGCCACTTGTTGTTGGGCCACCTCTTGGTTGTCCATCCGAGAGGTCAACTCTTGTAGTGACCCAGTACCTTGGGATCCTGCAGCCTCCATTGGGCCTTAACAAACTGTCACGTCTGAGACTTCAGTAGGAGACGTGGTGGGACTAGGTTGTGGGAGGAAGCAGAGACAAGAGGCATGGATATATATGTTCTCCTCATCCACAGGTCTTGAGTGTTGGCGAGACCTGGGCAAAGGTGCAGAATCTAACCCACAGGATGGTGCTCACCAGTGACCCCTCCAATTGGGATTTGGGCTTAGCTGCACCCCGTGAGCAGGTCGCGGTCCTTTGATCAGGTACCCAAGCCCTGCGGGAATAGAGACACAACACCTATGGCCCAGAGAGTTTATGCCTGGATAGGCACTAGCATAACCCTAACCGTACAGTAACTATACCTTGACACGTAGATCAAATATCAATAAGAAATTCAAGTGGAGAGAGACTCACAGTTACTTGAAAAATCACCAGAGATAGAAGGCACACAGGCAGGGATGGTGTACACTGCTGCACGGATATTCACCAGAGACGGGAGGCACACAGGTAGAGATGGTATACACTGCTGCACGGATATTCACCAGAGACGGGAGGCACACAGGTAGAGATGGTATACACTGCTGCACGGATATTCACCAGAGTCGGGAGGCACACAGGTAGAGATGGTATACACTGCTGCACGGATGTTCACTAGAGACGGGAGGCACACAGGTAGAGATGGTATACACTGCTGCACGGATATTCACCATAGATGGGAGGCACACAGGTAGAGATGGTTTACACTGCTGCACGGATGTTCACTAGAGACGGGAGGTACACAGGTAGAAATGGTAACACTGCTGCTGTAAGGAAGGTTAGGAACCTGGACCTGGAACTCACTAAGGCACGCTAGGAGACAACCATTGTTCAGGCAACTTCCTGTAACCTGTGGAACAGTTATATACCCAGGGGAACCCTTTGATAGATGCACAGCGTCAGCTGATCACTCACCTATCCTGGGAAAAAGATACTGTCACATGGGCCGACTGTCATGGCGGCGCCCATGTCTGGAATTGCGATGCCAGACACCAGCCCACCAGGAAGCCACTGCATGTGGGGAGAATGCTCAGCTTCTCCCCTGCCACCCTGCCAACTGCCCGACCACCCAGGATGACAGGGGAAGCCGGCAGTGCGGTAAGCGGGAGCCAATCCCCGGCTGAGCCCTGACAGTTGGTAGAGATGCCTTTATTTTCGCAAAGGTTAAGTTCGGCACCACAAAAAGTTACCCAGCCCAGAGGGGTCGATAGGTATAGAGACGACACAGCGACCCCATGGCTGAAATGGCAAGAAGATGATCTCAGCATCCAGCAACTCAAGGGACAGATACAAGATCACAGTCAGTTGACTATCGAAGAAAGGAAAACAGCCCCAATGGAATTCTTGAAGTTGTGGAAGCAACGGGAGCGATTGTCTGTACAGGGTTGCCTCCTGGTTTGACATAGTATTGATCCTAAAACTCATTTCAAACTGACGCAGATTATTGTACCCAGTAATGCCGCAACTTCTATCCTGAAAGCCTACCATATCGACTCGGGTCACTTCGGCTGCAAGAAAACGGAGAATAACATCCGAAAATGGTTTTATTGGGTCAACATGTGGCAAGACATTGAGAATTGGTGTAGCGAATGCATTCCGTGCACCCTGAAGAGCGCTACAGTCACAGAAGGCCCCTTTGCATTCGATTATAACCTCTCGTCCATTGGAAATTGTTACCTTGGATCATGTGAAATTGGAACGAAGTCGGACAGACTATCAGTACGCATTAACCATAGTAGATCATTACACTAAGTACGCTGTTATCCTACCTGTACGAGACATTACTGCAAAGACTACTGCTGAAATCTTTTGGAGGGCATTTGTACAGCCGTATGGATACCCGGAGAAGATTTTGACGGATCAAGGGTCAGGCTTTGAATCCCACTTGTTTCAAGAACTGTGTACATTATATGGCTGTAAGAAAGTAAGAACTACCGCCTATCACCCGCAAGGGAACGGAATGTGTGAGAGAATGAATCGAACTCTCATAAATTTTCTCCGAGCTATCCCTTTACCACAGCGAACCGAATGGTCTGCCCTTCTAGCTGAATTAGTATACATTTATAACAATAGAGTCCATCAATCCACTGGGTTTACCCCCTATTACCTTCTGTTCGGGAGACAGGGTCAGCTCCCTGCAGATGTACAATTGGGCATATCATTAGAGGAAGGGTCAAATGTCACTGTACAAAACGAATGGGACAGCGAGCATCAACGACGCCTGAAAATAGCACATAAATTAGTCCAAGAACACAGCAAGGTGGCCCGACAGTGGCAAGAGGAAAACTATAATCAGCAGGCCCAAGCAGAACCATTGGAAGTCAGATGCTGGGTGTGGAAGAGAAAGAATCAGCGTGTTAGTAATGTCAAAGTCGAATCGATAACCCCAAAGATGTTGCGAATTCTGTAGACAAAAGACCCAATTCTCCTTCTAATGAAGGCTCAGACAATTATATGAATTTTTTAATGAGTATGTATTGGCCTATTCACTGTAGTGGCCACCAGCCCTTTCCCAGTTGGCCACACAATGATCCAATCCTCTCCAAAGTAGCAACCTCAAATCTAGGAAGAGAGGAAGACACAACGGTAGTCAGTTCACCTCATTTAGAACCAAGACGTTCAACTAGAAGTGCGAAATGGAAGTTGCCACTGCGCTATCAACAATAAGATTTGCTTGGTAGTGGAACCAATGTTAAATAGTTGATGATAATTTAAAGAAGTTTTGTTAATGCGGGGTGTAGAATGCATGAGGACACGCATAATTTAGAGGGAAAGAATGTGATACCCCCCGAATTGAGGAAAAGGTCAGGTGTAATATGTTTAAAGTATGATACCCATAGATAGTCGTATAAAAGAACATAGTATGTTTTACTATTTTAAAACTGTATTGTGCATGTATGTTGGGCAAAGTGGGGGTGTAGTTATGTTATGTTTCCATGCAGAGAATTGCCTCATACTTCCCAAGGCTATAGATTATCCCACCACAGTGAACTCCTGCTCTTGGCAGGGGGGACTAGTAAAGGAAAGCCCATTTGTCTGCGAGCCCGGAGCAGCAATCAGGCGCGCGGAACCAGCGGGAGGAGAGCGGCCACGAGTGAAACACCCGCCGCGAGCTAGAGACCTGGACGAAGGGCATATATAAAGCAGTGCCAAGTAATGGTTGGGGGTCCTGAGTGGTTGGTGGCGCAGTGCGGAGAAGACTACAAGCGCACTTACCTGACTGCGGGCATCCATTGCGGGTCCGGAGGGAGCTGTCTTCAGGAAGAAGCCGCGGGGACTGAGTCGGACAGTCTTGACTGACGGAGGGAGGCGGAGTGGCTGGGAGAGGAGGAGATCCAGGGCGGCATCTGTGGCTGAGCCCCATGGTGAGGGGCCATCCTGGATGAGAGGGGGCGGAGATCTCTAGACTGGGTGACAACCTTTTCCATCCTAAGGGGACTGCAGGAGAAGGTCTGTAGTAATACACAATATAGACTCACATTAACCCGTACCTGCTCAGTGGAGGAAAAACACCAACTACCGTCTAGTGGTATAGCAAGCTAAAAAGTTTCCCCCGTTACCATCACCAGCACAGCTAGACCATTCTGGACCCTAGAAAGAGACTAATGCTAGTGGGCATTTAATGTTACCCCGCCGCTAGGGAGTGCTAGCAGATATAATACCTCCTCCGCCTCCCAGTAACCTTCTGAATACCGTGACCATCACCTGCTCTGCTCTGATGGCCTATTCCCCTGCTGATAAACTCAATTTAAGTAAGCTGCCACTAATGAGGAGGAATTAGAGTGAGTCAGGATTTCCGTGATTAAGCCTAAATTGCTACAAAGACTATAACCCTGCAGCGTGAGAGTAAGCCCATAAACCGGCTGCGCAGTGTCAATCCCAAAAACAGTTCTACAGCTAGCAGGCATTGTATAAAAAGGTGGAAACAGATTTAATTGCTCTTACCAAAATACTTTCTTGCGAGCTTGAGAAAGAGTAATACAGAATTGTCGCTACATTGCACAGTAGAGCTTTGAGGAGTGGACAGGACGTAGCAAGGGATAACATTTACATTGGGACAAGCGTGCACCAGTAAAGAGATATCTGGCCTGCAACATATGAACTGCTTTAGCTGAGGTGGACTAAAAGTACTGGGATAGATGGTGGGACAAGTGGTTAGGAATTAATTCATTGTGTTAAATCGTTTTGAATGCCATGAGTTAACTGCTTTAAGTCCACAGACGCACAGTCCGGAGGTGGAGTCGTTCCTGCATAATAAAATTGTAGTTATTTGATGTTTGTGATATGCAGTGAAATGTAATAATATGTGTTCATTGGTATGTTAACTATTTACTAAAGCATTAGTACCTTTGTTCCAGTCTTATGCTTTTGCAAAAATTTAGTGTTAATAAAGAGTCACGTTAATGACCAATTGACTGATGATTAGTGCAAAAAATCACTAGCAATCATATCCATTCCACCAGAGGGAACCACAGTGACCAGTGATTTCGGTATTGTAGAAAAGCACAAAACTATATCAAAACATCAAATACAGTACAATGCAGGCATTCATTAGTGGAGTTATCATGCAGCAGTACTGCATTATGATATGAATAACAATACAGCAATATAACTGATTTTCCAAAGAGAAAAAAAAGCAGGAAAATGGAAATATGTTTAAGAATAATAAGAAATGTTCAGCTACAGTCAGGTACACAAATTACCTAGTCATAAAATAGTCATGAGCTGCACATTTCAACAATAAAGTGAAAGAAAAAAAACAGCATGTCTAAACTATTATATCACGCTATTTGAACAACAGTCATATTTATTGTCCATTATATCTAGGATTGAAGTTAGGACCCAAGCAAATCTTAGCAGTGCTCCAATTACATTATCTCCAGGACCTCTAATTATTGTATCTTATGTAGTTTTAAAGTAATATACTGAGCTAGCTGTCATTTTCTGGTGCAAAGTTTCAAACAGAGACTGTTCATCTTGCAAACACAGACAGACAAGTTAAGGGAATTAGGGGTCTATTTACTAAGCAGTGTTAGGAGACAGAGTGAAAAGAGATAAGAAAGTGATAAGGTGCCAGCCAATCAGCTCCCAACTGTCATTTTTCAAACACAGACTGTGAGATGACAGTTAGGAGCTGATTGGCTGGTACCTTATCACTTTCTTATCACTTTTCACTCTGTATCCTAACACTGCTTAGTAAATAGACCCCTTCCATAACATAGGTAGCAACACGAAAAAAATCATCCCAAGGATGGAGTGAACAAGGCAAGGTCATGAGCATGGTCAACCAACAAGATTACATTTAGGATAGAGAAAAACATTCACAATTTGTTTCATTGAGAGATTAGATTCACCATTAGAAAAATTTTGATTTGACTGCCTTGTTACTTAAAAAAAAACTTAATATTGGTTGGTGTTTGGATCACCTGTGGTGGTCTTACTATAACCCAGGAAACTGCACATTGCACTGAGAAAGAAGTAGGAATACTCATTTACTAAGCTTAAAATGTATGGATGCCCTTTTTGTGATGTGTTGTGCCTCTTTATAGCCACTCATGCCATTTTGTATAAATAAGGGAACTGATTAGCACATGGAAATGCCACCAGAAGCGGCATTTTACATATTTGGTTTTGATGTTACAACAAGACGGGCATATCAAGGTTTGCCTTACCGAATGCAGGTTAGCTACATTGCTTATAAAACATTATAAGAAAACGTGATTTAATTACGTAAAACCAACACATCAAAAAACATTTTTTAAATTGTCAGATCAAAAGACGCAATGCCAGTTTTGTGACCTAGGAAAATTTAAATGGTGACAATTTGCTAAACCATACATACTGTTGGTCACTGCCACAAATTATCCACAGAAATATAATTAGATATGTTATAAAAATGCTGGAGAACAGCGTTTATTTAGTTTACTATATGTAGATCCCAAATTCACAAAAATATTTTTTCCTACAAGTACAGGGAGTATCAATGTAGTAATTGTTGACAGTGTAATATGTATGTTATCTACCTGTGGTAAAATATTTACATGAATTTACTATTTTATCATGTTTATCAATTGCTTATGGTGAATATAGTTAGCAGACTGTATATTGATATAGGTATCTAATCCAATAGAGCAAATAAGGAGGCATTACAAGAGCATACTTTCTTCAATATAATAATTTGTTTATATTTATAGAGTGCTCTTAAGAAAATCATAAAGGATATATAATAATTGAAATGTATGCCAAACCTTGGCCTTTTATTTTCTGCACTTCACAACTGATTAATGTATGCATTCCTTTGTTGAGATGGTTGTTAGCAGTATACTGCAGCTATTTTATTGAACTATTATGCTGATTATTAATGGAGCACAGTCGTTCTCTCTCTGTAATACAGATTAAGTTCATATCTGGAAATAAAATGAATGTGCATCCTTGATTAGATGATGTATGGAAGTCTTATATACCTATTAGCAAATTGCTTATAATCAATACTTCTTTTCATACCTTAAGAATGTTCAATAATTACATGTTAAATTATCCTTATGATGACAAGTAAGCCCTTATATTAAGTCATTGGTATCTGTAAGAGCTATTTACAGATTTTTACCCAACCATTTTCTTAAATACAGAGCTGTCATAATTTTATTTAAGATAAGCCACATTAAGAGTTCATTATAAATGTTACATAGATCTCACTTGCCTGCTATGCCCAACATGAACCCTTCATGCCAGTAATTTTCAAACTCAATGTTAAAACTTAATTCAGATCAATTACTATTCTTAATACAGGTTGGGTATGAAATCTTGGTAACCGCTAGGATGAAATGCAGATGCTGGAAGCCTGACAGAGGAGAATCCCGATGGAGCATGTAAGTACCCTAACCCTACCCTTCTCCCCCCAAACCCTAATCCTCACTTAGGGGTGCCTAACCTTAAAACTCGCGGGGTGGTGCCTAACCCTAAGTCCCCCCTGGGGGGAGCCTAAACCTAACCCTCCCCCTGCACCCTAACCCTCCCTGGGGATGCCTATCTCTAATTTCCCCCCCAGTGGTGCCTAACCCAAACCCCCCTTCCACTAGCCTAACCCTTCCCGGGGGGTATCTAACCCTAAGTCCCCCCGGAAGTGCCTAAACCTAATTCCCCCCATGCGCCTAAGTGCTAAGGACAGCCGGACTTACCTTGATCGGTCTAGCATCCTTCGGCATTCCGGCGTTGGGATTAAGATAGGCGTCGGTATTTTGATGCCTATCTTAAGTCCCTTGTCGGGCTTCTGCTGTCGGGATACAGACCAGCGGCATTTAGTCTGCCGGTCTATAAACTACATCCCCTTAATACTGTACAGGTTGAGTCGCCCATATCTAAAATGCTTGGAACCAGGGGTATTTTGGATAACGGAATATTCTGTATTTTGGAATATTTGCATATCATAATGAAATATCTTGGGAATGGGACCCAAATATACACACAGAATGCATTTATGTGTTATATAGACCTTATACACACAGCCTGCAGGTCATTTTATACAATATTTTCAATAATTTTGTGGCTCAAGCAAAGTTTGTGTACATACATGAAATTAATTTATGTTTCATATACACCTTATACACACAGCCTGAAGGTCATTTATACAATTTTTTAATAATTTGTGCCTTAGACAAAGTTTGTGTACATTGAACCATCAAAATCATTTCATTATCTCAGTCATGCCAAAATTATTCCGTATTTCGGAATATTCCGTATTTCTGAATATTTGGATATGGGAGACTCAACCTGTATATACATGATAATGCTTTATCTTGTTTTGGTAAGGTAGTGGGAAAATATTCTGTTTTTTATTCAAAAAGAAGCATAGTGGGTAAATGAAATAGAGTGCGAGTTTGCCAAATCTGCAAGATTTTTGCGAGTTCCCAGCAAGATTGGATTTGCCGTATGTAATAGAATGTGAATACATGCTAAATCGCCCGTATATATTAGGCAGCAAGTTAAAAACTCATCATAAATGCTCCAAAATAACTCGCCAAACAATAGATTGTGCTCAGACCAGCAAGATTGTTTAAATCTGACATGATGTTACCCATTAGAGAACAAGTTGCATTAGGAGTTTATTGCAAGTTGACATATGTAAGTGTTTACATTGTCCATATATGATAGATCACCTGTCGGCTTGCTATAGTGTAGTGCATGTATTTATCAAAACATACAGGACCTCATTCAGAGCCGCTCGCAAAATGCGAGCGCTCGCTTTGAATGAGAGCGGCCGCTACACATTTAAAATCAGGCCTCCTGGCCACTCGCTAAGCTGTGGGTGACCACCCACAGCTTTAGCGAGTGACTAGGTTGATGGTCGCAATGGTCGAGACCATCGTGACCATCAGGGCTTTCGACGAGACCCTTGTGGTAGGGTCTCATCTGCAGCAAGCCCCGTGAGCTTTCGGCTCTAATAGCGTGAGTGATGTCAGTGGGGCCGGCCCCAAATGACAGGCGTTCCTTCGGGTATGCCTCCATTTGGCCAGCCACCCCCCTACCCCGCCTGCAAAATGGTGCAAGCTGTCGATCAACATCGACAGCCGCCCCTTTTGTAGTGAGCCACGGAGTGAGAGAATTTCTCTCTTGCTCGGGGGCTTGCGCACGCGCAGTGCGGCCGCTGCGCGTGCGCATGGCCTCAACATTGAGCTGCTTGCAAGTGCTCAGTGCTTGCGAGCAGGTCTGAATGAGACCCACAGTACTATAGTTTCACTACTTTGGCTATTTGATGAAGGCACAGTTTAGGAAAAGTGACATCTGGTTGACAAAAAGTAGTATTACACTCTCTGGCATCTCAGTGCATTATTATGTTGTGACTGAATACACCATGATGCAACTGAATACACCATGATGCGACTGAATACGCCATGCTGCATTCAGGCACAGGCATTTAAGATGCAGCAGGCCTGCCGTGCTATATGGTGTATGGACACTATATGTATGAGGACACAACTGCAGCTCACATAAGTGGCCTATTTATTTTAAACACATTCAAAGGCTATAGAAACTAGCCCACAAACCATTATACAACAAAAACACTTTTGTTTAGTTTGAATGCTAATAATTCTATTTTAAATACATTTTCAAATATAATTATACAACCATTCTTCATGTAAAGTCCTTAATCATAATTGTCCTTTTTTTTTTTAATGCTCCTCATACCCCTTTACCCCTGCTGCAACAACCTGGGTTATTGGAGGGTCTAGCCAGGTCTTAACTCAGTGGAAAAGGGTCCCTGAAAAATGACCCGGGAATCCAACCCAGGTAGCTACCAGGGTTGGACACAGGATGGACCCTGGTAATGGTGCAGTGTAAACTGCGCGACCCGGGTTATTCGACCTAGGTCATGTCTAAAATGAGCTGATTGGTGGTTGTGGAGCTGTCACCTCCCACTTTTCCTTGCCTCACAAGTTTAGCAGAGCAGACCTGGGTTTAGTGTGAACGGGGCTGACCTGGGAATAACCCAGATCGAAGGTGCAGTGTAAACAGGGTCTGACCTGGGTTGGAACCATGTCCAAAAACCCAGGTTGAATCCGGGTTTTTGGTGGAAAAGGGGTAAAAGTAACTGAAGCTTTTCAAATTGCTCTCCACTGTCCACTTTCACCTATCACCTTCCCAAAGCTCTCAAAGTTAAATAAGCACAAACAAGGCTTTTGAAGGGTTAATGAGGTCAAACTCGCTAGACTTCTGTCTCCCAATGCATTCAATGGTTTCAGTCAGAAAAAGCCCCCATGTTTAGCTTGTGCAAACACGCTGGTAGTCACAGGAAACTATCATGGGCAAATTCTTAATCTCACTCTATTACATCCGGCGAGTTACTATGCAAACTTGCCAAAAACTCGCGGCATGTTCCAGCGAGTTTAATGTTGCTTAAAGCTTGCATCTTATTACATTTACCCATAACTGATTAAACAGACTAAGCAATGTTAATGGTACTCTTATTCCACCAAAGCTGGAAAAGGAGCTGATGGAGCCTATTCTATACAACAAACTCCATGTGATTAAAGGTAATTTAACATTTGAAAAATCATATTGTGTGAATATTTCCTGTTGCACATCCTGAACAATTTTGTTTTTGCTTGAATTTTTTTTTTCAATCCGTTCATAGCAGATTGTGACATTTCTAATTGTGACAGCAGATGTTTTTGCATATGGATTATTTTAATCTCAGATGCATCTTCTACCCTAAATAAAGTGCCAAGCCTTTGTAACATATAGGGGATAATTTAAAAATGTACATATATTTACACATCTATTTTGATATATGTAATTTATAGCAGCATGTTTTGAGTAGACAGACATTATTTTAAATTGATAAAGATGACTGGTGTTTTAAAGTATATTTAAAAGAAAATTAATGAATTAAAAAAATTCTGTCCACACTGTCCCAAAAATTACAAAGATAACAGGGAGGGGCGTTTTAAGTATTACCAACAGACGTATGGCCGGTGGTTCAAATCCCGACAGCAGCTGCCCGGCAAGGGTGAAAATCACGATCGTCCTAAGGTAAGTATCGCTAACCTAAATCCCTTCCCTAACACTAATCCTTACTGAGGGGTGCCTAACCCTAACCTCCCCCCCAAGTGCCTAACCCTAATCCCCCCTGTAAGTGCCTAAACCTAACCCCCCCTTCCCCGCTGCATAAACCTAAGTCTCCCGGGGGGTGCCTAACCCTAACATCCCCCCAGGGTGTCTAACCCTAACCCCACCTTCCCCTACCCTAACCCTAACCCTCCCGGGGGGGTGCTTAACCTCAAGTCCCCCCGGGAACCCTAAACCTAACCCTCCTCCCCGTAGCTGCCCGCAACCGGCGCAGGGCTTACCTTCATTCGGTATGCCAGCATCGGTCTTCCGGTGTCTGGTTAATGACAGGCATCGATTTTTCTATGCTTGTCATTAGTACCACGCTGGGATTACAGTGTCTGGAAGCCGGCGGTTGGGATTTAGACCATCGGCTTCCGGACTACATCCCATAGGGAGTGGTGGCAAAAATGAGGGCATAAAATATGGTGCCAGTGTTTAAGTTCCCTCACCCATTCTGCAGGACCATATGGTTACTCAAATGGTTGATTATCAAATGATCTGTGACTGCTGCAGCAAATTTGTACGCAGTTGCCGCCGGTGGACCTCTCAATACTGTCCATTAGGGGCAATGTTAAATGTGTGCATATACAGCACATGCACTTAGCTTGATTCGTTGAGGGGCCCAGGATGGACTTACCCCCTAAGGCAGTGGTTCCCATATTGTGCGCCGCGGCACCCTGGGGTGCCTCGGGACACTTGCAGTTGTGCCTAAGGTTGGTGGTCCAGCACCAAATCAAATTATTTATGGTCAATGTAATGTAAATATGTGAAAAAACAGAAGCACAAACCTGTCCACCACTATATAACCAAACCTAAGGATGACAGGTAAGCAAAATGTATTTCACTGTACTACTTCACTACATTTTTTTCTGAATTTCGCAATAACAAACTTTTGACTTAGGGGTGCCTTGAAAATAATGCTGATGCACTAGGCTGCCGTGATTCAAAAAGGTTTGGGGACCACTGCCCTAAGGTATTGTGTATTGAAACCTTATAAAAAGAAGGACTGCACATCTGAAGAATAACTGTAATGTATACTTTGGAGTAATTTCTTTTTAAAAATATTTGAGCAATAAACATCTACCATTAAGATGCCAGGGGAAAAATGTAATAGAATCCGAGTTCTGAAAATGAGTGAGTATAGAGCTATACAAAATAGAGCTATATTTGCAGATTTTTAGATCTCACCCTATGTAATAGGGTGCGACAATATGCAAACTCTCATGTTTCTCACACCCCTGCAATTCGCAAGGGCATACCACGGATCCAGATGTTTTGACAATGTGAGGATACAACTCAGGCAATGTAATAGAGTGCAAGTTTTTAACTCGCACACTATTACTGTCTCAAAACTCAAAAAAAACAGACCTGCTTCAGGCTAGCAAGTCTAGCCTCACCAGGTCTGAGTTACACAGATATATGCACAGGTCTATGAGTTCTGTGCTTGCTTCTGTGTTTAAAAAAATAGTAACAGTTTAAAATTTAAAAAAAAAAATGACATGGGGTACCCCCCTAAAAGCACAACCAGCACCAGGCTTTCCTGAGCCGGTCCTGGTTGTGAAAAAACGGGGTGGTAAAAACTAAGTCGTCCACTGTATTTTCATTAACCTGCACCAGGCTCAGTGAGCAAGTCCTGGTTATGTAAATACAAGGGACAAAATGAGTAGGGTCCCCTGTATTTTCCACAACCAGCACTGGACTCTTTATAGTGGCGGTGTAATGCTACAGCCGAGGTACCCTTTTACCGGGTCCCCCGGCCAAAGCATTGACACCTGACCACTAGTCAGCCCAGGCTGTGAATCCCTGGGGAGGTGGGGAGCCCCAATAAATTGTTGCTCCCTCTCCTGAGCTGATAGGTGGGGCTATCCTCTGCATCCCTTAGTTGTAGGTGCTAGATTGATTGTGTAAAAAAATAGAATAATAAATATTGTCTTTTACTGGAGAACTAAAGGTTCCAGCAAGTTTCCCCCACAATTGTATCCTATGATGGGAACCGCAAGGTTAATAGAGGTAAACCTTATGGTTCCCATCATAGGATACAATGTAGCGGTTCCCACCATAGACTTCAATGGCACTTTACCACCATTGAAGTCTTTGGGGGAAAGTTTGACAGACAGGCTGACTGCTCAGAGCCAATCAGCGGGCAGCTCCAACGGAGGTGCCCGCTGATTGCCTGCCAGCTCCTGTATTGACAGGAGTCCCGTGGGTCCCGCTTATTCATGCGGATGAAGTGTATATGTTAACACATACCCTTCCCCCTATTCTCCTTGGATAGGGTATACCATTTTTGTTTTTTAACCCCTTGGATGCCTACTTGGAATAAAGAGGACATGATCTACACTAGGAATAAGTGAGTATGGATTTTTTTTTACAGGTGTCATGGATGCTACTGGATAAGTGGACGTGAATGGCTACAGGGATTATAGATGAATATATGTGAGAGTGCATGTATGTTTTTATAAAAATAAACTTTCATGGTATGTGTGTCTTGTGGTTATTTTAATATTTCTTTAGCAGGTAAACTAGAGTTTCCAGCTGGCCCTTAATGCCCCATATGCTGGGGCATTAAGGGACTGATTCAGAGCCGTTCGCTAGATGCGATCGCTCGCATCCAGCATATGCAAATTTTTCAAAGTGATGCCATGGGAAGTGAGCGCTCGCTAAGGCATAAGCACACCCACTTCAGCTGTGCGAGCGATCGCTCTGTGTATGTAGACACCCATTAGCGTATGTAGAGAGTTGCCCACTAGCGCACGTCATCTCCAGGAAGTGTATTAAAACACTGGTACATCGAGCACCATCGGTAGTGAACGCATCACTTGTGGTAGCCTTACCCTGCCACAAGGCCTGCAAGGACTTCAGTGTAAAAAACAGGCATGCGACATGTACTATGACGCTGCCTTGTTAATTATGCACGCCTTAAAAATGGCGTTGAAACACCCAGGCACGCCTGCGTTTGCACCTCCACTCCACCGTTATTAGTGTCCTGCCCCTGTTACCACCCACAAACGGCCTCTCCTGTCACTCATTGCACTGGGCTGTCTTTTCTAAGCGAGCGACCGGCCTGCGATCACACAGAGTAGTTCGCGCACTTTAAATGTGAGTGTGCATGTATGTTTAACTAAAAATATACTTTCATGGTACGTGTGTCTTGTGGTTATTTTAATATTTCTTTAGCTGGTAAACTAGAGGTACCAGCTGGCCCTTAATGCCCCACAAGCTGGTACTTGTGGTTCTCCAAGTACCAGAATGCAGGGTAGACTTGCTGGGACCTGTAGTTCTACAGTAAAATTACAAAAACTAGAGATTAGGCACTAATGAATAAAAGGAAGACAGACTGTTTATATTTATTGATATATTCTATATGCAATGTATATTTATTCAGACTAGGATATAACTAGCCATATTGCAAACATGTATATTTGAACATGTAACACACATACAGTATGTACCAACAAATACTGCATATAAAAATACATAAAACCAATTAAACAACAATAATGATCACAATAACTTCATGGAGATCTCCAAGTCTAATATGTGAATAACCCTGTGCTTTTAAAAGGACTCAGGGCCTGATTCAGACCCATTCGCTAGATGCGATCGCTCACATCCAGCATATGCAAATTTTTCAAAGTGACACCATGGGAAGTGAGCGCTTGCTAAGGCATAAGCACACCCACTTTAGCTCTGCGAGAGATCGCTCTGTGTATGTAGACACCCACTAGCGTATGTAGAGACACCACTAGCGCATGTCATCTCCAGGAAGTGTATTAAAACATTGGTACATCGAGCACCATCGGTAGTGAACACAGCACTTGCGGTAGCCTTATCCTGCCGCAAGCACTGCGAGGACTTCAGTTTAAAAAACAGGCATGTGACGTGTACTATGACGCTGCCTGTTAATTATGCATGCCTTAAAAACGGTGTTGAAACACCCAGGCACGCCTGCGTTTGCACCTCCATTCCCCTGTTATTAGTATCCTGCCCCTGTTACCAGCCAAAACGGAGCCTCCTGTCACTCATTGCACTGGGCTTCCTTTGCTAAGCGAGCGACTGGCCTGCGATCGCACAGAGTAGTTCACGCATGTGCAGAACCAAGCGTGTGCATGCACGTTCGCAAAACATCGGGCAGCTTGCGAGTGCATAGCGCTAGCGAATGGGTCTGAATCAGGCCCTCAGTCCATATATTCATAAGATATTGCTCCTGGTTTTAAGCCACAAATAAAATGCAGATGGAAACATGAAAGCTTGTATAATCACCACTCTCCACCAATGTTAGTAGTCAGCACTCAGTATGCTGTGCGGGATTATGCAGTCCTGAATATCTCCCGTGCTGTATAGAGTGGTGCAGCGGCCATATGCCCCAGATCAGGCCCAGGGAAATGGTTGATCGCAATCTACTGGAAGCTTGCTGAGCTCCTGCTTGTAGACTGCGACCAACTTACTTAAGGTAAATGGGAATGCTGGCCTCTGAATCCTCTGATTGCTTTAGAGGCCAGAATTCCCAGTGATGCAGTGCACGGATGATGTCATGACATCACCCACAATGAGAGGAGCCTGTGCACCTCTCCTGGATCCAGTTAAATCCAGCAGGCAGCAGCAGTAACAGCAGGACTCTGGAGCCCTGACAGCAAGGAGCGAATACAAGTAAGTTTTTTTCACAGGGGTGTGAGCGGGGAGGGGGAACTAGTATTGGGGACACTACTTTATGGGGCATGACTACAAGGGTCATTGAAGAAGGAGCACATCTACAGGGGGCATTGTAGAAGAGGCACAACTACTGGGGGCATTGGAGAAGAGGCACAACTACTGGGTGAATTGTAGGGGGCACAACTACTGGGGCATCAGAGAAAGGACACAACAACAGAGGCAGGGGGCCTTGAAGAAGGGGCACAACTACAGGGGTCATTGGAGGAGAGACACAACTACTGGGGGAATTTCAGAAGTGGCACCATTACTGGGGGCATTGGAGAAGGGGAACAACTACAGGGGCATTGCAGAAGGGGCACAACTACAGGGGCATTTCAGAAGGGGCACAACCTCCGGGGTCATTGGAGGAGAGACACAACTACTGTGGGAATTTCAGAAGGGGCACAACTACAGGGGGCATTAGAGAAGGGGAACAACTACAGGGGCATTGCAGAAGGGGCACAACTACAGGGGGCATTGCAGAAGGGGCACAACTACTGGGGACATTGGAGAATGGGCACAACTACTGGTAGCATTGTAGAAGGGGAACAACTATGGGGCATTGCAGAAGGTGGCTCATCTACAGGGGGCATTGGACATCAGGCAACCATTCGGTGAATGGTATAATAAAAATGCAAAAACAGAATGCACATTGGATATATCTTTATTGACCTTCGAAGTAGTCTCCACCAGACACAACACACTTTTGACAATGTTCGTAAAGCTTTTGGAAACTGTTGGAAAAATATTTTTTAGGAATTGTCTTCAGAAGTGCTGTCACATGGTCCTGAATCTCCTTGACGTCCACAAACTGTGATCCCTTCATGACCCTCTATGACAAGGGAAAGTCAGCAGGAGCAAGATCAGGGGAGTAGGGTGGGTGATGCAAAACAGTGAAGAATTGGCGCACACGGATCGCAGAATGCGATGCTGCATTGTCGTGTAGAAACACCCAATTTCCGGGCTGGATCATCTGTTGCCTAATGCGTCGGATGCGCTGCAACAAATGTTTCAGTACTTCCAGGTACAATGCTGCATTCACTGTACACTTTCACCAACATTTTGTGCAACTACTGTACGTCGACGATTTACCCAATTTGAAGCAGAACTTAATGTTGTGTCGTCGCTCCATTGCAGTTCAATGCACACTGCTCGGGACACTCTGTTGAAATGAATGCAATGGCAGTGCGGTGGCGGCCTCGGGCAAACCCCAACTGGGGGCAGGTCCAGACATGTCCATGCATGTCAGCGAGCATGAGCAACCTTGTTGCAAGCGTTGCATACAGATATATCAGACCATTCACCAAAATTTTTAGACAGACCTCATATATATATATATATATATATATATATATATATATACACATATATGTTAAAATATAAATATACATACATATACACATATGCGTGTATATATATATACTGTATGTGTGTGCATATCAACTATATAAAAGTGAAATTTTAATCTTCTGTCCTTCTGTCTTTCTATACAAATCCACAGTTTACAAGCCATGATCGTGAAATTTTACATACAAGCATATTAAAACACGACGGAGGCAACTAAAAAATTTTGAAATCTAACTGAATTACTGTTCATTTTTAATTAATGAAAAACCACAATTTTTGCATAGCATTCGCCCTCTACAGGTCAAGTATGGAATTACAAAAGGATTTAGCTTATCTACTGTTTTTTCTTTTCTATCTTCTCTACTAAATCAAAATTAATTACTGTTACTTTTTAATTAATTAAAAAACACAATTTTTGCATAGCATTCACCCTCTACAGATCAGGTACGGAATTACAAAAGATTTAGCTTATCTATTATTTTTTCTTTTCTATCTTGTCTACTATATCAAAGCGAAAATTTGTCCTTCTGTACTTCTGTCTTTCTATACAAATCCACAGTTTACAAGTGAAGATCGTGACATTTTAGATACGAGCGTATTAAAACATGGCGGAGGCAACTAAATTTTTTTTAAATCTAATTAATTACTGTTCATTTTTAATTAATTTAAAACCACAATTTTTGCTGGATGCTCATTGTAGGGCCTCACGGCATATGGGTAGGGCCTCGGAGCAAGCATTTTGTGTTGTCACGTTTTGTCATGATCTTAATGTTTATTATTGAAGAGCGCTTTAGCAGGCTTTGCCAGCATTCTCAGCTCTATAACTATACCAAATTACACAACAACATTTACTTCTTTCTTCCAACTGTGTCAAAATGATGACTTTGCAAGGACCCTGCTGTACTGTGAGCTGCCAAAATATTACACAGGATAGCTTCTCCCAAAGTTTTTCTGCACAGAAAACAGGGAGTCACTGTAGATGGTTATCCTGGTATGGTATCAGAGCAACAGAAGCCCTTGGCCGTATTTACACAGTACATCCTACAAATTTTGAATGCTACTAGCTCTGAAGTTTGCTTTACACCATTACAGATCCTACTTCCTTTGAAGACCTTAGGACTGTTGATGGGGAAGTTTGTCACACTTTTGCCTAAGGAGAGGGTGGTCGGAGGATGATGTGTAAACAAACATTCTTAAAATTCCGGGCAACGTCGGGTACTCCAGCTAGTATATATATATATATATATATATATATATATACAACTTTTATTGATAGGGGCCCCCACATGTGAGTTGCACAGGGGCCCCCACAGACCTTAATCTGGCCCTGGTAACCACATTCTATGCTAGTCAATGATCAAAATATCTGTGCTCACCCTGCGGAAGGGGGCATCCAGTCACAATACACTAGTAGTTTCTGATACTGATCTAAATAAACATTGATATACTGTAAGTAAAATTCCTGCTGTTACTGATACTTGTCTTGCACAGTCTCTAGCCTATAAACTATATTTTATGATATACTGGTTGTGCTGCTTATTATTATTGGAAGTTGTGAACTTAAGTTGTTTGTTTATTTTACTTATTTTATATGTGCCAGCATGCTCAAGACCAGTTCTTATGTTTTTGGAGCTGCTCTGGGTAATGAAAGGTAACCAGCCTTTATATTTCACATTTAAAGTATACCCGGTGCTCAGCAATGCTACAAGTGTGTAAATCAAAAACTATATTGTATTTAGTAAAAAGGAAATTAATTTATTGATAAAAATTATCTAAATCTAAGTAGATATAATTGATTAATGAATCTAAACATTCCATATTATTCAACAGTATATGATACACAAAAAACAGGAATTGTTTAACATACATACAGAACATACTAGATCACAGTGGACTTTACAGAGGGGAGTGTGTGTGTGTGTGTGTGTGTGTGGGGTAAGTGTGAAAGACTTGGACATAGGTTTATAGTGTAGGGTAAGGGTAGGAAAAAGGAATAGGTTAGGATATGTCAATTTCTTTCTGATTAAAAAAGGGGGAAAGCCAGAAAAAATTATGGTTATTGGGCTTATTGCAGTGTGTGCTGCTGTAGTTCACTAAAGTCCAGTGTAAGGGGTACATTTTCTAAAGTGAGAGTTTTTGAAGTTAGTTTTAAAAGTGATGTTGCCCAGAGCAACCAATCAGATTCTACTTAACATTTAACTAGCACATTCTAGAAGATAATAGCTATAATCTGATTGGTTGTTATGGGTTGCAACATCACTTTTAAAAGGCACTTCTAAAAACTCTCACTTTAGTAAATTTACCCCTAAGTCTTAGGGGTAAATTTACTAAGAATCGAGTCTGGGAGAGTTTGCAAACTCTTGAGAGTTTGGGCATTTTTTCCCACTCGCAAATTTACTAATATAATACTCGGGAGAGAGATCTCCTTTGCTATGGGAAAATACTGGAGAGTTAGCAAACTCTCTGCAATTCACCATTGACTAAACTCGAGAATCTTTTCACTAGTGAAGATAGGATTTGGGTGTTTACCAAGCAGAGCATTTCTAAACTCTCATGAGAAGGGACAACATTACAGTAAAAACTCGTGAAAAAAATTCACCTGCCTGTGATCTGCGAGTTTGGCAGATCACTGTGATCCATCTATATTTCTGCCTCTAAATAGGTTAATAACGGGTTAAATGTTAGAAAAAAAATGACATAGGGTTTCCCCCCAAAATCTTAACGAACCCCAGACTTGCCAGCCAGTCCTGATTTCTAAAATTGCGGGGAACAAAATGAGTAGGGTTCCACTGTAATATAGAAACCAACACCAGGCTGCAGAGCCAGTCCTGGTTTTAAATATAGGGGGGGAAAATTGCGCAGGGTACCCCCTATATTTAAAACCAGCACCGAACCCAAAACGGCTGGACTGTAATGCCACAGCCCAGAGACCCTATTAGTGGGGCTCCATGGCCAAAGCATTATCAGCCCAAGCCGGTCAGACCAAGCTGGGGATCTCAGGGGAAGAGGGGATCCCCCATAAAAGGGGTCCTCCCTCTGACAAACCTAGGCTTGTTCTGAAGCCTGGGGCTCTTCCCCGCACCCCTGGAGCATTGGGTATGGGGGTAATAATGTAAAGAATAGAATGAAACTATTGTATTTTACAGTGGAACTACAGGTCAGTAGCCGGAGCCAATCAGTGGTCACTCTACAGTTAGCGGCTGCTGATTGTCTGGCAGGACATGCAAACCCCATCACATCCCATCAGCTGGCATTCACAAGGTATCTGTATGTGTGGCAAAGTCTCGGGGATCCTACGGTGACCAGTGCCAGGATCTAGGTGAGTATAAAATCTTTTTTGCAGCTACAGCTGTGGAATCTACTGGAGAAGAGGACAGAAACATCTGGCAGCAGGTAAGTATGTTTGAGTGGGTAGCTGTATGCAATAAACTTTTACTAGTCATACGGTGTGTTTTGTTTTATTTAACTATTTATTTTACAGTGGGGGTACGGGTGCCGGCCGCTTGCTGGCACTTGTAGTTCCACAAGTGCCAAAGGGCAGGCATGCGGGCACCTGTAGTTCCACTGTAAAACACAAAAGTTTAATTATATTTTTCACTTTATTATCCCCATACCCAATGCTCCAGGGGTGCGTGGAAGAGCCCTGGGCTTCAGTCCAAACCTGGGGTTTCAGGGGGGGGCCTTATTGGAGGGTTCCCCATTCTCCCTTGAGATCCCCCACTTGGCCTGAGCTTGGGCTGATAATGCTTTAGCCATGGAGCCTTGGTAATAGGGTCTCCAGGTTGTGAAATTACAGCCCGGCCATTTTGGGTCTGGTGCTGGTTTTAATTATAGGGGGACCCCTATGCATTATTTCCCCAATATAATTAAAACCAGGACTGCCTACGCAGCCTGGTGCTGGTACCTTAATTATGGTGGAACCCTAGTTGTTTTGTACCCCACATTTTTAGGGACTAGGGCTGGCTGGCAAGTCCGGGGCTGGTTAAGCTCTAGGGGGGGACCCTATGTCATTTTTTTACATTTAACTTGTTTTTTAACAGGTACAACACAAACAGCCTTCACATATCTTACTGATATGTGCAGGCTGCTTGCTCGGGAGAGTTTTAAAGAGAGAAGACACTACAATCTTGGGTGAGTAATCTCCTGCAAAATGTGCTACTCGGGGGAAATATCTCATTCTGCTTCACCACAGGACATCTCACTCTGAACTAAGGGCCTGATTCAGACCCACTCGCGAGCGGCTGTCCGCTCGCAAGTGGGTCGATGGTCTGCACTGAGCATGCGCACGACGGAGGGAGCTCCGTCGTGCGCATGCGCCAGACATGACGAGCGAAGGACTTTCCTTCGCTCGTTGTGTCCGATCAAAGGGGGCGTGCTGTCAATGTTGATTGACAGCATGCCCCCTTTGGTGGGCGTGCCGGGGGCGTGCCTCCCTGACGGGGGCGTTCCCACGGGAACGCCTCCCGTCAGAAGCCAGCCCACTGACATCATTAGTGATGTCAGTGGGAGTGATTTTGGCTCTGATAGAGCCAAAATCACTCCGGAGCTTGCGGTTGAAAACCTCAACCGCAGGCTCCGGCTCGCAATTTCGATGGTCGCGATGGTCACGACCATCGCGGCCATCAAAATGCACGCTCGTATAGCCTGTGGGTGGTGACCCACAGCTATACGAGCGTCCAGGAGGACGCTCCATGAAAATGGAGCCCGGCCCTCATGCAGAGCGTGCGCTCTGCTCAGAGCGTACGGCTCTGAATGAGGGCCTAAGCTCACTTTTTGGTAAATTTGAGAGTTTCAGGAGCCTCAAATCACCCGAGTTTCGGCAAAGCTAATCAAGTGCACTCTGCCTCTATCCATAGATAACTTTGACATGCCCAACAGCTCTGTCTTTCATATCCTCAGGTGCATTCCTCCTCTTTTCCTATGGAGGCAGCGGCTTTTTCCTGGGGCCAGGGTTGCGGGATCCCGCTGAGCCCAGCAACCATGAAAATCCTACATCTTTTCTATGGTTGCAGTTCAGGGAGAAGGGGCTTGATACCTCATGACAGTGGGGTATCACAGAGGGAAATGTATTGTTCATTTCATGTATGTAGAATGATAAGTGACCATTCTAGTACTCACTGCATCATTCATACCCAACAGTAAATCAATATCATTCATATTAAAAGCACACCATAATATACTGTCACTATATAAATATTACTAAAAATAAATAAATGATTTATTTATTACCAGTTATTTATATAGTGCTCACATATTCTGCAGAGCTTTACAGAGAATATTTGTCCATTCACATCACTCCCTGCCACAGTGGAGCTTACAATCTAAATTCCGTAGCACATGCACAGACACTTAGCGTTAATTTTTTTGGGACCCAATTAACCTACTGGTATATTTTGGAGTTTTGGAGGAAACCAGAGCACTCGGAGGAAACCCACGCAAGCACAGGAAGAATATACAAACCCACAACCTCAGTGCTGTGAGTCAGTAATGCTAACCATTACACCATATGTGCTTCCCGATAAATAAATAATGTTTAATATATATGACTCCTTCCCCCAAACCACACATTCATTAAAATAAGGACATTAATATACAATTAATAGTTTTATTCCCCCCTAACTTGTCCTTTCATTAAATGAATAGAATTCACAATTAATAAATTAATAAATTATTTTATTTTCCCGAAACCTCTTGGTCATTAAATTATTTGTCTTCACATTTAATATAGAGTAATTAAGTAACCCCCACCAGAAATTACATTAAATTAATAGTCTCTACATTGCATTCAAAACAGCCACAATACATTAAAAGTCCTCTGAATTATTGTCATTGTCGAAACCAGATGATTGGCTGAGACCAGATCTTAACTTAATATCTGAAGATGCCATGTTTACGTTGTCTGCATGACGCCATCTGGCGTAGTCAGTATAATATCATTGTATACGGCGCTATTTAGCGTTGTGTACATCTGCCGTGTTACTGCACACTGTTAAAGTCTTTACATAATAAATGCGTACGGATACACATATGTATTTATTAGACTTTATATATATTTAAAAATTCAAGGTTTGCCAGTGCTGGGAGAAAAGCCCTGTGGAAATGTCTGTGACTAGTAATTGAAAAACACACACATATTGTGAGGTGCAGACCAGTGTTTTGAATGAACCATTGTCTTTAAGTCTGACTATCATTGTATGCCTAAAGGAACTAGCATTTCCCTTCCGAATAGGCTGGAGAGAGTCCTTTGATTACATTGTGAATCCATCAAGTATCTGCTGGCCATCTCTGATCAGAACAACTCTATTGTCTGTCATTTTTGAACCTTGTTCAGACAGAAGTAAATGTAATATTACCAGTTACTGAATAATGCCATATATATATATATATATATATATATATATATATATACATATATATATATATATATATATATATATATCTGAAAGTGGAATTGGGAAAAAGCATGCGCCTAATAGTGTAGTATTTAGAAACAGTGATGTACGTGCTCAAAATAAAATGTGCGTACCAAATAATGAATCTTTAAAGCTTATCTGTGATGTCTTTACTGGGGTTCCATATGGTGGGGTGTGTATGGTCCTCCAACAAATCAGGAAAACCTTAATAGGAAAGGCTCAACCAGAGCCGGATAGAACACAAATATAGTGTAGTATTTTTGTTTAGATATAGCACATATAATTAAGTATATATTGCGTACCAGATGGATACTTGGACATCTGCATGTAATACTCTGATATTCCTCTAGGATCCCATGGACACCCTCATGGTCTGCGCAATGTTGGATAAGGTTTTAGCCTCAAATAAGCAAAAAATGACCCTTATCACAGGTGTGCTTTTCCACAGAAAGGGGGGTTTTAATCACATTTACAGGGATACAGAGTAAACAGGGGTTAACACAACATAAGTAATAGGAAAAAATAAAAATGCTTATCTGCAATAAATTCAGCAGAGTGGAGAGATGCTGGAGCAAGGTCCCAACGCATTTCGTCTATTCAGACTTCCTCAGGGGTGTTGGTGAGGTTATTGGGGTGCCCTTTATATACTGTACAGAGCAGGGTGTTGATTAGCGCTATTTTCGGCTTTTTGCCATTCTGCGCATGCGCATACCCCCGTGGCCATCTAGTCTGACGTCATCAATGACGTCCGATATTTCCCATAGAGCCGCACGGTAAGGAGTGCGCATGCGCAGATCGCGACGGCCAGTTAACAGGCTCTGCCGCGATCGCGCTGTTTATTGATATCAGCGCGATAGGATGTTTAAACCGGCATTGTATTGCAGTGGGTAATAGATGCAGGAAGCCAAGCCACAGTGTTTAGATGGCAAATAAACAGCGGCGGCCATTTTTCTGGATTCCAGAATAGGAAGTAGACGGGCGGCCATTTTGTTGGTGGATAATGCCCATGATGTGACATAAAAGTGGCCATTTTCTTCAGAATAAACGGGGCATATACATAAGTCTAATGATTAATCTTAGTACAATAAAAACAGTCAATAGATAGTTACAGCTTCTATGTAAGAAGGTTATACACAAAAAATATCTCATAACATAATATAATGATTAATACTGTAGAAATGTCTCATACATGGTGGCAGCCATCTTTATGGTTGTAAACACATAATAAGAATAGGCGGCCATATTTTTTGTATTAGATTATCCACAAAATGGTTATTATAATTTCCTAATACAGTTAGAGACAATGAGACATATACAGTAAACAAGATAAGTAAAAAAAGCAGCATAAGCAACAGTGCATGGAACCATAAAATAGCATTAATAGCATATAAGTCCTTAAAATTAGAAATTATTAAAAAAGGGTATTTATTACAATATATCTGTATCTGCTGGCCATCTCTGATCAGAACAACTCCATTGTCTGTCATTTTTGAACTTTGTTCAGACAGAAGTAAATGTAATATTACCAGTTACTGAATAACGCCATATATATATATATATATATATATATTAATATATGTATATGACACTGATGCACATTTGCACACACACATATATATATATTTTATGTTATGAACATGGTTCTGTTTAATGTGGGGACATACTATTGTCCTATATATGCCATTTTAATTATTGTTAGTCATTTGGATATGTATATATATTTTTTAATTAGTCATGTATAGTACAACTGGTTGTTTTGAGACAGCAATGTTAGTGAGTACTGACTATGTATATTTTAATATGTGCACGTTACATCACACTGGTTATATGTGTAGATATCAGTAGCTGTGGCTAAGTTCGATGGCCTTATGAAGCATCGAGGCATAGACTTATGTGGTATTAATCATACGACTGAGAGGCGGTGTGTGTTTACAATTATATACACCCGCCCACTAGATCAGCTGATTGGTGGATCTGGTGAATAAATACCAAGTCCTTACGTCACTTAGGCCAGCCCTCTGACGAAGTCTGTTGACGAAACGCATTAGGGCGTGGCCTATGTGACGTCATCCCGTTCCAGCGTCACCGCCCTGCTCCTGTGCTCCACGTTGGTCCCGACACGCCGCGTCCGTCCACGGGGGTCTGCGGAGTGGTGTGTGGAAACCTGTGAGTTTTCCGGAGGATGTGCTGGTGATTAGCCTGGTTGTTTTTACATTCTATCATGTGGTAACCAGTCCACCCTGTTTTAAACATTGGTACGAGCATACCCCTTGTGATGTCCAGCATCGTTGTTACTGTGTCTAATTAAATATTTTTATGCACTATGGAGCGCCCCCTATGTTATTTTTCTTCTAGATTCCATTATCCTGTGAGATCCAGGATCCATCTGTCACTCATTTGGGGAGCAGCGGTCCCAGCTCATTGTGTGGACTCTGGTGCTTCAAGACCAGCATTGGTCGTTATGTGGTGAGCTGTATATACACTCACCTATTGACTCTATACATAGATAGACTGTCAGCACCGGTCTTTTTGTTTATTGCATACATATATATATATATATATATATATATATATACACACATAAACTTAAACAATCGCAGGTGTATCCAAAATGCGTGCAGACATATACACATTTGCTATTGTAAATATAAACACACACACAGCGCATGTTTGCGCTGTACACAACACTTGCACACAGCACGCCTTTTACGCTGCATGTAGACGCACAATGCATACTTACATATAATCATAAATATACACTCACTCATAAAAGGTTCCTTTACATTAAACGTAATATTAGAGGTTTTAGTAGCATATAATTATGTTGTGAGATGTATGTATATGATATTTAAGGTATACAACATGGTAGACATAACATGTTTGGTACTATACTTACACCCTGTGTATTTCCTGATATTTGAGTCTATCAGTGAGGGAGTCACATCTTGCGTTTGATGGTTATGGATCATAGGAAATTATTGGTTAGAATGTATACTCTGTATGTAGTGTCTTAAACCAATTAAAGAAAGACAATGTAATCTCAAGAGACTGTGGAGAATTGGGACATACCCCTAGTGAACTGTCCTATGAACTACAGCGTACTACAAAGACCAAGAACCAATGGAATTATGTTTGTCTGTCTACATTGTTGTTTTCATGATCTGTTAGGGTATATAGCCTGTATCCCGTTCCCAGTCAAGAGCCATTCTTCTTGGATGACCACAGGCTTCTGGACTGATGACTGTATGCTGGGACCGCTGCGAACGCGTATGTATTGGGCTGTATCGTATTCTGTATTTTATTGTTTTTGCGCTAATTGTGCTTGATGAAATCGTGTAACTTTCTTTTATTGCAATAAGAACTTTTGTGCATTGGAACCACAATAATTGTCTGGACAGCGATTATTTCTCTCTAGCAATTTAAGGGTATTCATATCTTTTTAGAATGTAAGCTCTCACGAGCAGCGCCATCTATCCTCTTGTGCTTCTCCTTACTATAGTGTCATTTACTTCTTACTCACCACTAGGGCACCTAACACTTGGTTGCTTATGCTCTGTTGCTTATCTGGGTGATATGATCGCTAATGTAGCAATATATATTATCCATGTCCTGTATTGTATTGTATTGTATTGTATTCTGTAAGTCACTTGTCTACAATTTGTTTATGTACTTTGTAAGGTGCTGCGGAACACTTGTGGCGTCATATAAATAAATGATAATAATAATAATAATAATATCATATAATATTGAAGCCATCAAATTAAGGAAGTGGTGGGTATGAAATCTGTTGCAAATTTGAAGCAATCAAGCTCCAGAAATGCCTTTCTTCGCACAGTCATGTTTCTGCAAATCACTGCCCAAAGGAAATGGGATCTCCCTGTTAAATATTAAGCAGCACTAGGTCTTAATTCCTAGGCTGGTAACTGGTGAGACATAGGGGAAGATTTATCAAACCTTGGAGAGAAATAAAGTGGTGAAGTTGCTTATAGCAACCATTCAGCTTCTAACTGTCATTTTTCTAGTACAGCCTGTAAACTGAATGGTAGAAGCTGATTGATTGGTTGTTTATCTTTCTTCGCTTTATCTCTCTCCAAGATTTGATAAATTGCCCCCATAGTGTGTGGAGTCCCCCTTGAATTTATAACTAGCTAACACCGGACTTTACCAGTAATGCTACTATATTAGGGTGTAGCACTAGGTTATCAGAGTTTTTGTATTATATATAATGTATAATTCCCCACTTTGCATCACTACAGAATACTGTGACACCTTGTGAATCAATAACAATAATAACAATGACAATAATACACCAAGAAATGAGTTGGAACTGTCTAGTTCTACATTGCATAACTTTGCCATTGTAAGTGCTGTAACTGCGATGACACATTAATTATTTTGCTAAAAGCACTTTGCACATTATCATCTGCTTTTTGAAGCCTTCAATGAGAGTGAATCTCATTTTATGCTTTAATGTGGCCAGTTCTGCTATACTAAATTAGGAAATGTATTTTCATCAAAACTGAATGCAAGCTACACATTTAGTTACTGTACTGTATGTCAATATAATACATTATTAATTAATCTTTAATTGATTTGCTTAAAAGTGCACATTTGGTAATTAGAGATGTGCAAATCAATATGGGTGACTGTGAAATGCAGTTATTTGCATATCGCTCTCAATTTGTTAAAAATGTTCCAAATAAATAATGTTTACTGAAGAATCAGAATACAAAATAAATAAGCCAATCATCAAGCATCAATTAATGTCTCATGTCTATAACTTTGCAAAAGAGCGTACAGTCCAACGAGTAATCATTTAATGGTTTTTACATGGACAATATGGTGTGACACCAACTAGTATATATATTTGAAAACACTGCAGGCCCAAAACATTGTGTTCTGTATTTGTCATTTGTACAATTACCTATCTACTGTGTGTGTAGAAAGCACTGCCAGTTTATATCATCTAGTGTCATACTTGTCTACTTTTAGTGAGTTCCCAGAGGAGAGGCTGAAATTATAAGTGCAGCAGACATGGCAACATGAGTTTTGCTACCATGTCCAAGAAACTGCTGTGCAATTCCAAATTTCACTGTGAATCTTGTAATTAACCCCTGCCAACTTCAGTAGGGAAATGGCCATGATCTAGGAGAGAACCCAAGAGTTCAGGAGAACTCCTCGGAACTTGAGGGTCTCATGAACATTCCTGGAGAGTAAGCGAGTATGACTGGTGCATATTAAAATGCTACATGTAGAAAATGAGTATTTATTTTGCTGCATTAGAAAGAAAGGCCCTGATTCAGAGCCGGACGCTCTGACCAGAGCACTCGCTCTGAATCAGGGCCCACCTCCATTAAAATGGAGCGTCCTCCTGGTCACCACCCACAGCATATACGAGCGTCCAACAAGATGGTCGCGATGGTCTTGACCATCGCGACCATCGGACTTGCGAGTGAAATCCTGTTGTCGGGTTTCTCAACCGCAAGGCCAGGAGTGATTTTGGCTCTATCAGAGCCAAAATCACTCCAACTGACATCACTAGTGATGTCAGTGGGGCCGGCTTCAGACAGTAGGCGTTCCCATAGGAATGCCTCCCTCTGGCAGGCACGCCCCTGGCACGCCCACCAAAGGGGGCGTGCTGTCAATCAACATCGACAGCATGCCCCCTTTGGTGCGAGACCCGGAGCGATGGAAAGTCCTTCGCTCGCCGTCTCTCGCGCGTGCGCATGACGGAGCTCCCTCCATCGTGCGCATGCGCAGTGGGGACCATCAACCCACTTGCGAGCATACTGCCGCTCGCAAGTGGGTCTGAATGACCCCCAATGTCAATACTTTTGTATTGCCATGAAAAATACAAACTCACTCATTCATACAGCAATACAAGGAAATATGTCAGATCAAATGCATAGGTGCATTTTCAATAATATAACATAATAAAAGTGGCATTTCATCTTATGCATACTTGCCTACTTTTGAAAAAGCATTTCAGGGAGATTGTGAAAGTAGCACCTACTCTATGAGCGTGACAGTAAAGTGGGCATGTACTGCTACATCTGAGAGGTGTGCCATAAAAATGATTTACATCCAAAAGTAAATTAGCCCGAAAGCAGTTAGTAAGATCTACTTGTTGATCAAAACACATGGACACTTTTCAGAAAATGCATGTAGCCATAGGGATCATTGTGCCTGGGAAATTATACTTATGATCCTATTTGAATGTACAGATCTCAGTTTTTTTATATATATAACAGTGTCATAATGGGGTAATGTGCAATCAGGGAGTCTCCCTGAGAATCAGGGAGAGTTGACAAGTATGATCTTATGATGAAATTCAGCAACTGTCAATAAAACTTTTTCTAAGGTGAAGAGAAGCAATAAAAAAAAATCTATTTTGGTAGAAGTAATAGAAAGTGCACAGTTGTAGGAAATTTCTTACACTGCAGAGAAGTGCAGTTATTTTTACTGCATTAAAACACTAGAATTTTGCATCGCTATTTTAAACATTATGGGACTCACAGGAAATCGGTTTTGCTAATTTCAACACGATTCAGATTTCTGCAAAATGGTGTAAACAGAATTTTCATGGTTTTGTACATTTCAAACAATTATCCTGCAAATGTGAAATAACTAGTGACATAATGCCCTTCATATCTACAATAAATATTACTTAATGTCATCAGCTTGTATGTATAAATATTAGGGGTGTGCACCGGCCACTTTTCGTGTTTTGTGTTTTGGTTTTGGATCTGGATCTTTCTTCGTGTTTTGGATCTGGATTGGTTTTGCCAAAAACACCCTTCGGTGTTTTGGGTTCTGGGTTTTGTGTTTTGGATCTGTATTTTTTTTTAAAAAAGATAAAAACAGCTAAAATCACAGAATGTGTTGATTTTTCTGCTCCTATGCTATTAGTAACCTCAAAAACCTTAATTTCCACTCATTTCCAGTTTATTCTGAGCACCTCACACCTCACAATAGTGTTTTTATGTCCAAAAGGTTGCACTGAGGTAGATGGATGACTATGCTAAGCGACACGAGTGGGCGGCACAAACACGTGGCCCATCTAGGAGTGACACTGCAGTGGCAGACAGGATGGCAGTTTGAAAAACTAGGCCCCAAACAGTACATAATGCAAAGAAAAAAAAGAGGTGCAAGATGGAATTGTCCTTGGGCCCTCCCACCCACCCTTATGTTGTATAAACAGGACATGCACACTTTAACAAACCAATCATTTCAGCGCCAGGGTCTGCCACACGACTGTGACTGAAATGATTGGTTCGTTTGGGCCCCCACAAAACAAGCTGGCAATTAATCTGTCCCTGCACAAACTGGCTCTATGGAGGCAAGATGTCGTCCTCATCCTCCTCATCCACCAATTCCTCACCCTCTTCAGTGTTGTGTACATCCTCATCCTCACAGAGTATTAACTCGTCCCCGCTGGAATTCACTACCACAGGTCCCTCTGTACGTTCTGGAGGCTGGTCTCCCTGGAAGAATTGATTATTCATTTTTATGAACATCATCTTCTCCACATTTTGTGGAAGCAACCTCCTACGGCTTTTGCTGACAAGGTTCCCGGCTGCACTAAACACTGTTTCAGAGTACACACTGGAGGGGGGCAACTCAGGTAAAATAGAGCCAGTTTGTACAGGGGCCTCCAAGTTGCTTTTTTCCTGCCAGTACAGGTACGGTCTGTCTGACATGCCTACTTGGATGCTGTCACCGATGTAATCCTCCACCATTCTGTCAATGGTGACAGTATCATATGCAGTGACAGTAGACATGTCAGAAATTGTTGCCAGGTCCTTCAGTCCAGACCAGATATCCAAACTTGGCCCTGCTTGCCCTGCATCACCGACAGCAGATTGCTTAGGATACCTAAGTTTTTTCCTGGCAGCCCCAGTTGCGGGAGAAAATGAAGGAGCTGTTGACATGTCAAGTTCCGCTTCAGCTGACAGTGTTTTCACCAGCAGGTCTTTGCACCTCTGTAGGTTTGTGTCTGTTGGAGAGACACCACATAGGCTTTAAACCTAGGATCGAGCACGGTGGCCAAAATGTAGTGGTCTGATTTCAACAGATTGACCACCCTGGAATCCTGGCAAAGCGAATGAAGGGCTTCATCCACAAGTCCCACATGCCGAGCAGAATCACTCCCTCTTAGCTCCTCCTTCACTTTCTCCAGCTGCTTCTGCAAAAGCCTGATGAGGGGAATGACCTGACTCAAGCTGGCAATGTCTAAACTGACTTCACATGTGGCAAGTTCGCAGGGATGGAGAACCTTGCACAACATGGAAATCATTCTCCACTGCACTTGAGACAGGTGCATACCCCTTCCTTTGCCTATGTCATAGGTGGATGTATAGGCTTGAATGGCCTTTTGCTGCTCCTCCATCCTCTGAAGCATATAGAGGGTTGAGTTCCACCGCGTCACAACCTCTTGCATCAGGTGCAAGGTTCAAGAGTGTATGCTGGCGCTCCAGTCTTCGGCACGCAGTCGCTGAATGGCGAAAGTGGCTAGAAACTTTTCGGGCCACCCAAAGCATCACCTGCACGCCCCTGTCGCTTTTCAGAAAATTCTGCACCACCAAGTTTATTGTGTGAGCAAAACATGGGATGTGCTGGAATTTGCCAAGATGTAATGCCCGCACAATATTGGTGGCGTTGTCAGATATCACAAATCCCCAGGAGAGTCTAAGCGGGGTAAGCCACTGGGCGATGATTTCCCTCAGTTTCACTAAGAGGTTGTCGGCGGTGTGCCTCTTACTGAAACCGGTGATACACAGCATAGCCTGCCTTGGAAAGGGCTGGCGTTTCTGAGATGCTGCTACTGGTGACGCTGCTGTTGTTGCTGCGTAAGGTGATACATCTACCCAATGGGCTGTCACAGTCATATAGTCCTTAGTCTGCCCTGTTCCACTTGTCCACATGTCCGTGATTAAGTGGACAGTGGGTACAACCGCATTTTTCAGGATACTTTTTCTGACGTTTCTGTACAGTCTCGGTATCGCCTGCCTAGTGAAGTGGAATCTAGATGGGATTTGGAACCGGGGACACACTACCTCCATCAATTTTCTAAATCCCACTGCACTAATGGCGGATACCGGACGCACGTCTAACACCAACATAGCAGTCAAGGCCTCAGTTATACATTTTGCTTCTGGATGACTGCTGTCGTACTTCATCCTCCTCGCTAAGGACTGTTGGAGGGTCAATTGTTTAGCAAAAGTAGTGGTGTTCCTACTTCCTCTCTGGGATGATGAACGACAGCAACAGCAGCAGCGGCAGCAGTAGGCGTAGCAATGCAGGAACCTCCAGAGGAATCCCGGATAGGAGAATCAGTCATGGCAGTGACATGGCCTGCAGGACTACTTCCGATCCATGCTAAGGAGGAAATTGACGAGGAGGGAGTTGATGGTGTGATTTGCAGACGCTTGGATACAACAGGACAAAGGGATTTAGGTATCCCTGGACTGCTTACGGTCTTAGCCAAAGTTTCTGAACTTTACAGTAACTTTTATGAACGCGCTGCAGGTGACGTATAAGTGACCCCTACTTATTTCACCTTTACATATGGTACATATGGCAAGACAGTTGTTGTACGGATTTGGATAGAAATATTGCCAGACCAAAGAGGTGGAATGTTTGGTCTTTTGCCCAAGCATGACCATGATGGGCTTTTTCATCCCATGGATAACAACTGTCTCCCCGGAGCCTGATTTAAACCACATCACCATCAGAATCCTCCTCGCCAACTTCCTCCTCAGCGCCAGCCACACCAGTATCCTCATCCTGTTGTACTTCAACAGTGATATCTTCAATTTGCATATCAGCAAGTGGAGTGTGGGTGCTCCTTTCAGCACTTGCAGGGGGCGTGCAAATGGTGGAAAGAGCCACTTCTTCCCGTCCAGTGCTGGGAAGGTCAGGCATCGCAACCGCCACCACACTTGGACTCTCCTTGGGGATTTGTGATATCTTCTTAGAACGCACAGTTCTTCGCTGTGCTTTTGCCAACTTAAATCGTTTGATTTTTTTAGCGGGATGAGGGCTTCCATCATCATGTGAAGCTGAACCACTAGTCATGAACATAGGGATAGACCTTAGCCATTCCTTGCCACTCCGTGTCGTAAATGGCATATTGGCAAGTTTACGTTTCTCCTCAGATGATTTAAATGTTTTTATTAAGGTCATTTTCCTGAACTTTGTCATTTGGGATTGTATGTGCCCTCTACTATGACATTGGGCAACTGCCTTGGCAGACGATGTTGATGGCATTTTATCGTCTATGTCATGACTAGTGGCACCAGCTTCAGCACTAGGAGGAAGTGGTTCTTGATCTTTCCCTATTTTATTTTTATCGGAGAAAGTTTGGTCCTCCATTTATGTTATATTGATATATACGTGCGGCTAAGGCGCAAACAAACACAGAAAATAATTTTTTATTTTTGTTGGAGACTAGTGCACTTTGTGGGTTACACCACCCATTAAGAAATGAGTCAGCTGGCCCATTACTTATGGGACACAAGCGCATGCTTGGCGCTTCTCCTTTGTTGATGCACGTGCAGCCACAGTGCACACAATTCACAAACACAGAAAATATTTTTTTATTTTGTTTGGAGTGCCATTTGGGGGTTACAGCACCCTTTAACGGACAAGCCAGCCAGCCCTTTACTTATGGGACACAGGCGCACGCTTGGCGCTGCTCCTTTGTTGATGCACGTGCAGCCACAGTGCACACAATTCGCAAACACAGAAAATATTTTTTTATTTTGTTTGGAGTGCCATTTGGGGGTTACAGCACCCTTTAACGGTCAAGCCAGCCGGCCCTTTACATATGGCACAGGTGCACGCTTGTCGCTAATTTGTTGATGCACGTGCAGCTACTGCACACACAATTCACAAACACAAAAAAATATATTTTGTTATTTTTTTTGGAGTGCACTTTGGGGGTTACAGCACCCTTTCACAGTCAAGCCAGCTGGCCATTTACCTATGGGCAAAGGTGCACGCTTGGCGCTGCTCCTTTGTTGATGTACGTGCAGCCACAGTGCACACAATTCACAAACACAGAAAATATTTATTTATTTTGTTTGGAGTGCACTTTGTGGGTTACAGCACACTTTAATGATCATGCCAGCTGGCCCTTTACCTATGACACAGGCGCACGCTTGGCTTTACTTTGTCGATGCACCTGCGGCAACTGCGCACACAATTCACAAACACAAAAAAATATATATTTAAATTTTTTTTGGAGTGCACTTTGGGGGTTACAGCATCCTTTAATGATCAAGCCAGCTGGCCCTTTACCTATGACACAGGCGCACGCTTGGCTTTACTTTGTTGATGCACCTGCGGCTACTGCACACACAATTCACAAACACAAAAAAATATATATTTTAATTTTTTTTGGAGTGCACTTTGTGGGTTACAGCACACTAAAATGATCAAGCCAGCCGGCCCTTTACTTTTGATACAGGCGAACGCTTGGCGCTGATCCTTTGTTGATGCACGTGCGGCCGGCCCTTTATTTAAGGGACACAGGCACATGCTTGGCACTACTTTGTTGATGCACGTGGGGCTACAGCGCACACAATTCACAAACACAAAATTTTTTTTTTTTTTATTTTGTATGGAGTGCCCTTTGGGGGTTACAGCACCCTTTAGTGGCCAATCCAGCTGGCCCTTTATTTATGGAACACAGGCGCACTCTTGGCACTACTTTGTTGATGCACGTGCGGCTACTGCGCACACAATTCACAAACACAAAAGAATATTTTTTTTTATTTTGTTTGGAGTGCCATTTGGGGGTACAGCACCCTTTAACGGACAAGCCAGCCGGCCTTTTACTTATGGTACACAGGCACACGCTTGGCGCTGCTCCTTTGTTGATGCACGTGCAGCCACAGTGCACACAATTCACAAACACAGAAAAAAATATTTATTTTTGCACTTGGAGGGAGCACCACTGACAGACAGAGCACCCCCTGGACAACACTACAGCACCCCTTTAGGACAGGGACACTGCACAGCACTTTGGAGTGGACACAGCCCCTATGGACAACTGACTGCACAACACAGTCCAGCCAGCCCCTATGGACTTTGGACTGGAGGAGTGGACACAGCCCCTATGGACAACAGCAGCACAGCGCAGTACTACACTACACTACACAGTCCAGCCAGCCCCTATGGACTTTGAAGTAGTGGACACAGCCCCTATGGACAACAGCAGCACAGCGCAGCACAGCACAACACTGCACTACACTACACTACAACATTACACTACACAGCCCAGCCAGCCCTAACTCCCACCCTCCCTCTTCACTGTCCACAGCCGAGTGAGAAAATGGCGCCGACGCGGGTACCTTATATAGGATCCAAAACCCGCGAGACCCAGAAGGCGGGATGATGACGTTTTGCCTCGATTTCAGATCCGAGTCAGGTGGGAAAAGTCGAGCCTCACTCGGATCGGCCTCGTATCGGTGGGGCTCGGGGGGTTTGGATTTCAGAAATCCGAACCCGCTCACCCGTAATAAATACATATATCCTGTATATTAGGGCTGTGCACTGGCCACTTTTCGTGTTTTGTGTTTTGGTTTTGGATCTGGATCATTCTTCGTGTTTTGGATCTGCATTGGTTTTACCAAAACCACCCTTCGGTGTTTTGGGTTCTGGGTTTTGCATTTTGGATCTGTATTTTTTTTTTTAAAATGCATAAAAACAGCTAAAATCACAGAATGTGTTGATTTTTCTGCTCCTATGCTATTATTAACCTCATAAACCTTAATTTCCACTCATTTCCAGTCTATTCTGAACACCTCACACCTCACAATAGTATTTTTATGTCCAAAAGGTTGCACCGAGGTAGATGGATGACTATGCTAAGAGATACGAGTGGGCAGTACAAACTTGTGGCCCGTCTAGGAGTGACACTGCAGTGGCAGTCAGGATTGCAGTTTGAAAAACTAGGCCCCAAACAGTACATAATGCAAAGAAAAAAAAGAGGTGCAAGATGGAATTGTTCTTGGGCCCTCCCACCCACCCTTATGTTGTATAAACAGGACATGCACACTTTAACAAACCAATCACTTCAGCGCCAGGGTCTGCCACACGATCTGTCCCTGCACAAACTGGCTCTATGGAGGCAAGATGTCGTCCTCATCCTCCTCATCCACCAATTCCTCACCCTCTTCAGTGTTCTGTACATCCTCATCCTCACAGAGTATTAACTCGTCCCCACTGGAATCCACCACCACAGGTCCCTCTGTACGTTCTGGAGGCTGGTCTCCCTGGAAGAGTTGATCATTCATTTTTATGAACATCATCTTCTCCACATTTTGTGAAAGCAACCTCCTACGGCTTTCGCTGACAAGGTTCCCGGCTGCACTAAACACTCTTTCAGAGTACACACTGGAGGGGGGGCAACTCAGGTAAAATAGAGCCAGTTTGTACAGGGGCCTCCAAATTGCTTTTTTCCTGCCAGTACAGGTACGGACTGTCTGACATGCCTACTTGGATGCTGTCACCGATGTAATCCTCCACCATTCTGTCAATGGTGACAGTATCATATGCAGTGACAGTAGACATGTCAGAAATTGTTGCCAGGTCCTTCAGTCCAGACCAGATATCCAAACTTGGTCCTGCCTGCCCTGCATCACCGCCAGCAGATTGCTTAGGATACCTAAGTTTTTTCCTGGCAGCCCCAGTTGCGGGAGAAAATGAAGAAGGAGCTGTTGACGTGTCAAGTTCTGCTTCAGCTGACAGTGTTTTCACCAGCAGGTCTTTGCACCTCTGCAGGTTTGTGTCTGTTGGAAAGAGAGACACCACATAGGCTTTAAACCTAGGATTGAGCACGGTGGCCAAAATGTAGTGGTCTGATTTCAACAGATTGACCACCCTGGAATCCTGGCAAAGCGAATGAAGGGCTTCATCCACAAGTCCCACATGCCGAGCAGAATCACTCCCTCTTAGCTCCTCCTTCACTTTCTCCAGCTGCTTCTGCAAAAGCCTGATGAGGGGAATGACCTGACTCAAGCTGGCAATGTCTGAACTGACTTCACATGTGGCAAGTTCGAAGGGATGGAGAACCTTGCACAACATGGAAATCATTCTCCACTGCACTTGAGTCAGGTGCATACCCCCTCCTTTGCCTATGTCATAGGTGGATGTATAGGCTTGAATGGCCTTTTGCTGCTCCTCCATCCTCTGAAGCATATAGAGGGTTGAGTTCCACCGTGTCACAACCTCTTGCTTCATGTGCAAGGTTCAAGAGTGTTTGCTGGAGCTCCAGTCTTCGGCATGCAGTCGCTGAATGGCGAAAGTGGCTAGAAATTTTTCGGGCCACCCAAAGCATCTCCTGCACGCCCCTGTCGCTTTTCAGAAAATTCTGCACCACCAAGTTTATTGTGTGAGCAAAACATGGGACGTGCTAGAATTTGCCCAGATGTAATGCCCGCACAATATTGGTGGCATTGTCAGATATCACAAATCCCCAGGAGAGTCTAAGTGGGCTAAGCCACTGGGCGATGATTTCCCTCAGTTTCTCTAAGAGGTTGTTGGTGGTGTGCCTCTTACTGAAACTGGTGATACACAGCGTAGCCTGCCTTGGAAAGGGCTGGCATTTCTGAGATGCTGCTACTGGTGACGCTGCTGTTGTTGCTGCGTAAGTTGATACATCTACCCAGTGGGCTGTCACAGTCATATAGTCCTTAGTCTGCCCGTGATGTCCATGATTAAGTGGACATTGGGTACAACCCCATTTTTCAGGATACTTTTTCTGACGTTTCTGTACAGTCTCGTTATCGCCTACCTAGTGAAGTGGAATCTAGACGGGATTTGGAACCCTATTTTATTTTTATCGGAGAAAGTTTGGTCCTCCATTTATGTTATATTGATATATACATGCGGCTAAGGCGCAAACAAGCACAGAAAATAATTTTTGATTTTTGTTGGAGACTAGTGCACTTTGTGGGTTACACCACCCTTTAAGAAATGAGTCAGCCGGCACTTTACTTATGGGACACAAGCGCATGCTTGGCGCTTCACCTTTGTTGATGCACGTGCAGCCACAGTGCACACAATTCACAAACACAGAAAATATTTTTTTATTTTGTTTGGAGTGCCCTTTGGGGGTTACAGCACCCTTTAACGGTCAAGCCAGCCGGCCCTTTACATATGACACAGGCGCACGCTTGTCGCTACTTTGTTGATGCACGTGCAGCTACTGCACACACAATTCACAAACACAAAAAAATATACTTTATTTTTTTTGGAGTGCACTTTGGGGGTTACAGCACCCTTTAACAGACAAGCCAGCCGGCCCTTTACTTATGGGACACAGGCGCACGCTTGGCGCTGCTCCTTTGTTGATGCACGTGCAGCCACAGTGCACACAATTCACAAACACAGAAAATATTTTTTTATTTGGTTTGGAGTGCACTTTGTGGGTTACAGCACCCTTTAATGGTCAAGCCAGCTGGCCATTTACCTATGACACAGGCGCACGCTTGGCTCTACTTTGTTGATGCACCTGCGACTACTGCGCACACAATTCACAAACACAAAACAATATACATTTTAATTTTTTTTGGAGTGCACTTTGGGGGTTACAGCATCCTTTAATGGTCAAGCCAGCCGGCCCTTTACCTATGACACAGGCGCATGCTTGGCGCTACTTTGTTGATGCACGTGTGGCTACTGCGCACACAATTCACAAACCCCCCAAAAATATTTTTTTTATTTTTTTTTTGGAGTGCACATTGGGGGTTACAGCACCCTTTAACGGTCAAGCCAGCCAGCCCTTTACCTATGGGACACAGTCACACACTTGGCTTCTCCTTTGTTAATGCACGTGCAGCTACTGCGCACACAATTCACAAACACAAAAAAAAAATTTTTTTATTTTGTTTGGAGTGCCCTTTGGGGGTTACAGCACCCTTTAGCGGTCAATCCAGCTGGCCCTTTATTTATGGGATACAGGCGCACGCTTGCCACTACTTTGTTGATGCACATGCGGCTACTGCGCACACAATTCACAAACACAAAAAAATATATTTTTTTATTTTGTTTGGAGTGCCCTTTGGGGGTTACAGCACCCTTTAGCGGTCAAGCCATCCGACCCTTTACCTATTGGACACAGTCGCACGCTTGGCTTCTCCTTTGTTGATGCACGTGCAGCCACAGTGCACACAATTCACAAACACAGAAAATATTTTTTTATTTTGTTTGGAGTGCCCTTTGGGGGTTACAGCACCCTTTAGCGGACAAGCCAGCCGGCCCTTTACTTATGGGACAAAGGCGCACGATTGGCGCTGCTCCTTTGTTGATGCACGTGCAGCCACAGTGCACACAATTCACAAACACAGAAAATATTTTTTTATTTGGTTAGTAGTGCACTTTGGGGGTTACAGCACCCTTTGATGGTCAAGTGAGCCGGGCCTTTACTTATGAGAGAGACGCACGCTTGCAACTACTTTGTTGATGCACGTGCGGCTACTGCGCACACAATTCACAAACACAGAAAAAAATATTTATTTTTTTTGCACTTGGGGGGAGCACCACTGACTGACAGAGCACCCCTTTAGGACTGGGACACTGCACAGGACTTTGGAGTGGACACAACCCCTATGGACATCTGACTGCACAACACAGTCCAGCCAGCCCCTATGGACTTTGGATTGGAGGAGTGGACACAGCCCCTATGGACAACAGCAGCAAAGCGCAGCACAGCACTACACTGCACTACACTACACAGCCCAGCCAGCCCTAACTCCCACCCTCCCTCTTCACTGTCCACAGCCGAGTGGGATAATGGCGCCGACGCGGGTACCTTATATAGAATCCAAAACCCGCGAGACCCAGAAGGCGGGATGATGACTTTTTGCCTCGATTTCAGATCCGAGTCAGGCGGGAAAAGTCGGGGGAGTTCGGGGGGTTCAGATTTCAGAAATCCGAACCTGTCACCCCTACTGTATATAGAACATGAAATATGTAGGGCTTGATTACTTAATATTTTATCATTATTATTATTATTATTATGCTTTATTACTATAAATCTGTATAAATCAATTGAATACAGCAATCAACCTGCATAATATCACTTGTGAACTCAAGGTCTGATTCAGCAGCGTATACAATAGCGATTACGAATGCAGTTGAGCGATTGTTTGCCACTGCACATGTACACAAGCCTCACTGTGCTTGTGCAGAGATCGCATTGCGATTATGGATGCACTACAGAATCCATAGCAAAGTGAGTGACATGCTGTGAGCATTTGGGGGTGGTAAAGGGATGGGGAATGGTAGTAAGTAAAACCCAGGCGTGCCTGTCCGTTTGAACTCTGTTTCATGGACGTGCATAAATTAGCCACTGCAATTGCACACACAGCTTGAGTTCTCACTGCATGTGACGAGTATTGCAATTTCTGTGGCTGGTCAGAATTGCTGTAAATGTGGTGTGATGGGCAGATGTGTGTTGATGGTACTGATGTATACACAGAAAAGCGAGTTTGGACTGCTATGAGAAAGCAGCAATGGGCGTCCCTATGCCGCCTGTGCTTTGGCAATCATTAGCATATTTTGGTAACTGCAAACCATAGGCGATTGCAGTTGCAATTGCGATTGGTACTGAATGAGGCCCTCAGTGGTTACAGAACAATAAGAATACAAATTTAGTAAGTAAGTTTTAGATAGTTCTTGTAGCACAATGAGAACTCTATTCAAATTAAACTACCTCATCAAATACTGTAAACTGAAAAACGGGGAGCACATTCTGGTGGGAGTGTTTGGCAGTACAAATACTGTACCTATCACTCAGTGGTGACACTGAAACAATTGAAGGAGCCTCAACTACTATCAGTTGTCTGTATGAATGCAGTAAGCGCTTGTCACTCAAATACGGATTTCAGTCTTTGAAGGCTGTGAAATTACAGTGGTCAGTGTTGAACATGGTGCAAAGCAAAGCAAAGCAAGGGCACAGGGAAATTAATAACAGTATTTTTTATTTATTTTGCCTTCAGTTCTGAGTACTACTTTAACATCTGGAATTTCAGTGACAATTTTTGTAAACATTTACTCACAGTTTTTCCATTATCTTTCAGAATCTGTACTGTAGGTGCTAGTAATCACATTTGCAGCAGGAATAATGAAAAGGGATGTGTGGGCTTGGATTAGTTCGGATTTTCCCGCCAAATTCGGATTTGTCCCGCCAAATAACGAGTCTCAGAAAGAGGCAAAACATCATATTTCATGGACTGTTGTCCTGGAATGATGATGTTTGTCCATGAAAGATGACGGGAAATATCAGAATTTAGTGAGAAAATCCGAACTAATCCGAGCCCAATCATCCATAATAATTTATGTATTTTCACCGAACTCAATTACATCACACATTACCAAGAGTCATTTGTGAATAGAAACATTGTGGCTCCACATAGAGTTGAACAAAGTTTTCAAAACCCTTCTAAAATGTTCTTTCCGCATTTGTTTAGTGATTGCTCTTCTCCCATCTCTGTCATACAATATAAAATCCACAAAGTTTTATGTACAAAGTGCTGACTTAGATATCATAAAATGGAGAGGAAAAAGGAGAATGCTAAATATATCTCTGGCACTTTATATCTGTGATAAATGGTCTGTTTCATCATAAAACTATATTTGTCACAGCTATGTATATTAATCTCTACCTCATTGGCATATCTATAATGTGTGCAGGGTGGGCTGTGGATATGGGCCCACACTGCATATCCCGCACGCATAAACTACAATAACTTCTCGCTGGCAGGTAAAGAAATCTGGAAAATGGTGACTGCACCATTTTTCCAGAGATTTGTCCATGAACACTAGAGAAATAACTGGGAAAATGGCACAGATAGCATTTACCCTGAGATCTGCACAAGCAGAGTAGACTCCTACACAGTACTAGAGACTGCTTGATGGACGCGCTTGCGAGAGAGGTGGGGTGTCTGCACATAGACTGTACATGGGCCCCCATCAAAATCAATGTCATGTCAACATCAAATTTCACGTTGTGTGTTTTTGCCTGGTGATCACATATACCAAAAAATAACTACTAAAGGGCCACATTATTTGAAAGAGGGGGGGCTCCCCCTGAATTAATGGAGGCCAAGCAGAGAGAGGTTTACCCCATTCTTTGATCTCCTTCTTCTGCAATGAAAGGTTTTTTTTGTCTTGTTACCGCACTAAACATCAGACAATAACTTCTGTGTGGACACATAGGGGAAAATCAAATAGACTGCAAGATACAGTAATCAGTGCGATTCTCAGAAGTTTGCCCATATTTTTAACGTGGCAATAATTTAAAAGGCAAATCCAGGTAGGTTTTGTTTTTGAAATGATTACAGGTTTTAATAAAATGGGCAGACTTGCCAGAATTGTGCTGATACCTGAACCTCAGAGGCTATACAATTTCTCCCTTAGTTTGAGAGCAGGGACTTTCAAATATGAGTGACCCCAGCTTTTACAGTATGTACTATAGAGTACGTTACGCACCACATCCCTTGCATAATGGAAAAATAAATTATCTAGCACAGTGGAGCGTTATTACAGTCTGACATACGCACACCGGCATGACAATTTTTTTTGGTTTGTAGCACATCACTGTGTATGCCAGTGGGACTCATTCTCAGCAGTTTTGATATGCATGTAAATGATTCTTTCCACTCATCATCCACAGTGATGTGATTAAGGTGCACAATTCTCCACTTGGGATGCCAATCTGTGCCCTGCTTTATAAGGCTATGCAGGGACTGGGTAGAATAGAGATAATAAACCAGGGGTAAGGTGGCAGTGGATTAATACAATCCCTGACATAAAGCCAGTCCACATCGATATGTCATTTATCAAAAAAATGTGTCTGTATCCACTTGTGTGTTTTTAATATACTGTATATAATATGAAATATCAAAAATAGAGTATCTTTCAGAAAACAGTGATAAAGGGGCTTATTTATCATTGTAGTTTTCTGACAAAAAAATCTAGAAATGACAGTTTGTGATTTTTTTATTATTATCATGAATAAGTATGAAACAGATAATACAGGAAATATTGCATATCTTTCTTCCGTTACTTAAGTTTTGAGCACTTTTTGAAACAAAATAACTGTTGCAATGTAATATATGAGAACGGAGAGTTTGTAGAATATATTAAACACAGAAAAAAAAGTATTTTCAGAGTTTTAAGTTGTATGCTAAAGCCATCTGATTGCGATAGCAGATGTTTTGAAACCAAGTAGACTGCATGGTGGGAGGGATCTTTAAGATCCCTCCCCAGTGTCTGTGCAGATTGTCCTGTCCTGCCTCCCCTCTGCAATGTTGACCTACTGTACTGAATGGAAGAGAGAAATTAGAAGTTTTCTTAGCAGAGTGCAGAAAGAGTTCAGATAAGCCATAGGTCCTTTATTATTATAATTATTATCCTTTATTTATATGGCACCACAAGGGTTCCGCAGTGCCTTACAAAGTACAGAAACAAATGAGCACACAAGACAACAGTTATTAACAATACAGACAATGCAGGACAAGTACATGATTTATAAACAATGCTGCATAACACCTAAATAAGCAGCAGGGTATCAGTAAACAAGTTTTAGGTGCCATTGTAAATTAAAGTAAAAGTCAAGAAGAAGCACGTGAAGGAAGAGGGACCAGCTCGTGAGAGCTTACATTCTAAGGGGGGGGGTCACGCAAACAGGGGTGACACAGATGGGCTAGATAGTGAGGAAGGAGCATAGAGTAGTGGGTTAGGATGAGAACTGGAAAGCATTGAGGAAGAAATGGGTCTTGTTTAATGTAAGGGGCACTACTGGCCGGGGGCCCTGTATCACTACTTGGGGCACTGCATAGGGGGGTACACCTTTATCACTTATTTTATTGCCATAACTCCTGATTATTACTTTTACCCCAAATAACTTAATAATACAATTTGTTGCAATACTGTAATTTTGAGTACTAAAAAGGAAATTGCTACTACAAGACCATTGGGGGCTTCTTATGGTGTTGCAGTGCATTCCCAAATGGTATTTGCAAAACACATTGATAATGAATATTGCGAAGTCCATTACATCTCTGATGACTTTGCGATGGATTTCAAGTACATGACTACATCATCGTCCGGACAGCTGCTTATCGTAGTAGTTGTCCTGGCTTTTGAACAATGATATGTATTTTGTTTATTTTTCATATAGAAAGTGAAACACAAAGTGTGGCAATATTTACAATATTTTGATAAATACGCCCCAAAGCTACTGTTCTTGAATTATCAGAAAAGTACATTTATTTCCTAGCACATTGTGCATTTATATTGTCATACAACATTATTGTGATTTCTAATAATCCTTTACAGTATGCGGTCACAATTTCCCATTAATATCATAATTTTCATCTTGCTTGCACAATGTCATATATGTGTGAATTTATGCCTGTAATAACTCAATTCAATGATTCTAAATATGTTCTATTGTTCACATTATCAATAAGCACAGTGTGTTTATGACTAATGAAATACTTATAAAATTTCACAATAATAAATCACAACTACTTGTTTTGTAGTATTATTTCCTCTACACCAGTGCCATCTACTGTCAGCTTTTAGAATTGTACTTTTTACATTAATAACAGATTTTACTATACATAAAACAATTATTTGGAAATGCCATTCCAAAGTGACAAAACAATGTTTTTATTTTTATTTAAAATCTGTCCATTAGTGGGGTTATAAATTATTTCTTGGGAGCTCCAAGTGTTTTTCACATTTTATATAAACATGTGGCTATCATCTTTGAATTTTTATAATTTTCTTTGATTAGTTTTGTTCTATTTTATCAGACATTCAGGGGTCAATTAAGGTGGCCACAATGGTGTGCGGTTACTGCACATTGTAGGTATACATGGTGTGAAATGCACAGATACATGGCACAAGGGCTCTGCTAAACTGAACAACTGTTTTTTCTATTAGCATACAGCAGACAACTGGCTCATGTTTACAAACAAAATAAGAGTATATTGTATGACTGGGTTTACTGAAAAACAAATAATGCCTCAGGCATACACTTACTAAACTTATCCATTGCTGCCACATTTGTATTTGAAGAGTGGAAGTACAGGAAAAACCCTGAGTGTTGATAAAAAAAAGTCTGAAAAATATGCTTGGTAAACATATGAAGGAAATAACAGTGCAAGTGGAGAAGTGGTGTAAAATAGAAGGTGTTATATTGAAAACTCTTTAATAATCACAATAATAAACTTTAATTTTTTTTATTTATTTAACCTGTTCTTTACAGTTTACAGTAACAAAGCCTGCACAGATCATAGTGATCCGTGCAGTGCTTCTCACAAACTTGCCTGCCAAAGGCAGGTCAATTGTTTGAGTAGGTTTTCATAGTTTTTGAGTCTGGATTTGGTCAGTTTACAAAATGACCATTAATAAATATGCAAATTCTATAGTCATTAACGATACTGCCTTTGAACCTCTATATACCCCTGCCTATACCTTCTAATATCCTGCCTATAAACCTCTAAGGATGACGCTAATTTGCGTACGCAGTCATACAGTAAATAAAGACTCCAGACCCAGAACCTGTGGTTCCAAAGCACAAAGTATTATTCAAGTAAAAGTACAGCAGTTACACGCTATGATCCTCATATAATCTTAGCGCAAAGAGATTATACAGACCCAAGTACAATTACACATACGCAGCGCTCTCTGGTCCAGATGTAGGCATCAGCAAGAAACCCCTCGTCAATCAACATTCAGTATGAAGACTAGGAACCCAGGGTCAGAGCACACATATTAATACCCCCCAGAAATAAACACCACAATAGAGGTTTGTTGCTAATACCATTGGTCCTAAAGGAGAGGGCATATGTTACAAGGCATTTAACAGGTTGGTTCAAATAGACACAGCCCAGCCTCTAACAACTGGTGGTCTCTGGTTTCCCGCCTCATGCAAATCCTAACAGCTGTTCATATAATGTACATTTTGTTGCTTGAAGTCTCTGCGGTCCATAAGTTGAGAATGCATGTTGCGATCTCTCCATTGATATTAGCGGAATACTGTTGAGAGAGTACGAATTAGTACAATACCAATCAGGGCTTACTTATCACATATAAAACCTTAGTTACGAAATAACCTTTATTTCCTAGCAATGATAATAAATGTGCATACTCGAATCTTATACCTTATAGCTTATGGAACCTTGTATGTGAATATGTAATGTGTGAGTATGTGGGGTTTGATGTAAAGACTCTAGTTAATTTGGGGCAGATGCGTGTGCATGGAGCTAATATTCAGCGTTTTCATACAGGGTCTTATGCATTCGCTAATAAGCGACTAGTTAACAGCGCAATTGTGCGTATTAATGTGTGTATGAGAAATGGTGAAAGATGCAATCGCATGATGCTAATAGTAATATCGCCACATGTACTAAAGTGTGAGTTTATCTAAAATGGCGCTTAGGCGGCCATTCGCAAAATGGCGTCTTGCGGTCTCATTTCTAAGATGGCGTCTTGCGGCCAGTCGCAAGATGGCGTCGCTGCGATCCAATTTTATACTGATCTTGTCTCAGCCAATTATCCAGCTTCGACATCATCTATGCAAAAACATCTATTGTTGGTCCGATGTCCTAAAGTTTTCTAAACTCGGGTTTTGTGTCGGTTTGCAAAACTGATGATAAATCCTCCAAAAACCCATTTACCCCTGAGAATAATAGACAAAGTGAGAGATAGTCTAAGAAAGAGGCAAGCTGAGCGGCTGCTTAACTTTCCATCCTGTTGAGATTAATGATAATTACATTGTTTGAAACTGCAGGGTATTTTATTAAAAATGAAACTATGTGTGTCAGCAAACTTATTCCCTTCCCCCCTCCCCCCAACACTCAAACAGAACAACTGTGTTTTCAACACTCTTAAAAAGTATATTTTGTACTTATATTGTGTGCAGAATTATATCACAGTGAACCTGGACAGCTGGAAAAGTTTAGGGTACTACCCTTGTTTTTGTCAGTGAAGCCCCAAACAAAAGCATTTTCAACCCTGTTGAAAACACACAAACATATCTTGTTGCACTTACAATGTATGCAAAGTTATATTACAGTCTACCTAGGGAGCTACACAAGTTTGGGGTACTACCCTGTGTGAATTGCAAGGATCAGTCCCCACTATCCCTATCTCACTGTGTGTAATAACATACTGTTTACCTGTTGTAATTTAATTGTAAAATAGGGCTGCATTATATTCAGTAATGGATCCGTCTATTGGTCAGGATGATCATCCTAGTACCAGCCACACGGGCACTGGTACTACTAGTAATTCAATGTCTTCTACTAGGGGAAATAAAGTTTATATGGGAAGAAGAAAGTTTAGGCAAGGCCATTCCAAATCACATAAATATTGCTCAATGGCAGCACAGACTGTGTAATGGTTAGCATTACTGCCTCATAGCACTGAGGTCATGGGTTCAATTCTCACTTCGGCCCTAACTGTGTGGAGTTTGTATAGTCTCCCTGTGCTTGCGTGGGTTTCCTCCCACACTCCAAAAATATACTGGTAGGTTAATTGGCTCCTAACAAATATTAACTCTAGAGTGTGTGTGTGTGTGTGATAAGTAACATAGATTGTAAGCTCCACTGGGGCAGGGACTGATGTGAATGGCCAAATATTCTCTATAAAGTGCTGTGGAATATGTGTGCACTATATAAATAACAGGTAATAAAATAAATAAATAATGGCAAATAGAACATCAGCTTGTGGTTGTCACAACACTCTAGAGCCCAGCTCTTAATTACCAGGTCCAGTGGCACTGGTCCCCTGGGGCAGCAATGGCTCCATCAGGGCCAATTCTAGACCATGCAGAGCTCAGAAAGTTTCCTGATGGTACCCTCCCCATCCCTCCCCCTGAACATTTCAGGACAATGCTTTCAACATATCAGTTAATATGTGTATTATGTAGTTCACATTACTCTATATTTTAACCATTGAATTTACAGTAACTTTGTTTATCAAGGAAATAGATCTTAGTTACTACAGATTAAGTCAATAAGTGTAGTACTTGCTAAAGGGATGTAGTCACTTTCCCTGCTGTCGGGATACCGGTGCTCAGAATGCTGTCACCGGAATCCCGACACCAGTCAGAATCCTGGCACCGGCATCCCGACCATTCCAACGATAACTAGTTTCGCTAGTGCAGAGGTTCCCAAACACGGCCCTCAAGGCTCCCCAACAGTTCAGGTTTTAGAGATATCCATGGTTCAGCACAAGTGGTTAAATCAAATTGACTGAGGTACTAATTAAGTCACCTGTGCTCAACCATGGATAGCTCTAAAACCTGAACTGTTGGGGAGCCTTGAGGACCGTGATTGGGAACCTCTGGGTTAGGGATAGGCCCTAGGGAGAGGGTTAGGGTGAGGTACTAGGGGGGTTAGGTTTAGAAAGCAGGGGCAGTTTAAGTTTAGGCACTATGGGGGACGGTTAGGTTTAGAAAGCAGGGAGGGAGTGTTGGGGTAGGGGTAGGATTAGGATATCTACTGACAGGTGTCGGAATCCTAACCCTATCGGGATGCCAGCATCGAGATCCTTGCTAAATAGTTTGCACTATTTTAACACACATTGTGGTTTTAAAAAATGATAGGTTCACCTTAAATCTGCTGATATATATCACCAATTGCATAGAGCAAAGTTAACAGCTTATGTGGTCACACAGTAGGTTACTTTGCAGCTGCCACTTGATGACTTTTCAGGACTGAATACAAACATACTCAGACACACAGTGCAGATTTTTTGAAGGTGAGAGCAGCAATTAGTCAGCAATTAATTCTGATAACGTCAGGAGTAGGGTTAGGCTGTCTCCTGTAAAAGCACATTTTTTGTAACCGCTGTAAGGAATTCCTCCAGAGGGCTATGGCACTTTCTTACCATCCCTGTGAGAGTTGTGACAGTGGTGATAGGACTCGCAGTGGAAATGTCTTTGATGATGAGTGTAGTTATTTGGCCAAAACATATAGTGGAATAGAAAGGCTGAGACCATGGCTGTTTTTGTTAGACATGGTAATAGAAACAAGCCAGAGTCAAATGTTAATGACCAACACAGTCATGGCTCTTCTGCAACTTCCCTACACTAGCTGCTCGCTTTCAGGGGCTGACTCCCGATTATCAGGAACCTGAGTGCATAGGACCCATTCTGCGAATGTGCAGAACAGGTCCTGCATGATCACACACAGGACCTCATTCAGAGTCGGTCGTTGCGGCCGCATGGTCATTCGCCACCGATGTTCGCTAAACTGTGCATGCGTAAAATTTGCAGTGCGCATGCACAAACTAGCTATTACGATCAGAAATTGCTCTCTCCTTCATCTTGGCCAGGTCGTTAGTTTGAGTGATAGGATGAAGCGTTTGTGGGTGGTAACAGGGGAAGGTGCTTGTGAACGGGGGAGTGGAGATCCGAACGCAGGCGTGCCTGACTATGCAAACGGCGATTTATGGGAGTGCATAATTAACTAAGTAGTGCATGGCACATGTGACATGGGAGGTTATTACACTGACTTGATCGTAGTGCTTAAGAGAGGGTATGGTCAACCTTAAGGTCTATGACCAGCTCCGATGGTTCCCGATGGTCTCAATTAATCCTGATATGCCCGGAGATGACGTGTAATGGGAACGAGAAGGGGGCGTATTTTTAGTCTTACGGCCGCATCCTCCCCTCGCTCGTCCAGCTAACGATCCCATCTTAACAACACAACTTGCATGCGCTTCATTTGCATATCCGGTCCCTTTTAACTTACGACCGTGTGGCTGCAACGACCGACTCTGAATGAGGTCCACAGTCCCTTCTATGCCTGACAGGTAGAGGCATTTAAAGGACAGTGGGGGGCAGGGTCTGCAGGTGTTCCCAGAAACGAGTCGTGTTGGCCCCATTTTCCAGGAGTGGCAAGGCCAGGGGCTGCATCCACGGATGCAGTTTCCAAGCCTCACAAGCCTGCCAGCCTGAGTAAACTCAGGTTTACTCAGTTGGCCAGTGGCCTGATGCCATCCACCATTGAAACTGATAGTAGCAATGGTGATTCAAGTCTGCGACATTGGTCACAGCACTGTGATCACAAATGCAGCAGGGGGTGTCATATACCTCCTTCTGCATTTGCATATTAGCAAGGATGGAATTGCAAAGCTACTTGCATGCAGCTTTGCAATTTCATCCTAAGCTGAATCATCCCCTAAATGTAGTACTCTCCAAAACAGACATATACAGGGGCAGATTGGGCCACCGGGAAAACGGTGCACTTACCATTGGGCCAGACCTCCTCTCTCAACAGTACAGTACCAGGTAGACAGCTGCTGTCACTAAGTGACAGTGTCACGGCCATGCTCAGGGCACTGCTCTCTGACCTGTGTCTTTGACCAATAATCACATCAGTAGCAGCCAGGCAGTCTGAGCAGGCTCTGTGTACTACACACATTCACACCAGGTTAGAGAGCAAGGCATTGCCTCTTTATCACAGTCTGTTCCTGGCCAGGAAGTCGGCACCAGCAGGCCCCACCCACTCCTGTCAGGTTGTGATTATGAGTGCTTGCTGGCCAGGATCGTTCATGGGGGTTGTGCCCTGGGCCTCATCTCTCAAATGAAAAAAGACAATATGAGTGGTCCAAAGAGCGCTGCCCCTCACAAATCACGTCTTCTCCTATTCGTTCATGGATGATATAGTGATCTCAAATGAGGAGAAAAGATAACATGTAGTTATACTCCAATTCTAAGTTATTTTTCCGATGGTCAGTGATAAACCTAGGAGCCACTCACCTAAAATAGGTGAGATACATAAATGTATAAAAGGTTTTTTACCCCCACACGCTGGTGCACCCAGGACTATCATCTACATCCCACTTAATCTTCAGCTGACCAAGGCTCCACCACAGGATGAGACTAACGATTTCCTAGCCAGCACGCGGTATGCACTACATCAGTCTGTGAACTCCACCGCAGCACCACGGTCGGCGTCTCTGGACACATGTCGGGCACTGAGGATTCTTTTGCTGGATGCTTTTAGGAGAGGCCTCTCCCAAGTTCTAAGCTGCAAAGCAGCAATACGGTACCAGTTTATTGGTTACACAGAGACTGTGTTAGTCACGATTTAGTGGATTCAGCAATATATCCCCAGACGTGACTTATATTAATGTTCACTCCCACTACAAATTGATATTAATTTCATGCAATAAGCCCATCAATCGGTGGCTGTGCACACTGATTTTATTTTTTATTATTTAAGTCAAATCCAACAGACTTTTTGATTAATTTCCATACAATCCTGGATAAAGAGACAAAAAGAAAAAACTCGCATATCTATACTAACATTTATTCATTGGGAAATATCCCCCTTTTTATGCATGCCGATTTTTTTGTATGTTTTTCTGTGGCCACAGTGGTTCCTTTCATATTTTATTATTTCATTTATTTTTATTTATTTTTAATTTCCTTTTGTCAGCTATAGATTTGATTTAAGGTCTATTTAATATGTGAATTTTATTATATGCATTTTTGTGATTTCAGCCGCCCCTGTTGGATGCGAGCGCCGGAGCGAGTGATTTCTCGCTCGCTCCAGGGTTCGCGCATGCACAGTGCGAACACCGCCCATGTGCACTTCCCGGCCATCTGAATCAGGCCCTATGTACCAAATATTGGAGGTATATAAAATGGATGGATATAAAGTACCAGCCAAATCAGCTCCTATCTATAACTGTCACTTTACAGGCTGTGTTTGAAAAATGACAGTTAGTAGCTGATTGGATGGTACTTTATTGCCATCCATTTTATCTCTCTCCAAGGCTTAAGGTGGCCATACACGGTGAGATTCAAAAGTTGGTCAGATCATTTGCACGATTTCCCTTGAAAATTCTTCCCTTCAGATACAGGACGATTTGTATTTAAAATGCAACTATTTCACATAAGACCATACAATTTAATCAGTCACATTACATAATGTGTGTCAATTCCTACACAATCAGTTGAGATCTCTCTGCAAAACCATCTGATCTGTGATCCAACTAGATGACGGTGGGGACGCGCATCCAGTGGCAAACACAGGATTTCTAGGGGGGTTTCCAAATGCTTGATTTTAGAGTGAGTGTGGCCAGTCCATGAATAGGGTAGAATTAGCACCTAACCAGCTTTAATATGCGTCATACAAAGTGTATTGTGTGTCATAATTCCAGCATATACAGGACCAGCGATCACAATAAGCCATTAAATGCGGCAGTAGGGCCATCCTGCCTGAGATGAATGCTTTTATTTTAGATGTGGGCACCATTACAGAGCATTAGAGCAAGTCCTGGAGTCTGGGAGCAGCAGAATAACCTAGCACTGCCCTGTACATATATGTACATATTGAGCTCTATAGCAGCACATCCCTAACAGTGAATGTTTTCCAGATCTCCTAGTTGGTGCACAGGTTATTTATTACTAGATGATACATGTTAAAAGATCCACAGGTAGTGCTTATTATTTCATTTGTGATATAGAGAATAACATGTAGCACTTGTAAAATTCTATTATATTACTATTCCTATTGTGGTCATGGTGTGGGCTGGGAAGGGGGGTTTCCAGGCATCGGGGTCGCAGAAGACTCAAAATACAACTATTTTCAAATGATTAGTCTATTCAACCTGTAGAAACTGCCCAAATCATGTGATCAATCGTCCCGTGTATGGCCAGCAATAGTCCTGTACATAGACCCATTATCCTCTTAGGACCTGATTCAGAGCCGCTCCCTAGATGCATACTTTCGAACGATGTGTAGGCAGTGCTACCGCACAGCAATGCATTAGCACGCCCAGTATTTCTTAGAGAGCGATCACATAGTGTATGCAGACACCCACCAGCCTGTTTTAAGATGCCCACTTGTGCACGTCATGTCCAGGAAGTGTATACAACCATCGGTACATTGGGTAACATCAGACGCTATCGCAGCGCTTGAGGTTCACCATATCCTGCCGCAAACACTGCGAGCACTTCAGTGTAAAAACTAGCCAGGTGACGTGTACTATGATGCTGTCTTTTAATTGTGTACACCTCTAAATTGCCATTGAGATGCTCAGGCACGCCTGCGTTTGCACCTCCACTTCCCCGTTTTTAATAGCCAGCCCCTGTTACCACCTACAAACGGCTTCTCCTGTCACTCACTCTGCTGGGCTGTCTATGTGCAGTGAGCGAATGCATTGGGAACTTTCACTGATGTATGCGCACTGTGATGCATGCGCACAATGCATACACACTGCATAGCATCAGCAGCAGCGAGAGTATGCATCTTAGCGAGCGGGTCTGAATCAGGCCCTTAACCTCTCAGCATTATGCTAGCTACTAGTAGAAGGCAATATAACAGTGAAGTGAACTTATCTTCATTAACAAGTAAAATTATATGGAGGGCGAGAGGGGCCAGAGTAACATTGAGTAACAGTCTCATTGAGCGTAATTAATAGGGGTGTGCACAGGCCACTTTTCGTGTTTTGTGTTTTGGATCTGGATCTTTCTTCGTGTTTTGGATCTGGATTGGTTTTGCCAAAACCACCCATCCGTGTTTTGGGTTCTGGGTTTTGGATCTGTATTTTTTTTAAAAAAAGCATAAAAACAGCTAAAATCACAGAATTTGTGGGGTTTTCTGCTCCTATGCTATTATTAACCTCAATAACCTTAATTTCCACTAATTTCCAGTCTATTCTCACACCTCACAATAGTGTTTTTATGTCCAAAAGGTTGCACCGAGGTAGCTGGATGACTATGCTAAGCGACACGAGTGGGCGGCACAAACACGTGACCCATCTAGGAGTGATACTGCAGTGGCAGACAGGATGGCAGTTTGAAAAACTAGGCCCCAAACTGTACATAATGCAAAGAAAAAAAAGAGGTGCAAGATGGAATTGTCCTTGGGCCCTCCCACCCACCCTTATGTTGTATAAACAGGACATGCACACTTTAACAAAGCAATCATTTCAGCGCCAGGGTCTGCCACACAACTGTGGCTGAAATGATTGGTTCGTTTGGGCCCCCACAAAACAAGCTGGCAATTAATCTTTCCCTCCACAAACAGGCTCTACGGAGGCAAGATGTCGTCCGCATCCTCCTCATCCACCGATTCCTCACCCTCTTCAGTGTTCTGTACATCCTCATCCTCACAGAGAATTAACTCGTCCCCACTGGAATCCACCACCACAGGTCCCTCTGTACGTTCTGGAGGCTGGTCTCCCTGGAAGAGTTGATAATTCATTTTTATGAACATCATCTTCTCCACATTTTGTGGAAGCAACCTCCTACACCTTTCGCTGACAAGGTTCCCGGCTGCACTAAACACTCTTTCGGAGTACACACTGGAGGGGGGGCAACTCAGGTAAAATAGAGCCAGTTTGTACAGGGGCCTCCAAATTGCCTCTTTTTCCTGCCAGTACAGGTACGGACTGTCTGACATGCCTACTTGGATGCTGTCACCGATGTAATCCTCCACCATTCTGTCAATGGTGACAGTATCATATGTAGTGACAGTAGACATGTCAGATATTGTTGCCAGGTCCTTCAGTCCGGACCAGATGTCCAAACATGGTCCTGCCTGCCCTGCATCACCGCCAGCAGATTGCTTAGCATACCTAAGCTTTTTCCTGGCAGCCCCAGTTGCGGGAGAAAATGAAGAAGGAGCTGTTGACGTGTCACGTTCTGCTTCAGCTGACAGTGATTTCACCAGCAGGTCTTTGCACCATGTAGTGGTCTGATTTCAACAGATTGACCACCCTGGAATCCTGGCAAAGCGAATGAAGGGCTTCATCCACAAGTCCCACATGCCGAGCAGAATCGCTCCGTCTTAGCTCCTCCTTCACTTACTCCAGCTGCTTCTGCAAAAGCCTGATGAGGGGAATGACCTGACTCAAGCTGGCAGTGTCTGAACTGACTACAAGTGTGGCAAGTTCGAAGGGCTGGAGAACCTTGCACAACACGGAAATCATTCTCCACTGCGCTTGAGTCAGGTGCATTCCCCCTACTTTGCCTATGTCATAGGTGGATGTATAGGCTTGAATGGCCTTTTGCTGCTCCTCCATCCTCTGAAGCATATAGAGGGTTGAGTTCCACTGCATCACAACCTCTTGCTTCAGGTGATGGCGGGGAAGGTTCAAGAGTGTTTGCTGGCGCTCCAGTCTTCGGCACGCAGTCGCTGAATGGTGAAAGTGACCAGAAATTTTTCGGGCCACCCAAAGCATCTCCTGCACGCCCCTGTCGCTTTTCAGAAAATTCTACACCACCAAGTTTATTGTGTGAGCAAAACATGGGATGTGCTGGAATTTGCCCAGATGTAATGCCCGCACAATATTGGTGGCATTGTCAGACATCACAAATCCCCAGGAGAGTCTAAGTGGGGTAAGCCACTGGGCGATGATTTCCCTCAGTTTCTCTAAGAGGTTGTCGGCGGTGTGCCTCTTACTGAAACCGGTGATACACAGCGTAGCCTGCCTTGGAACGAGCTGGTGTTTCTGAGATGCTGCTACTGGTGACGCTGTTGCTGTTGCTGCGTAAGGTGATACATCTACCCAGTGGGCTGTCACAGTCACATAGTCCTTAGTCTGCCCTGTTCCACTTGTCCACATGTACGTGGTTAAGTGGACATTGGGTACAGCGGCATTTTTCAGGACACTGAGGACACTTTTTCTGACGTTTCTGTACAGTCTCGGTATCGCCTGCCTAGTGAAGTGGAATCTAGACAGGATTTGGAACCGGGGACACACTACCTCCATCAATTGTCTAAATCCCACTGCACTAATGACGGATACCGGACGCACGTCTAACACCAACATAGCAGTCAAGGCCTCAGTTATATGTTTTGCTTCAGGATGACTGCTGTCGTACTTCATCCACCTCGCTAAGGACTGTTGGAGGGTCAATTGTTTAGTAAAAGTAGTGGTGTTCCTACTTCCTCTCTGGGATGAACGACTCCCAGCAGCAACAGCAACAACAGCAGCAGCAGGAGGCGTAGCAATGCAGGATCCTCCGGAGGAATCCCGGATAGGAGAGTCAGTCATGCCAGTGACATGGCCTGCAGGACTACTTCCGATCATGACTAAGGAGGAAATTGACGAGGAGGGAGTTGACGGTGTGGTTTGCAGGTGCTTGGATACAACAGGACAACGGGATTTAGGTGTCCCTGGACTGCTTACGGTCTTAGCCAAAGTTTCTGAACTTGACAGTAACTTTTTATGAATGCGCTGCAGGTGCCGTATAGGGGAGGATGTTCCTACGTGGATAACGTCCCTACCCCTACTTATTTCACCTTTAAATATGGTACATATGGCAAGACAGTTGTTGTCTGGATTTGGATAGAAATATTGCCAGACCAAAGAGGTGGAATGTTTGGTCTTCTGCCCAGGCATGACCGTGATGGGCTTTTTCATCCCACGGACAACAACTGTCTCACCCGGAGCCTGATTTAAACAAACCACATCAGCATCAGAATCCTCCTCGCCAACTTCCTCCTCAGCTCCAGCTACACCAGTATCCCCATTCTGTTGTACTTCAACAGTGACATCTTCAATTTGCATATCAGCAAGTGGACTGTGGGTGCTCCTTTCAGCACTTGCAGGGGGCATGCAAATGGTGGAAAGAGCCTGTGCTGGGAAGGTCAGGCATCGCAACCGCCACCACACTTGGACTCTCCTTGGGGATTTGTGATATCGTTTTAGAACGCACAGTTCTTTGCTGTGCTTTTGCCAGCTTAACTCATTTGATTTTTTTAATGGGAGTAGGGCTTCCATCGTCATGTGAAGCTGAAGCACTAGTCATGAACATACTAGTCATACTAGTATGACACACACTAGTCATAGGGAAAGACCTTAGCCGTTCCTTGCCACTCCGTGTCATAAATGGCATATTGGCAAGTTTATATTTCTCTTCAGATGATTTAAATGTTTTTTTTAAGGTCATTTTCCTGAACTTTGTCATTTGGGATTGTATGTGGCCTCTACTATGACATTGGGCATCGGCCTTGTCAGACGACGTTGATGGAATGTTATCGTCTATGTCATGACTAGTGGCAGCAGCTTCAGCACTAGGAGAAAGTGGTTCTTGATCTTTCTCTATTTTATTTTTATCGGAGAAAGTTTGGTCCTCCATTTATGTTATATCGATTTGATATATACGTGCGGATAAGGCGCACACAAACAAAGAAAATATTTTTTTATTTTTGCTGGAGAGTTGTGCACTTTGTGGGTTACACCACCCTTTAAGAAATGAGCCAGCCGGCTCTTTACTTATGGGACACAGGCGCACGCATGGCGCTGCTCCTTTGTTGATACACGTGCAGCCACAGTGCACACAATTCACAAACACAGAAAATATTTTTTTATTTTCTTTGGAGTGTACTTTGGGGGTTACAGCACCCTTTAATGGTCAAGCCAGCCGGCCCTTTACTTATGACACGTGCGGATACTGATGCACGTGCGGATACTGATGCACGTGCGGATACTGCGCACACAATTCACAAACACAGAAAATATTTTTTTATTTTGCTTGGAGTGTACTTTGGGGGTTACAGCACCCTTTAACGGTCAAGCCAGCCGGCCCTTTACTTATGACACAGGCGCACGCTTGGCACTACTTTGTTGATGCACGTGCGGCTACTGCGCACACAATTCACAAACACAGAAAATATTTTTTTATTTTGTTTGGAGTGTACTTTGGGGGTTACAGCACCCTTTAACGGTCAAGCCAGCCGGACCTTTACTTATGACACAGGCGCACGCTTGGCTCTGCTCCTTTGTTGATGCACGTGCGGCTACTGCGCACACAATTCACAAACACTGAAAATATTTTTTTATTTTGTTTGGAGTGTACTGTGGGGGTTACAGCACCCTTTAATGGTCAAGCCAGCCGGCCCTTTACTTATGACACAGGCGCACGCTTGGCACTACTTTGTTGATGCACGTGCGGCTACTGCGCACACAATTCACACAGAAAATATTTTTTTATTTTGTTTGGAGTGTACTTTGGGGGTTACAGCACCCTTTAATGGTCAAGCCAGCCGGCCCTTTACTTATGACACAGGGGCACGCTTGGCACTACTTTGTTGATGAATGTGCGGCTACTGCGCACACAATTCACAAACACAGAAAATATTTTTTTATTTTCTTTGGAGTGTACTTTGGGGGTTACAGCACCCTTTAACGGTCAAGCCAGCTTGCCCTTTACTTATGACACAGGCGCACGCTTGGCGCTGCTCCTTTGTTGATGCACGTGCGGCTACTGCGCACACAATTCACAAACACAGAAAATATTTTTTTATTTTGTTTGGAGTGTACTTTGGGGGTTACAGCACCCTTTAATGGTCAAGCCAGCTGGCCCTTTACTTATGACACAGGCGCACGCTTGGCACTACTTTGTTGATGCACGTGCGGCTACTGCGCACACAATTCACAAACACAGAAAATATTTTTTTATTTTGTTTGGAGTGTACATTGGGGGTTACAGCACCCTTTAACGGTCAAGCCAGCTGGCCCTTTATTTATGACACAGGCGCACGCTTGGCGCTGCTCCTTTGTTGATGCACATGCGGCTACTGCGCACACAATTCACAAACACAGAAAATATTTTTTTATTTTGTTTGGAGTGTACTTTGGGGTTACAGCACCCTTTAATGGTCAAGCCAGCTGGCCCGTTACTTATGACACAGGCGCACGCTTGGCACTACTTTGTTGATGCACGTGCGGCTACTGCGCACACAATTCACAAACACAGAAAATATTTTTTTATTTTGTTTGGAGTGTACTTTGGGGATTACAGCACCCTTTAACGGTCAAGCCAGCTGGCCCTTTACTTATGACACATGCGCACGCTTGGCGCTGCTCCTTTGTTGATGCACGTGCGGCTACTGCGCACACAAATCACAAACACAGAAAATATTTTTTTATTTTGTTTGGAGTGTACTTTGGGGGTTACAGCACCCTTTAACGGTCAAGCCAGCCGGCCCTTTACTTATGACACAGGCGCACGCTTGGCACTACTTTGTTGATGCACGTGCGGCTACTGCGCACACAATTCACAAACACAGAAAATATTTTTTTATTTTCTTTGGAGTGTACTTTGGGGGTTGCAGCACCCTTTAACGGTCAAGCCAGCTGGCCCTTTACTTATGACACAGGCGCACGCTTGGCACTACTTTGTTGATGCACGTACGGCTACTGCGCACACAATTCACAAACACAAAAAATATTTTTTTATTTTGTTTGGAGTGTACTTTGGGGGTTACAGCACCCTTTAAAGGTCACGCCAGCCGGCCCTTTACTTATGACACAGGCGCACGTTTGGCACTACTTTGTTGATGCATGTGCGGCTACTGCGCACACAATTCACAAACACAGAAAATATTTTTTTATTTGGTTTGGAGTGTACTTTGGGGGTTACAGCACCCTTTAACGGTCAAGCCAGCCGGCCCTTTACTTATGGGACACAGGCGCACGCTTGGCGCTGCTCCTTTGTTGATGCATATGCAGCCACAGTTCATACAATTCACAAACACAGAAAATATATATATTTTTTGTTTGGAGTGTACTTTGGGGGTTACAGCACCCTTTAACGGACAAGCCAGCCGGCCCTTTACTAATGGGACACAGGCGCACGCTTGGCGCTGCTCCTTTGTTGATGCATGTGCAGCCACAGTGCACACAATTCACAAACACAGAAAAAATATTTTTTTTTTAGCACTTGGGGGGAGCACTCCTGATGAACAGAGCACCCCCTGGACAACACTACAGCACCCCTTTAGGACTGGGACACTGCACAGGACTTTGGAGTGGACACAGCTCCTATGGACAACAGCAGCACAGCACAGCACAGCACAGCACAACACTACACTGCACTACACTACACTACACAGCCAAGCCAGCCCTAACTCCCACCCTCCCTCTTCACTGTCCACAGCCGAGTGAGAAAATAGCGCCGACGCGGGTACCTTATATAGGATCCAAAACCCGCGAGACCCGGAAGGCGGGATGATGACGTTTTGCCTCGATTTCAGATCCGGGTCAGCCGGGAAAAGTCGAGCCTGACTCGGATCGGCCTCGGATCGTGGGGGCTCGGATTTCAGAAATCCGAACCCGCTCACCCCTAGTAATTAACCACTTAACTGACATGGTTGTAAGGCATGCGAATGTAGCCAGCTATGCGTCAGCTGACATGATATGACCGCACCACCCTGCTGTGTTTTTGAAGAGGAAATTTGTTCTACACATGTGCAGAATGGGTCTCCACTGACTCCCCGAAAGTCCCTGCGAGCCTGGCAATTTCTGACTGGTTTTGCTGGAAAAATTGTCAGTTAAGTGGTTAAAATGGAGGGATGAGTAATTACAATGTTGACCACAAAGCAGTGCATTTTCCATGCATTGGAAGAGCCATCTATGGCCTTATTAGTGATTAATAATAACTTAGTGCCCTTCTTACACACCATTTTTGCCCCAGCAAATTGACTGTCCATTCTGTAACCTCCGTTCGACAACCCATCTCCTATAGTTTGTAAGCTCTCACAGACAGGGCCCTATTGCCTCATGTACTCTTTCTTTCCTTACTTGTGCCATCATGTCCTCCTCCTTAGTATAATTTTGCAATCAGTGGGTCTAAATCCAGGGGAGAATTTATGCTTCTGTCATTTGTGGCAGTCTCACCTTCCTTTTTCAACATGTTCTTATATGCCACCAGCCATCCAGATGTCACATATTTACTATCTGACACTTTTATATGTCTTTATATTTTATCTCACTCTTCCACCTGCCCCTTATATCCCATCAGACCCACCTAGATATGTCATCAGACCCCGCTCCCTCCACAGACTCCAACACCACCAAAATGCCAGCAGTTGCTCTGAATGAGGGTGGCAGCTTCACATTTAAAATCTGTCCTCCTGGCCACTCGCTAAGCTGTGCGTGACCACCCACAGCTTTAGCGAGTGACCAGGTTGATGGTCATTGATGGTCATTGATGGTCGTCTGCCGCAAGCCCCAGTGAGCTGCCAGCTCTAATAGAGCCGGAAGCTCACTACTGACATCACTCGTGATGTCAGTAGGGCCGCCTACAAATGGCAGGCATTCCTTTGTTCAGCCACTCCCCCCACGCTGCCTACAAAACGGGGTGAGCTGTCGATCAACATCGACAGCCGCCCCATTTGTAGTGAGCCCCGAAGCGAGAGAATTTCTCTCTCGCTCCGGGGTGTGCGCAATGCCCCACCATCGACCCACTTGTGAGCACATAGCGCTTGTGAGCGGGTCTGAATCAGGCCCAATGTTTGTAAAACCATTGTGGCATTTGTGACACAAAGATAAATCAAGGTATGAAGGTTAACCATCTAGTCACCTCATCGCTAATGCATCAATTGCAGCATAATCATACAAATGGTTCATCCACAAAAGTAAAATCATGTGTAATAAGCAGTCCATTAATAACTACCAGCTACTATGGTTAAATTCCTCATGCAATCTTCAACGCCAACACCCTGATCATTGGCCTTCTCAGGAACAGTTAGTAGTCTTGTTTCATTGGATCAAATGCATTATGTCTCCTGTAATGCAATCCTTAACTCCCAAGAAGAATCTCAGGGCACTTGGGTGTAGAATAGGAACCATAATAATCCTTGTTTCCATAAATTGTCTGTGAAATAATCATTTGAAAGGGGAAGCAAGTATGACAGCCATCATCCTGTTGCACAGAGGATCACCAAAGCCATGACAGCAATGTTGGCACTTGATCTGCATCCAATATGTGGAATAAACACATCAGGTTTCAGCCAATTAGTAGAGGTTATGTGCCCACTAAAAATCCCATCTCTATACTATTTCACTCAAACAGCAATCCCACAGCACTACAGGAATGTCAGAGCCAAAGTCATTACATCCTTTGAAAAGAATACTGAACGTGATTCAGAGTTGTATGATATTGCACAGCTGCAGGGAAGTGGCTGTGCAATACTGTACAATTAATACAGCTTGAGGCGTCTGGTGTAAATAGACAACTCCTGACAGCATCATAGATCTGAGTGTTGTGTCCTAATGCACAGCATCGGATCTTCTGTGAGATGATTAGAAATCTGGATAACCCTGAGGCAACCCAGATTGCCCCTTGCAGCACCGTAGCTGAGGCATCGGAAAACACATACCCTGTCCCTGGCATTTCCAGAATATGGAATGGAGGCCATCCCTGCCCACTCCCTTTCCCCAAATGGCTTGCGAAAACTGCCAGCAATCTTGCAGATTGAGACTTGCACATGCACAGTACAGATCCTGCACATTTCCAGGTCTCTTACAATCGGTGTTGTATGCAAACCATCAGGTTTGTATAAAACACTGAATAAAGCTCATTGTACCCACTATCCACCTAACTATGGATATGTGAACAATCTGCACTGGTCAAGTAAAAGACAACATGAATGTGACAGCCTTCTGGATGGGTATATCATCCTCAGCAGCAGCATCAGTAGTAGCATCATCATCACCTTCTTCATCATCATCTTCATTCTGTCAGCATAGACAATGCCAACTTATTCACAAGCAAGCTTCTTTATGTATTGCTGGCTTCACAAAGAGACATAACAGTGTAAACTGATTAAATAAACTTCTTAATGTTATATTTAAATATCTCACCCCACTAACACTCTCTGGATTTCTCATATCTGTTAAAGGCAACAATGTGCCTGTAATCTGAATGGTCCAATTTATTTCATGATTTGCCCACACAATAAACTTGGTGGTTCAGAATTTCCTCAAAAAAGGTTATTTTCAGCATTCTGCATAAACCTGTAGAAAATTGCACCCTCTGTAAAAAAATTGAACTGCCATTTCATCAGCTAAAGCTTAATGAGGTGAAATGTCACACTTTATAGGCCTGAGTTCATGGAGGAAAAGCTGCAAGCCATCAAGAGCTTCACATCTAACCATGCTATATGGAGAGGAGGGGCATGTTACCTTACTGCAGTCCACTGCAGAATCCTTTCAGTTGTATGCAAGTTACTAAAGCAATTTGAAAGTGTAACAAATTAAGTGAGTTCTGTCACTGCCAGCCTGAGTCAAGTCATACCGCTAACTAAACTGCTCGTTAAGCATTTAGAGAAGCTGAAGGAGGATATGATGAAAGAAAGTGATTCTGCAAAAGTACCTTGGCCTAGTAGATCAATGTCTTAATTCCCTTTGCAATGACTCAAGACTGTGCAAGATCTTGCAACATGATGACTACATTTTGTAAACCATACTTGATTCTAGATTAAAGTCCTATGTTATGTATTTGTTTTTTTAAATGATGACAAACTGGAGACATGTAAAGAGATTCTTGTGAGAAAGTTGACAGACCAAGTCTCAAGTGCCACATCCACTGCTTCAGCTTATACTAAAGTGGCTATTAATTGATACTATTGCTGGGGAGTAGGGAAGGTAAATGAATGAAGGCAAAACATTGAAAGGCTGCTGCTAGCATCAGCCTGGACCACCAATGACTATTCTTTAGAGGATTTAAAATTTCCTAGTTCTGTTTACTGGCCTTTATGCTGACATGTGTGGTCAGTCTCTGTTGGGACCAGGAGCTGCATCCCTTCTTAGCTTGTTAACCACAGACACTTTAATTCATGCTAATTCTGGGTAGTGGGAAGGAAATACAGCCAAACAATTGGAAGGGTGCTGCTGGCATCAGGCTTGGACACCAATGAATTGCCCATGCCTTAATTACTGATTTCTAAACACTTTAAAAAATTTTTTTTCAATCCATACAATATTGGGATGAAGCATGCTGTATGATACATGTGGATCCACACTTTTAGGTTGCTTACTATAAGAAGCATTGGCATATCATTAATAGTGACCCTACATTGATGATGTTGAACTCAGCACCCCTAATGTGTGACTACCATTGTGGATCTAATTTGCATCAGTTATTGATGCATCCTAAACTTAAAAGTGTGTATTCAACATGGCTGCCTACAGAGCCAGTTCTAACCAATTTGGTGCCCTGGGCAAGTTTTTGGCTGGTGCCCCCTAGCAGATAATCTCACCACACTACACTCTACAGACACTCTCCCCCACCTTTTCAAACATAACACTCAATTTTCACTTACCTCTTAGGTGTACCTCCCTTTTATTTCTCCCTATTCTTTCTTCCTTTAGGAGTCTGTCAGAGGACAAAAAATTGTGATTAATTTTCCCTCGTCTTAACATATCGATTACCTCTCTCCATTTCTCTAGATCAGTGGTTCTCAAACTCGGTCCTCAGGATCCCACATTTTGCAGGTAACCCAGCAGGTGCACAGGTGTATTCATTACTCACTGACACATTTTAAAAGATCCACAGATGGAGCTAATTTTTTCACTGATTCTGTGAGGAGACCTGGAAAACATGCACTGTTTGAGGTCCTGAGGACCGAGTTTGAGAACCTGTGCTCTAGATAGATAGATATATAGCTACATGATATATATCATATATCACCATATGGTCTATTAACTACCAGAGGCATAGTTGCACAGCACATTGCACTTTGATATCCAGCTGGTTACCCATTAGGGGCTAATTAGAGACTGTGATTACTGTAGGCTGTGATTTAGATTTTTGTATATGTATAAATAAGTTGCTATATATAATTTTTCAGCATTTTTTATCGTATCTTGTCCATAATTATAATAATTTTAGAATATTATTGGTAGTTGTGAAGCACTTTATTAGCACTTTACCATCCTCACTTGATGGTGGTATTGAAACCTTTAAATTAATGGTCTACATCAGCACTTTAGTAGCACATTTTGTACACATTGCACTTTTTCACAAGCAATTTCCTACTACGCTTGGTTAAAATACTCATGCACATATATACATGAGCACTACTGCACCTTATCCTCCAACCAAAGGGTTAAAGTAATCATTTTACATAAGACACGCCAGTTGCTTAAATCAGTTTCACTAATAAAAAAAAAATATATATATATATAGCACACACATTGATCCAATTAATGCCCACCTCACAACAGCACTCACTGACCATCCTCACAGGACAACATAATGTTCTTAAAGCACAGCACCCCTCTCAGCACATCACCCATCTCCCAACACAGCACCCCTCATCCAGCACCCCTGTCCCAGAACAGCACACCTGGCCTCATCCAGCACCTCTCTCACAGCACAGCACTCCTCATCCAGCACAGCACCCCTCTCCCAGCACAGCACTCCTCATCCAGCACAGCACCCCTCTCCCAGCACAGAACTCCTCATCCAGCACAGCACCCCTCTCCCAGCACAGAACTCCTCATCCAGCACAACACCCCTCTCCCAGCACAGCACTCCTCATCCAGCACAACACCCCTCTCCCAGCACAGCACTCCTCATCCAGCACAGCATCCCTCTCCCAGCACAGAACTCCTCATCCAGCACAGCACCCCTCTCCGAGCACAACACTTATCATCCAGCACAGCACCCCTGGCCTCATTATGTACCCTGTACCCCTTTAACAGCACAACACCCCTCGTCCAGCACAGCAATCCAGGCCTCATTATTTACCCCATTCCCAGCACAGCACTTCTCAGTCAGCACAGCACTACTTGTCTCATTAATTATGCACCCTTTCCCAACACATTCAGCTCCCCTTTTCCAGCAGAGCACCTCATAATTTATTAATAATTCACCCCTTTCCCAGTACAGTCAGCACCCCTCATCCAGCACAGCACCCCTGGCCTCATTATTTACCCCTTTCCCAGCACAACACCCCTCATGCAGCACAGCACTCCTTGCCTCATTATGCACCCCTTTCCCAGCACGGAATCGGTATGATTTACTGCCGGACCCATGCCCAGCAGTTGGAATCCCGACAGCGGCATCCCGGCAGAGGAGGAAATCCCGATCGTACAAGGTAAGTATTCTCTAACCTAATTCTACCCTCTAACCCTAACCCTCCCTTAGGGGTTCCTAAACCTAACCTATAGCATTGGCTAAAGGAGACTGGTCCCATTAATCCCAGGCAGCAGCTGTGTAGATCAGGGACCTGTGACTGATCCAGACTACTCCACCCCCAAAACTCTACACATTAGCCAACACTCAAGGCAGCTGTCACCATGTCAGAGGATCAGAGAGGGGATCAGTGTGGCTGGGAGCATACTCTGCATGCCTCCAGACTGCAAGCTATGCATAAGCACAGCGTGTCTGTGGCCTGAACAGCAGCATTGTAACATCTTGTGAGGCAGATGGCACCCTGTAAGAAATGTATTTTACCCGAAGACATTAACGACCACCTGTGGCCACAGCAGATTTTTCTTCACCATCTTTTATTTAATGCATCTTTTTACATCTGAAAACGGTTTGTGACAGCAGGTCTCAGATCGTTTTAATGGGCCTACTGCAATTTCTGATTTAACAACTGTGTACCATAATTGGAGATTATGCCTTACATTTATTTGTAGTATGGTAGATGTGGCACGGCATAAGGCGACTTATGTACAATTTTCACTCTATGAAAATCTAATGTTGCAGTCACTTTTAGTTTTAGCAGTTTTTCTAAACTATCCTGACTCCTGTTCAACCTCCTATGTCTTCTTTGCCCATTCCTGCTCTCTGTCCTCAGTGATGCTGCCTTCCCTTTCACTTTTGACTCTAACAAAACTCAATACAAACAAACAGGAAAAATAAAACTACACTAAAACAATGTACACCACACTCACACAATTAAAAACACACACTACTTTGAAACAAAAAATACTCAAATAAATAGAAATACACCAAAAATAACAAGACGACAGAAAGTTTCACAAGACACCTTTCAAACCCACTCACCAAATGCTATTTCAATCTCTATAACCACCAACCACCACTAGCAAGCCACCTCACTAACCTTCAGAAGTAAGCAAGGAAGTAGCTAGTCTGCTGTCAAAAGCTAACCAATAATAAAGCACCATGAACTGATGGTTTCTTGCAGATTTTCTGAGGTTTGCAGTGGAATTGTGGCAGCTTTTGATAATGGCTTCCATTGGTTTTAACTAAATTGATGGATGTTTTGGGTGTTTTGAAACTGATGGGTATCAACATTTGTGGTTTAGAAAACACAATTAAAATCACTAAATTCAATGATTTGTTGGCCATATCTGCTGGCGATGTCCAATGGTTTCAAAATACGGGGGATATTGCTTTTTGGTAAATTTTGCCTCTAGGGTCTCAGATCAGCATGGACATGGACAACTGGGGCCCCAGCTAAGAAAAGACTACTGTAGATATATTGGTGATAGAGCAATTAACCTCTCCTGCCAAACTTACTACTGTACCTACTGTTGTCTTATTTTAGACAATTTAACTTGACATTTAATTGTCTTATTTTATTTTTTGTGGGTGCTTTAACAGGATATTTTATATGGTACCTACTCTTGATCAAGCCTGCCAGTTACTTCTGTGATATGCCTATGCAATAAGTTTATGGACTTTTTTCTATGAAGTACTGTGGTAAAGCCTTAGATCATGCATCAAAACAATCAATGTATGACTGAAAAAAAAGATAAGACCATAAGCAGAAATATACAATTATATTTTGATCATCAAACAGCTGTGTTCCACATTCATAGCAAAATGTGTGAGTATAAACAAATGAATAAAGATTAATTTACATAAGTTCCAACAACACATAATTTGGAATGTTTTACTGAAAACTCAACATTGATACCTTTTAGAAACTATAATTTCAACACACAAATATTTGTGTTATAAATATATAAATGTTAACAGTTTATTAAATATTGTGATAATTAAAATCTTATTATACAGCAAGCAATAGTTGATTTCTTTGATCTTCTGTAGCCTACAGTATTCTTGTACAAAGTCAACTTTCTTGATTAGAGCAGGAACCTCTGTATGGTTGTCATATTAATTCAGAGACATTGAAGTTTAGATGTACATAGCCTTATATGTAATAATTATTATAATGTAACATGCATATGCTGTATTTTTCAATTAAGGCGATTTATGCAAATATGCAGAAATAAAATATTCAATATAAAACTTCAATCAACAGTAAACACAAATCAATCTGTTCTGTGTTGTTTTCTCTTCACATCTATTACACCAAAAGAATATGTTAAGGGTTTCTCATTAGTAGCTAATTCAAACAGTATTGTTGTAAATGTTGAAGCTGAAACATACTTATGTATGCAAAAGCTTAAAAAAGCAATACTGAAACAATCTGTTACTGATACCACTTTCATTTTAGCAACACAAACATTCTTTGAAAGTTGAAAACAAAGAAAAATAAATGCAACATTTTCAAATTTCAGCATTTTCTAAACTAATGATGAATCTATAATTTGGTAATCAATTATAATTCATTCCAATGATTTCCTTATAAGCTCATTATTTTACTGCATGTAGATTTATTTTTAAATAATGTGTAAGGCATCTGGGCTGCCAATTCCTGTTTGAATATCATATAGACAGGTTAGGCATGTTATGTACATACAAAGTAACTTTTCAGATGACTCTTGCTCCTATGCTTGCCTGGGTTGGAACTGGTTAGTTAATTGATTGGAGTTGACATTGTGAATCTTCTTATTTATATGGTGCCAGAAGGGGTCTGCAGTGCCTTACACTGCTGCACATGAAGCCATAATATCCACAAAAGCCATGACGGCTGAACCCTGAGGTTCAGAGCCATTGTTGGCAATGGGGAGAATGTGATGTTATAATTGAGGGAAGGAAAAGCACATGAGGGAAGAAGGACCTGCTCATGAGAGTTTACAATCTAGAATAGAGGAGCAGATAGAAAGGAAAATTATGGATTATCAATTTGTTATGTGAATGGGAATTGTGGCTTCATGTGAGATGAATTATGCTATAAGAGAAAATGTTTGTTAATTGAATTGATCAAAGTTTGGAGGATGCATGCAAAGACTCCGCACAATTTGTTTACTCTAATTGTTGTATATTAATATTATAACATTTATTTCTTGTTTTTAAATGTTTAACTTTAACAATCTGTCTATATATGCAATCAGGGCTGGCTATAGGGCTGCTTCAGTGGAGTGGCTACACAAGGGCACCAGCCCATAGGAGGCGCATGTGCGTCTGTGCCACTGGGTCCAACAACTGGTGTTGACTGCCAGTGCCAGCCCTTACATTAAACTTCTGCTGGAACGGGCAGCAATGGGCTCACTTTCTGGCTCAGATGCTGCCCAAGCTGTGACCCATAAATGACACCATGGCTGTGTGACATCATTGAGGTCCCGCAGCCCAGGAAGGTGAGAGTTCAAGAAGAGTGCCAGTGGTGAGAATAGACAGTGAATGACTGACTGAGTTTCCCGCCCCCTTCACATTGAACAGTATCTCATGCTGTGCAGCTCCAGGCAGACACCAGCCTGCCCCCTCACACTGGGAGAGGAGCTGTAGGAAGCAGCAGTGAAGGTGTGAAGACACTAGAGGTGAGTGAGACAGTGATTGTGCTAAATCTATTATTCAGAATAATAAGGTTTTTACAGCAAATATTTTGTACTGTATTTATTGAAGATTTGGTAAAAATACAGAAAATAGGGAGCAGTGGGCCTGATTCAGACCCACTCGCGAGCACACAGCGGTTGCAAGTGGGTCAATGGTCCCCCACTGTGCATGCACATGCCAGAGCTGGCTCCGGCGCGCGTATGCTCGAGACCCGGCCAGCGATGGGCGCTCCATCGCTACGGGTCTCGCGCCAAAACGGGGCAGCTGTTGATTGTGATTGACAGCTCGCCCCATTTTGGAGGTGGGCAGGGGGGGTGGCTGGCCAAACGGAGGCATTCCCAAAGGAATGCCTGCCATTTGGGGGCAGCCTCAGTAGTGAGTTTCCGGCTCTATTAGAGCCGGAAGCTCACCGGGGTTTGCGATGGACGAGACCCTACCACAAGGGTCTCATCGCAAGCTCGATGGTCGCGACCATCGCGACCATCACCTGGCCGCTTGCAAAAGCTGTGGGTTGTCACCCACAGCTTAGTAACTGGCCAGGGAGCCGGCTCTCAAAAAAAAAATGCCGCCTGATTCAGAGCGAGCGCTCTGAAAGAGCATCCGGCTCTGAATCAGGCCCTGTGTCTCACCAAGTGGCAGCAGTGATGGCGGTCTGCTCCCCCACCCTTGGCCCTCCTAACCTCCTCCTCAGTCTCCCAGATATGACACACTCACCATGACTGGCTCCATTAAGTCTGATTCCGGTAAATCCCGTTACCTCACTCTGACCAGCCCGTTCAGACAGACACTGAATTCAACAGTCGATCAATGAGTGAAAATGTGCACAGAACCTTGGGGTGGTCTCTCAGTCAGTCAGTCTCTGGTCAGTAGGTCTCAGAAAGTTGGTCAGTCAGCCAATCACAGTCAGCCCACAGACAGTCAGTGAGTGAAAAGGTGTGTAAGACCTTGGGGGTGGTCTCATTGTCAGTCAGTCTCTGACAGTCGGTCTCAATCAGTCAGTCATGGTCAATCCAAGGACAGTCGGTGAGGGAAAAGGCATGTAGAATCTTGGGGGTGGTCGCTCGGTCAGTCATTGAATGAACGGCAGCATGGAAGTCAGTGTACCCCATGTTCTACATGTTTTTGCATAACTTTATGTAATTGTTGCTATATACTAATAGCCTAATGCAGGAGATTATACAGAAATCTTTTGCAAAAGGCTGATTAGTGCTGCAGACCGCATTTCCCATTATTATCAATGGGAACTACAGTCTGACCCCTATGTATCAAACGCCAAAAAGAAAAGCTTTTCAAATTTTGGCCCCATTACTTACTTCATCCTTCATTCTCACAGGAAAGGGATCTTACGATCCCTCTCCCATAGCCTTTGCCCGGCTCCAGAATCTGACACTGTAATATGCCAGGGATGTAAATTGCAGGGACAACAGTTTTTGCTACCACTGTCCTTGAGAGATACATTTAGTACTGTACATACATCAGAATGGAATTTTTGGTTTAAAATAAAAAAGTCTGTTGCGGTAGCAACACTGCCACGATGATTAATACTAAGGCACTTGGTGCTGAGCTCATTTCTTTCTTGTTTTTGTAGGTGTAGGGAGAAAACAGTTTTACCAGCACATTTTTTATTATACTATTAAACATAAATGTCTATTTTGTTGCCTGTGGGAGCAATGTTTTCTTACCAGTAGGGGCACTGTGTATTTTTTTCTGTGGGGGAAATATGTGTTTTCTTTTCCTGTGGGGGCACTGGTGAGTTTTATTTTATTACAGGGGAATGTAGTTGAATTTGTGTGTGTGTGTGTGTGTGTGTGTGTGTGTGTGTGTGTGTGTGTGTGTGTGTGTGTGTGTGGGCGGGGAGGGGGGGGGCTGTATTTCGGAGATATGATGTAGTTGGATTTCTTTTGTGAGGGGGACAGGCTCAGGTTTTTTACATTGTCTCTTGTTACACAGTGGGATATATACTAGGTGATTGCTATTTTTCACCATTAATTTTTCACCATTAACCCACCCTAGTCAATGTGTTTTTGTCTCATTCCTCAAACTACAGTTTTAGTAATTCACAATAAATATTTTGATAAACAGCCGATGGGAACAAATTTTGGAGAGTGTCTTTGATTATCTTTAAAAGTAAATTGCTTAATGGTAAAGGGCAAAGGAAATAGAACCTAAATAGCAATATCATCTGAACCAAACAGGATTACTCATTTGTTTCTGAAATTATCATAAAATTAATGTCACTAATCCTGCTTTACTTATGAAGTACTGCTCTTTATTAAATACTTTAGAAGGTAATTACTGTAAGTCACGTTCTCTTTTTTTTTTTAATTCTGCTGTTGCTGTATTACTCTAGTCTTTGCTTATATTTACAGTTTCCAGGGCATTGAAAACATATCCTGCATTATTTTCACTTGTTTTATTCTTCTCACAAATAACTAAAATACATTGAAGGGATTGCACCGCCAGCTTCACCTCATAACAACTATGTACCTTATTTATTCCACAAAACTGGTTGAGTTGAGACTCGGCTCAGGACCCTTCCTCTCTCTTCCTGGCTGCTGTCAGCAAACTGACTGCAGTGATAGACTCCGGGCCCTCCTGCAAACTATACATTTTGCGCCCTCCTACAAATACAGATGTGATCATTCTCATCCAACCTGCGAGCAGCAGCATCACGATTGTGACTAGCCACAGCCAGCCGCATCTTGTTCACGGCAGTGTATGCACCATGCAATCCTATGGATTATGAGTGCATGTACACACACACACCCGCAGCCACACTAATAGTGGCAAGACAGCTGGAGGGTTACAGCAGGGAAATGTAGTGGGAATCATGCAGATGGTGATACTGGGGAGAGGTAGTTGGTGACAGTGAGAGGTGGACGGTGACAGTGAGAGGTAGAGAGTGACAAGGAGAGGGTGAAAAGAGAGAGGGTGACAGTGAGAGGGTGAGAATCAGTGGGTGAGAGGGTGAGAGTCAGTGGTTGACAGGAGAGAGGTGAGAGTGTGACAGGGAAAGAGAAGTGAAAGTGAGAGGGTGAGAATAAGTGGGTGACAGGGAGAGAGAGGGGATGAGGAGAGGGCAAGGGCCATGGAGAAGCAGTGGGGGATCGATAGTGGGAAACTGTGCAGAGGCAGTGGGTGACAGTGATAGGTAGAGGGTGACAGGGTAAGGGTGAGAGTCAGTGGGTGACAGGGAGAAGGTGAGAGTCAGTGAGTGACAGGGGGAGAGAGGTGACAGGAGAGGGTGAGAGTCAGTGAGTGACAGGGGGAGAGAGGTGACAGGAGATGGTGAGAGTCAGTGAGTGACAGTGAGAGGGTGACAGGGAGTTGGAGAGAATCAGTGGGTGACAGGGAGAAGGTGACAGGAGAGAGAGGGGACACATAAATGGTGAGAATCACTGGGTGACAGGGAGAGGATGACAGGGAGAAAGAGGTGACAGGGAGAGGGCAACAGTAGGGAAAAGTAGTGGGAGATCGGTAGTTGGAAGCTGGGGAGAGGCGGAAGGTGACAGTGAGAGGTGAAAGGTGATAGTGAGAGGTAGAGGGTGAGGGTGAAAAGAGATATAGGATGACAGGGAAAGGGTGAAAGTCAGTGGATAACAGGGAGAGGGTGAGAGTTAGTGGGTGACAGGAGAGAGGTGACAGGGAGAGGGTGAGAGTCTTTGAGTGATAGGCAGAGATGTGACAGTGAGAGGTAGAGGGTGACAAGGAGAGGGTGAAAGAGAGAGAGGATGACAGGGAAATGATGAGAGTCAGTGGGAAACAGGGAGAGGGTGACAGGAGAGAGAGGTGACAGGGAGATGGTGAGAATCACTGAGTGACAGGATAGAAAGGTGATGACAAGATGGTGACAGGAGAGAGAGTTGACAGGGAGAGGGCAATGGCCAGAGAGAAGCAGTGGAAGATGGACAGATGGTGACGCTAGGTAGGACAGTGGGTGACAATCACTGGGTGACAGACAGTGGTTATACTGCAATAATTAGAAAAGAAAATTGTAACATAACAAAATAGAAATCTATACTTACCTCACAATCACATGACTCCAATCGGTTTGTCAAAGAGGAGCAAGGGAAGGTCCTCACCATGCAGCAATACCTATAATGCACAAAATATTATGATTATGATGGGAAAGACAGTGGGAGATGGCTAGAGGGCAACACCAGAGAAAGGCAGTGGGTGGCGGGCAGTGGCATTGGGGGATGGATGGAGGGTGATGCCAGGGAAAGGCAGTGGCTTGTGGGCAGTGAGAGATGGATGGAGGGTGATGACACTAGGAGAGGTAGAGGGTGACAGCTGGGTAAAGGCAGGGGGGAATGGGCAGAGGGTGATGCTGGGGAGAGGCTTTGGGTGACAGTGAGAGGTAGAGGGTGAAAAGAGAGAGGTTGAGAATGAGAATCAGTGGGTGACAGGGAAAGGGTGACAGGAGAGAGAGGTGACAAGAAGAGGGTTAGAGTCAGTGGGTGACAGGAAGGGGGATAGACGAGAGAGGTGACAGGGAGAGGGCGATGCCCGGGGAGAGAGGTGACGGAGTGGGTGATGGCCAGGGAAAGGCAGTGTGAGATGCTGGGGGGAGGCATTGTGTGACGGTGAGAGGATGACAGGGAGAGGGTGAGAGTCAGTGGGTGACAGGGAGATGGTAACGGAGAGGTTGTGGGAGATGACGGGCAGAGGGTGGTGCTGGGGAGAGGCAGTGGGTGACAGGCAGGGGGGAACAGCATTAATTAGGAAACAAAATAGTAACATAACAAAAAGAAATCTGTGCTTGCCTCACATTCGCTCCAATCGAACAGCGAGAGAAGGTAGTCACCGTACGACAATAGCGACAATGCACAAAATAATATATTTATATTATAATTAATGTATGCATTGTAAATTCTAAGTAATCATAATTAATATATTAAATATTATAATGAATAGTTTAAATTAAATCTACACTTATACATACACCAACCACTCCCTACCATTATCTATAGCCCAACTAGTTTTACTTAATTAAATAATCCCTTATCAAATAGATATAAACATTTATCATAAAATACTTACCTTTTTCTGCAACTGTTTGCATCTTCTATCATCTCCAGTCCTTTTCTTAATGTACATCCTCTCTCTGCATGGGTTCCTCTTCGGCTGGACACCATTACACTGCACTCCTGTGATGGGAGGAGAGAAAGAAGGGGAAGGGAGGGGAGAGGAGGGAAGGGGAGTGGAGGGGGTGGTGCTGAAGACTGCAGTGTCTTCAGAGACAGAGGGGAGGAAATAAAGGGGGGGAGGGGCGGGCGGTGCTGCTGCCTGTCTGTCATCCAGCTTGACAGGGCAGTGGGGAGGAGCAATGAGGAGAGTGAAGGGGGGAGGGCCCTGACATTAGAAGGAGACTGAAGCTGAGGAGGTAGAGAAAAGTCAGAGAGGGGGAGTGGAGCGGACCGCAGGAGCTGCTCTTAATACGGCTGGCGCCGCTGCCTGTCATATAGTTTGACAGGCATGGACTGCGGCAGCCGGCAGCAACAGGCAGGGCTCTGGCAGTAGGGAGGGAGAGGCGTACCCGCAGGGGCGGCCTTTCAAGGTGCCGGCGCCACTGCCATCATAGAGTTTGACAGGCGCGGACTGCGGCAGCCTGCAGGGCAGTGGGGCACAATCAGCAAGGAGGCAGAGAGGGGGGAGCCACTCTTTATGCTGCGGGCGCTGCAGCCTGTTATATAGTGACAGACGCAGGCTCCGATAGCAACAGGGCACATTAAAAAGGTACACTGGCAGAGCAGGGCGAGCGCCTTAACAGCCCGGCGCCTCCCTGCTTTGCAGAGTGTGCTGAGCGGGTAGCGCCCGCCCTACACAGATCACCAAGAAAATGGCAGCGGCGGCCATTTTCCAGGCATTTTCTGTAGTGCTATCCGTGGGACAGCAGATAGGTTAGTATAAAATAAAGTGTAAGAGTGCAGGGTGTGCGGTGCTGCCATTATAAATACGCCCCTGATCCAGTGTATTGATGCATGTTAGCAGAGTATCCAGTGCAGTATGTAAAACAGGAACTTGGAGCCAAGGTACTGAGCATCTGTTAGAATTGCTATATTGCCAGTACATCCAACATTAAATAGGGTGGATTCAATGGAGATTGGTCCCCTCAGTCACACGACTGGGACATACTGTATACTCTGGTCAGACAGTTGGATGACATCTCATCAACATGGCAGCACCCACAATCCAGAGTCACGGGAACTGCAGTACTAGGATGCCAGCAACATGAGGGCATAATTGCCGATAGGAGCAGCCAGAAAGGCATAACAGGAGGCATGGCTCAACATAGGGGGAGGGGGGGCGGGCAGGGATATTACCCGGCATTAGGGGCGGAGTGGGGGTCATGCTCACGCAATCACATAATGTTGCCCCTGCCACACAATGCAGAGATTACCGGCATTGTGAATCAAGGGGCAGGGTCATTATGACTCAATTCAGCACAAAACATGTAATTGCGCCCCCCATCGCTGTGGGGGTTTGCGTGGTAATTGAGGGTGGGTCCGGGCGGTCCACGCTGGCTGGGAGATTTGCCTGCTTTTCCAGGATGCTGGGAATGTCACGCGATCTTCAGGAGGCTCCCAGCCAAATCGGGAGTGTAGGCAAGTCTGCATCAGGGTGAAAGCTGAGCATTGTGGTATGGCACTCTGGGGAGTCAGCAGGAGTAGAAGGTACACAGCAGACCCAGTAACGGGACCTCAGCATCTGATTTGTGACAGTATAATCCTGCAAATCTCTTCCAACAACTCTCTATTGCAGGATATACTTGAAGCAAGCATGTTGTCACAGGTAGTCAACAGTCATAGTAAATTAGTTCAGAGAATGGACATCAGTGGCTGGAAGAATAAATATACCAGACAACAACTCAGGTAATCAGGCTTAAAAGAAAGCAGGACTGAATACTCAGATAACAGAGCAGCTGGATATTCAGATAATACAGGTAAATAAACTGTGCAGATAACAGTAGTTGCTCAGGAATTTAGGAAAACAGACATCACTAAAAGATTATGCGTTCTATTTCCGAATGCAATAACATATTCACTATGCCTATTAGTCAAAATTGTTTTAAAATGTGCCTTAAGTATCCAATCCTGTAAATTCACTGCAATTCATTGTATGGATTAAACTTTCTCATTTGGCAAATTCCCTGACATAGGAATATGATCTTATCTTGGCCTGCTTCTGTTCTATTTGTATTATTTATTACCCTTTCCTTCTAGAAACTCTCACCATACAATCTTATTGTCTTCTGTCTCTGGTAATACAATTACAATGTTCTTGGCAGTATACAGAAAACAAAATTACTGTAAGGTGGGTCAAAGAGGGACAAATATCTTGTTATACAAAAGGGAAACATATGTTTGTTAATTAATTCGGTGGGGTTAATGTGGTAAAACATTTGTTTTGTCCAGCCAAGTAAAACACCTTAGGTAGCCTATTTAAAAACAAAATATGTCCAAAACATATAAGTACAGAAACTACCAGTATAAATTATCTTGGCAGTTTACTAGCTCTTCAGTAAATGAATGAAACGGAATATTTAAAGTGAATGCTACCACACATCTGTGGTTGAATAATTTATGTTCCACCATATTTCTGGTCATGTCCATAAATACTTTTCTACCATGGCTAGAAGATGAGACCTTTATAACATGAGATGTGATTGCTGGGGAACAATATTGATGTTTCTACTTCAGGGTCCATAGGGTATCCACAGGATACCTTGGGTATAGGTGATGACGTCAGTCTTCAGGCACCACAGAGTTAAAGTTTTCAGCCTCCCAGGATGCATCTGGGTCCCTCTCCTATACCCCGCCCCCGGGCCAAGGCATCTCAGTTTCGTCGGTGCCTGGCCGGAGTCGGAGGCACTGTGCAGAGGGGGGCTATGAAGAGCCCCTGAAGTTTCTTTTAAAGGCAGCGCTGGCTGCACATCTGGGAATACAGCATGGACAGTCAGTACTGACGTCCATGCCGTCTCCCCTACACCCCGCCGGTACCAGAACGCCGGTACTGATCCGGGGATGCTGGTAGACATCTGGGGTCACGGCTAGCGGTGTCCCCAGATGTTTTGGACCATGGCCGGATCCAAGGGGATGCAGGTAAGCAGCGGGGTCCCGCGGTGGGTCCCTGCTGGTCACATGGTCCTGAGTCCCCAGGCAGGGGGCTCCCTGGGGACTGGCTGCAGCGTGGAGCCAGGCGACCAACCTGCGCTTCCACTACCCCCTGGGACAGCGGGCCGCTGCTGAGCGGCATGCGCTGCGGCGTCCCAGGGGTTAAATGCATGCCAGGGGAGCGCGCTTTCCCTGTCTCACAGCCGGCGCCTCCCCTGCTGCACACAGCCTCTCTGCTCTGCCTGATTGGCCACAGTGTGTCAGCTGTCCTCCCCAGGCCGGCCTCCTTCATCTTCTGCTCCTCGGTGGCCATCTTTAAAGCATGGTGAACACTGCTGGAAGCCTGTGAGCGGTGGCATTGCGGTCTGGGTCCCCCAGCATACCTCTCCTCTGTTTGTCACAGGTCAGTGTATGCAGCGCTGAGTCCTACCAGCCTGAGGGTCTGAGTAGTTGAGAATCAGCGCTAATAGTGCAGGGATTTGTTTCTTCTGCATTGTATGTGACTGAACTGCTAGCCTGCTGTCTGTACTTTCACTTTCTACTGTCAGCTTTATTACTGTCCCTGATCTTGCTCTGCTCAAAGCCCTTGCGGTGCGCGGTGTGCAGGGTGTTTTCTACTTCAGGGTCCATAGGGTATCCACAGGATACCTTGGGGTATAGGTGTGACGTCAGTCGCAGGGCACCAAAGAGTTAAGCTTTCAGCCTCCCAGGATGCACTAGGTCCCCCTCCTATACCCCGCCCCCGGGCCAAGGCACCTCAGTTTAGTTTGGTGCCCGGCCGGAGTCGGGTGCACCTGTTGGAGTGGGGGCTAGAAGAGCCCCTGAAGCTTATTCTTCATGCAGCTGTGGCTGCACAACTGGATGAACAGCATGGACAGTCAGTCCTGACGTCCATGCTGTCTTCCCTACACCCCGCCGGTACCAGAACGCCGGTACTGATCCGGGGATGCTGGTGGGCGTCTGGGGTCACAGCTAGCGGTGACCCCAGATGCTCCGGACCATGGCCGGATTCAAGGGGGACAGAGGTAAGCAGCGGGGTCCCGCGGTGGGTCCCCGCTGATCACATGGTCCTAAGTCCCCAGGCAGGGGGCTCCCTGGGGACTGGCTGCAGCGTGGAGCCAGGCGACCAACCTGCGCTTCCACTACCCCCTGGGACAGCGGACCGCAGCAGAGCGGTAGCGCTGCGGCGTCCCAGGGGTTAAATGCATGCCAGGGGAGCGCGCCTTCCCTGTCTCACAGCCGGCGCCTCCCCCGCTGCACACAGCCCTCTCTGCATGCTGCCGACTGGTCCTGTGGCAGCGCTCCTCCCCCAGGCCAGCCTCCTCTCTGCTCCTCGGCGGCCATCTTCTCCAGAACGCATGGTGAACGCTGCTGGAAGCGCTGGACGGAAGCATCGTGGTCTGGGTCCCCCCGCATACCTCTCCTCCGCTGTGGTCAGGTCTGTGTATGCAGCGCTGTGTTCTACCAGACCCTGTGTCTGTGTAGTTGAGTGATCAGCGCTGTTAGTGCAGGAATTGTTATTTTTCTGCATTGTATGTGACTGTGCTAGCGCTGCTGCCTGTAATCTTTTCTTCTCTAAACTGTCAGCTTTATTACTGTCCCTGTTCTTTCTGCTAAAGCCCTTGCGGTGCGGTGCTGCAGGGTGGTCTCTCGCCTATTTAATACTTAATTGGTGAGAGAGGTCACATACGTGGTGCCATCATGTCTGAAAGTGATTTTCCCCTCCGGCTACAGTGTACCACGTGCAAAGTACCGTTAGCGGAGGGGGAGGGTAGCGCGGAGGGCCTTTGCCGGCAGTGTTTGTCCATGGCGCGGCCTATTACGGTTACAGCACCGGTACAGGAGCCGCCCTGGGCTTGTTTCGCTCAGGCGTTAACAGCTTTAGTGGGCCAGTTAGCTCCGCAGCCCGCGTTTACTCCGATGGGTTTGTCCCAGCAGTCTGTGGTGTCGTCACCCATGCAGGGGTTCCCACGACAATTGGTGGTACCCCACAGTCTCCCTATTTCCCCGCTCCCGGGTTCTCAGGAGCCAGCGTGGGTTAACTCCCTGACGAGTTCTGTACAGCACTTGTCGGATGTGTTGCAAGGGGAGTCTGTGATGCGGTCTCATAAAAGGCCGGTGGCGTCTCTGTCCGCTCCTTATGAGGATGACGAAGGGACGTCTGATGATGGGGAGATTCTAGATCCTTACGATCAGGAACCTCTCCATACTAAGGACGCTGATGCTAAGTCCAAAGTATATATTCCTGGACTTATTCGGGCGGTCCGCACAGCCTTGGTGATTGAGGACGAAGTTCCCCCAGCGGCTAAATCTAAGTATGCCTTTTTCAAAGATGTGAAGGGCGATGCCACAGTCTTTCCTCTTTCGGGTCAGTTGGTGGACCATTTAGAGGAGGCATGGAAACAACCTGGCAAAAGATACCAGCCGCAGAGACGCCTGGCGGTGGCTTATCCGTTCGCGGATAATTATTTTGCGAAGTGGGAATCCCCTCCACAGGTGGATTCTCACGTGACCCGTCTTGTCCGTAGTGCCACATTGCCGATGCCATCCATGTCCTCCCTTAAGGATGCTACGGACCGCAAGGTAGAAATCTGCCTGAAGTCCGCTTATTCCCTTGCAGGGGGGGCAGCACGGCCGGCTATGGCCATTTGCTGGGTTGCCAGAGCGATGGAGCGCTGGGCGGATTCATTAGAGGCTTCTTTTGAATCCGACTTTCCGGCCGATCAGGCGGAGTTGATTGGCAATCTCCGTGATTCGGCCACCTACATCAACGAGGCGGCTCTAGACATTAGTACTCTGGTGTCTAGAATTTCTTCAGCAGCGGTAGCTGCTCGTCGCACCTTGTGGCTGCGATCCTGGAAGGCGGACGCAGATTCCAAGAAAGGTCTGGAAGCGTTGCCGTTTACCGGAGAAGTTCTCTTCGGTCCGGATCTGGATAAGATTGTGGCCACGCTGGCGGCAGCCAAATCTGCCTGTCTCCCGTCGGCCGCTGCTCCTTCTGGTTCGGGACCATCGTCCTTTCGGTCATCTTGGGCCCAGGGCAGGCCCAAACCACAGTCGTTTCCTCGACAGGCTGGCCCTAAGAAATCGGTCAAGCCCCGGAAGCAGGCATGGAGTACCAGACGTCCGGCCCCCAAGCCAGATGACAAGCCTGCGGCCTGACGGTCCGGGCCTCCCTTTGGGGGATCCCAGGGTGGGAGGCCGCCTGCTACAGTTCGCCCAGTGTTGGTCGACCACTACGACAGACACTTGGGTTCTGGAGGTGGTTTCCCACGGATACGCCCTCTCCTTCCGGCACAGACCCCCGGCTCGCTTCTTCACCACGGGTCTCCCATCAGACCGGAACAAGGCTACGGAGCTGCGGAAGGTATTGCACACTATGCTCCAGGCTGGAGTTATAGTGGCGGTTCCATTCTCCCAGAGGGGCCAGGGTTTCTATTCAAATCTATTTTTGGTACAGAAACCCAATGGGTCATATCGTCCGATTCTCAACCTCAAAGCACTCAACAAGTCTTTGCGGGTCCCGAAGTTTCGGATGGAGACCCTACGGTCCATCATTCTGGCGCTGGAACCTGGGGACTACTTGGTGTCATTGGACATACAGGACGCTTACCTGCATGTCCCTATTCTTTGGCGCCATCAACAGTTCCTCAGGTTTGCAATCAGCAGCGACCACTTCCAGTTTCGGGCGTTACCTTTTGGCCTGGCAACAGCACCACGTGTTTTCACCAAGGTGATGGCGGTCATGGCGGCTTCTCTGCGGCTGCAGGGAGTCCGCATGTTGCCGTATTTGGACGACCTGTTATTGGTGGCAGGATCTCCAGAGCTCCTGTTACGCCACTTGGACCTGACCATTGCACTGCTGCAACGGCACGGCTGGCTAATCAACTGGCAGAAGTCCACTCTAATCCCGTCTCGGAGGATTCTGCATCTTGGAGCCTTATTGGACTCGGGACAGCAAAGGATCTTCGTGACGGAGGACAAGATCTCTGCTTTACAGTCAAGGGTGCGCAGTTGTCTGCACAGCCGCCGGGTGTCCTTACACTCGGCGATGAGGTTACTGGGCTCCATGGTGTCGGTGTTCGACATGGTGGAATACGCCCAGTTTCACTCCAGACCTCTGCAGCACCTGATCCTGTCCAAGTGGAACGGGCTGACTCAGTCTCTGAAGTCCCAGACGATTGTGCTCACCCAGGAGGTTCGCCTGTCCCTTACGTGGTGGTTACAGACGACCCACCTCAACAAGGGACGTCCGTTCTGGGTTCCAAATTGGGTCCTGTTGGCAACGGACGCCAGTCTTCGGGGCTGGGGAGCAGTTTCGGGTCCACACTTGTTCCAGGGCAGGTGGACGCCGACAGAAGCGGAGCTTCCAATAAATATCTTGGAACTCCGTGCGGTCTTCAATGCTCTCCAGCAGGCACAGCGGTTTCTCCAGGGTCGCCCGGTGCAGGTCCAGTCGGACAACGCTACCACCGTGGCCTACATAAACAGGCAAGGAGGAACTCGCAGTCGGGCGGCTCTCGTAGAGGTCTCTCGGATCCTGGTTTGGGCGGAGCGCAATCTTCCGGCCATATCAGCGGTCTTCATCCCGGGAGTGCTCAATTGGGAGGCGGACTTTCTAAGTCGCCAGGACGTTCATCCGGGGGAATGGTCCCTGCACCCGGACGTTTTTCAACTACTGGTGGACAGGTGGGGTCTTCCAGAAATCGACCTCATGGCGTCCCGGCACAACAACAAGTTGCCAGTGTACGGGTCTCGCACAAGAGACGAAGGGGCGTCTCTGGTGGATGCTCTGTCCGTCCGGTGGACGTTCCGGTTCGCATACCTGTTCCCTCCGGTCTCCCTTCTTCCACGGGTAATCCGGAAATTCAAACAGGAAGGAGGGACGCTCCTGTTGATAGCTCCCGCGTGGCCCAGACGGCACTGGTTCTCAGACCTTCAGGGTCTGTCCGTGGACATTCCTCTGTGGTTGCCGCTACGACCGGACCTTCTGTCTCAGGGTCCTTGCCTTCACCCGGACCTGACTCGGCTGTCTTTGACGGCGTGGCTGTTGAGACGGCCATGCTGAGGTCCCGGGGGTTTTCCAGCTCTGTGGTGCGTACCATGTTGCGAGCTCGGAAACCGTCTTCCGCGAGGATATACCATCGCGTGTGGCATACGTTCTTCCAGTGGTGTCGACCGAGAGGTTATGCACCGCGGGAGTTTCGTCTGTCTCGGATTCTCGCCTTCCTGCAAGCGGGACTAGATCATGGGCTTCGCCTTGCTTCTTTGAAGGTACAGGTTTCGGCCCTATCTGTCTGGTTTCACCGTAGGATTGCTACAATCCCGAATGTGCGCACCTTTATGCAGGGTGTTCTCCGCATTCAGCCGCCCTTTGTTCCACCTGTGGCGCCTTGGGATTTGGCTGTGGTCCTGAGGGCTCTCCAAGGACCGCCGTTTGAACCACTGGGCTCAGTGGATCTTAAATGGCTAACAGCTAAGACTGTTTTCCTTCTGGCCATTGCTTCGGCCAGACGTGTTTCTGAGTTAGGGGCTCTTTCTTGTAGACCCCCTTTCTTGGTTTTTTATGGGAACAGGGCAGTGCTCCGCACTCGGCCCGAGTTTCTTCCCAAAGTTGTTTCCCAGTTTCATATTAACGAGGAAATAGTTGTTCCGGCCTTTAACTCACCGGGTCTTTCCGTGGGTGAGGCCTCTTTGGATGTTGTGCGGGCCTTAAGGACTTATGTTGACCGCACTTCTTCGTTTAGGAAGTCGGACGCTTTGTTTGTCCTCTTTGGCTTCCGTAAAAAGGGTTGGCCTGCTTCAAAGCAAACTTTGGCAGCCTGGATCTGTATGGCTATTTCTGAAGCTTATCTTCATGAAGGCCTACCGGTCCCTCCTTCTCTGAAGGCTCATTCCACTAGGTCTGTGGGTCCTTCGTGGGCAGCTCGACGTGGTGCCTCGGCAGTTCAGATCTGCAAGGCTGCTACGTGGTCTTCTGTCCATACCTTCGTGAGGTATTACAGGTTTGACACCTTCGCCTCTCAGGATGCTTCCTTCGGGCGGCGGATTCTCCTTTCTGCACAGGAGCGTCCCCACCCTTAAAGGATACTGCTTTGGGACATCCCCAAGGTATCCTGTGGATACCCTATGGACCCTGAAGTAGAAAATATGAGATATGGTAAGAACTTACCCTTGTTATCTCTATTTCTACGAAGTCCATAGGGTTCCACAGGACTCCCGCCCTGTCGCACCTGTGCTGCAGATGGGCTTTGCTCTGGTCACCGGTTTTCCGTCTCCCTCTGGTGAGAATGTGATTCTTGTATGTGTCCAGATCTTTGTTCTCTCTCTTCCTTCTCCTCCTCCGGCCTATGGCTTGGTAACTAACTGAGGTGCCTTGGCCCGGGGGCGGGGTATAGGAGGGGGACCTAGTGCATCCTGGGAGGCTGAAAGCTTAACTCTTTGGTGCCCTGCGACTGACGTCACACCTATACCCCAAGGTATCCTGTGGAACCCTATGGACTTCGTAGAAATAGAGATAACAAGGGTAAGTTCTTACCATATCTCATATTATTCACACTATACCAATACGTATAGGTGTGAGTGTCACATACTTACCATCATGTCTGAGACTGATTTTCCTCTCCAGCTCATGTGTACTAAATGTAAGGTACCAATAGCGGAGGGAGAGGGTAACGCGGAGGGGTTATGCCCCCAGTGCCTGGCACTGTCACGGCCGATTATGGTCCCGGTACAGGAACCTCCCTGGGCTTGTTTTGCTAAGGCGCTTACAACCCTTGTGGGCCAGCTAGCTCCGCCACCTGCGTTTACCCAGACGGGTTTGTCCCAGCAGTCAGTGGTGTCGTCACCCATGCGGGAGTTCCCGAGACAATTGATGGTACCCCACAGTCTCCCTGTCCCTTCCCAGGTTTCTCCGGAGCCTGCGTGGGTTAATACTCTTAACTACATCGGTTCAGCATTTGTCCGATGTTTTACAGGGGGAGTCTGTGTTGCGGCCTCATAACGGCCGGTGGCGTCTTTATCTGCTCCTTATGGGGATGACAATGAGACGTCAGATCATGGGGAGATTCTGGATCTATCTGACCAAGAACCTCTCCGTACCAAAGAGCCGGACGCTAAGTCCAAGGTGTATCTCCGTGGTCTTATTCGAGCGGTCCGCTCGGCTTTAGTTATTGAGGATATTGATCCTTTGGTGGCCACATTCATATATGCCTTTTTAAGGATATTAAGGGTGAGGCTACGGTGTTCCCTCTTTCTGATCAATTAGTGGATCATTTAGAGGAGGCGTGGAAAAATCCAGGTAAACGGTTCAGCCCCAGAGACGCTTAGCCGTGGCTTATCCGTTTGCGGTCAATTATTTTTCTAAGCGGGAATCCCCTACGCAAGTGGATTCACATGTCACACGCCTAGTCAAAAGTGCCACATTGCCTATGCCTTCGATGTCATCCTTGAAGGATGTCACTGACCGCAAGGTGGAGATCTGCCTCAAAGCCGTTTATTCCCTTGCAGGGAAGCATCCAGACCGGCTCTGGCCGTGTGTTGGGTAGCCAGAGCTATGGAGCGCTGGGCGGATAATTTGGAGGCGTCTTTGGACTCTGACTGTTCGGCTGAACAGACCGAGTTGGTGGGCAATCTCCGAGACTCGGCCACTTACATTAATGAAGCGGCCTTAGATATTTGTATGCTCACCTCTAGGATCTCCTCTGCAGCCGTGGCTGCTCGTCGCACCTTATGGTTGCATTCTTGGAAAGCGGACGCGGATTCCAAAAAGGGATTAGAAGGTCTGGACAGGTACTATTTGGTCCAGATCTGGACAAAATTGTAGTTACGTTGGCAGCAGCAAAATCTGCATGTCTTCTGTCTGCTACGATTCTTTCTAGTGCTGGTGGGTCGTCCTTTTGGCCTCACAGGGCCCAAGGTAGGCCTAAAGTACAGTCCTGTCCACGGCAGGCTGGGGCCAAGAAATTGTCCAAGCCCAAGAATCAGGTCTGGAGTACCAGATGTCCGGCTCCTAGGTCAGATAACAAACCTGCGGCCTGACGGTCCAGGCCTCCTTTTGGGGGACCCCAAAGTGGGGGGCGCCTGCTTCAGTTCGCCCGGTGCTGGTCGCAGTGCATGTTCCAATTTCCCAGAGGGGCCTGGGTTTCTATTCCATTCTATTTTTGGTGCAGAAACCCAATGGGTCTTACCGTTCAATACTAAACTTAAAGGCCCTCAGCAAGTCCTTGAGGGTGCCTCTGTTTCGGATGGAGACCCTGCGGTCCATTATTCTGGGGACTACATGGTGTCATTGGACATCCAGGACGCTTACCTGCATGTCCCTATTTTTTTGCGCCATCAGCAGTTCCTCAGATTGGCAATCTGCAACGAACATTTCCAGTTCCGGGCACTGCCTTTTGGCCTGGTGACTGCTCCACGGGTATTCACCAAGGTCATGGCGGTCATGGCGGCTCTCCTGCGGACGCAGGGAGTCCGACTGTTGCCTTATCTGGACGACCTGTTGATAGCGGGGTCTCCAGAGTTTCTTTTACACCATCTGGATCTGACAATTGCGGTACTGCAACGTCACGGCTGGTTGACAAACTGGCAGAGGTCCACTCTCACCCCGTCTCAGAGGATCCTGCACCTCGGGGCCTTATTGGACTCCAGGCAGCAGTGGATCTTTGTGACGGAGGAAAAGATCCTTGCTTTGTAGTTGAGGGTGCGCAGTTGTCTGCAGTGTCGTCGAGTGTCGACACACTTGGCAAAGAGATTATTGGGCTCAATGGTGTCGGTATTCGACATGGTGGAGTACGCCCAATTTCACTCCAAACCTCTGCTGCTATTGATCCGGTCCAGATGGAATGGATTGCCTCAGTGTCTCAAGTCCCAGATGATGGGGCTCACTCCGGATGTTCGCCTGTCTCTAACCTGGTGTTTGTAGACGCCCGTTCTGGGTGGCGAACTGGGTCCTGTTAACAACGGACGCCAGTCTCCGGTGCTGGGGAGCTGTCACGGGTCCACACTTGTTTCAGGGCAGGTGGACTCGGGCGGTAGCGGAGCTTCCAATAAACATTCTGGAGCTCCATGCGGTGTCAAGAGCTCTCCAGCGGGCACAGCCGGTTCTCCAGGGTCACCCTGTGCAGGTCCCGTCGGACAACGCCACCACGGTGGCCTATTTAAACCAGCAAGGAGGAACCGGGAGAGTGGTCTTTATACCAGGACGTCTTTCGGAGTCTGGTTGACAAGTGGGGTCTTCCAGAGATAGACCTCATGGCGTCCCGGCACAACAACAAGTTGCCGGTGTACGGGTCTCGAACATGAGACGAAAAGGCGTCTCTGGTGTATGCCCTGTCCGTCTAGTAGATGTTCCAGTTTGCCTACCTTTTCCCTCCGTTTTCCCTTCTTCCGCGGGTATTACGGAAATTCAAATCAAGAAGGAGGTACGCTACTGTTGATAGCTTCCGAGTGGCCCAGACGGCACTGGTTCTCCGACCTCCAGAGTCTGTCAGTAGACGTTCCTCTGAGGTTACCATTACGACCGAATCTGCTGTCATAGGGTCCTTGTCTTCACCCGGACCTGACTCGGTGTGGCTGTTGAAACGGTCATGCTAAGGTCCAGAGGGTTTTTCTAGCTCCGTGGTGCAAACCATACTAAGAGCTTGTAAACCTTCCTCGGCAAGAATCTACCATCGTGTGTGGCATACTTTCTTCCGGTGATGTAGACCTAGAGGTTATTCCCTTAGGGAGTTCCGCCTGTCTAGGGTGTTGGCTTTCCTACAGGCTGGACTGGATCATGGGCTTCGCCTGGCTTCTCTGAAAGTGCAGGTGTCTGCCCTGTCAGTCTGGTTTCATCGTAGGATTGCTGCGCTCTCTGATGTGCACACCTTTATGCGAGGTGTTCTTCGCATTCAGCCACCTTTTGTTCCACCGGTGGCGCCTTGGAATTGGGCTGTGGTCCTGAGAGTTCTCTAGGGACCGCCGTTTGAACCACTGGACTCAGTGGACTTTAAATGGCTTACAGCTGAAACCATATTCCTTCTGGCCATTGCCTCGGCCAGACGGATGTCGGATTTAGGGGTTCTCTCTTGTAGACCCCCTTTTCTGAATTTTCATAGGAATAGGGCGGTGCTTCGCACTCGTCCGGGATTCCTTCCCGAAGTGGTATCCAGTTTTCACGTCAATGAAGAAATTGTTGTGCCGGCTTTCAATTCACCTGGACTTTCAGTGGGTGACGCCACTTGGGATGTTGTGCGGGCATTGAGAATTTATGTTGATCGCACTTCTTCTTTTAGGAAGTCGGACGCCTTGTTTGTCCTCTATGGCTTCCGTAAAAAGGGTTGGCCTGCTTCAAAGTAGACTTTGGCAGGCTGGATTCGTATGGCAATTTCAGAAGCTTATCTTCATGAAGGTCTTCCAGTTCCCTCCTTGGTGAGGGCTCATTCCACTAGGTCTGTGGGTCCTTCGTTTGCAGCTAGACGTGGTGCCTCTGCAGTTCAGATCTGCAAGGCTGCTACGTAGTCTTCTGTCAATACCTTTGTGAGGTATTACGCTTTTGACATCTTTGCCTCTCAGGATGCTTCCTTCGGGCGGCGGATTCTCCTCTCAGCACAGGAGCGTCCCCACCCTTAAAGGATACTGCTTTGGGACATCCCCAAGGTATCCTGTGGATACCCTATGGACCCTGAAGTAGAAAATATGAGATATGGTAAGAACTTACCCTTGTTATCTCTATTTCTACGAAGTCCATAGGGTTCCACAGGACTCCCACCCTGTCGCACCTGTACTGCAGATGGGCTTTATTCTGGTCACCATTTTTTCCGTCTCCCTATGGTAAGAATGTGATTCTTGTGAGTGTCCAGATTTTTTTCTTCTCTCTCTTTCTTCTCCTCCTCCGGCCTATGCCTTGTGACGTAACTGAGATGCCTTGGCCCGGGGGCGGGGTATAGGAGAGGGACCCAGATGCATCCTGGGAGGCTGAAAACTTTAACTCTGTGGTGCCTGAAGACTGACGTCATCACCTATACCCAAGGTATCCTGTGGAACCCTATGGACTTCGTAAAAATAGAGATAACAAGGGTAAGTTCTTACCATATCTCATATTTTTCCATAAGAACTCTTGGCTAAGGTCATGTTGTCCTGCAAGTCTGAGTAAAATATATAATTGAAAAGGCTTATTATTAATGAATAACTCCAATAGGGCATATTTCTTTTTTTTTTTTTATCCAATTAATATGTTTATAACATTGTGAGGGCAAAAAAGCTACTGAAACCTATACCTCACAGCTCTCTGATGCAATGGTGCAAAATATGCAGGATACATATAACTGTACTTTAGGACGAACTATATTGCAATGCAGCAAATACTGTCATTTTCTAGTAGCTTTTTCTTTAACTAAAATATTTGATCAGTACAGTATTTCATTTATTATTACTGAACTTTATTTAGTGCTGACTTAATTAATAATTTATATATAATCAGTCATACACTTATTGCTATTACTAAAAATACCCTATTGCAGGGGCAGAACTATGGGAGACAATCAAGGCGCCTGCCACCGGGCTCCAGCTCTGAAGGGGCACCTCCTCCATTGTCCACAACATATTCACCCCCACTTAAGGCTGTAACTATGTACCCGGAGTGTACCGTCATGGCCACCCAATACATGGCACCCCTTCCCGGTGCCTGAGAAGTTACCATACACTAGTGGGGAGCTTCATGTCAGACCATCAGCAGCTGCCTTTGTCTATCTATAGCCTGTCTGCAAATGAACAGTAACTACAGGGTACATATGAGCGAAAAGATGATGGGCAGGTTAGTACAGTATGTGAGAGAAACTGGTGGGCAGGGGTATGTGAAAGTAAAGCTGGTGGGCAGATGGGCATGTTAGACAAAGCAGATGTCAGAAGTCAGAAAAATGCTTGTGAGCAGTGGTGAACATGTTGTGCAGAGGGCCATGAAAGGGAACAGCTGGGGGTATATTTGTCAAATTTTGATTTTACTTTCGTTTTGATGTGCAATTTAGTTCACCTCAAACCAAATCAAATTGAAAGTTCAAATCTCTCTTCAAAACCCTCATTTACTAACATTCGAATTTTATAAACATTTTCTAAATTGAATTCGATTTGGTTCGGTTTTGAAGAGTGATTTGCTGTTCGATTTGGCATGTTCATGTACAAACTGAACAGCAAATTCCCGACTGAATAGAACTGCTTCATGCTTTCACTTTCAGCTTGAGCAGTTCGTTTTCACATAGATACTGTACATGCATACATCAGTGAGATGCATGCATGTATCTCACTGTACCAAGTTTAGAAACAGTAAAATTTAGAAAAAAATGACGTGGGGTCCCCCCCTAAAACAGAACCAGTCCCAGAATTTTCATAGCCAGTCCAGGTTGTCTAAGTACAGGGGAAAAATTGTGTAGGGTTCCACTGTACTTAGCACAACCAGCACTGGGCTCTGTTCCAGTCCTGGTTCTGGAATTACAGGAGAAAAAATTGAGTAGGGTCCCCCTGTAATCTCCAGAACCAGCACCGGACCATTTCTAGCAGGGGGGCTGATGCCACAGCCAGGGGAGCCCTATCACTGGGGCCCCCAGCTGCAGCATCAGCCCTGACCACTAGTAAGCCCAGGCCAGGGATCCCTGGGGAGTTTGGGACCCCTTCAATGAAGGGATCCCCCTCTTCAGGGTACCCTTAGTCTAAGCTGATAGCCCAGGTCTATCCCCACCACCGCAGGGTGGTGGGTTGATAGTGTAAGTGTAGTGCATTTGAAAAAGTATTAAATATTGTCTTTTGCTGTGGAACGGCAGGTCCCAGCAAGCCTCCCCCACATGCTGGTACTTGGTGAACCACAAGTACCAGCATTCGGGGCATTATAGGCCCACTGGTACAAAGTAGGCATCCATGTTCTTCTTAAAATAAAAAAAATGAATAAAACCGAACCACGCAACAGATAACAACCACAATGGTTGTTGTCTCCCGAATATAGCATTCAGACGCGGCTTCTGCCTTTCTAGAGCCGTATCTGAGTGTTCATTGGCTGAGAGAGGTCAGCCCCTGCCTCTCTCAGCCAATGAACGTCTCCCTCCATTAAAGTCAATGGTGAGAACCGCAACATAAACTTTAGTTACCCTTCTGTCCTCATATGCCTCTTTTGCCAACATTGTTATTCTCATATGACCCTTTGCACACCAGTAGGTAAATTTACTAAAGTTTGATTTTGATTTTTGACTGATTTGGCATTTGATTTGCGTTCGATTTTGCATTAGGGTATTTACTAAAGGCCAAATCCAATGTAAAATCAAATTTAAAATCGAATTTTACTCAAATCGAACATCGGAAAAACATCGGTACTTTTACATAGACCAACACACATATCCCTTATTTACTATTATTCAATTTGAAATCGAACACAAACTCGAACTTCAATTCCCCAAACGAATAGACCTGCTTAATGCTTTCAATTTGAGCATGAGCAGGTCGGATTAACACATATACTTGCATACATCAGTGAGACAGAAGGGTATGTATGGTGCATGTTATCGGCACTACACAATGCATTTGACTAAATGTAAATTAAATAGATAATGGACTCATCAATATAATAACAAGAAAGTGCTTTTTTTAAATCTAGATTTAGGAAACATCTGCCTATAGAAATCCTGCATTTGACACTGGCCAATGATGGAGGTAGGACAGCATGTTGCATCACACATCAGGACATTTTGACTGCAGCCTTGTCAGATAGCCAGGAGCAGGTAAGAGATTTTTTTTATTTTTCAAAAGTGCTGGGAAGTTTGTCATGGGGGGCAGTATACTGAAGCTTTGCTCTTATGAAAACCTTAAGGAGAACTTACACCTAGCAGCATGGCAGGTCATCAGGGACCCACAGCAGCCCAATAATGCAATGTCACATTTCTGTGGCACAGCAACTGTGGACACACCCTTTAATCATGGTGAACACTTGGATACATCCCCCTCACACACTTGGTCACTCTACCTCTGTCCCTAACCACCCCCACTTCCCCAAACCAATTATAGAACCTCCCCTGTAATTTTTTTCTGGATCTGCCACTGTGCTCACCCACCAGTTTCCTATTGCACATATGAGTGGGTGGGGGGACCCACTGCTCTTTCATAAAAGCACACTATGGCCCTGATTCAGACCCACTTGCGAGCGGCTGTCCGCTCGCAAGTGGGTCGATGTTCTGCACTGAGCATGCGCACGACGGAGGGAGCTCTGTCGTGCGCATGCGCCAGACGCGACGAGCGAAGGAAAGTCCTTCGCTCGTTGTGTCTGATCAAAGGGGGCGTGCTGTCGATGTTGATTGACAGCACGCCCCCTTTGGTGGGCGTGCCGGGGGCGTTCCCACGGGAACGCCTCCCGTCAGAAGCCGGCCCACTGACATCACTAGTGATGTCAGTGGGAGTGATTTTGGCTCTGATAGAGCCAAAATCACTCCGGGGCTTGCGGTTGAAAACCTCAACCGCAGGCTCCGGCTCGCAGTTTCGATGGTCGCGATGGTCAAGACCATCGCGGCCATCAAACTGCACGCTCGTATAGGCTGTGGGTGGTGACCCACAGCTATACGAGCGTCCTGGGGGACGCTCCATTTTTATGGAGGGCGGCCCTCATTCAGAGCGTGCGCTCTGCTCAGAGCGTACGGCTCTGAATGAGGGCCAATATCCATAATACACTCATTGAAAGAGCAGTAGTAGTCTTACCAGGACAGTACAAAAGGATTAATTATTTTTTATGAGATTTACTATTTATTTATTACATACATTATCAAAACTTTAACCTGATAGAACTTGGATGTTATTTTCATGCCAGACTGAATTTCAATCATGGTGGGTATTGTCAACAAAGATGAGATAGGGAGTTAATTCCTTCATTTTCTGTAAGAAGCTCATACCAGACACTATCATGCTGGTTTCCAAAGCCTTCATACTGTGCATAACAGCTTAGCAAGATTGCTATTCACAGTTGCAGACTCATAAGATTCAAGTCTGATATTTTTGTGCTTTTCATAGTATGGTATTCTTGAAAATGATGAGCCATTGACTTTTTGCCCTCCGCAATGTCAGACTCTCCATAGTCTTTCAAGACCACATTGCTTCTTTATAGCACCTTTATGATGCTGTCAAACCAAGCTGTGATGACTAAGGAGTTTGTATCAATTGCAGAAGTCACATTTTTTGTTACAAAGATACAGTTGAGATTCAAGGTTCTTACAGGGACTATGCTAGGTAAAATCTGTGTTTTATGTATTCAGGCTTGTTAATATAAAGTAGATTTCAGTCTGTATGCTCTATCTCATCCTTCTGGGTCTTGATTCAGTTGCAGAGCTCAGCATGCTGGATTTTTGCTTTTGGGATAGGGTCTATCTAGCTATATTTCTGGGATTAAAAAAAATATATTTATTTACACCCATCTGTAGGGCTATCTTGATAATTGAATCCCTCCTTCCTCTACTCTATAAAATAGGCATATCTGAATTAATGAATGAATCAATTAATAAATTGTGATCATGTGTCACATACTATATACAGTATGATGGATCATATATGTATATGAATGTGTGGAGAGTTTATAGAAAAAGTTTTGAAGCATGAATGAAAGAGAGTGGCTGGCAGAAGTTAGAAGAAAGATTTACTTAAAAAATAGAGGATATGTAAGTTTTAATTATAATCACCAAGGGTGGAATTGTTTCATGGCAAATGGAAGGGGCTTGAAAATATCACTAGAAGAGACTTAGGGGTATATTTACTAAAGGTCGATTTTAATTGATTTTGATCAATTTAAAATCAATAAAAATCTATTAACATTGATGTGTTCCTGGGGCTAAATCACACATTTACTAACAGACAATTTTTGATTTGTTTTTTAAGTATTAGTAAATGGGTGATTTAACCCCAGAACCACATAAATGTTTATCGATTTTTATTGATTTTAAATCGATCAAAATCTTCCTTTAGTAAAAATACCCCTTAGGGCCAGTATTTAATTTGCATGCATGTAAAAAATAGTTTTATGTATTTGCAACCCTTGTATTGCAACATGGTTTGTCCAAATACACAGTTACTTGCTCTATATTACTCTAGTCCCAAATCTGAAATCAGGCCCTTTGTCCAGAAACAGGGGTTTATTATTATTATTATTATTATTATTATTATTATTATTATTATTATTATCCATTATTTATATTGTGCCAACAAGTGTCTGTCGTGCCGTACAAAAAAAAATATTAAATTTCAGAAAAAGTATGATAAAAAGAAAGTATGCTGTAAGGGGTTAATGTTAAAACAACATGGATGATGCATTTTCTACTTAGGACTCCATATTAATTGCTTACTAGTTACTATTGATATTTGAGCTTTACCAGTCTTGAGATGAGAAATTAAATTTTTTAAGAGAACAGAAGCCAAAGAGCTACACTAATGTAATACCAAACGGTCAGCTGAAATTTGATTTGTCACTAGCCTGCATCCATCACTTGTGATGCTCTTCAGTGGGAAGTTATTCGGCATGGGCGATATTTTTACAATGGATCAAGCCTCAGATGACTCCAGATGCAAAATAAATATTCTGATATACATTTAAGGAGTAATTGTTTGTGACATATTGTTTTCGTGTGTTGTCATTCTATAGTACAAAACGTAAAACAATTTTGAAGTACATGTTAATTCCAAATATAGGTCTATAATACGCTCTCTGCATTTAAATTATGATCGGTTTCATTAGACGACATTGACTTTGCTGTGGGCGAAGGTTAATATTAGCTGTACTGTCTCATTCATGTGATGGAAGTCTTAAAAAGTCTGCACATCATAAATTTGGTTGCCATTTCACAAGCTCTGGATTTGAAGGAGAAATGAATGCCGACAAGGTTATAAAAATATAAAACATTATACAGAATATATATACATGGTAAATTTTAAGTGCTACAAGGCATTTTAAGTTGTACAATCTTGCCCTCCACTTTAATATAAACCTATCATTTTTCACTTTACAGATTTGTTTATATTGTATTATACTGTTTGCTCTGTGATCTATATTGCAGTAATTTTTCTTTAAAATTAACAAAAACTGTAAGAATAAAAATTTCTCTGAACCATGATAAGGGATTCATATTCTTCAATGACTTCTTGTCCATGGACTCAGTCACAACCAGCACATCCAGAGATTAGATCATTTCTTGACCTCCCGATCTGTACAACATAAAAGTCTGAACAGTATGAGCCTCATTTATAGGTATAGGAGCACAGCAAATAAACCACGGTGTAATGCAAATGGCGCAAATGCAATTCTGTTCACTCAGGGCAAATGTTTTTGAACATAGCACACAAATAATGGGCAGCTTTATTTTTTCACTGCAATTAAATATGTTCCTGTGTATCTCACTGCCAAGTCTAGATCTGGCTACACATTTTCAACCCGCAGTGCAACATGTTTTTTCAAATTTGCTAATTCTAGCTAGATGAACTTGTAACTCCAGGTAGACGCTCAATAGATGATTCCATGTTTTCAGAGACCGAAGCAGCGGTGGCACCTTACCTGTCTGGCCGGGGGGTCTGCATTATGATCTTCTCTTCCCAAGTGCCTGCCCTCACGGTGATTGGTGTTTGATGTCATAGGTGGCATGGCTTAAGTCAGGACTGTTTGGGAATGTGTCTTAAATCTGAGGTGTAGCTTAAGTCGGGTAGTGCTAGTAAATAGGCTGGCTACTAGGGACTGCATCAGCTGCAGCCCCTAGAAGCCAGATAGGGCAGCCATAAAAGCAGGGGAGACCTTCTGTGAAATCCTACTTTAAATCTCCCTATGGCTGTTGACACCATGTGGACGCACCTTGCGTATGGCGATACGCAAATGTGAATGCACAGTGTACGCAACGTGTGATGCATACGCAATATCTTCCCTTATTGTAACACCAACAGTATGCATAATAGTTGCTATCTTCATATCAAAATACAATACGAATTACAGTGCAATATATATATTTCTTAGCATAATAACCTTATTGTGAAAGCAAGTAAAACACACACAAACAGTTTCTGTGGTCCAACACACAAAAGTAAATATTGTATTGAAAATAATATATTTATATATATATATATATATATATATATATATAGTGGATATCGGGACCGGCACTCCCTGTAAATAATATAGCCACTGGGGTGCTAAAAGCCACAGACAGCAGGCAGAGGCAAACTGTGGGCCTGATTCAGAGCCGGACGCTCTGAATCAGGGCCGGCCCTCTGGTTTTTTTGAGCGGCCTCCTGGCTGCTCGCATAGCTGTGGGTGACCACCCACAGCTATAGTGAGCAGCCATGATGATGGTAGCGATGGTCAAGACCATCGCGACCATTGGGCTTGCGAGGAGACCCTTGTGGTAGAGTCTCGTTGCCGCAAGCTCAGGAGTGCTTTCGGCTCAAACAGAGCCGAAAGCACTCCTGAGAAAGCACTGTCAATGGGGCTGACCCCAGACAGTAGGCGATCCCATCGGAACGCCTCCATCTGGCCAGCCACGCCCCTGTCCTGCCCACCAAGGGGGGCGTGCTGTCACTCAACATTGACAGCACGCCCCCTTTGGTACGAGACCCAGAGCGACGGCTTGCCCGTCGCTATCTGGGTCTCGCACATGCGCACGACGGAGCTGGCTCCGTCGTGCGCATGCACACTGGGCCAACATCGGCCCGCTTGCGAGCGCTCGGCACTCGCAAGCGGGTCTGAATCAGGCCCTGTATTCAATATAAACAATCCAAACGGCAGCACTCCACAGATTTTAAATCAATAATGAGTCTTTAGCAGTAAAGCAATGTTTCAGATTTATACAAAATCTTTCGTCAAGCCAAACAAATAAAGTACATCTTACCTTAAGTACTGTAATCACCCAAGTGTGCTTAGCACCGGACAGGCAACCTTCCTCTCCGTTGGCGTGCAGCACTATGTCACACGCCCCGCGTCCGACAATGGGTCAGGTGGGCAGCTGTTACCATGGTAAAAGTGTAAATAATACCATCAGCAATAGTAACCAAACTTAACAATAGAGTAAAATAGCAAAAAATTAACAATAGCGCAATATAAGCATAAATATATCAGATAATCAAGATAGCCTAGATTCAATACTAAACATATCAATAAATAGAGAGCATGTAATCAGCTCCTACAGTATACTGACACATAATACCGCAACTACTAATGAAAGTACTGTAGCTGTGTTAAGGACACATGGGATTGACCAAACTACAAAAATAAAAACATACATACAATCCTATAAAAACCACAACAAATTCAGCTGTTCATTGAGACCCGATGGCGATACTGTATTCAAATTGTGTATACAGGCTGCTTCTAATCTTAGTAGGTTTTTAGAATGGTCTCCACCTCTTATTGATTGGGGTATTTGGTCAATTAATTTATACCTAAGAGTCACTAAGCTATGTTTAACTAATACAAAATGTTTAGCTACCGGCTGGTCGCTTTCACTACCCTCCAATGCCAGTCTAATAGAGGACCTATGTTGTGCCGCACATTCTTTGAATGTGCAGGTGGTCTTACCCACGTAGGCCAGACCGCACAGGCACTTAATGAGATATATAATATATCTACTAGTACATGATAATACATGCTTAATCTCAATTCTTGTACCCAAATGTGGTTGAGTGAAATATGGACCTAGCTCAAGATACTGACATGTAGTACATTCTGTGCAACGATAGGAACCTGATTTTCTAGAAAGGAAATGTGTCGACTGGCTCTGTGTGTTAGTAACATCAATTCTAACTAGCCAGTCCCTTATGTTTCTGCCTCTTTTGAAGCACATAAGGAGGCGTGTCTCTTTCAATGAAGGGATTTGTTTGTCAGACTGGATTAATGGCCAAAACCTTTTAGAAGTCTGATTCACTATTTTACTAGTGTTTGAAAAGTGTGTAATTAATGGAAACACTTTTTTAGAAGACTTATCTTTCTTCATTAAGCTATCATTCCCAGTGATGGCCAGAGCTTTTTTTCTTGCTCCCTCCAAGTCTCTGGCTAGATATCCCCTAGCCAAAAATATGTTAAACATCAGATCCACCTGGATCTTAGTACCCTCCTCATTGCTGACTATACGCCTCACTCTAAGAAACTGTGAGAAGGGAAGACCCTTCTTAAGTGCCGGTGGATGACAGCTGGAGGCGTGTAACAAAGTATTTTTATCTGAATCTTTTGTGTATAAATCAGTCATCAACCCTGCATTAGTCTTCCACACCTTGACATCCAAATCATTTGCAGAAGAAAGATCACATACAAAGGTAAATTTTATAGTTGCATCCATCTGGTTGATCTCATCCATAACCCGATGAAATTCATTAATTTCACCCGCCCATAGGACAAATATGTCTTCTATGTAGCGGGTGTAGAAAAGCATTTTGGATGCAAAGCTAGGGTTACACAAAAATAACCGGTTCTCCACCTGAAACATGTAAGTATTTGCAAAGGCAGGGGCCATGTTGGAACCCATGTCACATCCCTGCCTTTGCAAATAAAAGGATCCATCAAAATAAAAAAAATTCGGAGTCAAGGTCTTCTCCAACAGGACCAGAAAAAAAGCCAAATCTGGACCAACATATAGAGGATTGTCCAATAATAAAGCACGCACAGCATCCAATCCTTGGTCATGAGGTATTTTGGTGTACAGACTTACCACATCAATACAACATAATAGATATTTCTCTGGTAAATTCATTAAATTCTGTAACTTAAGGAGAAATTCAGTTGTATCCTTTAAAAATGTACCCTGGGTCTGGACAATGGGTTGTAGATAGTAATCCAAATATTTTGCAATGGTGGAAAAAATTGAGTTATGTGCCGAGATGATAGGTCGACCTGGGGGATTTTGGCGATCCTTGTGAATCTTCAGCAGTGAGTGTACTAGAGGCACCAGTGGAAACTCAACACTTAATGTCTTTTTGGTATTCTTGTCTATAATTGAGACCTCATAAGCTTGTGATAAAATTAAATCAATCTCAGCTTTGCATTCAGCTGTAGGGTCTCTAGATAAATTTATATTGACAGTTGCATCCTCCAACTGACTGTATATTTCTTGTTTACATTTGTCCTTATCTTGCAGGACTAAAGCTCCTCCTTTGTCCGCTTGGCAGATGATCACCGAATCATCTGTGCTTAGATTCTTTAAAGCAACATATTCATCCTTCGACAAATTAGGGCGAGACTAATTAGTTGTTTTTGAGGCTTTAGTTACCTCATGATCCAGTTTTCTGGTATAGTTCTTAATAGAAATATTTGATGATGGGGGATCAAACAGTGAAGGAGTTTTCACTGGATGGTAGGTAAGGCCAGGGTTAATAGTAGGTGGAATGTTGTCAAAATATTCCTTCAGTCTCAGACTTCTATTATGTCTCCACACATCCTTTTTCTATTCAAATTCATTGAAATTATGAGTTGGAACAAAGGATAGGCCTTTATTTAATAATGTCGTTTCTGCTTCAGTCAGTATATGGGAGGAAAGGTTGACCACTAGGTCTTCGGTTTGTTTATACGTTTTGGTCTGCCTCTGCCTCTGACCACCTCGCAGTGTCCTCAATCTCTTCTGTCCGTGCCAAATGCACGAGTAACAACCCCTAAAGGGGGCTTATAAGAGGAGGGACCGGGTACACAGTCACTATCACTTGCAGTCTGGCTGTTATTAATTGACGAGTCATATGATGATAAATGAAGTTCTCTGTCCCATCTGTGCCTGAAGGTTCTAGGTCTATTCAGTGGCTGTTTACCTGTGGCCCAGGCATACACCATTTGTTCTTGGTAGTCTTGATTCACAATGGATAATATGTTCTTTTTGAAGCTAATCAATTCCTTTCTGTATATTTCGATATTGGCGTTCAATTTGTCTAACCAATTTACGGAGGTATCTTTTGATAATATCGATTTAGCTGAGGTTTCCAGTTCATTGATCTTTTTTCTTATATCAGTCAACTCCCGTGTCTACTCTTCCACTACCAGTAAGATGAGATCAAAGGAGCATTTGTTGAGCACTGCCACCCAATGGCGGCAGAACTCAACATTGTTTCTCCCTATAGTGGGAACATTTTTTATCCGGAAACCCCTAGGGATCTTACGATCTCTGGAGATAATCTGACAAGGTAATTACAAGAGGCATTACTCCGATCTCTTTACCGCTGGGTGAGATACTCAGTTTCTCGGACTCGGATGCAGATTTAGTACTAATCAAAAATATGTTTAAGGATGCAACAGGAATAGATACACCTGAGGAAATATACCATTTCCTGTTGAAATTAAAAAAAAGGGAGGTGGATTTTTATTTCCATGGCATTACCTCGTCAGATTATCACAGATATCGTAAGATCCCTATGGGTTTCCGGATAAAAAATGTTCCCTTTGTTTTAATTTCAACAGGAAATGGTATATTTCCTCGGGTGTATCTATTCCTGTTACTAAATCTGCATCCGAGTCCGAGAAACTGATTATCTCACCCAGCGGTAAAGAGATCGGAGTAATGCCTCTTGTAATTACCTTGTGAGATTATCACAGAGATCGTAAGATCCCTAGGGGTTTCCGGATAAAAAATGTTCCCACTACAGGGAGAAATAATGTTGAGTTCTGCCGCCGTTGGGTGGCAGTGCTCAACAAATGCTCCTTTGATCTCATCTTACTGGTAGTGGAAGAGTCGACACAGGAGTTGACTGATATAAGAAAAAAGATCAATGAACTGGAAACCTCAACTAAATCGATATTATCAAAAAATACCTCCGTAAATTGGTTAGACAATTTGAACGCCAATATCAAAATATACAGATAGGAATTGATTAGCTTCAAAAAGAACAAATTATCTATTGTGAATCGAGGCTACCAAGAACAAATGGTGTATGACTGGGCCACAGGTAAACAGCCACTGAATAGACCTAGAACCTTCAGGGACAGACGGGACAGAGAACTTCATTTATCACCAGATGACTCGTCAATTAATAACAGCCAGACTGCAAGTGATAGTGACTGTGTACCCGGCCCCTCCTCTTATAAGCCCCGTTTAGGGGGTGTTACTCGTGCATTTAGCATGGACAGAAGAGATTGAGGAAACGGCAAGGTGGTCAGAGGCAGATCAAAACGTATAAACAAACAGAAGACCTACTGGTCAACCTTTCCACCCATACACTAACTGAAGCAGAAACTACATTATTAAATAAAGGCCTATCCTTTGTTCCAACTCATAATTTCAATTAATTTGAATAGAAAAAGGATGTGTGGAGATATAATAGAAGTCTGAGACTGAAGGAATATTTTGACAACATTCCACCTACTATTAACTCTGGCCTTACCTACCATACAGTGAAAGCTCCTTCAATGTTTGATCCCCCATCATCGGATATTTCTATTAAGTACTATACCGGAATACTGGATCATGAGGTAACTAAAGCCTCAAAAACAACTAATTGGTCTCACCCTAATTTGTCGAAGGATGAAAATGTTGCTTTAAAGAATCTAAGCACAGATGATTTGGTGATCATCCACCCAGCGGACAAAGGAGGAGCTATAGTCCTGCAAGATAAGGACAAATGTAAACAATAAATATACAGTCAGTTGGAGGATGCAACTGTCAATATAAAATTATCTAGAGACCCTACAGCTGAATACAAAGCTGAGATTGATTTAATTTTATCACAATCTTATGAGGTCTCAATTATAGACAAGAATACCAAAAAGGCATTAAGTGTTGAGTTTCCACTGGTGCCTCTAGTATACTCACTGCTGAAGATTAACAAGGATTGCCAAAAAACCCCAGGTCGACCTATCATCTCGGCACATAACTAAATTTTTTCCACCATTGCAAAGTATTTGGATTTCTATCTACAACCCATTGTCCAAACCCAGGATACATTTTTAAAGGATACAACTGAATTTCTCCATAAGTTACAGAATTTTATGAATTTACCAGAGAAATATCTATTATGTTGTATTGATGTGGTGAGTCTGTACACCAAAATACCTCATGACCAAGGATTGGATTCTGTGCGTGCTTTATTATTGGACAATCCTCTATATGTTGGTCCAGATTTGGCTTTTTTTCTGGTCCTGTTGGAGAAGTCCTTGAATCTGAATTTTTTTTATTTTGATGGATCCTTTTATTTGCAAAGGCAGGGATGTTCCATGGGTACCAACGTGGCCACTGCCTTTGCAAATACTTACATGCTTCAGGTGGAGAACTGTTTATTTTTGTCTAACCCTAGCTTTGCATCCAAAATGCTTTTCTACACCCGCTACATAGATGACATATTTGTCCTATGGGTGGGTGAAATTAATGAATTTCATCAGGTTATGGATGAGATCAACCAGATGGATGCAACTATAAAATTTTCCTTTATATGTGATCTTTCTTCTGTAAATTATTTGGATGTCAAGGTGTGTAAGACTAATGAAGGGTTGATGACTGATTTATACACAAAAGATTCAGATAAAAATACTTTGTTACACGCCTCCAGCTGTCATCCACTGGCACTTAAGAAGGGTCATCCCTTCTCACAGTTTCTTAGAGTGAGCCGTGTAGTCAGCAGAGAGGAGGATACTAAGATCCAGATGGATCTGATGTTTAACAATTTTTTGGCTAGGGGATATCTAGCCAGAGACTTGGAGGGAGAAAAAAAAAGCTCTGGCCATCACTAGGAATGATAGCTTAATGAAGAAAGATAAGTCTTCTAAAAAAGTGTTTCCATTAATTACACACTTTTCAAACACTAGTAAAATAGTGAATCAGACTTCTAAAAGGTTTTGGCCATTAATCTAGTCTGACAAACAAATCCCTTCATTGAAAGAGACATGCCTCCTTACGTGCTTCAAAAGAGGCAGAAACATAAGGGACTGGCTAGTTAGAAATGATGTTAGTAACACACAGAGCCAGTCGACACATTTCCTTTCTAGAAAACCAGGTTTCTTTCATTGCACAGGATGTACTACATGTCGGTATCTTGAGCTAGGTCCATATTTCACTCACCAACATTTGGGTACAAGAATTGAGATTAAGCATGTATTATCATGTACTAGTAGATATGTTATATATCTCATTAAGTGCCCGTGCGGTCTGGCCTACGTGGGTAAGACCACCTGCACATTCAAAGAACGTGCAGCACAACATAGGTCCTCTATTAGACTGGCATTGGAGGGTAGAGAAAGCGACCAGCCGGTCGCTAAACATTTTGTATTAGTTAAACATAGCTTAGTGACTCTTAGGTATAAATTAATTGACCAAATACCCCAATCAATAAGAGATGGAGACCATTTTAAAAACCTACTAAGATTAGAAGCAGCCTGTATACACCATTTGAATACAGTATCGCCATCGGGTCTCAATGAACAGCTGAATTTGTCGTGTTTTTTATAGGACTTAAAGTATCTTCTTTATAGGATTGTATGTATGTTCTATATTTGTTGTTTGGTCAATCCCATGTGTCCTTAACACAGCTACTTTCATTACTAGTTTTTGTATTATGTGTCAGTATACTGTAGGAGCTGATTACATGCTCTCTATTTATTGATATGTTTAGTATTGAATCTAGGCTATCTTGATTATCTGATATTTATGCTTATATTGCGCTATTGATAATTTTTTGCTATTTTACTATGTTGTAAAGTTTGGTTACTATTGGTGATGGTATTATTATTCACACTTTTACCATGGTAACAGGCGCCCACCTGACTCATTGTTGGATGCGGGGCGTGTGACCTAATGCTACACATCGATGGAGGGGAATGTTGCCCGCCCGGTGCTAAGCACACTTGGGTGATTACAGTACTTAAGGTAAGATGTACTTTATTTGTTTGGCTTGACGAAAGATTTTGCATAAATCTGAAACGTTGCTTTACTGCTAAAGACTCATTATTGATTTAAAATCCGTGGAGTGCTGCCGTTTGGATCGTTTATATATATATATATATATATATATATATATATTTATGTAACATTATTATCACAGTGGTACAATATAGTTAAAGAACAGAGATCAGAGTTTACAAACCAGGATACATACGTTCGCAATGCACTCTCTGAATCCAGAGTACAGTTGTCACCAGATGATTGGTAGAATACAGCTACTGGTCTCTGGATCAGGGGAGACCATCCTTATACAGTTAAATTATGGGTGTGTATAATGGCAGGTTGTGTCTCCTTTCATTGGTCCAGGGGTGGGATGTCTCCAATTCACTGGGGGTCATTGGCTGGTTCAAACAGTGGGTGATGCCTAGGCTCAGGTTGCCATTACAGGAGTTTTCCTCTGCGGTCCCTCCAAAAAACTAGCTCAAATCTACCATTGTTATATGCTATTATTAAACATAAATCCGCAATGTGCGACAATCCTATCGCAACCATCGGATTACTGCTAACACAATTCTGTACAGTATGATCCTAAACACAATGTTAATATGTGGTTCCATCCCTGGACTATATGTATTGTGTGAGCCACAAAAGCTGGGATTTATATAATACATTGGACATGTAATATAAATGTATTTTTATATATATTACAAAAGAGTAAAATAAAGGAAAGTTTTCGTTTGAAGAAATGCCTCAAAATGGGCTATAACTACGTTAGAAGATTAATGTGTGGCCAATGAAACTAATCTTTCCTGGCCACAAAGGGGGGCACTGCCCCCTCAGCCAGCTGGTAATCACTTGTAAAATTAAACATATCTCTAGGAATATGAGAACATTTCCAGAAACAACATATCACTAATTGCTATCATAGACATACTGTACACATATATATATTTCAAAGAAAGAAATACATTAAATAGGTTTAAATATATATATTAGATGTTTAGATAGAATTTATGTAGATGCATTTGTCTTACTGTTTGACCAGGGTTAGTAATTTATGTAAGAAACAGGTTTTCCTGTCTATGTCACAACACTAACGCTTTCTTGTTTTCTATAGAACAAGATGTATTTTTTTCAGATCCTGTAGTGGCTAACAACATTATAGCTTTCTTTTGCTATATTGATTACCTGTTTATAGTGTGGGGGGGGACCCTACAGTCATTTGGGGAAGTGATTGAGCGACACAACTACAGTAATAGTCCAGTCAAATTCACCTATACTACTGACCAACATAAGGTCAACTTTTTGGATGTGATGGTCTCTGAGAGTGAAGGAAGACTAGTACCATCTCTGTTTTCCAAATCGACTGATTGGAATAACATTTAGCTAGCAAGCAGTGCTCATCCAGTTCCCCTCAAGAATGCTTTACTATACTCGCAGTTTTTGCAAGCTCTTAGAATCTCTAAAAACAGAGATGAGGCCATGTACCAACTCGATTCCATGTATGAGAAATTTATACAAAGAGGTTATAATAAAACTGAGCTGGATCTTGCTAAAGCTAAAGCATTGGCTGTTCCTATAGATAAATTGTTGACGGTTACCTATAAAAATGAAGATCAGGTTAGTAACCAACATATTTGGATTAATCAATGTAATCATTTGAGTACAGCTATTAATAAACAGGCTAAAGCTTTATGACCCATTATTACTACTGACAAAGAGCTGCATTCATTGTATAATACAAAATTAATGTCATGCTACCGCAGAGGTAAAAATTTGAGGGACTATTTGGTCCATAACGATGTATCATCATTGGGCATGAACTTACGCCACTGATCAGGTCCTCTTTTTCAAACTGTCTACCCTCTAACAAGTACTTTTCAGACTAATCACCAGAGATAAATACCCTGTACTACAAAAAGCATTACATTTTTCAAAGATGGGGTAAGGATACGTGAAGTGCCCAATCTCCCCTATGCTGGCATGCACACACTTGGAGGCACCCTCATTTGAAAGAGGGTATTGTGTAATCACATGGGATCACCAGAAAACATCTGTCCACTAGCAGTTGTTTTCTGGTGATCCCATGTGATTACACAATGACAAACAACCCTAAACATTACATTAAGTTTTCCAGAGCTAAAGGGTCTCTAATGCCCAGATCTTTCCAATCTTCTGTCAAATAAAAATAAGTTTCCCTCATTTAATGCAGTAGGTTTTCTAGTTTTCAAAATTGTATGCCATACTGAGCTACCATATTATTCCTATGCATTTAATTCCAGATGTCAAAAGCTAGCAGAAAAAATGCATTGTCATGTTCAAGTGCAGATTTTAGTTTTTAAAAATTTTTAGTTTTGCTTTTTCCTATTTTGGAAAGGTTGAGTAATGCCAAAGCAAAAATCATGAAGCATTTATATTTTCTTTATTAAAACAAAATACACTAATTCTTGCAATTTAATTTTTGGGTGGATTTTATTTCTCATTTCAGAAACCATAAACAGACTTATGTTTTCTGTCTGAAAGTATTCTGAGTATAAAATGTATTATATCTATCCATCTATCTATCTATCTATCTATCTATCTATCTATCTATATATATATATATATATATATATATATATATATATATATATGGCTAAGGCTATCTCAAGGCACCACATATGACATATATTGAAGTTAAAATGTGACCAGCATAGAAATTACCAAAATTGGCCCAGCACAGGGGTGAGAAACTCCTTAGCAGTGAAGGGGTTAAAGGTTTTGTCCATATTTCTAAAATTTGCCTGAGCTTTTCAGGCATGTAAAAAATATGTGAAGAGTATGTTCTCTATACTTTTGCCACTGCGATCAATCTAATTAACTCTTTTTTTAAGTCTTTTTTGCTTACCTGTGTCTGCTTGTGAACGGTCTCTCATTTACAAAGTGCACTTGTTGCACAGTGCAAAATTACTTGATTAACGATGGCCCCCGTGCTTACAATGATGTGCATGACTATTGCTTGATAGTGGAAATTGCTTACAAAAATGAGACATGCACCTTGTGTGGAGAGATGGAAAATCTCAAGAGACAAAATGTGTAAAGGGTAAAATCACATCAAAGTCCAAGCACCTACCACTTTATTACCACCCAATTCATTTAATTAAATTACATTTTTACATTTTAACATTTGGTTATATATTCCATAGAGAAAGTGCAATTAGAAATGTGCATCATATTAAAAGTATTGGATGAGACTCTCTCTCCATCAGAACTAATGCAAAATTGAAGTCCTTTATGAGTGAAAATGATGTTGTACCCCTCACAGCCTGGAGTGACTTAAATGTACCCTCAGTGTCATTGTCTCATTTAAATAATCAAGATCAGCATTAATTTTATTAAATCTTGTCACTTTTACACAAAACTAAGCGTACACTGTACAGTAGTATGAAAAGAACTTTACCATCTCCTCGCATCAGCCAGTGAAAATATCTGCTTTGCAACTGTAGTTTGCAGGAAATGTAGGCATACTTTAGAACATGAGGCAGGGTGAAAATGCGCTCTGTGCTGCCCCCGCCCCTAAACATCTGACATAACATCAAAACAAGGGGGCGAGGCCATCAGGACCAAGGAGAAGCTGAGTGCCTGGAGCCTCCTAAGGACTCTTTAGGCGGTGGCTTTCTAGGCTGCAGAGCACTGTTACAAGCTCTATAAATGCCAAATACAGGTGAAAAGGGACATTGATGGTGCTGTCCCCTAAGCCATGTGCCATGTTCACCACTCACCCACCCCTAGTTACAGCCCTTACACGAAGCATACTTTGTGGTGCAAAAATTATAATTTGCAGTTCATAAATGAGGCCCACAGTACTGTATATATGTACACATCTACATTTTTTTTTTAATAAAACTTGTGATCTTGCATCTGGTGGGAGACAGAGCCTTACCCATTCCCAACCCATGTGTTCATAGTATAAACATGCAAACACTTGAAAAATCATGTACAGTATACGCATTAGAGTCAAGTAAAATATTATCAATTAATTTTGTTGGATGTGTCACAACTTTAAACTAATAGTTCTCTGTTCAGCAAATAAGAAAGATGTTTTAATGGAAAAAATGTCCTTTATAATATGCCTTTATAATATGCCTTTAATCATTTTATTTTAAATCTAGTTTTCAAAAAACACATTTTAAATGACAGATTTGCTTAGAAGCAACATTCTTAGATATAGTTTTTTCTTAAATCTGAAATGTTTTTCAGCGTGACCTCCAGGAACTGATTTGGCTGCCATGAAACATTGATATTCATATATTACTGAATTACACCTAAACATCTCGGTCATCTGTAATAAGCTCTGTGAACCTTTTCTCCCATGGCCAACTCCACATTAAATCTATTTTCCCAAAGTACTGCTATCTAGCTGCTCATTTTACTCTCAATGTATTAATAATCACCCCGTAGAAGTATGGAAATAAATGAGCTGTTTCATTCATGTGTTAGATTTGTCAGTTTTAATATTTTAATTACATTTCCCATCCAACTTCTCTTTACCCAGTTTAAATGTCATGAAGCCATTACTTTGATTCTGTGATTTTACATACTCTTCATTACAGATGCTGAACTTCTTTATATGTGCCACAATCCAGAGACCCTAATTACCAGTGTGTGCCTTTATTCAGGGACCTCAAATGTCAGTATGCCAGGTTTCTGGCACTAGCATCTGTCAGTGTACCTCTATTACATTATTCAAAAAGGGGGTTTGAATAGAATGTACTGCATACAGCATCTGACAAACACGGATCTCCAAAAAAGCCCTTCTATTATTAGCCTGTAGATGGTAATCTTTTTTGGAAAGTAACATAAAAATGGCACACATACTGTACAGTATTATGACATTCAGCAAAAGTGTCATGATCCACAGTAATTTATAGCACTCCATGGGCTGCCGAGGCAGTAACGCACATATTGTACATACAGGCATGCACCGACTCAGCAGCAAAGTGGTAATGTAAAACATTTTAAGATGCTATAGAATGTGTAATATGTTAGTGTGCATAAACAGCTTCAATAACAAATGACAGATTTGTAAAAAAACCTTTTCCATTGTGTGATGGGAAAATGTACTGTGTTCCATCCCTCCGTCATAAAAGGCAACTATTAACTACAAGCAACTGTTCAGAACTTACTGCTGTATGTTCTCAATGCCCCAGTGTTAGTAAATAAGACTCACATCATTGCATTTATATTGATTTTATTTCACTAGAACAAGATTGGGTAAACTATTCCCTTCTAATACACAATCTATATAGAAAGGACTTCATATCCTTGAAAAACCAAAACACACAAACTCAAATCAATATTCAGAAATCCAAACACTGCAGCATGATAGTAATACAATATAGCTACAGTACTGAAATGAGAAATATGTGTTTATACCACTAGGTGTCTCTAAACATCAACATTTCTAGCTTAAATAAGGACTTTCACTGAAGTTGGCTCTAGTACCAAAGGAATATATTTGCACGTTATTAGTTACGTTTATTCTTTAGTACAGTATGAGTCCTAAAATATTTTATCACTGGAAATGCAAATACAAACTGGGAATTTATACTTTTACATCTGATAAAATTCGTTCAGGAAATGGATTTCATTAAAATGTTATACATGGTATAAATGTGTGATTCATTTATGGAGTCTGAAAATCACCATCCTATGAGAGAGAAACTAGAAATAGAAAGTTAGAGGTTACAGCTACTTTACATTGCAATCTGTTAAAATAATGTGATCTGTGAATATTTATTATATATTCAGGACAGCAGTACAGTATGTTTATACTGCATTTTCCTCTACTCACCAATATTTATAGCTACTACATCAGTTGTTCTGGGAAGTAATTCCACAAATCATATACTCTACCTGCACTGTAGACATGAGTGAAATTGCCAAAACTGTTCCATGATATATTTATTTCATTCCGCATTTGGTTACAAAATGTCACAGTTTTCCTGCAGAATTTGGACTTATGTGTTCTCAGTCCTACCCCGATCACAGCGCTTAACATGGATTAACCATAGTCATTACAGCTCTACGCATCAACTACAAAATCCTGCAGTATGCAAAATTACAAATACGATGCAGAAAGTGAACTAAATTTAATATAACAGTGAACCAGAAGTCCAAGTTTGTATATCCAAATAACACCCCCCGTTGTGCAGCGAAATTTGATTCACATTAAACTTTACTGCAATTTCATTACTCTATACTGCACTGTAATCAGTGATAGCTCACATTTCTATGCATTACTGGTAGTGTAAGTATGTGCAGTATGAATGTAGTTAGCTTAGAATAACAGGTCTCTGTCATTAAAACCACTACTGACAATGAAGTACAAACATTGTAATACTGTGAAGAGGATATGGGGATGGGACCAGGTACAAATAGTTGAGACGTGGTCACAAGTCCTGCAAAAAAAAAGAATAAATATATGCATGTAGTGACTCGTGAAGCAAAGAGGAGGGGAGCGTCGCAAACTTTAAGCTAGGGACTGAATTTGGGGAGGGAAGCTATCAGTGTGATCTATCTTCCACGCACCTACTGCACACAGAGAGAGATTGCTGCTGCTCAGTGGCAGCAGTCACTCTGTACCATACTTGCTGACATTCTGGCTGCCCCTTTCGAGAATGGGCAGTCAGGTTGCCACAGCAGGGGGAGGCGTGGTGCAGCATAAGGGGGCGTGACAGGGACTTGACATGGCATTAGGGGCGAAGTGGGGACATGAACGAGCAATCACTACACAATGCTGAGATTATGGTGCAAATTAGGGATCTGGGGTAGGCTACCAGCTGGAAGACTTGCCCACTATTCTGGGCAACCAGCAGGACCATCCAGTCTTCAGGAGACTCCCGGCCATTCCAGGAGAATAGGCAAGTATATGCTAGACTCTCCATAGCCCAGCACACATCAGCATGTGTTGGGCTGGGTATTAAGGCTGCTGCCACTGACAGGCAAAAAGTGACACAGGGGGCAGACCCAGCTCCCTCAGTGCCCTTACAACAATCCTGGGTTTGGGCAATTAGTACCCGTTTCCCCCCCACTAGGTGACTCTGAATATTTTTAGTGTTGCAGTACCTTTTGCTTCCCTACATGTTGGAAGGCACTGGATGTCACTGATTGTGATCCACTTTATGCCTGCAAGAGATTAAATTTACATGGAGAAGAGGAGAGCAAATTGGTTCTATTGACTGACTGACTTACAGAATATGCTAGTATGTATGCAGTTTAAATCCGACTGTCAGCGCTCAGAATGCCAGCGCCGGAATCCCGACACCAGTCAGAATCCCGATGATATAATCCTGGCCGCCAGTATCCTGATGTAAGTAGTGGGTTTAGGAGGAGGGTTAGGGGTTAAGCATCAGGGGGAGGAAGGTTAGGTTTAGGCTGTGGGGAGGAGGGGTAGGGGTAGATTGTCTGTATCCTGACCCTGTCGGGATGCCGGTGTCAGAATTCCAAGCACCGGCATTTCGTATCCAACCCGCCCTGCACCCAGCCATTGTAATGCATTGTATGGTTATTTAATCTTTGCTTTTGATCTACAGTAGCAAAGGGATTCACAGCCAGTGTGTCACAATATGGATTTTTTACAGGAGAGGAAAGAGGAAATGTTGGAAGAAGGTATAAAGTGGTTATTAATGCCATTTACATTTTTCATAATTCTGTTACTTATTGCAATTATTTTGTATTCATAATGGAGATGTGCGCAGATCCCGTGTTTTTTTTTTTTTTTTTGCAAAATTACCCTCAAATGACATGGCTTTACTATTGGCAGATCCACCCTCAACTGTTTTTATTTGGTTTTGCATTGGTTTAAAATTTATAAAAAATAGCTAAAATTATGTAATTTGGACCTGTTTACATGCAACCCAAAACCGAGATTCATTTTTGAAATACGAGTTCCGAACTTACAGCAGACACTAGAGCCATCTTATATAAGAAGGGGATCGCATATGCCTTCTGCAATGCATCCCCAAAACAGCACTGACCTCCCTGCATTTTGCTGACCACTCCCCCATTTCCTCCCCAAAAAGGTGCCTTCCTGTCAATCACACTGTGAATCTTGAAGGTATGCATGCCAAATCGCAGAGAGGGCTTGGTGCTTATGCATTTTGATGCATGTGCAGTTCGCAGATAATCACTCAGCTATGAATACATCAAAACAACATACATCTCTGAATGAGGTGTATAGATAGAACTTGTGAAATCTATATAAGTAAAAAAAGTAGACAAAATACACTACCTTAGTATTCCTCACCTTGACTACTGCAACCTCCTCTGGTCTGGTATCCTTCTTGTTTGCCTCTCCCAACTTCAACCTATTTTCAACGCTGCAGCAAGACATTTTTTCTTCTTTTGCCATGCCAATCACTACTTTGGCTCGCATTTCCCTGTATAATCCATTTGCCTGCGATGGCATAGCGATTGTAAACATCAGCATATTTTCCCAGTGCGTCAATAGCGATCCCTAGTTAATCAGGCCCTCTGACCACATTTCTCTCCACACTTTCTCTCAAGCTCTCTGCTTTATCTCAACTCCTGACTCGTAACATCACATTTCTGGTTCCAAGAATTTTCCAATGTCATGCCACATCTATGGAATGCACTCCCACATCCAATCAGACTTGTTACAAGTCTCCAATTATTCAAATGTATCTATCACATCACAGGGATGTCTTGTGGCCTTGTAACCTATCCTACTGTTTAGCAAGGTTGACGTATGGGTGCGGAGTCTAATTATAACTCCGGCATTTGCCATATACTGCTGCAAAGTATTATAATCTGAGCTGCTGTGAACTCGCAAGTTATGGCCCCCTTGGGTAGCACACTGTGTGATAGGTTGAGGGAAATTCTGCAGTCTGTATAAGCAGCAACTAGAGATGAACCTGTAGAGGCAGCAGGTGCAGGAACCGGTGGAATGCTGCAGTTTTATTTTGCAGCAACTGGAGATGAACTTGTAGAGGCAGTAGGTGCAGGAACAGGTGGAATGCAGCAATTTGATTAAGCAACCTGAGGAGACTCATTGCTGGAGTAAATGACTGGAGGAATACTGCAATCCAAATGAGTAGCAACAGAAGATTCACTGCAGAAGCAAAGACTTGAGGAATACTGCAATCCAAATGAGTGGCAACAGAAGATTTACTGCAGAAGCAAAGACTTGAGGAATACTGCAATCCAATAGAGGAGTAACAGGAGATTCACTGCAGGAGCAATGACTGGAGGAATACTGTAATCTAAGTGAGCAAAAACAGGAAATTCAGTGCAGGAGCAAGGAACTGGAATATACTAGTATAAGTAACAATCACCAGAAGCCTTCACCAACAGTCTGCAGAGGGAGAGCTCAGATCAGATCAGGCAATGCTGCAAAGACCAGGAATGGTTTAAATAGGCTGCCCAATGATATGTGAAACCTCACTGATCAGTGATGCTCATGAGCTCACTAGTAATTAGTGGGAGTGTAGTACCTAGTGTTGGGCAGCTGAAAAGAAGAGAAATACACTATACGGTAAGAAATCATAGTATTAATATGGTATAAGTCACAAGTTCGACAACATAATGGTACCTGCCTTAAAGAAAGACATAGAGGGCCTGATTCATAGGTGGATGCTTTGCATAAAAAGTCGCACCATTGAATGCACATTGGTCTCACCATCATTAGAGCAGTCCTTATGGTTGCTCAAAATGCCAATTGGAACATAGCCACTGGTGCCATTGCAACTGCTAGTTTGAACCTGGTCGCTGTTCAGGACTCACCCATGACTTGCCCGTGTCTGACCTGCCTTGCCCTGGGCCTTATCCAGAGGTGGATGCAGTGTCAGTGTTTGCATGGTTGAGCGATTATTTGCTACTGCGCATGTGAAAAAAATCCAAGAAACCCCTACCACTGTAATGGAGCTGGCGATGGACAGCTATGGGTGTACCTGAGAGGTGACTGGTAGGCAGCTTGAAGTGAATGCAAAAAAAGACCATCCAATGGGCATGCTATGTCAAAGTTGACATGTTGCAAGTTGACATGGTACATGTCGACATGTACTCTGCCAACATGCAGCACCTGGTGACAGTACAGGTGCTGCATACAATAAACTCCAGGACAATTTTTTGCTGCTCTCTTTATATTTGATAAACCATTACCTTGTAACTCATTTAATGGGATCCATCTCCACTTCTCTAAACCTGCACTTTAGTAAATATATACAGTATATTATATAAATATAATGTACAGAGAGCTACTTGCTCTTTCTTGCTTTATTATCAACTCAGAATCAGGTCCAATGTTAGTGCAAAGGGGCCCTAATATTAGCAAACACAAAATAAACAAATCACATATTCTATGATTTTTTTCCCCAATTTAAAGATTCCCCAATTCACCAATCTGCGCCCAAATGATATAGGCATTTTTCAGTGATTTGCAGATCATTTTCAGAAAAGATTACTAGTAACAGTCTGCAAATATGCTGATTGTTACCATATATTAGCAATCCACTGCCCCAGTTGGTCTGTGAAATCAAACATGTTGGACAACCTGATTCACCAATTACAATCACTTTTTGATCTGTGGGGCTAATTCAGCAGTTCACGCAAGTGCACTGCTGAATGCAGATTCCCGATTCTGCACAAGCGCAGGGCCCATTTTGCGAGTGTGCAGAAATGGTCCTGCTAACATGCACACTAGTATTAATTATAACTGGTTTACAAATGAGTAAAAAAAGGCAAACATAGTCTTGCTGGTGAACTCTTAGTTAGATACAGAAAATGATCAGAAAAATATAAGTGAGTTATGTAAGAAATAATACTTAACCTTTAATTAATACATAGATCAGTAGTTCTCAAACTCGGTCCTCAGGACCCCACACAGGTCACGTGTTCCAGGTCACCCAGCAGGTGCACAGGTGTATTCGTTACTCACTGATACATTTTGAAAAATTCACAGGTGGAGCTAATTATTTCACTTGTTATTCTGTGTGAGGAGACCTGGAAAACAATTACTGATTGGGGTCCTGAGGACTGAGTTTGAGAACCTGTGACATAGATAAAAAGATCTTGTACCCCTTTTACACCGGAGCTAAAACCCGGGTTTTTGAAGGGTTAACCCGGGCAGCTCCCTGGTGTAAAAGGGCAGAGAGTTGGATCGCCGGGTCGAGTGACCCGGCAATCCAACCCAGGTAACTAGCAGGGTTTAACACGGGCGTAGCCCGTGAAACCCTGCTGTGAGAACAGCGCACTCTGGGTCACGATGACCTGGAGTGCGCTGCTATCCGGCCGATTGGTCCGGCTTCAATGGCGCTTGGAGATGATGTAATCTCCAAGCGACCACTTTCACTCCGCAAAAGCCGGGTCTATGCAGACCAGAATGCGGTGTGAGCGGCGCTGACTCGGGAATATCCCGAGTCGGCGCCGGCAAAATTCCGGGTCTGATCCAGATGGGAACTTTGTTCCAACTTTGGGTCCGACCCGGAATTTAGGTGGAAAAGGGGTATTAATGTCTGGGATCAAAAAAGATACACATATTCATAATAGTTAATATCAACAATAATACAACAATTGTTTATTTTGGCAAAAATGTCTGACTCTGAAGCTAAATCCCCTATGTGAATCATAAATTCCAATTGGAAAAGTTATTAATGGGGAAATAGAGTAGATACCCACCAAATTATGATGTGCGATACATGAATACTTTCATAGATTCACTAAAATCAGATTTGGCACATCAGAATTAAAACAGCTTCATATAGCCATTATGTATATAATTAGGCACTACAGAACTTGAAACATAAATAATAAAATACACAATTTGTTTGTTTTGTTCTGTGCCAATTAGCATTGAACCTAGTAGATCACTCACCAAGAGGTTATTGATAGAATGCCAGCTTCATAAATCCCAATACAGGTATGGATAAATATATGCGCAACTGCATATGATCATATTAGAGAAAGAAGCACATATCTGAGCCTGTTTGAATACACTTTCAATTGATGGCTCATAAGGACAACATGTGATGTATTAAAGCAATAGATTGTGCTAACTGATATGCATACTAATGACCTAGATGAAATTGATGTATAATCTTCAAATATATTCATAGGCAGAGTAAGCGCATAGAAATACCCAAATGTAAATGTACTCAGAAGTAGCTTATATTATCCTGTGTATGATTACAGGATTAGACAAATATATACTTGGATGATTAGATACTGTGTCATGAGTAGTAATTGTATGCACTTAATGTTAGGGTTAACACCATAGGTCTAAATCAATAAGTAAAAGACTTTAAGAAAAGTCCAGAGATAAGATATGTTACACCAATTCTGCTTTCCCTTGTCTAAATGTATCGAACAAGGGATGAGAGAGAAGTGAACATAATTCCTGGAGAAACAACAGATAAAAAGCTTCTGCTGTCCCCGCTCCTGACAGGGTCTCCCCTCTGTTACTGAAAAAGTATGCAGAGGGAGAGTATCAGTCCAGCTAGGATGAGAGAGTGATAGAGAGAAAAAGATACTTTGTATGGGAGTGAGAGCAGGAGTGCAGCTACTGGTGGTGTATAAGCTGGACTGTTTTGTGACAGTCCCGTCGGGTGGACACACGTTTCGTCTCTACAGGCTTGGTCTCCTGTTCGACGTCACGCTAGCCCTTGAATTCCTGATTGACAGGCAGAAGCATTTAAGGAGCGGGACGGCCGGAGTTCCCGGAAATGTGGTGTGTCCGCTCTGTTTTCCGGGAGTGGCCAGCCCAGAGACTGCGTGGATCTACACATTCTTTCTGGGCTTGCAAGCTGGCCAGCCTGAGTAAGATAAGGTTTACTCAGCTGTCTGGCCGCCCGGCGCTGTCCACCATTGCGACCATCAACCACCAATAGTCTTAATGGTGATCCCAAAAGGGATCGCAAATGCAGCAGGGGGTGTCATACATCTCCTGCTACATTTGCATAATTGCAAGGATCGCATTGCAAAGCTGCCTGCATAAACTACACACAATATATGCCTGCATGCAGCTTTGCAATTACAATACTTGTTAAATCAGGCCCTGTATCTGCAATCTGTGAACCCCAGATTTTTTTATACAGTCATCTCAAAATGCAGAGTTTCTCCAATTAATTACTGATGTAAGGGGGCCTTAAAATGGATATAATAAAAACTCACATGTTACAGGTGTATCCATTACATATACAGCTATGCTCAAATTGCATAAAATAGTCATCCTGGTGCATTACAAAACTGGCTATAAAGCTGCCCCATAGTGCACTTAGAACATAACATCCTATGCAGTACACAGTTCAACCAATGGATGGCCAGTGCACCACTGATGGAAAATATAATAGTGGATGGAGGTGGCACTGTAGTGAGCCCTAGATGGCAGGCAGTCCCAAAACCTGAACTGTAGGAAAACACCCCCTAATGTCATCTCTGCTCCTCCCCCATACCTCTACTTCTCCAATAGCATATTGCTCTCCTCTTGCATTTTGTCATCATGTCTGCAGCTGCTCCTGCAAATGCTCTCATATTCGAGGAGCACACACTCTAATTGCAGGAGGCTGGCTGTGACTGCTTCTAATATTGGTAAGTTCATCTGCAATATTTATTATTATTATTTTCAGTGGCCACTATGTTTTTGTAAATTTAAGAATGCATGATTTTTCATATTGCAGCAGTAGGAAGATGTTTCCTGTTTGTGTGCAGTATTGGTTTTTTATATGACTACTCCAGCACACCCTTCTCCTTGCCTAAATGTGTATGCCTCCAGGGCTGTTGAGAGGTCAAACAAGCTAAGTACTGGGCTTGTGGTCAAATCCAGGAAGCATGAAACTCTCAGCCAAATAACAGATGTTTCTTTGGCAGCGTCTGCTGATTGGCTTAGGGTTTCATATCTCAGTTATCACTGTATATAGTGTACAGCTTGTCTGTTATCGCTGGTGTCACTGCACTTTTTTGTTTTACCAAAAACCTGGACTACTGCATGGACAAGGTGCCTGAGAACATTCCAGGAGCAGATAAGTATGAAGAGTGAGTGTGAGTTTGTTTATTAAAGAATTAAAACTATTGGTGTGTGTCTCATTATTGTATATTTTCTTACCAGTGGAACTCTAGGTGCCAGTGGATGTGAATGTCCAGGCATGCTGGCACTTGTGGTTCTCCAAGTCCCGGCATGCTTGATCAGGCTTTCTGGGAGCTCTAGTTCCAGTGTAAAGAACAATATTAAATCTATCTTTACACAATTACCCCAACACCCACCAGTGGTACGAGAAGAGCCCTGGGCTTTTTTTGGGGTCCCCACTTCCCTGGGCTAACCAGTTTGGGGTTGGTTTTACATTATGGAAGGGGGTCCCATGCTGTGTGTCTCCCTGCTATAGTGTAAGCTCCCTGACTAGTTCAGCCCAGTCTTGGTTATTGGAAAAGGTTTGAGTACAAGATCCAGGCAGTCAAAATCACGATGGTCACAAAGCCGGATCTGGAATATCGATGGTGAAAATCTTGATGCATGTTGTTGAGTATTCTAACTCTTGCCCTAATCCTCCCACTAACCCACTCATCACACAGCTTAGCGCCAACCATCCTCTTTGGCAGACTAACCGTAACCATCCTTTTCCCTCAGCCTATCGCTAACCCTACCATCAGGATTCTGCCCATCAGGATTCCGGAGCAGATATTCTGATGACCATCAGGATTCCAGAGCCAGTATTCTGACTGTCAGTATCCTAACTACATCCCACTGAAAAATGGATGGATCCCAACCTGGTCACCCCCCCCCACCTCTGCTACGATTTTCCAGTACCACACCAGGCTCATAGGTACAGGACTGGTTATGCTTTTGGAGGAGGGGGACAGAATTTCTTTTTAAATATTAACCCTTTAATTATTTTTATTTTAATAACATGCATAGATCATACTGATCTGTGCAGTGCTTCAGACAAACATGCTTGGCACAGGCAAGTTTATTTATTTTGTGCAATGTGCTGTGATTTTGATCAATTTGACAAAAACCATTATTAGCAAATCCATGATTTATTCTGGTCAATGTTAACCATATGATGTTTAGTCCGATGGTGTATTGCCATGTATTGGAGTGTGAAGTTGTGTTTCACCTGCAGTTTGCCATTGATTGGCCTTAGTAAAAAAAAATGGGATAATTGCAGAAAAACACCAAATTGACCAAAATAGAACCTCAGTAATTTTTCCCCTAGGACTTGGCTAAAATAAGATTTCAATAGCCTAATGCTGTAAAACTTAAGAACGAAGTGTTAGCTACTGTATATATTGTAGTGTAATTACAAACCATGTCCAGCAATAAGGCTAAACATTATAACTACAGTATACTGTAGCAAATGACATTCAGTCTGGTCTTATTCCCAAGCAAATGTACACTACAGTATTATTCAGTGCTCACACTGTCATGTGATCATTAGATTGAGAATAAGCTACAAAGCATCTGTCACAATGACCTTTCCAGCTTCTCAGCATAAATGGTTTATATGTGCTGTATTTTCCGCCAATGCACCTTCGTTAGCATAGGTGCAGTGACCACCTGCTTGCTTCGGAGCCCCATACACAGCAGGGTTCACTGAACTGTTGTTTTAGGCACGTCTGCTGGACCCCAGGTTCATTTTGACATTGAGATGCTCCACTTTAGCGTGTTGGTCGGCCCTCATGCACCTTCGTAGCCATCGTTCACCTCCCACATCAATGGCACATGGTGCTCCGCAGTTTCCACACCGGTTATTTGTAATGGTGTCATTTGTCCAGTCACGATACACCTTCAATACAGCAGCACGCAAACAGTTCACAAACTGCACTGTTTCAGAAATACTTCCATCCTTGACCCGGAAGCCAATAATCATCCATTTTTGCAACTCGGATAAATCGCCGCTTTTACCCATGACAGCAACGAGTGATATATGTGCAGACAGCCTATTGTACACCTTATATACCCACCAAGCCAGGGCACGGCATGTGACATAGTTCATGGGCTACGCGCTGCCGACGTCAAATGTAGGACGTGGTCATAATAATGTGACTCGATGGTGTATATTAAAATACTGTAAAACAATCAAAATGTTATGCACTGAACTGCAAGGGTGGGCAAAATATGTCCTGCAGGCCATATGTGACCCACCAGGAAACTGTGTCCAACCTGCTGACTACCACCCCACCACAGCTTCCATGTGGCCTGGCCAGCTCTCACAGCTGCCAAGGAGGGATCAGCCTCCCCCATCACATTGATCTGCATGCTCTGTCCCCACCAAAACAATGATCCATAAACTTACAATTATACAGTACTTGAATGTACCAGACCAGCAAGTATACCACAAACAGAAAATACCCTGTTTGCGGCTTTCCACAGGTTACCAAAACTAGACAACTGATCCGTCAGCTGAAACAATTACCCACCCCTTCTATACAGAACAATAGATTTTTAGTAAAGGCGGCTGAATTGAACAAGAATTGGAGCGCATGTAATGCCAGTCTATTAATATGATGGATTCCAAAAGTGATGTTGGAGGTAAAAGACTGCTGTATTGCTTTTAGGGGTCCAGGTAGTCAGAAGAGATCTTTTCTGCAATTGTGTAGAATAAATCTCCTCTGCTAAAGGTGGGGGACACAGGGGGGCAGTACATTTGCATGTGATGCGACTGCCAGCTGAACCTGGCTGCAGTCGCATCATATGCAACGTCACCAGGTAATGACATCCTTCCTCTTAAGATAAAATAAATAAATAATCATTAACAATCATTAAAATGAATAAAACACACAAATTCCCCTCCTACCTCTTCCACAGCTCTGTATCCATGTCTTTCTATATGTACATATTCAGCAAAAATGGGTGAATCTCACAGGACATTAAGGTGGTCCCAAAATGTCACAAATGGTGACTGTAATTATGTGAATGTTTGTGTGTCTGGGGGGGTCAGTGTCCCCCCTACCTAATGTGCTGTCTTCTGTGTGATATTTTAAGAAGATGATGCATGCCCAGGAGAAAGAAAAAGGTTATTTCACCGAGCCACAATCTTTACTCTCACACCGGTGCCATCTTTCTGATCATATCACACAAAACATGGCATCACCAGTAATAGGTAGTGGGCAAATCCAATGCAGACATAGCATTCTTGGTGCAGGGCCCGTTGATTGATCAACGGTTCATGTGCACTGCACATCCTGAATGCAACAGTGAATGTTGATTTTATACCCTACTGCTTCCTCTCTAGGGGCCTTATTTATGAATGAGTGCCATCATTCACCTTGAGTGATAAAACTTGTTGCGTATGATAACGGTGCTCCAGCCAATCAGCTCTCAACTGTCATCTGCTTGCAAAATGACAGTTGGGAGCTGATTGGCCTGAGCACCATTTATCACACGCAATGAGTTTCATCACTTATTGTAAATGATAAAGCTTGTTGATAAATAAGGCCCTAAGTTTCAACATTTTGTTTACAAGTATACAAATCTACAATAAACATGTTTAACACTGCTGATATGTTTTGTTTTTCTCTGGAATAGAGGCCCTAATTTAGACCCGGTCGCTCTGACAGAGCGCTCGCTCTGAATCAGGGCCGGGCTTTTTTTTTTTTTAGAATGGCCTCCTGGCCACTCGCATAGCTGTGGGTGACCATTGCGACCATCAGGTTTGTGACGAGACCCTTGTGGTATGGTCTCATGGCCGCAAGCCCCAGAGAGCTTTCAGCTCTAACAGAGCCAGAAGCTCTCCACTGACATCACTTGTGATGTCAGTGGGGCCGCCCCCAAACGACAGGCATTCTCATGGGAACGCCTCAGTTTGGGCAGCCACCCCCCCAGCCACCCACCAAAGGGGGCGAGCTGTCACTCAACATCAACAGCATGCATCCTTTGCTTTGCGAGACCCGGAGCGATGGAGTGCCCGTCGCTATCCGGGTCCTGTGCATGCGCACGATGGAGCCGGCTCCATCGTGCGCATGCGCTCTGGGCCACCATCGACCCGGTTGGGAGCGCTCAGCGCTTACGACCAGGTCTCAATCAGGCCCAGAGTGCACACATGTATAGGTGATGCAGAGTCAAATGCATTTCAATCATATCCACTCTTAAGAATAAAGTGCAAAATTGGTTTGTAGTGGGTTATAACTAGAGATGTGTGGGTTTGGTTTTGCTCGGTTCTTTTCACCAAAATTATCGCAAGTTCGGATTAGTTAAGATTTATTTTATTGGCTATCCAAAACACGTGATAGCCGATAGCCAATAAGATGCCATTTTTGAGATCAAAACATATCCGAGTAAAACTGAGTAAAATCGAACCCGCACATCTCTAGTTATAATTGTGTGTTATCACAAAAGTAATGTACAGTGACAGTACCGTATGTCAACAAAAATGTGGCTATGCAGAGATGGGGGATGTAGTTATAATATCAACATGCGGTATCCCTTGCTAAAGATGTCCCGGTGCCGGATTGCCTCTTCCCGGTTAGAAGACCGGCGCTGGAATACCGACAGGAGGTGACATCCCATCATCGGAATCCCAACAGCCAGGATGCCAAACATAAGTATAGCAGGGCTGGTTAGTACTTAGCCGTGGGCGGGAGGGTTAGCTTTAGGCATTATGAGGGGGTGAGGCTAGGGGAGGGGGAAGGTTAGTGTTAGGAACCCCTGGGGGTGGGTTAGGGATAGGCATCCCTGAGGGGGGGTTAGGTTTAGGCAGTAAGGGGGAGGGTTAGGTTTAGGCACCAAGGAGGCAGAGTTAGGTTTAGGCACTAACAGGGAGGTTTAGGATAGGGTGGGTGGAGGGTTAGTGTTAGGTTGTACAAACAGAGGGTTAGGATTAGAGTGAGAAGGGGGGAGTGTAGATATACTTACCCGACCCTTGTCGGGATCCTGAGCATTGGGATACCACTGTCGTTATATTGACAGCAGGCATTCCGACTGCCAGGATTACATACCAATTCCCAGAGCTGAAAATAAGCATAATATACATCTGTATACTGTACATGTTTATTTTTTGCACTTGCTTTAGTATAGGATATGTGCAAGAGGACACTGATGATGAAGGCTAGTAGCAAATCAGGCACATAGCTGAACAAGATACATGTAACTCTGCACAAGAATGAATGATATGTTCAAAATATCTACACAGTCAAAATGTTGGCAACAGAAATGTTTACTGGTACAAAATGTTGACAATCTAAATGTTGAGAGGTTCTAAGTGTCAACAATCAAAATGTCAGCATGGCACAAAATGTTGAAATTCAATATGTTAACAGTCAAAATGTCGACAGGTACAAATGTTGACAATCAAAAAATTGACAGCTACAAAATGTCGACAACATAAATGTTGATATCTAAATCTTGATTGATTCATAATTATGATAATCAAATTGTTGACAGTTGAATATTATTTGCCACCAATATCTTAATATGGATTTATTAACAAAAATTAGAATGTAAGCTGTTACAAAATAATTTAATGTATATTACTTTATATAACTTTTAAGTTATAGAAATAGTAACATTGGCACTAGGGCATAATTCAAATAGTTGTGAGAGTAATGCTTAACGTGGTTAAAATAACCCACATTAAGTTTACATGCAAAGTAGTTGACGAGTGTTAATAATGAGGGACAAGCTCTTTTTTACAGTGAGCTTTTTTTTCCATTGAATATAAGCTCTTTCACTGCATAAAGCTATTACATTTTTCGTGAGCATCAAATGAACATGGGATAAGATAAGAATGAATGCAGCTTTTTTCATACCCCAGGATTGTGTGTGTTCAATATAAAAATCCTTACTTTGTAATTTATAATCAAAATACTGTAAACTAGTACTGTATATTTGATATATTTGAGTGTGTAAGTTATGTAAATATTAGCTTAAGTCAGTGGTTCCCAAACTGTGTGCCATCGCACCCTGGGGTACCATGGAAAACTTGCAGGGGAGCCACAAGTTGATGGTCTAGTACCAAATCAAATTATTTATTGTCAATAAACCAGCGCTGATGACTGACAATCATAAAATATGTGGTCCTAGACCACATAACTGAACTTAAGGGTGACTTTATATTTATTGCTGAATTTCCTAATACGAAACTGCCCTGATGGTGCCGTGAAAAAAATGCTGATTCTTTATGTTGCAATGACTTTAGAAAGTTCGAGAACCACTGGTTAAAGTGATTTTTTTCCTTAAGTAATTTACAATTTTATTTTTGTTAAACTTTTACAATAACATGTGTTGCTATTGTTTCCAGTCTACATTTAAGTTATGGCATACCTTGCAGAAGTTGCATAGCATTAAGGGATCACAATATATATATTTTTTTTTTAAAACATGTTGGTTGATTTAACGTATGTTTTTTATTTACTGATGTAGCTTAGTAGACATAAATGGCATAGTTCTTCTGTGTTTCAGTAAAGAGATGAACAAGTATGTTGGCTGTTTTCATTACCCTCCTGTTGTAGTGAAGTCAACTACAGTGAAAACCAAGAAGATGACTGACATGCATCTTCGCAGTAAAGGTAAGTAAGTTGCACATTGCACAGCCCTGTTCAGCACAAAAAAAGAAATCACCATAGCAACCACCACTTGCTAGCTAGACTACCCTTCACCACACGGATTCAAACCGTGACAGCGGCTGCCCGGCAGGGGTGAAAATCCTGATCGTCCAAGGAAAGGATTTGCTAACCCTATTCTACCCCCTAACCCTAACCTCCCTTAGGGGTGCCTAACCCAACCTCCCCCCGGGGGGTGCCTAACCCTAACCCCCCCTTCTCCTAGCCTAACCCTAACCTCCCAGGGGGGTGCCTAACCCTAAGTCCCCCCCTGGAGCCCTAAACCTAACCCTCCCACCCCATGGCTGTCCACGCCCGGCGCCCAGCTTACCTTCGATCGGTAAGCCGGGTGTCGGGCTCCCGGCTTAGGACTAATGACAGGTGTTGGGATTTCAATGCCTGTCATTTAACCCCTTGCCAGGAAGCTGGCGGTCGGGATTACGTCAGTCGGCTTCCCGACTGCTTCCCCACCACACTAGGAGCCATCCCTAGTGGGCCTAGCATAGCATCCATCACTTGTAACCCAAAACACACCCTTGCCACCCTAGCTCCTACCCGTAGGGGGCAAAGCATCCATCATTTGCAACCCAGAACACATATTTGCTTCCCTAGCACCACCCATCCATTTTATTTTAAATAATCCATACTGACATAATTTTCAACTTTCACCATTTTGATTATTGACATTTTGTACCTGAAGACATTTTGATTGTCCACATTTTGTACCTATATTTTCACTGTCCACATTTTGAACTTGTTGACATTTTGGATGTTGACATTACTATTGTTAACATGTCAAACCAGACCCGAATGAATATCTGCATTTTTTCAAAGCTCAATTTACTTTCAATTCTCCATCAGGTTTATAATTTATATGCAAATAAGTAAACTCAGGTGATTTAAAATCTTGGTAAATATATGGAGTTGCACTAAATTATGGAAAACATTTTTTTTATATTATTTTTTTCAGACAATTTAAATTCCATAAAATAAAACAAAATTAACAAATTATAAAATGTACTTGTATTGCCCAAAAAAAAAAATTCCCTTGAATCTGACATATTTTAAAAATCCAAATTTCTCTTCAGTGGGCATGCACATCTTTGAAAAGTCAATAGTTCAATAGCTTACCTTTACAAAACCTCTTTTGCAGTCCAAAGCAGCAACTAAAGCATATTTTTGCATTGCAAATATCATAGTGAAGAAACCTTTTCATGATGGAGAAATGCTGAAGTAAGCTTTCATTGAAGCTAGAAATGTTTTATTTTATACATTAAAGAAAATGAAGAAAGATGACATCATGAAAGCAATTAAAAATATGCCACTATCTCAACAAACTATAGAGAGATGTATAGAGGGAATTGACAATGACTTGCAGAATGAAGTGAAAAAACATCACTACTGTAACTGCTGGTACTTATTTTTGCAGTTTGATGAATCCATTGATAAATTGGATACTTCTCAATTGTTTGTAAGAATGGTATTCCCTGATTTCAGTTACAAATAGTTGTTCTTAACTATCATTTATATTAAAAGAAAAACTAAAGGGGAATACATTTACCAACAGTGCTATTTTTGCCAAGGAAACAAGTCTATTTGTAAAAAATGTATACATTATTACTGATGGGGCACAGACCATTGTTGGGAAGAACAATGGGTTTCTTGAACTGTGCCAAAAAAATAAAAAAATTTTGAAGAAAAATAATTGTGCTATACTTCTAATTCTTTTTGTGGAAAATATATTTATTTGTTTTATTTTCACAAGAGAAGCAACAAGAAGGAAAAACATATTCATATAATTTCCAGAAATAGAATCAATAGACATGTTTATTAAAAAATAACAAGCTGATCTATTTGGACCACAGCCCAGCCAGATGGAGAAAAAGAAATAAAAAAGGATGAACTCTATAGGGGTAAATTTACTAACACTCGATTTTAATCAATTAAAAATTGATCTAAATCAATTATCATCAATGTAGTGTTTCAGGGGATAAATCATACATTTACTAACAGATAGTTTTTTATATTGATTTTTAAATGTTAGCAAATGTGTTATTTAGCCCCTAAAACACCACACATTTACTAACAGTTTTTATATTAATTTTTAAATGTTAGCAAATGTGTGATTTAGCCCAGAAAAAAAATGATGTTGATTGATTTAGATCAATTATTAATTGATTAAAGTTGATCATTAGTAAATTTACTTCTATTGGAACTAGTCAGAAAATAGATTGATAGCTCATACAACTGATTATATGCAATATTCATCAGTGAAACATAAATGGCATAGATTAGAAAAGTGCAGACAGAACATGTTAACTCACTCCAGTTTTAAAAGTCATGGATTGCATTTAGGCCAATACAAAATCTCATAGTATGACCAACAAGAAAGTAAATGAGCTAAGATAAATTTGAATTTGAAGTCAAGACATGGTACACACAAAAGGGATGGGGGAAATATAATGAGACAAGGAAATGTAACCTTGTAAAGATGGAACAACATTAAACATCATGGAAAAGTTCAGTGATAGAATACACTAATAAAACAGTGTGTAGTGGAAATGAGGCTGATGATAGTAAATTTCTATGTTAAAAGCAATCTATGTATTTGAATAATTGGAACATTTGAGGTTGTGTAGAAGTATCTATGTTATCAATATACAATCCCCACTTACCATAGAAACAAAGGACTCCTTTCACTATGTCAGGTAGTGTGGATTGCTGATCATAGTAAAGCAAACTCAACAACATTTGTGTAATGGCAGATATTTTTGTCAAATATTGGGATGTCCATTGTTGTACAATGACTGTTTTCACTACAGTTCATGCAACAGTGAGAATAGGACCGAGCCTATTTTTCCCAGGACAGAAATCCCAAGACTTAACATTTGCACATAGAGGGATAAAGGTGTTGAGCTTGCGATGTATGTAAAACAATTTATTAAGGTATACTAATAATTTATTCCCAGTGTATTTAATAATACCACATTCCCAGAAATTGTGAAGAAATGTTGCTGCAGAACCAGCAAACTATGGGCATCCTCCAGTTTCACCCACCACTATGTGACTGGGAAATGTTATTCACCTTCACATGTAGCTTCTGAAGTGCAGCAGATTGTAAAGTATAAAGAGTAGGCTCATAATGCTTGTTGGGCTACCATATTATTTGTACACATTGAAAGCATTCAAATCAAGATGGTGAAAGCAAAAAAGAAAATTCCTTATCTTTTTAAAGCACAAACTTTGTTATAAAAACAATACTGATTTTTGCTATAATAATGCCAAAGCAAAAACCACAAAGCATATATGTACACATGCACACACACATACATATAATCTGAAAATGTTAAGTCTTCTAAAAAAAAAGGAATGTATAATTTGTGTGTGTATGGCACAAAATTGTAATATTGATGTGATGAAACTCGAGGGAGAAAATCCCCAACATTGAAGAGATTACAGAGTTTTTAATTATTTAGTTATTAAATAAAGATAATTTTTAATGATCTGCTATATATTTTCAGTTTGGTTTCATTTATGATATTAATAACTCACATTCACTTTTAATAAGTTATTATTCAGTACATTTTGTGTCTTTCTAAAATCTTAAAATATTTTTTTACTCTTTGTTATTTAATATTGGCAATGTTACAATTTGAATAATAGTACAGAACTATATTGCTTGCATAATTGTACATGTTATTGTTAAATTTTCATGATTAAAGTAGAAATTTAAATACATTTTGAAAATAAATAGTGTTCCAAATGACCACTACCAGATACATTTTATTAGTGAAGCAGACAGTTATTTAAATTATTGGCTCTATTATACTGCACAGATTAATTTTTCTCCTTCATGTCACTTGGCCCAGTTGTATAATAACAAATGAAAGAGATATGGATTATACAGTATAGTTGCTTTGTAATTGGCAGATATAATTTGAAGTAGTCTCAAGCTAAGCAAGATACATGTTTAAAGTAGTACACACTTTAGCCAACTCTAAAAATGTGCACCAGATCTTATTTCTCAAAAGTTTGACCTAGTAACAATGTTTAAAGGATTACTTTGAAGGTTGAACACAGACTGGCAGCTTCAATTTGTGCCTAAAGGCTTTTCAATGTGACAAATTTTCTATGGTGCATTAATTTGTGCAATCCTCAACTGAATTATAACAGCCGTTGCCTTACTGCACAATAGGGCCTCTTTTCCATGTGCACATGTTATTTCCTTGCAGATCTGGAAGCAGCTTACACACAGATACATCACATGAGTTTAGGACTTGTAATGTACTGTTTTCAGTCTCCGGGGAAATGTAAAATCTGTGAATTGAAAAGGTCACAGGATTCTGAGTCATATCATTTAGTAAAGTTGGATTTTTAACGTCTTTCAAACAAAAGTATATTGTTGTAGACACACAAAGCAAGTTACATTTCAAGGCTTTTTTAAAATTATTTTTGAAAAGTAATGCTATTCATTTGTGAGCCACAGGGACACAGCACATGTCTGCCAGGATATTTTCCCAATTACTTTATTTTGAATAGAACATTGACAATGATATCTACTAATGAAGCAAACTAATATTAGGTAATATCTATTTCTGCGATTATGAATAGTTATGGTACATATATTGACAGTTCTTTTTATATCACTCAAACACATTTAGGTATGGATCCATGGGGATGCTTACATAGAACTCATTCAAAAATTGATTCTACTACATTACTACTAATTACTAATTTGCTCATACTTAAACATATCTTCAAAAAAAGAGGTACGGTAATATAAAAACATGATAAACAAGAAAGTAAGGTAAGTATACATCTCAGATGAGTTTTTTTTACATTTATTGTAGGCTGGTTATAGATTAACTAATATTCACCCACGTGTTATGTAAACAGCATTGAGATGAACTTCATATTATGATACTTTTGTAAATCAAAGGACAGTGATGGCAATAATTAATATGTTAGACTTCAATGATTCACTGGGTCAGTATCCCAGATTTACTAAGAGCATTTACATATTTTCCTAATTCATTTGGATAAGAACCTTGAAAAATAGAGTAAATGAAAATTTAATTATCAAGCATGTTCACTGCATCTGCCCTGAATAAGGTAACATGTAAGAACCTCCTCTGATTGGAAATACTAAAGTCTGCTACTGGATTCTAAGCAGCAATTTTTTTTTTTACCAAACCTACCTGATTTTGCCTTTATAGAAAACATTCTGCTTTAAATTATACACCAAAATTACTGAAAATTATGTACTTTTACCAATCAAAAACTATTGAAACTATTCCAGTATATTTGTTAAAAAAAAAACTTGTAGACATTCATAATTTAGCTCATCAACTACAATAACCATAAAATTTGGCAATAAGAAATAATCTGTCTCTTAGGAATATTCTCATCCACTACTGTCATTCTTCCTTGGGCAATTTTACATATGAGGGAGCTCCAGATTGACCTACTCAATAAGTAGAATCACAATTGATAGTCTCTAAATCAAATAATCAAACTTACAAATTTTGCTAACAAATTACTCTGATGGTGACAAGATCCACGACTAAAGATTCATTGAGTGTCCCTTATAGAAGCAGAATGGATTGTACTCACCTCTACACCTCCAAATATTGGGGTTCTCTTCTACTGAAATAAATTGTATAAGGAGTATAGTTGCATAATGAAAAACGTTTGCATGCAAACATTCTAAAAATGGGGCCATTATTCAGCATTTCCAATCACATTTAAGACAAAAACATATCTCAGTATTTTCCTGATGTAAGCATGAAAACCTATAATATTAAGGCTGGGACAGATTGTGTGCAAAATGTAATTTGCACTGTGATTTCTATTTGTTATTGTGGTATGGTGACAGATTGTTCAGCCTATAGCTATGTGAGGGAGGAGATTGGATGTATCTTAAGGTTTATAGGGGGTGGTCAACTTGTACTCTTTCTCTTTGCTTCCTGAATTTGTCAAGGAAGTGCATTATGCTTTGCACAGTATATTGTGTGTATTTTGCATTTACTTGCACTGCATGCTGTGTGTATCTCTTTCTTGTACCTATTTCATTCTGCCCAGCTTGTCTATCTATCATTTTCCTTCCTTTACTTATTCTATTCTCTTTCCCTTTTTCCACTTTTCCTTTCTTTAAGATCCCTTTTTCTTTGACTATTGTTCTTCTGCTTCCTTTCTGACCCCTTTTATCTGCTTGTTATTTTGTAATGTGTTTATTTCCTCCACAGTCCATGGGTGTAAGGGCAGCATGGTCTAGTGTGACGAGCAGTCAGGCACAGTATGTGGGCCAGGACCAGTGGTAGATTTGACCTACAGACTGTGGGCCTGCAGCCCCACAGTGAAATCCACCACTCGCAGAGACTGCCTAGCAGTGGGTTCGGTATGATTTACCACAAACCGGTGGTTCAAATCCCGACAGCGGCTACCCGGCAGGGGTGAAAATCCCGATCGTTCAAGGTAAGTATTTCCTAATCCTATTCTACACCCTAACCCTCACTTAGGGGTGCCTAGTCCAAACCTGCCCCCAAGTGCCTAACCCTAATCCCCCCTCTAAGTGCCTAAACCTAACCCCCCATTCCCCACCACCTAAACCTAAGTCCCCCAGAGGGATGCCTAACCCTAACCCCCCTTCTCCTAGCCTAACCCTAACCTCCCGTGGGAGTGCCTAACCCTAAGTTCCCCCTGGGAGCCCTAAACCTAACCCTACCCCCCCACACGGCTCTCTGCACTCAGCACCCTGCTTACCTTCGATCGGTAAGCCAGGTGTTGGGCTTCCAGCGTAGGTAAAATGACAGGCGTCTGGATTTTGACACCTGTCATTAAACCTTTGCTGGGATTAGACAATCGGGAAGCCGGCGGATGGGATTCCATCCATTGGCTTCCTGACTGCTTCTCCTAGTAGTGGTAGTGACTTCTCATTGGAGGCACTCCCTGATGATCACAGCCAGACAGGCAGTCTCAGGGGGAGGTGTTTTCTCCTTCTGGGACTGCCAGTCCGGACTGCATTAGCGGAAAATTAGCTTCCATAGGAAGCCACTCACCTGCTATTAAGTAATCTGGTTTCTAGGGGCTGCAGCTCATGCAGCCACTAAAAACCAGCCTGTCTGCTAGCAGCTATGGGCTAAAGCCATGCCCCATTATTTAGGCTCTGTCCCTCGCAGTTGCCGGACTTAAGTATGAGACTGCAGCCTTTGATGTGCAGACGCCCCAGCCAGGCAGGTAAAGAGTCACTGCTGGCCGGGGCCCTGACCTTCTTACTTCAATTCTACAGGGGAATTTCTCAGTTGGTCCACTTAGATGCTCAGTCATGGTCTGTTGTCTGGGGTAGTGTGGCTGGCCCCAGGGACAGTATAAAGTATGCAAGAATGGTGTGCTGGAATTGCTCACAGATTATTTGCGGCTTCAATAAATGCATATTAGTCTGTACCTGGCAGGGAGGGAGCATTCTCTCTGCCTGCATAATCTGATGAGCTTTATATGGCCACCATCAATGGCATGACAGTCATGACGGAGATAGATAGATGCTGCTCCTATAAAGGAAAGACATTCAGAGCCAGGTGATGACCTGAATAAAAATTGGCTATAGATGTATTGCACACATGAAAACAAATGCTTATTGTCTAGAGTTGTATGAATACACATGATTTACTATCTTCATAATTATCAGTGTGTTCTTATACCAGTTTATACTTTGTGCAAATTATATATCTATATACTTTTGCTTCTGTCCAACTCTTCATAGCCTCCAGTTCCATCAGCACATCCTATCTGAACTTTGACAATGTGCTAATGCCTGATTACAGCTCAGTTGCAGCACTTTAGTTGCAAGTGGAGATGTTACTGAAATGCATTGCCCAGCTCTAGAGCATATATACTGTGAATGCACCCAAGACATAATTACAAATGGTCGTATTAGTATCATCAGCATCAGATCCTTATTATCTGGTGTAAACCTAAAATACTTGATCATGACTCTACTACCTTTCCACATATTCTGGAATTTCTTCAGGATGGATAAAATTTTAGGGTTTTTAAGGCAGCAAAGAGAATTAGGATTTCCATGAAGGCTTTGTGGCACCTTGGGGTATTAATTTGGTGTAGTCTCAAAAGTCTAATTGCTTTGACCCTTTTCAAAAGGTTTCTATCAAATGACATACACTTAAGGTGTTACTGTGGTTCTGATAGCAACTACAGTTGTTCAGTGGGAGTAGTAGATGTACTATGGTTGCACTATTATGTTACAACCCTTTTCTGGACATGTACATGATATGGCCAAAATGGTTTTGTGAACTAATTCCTACTTTTCTACTTTTCATTTAAATCAGTCAAATATGCTTCTTATCTTTGTATGCAATCAACCAATGATAAAAAAAAAACGAATGCATACTCTGGATCTTGTCAAGGCAATTTCTATGTCCTTTTCTAAAATGGTAGAATTTGGGAAAATACTGTAAGTTAACTTTTTTACCTTCCTGTAGTGCCTCGTCAAGGACATGATTCACCAATAATACTCTTGCAAGATTGGTCAAAGATGTAATTTTGCAAGCTTACAAGGGGCAAGAATGTAAGATGTCATCTAACAAGAGTAGTGCCAACCTCCTGAGCAGGTACAGTATAACTCAGACACCAGCAGGCAATTTATATAAAGCTGGAGGATGGCCATCTTTTTTATTTGCATTTCTACCATTGATTTTGAGCAACCCACCCTTTGCTTCATGTATTGCTTGGGTATGTCACATTTGTTTATTGGTGTCATGGATTTAAAAAAAAATAATAATAAAATGTTGCCATTAATTCCATATTCTTGCAATAGTCCATGACAGCCATATAATTACTACCCTTGTTGTCTGTTATATTTTAAGGGATAAAAATGGGAAGTTTCTCAAAGTCATTGAGAGGGAAGGAAGAGACATAACATACACCTTTCATTGGGAAGGAGGAGTGGTAATTATTATTATTACCATCTCTACTCAGTTGAATAATGCATTATCCCATTTGTGAATGGCTACCATGGAGTATTTTAAGGAAAAATAATCTTACTAATTTTACTATTTATTACAGATCTAATTTCCAGGAAAATATTACTTTCTTGAATAATTATAATAGTTTATTTATTAGGAAAAACAAAAATCTGCAATGCTGTACAATAGGGAGTTGGAGCACATAACAGATAGATAGAGGACAATAGACAAAGAAGGGGAAAGCTGCAGACATAACAGCTTGATAGAGCAACTAAGCATAATATAGTGTATAAGACAATGAATGGTTGATCATGTTTACAGTTGTACTGTAGGTAGCATTTTACACTTGCCAACATTGCTGCATCTGCATTCAAAAGTCCCCTTAATGCTTGTCGACGTCTTGATTGTCAACAAGCACCATACATTGCTGTCCATAATGTACTGGGTGTATAAAAGATGACATAGAGAAAATGTAGTAAAAGGGCACAAGGAAGTCAAAATTAAAAAGGTGGGAAGACGGGGTCAATCCAATTACCCGTGAAGGGGGCGAGTTGCCATTGCAATGGCTTACAAACTCCAGCAATGGAACCCAAACTTGAACTCCTCACAGCCCCTTCTCATGCCGGACCACCACATTTTTGTATGGAGCAGGGAACAAAAATTAAGGAGTCTGGCTGTGCTGTAAGCGTGGTCTCGAGGGGATTCGCAGGTAATTGGATACTTTATTTTTGGTAACATTGAAATATTGATGCAACAGTGTTTTGTCAAACATTTACAATTATGTTAATTGATCCACCTGGCCCCTTCAGATTTAATTTTACATGCATAATTATATAATTTTATAATGGTCAACCAATTATAATAATACTTCAAATTAAAAATAGCATAATACATTTGCCACATTTACTGATCACAAAATACTATATTTCATTGTTTCAACTAAATACATTTGCCAATTGTGAAGTAAAAGCGTTTTGGCACAGCACATGTATCAGAGTGCATCTTCATAAACATATACTGCATCTGTCAGAACAAAACCCATTTGCAAATAAATAAAATAACAAAACATTTCATTTTACATGTCCTCGTGGTTGAATTTTATTCTTACCCTCCATGCAATTTATATTGTAATGTTCCTTTTATTGTTTCTATCAAAATAACAACAATGATAACAAATCAAAGCAGATGATTTGTGGTTGATAATTATGCTCAGATGTGAAATTGAAGTGAAATCAAGATATCGTCCTAAGCTTTCATTTTAAATATAAAATATATCTTGCAAGAAGAACTTCGATCTCTAGTATCTGTCACATATGCATACAAATAGTATACCAATAAATTGTTATGGCTTGCTACTAAACAAAATGTCTGCCAGGCTCATTATCCTTAAATGGCTGCCCACTAATTTAAGTCTTTAAGACTGATTTTTTTTTCAAACATAAATCAAAGGGCATAAGAAGTTCAGCAGAATATGAGGAAATTACCGTCCCCTTTATGGTTGCAAATTTTACTGTATTATAAATATATTTCACAGGTTATGGACTGTTTATCAGCAAATTATAATTGATTATAGATTGTTCTATAGATATCAAATGTGCTGTACAAATGTAATAATTAAACTGCATTGATTTATTTTTTTCAAAATTGTATGTTAGCTGCTAGAGCAGCTTCTTACAGGACTTATATATCTTTAATACATGGAAATTGTGAAAAGTGTGAACTATGTGAGTGTTCAGATAAAAATACAATAAATAAATTTGCATTACACTATCAATTCCATAACCACTGCCACTGCATACAAGCCCACTGTACCAGGTTACCCACTGCACATCTATCCAGGATATAGTAAACTTAAGGCTTATAGAAGGCTCATTGATTTTGCAGAGAGATAACATGCAATCTTCCTCCATAATAAAATGACTTTATAATGATATTTAGATTCTAAACACAGAAGAATTGAAACATTATTGTGTATTTTTTACACATATAAATAATGCTGGGCATATACTGTCAGATAAAATGTCTGTCAGACCGACAGACATTTTATCTGGCTGGCTGCCAGCCGCAAATGTCGCCGGCATACACTGTGAGATTTCTCTCACAGTGTATTCGGCAGACATCTGTTCTCAGCCCTCAGGGGAGGAGACATTTCCCTATTCCTTCCATAGGAAGGAACACAGGATATATCTGTCGGCCGCGGCTGGGCATACACTGCCCGATGCGGCCGACAGTTTACCCCATAAATATCGCATCGGACGGGCATGCTGGACAATCCAGCATGCCCGACCGAGCAATATTTAACCCTCAGTCGCCCCCCCACACGCTACAATTATCGGGGCGATCCGCCGATATCAGGCGGATCGCCCCGATAATTGTAGAGTGTATGGCCAGCATAAGAGTAGATGTTGACAATTTCATTAAACTACAATTGCAGAGAGGAGGAACTTTGTTTCTAGTGAATATTTAGTCCAGCACATAAACTATTTTCTCAAACTCCATTGTACTGCTGACTTTTATTATGGTTACAGTTATTTCTTCCTAATCCCACTTTATTGCTGCCTAATTTATATTTTTTCTCAATTTACGCATTTATTCTTTTATGATATTTCCATGTATATTTACACCTAAACCCAAGTCTAATGTCATTTTATTTTTATGCTTACACGGCCATCCATACTTGTACTACAGCTGTGTCCACATACAGTTATCCTTTTTCACAAAATATATGCCTTATCCAAATCACTAATGCAACAAGAGTACAATGCATGGATACCCTGGAGTAAATTTACTAAAGTGAGTGTTTTTAGAAGTGAGTTTTAGAAGAAATGTTGCCCATAGCAACCAATCAGATTCTAGCTATTATCTTCTAGAAGGTGCTAGTTAAATGTTAAGTAGAATCTGATTGGTTGCTATCAGCAATATCTCTTCTAAAACTCACTTCTAAAAACTCTCACTTTAGTAAATTTACCACCCTGAGTACACATGATGGCATTTCATGTAGCTTCTGTTAGTGAATCTTTCACTTCCGTGAGTAAAGTTGTGTACACCTTTGCAATCACTCTTTCGATGTGATGGTTTGATCAACTTCACTCCCGATTGGAAGTCACGACCACAGTGCTGATAGGCTCATACACACTTATACAATCATACTGCTAACATTTGATCCCCAACTGCCAAAATATCAAAAGAATATAATTGTACCACCCACAGAGGCAGCGCTGCTGCTGCTGTAGAATCGCAAGAATGGTCGAAGGTGTGTACACAAAGTACTTTTAGTCCAATCTCTCCCGGTCGAATCTGATGAATATTAAACTGCACATAAGATGCAAATCCTTTGATTTGAGCAGTTTTCTTCTGACAAAACATGATTGAAGGTGCCTACACACTCTTGTGATATTGTATGAATGAGTCAAGATCAAAGAAGGGCCTGACTATTGTATTAATGTGTACCCAGCTTAACAATTCCAGGCAGGAGCCACAATGCCTATGTTCAGATCTTGTTCCGTGAGATTGCACCCAGTACCCCCAAGCTGCAGCATGACTGACATGCTGTGGCCATTTGGGGGCATGGACAGGGTGGCAAAAACCAGGGTTCTTGAAAATGGTGATGTGTTGGCCCCATTTTAGAATCATGCCAAGGCTAGTGTCTGCATCTACTGATGCAGCTTCACTGGCCCTGGCAGCATGAAAGCACTGGCCATACTGATTAGACTGAGGGCTACTCAGATGGCTGATATACATGCAGATGACCTGATGCTACATTTTTGGATGTAGCAGCAAATCAGAGAAGCCGTCATTAGTATATTATTGCACAGTGACTGCAATAGCATCCACCTCTAAATCAGGCCCTATTAGCTAAAATGTGTGTGGCTATAATGTGAATAACATACTATACACAATTCAAGAATCATTATGAAATTATGGGAATTGCTACCCATGGTGGAATGTCTCGTACCATATGTCACAAAAACTTTAGGTATATGAGGACACATCTGCAAATATACTATTTTACAAGAGATTCCTCTTTTATCCACTAGTTGAGTCTTAGAACTGTGTGGCTGATTCAGACCCGCTTGCAAGCACTATGCACTCTCAAGCGGGTTGATGTTTGCCCATTGCACATGCGCCGCCTCCAGCGTGCGCATGCACAAGACCCAGTCAGCGACGGGCGCTTTGGTGCTACGGGTCTCGCACCAAAACGGGACGGCTGTCGATTGTGATTGACAGCTCGCCACATTTTGGATGCAGGCAGGGGGGGTGGCTGGACAAACGGAGGCATTCCTGAGGGAACGCCTTCCATTTGTGGACAGCCTTACTGACATCACTAGTGATGTCAGTAGGTGGACTCCCTGCTCTATTAGAGCAGGAAGTCCACTGGGGCTTGCGATGGATGAGACCCTACCACAAGGGTCTTGTCACAAGCACGATGGTAGCGACTATCGCGACCGTCACATGGCCGCTCGCAAAAGCTGTGGGTGGTCACCCACAGCTTAGCGAGCAGCCAGAAGGCTGGAACAAAAAAAAAACGTCCTGATTCAGAGCGATTGCTCTGAAAGAGCGTTTGACTCTGAATCAGGCCCTGTGTTGATCTACATTTTATTTGCCTTTAAGCATTAAAAAAGGCATATGTGAATGTATACCTGATAAATAATATTCTCCCTTAACATTGGTAGTGGTCAGTGGGAGGAGTCAGTGTTTTATTGACTATTGTCAGTTTAGCTGTCAATGAAGTTACATGGATTTAGCTTAATAAAATCTGAGTGTACAGACTGATAGTCTGGAGTGGTATCACATACAGAATCCAATGAGCTTTGCGGATAAAAAAAACAGTAACAATGCTGAATACAGTAACCATGTATTGTTTCCTCCGCTTAGCAACACATTGCTACAGTTTCCTTTACATTATTAACAAGATTTATAATCAGTTTCCAAGGAAACTTTGCTGCCATGTAGATGCATTTTTGAAAAGAAGAGAGAGGGGGATGGACACATTTGGGGCCTGATTGGTCAATGGTTTAAGTTCACATGCATCTTAGTAGCTAAAAAGTCACACAGCGCATGCATCCCATGGTGTGTGTGCAAGGTAGCAATTGAAGTGCATGATCTCAGAAATTTATTGGAATGTGTTGGGTTGGGCATTCCTGGGTGGTGACTGAGAGGTGGCTATTCAGATACCCTGTGATGCACTGTCTCCTGGGCTTGTTATAGGAGTGTCGTGGGTGTGTTTTATAAATGGTTGCAAACTCAGACACTTAATCGCTTACATTGGAGGCCATACTCTGATAGAAAATCTGAATTAACATAAGGTAGATACAAGTTTAGATGGTTTGTGCAATGCTAGTGTTTAAAGATGCACCAAGTGAGATTGTTGTATCTAAAGACACACGAAGTTGGGGTCCTAGTCCTTGCACATTCAGACACGCACTTGTACACCAGGAAAGTGCTTTTACTAGCATTAGCATAGACTCGCAGACATGACGCTGAATTGGTCATAGAAGCATGCGACTTTGAATAGAGATGAGCAGTTTGGTTTTGCTGAAAGCCGAACACACCCACATTTTTGGGTCCTGATTCAAACTGAGTTCCTGCTTGGATCACTTTGGGGTTCTTTGTATTACCGAGTTCCAACTTGGGTCTTCTCACAAAGTCTGGAACTTGGATCTAAAAACTGGAGCGCATTTTGGATTGCAATTAAATCCCTCTCTCGTGATTTCAGGTGCTGTGAGGTGGTAAGAATTGACTGGGAATTAATATTATTGATTTTAATAATACTACAAGATCAAAAACAGGTCCAAGTTACATATTAGTTGTTTTTATCAATTTCTAAAGAAATCCAAAATCAAAACCATACCATAATACTTGAGGGTAAATTTGCCAAACCAACACAACAATAATTTAGAACCAAAACCAAAACACAGAGGTCTACGCCAGTGATTCCCAACCTCATTCCTCAAGGCACACTAACAGTCCTGGTTTTGGTGATATCCAGACTTGAGCACAGATGGTTAAATCAAAATAACTGAGGTACTAATTAAGTCACCTGTGATCCAGTATGGCTATCCTCAAAACATGGACTGATAGTGTACCTTGAGGACCCTTGTTGGGAACCCCTGGTCTACACACATCTCTGACTTTGAATCAGCCATATGTCTTTCAATAATAGTATTTTTTTTTATCTCTGCAGGTAGCCTGTGCTAATTGTAAGATCCCCTCATTTGGAGTCCAGGAGAGGCCTCCCCCAGCTTAGTACTGTGCCATTATGGATCCGGACAGTGAACGCTGATCCACATCGTGCTCTGTTACGAGGGTTTATGCAGCCGCACACATTTGGAATACAGGTATATACCAAAAACATGAAATGTGGACCATGCTACTATTTTTTTTTACATTTTATTTTTGATGTGAAGTTTATTCATCATGCACATGTAGTGCCCAAGTATCAGATCAGTTTTAATATAGGCACTTATTTACCATTGCTGCTCTTGAACGCACTTCATCTAGTATTGCTCATCTGGGACCTTATGATTTATTTTTCCATATTTTTAAAATTGACTTTCCCTAGGGATACAGAATGTGGAGCGTGACCATCTGCCGCTGCCATAGATTTCCATACCTTCCAAAGTGTTGGATCAAGTCAGACTGTTTTTCATCAATTATGGCCACATGGTTCTAAGCTGATCATCTGTGATAACCCACTTTGGGCTTAACTAATTTTCCTTTGTCCTGTCTCATATTGTTTAGGATACATTTATGTTGTTTGTAATTTTTTATTATTTTTATGAGATACTAAACTACATTTGGATTTTTTAGCATTCCCAGTTTTTTCTTGTATTTATTCTTCCATGGGTTAGCCACCCCTATTTGGTGAGCAGCTCTAAGGGCCTGATTCAGACCCACTCGCGAGCGGCTGTCCGCTCGCAAGTGGGTCGATGGTCTGCACTGAGCATGCGCACGACGGAGGGAGCTCCGTCGTGCGCATGCGCCAGACACGACGAGCGAAGGACTTTCCTTCGCTCGTTGTGTCCGATCAAAGAGGGCGTGCTGTCAATGTTGATTGACAGCACGCCCCCTTTGGTGGGCGTGCCGGGGGCGTGCCTCCCTGACGGGGGCGTTCCCACGGGAACGCCTCCCGTCAGAAGCCGGCCCACTGACATCACTAGTGATGTCAGTGGGAGTGATTTTGGCACTGATAGAGCCAAAATCACTCCGGAGCTTGCGGTTGAAAACCTCAACCGCAGGCTCCGGCTCGCAATTTCGATGGTCGCGATGGTCACGACCATCGCGGCCATCAAAATGCACGCTCGTATAGCCTGTGGGTGGTGACCCACAGCTATACGAGCGTCCAGGAGGACGCTCCATGAAAATGGAGCCCGGCCCTCATTCAGAGCGTGCGCTCTGCTCAGAGCGTACGGCTCTGAATGAGGGCCTAAGATCCTTTTAACACCAGACCTGCATTGAAGCACTTAGCTTACATGTTAGTTATTCTCTGTGCTAATTTTTCCTTGTGATTTAGATTATGAACCATTAGATTGTGAATTCTCTCTAGAACAGGGGCCCTCCCTATTACTTGTTATCATGTATACATTTCAGTTGGCTTCCTTTTATGTCTCTGATTTATATATGCCCTGTTCTCCCCCACTAGCACTGCAAAGTACTGTGGTTCCTAATAACAAAAATAATAATAACAACATAATTATGTACTTTGAATTAAAAAAATAAATAAATAAATTTAAAAAAAAATATATATATATATATTAGGGGTGTGCATCGGCCACTTTTCGTGTTTTGGATCTGGATTGGTTTTGCCAAAACCACCCTTCCGTGTTTTGGGTTCTGGGTTTTGTGTTTTGGATCTGTATTTTTTTTAAAAAAAGCATAAAAACAGCTAAAATCACAGAATTTGTAGGTTTTTCTGCTCCTATGCTATTATTAACTTCAATAACCTTAATTTCCACTCATTTCCAGTCTATTCTGAACACGTCACACCTCACGATAGTGTTTTTATGTCAAAAAGGTTGCACCGAGGTAGCTGGATGACTATGCTAAGCGATATGAGTGGGCGGCACAAACACGTGGCCCATCTAGGAGTGGCACTGCAGTGGCAGACAGGATGGCAGTTTGAAAAACTAGGCCCCAAACTGTACATAATGCAAATGCAAAGAAAAACAAGATGTGCAAGATGGAATTGTCCTTGGGCCCTCCCACCCACTCATATGTTGTATAAACAGGACATGCACACTTTAACAAACCAATCATTTCAGCGCCAGGGTCTGCCACATGACAGTGGCTGAAATTATTGGTTCGTTTGGGCCCCCACAAAACAAGCTGGCAATTAATCTGTCCCTGCACAAACTGGCTCTACGGAGGCAAGATGTCGTCCTCATCCTCCTCATCCACCGATTCCTCACCCTCTTCAGTGTTCTGTACATCCTCATCCTCACAGAGAATTAACTCGTCCCCGCTGGAATCCACCACCACAGGTCTCTCTGTACGTTCTGGAGGCTGGTCTCCCTGGAAGAGTTGATAATTCATTTTTATGAACATCATCTTCTCCACATTTTGTGGAAGCAACCTCCTACGCCTTTCGCTGACAAGGTTCCCGGCTGCACTAAACACTTTCGGAGTACACACTGGAGGGGGGGCAACTCAGGTAAAATAGAGCCATTTTCTACAGGGGCCTCCAAATTGCCTCTTTTTCCAGCCAGTACAGGTACAGACTGTCTGACATGCCTACTTGGATGCTGTCACCGATGTAATCCTCCACCATTCTGTCAATGGTGACAGTATCATATGCAGTGACAGTAGACATGTCAGAAATTGTTGCCAGGTCCTTCAGTCTGGACCAGATGTCCAAACTTGGTCCTGCCTGCCCTGCATCACCGCCAGCAGGTTGCTTAGGATACCTAAGTTTTTTCCTGGCAGCCCCAGTTGTGGGAGAAAATGAAGAAGGAGCTGTTGACGTGTCATGTTCCGCTTCAGCTGACAGTGTTTTCACCAGCAGGTCTTTGCACCTCTGCAGGCTTGTGTCGGCCGGAAAGAGAGACATCACATAGGCTTTAAACCTAGGATCGAGCACGGTGGCCAAAATGTGGTGGTCTGATTTCAACAGATTGACCACCCTGGAATCCTGGCAAAGCGAATGAAGGGCTTCATCCACAAGTCCCACATGCCGAGCGGAATCGCTCCGTCCTAGCTCCTCCTCCACTTTCTCCAGCTGCTTCTGCAAAAGCCTGATGAGGGGAATGACCTGACTCAAGCTGGCAGTGTCTGAACTGACTTCATGTGTGGCAAGTTCGAAGGGCTGGAGAACCTTGCACAACACGGAAATCATTCTCCACTGCGCTTGAGTCAGGTGCATACCCCCTCCTTTGCCTATGTCATAGGTGGATGTATAGGCTTGAATGGCCTTTTGCTGCTCCTCCATCCTCTGAAGCATATGGAGGGTTGAGTTCCACCACGTCACAACCTCTTGCTTCAGGTGATGGAGGGGCAGGTTCAAGAGTGTTTGCTGGCACTCCAGTCTTCGGCACGCAGTTGCTGAATGGCGAAAGAGGCCAGAAATGTTTTGGGCCACCCAAAGCGTCTCCTGCACGCCCCTGTCACTTTTCAGAAAATTCTGCACCACCAAGTTTATTGTGTGAGCAAAACATGGTACATGCTGGAATTTGCCCAGATGTAATGCCCGCACAATATTGGTGGCGTTGTCAGATATCACAAATCCCCAGGAGAGTCTAAGTGGGGTAAGCCACTGGGCGATGATTTCCCTCAGTTTCTCTAAGAGGTTGTCGGCGGTGTGCCTCTTACTGAAACTGGTGATACACAGCGTAGCCTGGCTTGGAACGAGCTGGCGTTTCTGAGATGCTGCTACTGGTGACGCTGCTGCTGTTGCTGCGTAAGGTGATACATCTACCCAGTGGGCTGTCACAGTCATATAGTCCTTAGTCTGCCCTGTTCCACTTGTCCATGGTTAAGTGGACATTGGGTACAACGGCATTTTTCAGGACACTGAGGACACTTTTTCTGACATTTCTGTACAATCTCGGTATCGCCTGCCTAGTGAAGTGGAATCTAGACGGGATTTGGAACAAGGGACACACTACCTCCATCAATTGTCTAAATCCCACTGCACTAATGGCGGATACCGGATGCACGTCTAACCCCAACATAGCAGTCAAGGCCTCAGTTATACGTTTTGCTTCAGGATGACTGCTGTCGTACTTCATCCTTCTCGCTAAGGACTGTTGGAGGGTCAATTGTTTAGTAAAAGTAGTGGTGTTCCTACTTCCTCTCTGGGATGACGAACGACTCCCAGCAGCAGCAACAGCAGCAGCGGCAGCAGGAGGCGTAGCAATGCAGGATCCTTCGGAGGAATCCCAGATAGGAGAGTCAGTCATGCCAGTGACATGGCCTGCAGGACTACTTCTGACCCTGACTAAGGAGGAAATTGACGAGGAGGGAGTTGACGGTGTGGTTTGCAGGTGCTTGGATACAACAGGACAACGGGATTTAGGTGTCCCTGGACTGCTTATGGTCTTAGCCAAAGTTTCTGAACTTGACAGTAACTTTTTATGAATGCGCTGCAGGTGCCGTATAAGGGAGGATGTTCCTAGGTGGTTAACGTCCCTACCCCTACTTATTTCACCATTACATATGGTACATATGGCAAGACAGTTGTTGTCCGGATTTGGATAGAAATATTGCCAGACCAAAGAGGTGGAATGTTTGGTCTTCTGCCCAGGCATGACCATGATGGGCTTTTTCATCCCACAGACAACAACTGTCTCCCCCAGAGCCTGATTTAAACAAACCACATCACCATCAGAATCCTCCTCGCCAACTTCCTCCTCAGCGCCAGCTACACCAGTATCCTCATCCTGTTGTACTTCAACAGTGACATCTTCAATTTGCATATCAGCAAGTGGACTGTGGGTGCTCCTTTCAGCACTTGCAGGGGGTGTGCAAATGGTGGAAAGAGCCCCTTCTTCCCGTCCAGTGCTGGGAAGGTCAGGCATCGCAACCACCACCACACTTGGACTCTCCTTGGGGATTTGTGATATCTTATTATAATGCACAGTTCTTCACTGTGCTTTTGCCAGCTTAACTCGTTTGATTTTTTAAGTGGGAAGAGGGCTTCCATCGTCATGTGAAGCTGAACCACTAGTCATGAACATAGGGAAAGACCTTAGCCATTCCATGCCACTCCGTGTCGTAAATGGCATATTGGCAAGTTTACGTTTGTCTTCAGATGATTTAAATGTTTTTTTCAAGGTCATTTTCCTGAAATTTGTCATTTGGGATTGTATGTGCCCTCTACTATGACATTGGGCATCGGCCTTGGCAGACGACGTTGATGACATGTTATCGTCTATGTCATGACTAGTGGCAGCAGCTTCAGCACAAGGAGGAAGTGGTTCTTGATCTTTCCCTATTTTATTTTAATCAGAGAAAGTTTGGTCCTCCATTTATGTTATATTGATATATACGTGCGGCTAAGGCGCACACAAACACAGAAAATAATTTATTATTTTTGTTGGAGACTAGTGCACTTTGTGGGTTACACCACCCTTTAAGAAATGAGCCAGCCGGCTCTTTATGGGACACAGGCGCACGCTTGGCGCTGCTCCTTTGTTGATGCACGTGCAGCTACAGCCCACACAATTCACAAACACAGAAAATATTTTTTTTATTTTGTTTGTAGTGCCCTTTGGGGGTTACAGCACCCTTTAGCGGTCAATCCAGCCGGCCCTTTATTTATGGGACACAGGCGCATGCTTGACACTACTTTGTTAATGCACGTGCGGCTACTGCGCACGCAATTCACAAACACAAAAAAATATATTTTTTTATTTTGTTTGGAGTGCCCTTTGGGGGTTACAGCACCCTTTAGCGGTCAATCCAGCCGGCCCTTTATTTATGGGACACAGGCGCACGCTTGGCACTACTTTGTTGATGCACGTGCGGCTACTGCGCACACAATTCACAAACACCAAAAAATATATTTTTTTATTTTGTTTGGAGTGCCCTTTGGGGGTTACAGCACCCTTTAGCGGTCAATCCAGCCGGCCCTTTAATTATGGGACACAGGCGCATGCTTGGCACTACTTTGTTGATGCACGTGCGGCTACTGCGCACACAATTCACAAACACAAAAAAATATATTTTTTTATTTTGTTTGGAGTGCCCTTTGGGGGTTACAGCACCTTTTATTGGTCAATCCAGCCTGCCCTTTATTTATGGGACACAGGCGCACGCTTGGCACTACTTTGTTGATGCACGTGTGGCTACTGCGCACACAATTCACAAACACAAAAAAATATATTTTTTTATTTTGTTTGGAGTGCCCTTTGGGGGTTACAGCACCCTTTAGCAGTCAATCCAGGCCCCCCTTTATTTATGGGACACAGGTGCACGCTTGGAACTACTTTGTTAATGCACGTGCGGCTACTGCGCACACAATTCACAAACACAAAAAAATATATATTTTTATTTTGTTTGGAGTGCCCTTTGGGGGTTACAGCACCCTTTAGCGGTCAATCCAGCCGGCCCTTTATTTATGGGACACAGGCGCACGCTTAGCACTACTTTGTTGATGCACGTGCGGCTACTGCGCACACAATTCACCAACACAAAAAAATATATTTTTTTATTTTGTTTGGAGTGCCCTTTGGGGGTTACAGCACCCCTTAGCGGTCAATCCAGCCGGCCCTTTATTTATGGGACACAGGCGCATGCTTGGCACTACTTTGTTGATGCACGTGCGGCTACTGCGCGCTCAATTCACAAATACAAAAAAATATATTTTTTTACTTTGTTTGGAGTGCCCTTTGGGGGTTACAGCTCCCTTTAACGGACAAGCCAGCTGGCCTTTTACTTATGGGACACAGGCGCATGCTTGGCGCTGCTCCTTTGTTGATGCACGTGCAGCCACAGTGCACACAATGCACAAACACAGAAAAAATATTTATTTTTTTTGCACTTGGGGGGTGCACCCCTGATGGACAGAGCACCCCCTGGACAACACTACAGCACCCCTTTAGGACTGGGACACTGCACAGGACTTTGGAGTGGCCCCTATGGACAACTGACTGCACAACACAGTCCAGCCAGTCTCTATGGACTTTGAAGTAGTGGACACAGCCCCTATGGACAACAGCAGCACAGCACAACAGTACACTACACTACACAGCCCAGCCAGCCCTAACTCCCACCCTCCCTCTTCACTGTCCACAGCCGAGTGAGAAAATGGCGCCGACGCGGGTACCTTATATAGGGTCCAAAACCCGCGAGACCCGGAAGGCGGGATGATGATGTTTTGCCTCGATTTCAGATCCGAGTCAGGCGGGAAAAGTCGAGCCTGACTCGGATCGGGGGGGCTCGGGGGGTTCGGATTTCAGAAATCCGAACCCGCTCACCCCTAATATATATATATATATATATATATATATATATATATACACATACAGTCAGGTGCATAAATATTGGGACATTGACAAAATTTTCATATTTTGGCCTCTATTCACCACCACAATGGCTTTGAAATGAAACAAACAAGATGTGCTTTAACTGCAGACTTTCAGATTTAATTTGAGGGTAATTAAATCCAAATCAGGTGAACGGTGTAGGAATTATAACGGTTTCTATATGTGCCTCCCACTTTTCAAGGGGCCAAAAGTAATGGGACAAACTAAACAATCCTAAATCTGACTTTCACTTTTTAATACTTTGTTGCAAATCCTTTGCAGGCAATTACAGCCTGAAGTCTGGAACGCATAGACATCACCAGACGCTGGGTTTCATCCCTGGTGATGCTCTGCCAGGCCTCTACTGCAAATGTCTTCTGTTCCTGCTAGTTCTTGGGGCATTTTCCCTTCAGTTTTGTCTTCATCAAGTGAAATGCATGCTCAATTGGATTCAGGTCAGGGGATTGACTTGGCCATTGCATAACATTCCACTTTTTAGCCTTAAAAAACTCTTTGGTTGCTTTTGCAGTATGCTTCGGGTCATTGTCCATCTGCACTGTGAAGCGCCATCCAATGAGTTCTGAAGCATTTGACTGAATATGAGCATATAATTTTGCCTGAAACACTTCAGAATTCATTCTGATGCTTTTGTCAGCAGTCACATCATCAATAAATACAAGGGAACCAGTTCCATTGGCAGCCATACATGCCCACGCCATGACACTACCACCACCATGCTTCACTGATGAGGTGGTATGTTTTGGATCATGAGCAGTTCCTTTCCTTCTCCATACTCTTCTCTTCCCATCACTCTGGTACAAGTTAATCTTAGTCTCATCTGTCCATAGGATGTTGTTCTAGAACTGTAATTGCTTTTTTAGATGTTGTTTGGAAAACACTAATCTGGTCTTCTTGTTTTTGTAGCTCCCCAATGGTTTACATCTTGTGGTGAACCCTCTATATCCACTCTTGTGAATTCTTCTCTTGATTATTGACTTTGACACATATACACCTACCTCCTGGAGAGTGTTCCTGATTTGGCCAACTGTTGTGAAGGGGTTTTTCTTCACCAGGGAAATAATTCTTCTGTCATCCACCACAGTTGTTTTCCGTGGTCTTTCGGGTCTTTTGGTGTTGCTGATCTCTCCGGTGCTTTCTTTCTTTTTAAGAATGTTCCAAACAGTTGATTTCGCCACACCTAATGTTTTTGCTATCTCTCTGATGGGTTTGTTTTGATTTTTCAGCCTAATGATGGCTTGCTTCATTGATAGTGACAGCTCTTTGGCTCTCATATTGAGAGTCAACAGCAACTGATTTCAAATGCAAATGTCACACCTAGAATCAACTCCAGACCTTTTTCCTGCTTAATTGATAATGAAATAACGAAGGAATAGCCCACACCTGTCCATGAAATAGCTTTTGAGTTGATAGTCCCATTACTTTTGGCCCCTTAAAAAGTGGGAGGCACATATAGAAACCGTTGTAATTCCTACACCGTTCACCTGATTTGGATGTAATTACCCTCAAATTAAATCTGAAAGTCTGCAGTTAAAGCACATCTTGTTTGTTTCATTTCAAAGCCATTGTGGTGGTGAATAGAGGCCAAAATATGAAAATTCTGTCAATGGCCCAATATTTATGCACCTGACTGTACATACATAATATATATATATATATATATATATATATATATAATATATATATATTTCTGTTGAATAGTAATCTTTTCTGTATTCATTTCAAGTTTTACATAGTTAAAGTACCAGACTGTACTGGAAATAAAATATATAGTTACCATTCCTCTGTGATAATTTAATATTTGATAAGGACAGTGAAACGTTACTAATTTTTTTTTATTTTAACCCACTTACATCTGAAATGATTAGTAGACTTTTTTTTCTAATATTTGAACTTTTATCTTGCTGTCTCGCTCAGTAGATGTGTCATGTTTCTTTTAAAAGGTGAGAGATTCTCATTTTTTTACTTTTATTATAGTGGTCACTGCAAACATGTTTCTGACTAACAAAATTCCCAAGATTACCTGTGGGTATTGGTTTTTCATCTACAGTTTCTTTCAATTCTTGATTTCAAAGAAACTGAACATTTTTTATGTCATCCTCATGGGATTTTCTTACTTTTACAGTTTTTGTAGGTTGTGAAGTTTAACCAAGATCTTATGAATGTTTTAAAATTACTATTTAATTAGCAAGTAATGCATTCCATTAGAGATGGCTGTAGATAATATTTTCTTCAATATTTTATGTTTTTGGCCTAGCCTGGATATGTTTCTCTTATAAAGTTGATTTATCAGTGATTTATTGTATCAAATTAAATATTGAATAAAGTATTCAAAATAAGCAACAATGTGAATATAATAAAATTATTGTTTTGTGTAAAGAATGAAATACAGTACAGTTTATACAGTAGCTGAAATATATACAATACTTAATGCTCTGAAGAATTGTGTATGTGTTTTGCTTATAAATTTATTATCACCAGTCAAGGTTAGAGCTGGCTAATCAGACATGCTAGCGGGTTATATTTACTAAAGTGCAGGTTTTTAAAAGTGGAAATGTTGCCAATGGCAACCAATCGGATTCTACTTAACATTTATCTAGCACCTTATATAAAGATAATAGCTAGATTCTAATTTGGTTGGTTGACTACCATTAATAATTATACATGACATGGGACAGGGATAATACACTTAACATGAGATGTGGGATGTTTCAATTTCATTTGAAAGCCTGACATCCTGTATGAAGGGATATCAACATTGAGATCAATTAGCCTTGCTCATTATACTTTAACATAGCTTTAAGTAGTACAGAGTAATGTTTTTATTAATTTAAATATGTGACACATAGTGCCTAATTCAGAGGTGTGCACAATGCTAGCTAAGGGCACTGCTGAATGCAGATTCCCAATTATCAGGAATCTGTGCGTTTGTAGGACCCAATCTGTGAGTGTGCGGAATGGGTCCTGCTCAGTCGCACGCAAGCCCTTGCATGCCTCTGCCTCCGCCCCATTTTCTGGGAGTGGCCAGCCCAGAGACTGCTTGGACATACGCAGTCTTCTGGGCTTGCAAGTCGGCCAGCCTAAGTAAGCTGAGGCTTACTCAGCTGTCCAGCAGCCCAGTGTCATCCACCATTGCGACCATTGACCACTGATGGTCGTGATGGTGATCCCAGCCTGCAACTTCCGTCGCAGTGCTGGGGTGTCATACACCTCCTGCTGCATTTGCATTATTGCAAGGATCACAATTGCAAAGCTGCCTGCATGCACTACACACTACAGTATATGCCTGTGTGCAGCTTTGCAATTATGATCCTTGCTGACTCAGGCCCTAAGTTCTCTTTTGCAACTGTGCATGCACAAAAATCCCTAAAATCGCATAAGGCACATGCTTGACACAGAGTGTATGTACAAAGGCGCCGTGACATACTGCCTCAGAAATGTTGTGGAAAAGTACTGGACGTTCCTGGGCGGTAATTGGGAGGTGGATAGTTATCATGCAAAAATGGTCCAATTAATGGGCATGTTATGAGCGTGTCATGAGCATGTCAGTGATAGCAGCTGCATACACAGAGGCACAGCCACAGACATAGGAGGACATAGTCACATGGAGAAATTGTGCCTGCCATAGGGATGGTGCATGTTTCAATGATGCGACTATTGGTATTGCCTAAAGATGCATTAATCAGTATAACTGCATGTATGGACTCAGACAGTGGGTGTCTTAGTCCTTGCACATTCATACACATGGATGTACACAAGGGAAGGACTTTTTAGGAGCATTTGCATAAAGTCACAGAGGGGCGACTGCCAATAGACTATGTTGCGTGTGGTTCTACGTCCACCTCTGCATGAGGCCCAGAGTGGTTAAAACAAATGAGTTCTACATGTGCAAATCTTTTCTAGATTTACAGCTCGCCCTCAGAAATAGGGATTCATAATCAATCAAGCAATACATTTATATATAGCAGTAGAACAACACCGAATATGTAGTACACAACACTGCACACAAGAACAGAAGCATGTCCATTGGAGAAGAGACTAGAACAGTAGCATACTGTACCTAACATTAAGAAAATACCCTTTATGAAACAAATGTCACAATTAAAGTCTTTTTCACCTTTTTAGATATGCAGGTGAAATATTACTTTTATTAAATTAAAATGAAACCCTTTAGTCTCCTTTAACTTTCCCCTAACAATATATGATAGCTGGCCTGAGTGGCATATAGCATTATGTAAAATGAGCAATGATAGTCTGTGTTCTCATTTGCATGCAATGATCTAAACCTAAAATGTCATTACAGTTTAATAAATTATATATTTATGCAATCTTTAAATTGCTAAAATGTGCTCAGGGGATTTTATAGATATGAAAAAAAAGTGATGAGACTTATCGCAAGCAGATTTTTTTTTCCTTTTATGATAAAGTAAAAGCAGAATGACATGAGGTATTTATAAATTACTAAAGTTAGAACTGCTACAGGCTACTTTAAAATTAGATTAGGGGAAATAAATTACTCATATTTAATATTACCTGGTAAGGAATGCATTTAGTTTTTATGAAATGATCTCAGGTTATGGTGTCTTTCTATATATTAAATTTTTTCCTTGTTTAAACTAATGAGTCAATTGAAACGATAACTGATCTTTTACAAAGAAAAAAATAATAGAGAACGATAGAGCACAGTTTCCATAAAGCTATTATATATTACCAAGAGGTGAAATATAATTAATTATTATATTTTATTTGTGCATTAATTATCCTATGCAGTTTTGATAATAAAATACATTTGTTTAAAACTCTTGGACAGTGAAGCTCAAACTGCAATTTGTCATCATTTTTATTTAAGTATTTGTGACATTTGTTAAAGAAATGTTATACACTGTATATGTATTAGAATTTACTTAGAAAATATTTGCAAACGCTTGATGGACACTGAGGCAACTGGTTTAATTCATAGGACTTTAGCTGTTTGTAAAAGTGCATATATTGTGTGCGAATAAGGAGAATACTGTTGTATCAAACTTTTCTTAGGATAGATTGGGCATACCATAGTATGTACAGGTGTCAGGTTCACCCATGTTGAGCTGAAAATGAATATATAGCGCCTGTGTAATGAAGAATTTACAGGAACTGTATTGGACTATGAGCAGAAGGGAGGGTCAAACATGTTTGGGAAGCAGCAGAAAAGACCAATAATTTACTGTGCCTTCTCTATGTCATTAGTTGGCACCCAGCACACAACTCATGGAGGATGAAAGTTTCTAGCTGCTTGATACACAGGAGAAAGAAAGTGAGTATTGTGGGTATGTCTGTCCTGTCAGTCTTTATGTCTATAATGTTAGTCTGACTCCCAGTCCAGTGTCAATCTCTGCTTGTCCTGAGAGCCTGTCTCTAAGCACTGTCAGTGTGTCTTGCTGTCCTCTCAGTGAGTCTGAGTGCAGCACTGTAAGTTTGTCTGTCTGTCCGCTCAGTCGAATATATTTACTAAAGTGTGTGTTTTTACACATGGAGATGTTGCCCATAGCAACCAATTAGATTCTGCTTAACATTTATCTAGCACCTTATAGAAGATAATAGCTAGAATCTGATTGGTTGCTATGGACAACATCTCCACTTCTAAAAAAACGCACTTTAGTAAATATATCCCAGTGAGTCTGTCCTTTCAGTATTTTTCTTTACTGTAAGCCTGTAACCTAACACTGTCAGTGTGTCAGTTTGTCAAGTCAGAGTCTCTGTTTAACCTGCAGCTTGTTTTCTATAATTGTCAGTGTGTCTATCTAATATGTATTTCTATATTCCAGTACTGTCAATGTGTCTGATCCTCAGTCCTGCTAGTGCCTCTCTCTGTCCTGTCAGTATCTCTGTGTCTCAATGCTGTCTACAGAATGTGTCCTCCAATCCTGTCAGTAGCACCTGCACAAGCTAAGTTGTTTTAATGATGCAGTGCTCCGTCTAGCATGGGTATGTGGAATTTATATTAACAAACAGCTGATACACATTAGTTAACCATGAAAATGTAAATAAATGGCAATTTAGTTGCAATCCAGTTTTACCACATGGTGGATGCAGCAAGACCCCTGTCTCTATGGTAAGTGTATTCTGCTGCATACATACTGCTGTTCTGAGCATACCTGAAACCCACTCTTTGTGTTAGATGCAGGGAACTTCAACATAGGAAAAGGTTATTTTATATAGTGTGTAAAAAAACATTTTATCCTTTCAGACATATCATTAATCATACTAGATAAGACTGAGTGAATAAGCTACACATTGGGACTCATCCATATTTGTTATGTATGAAAAACATTTGAACTACAAAAAAAGTTTGTTTTAGGCTTATGTGATGGTTATTCTTTACTTTGTTAATAAATCAATCATGGAGAACCTCTCCCCATCCCTCCCCGCTCCCCCTGGGTGTTCAAGTGAAATATATTGTGGAGCACATCTTTTTTTGGTTCATAAATTAGTCCCAGTTTCTCTTTTTTGTGTACCAAACAACACAGAGTATAAAGAGTGCACTAAACCAACATAACCAAAAAACATCTAATTGGCAGTTCAGTATAAAATGCTTTTCACTTATGTATTCTCGAGGAGCCTAGCAACACATAATATATCACAACACTTCTGTGAAGTACATAATAGAGACCCAAATAGACTTAACTTTTGTGGCATTCAAAAAGGAGAAAGCAGCTAGAGAAGAGGTGACCTACTTGTTTAAAGTGAACCAAAGTAAAATGGATTTATGGAATAAAAACTTTGACATCCTCTATTCTCAATATAGATTTTGTATTGAACTTCTTCCTTATTCAATATATAGTAAGAAAACTAGTTCACCTTCTATACATGATTACTTTGAAAACTAAAAGAAATACCAATGATATAGAAGTTTCATTAACTGATGCATTATATTTATTCCTTTGATATTATTCACACCTGTCATATCCCAATTTACCTTCCATAGAAAATTCAAAACCATTTTAATAAAATGTATTGCATAAAGACATACTGTAATCAGCATATCCCCATATAATTCATCCATTCTATTATACTATTCCAACTACTATATGACAATGATATAAAATATATAAAAAGGTGACACACTGAATCTGGATTAATTGGATAATAGCCTTCTACTTTTCTTGTGCATCGTGATCAAATGTATCAATGAACTACCCAGGTTGGGGGGGGGGGGAAGGTGTAACTGATACTAACCAATCAGAGAGGCTTTCTCACACTTTGTCTAATCAGAGTAAAGCTGCTCTGTTAGTAGTAGCTTAGAGGCCACACAACCTGTCATACATGGTGCTATTCAGCTAGGAGCAAGTGTATGTCTCCTAAGACGGGATGCACTATGATGAAAAATGTGGTCAAACCTCCTAAAATGCAGTTTTCAGAGTGTTCACAGCATTTTCCATATGCACCAAGCACCGGAAAGCTAAGTTTTCCAGAGCTTGGACCCAATATGTAATGCCATCTACAGATGGTGTTGCCTAATAGAAGCCTATATGCTTTTTTTCTGAGTTCCCCCTCGGCTCTCACATGCACTGGCCAACATCTGCACATGCACAGGGGGACTCCCAGGTCATAAACCCAGAATTCCCCACACTGCAAAGGACAGCTCTTGTCAGCTCACCGGTATGCATGTGATCATTGGCGGGATGCATCACAGTGTTTTTTCTATTCCAAATAGACTAAACCCTAGAATATTAAATAGGATCCATCCTGGATTTAGTTGTGTAATCAATTGGTAAAAAATGGTGTTAGTGAAATATTTGGTCAGAATGATTTTTTATTAGTATTGTTTTTCAGCTGCACTACATGTTTCAGCATCCTACAAGTGTCAGCATACCAAAACCACAGAGAACATTTTTAATTCTATATTTTAACAATTTATTGTCCTAACACCCATTGGGCAAAACAATAATTTATGTATTCCTTTTTTAAAAATCTGCATTAAAACATAAGTCATTAACTTTATCCTGATGACTGGTGTTACTATCACATACTGTAGGGCCTGATGCAGAGCTGCATGTAGGGTGGCCAAATGTATGATTTAACCCACTGCACTTACAGCCAGGCCATCTAAAGTTAACATACTCATCTCTGCTGACCTGCAGGCTACTCCGAGTAGGACAGAAGGCAGCTGGATCTCCACTTGTGACTTAGTGGTTGCAATAGGAGACAACGGGGCATGTGCAGTAGATATGAGTGGTTTGGTTTTAGCTCGGTTCTTCCCACCAAATTAGGAATGAAGCAAAACATAATCTTTCATGGATATCTCGGCACAGAGTGTATGTAGACAGATTTGCGGCCTATTAAGAGGTGAGTGTACACAAAGATCTGGTGATCTCAGATGGATGTTTTGCAACAAGGAGAGGGCTAGTACAAATACATGCTGGTACAAATTGCGGCTGCTGTCCCAAGCGGATATATGGGTGGTGCAGTCACATAGATGCGGATAATTCTTAATACAGGCAGAAGTCTGCAGCTATTTTCATGTAGGCAATTTTAACCGCAGATGGAGCCGCTTTGAGTGCAATTTGTAATCAGGCCAAGTATGTCTGGTATCTTAAGTAGCATATACGCACATAGGCCCTCATTCAGACCCGGACGCAAGTGGCCGTTCGTACGTTCGGCGTACGTAAAAAAATATGTAAATTCAAGCACTTGCTCGTATTTTCGAACGCAGCCAAACATCCTCCCCAAACTCTACCGACCCCTCCTCTAACTAACGAGCGTGACAAATGGCGTGTGTACATACCCGAAGTGGCTTGAAGGGAACGCATGCACAAGTACAAACCGGAAGTGGGACTGTCAGATTCCGATTACCTGCTCGGTTATTCTGCCTACCTCCCTCAATCGTATCATGCCAATCAATATATCAATTAGCTTAATTGGTTTTTTTTATTTTTCACAATGCAATAAACTTTAATCTTGTCCGTGTTTGTGTTTACCCGCAGAATACGTACGGCTTAAACATTCGCTTTTATTTGTCAAAATACATGTTAGAGCCAATTAAACAATTGTTTTATTTGTTTTTAACCACGCATATTTTCCTGGGTTCATTTCTTTATTTAAATTTGCTTACGCATGTCACTGCATTAAGCCTATCATAACTCTCAGGAGATTTCTGGCCCTGTCGAACACATGACTCATACACTAACCAATAGAATTGGTCCTGTTAATTACCCAAATACATTAGCCAATCAAATTTATTTTCGGGTCTTTATTAAAAATGATTTTTAACAAATACACCATTGCCATCATGAGAGCCTCGGCATTCACCAGGTGCGAGCTGCTGGTGTTAACCGAGGTGATGGATAGGCGGATCACCAGCCAGCCTCCACCCATCACAAATCGCGAGAAGCGTTCCGCATATGCGGAGGAACGTGGCCGCCTGCGTTCCTTCGGCTCACGCCGCCAGATCGGCCAGCTGGAGCGCAGGTGGTCGGACCTGCAACGGCGGACGCCCCGCTTGCTGGCATGCTTTCACATGCAGATCGCTGAAAGTAAGTTTTTGGGACTGTGGTTTTCATGTTTATCTTTGTGGCCCTAACTACGTGTGCATGTTTTCATGTATGTCCTATTTATTCATTGTACTCATATCTGCATGGCCATGTTTTCATGTATGTCCTATTTATTCATTGTACTCATCTGCATGGCCATGTTTTCAGATTTGTGTTGTCATAAATTAGTGTTTTACTCGGTTTTGGTTGAAACTAACCACAATTTGTTTCACATCTTTTAGGGGCACAGCGAAGACTACGGCGTCATCGCCATCCAAGACTGCGCTCTCGCCCACTCTCCCCAACCCCAAGCCAACCCTCCACACCCCCAAATTCCCCTATTTCCCCCTCCTCCCCAGCCTGCCCAGACCCTGTGGAGGATATTTCGGGGCTCCTTCCCCTCCATCCCAATTCCCCCTCTCCTCCAACCACCCCTCTTCTAACTACCCCCTCCCCTGAATCCCAAATCACCCCGCCAAGCTCTTTGGGAAATGGAGGCACCTCCGAGGAGGACGAGGGAGTGGCTTCAGGAGCGCCCGTTATTTTGAATGGTCTGGTTTTTTTGGGGGGGTTTTTTTTTGGCAAAAACTGTTTGGATGTAATCATGTGTCGTTCCCTTTTTTTGTGTTTTTATGCCGAATTTTTGGCAGTTTTCGGGCTGTCTTTACCTGTTACTGCTGATTTCACCATACACATATCACACCTGTCTGAATCTGATTTTTGGACTTGTAATTTTGGGGTAGACCATTTTGGGGGGGCTTGGTTTTTTCGGTGTAATTCTGCTATGGGCCACAATATTTACATTTTTGGGTAGCTTGGTTTGGCTTGTTTTTTAATGTGGTTTCATTATTGATGTATTAATCCCCACACTTTTCTAACCCACAGAGGAACAGAGGCGTATGGCTGAATTAGCCGGCTGTGTGGGGCGTATGCGGGAACACATCATCGGGCTGCTGGTGGTCCTTGACCATATGTCTGTCCTCCTTAGGAACCAGTTTTAGTTTTTTTATTGTCAAAATTTAAATAAATTAATATTTTCAACTTAACGTTCTGTCTCATTCCTTGTTTACAAATCAGAGATTGTTTACACTGACATAAGTAGACTCTTCCAGCAAGGATTTGCAATTATTGTCACTAAGATTGTGTGTTGTATTTTTTAGGAAAACAGGCACAAGAAACAACTAACAGTAACAATTTGATTGGCCTTTTTTGGTGTTGTACAAATTATATATTACTACATTTTACATGTTCCTATTTGGGGGCAAGCTGCTTAGGCCGATATTACGAAGCCAACTGATTGTACAGGATTCCTTTGGGTGTTGGTTACCCAGAAAACATCTTACATTTTAGCTCAACTTGCGTCATTACAGGCTTACCCCTTAGGCAAATGTAACGTGTGTGAACCTGGTTACACTTGCTTGTAATGGGCAAAAAAAGGTACAAAATTACACTTTCAAGTAGGGATGTGCAGGCTCGGATAGGTTCGAGTTTGCACGTGGAGTTCGGATTTTTCCCTCCAAAAAAACGGAACTCAGAACGAGGCAAAACGTCATCTTACATGGACGAACATCATCATTCCTGGTCTTTTGTCCAGGAATGATGATGTTCCTCCATGTAAGATGACGTTTTGCCTCGTTCTGAGTTCCGTTTTTTTGGAGGGAAAAATCCGAACTCCACGTGCAAACTCGAACCTATCCGAGCCTGCACATCCCTACTTTCAAGACATTTATTCACAACATAACTAAAATAACAAAGTGTTCACTCGCAAACAAAACACACAGTGATAATCATAAATACAACACATACAAAAAACTTTAAAAAATCACACAAAAAATCAAGAACTGGTTGACGAAGGACCATGACAACATGATTCCACAAATGTGGCGTTGCAATATGGGTTCCATAATATATTCCCAAAGTTTCCACATGAAGGTTTTTTTAGGGTAGCAGGAAGTAGTCATCGTTGGAGTCCCAAAGATTATGAAAACAAACAGAAGATGGAGAGAAAAAAAAAAAAAAATTAGATGTTCTCAAACAATCCGTACCACATTGTGTCTAAACACTGTTGTTTTGCCAATAATTACCTAAAATATCTGGCCACCACATCATCGCGTATGGCCCCCCCACATACTGACCTCTGACCAACCTCGGGGGGGCCATCCTCAGGTAAGGCATCCTCTGGCTGCATTGGGACACCACTCCTTATGGCGATGTTGTGAAATATCCCACACAGGACCACAATTTTAGAAACCATATCCGGCAAATACATGAGCTCGCCACCAGAGCGGTGGAGGCATCTGAATCAGCCTTTTAAAAGGCCGATACAGCGCTCCACCACTTGCCTGGTGGCTGTAAGTGCGGCATTAAAATTACTTTGTGGCCCTGGTGTGGGAGCCAAATAAGGAGTGAGCAGCCAGGGCGTGCAAGGGTAGCCACTGTCTCCTGTGAAAAAGAAGTGACAACATCAGGATCACTGTGTATCAAGCTTAACATTGTTATGTACTAAAGGTCTCCACTTACCCAGAAGCCACGCATCACCAGCTTGTAGGTTGGTTAATTTGTGCCATATCCCTGATTGCCGGATGACGAATGAGTCATGTGCACTTCCTGGTAGTTTTGCATTCAGGGACAGGATCTGGAGGGAGGCATCACATACCACCATTACATTCAGGGAGTGATAGTGTTTATGGTTGCGAAATATGGCCTCCAGCCGTGCTGGAGGCTGAAGTGGTATGTGAGTACCATCCACAACCCCTATGATGTGTGGGAAGCCAGCTATTTGGTAAAAATTGGCCTTGACCACACTAAGGGCACCCATATCCAAAGGCATTTGAATAAAATGATGGAGGTGCTTGAAAAGTGCCTCCATCACTGCCCTCAGGATCCGGGAAAAGGAGGATTGTGAGATGCCCGCCACTATTCCCACCGTTGTTTGAAACGATCCTGAGGCACAGAAATGTAACACCGCCATAAATTGCGTAAGTGGTGGTATTGCTGTAGGACTGTCAATTTGCCGCTGAAGATCACTCTCTATTAATGAGAGTGTCTATGATGATTTTGGGAGGAAGACGGTAGCGTCTTAAAACCTCATCATCGGGCATTCCAAAAAGGGTGACACGTGTTCAAAATATCTGGGGCCTTGCACGCCTACGATGCCTACGCCTAGGACGAGATTGAGGTTGGTCGGCTTCCGGGAGCATGGCCAGAACAATCCGACCCAGATCAACCTGAAATGGCAAGATTTGAATGTAAGGCTTATTAACCCCCCAAAGAAATAGATTTTTACTTAGCTTGATGATACCATCCATTGATGCTTACATGCCGGGGTATTGTCATGATACGTGCAAACTGTAAATAATCACAATATAAAAATACAACAATTTATGCTGGGCATTTCTGTTTCAAAATTGGGTGCAAGACAAAACATAAAAGGGGAGAAACACACATTTGCCCAAAGAGCAAAATGACATTGCGCAGACTACCTCAAATTGGGGCCAAATGTAATCAACAAATGCTAAAGGGAAAACACAACCAATTTAACGGGTCTAAATAAGCAGTTAAAAATGCACTAATTAGTTCGCAAATACCAGTCACAATAGAAACAGTTAAAAATGCGCTAATTAGTTTGCAAATACCAGTCACAATAGAAACAGTTAAAAATGCGCTAATTAGTTAGCAAATACCAGTCACAATAGAAAGTTAAAAATGCGCTAATTAGTTCGCAAATTCCAGTCACAATAGAAACAGTTACAAATGCGCTAATTAGTTCGCAAATACCAGTCACAATAGAAACAGTTAAAAATGCGCTAATTAGTTCGCAAATACAAGTACAAAAATATGCAGATCGAAAAACACGAATTTTTAGAAACATTTCAGACTATTAAAAACAAAGGTTACAAGTGTAAGGTCAAACAAAGTTGCGTAAATACAAACATGAACATTTAATAACAAAGTGAAAAAATAAACTTACCAATAGATAATATATAAGTTTCCGGATCAAAAGGTCGTTGGGGCAGAGCCAAAAAAAAACCTAACAAAGATGAAATTACGAAAAATTAACGTTAAAAAAAATCAGGAAAAGAAGGAGACACAAATTGAACAAAAGTTAGACTGCCAAAAACTTACCAAATAAAGAATCGCCAGAAACAAAAACCACCAGAAAAATGCGAACGGAAAAAAATTAATCAAATTTAGCAAACAAAAACAACTCCCACCAACGCCAACTCCAAAACCCGCCAACAATCAACTCAGACCAACGTAACCTCCAACAATCAACAAACGCCACCTCGACTCGAGTCGCCCCAAGCCATAAATAGTGTTTATTTTCCAGCACAAATTAAGGAGGGTTCATAGGAACGCACAATCAATGATGCGGCCGAAAAATAAGGACGCATGTATAAATACGTCACGAGCCAAACAAAAAGTTCTGGTGTATTTTTTGTTTTGAGCTAAGACATGGCTACAGGCCAGGGAAACAATGGGCAACAGTCTGGCGGTAAGTATTTCAGGCATTTGGAAACAATGATTAATTTGAAACAATATAGTGCAAGTTGTGAAGTTTACAATTCTCAACATTTAAACAAATAGGTGAGGAGGATGACATGGAAGAGGCTGCTGGGCCCAGTATTCCGGCCAAAGCTGGCAAAAAGAAAAGGCAGCCACAATTCACAAGAAAGGAGATGGAGGTTTTGGTTCAGAAGTGTGTGGACATCCTGCCACAGGCAGACAGGAATATGAGTGCAAGCCAGAAGTGGAGAATGTGGGAGGAGGTAGCCGTTGCGGTCAATAGGGTAGGTGATTTTGTCCGTCTAGCCCGGGATGTCAAACGGCGGTAAGTAAAAACTTGACCACCCAAAAAAACTGGGGGAAAGAATGCATGAATAACGGCTACTTTTTCACCAACAGATGGCAAGACTTCAAATATCGCCTGAAACAAAAAATGGCTGACAGGGCTAGGCATGCAAGGGGGACAGGTGGGGGTCCCACCCCTGTGTCATTGGAGTTGAATGATTTAGAAGAGCTGGCACAGGGGTGTGTGCAGGCTGTGGAGGTGTTTGGCGTGTCCAACATGGATACGGACATGCCAGACTTTGCGGCTCCTCATGTTGTCCAAGGTAAATATTGTGATGTCACCAACTCTGAAATGTTAATGTGACAATATGTAGATTCTAATGTGACTCTTTTCTCATTTTACCAACAGAGACACAGGCGGATGAGTCTGCTCCAGAGGGGAGCCTTGGCCGCAGAATTTCTGCAGGCTCTGCAGGGGAGGAACCAGTACATCCGGCTGAGGACCCTGCAGAAGCCAGTCCTGGGCAATCCCCCTTGCAGGCAGTGTCCCTCCTCACAGAACTCAATTTTAAATCGGATTTCCATACGGAGATTCTGCAGAGGATGGACGCCAGTCTGGTACGGGTGGCTGAGGCCCTGGAGCAAAATGCTGCGGCCAACGTGACCATTGGTCAGGCCCTGGCGGAAAATACCAGGGCCAACATCCGCATCGCCAATGCCCTGGAGCAGCTCGTTCGCCAGCACATGGTGGAGCCGGCCTCCCTTCCTGCCGGAACATCAGGATCCTCCACTTCTGGCACAACATCAGCCAATCCTCCAAATGTGCCTAGCCCTGTGCCTAGTCCAGAGGCCACAACATCTGCCTCTGGACAGGCCAGCCCGATGACATCCCGGACCCGGTCTGGCGCCCACCCTCCCCCTGCCAAACGGGGGAAAAAACGTTGACAGCACTGGCTACTTTTCCCACACTCCTTCTGTGCTTGCCCCATATTCCTTTCTGGCCAAAACTTCCCTCTCCTTTCTTGTGAATTGTTTTTAATTTTTAGCTTTACGTTTCCATAACTTTTATGTTTGCACAATTATTAAAATTTTTGGAATTAACACTGCAAAAAATGTTTGTGTAAAAAATGTGCTTGAAATTGATTTTTTATAGCAATAAATTTGCCAAAAATGTACGACTTTGTATTCTGACATTATTGTAAAAATGGTTTACATTTAATCCTGGCCCACAAGGCAAAAACGCGCACCACCAACATTTTACATGATAAAAATAAAGGGCTCTTTAAGGAACGTTTTAAAATTTACCTAAGGATGCAAATTCACCAGGCAAAAGCAAAATGGCCAAAAAAACACAAACGTGATGTCATTATTGTTACAATAGGCCAAAAACCAAATATTAACCCAAAAATAAACCCCCACAAATGTACGCAAATTGATTGTGTAATCCTGACATTAGCAGCTATGATTTCCACCTGCGTACGGTTTTGTGCTAACCCAAAAAACTGATTTCAAAACACATACCAAGCCGGTTTTCAATACAACACTAACTGATTTTCTGACAAGCCGTGACTAATCGATGCAACATCGTGGAGTGCCGGGACGGAGGAGAAGGCCATCACCAATGTGGTCGAGTAATCCAGACCCTAAGCTGTGCGAGCATTTTGAAGGGAAAGAGGATCATCCAGTGACGTATGAGTTGGTACGAACACATTTGACGTTCGCATCTGATAATGTATGTACGCCCCAAAAACGCCTCGCCACGCCTGCGTTTTTCCATCTCCACCCCCGTCAACGCCCCAAAGCGCCCTGTTCTGTCAATCATATTTGACATGTCACTTCCTGTACGCTATTTGACGAACGAGACAAAAAAAGCTCGCAATCTGCCGTACGCACATGCGCAGTGTTACACCGACGCATGCGCGGTTACTCAACATCGGAACGCAACGAGCGTACTGCTGTTAACGAACGGCTCTGAATCAGGGCCATAATTGCATAATTTTTGGATGTATATTACATCTGTGTTTTTTACATAAAATTGACCTAACAATGTTTGATAACAATTTTGTCCCTTTAAAAGTCTATTATGAGATCCAATATCCACTAGATTTTTAACTATTATTTTTTCAAATAATTTACAGTATTGCCTTTTCAGTGGTTTTGCTAGTGAAAATGGCCATACACAGCAAGGAAACCACCTGAGACTGTGCCCAAATTCTCCTTTCTACCTGCCTAAACCTCTGCTCCACTGTTAATGAAGTTATTATAGTCCCTATGCACAAATCCAGGTGTACTTGTACAATTTACGGTAATAGGTCCAATGCTGTATTTGTGCTGCAGGGCAGCCATATTGCACAATGGAAATTGCCCCCTGTGAGAGAAGAAGGCAACACAGCACAATGTGTATAAGATATAAGGATGATTAGTGTCTGCATGTAAAGCAGATACAGGGCTGTTGTAAAATAACAACAACTACTGATTTGCCATTATAACTGTAGTCCTGCTAAAGACATCAATTACCAAAATTGTTTAGATGCAATAAATGTGAAAGGTAAGTTAAGTAAGATCTGTATGTACCCATGGCATAGAACAGAAGAAAAGATGAAGTGTAGAATAGACAAAAGCCAGGAAGCTGGTAAGACTAATGCAGGGCATTTACTAGGTTTATGCTGTCATCAAGGGCACAGATCCCTGGGGGCAGCCCCATTTCTGCCCCACAGCACCTGCATTTGGATTGCAGAGTGCCTGGAATGGCACACTGCAGCCTGAAGCATTGCTGCATAGCTTCCAGGTGTTGGTAGCTCTGCCCTTTTTATGTAAATCATGACATCCCATGTTTAGGGGCAGAGCTGACATGGCACAAAATCGCCCTGTCCAGCACTGAACTAAAGTCACATTCGCAAATAGTAGAAATAAAAAATGTTTCCTCATGGAATACTCCAGGAAGGCTGAATGCCAGAAAGCTACTTTTATAATGCTATATACAAATATATACTTTCTGTTTGACTTTCTAATGTATCATGCAATGGGATGGGTCTGATTACCCAGGAGCATACATTTTGAAGAGACTCTGAATTTATTCATAAATTCAAAAAATCATTGGAGTGTAGTTGATTTTCTCCCAAATCAATTTGTCCATCTCTAATTACAATGTTTATTTTATATTTCTACCTTCTTGTACACAGTCTCCTGCATGTCACGCCAGCTACTTTAGGAATCATATGAAAGTGTTATCTTTTATTTTTGTTTGCCACATAAAATGGCTATGGATGGAATGTTGCAGTGAGAAGACAATGAGAAGCTGTACTGTGATTGCAGCTTCTCAATGATCCTCCCACTGAAACACCCTCCAAATGTCTAGCCACCCAGCGAGCCGGGGTTAAACAGTTATCCAGAGCAGCCCCAGGCCCATGAGAAGGCAGTCAAAGTATAACGTTCTGTTTTTTTCCTAGGTGGTAGTGCAGCCTTAAAGTGAAATGCAGTATTTTAGAACATAAGATAAGTTAACATGTGAAACATGTATCAGAAACATAATGTACAATATGATAAAATGTTACATTTAAAATGTATTAACTGAAAAATAAAGAGTCTGTCAGTATACTGCATATATATGACATTGAGATAATGCAGAAAAATTATCCTCAAACAGTAACAGAGATGACTGATTGTTCATTGTTATGCCTGTAGCTGAATTTAAAAAGCAATTATCTGCACAGGCCTTTTGGGAGTTGTAGGTAAAGGCCAGATAGCTAACATTTATTGGATAAAATGTAATTGGTAAAGTTTCTGTAACCAGTTTGTTTAAGAGAAACATATTGTAATTAATTGTATTCTCACAAGAAATAAGTTATACATTTTGTGTATTTTTTTAGTAAAAAAATTATAGATTTTTTTTAATAACTTTTAGATCACTGTGTAAAATTAAGTTACAGTAACTATATATCTTTAAAATCATGAATATCATATTCATGTCACAAAAATGCCAAAAATGTGCATAGTTTAATTTAGTTTCAGAACAGCATAAACAAAATTGTATTATCAAAATAGTCATAAAAAACAATGAATTATTTACATAAATGTGATTCATACACCATAATTAAACACTGCACAAAACATAAAGTAACCATCATTACATCTAAAAGTAAAAGTGTTAAACTGATTTTGTAATAAAAGACCTTCTTATATGATACTTGACATTTGACATTTTTAGGTACAATGGGGCTTATATCAAAGTTCAAGCAGTTAATATGTTATTTAACATTTTAATAGCTCCAGTGCTTTTTCAAGCAGGCAAGATTAGATGTGATTTTCCAAGTGCTAAATACTAGATTGAATAAAAAGATTTAATTTTTAAGACTTTTTCAAAAAGCCCCCCAGAGGTCTGTCTGTAGGTCAAAGTCTTCTGTAGAATTGGCCAATGTTGACATGAGCTTACAAGTGTGCATGTTTTAGCTAACACATAAATGAATACCATATGAATGCTAGATGTATACAAATTTGTGCTGCTGATATATTTATAGAATCCATCTATAGTTATGTGTTGTTGTTCCACTTCAGAATACAAGTGAGGGTAATCAGCTGCTTAAAGGTATGATGCATTTACATGGCTGTACTGTATATCTGTCATCCTTCAAAATACAGGTATGTTACTGTATCAGCAGAAGAATTTCCCCTATATGGCTTGCATTTATTACTCACTGTTGTTTAAAATATATATCCAACATAGAGAGGGTTATTTGTGTGAAATTACATTTCTAATGCTAACTGCACAGGTCATATGTAATATTAATTAATTATTAATTTGTTTTTAAAAATGTTTTTTTTGGGGGGGGCAACATTTATTATTTTATGATGTTGGCATTATTTAAATAGCCATAAAATAACAAATTTTGCCTAAGTAATAGAAACTTATTAACAATAATTAAAAATGAATTAATATTGCTCGTTTAATATAATTATTTAATAATATTGTTCTTAATAAAATTTAACAATAATACCCACCTAATATATTAATAAAATAATATTTCCCCAATAAGAGAATTATCAATTATCCTTATTCAATACATAACGACTATTCTCATTATGGGGCTTGTGAGTTGTATGGAGTTCCGATATTCATGCAAATGGCCATTGTTTTTCAACTCTGCATGCATCTGTCACAAAAAAATTTGCACAGCACATTCATCCCATGGTCTGAATGCACATCGTTGCAGTATCGATTGAGATGCATGATCCAGAAACATATTATATTGGGCATTCCTGGGTGATGATTGGGCGTGGCTATTCAGATGCACAGAGATCCTTTGTCTTATGGAAGTGTTATGGAAGTGTTATGGGAGTGCTCTGGATGTGTCGCATAACTTGTTGCGGACACATTTACTTAATAGCTTACATTGGAAGCCATACTGTGACGGAGATTCTGTATCTAGCATGAGGCTGGTGCAAGTTTTGATGGTGCATTTGATGGTTACATCTAAAGATGCTCCAAGCAGGATTGTTGAGTCTAAGGGGTATATTTTAGAATTGGAGATGTTGACCATAGCAAACGATCAGATTTTACTTAACATTAAACTAATACCTTCTAGAAGATAATACAGGTTGAGTCTCCCTTATCCAAAATGCTTGGGGCCAGGGGTATTTTGGATATCGGAATATTCTGTATTTTGGATTATTTGCATATCCTAATGAGATATTTTAGGAATTAGACCCAAGTCTAAACTGGAATGCATCTATGTATTATTTGCACCTTATACACACAGCCTGCAGGTCATTTTATACAATATTTTCAATAATTTTGTGGCTCAAACAAGGTTTGTGTACATACGTGAAATTCATTTATGTTTTATATACACCTTATACACACAGCCTGAAGGTAATTTTATACAATATTTTTCATCATTTTGTGCCTTAAACAAAGTTTGTGTACATTGAACCATCAAAATGTAAGGTTTCACTATCTCAGTCATACTAAAAAAATTTCCATATTTCAGAATATTTGGATATGGATGACTCAATCTGTAGCTAGAATCTCCACTTCTAAAAACTCACTTTAGGAAATATACCCCTAAAGATGCACAAAGTGGGTGTCCCAGTCCTTGCTAATTCAGATGCAGGGATGTACATCTGAGAAGAGCTTATACTAGTATTTAGCATAAATTGCAGTCGTGACTGCTGCAAAAGATGCACACATGGCCAGCACTGGGTCTGGCTTAAATTCAGCCTTATAAGTGCACTGTGATACCTATCCTTAAACAGCATGTTTTTTGAGCTCTCTCACCTGTCTCAAGCACTGTTGTTTGGTCGGTTTTGGCATCAGTTTTCCAGTAGTTTCCAAAACTGCTACTTGATAAATTTGGTAGTTTAAATTCTATACTATTTTTCACATGTAAAGAAAAATTGTAACAGTGTTATGTTTAGTGGCATCTTTTAGACTAATGTTTTTGCAGTGGTTTTACTTCTGGGATTTGCAAAACCTCTCAAAAAAAACCCCAAAAACTGATGGTTTGCAAAACTGATATTATGACTATGTATTCTTAATAAAATCTCGCAAACAGGTCTCAAAATTATGTTACATTAAATTTTTTTAATAAAATGCAATATGTAACACTATATTAAAATAGACAAGTGTTTCCCAAACTGATTCCTCGATGAGCGCTAACACAGACCTTCCAACATGACCCTTTCCATTAGGTACAAAATGCTCTACTCCTGGACTTCCTTCTTAATTGATGATTGCAGCCACCTGTGTTGAACACACTTCAATTATCTAGTTCAACACAGGTTAGAGCGGCTCTGTTGGTGCTCCCCGTTAGTGCTGAGCTGTCCCATCGTCCAGAAACCAGCAGCATTAGGTTGTGGAGAAAATTACTGTCTGGGAGAGAAATCCATAACTGCCTCTGCACACGCTTACACTCTCCATCAGCAGTGGGCACTCATGGCTCCATTTCCCATAGCACACCCCCACAGGCAGGCATTACTGCAGCACATCTCTACCCCGTGTCTGTCCACCAGGTTGCAGTAGGGACACTCATCATGCAGAAAGTTAGCCAGAGGCCAGTGTCAGGCACTTAGGGGGATGGAGGAAGCAGCAGGGACAATGCAGGAGAGGTACCCCGTCCGGTGGTGAGGTCAGGGCCCCCCTCTATCCGGGCCCGGGACTCCAGTCCCAGCAGTCCGCCCATGATGGTGGCCCTGTCGACAGTCACCAATGGCTGACTCATTATCCTAAACAGAGTATGGGACTCTACATTCACTCTCTTAGTGCAATCATCCCCACTGCACGTTCCCTGCAGGATTGGGCAGCTATTCATGCGGACACTTCCACATCTTGATACTTTGCACTATTTCTGCTTGTAAATATCTGCAATATCATTAACTTTGAACCACTCTTCTCTACCACCTATGTTTCCCAAGATGTCTCCACTATCTTTATATGTCAAATATTTTTCATCACACTGATTATTGCTCCTGTTGCCTCCACCTGGTATTTATGAAAGAGGATGAGTTTAGAATGACTGTACCTTTAATCATAAAACTTACCAACACTGTTAATGCACAATTCATTACTTCACAGGTGTCACAGCACATCCTCTTCCTATTCTCATACTTTTAACAGAGTAATAACTCCTCACAACTTACTCTAGGCAAGTCAGGTTTATTATACACAAAAAAATACTTCTTTGTGGTTTACCAGTATATCTACATTCTACATTCTACCTGATAATAGGAACAATGAGAAATTGGTTACATACATTTGCAAATACTGTATATGGTAATCCACCAGGCCCTGGCAAGGTCCTAATGCTACATGATAATAGCACCTACTTTGGTTCATACATTTATGTATTTCTAAATTGAAAGCTAGCTTACCTGGAGGCACCCCAAGATCATCCAGTATGGTGCTACATGGATCAGCAAACCCTCCAACTACTGATCCCTTCCTTGCCTGGGCTGAGCATATTATTTTGCTGTTTTTTGTCTAGTCTAGATTAACCCCTGCCTTACTTTCACCTATGATGGACTTATAATTGACTTGAACAATATCAAGCCATCAATCAAAACATTTACATGTTTATTAAATCTGACTTTTACCTAGCAAAGCAATAATTCATTTATATTTAACTCTCTTCTTTAGAAAAAAAATCCTTGAGATCTACATTATATTATTTAGAGATAGATAGATAGATTTTTACAAAGAAAGGTTTAAAATCAAATGTTTAATAACATTCAGCTCTTTATATCATTCTGTTAGTAGAGCTTTATACACCAATGTTGTATATGTAGTAATGTTATTATGTAAAATAAAATAATCAAGTTTACAAATAATGTTGTCTTTTGTTAAGATTTATTTTTTAGCAATTAAATTTTACTTCTTTTCCATCATTACATTTATTTCATAAGTCACATTGAGAACACAAGAAGAAATGTCTGATATTTAAGATGAGCTAACAGCTTCATTTCATGTAAAGAATAAATGAGACATCTCTGCTGGGGTTATTCCTGCCACACAGACATATAATTATTCTACAGCATGTGACATCATCTGTCTAGAATTCAATTATATTTTTCTCTGATGTCAGGAAACATTAAATAATTGCTGACTGCTAGTACTTTGACATGAATAATAGCTAAAATGTGTAGAGATGACTCACTGGAAGTCAGAAGTCCATGCCTGTTGGGAAACTATAATGTGCTTCATCAAATTTAATCATAAACATTGTGAACAATTCAGCATTTTGGTGGTAAACAACTTATGTTCTTTAAAAAAGACTCTGAAAAATTATTATTTTGAATAGAAATATAAAAATGCAAATTTCACATCATTTTTAAGTTAATGAAGCATCCCTTCTCACCGTTTCTATAGTCCATAAATGGATTTGCACGTCATGAAAACTCAATGAGCAACTGACATGTATGCACGTTATTTCAATTTTTTTGCACACTAGACATTAACTTAGATTTTTAGGGAAAGATCTCCATTGAAAGGCTGCAGCTTGTTATATTTGAAGCGCCAAAAGTTTCTCCTACCATCTCCCCTCCACAGACAGCTGTTGGGGTGCTCTGTGAATTCCTCAAGCTGGAAGCAATAAAATATAAAATTGATGAACAGTGCTCTCCATTTAATGTTTGAAATAAAGTTTTTTTTATTTCATCAATTACATAGAAACTTTTTTAAATGACATATAGACTGAAATGCTAGAATAAATAAACCTTTTCTATGATGCGACAGTGGACCTGATTGAGACATGCATGCAAGACCAATGTTTGCAGATCTGAGCAATTTTTTATACTTGGCATGTGTATGAGTCGCACTGCACACCCTGTGTCACAAGTATGTCTGATGTGTTAGATAAACATTTTTCATTTATATTTTCTGTATGTATTCTGTATAGTCATTTACTCCAATTAGTGTAGATACTTCAGGCTGTACAGTTGAAGTGAGTATGTGGTTATATATGTACTTCACATGTCCTTTATACTTCTAAAGGCACTTATACTGAGCAGCAATTTCCAAGAAAATGACCCAGTGGTGGTAATTAAATACCTGTAGGAACCTGAGTTTGTAAGATATGAGGAAGGCCCAATAGGTCATATCTAGGACCACATAGGTTTTAGTTCTGTTCTAGTTCTAGAGCTATAGTATACACTCTTTTTAGCTGGTTAATACATTTCATCCTGCTTTCACCCACCTTTCTGTGTCTCCCTGCAAATTGGCCAAATAATGTAAATAAACTGAGTTAAAACAAATATACTGTATACAGCATAGATGTTCACAAATATGGGAGGCCATACCTTTGAAGAATCATTATGGCTAGAGATGCTCAGATTGGTGAAATACAAATGAACACAAAGATGGGGTTTCTAATTGCATCCAAGTTTGGATCTCAGAATGAGGCAAAAAATTATTTTCCCAGAAATGTTGGATCTTGCGTATTTTGGATTGCATATAATACTCCCTCCCTTGTGATCAGAAACCACTAAACACAAATGAGTGTAGATAGAGAGTGTGGGCTGTAGGTGCTCGTAGTAAGAAGCAATTAGGTCACTATTAGTATGTTACTGTTCTTACTGCATGTGATCATATCCCTGTCAACTTTACCCCAAAATAATTGTTGTAAAGAAATAATTTTCTTATACTGGTGGGTAAAAAATTGCCAGTCACACTATATACAAAAATGTATATAGTGTGCTTTTGAGACACAGCATATATTACTGTAGAGTACTTAATGGGTGTTGTCATTGCCTCATTAGCTGCACATGAAAAATCATAAATGGGAAAAAATATAAATTTTTCTACTGGTGTCAAAAAAATCTCCAGTCTTTTAATAAAACGGTACAGGTAACAGTCCCTCCTTTCACTATCTCATTACATGTTCACTTTATGTGATGACAGTTATGTTCAACTACATTAGCTTTACTCCTTTCCTGGTTTAAAAAATAAAACCAATCAAAGATCAGTTGACAGAAGAGCAGGATCACCCCATACTGGTACTGCCAGTCATAGTACTTCTTCAATATCTACTAAAGATGGTCAAGGGGAAAGAAGTTATAAAGGGTACCTCAAATCTAAACAATATTTTTCAGTCATAAACAAGTCATAACCTTAACTCTGATGGGAAAATTTACTGCCAAAAAACTTAAAATTGCCAACATACCATACACCACATGCAGTAGCAAGGAAAGGCTCAGACCATGGTTCTTTGTTAGTGGTAGTTCTGCTACTGCTGTTTACATCTGCTAGAATGCCTATTGTGAAAGCAGGGTCCAAACACAGTCAGGCATCTTCTGTAACCTAGCATGCAACACCTTCTCACTCTAAAACTAGATGTTTTACCTTTAAAACTGGCAATTCAATACACAAAAATAATACGAAGATTGAAGAACAAACTGTGTTAACAAACTTCACAGATCCCCAAGGACAGTCTAAGGATGTCCACGAGTGCTGCTGTATGTGTGTCTGACATTTCTGACAATGTAGTCATAGAGAAGACTTCTTCTACCATTTCTGAACACTCTGCAAATGTAAAGGTTGAGTAATAGTAAAAGGCAATAATTATATAGAAATTGAGGATGCTACTGTGGAAGTACAACAGGATAAGGGGGATATTTGTATATCTGATGCTAGTAATAATGTTGATGATAAATGTGTTGGACAAGATGAGGATGATGTTGGTTGTGTCAAAGTAAGTCAGCCACCAGTGGAAGCAGTTTTTGTCAGTGAAAACAATACAAATGTTGTCATGCCTAGGCAGAAGACCAAAAAAGCCACCTTTTCTGTGTGGATTTTTTTTTTCAAAATCCTCACAACTGTTGTCAAGGCATCTGTACCATTTGTGAGGCCAAAATAAGTAGAGGTAGGGATGTTAACATCTAGGCACCTTCCTTCTATGTCATTTGCAGCGAGTTCATGCAAATGATCAAAACCTAAAAATTCCTGTAAAATAACAAGCAGTCCAGCATCAGCTTCCAGCAGCATGAGTAGATCCAGGCACATGCAATCTCCACTGCAAACTTCTTCATCATCAACCTTCTCATTAATAATCAGAGGCAGTCCTCCTACATACAATTTGCAAAGGCAAACTGACTCTTACCCTATCTAAAATTCCCAAGAAGATTCTTTGCTCATTAGGGATGCTGCTTGGGCTGTATATTCATCACATAAAGGGACCAAGAAGACTAGTAGTTTCAAACAATTGACTGTGAAACAAGCATTTGCAAGAGGAACCAAGGATGACAGCTGCCATCCTGTTGCAGAGCACATCACTGAAGCAATGGCAGCAGAATGTCAGCCTTATTTTTATAAAATACCTCATGTAGATCATGATATGGAGCGGGGACAGAGGATGATGAGTCTGACTGTACAGCAGCAGCAAGATGAATTGGTCGATAGAGACACTGAGAGAAGCAGGAGGATCCCCACTGAAGTATTTCTCCAGTTTGCCATTGAATCATGGGGTTATGTCTCTTGAGCCAAGGCAATCCAAGCACCACCAGAGCAAGTGGGCATTGAAGAAAGAGAATGCAAGACCCTGACAATCGTTTAGGAGGAGTACGGAAGAAAACCGGATTCTTGGACAGATTATCACCATCAAGACCAATAACTGAAACTGGATGTGGTAAGGGCTCAGGAGTAAGCCCCAATGTATTAAAAAAGGCCATATCCTTAAAATTATCTGCGGCTCCACTATCCAGGAAGGCAGGAATGGGGATATGATCATCTTATAATTGAATTACTGTGGAGATAAGGACTGAATTTTCAAGAGAGATGGATGCAAGGCCTAGATGTAACTATCTAATACACCTAGACTTTGCCTTTCCTGACTTAACAGGACAAACCTGGACTACATGTCCTTTTCTGCCACTTTACAGACAAAGGCCCATTGAACTTCTCCTGCGCTTCTCCTCAGATGTAAGGCAAAAGGCTCCAAATTGCATTGGTTCTTCTGGTTCAGGTGAAGACATCCAAAATGGAGATCATGGTGCCAGAGAAGTCAAGTTCTTTTCTACTGTGCACTCCCAGAGTCACCGGTTGATATGAATGGTCAGGTTCATTAGGCCATCCCAGTTATATGGAGATTGATATTGGACCAGGATATCCTTTATTTGGTCAGAGAGTCCCCAACAAAATTGACTCTGGAGAGCAGAATCATTCCATCCAGAATCGACAGCCTATTTACGGAACTCCATACAGTAATCCTCAGCTGCCCTGTTCTCTTGCTTCAGGGACCAGTGGCTAGCCTCTGCCATAGCTGCTTGTCCAGATTATCATAAAGCACAACAAGTGCTGTGAAGAAGGTATCCACGGTCGGAAGCACATCATTAGTAGATGGAAGACCGAAGTCTGAGGGGTCTCCCTGTAACAGGGAAATACTGTAACTATCCTGACTCATTGAATCTCCAAGCCAGAGGATCTGGAATGGAGTTTGAAGTAAAATTTACAACTCTCTTTGAAATTCAGAAAGTTTCTACGATTACTCGAAAAATGTTCGGCCAAGTTTAATTTAGGCTCGACTACAGCTGCATGGGTAGGAGCAACCAGAGTCTCTTCTAGACATAGTGAAAGTTCCTGTACCTTTTGGGTAAGAACCTGAATCTGGGCTGCAAAGAATTGAGCAGGATTCTTCAAGGGCTCCATGACAGGCTAGGACCCAAATGAATGTAAATACCCCTAATGTCTTTTGGCTGGTGATAATGTTTTGAATTAATGGGTATCTCTTAAGAACAAAGTCCAGCGATATCCTTGGAGGCTGCTTACACTTGGCATGATGTGGCCATGTAGCAGCCTTGAGGACTGATGATGCTTGGCAAGATGCAGCCATTTCACAGCCTTGAGTGCTGGTAATGCTTGGAAAAGTGCGGCCTTAGAGCTGTGTAGCAGCCTTGAGGACTGATGATGCTTGGCAAGATGCGGCCTTAAAGCCGTGTAGCAGCCTTGAGGGCTGGTGACATTCTAAACAAGATGCAGCCTTTGGGCCATGTAGTATTTTTGAGGGCTGGTGATGTTTGAGCAAGATGCAGCCTTTGAGCCATGTAGCAGCCTTGAGAGCTGGTACTGCTTGGCAAGATGATGCTGGTGTGCGACTTGTGCCATCGAGTTAACACAAGCGGCAGTACACTGGATTGTGTGTACTGGTGACACTGGTGTGTGACTTGTGCCGCCGAGTTGACACAAGCAGCAGTACACTGGATTGCATGTACAGGAGACACTGGAGTGCACCTTGTGCCTCCTAGTTGACACAAGCAACAGATTGCTGGGGTGTGGCCCATGCCGCCTAGATGACACAAGCGAGATGACACAAGCGGAAGGACATTGAGGTGCAGCCGTACCGCCTAGATGATACAAATGGCAGATGATATTCTAGACAGGCAAAGTACTGGACACTCAACTGAACAGGAAACTAACCAACAGCACTGAAACATGTGAAACGCTATCACCGGCATCCGATCATCCTATGGACAAGATAGAAAAAGCCACAAGAGCCAATCCAGTTAGTCCAGGAATGACAGGTAGGAGTTCAGTGATTGATCGCCCAGTGTTCGCATCTCCTAGCAACACAGCGGCTTGTGACAGGAAGAAACCAACATCAATTAGTGCAGTTGGATCCTGACCAGGTGTTAGGGGGTTTAGGGTTCTGGTCGGCCCTCTCATTGGTGTACTTTGGGCAGAACCTTGACCCGGGGAGCCAGTTCTGAGCCTTCCACTACATGGATTTAGACAAAAACTTTACAGAGTGGTAACAGTGGGTCCCGGAAGATAGAGTTGGTGTACAATGGGCAGAACTTTGACCCAGGACACCTGTTCTGGGCCTTCCACTGGATGGATTTGGATGAAAATGTCACAGAGGAGTGGCAATTGGTCTGGGATGCCTAACTTAATAACTTGAAGATTTAAACCCCGGCAACACCAGATTCTTCAGCGTATATTATAATATAATATATATATATATATATATACACTCACACACACATATAGGAGTGCCGCTACCTGCTGGTTACTAATAAATATATATATATATATATATATATATATATACAGTATTTATATATTAAACAATATTAGCTACAGTATATACACAGTACCCTGTGGCCAGGGCTTGGGTCATTACATCAAGTTCCCTGGCCAGTTGATTACTGTTAGCAGCAGATTGTGTTTCTGCAAAGAATTAAGAAAAGAAACCTTAGCAACAATTTTTCTAAAAATATTTCAGCCTAATAACCAAAATTATTTTTAAATACCTACTGAAGGGCATGTTTTTCCTCCAAGGTAAAATCTTGTGGTCCAAGGGAGATTTCTAAGAGTGAGTGGTCCAGGGGTAGAGTAATGGGTGTAGGAGGGACGTGCGCAAGAAATGAGGGACTAGGTGCTGGACAAAAATCATTAGATGTCTTGGTGGGCTGGAAAGCAAAGCAGTTGAAAGCTCTGATGGCCCCGGATATTGGTAGGGTGCAAACAAATTGCATGGCCATGCCAACTCTCCAAAAAAATAAAGAAACAACTGTGAGTATGGTGCCATGCCCTCAGAACAGGGCACCATTCCAGGGGAGGGGGAGCGATCAGTCTAATCACCCCCCCTGTAACAATACTCGTTTCTTATCAATACGCTGGCCATGCCTGCATAGCAGTGCAGCCAGAGCTGCACGTTTATTAAAAACTAAAATGCCTACTATATGTGGTAAATGCTGGAAGCATCAAGACAAAATAAAAAAATGGAACAATAAATAATTTTATTAAATTTATTTTAATATGGTTTTGCCTTTTAAATTATTGCCACTTTAAAAATACAGGCTAACTTGCCAGAATTGTCCCTGTGTCTGCATCTCACAGGCTATTACATTAGGCCATTTGTGTGGTGAATTTAATCTACTTCTTGGGCAGCATTATTTTCACAGTTACAGTAATTTCAAGCTGCTATTCAAGAGGTAAATGCATTTTATGTTTAAAAGAAAAAACAACAACAACAAAAAAACAACAATGCAGGTGTACTGTACTATGCATCCAAAAAAATATGTACAATTAAATATACATGTTGGCTGCAAAAATGATATAAAAAGGAAAGCTAAAAATGGGTTAGAGGGAAGGTGTTGAAGGTGTTTAGCATAGCAAAAAAAACAATTACAGTTCTGAGTTTAGGAAGCATATTACATGTAGCAGAAATACAATAATGAGGATGCTGTCTTTGTGTACCACTCAACATATAGTAAATGTCTACTCCAAATGCGCTTAATTTAAAATGAATTGCAAAAACATGAATTAAGCTATACATTAAATAAATGTGCAAGACTACCAAGGACAACATTGTGTGACCTAAACTATTCAATAATTTATTGGTTCACTCAATAATACATTTTATTGATTAGGAAGATACAGGACAGGAGATTTACATTTTCTTCCAGGATCTGGCAATTGTCAGTCAAGACGAATATATGTTGTCAAGCTTTGAGTTTCAGGACTGTATAATTTTTTTAGCATCACAACCACATGTGAAATCATTTTCATTTACTGTGCTACAGTATGTAAGACTAGAAGTCAGATGTAATAGTTAAATTATTTTAAATATACAATGTAGAATAAAGTTGGTACTGTAGTGTTGGGTGATTTGAAAAAAGCTTTCATTAGCTCCTTTTTCTAAGTGAAACAGTTCTTGTTCAGTTTAAATTATTAGTGTTTAAAAAGCATCACCAAATACTACAAAACTATACATTGGTCATGATATACCATGTAAAATTATAATGTACTTTGTTACACACTTGAAAACAATTTGTAAATTGTGCTGAGGTTTAAATTGTTCGTACATCATTCACTCATTTTGTTGAATGGGTTGTCAATGACTGGACAACTCCCCTTAATACATGATGTCACCCTATGATGTAAATCATTTCCCAAATTTAAAGCCTCAACAAACTCATTACATGTAACCAGGACACTAATCATATTATGGCTCTCTCTCCTGAGGGTCTTAATCTATTCAACCTTCAGTAGAACTCTGCTGACCTGTATTGAGGACGACTAAATGGATTGTAATAGCCTGTTGTAAATTGCATTGTCTTTACTTAGAGTTCTAACCACATCACCAATGATAATGTGGCTTTCTGGCATGCATGGTTTCTGCAAAACTCCCAATGGGCCATAGCCACATCCCCATAGCCAGACCCCCTCCACAAGCATCAGCTCCCACGCAAACTCTAATTGGCCCTGTTTTGGAGACTGTTTGTTGCTCAGGAGGGAGGGCTGGGAGGCAGGGATTGGGATTAATCATGTAATGCATACATCATTTCACTTTTCTTATGCATACCAGCATTAACTAATGCCATATTCATGACTATTTATGCCCAGAATAGCTCTTCTGATACGAACAGTGTTGTGAGCACTTCTGGGTTTATGACCCTTGAGTTTTATTGTGCATGCATGACCATCGGAGGTTTGACCGCATTTTTTGGTGCTTAGTAAATCCAACACTGGAAGTTATATTTAGCAAGTTTATAAAAATGGGTATGCCCTTTCACTGAGGGTGTTTAGCCCAGAAGAAGTTACAGTAATCAATAAACATATGAAGGTAAAATGTATTTTGCCCAGGAAAATCGAAAAGAGTCACAGAGCTTTTCAAACAGAAGAACATGTCAAACTATAAGGATATTATTTTGGAACAGTAATTTATGGTTTCAAAGATCATTATTCAGATATAAAGCTATTCCCGTGACCAAATAATTTGCTATATTAAAAGAATACTCTGTTTCTTGGAAAATCATTCGTTTATAATAAAAGTAATGTAAAGTACAAAAATATTTTTCTGAATTATTTTTAAATGAACAGAATGAATAGAGTGTACATATACTGTAGTCTCCAGAATGTAATGAATATAGCAATAAAAGCATTCATATGTTCATTATAAAGGAGATAAAATATTGATTTAACTAAAATTGTGGGTATTGTACCTTTTCTTTCAAAGTTCGGACCAGAACTTAATCTTATCTCTTAGGTGGGGGGTTTCATTGTTGCTGATACTGCTGGATAAGCTTCTTAGTAAATCCTGACACCTATAAATTATAAATATATAGTTTACATGCATACTAAAACCTTGTACAGTATGTAAAAATCTGCTATTTCAATGCAGTCAAGCAGCATGTGTGATTCATATTATATTTCAAAGAAATTCCTAAAATTCAGTTTGAGAATTAAGACGAACTTCATATAATAATCTGCAGATATAACATAAACATTAAACTCTTGTAGAAAACACTGCTTTTATTAGCCATCTACACTGTTTGTGATAGCAGCAGGCTGCAGAATGCCCCAAAAGAAAGCTAAGGCGTTTATTTAAAATATATTATTTAGCAGGGCTGGATTAAGGTTAGTGGAGCCTACAGGACAATTAACCTTTGGTGACCCCTAACAATAGCATTGTCAAAATGATATACTGGATATGTTAATAAGCATCACAGTGACCACAATAGAGTAATTAGAGCATTTCAGTGACTGCCATACAGTACACACAGCATCCAGTATATGTCATACAGAACACACAATATCACAGTGACCACCATACTGTACAGTACATTGTTTCACATTGAAGAATTTGCATCTCACAAAGGCATTAAAAACCTGCGTTTTTGTATACTTAGTTATTCATATAGTGACCTGATATTTTCTGAACTAAAATGCTACTGTAAGCACAGTATGACATACCAAGCAACTTGTATTTGCCCCCTTACACTTTACAAATTATATTCATTTATTTATCCAAAAATAGAATGAAATAGGTATTGTATGGCTTTAGGTAGGATATCAATACAAATATTCACACAATATTTAGTACTAAAAAATTTTACAGTATATAAACAGACATACATTTTCTTATGCCCAGCAACAGGTTAATATCAACACATTCTAAGGGGTATACTTACTATATAAAAACCTATTTACTTCTAAAAACCTGCACTCTAACTAATATACCCCTAATGCTGGCCATACACGCTACAATTATCAGGGCGATCCGCCTGATATCGGCGGATCGCCCCGATAATTGTAGCGTGTGTGCGGCTGACCGAGGTTTAAATATTGCTCGGTCGGGCATGCAGGATTGTCCAGCATGCCCGTCTGATGCGATATTTACCCGGTAACTGTCGGCCGCATCAGGCAGAGTATGCCCAGCGCGGCCGACAGACAGACATTTCCTGTGTTCCTTCCTACAGAAGGAACAGGGAAATGTCTCCTCCCCCGGGGGCGGAGAGCGGATGTCAGGCTATACACTGTGAGATTTCTCTCACAGTGTATGCCGGCAACATCTGCTGCTGGCAGCCGGCCAGATAAAATGTCTGTCGGTCTGGCAGACATTTTATCTGGCTGTGTATGCCCAGCATAAGTGTCAAAGAGTTGCAGCATATTTTATAAACATTCCACAGCACTGATAATATAGCAACAATGTTATTCTTTTGCTATTTAGCAACAATAACTGAACAATAACTCTGGTGCGCAAACATTTTGTTTAAGAGATAGACCTGTTCCACACTCTCAGTATATTTGTAAAATATGGCCAATAAAATTACATTTGAGATAAGAATTAAGATGTTAATTTCAGGCTCCAATTTGATTAGAATGGTAGTTTAATTATCTGTGCAGAACAGTGGATGTCAAAGCAAATCATAAGACACAATCAGCCTGACTCTGAATCACACGAAATACCGATGTTCACAGAATTGAGCGATTTTTTGCTACTATGTGTATTAGAAAATCCCTAAAAACTTGTACAGCACATGCTTCACACTGTGTGTACAAATAGAAGTGCAGTTGTGATTGAGATATGGTATAAGAAATGTACTGGAAACGTGCTTGGTGTTCCTGGGCTCTGCCTGGGAGGTGTATATTCAGATACACGGAGATGTACCGTCTTATGGCCATGTTGCGGACATGTCATAGAACTGGTTGCAAACCCACTTATATTGGAGGCCATACTCTGATGCAGAATCTGCAACTAGATTCGGACTTGTGCAAGTTCTGATGGTGCAACCTGGTTGCGTCTAAAGATGCACCAAGCAAGAATGCCACTGCTTGGACATCCAGACACTGACTGTACACCAGGGGAAGGGCTGATACTAGCACTGGTATAAAGTTGTAAATGCAACTAGTGCAAAAAGCGTTACAGCGGCCACTGTAGTGTGTGACTCAGTATATGACCAGAAATCAGTATTTATAATCTCATGGCAACTGGTTGCCGATGCAGTGCTTCAGAATGTTCACTCTGTTTGTAAATGTTGAGTAACTCTAGTCGGCTATGTGTGAGCCACCCCTTGTGCAAATTTAATTCACACTCTGGAAGATAGAAGTTCCTCATAGCTATCTGGCTTTGAGCTGTCAAATGGCACAGGCCAGGCTGTGGAGATCAGCTGACAGTAGGCAAAACAGGGCTGATGCATTTTGTCCATGTAACGTTGACCTTCTCAAAGCAGAAAGATTCGTCCTTGTCTACCTGCTCTCTTATTGCACTTTGGAGGGGATATCACTGTATGTATTCACTTAAAGTGAACCCTTTGTATGGTAGAATGAATACACTATTTAGGATCCATATCTGCATTGCTCTATGGATTCACATGTTTCTGTGATTTGTTATTTTAAGTAGCAATATCATCAGTGCTGTGGAATGCTTATAAAACAGGTTGCTACTTTCTGACAATTTGAAAGTGATCGAGCAGGAAACTCCCCACTGACATCACTGCTGATGTCAGTGCGGCCGCCCAGAAAACGGCAGGCATTCAGTCAGGCATTCCGATCAACATCGACAGCCGCCACTTTTATAGTGAGCTCCGGAGCGAGAGAAATTCTCACTCGCTCCGGGGCTTGAACACGCACAGTGTGGCCGCTGTGCGTGCGCAGGGCCTTAACATCGACCCGGTTGCGAGCGCTCAGTGCTTGCGACCGGGTCTCAATGAGACCCACTGTCCCTACAGTCATTCCAAGCAGCCCCTCATGACTGGCCAGGTCCTGGGTGACTCAGCATCTTCCTCGCTGAAAACATGCATAAAAAAATAGAACTGGGAGCAACAAAACTACTTTGCTGGACTAAACTGTTCAATCTGATGTGCAACATTTGTACATCTATATGTGACAGTCTGAATCTGTATACGAAGTGCTACTATGCAGCAATGTGACTTTTACTCACACCAAATTCCTTTCTGCTTCTGCGACTTCATACATGTTTAAAAGTAATTTCTGTGCAGTTAAAGTCACAGCCTAGCATTTCTAGCACATTGTGAGTGGTGTTCTGCTGCATCTGCATTGTGAATAAGATGTGAATAAGACACAAAATCTTAAGAAAAAGAATGTAAACTACACAGCAAAGAAAGACTCAATGGTGCTGGGCATCTCCTACCGTATGGTGTATAGATGGTAGGTATAGGAGAACACATCTATATCTCTTGCTGAGCATAATACATTTTATGCTTGTGTTCATTGCTTATAATCCTGACCTATCCCGTGCCAGAAACAGCACCTGAAATCACCAGACTTGTAGTGTCTTAAAGGAGGAGGGTTTGGCATTGTGGGCCTCCTTAAGCTCTGGGCCATGTACTTGCTGCACCAATCACAACCACTGTAGTGCTTCCCCTGGAAACAAATATTCAGTAGCTTCTCCTAATGCCACCAGCAAAATTGCTAACTACAGTACTCGAGGCTGCTTTACTAATTCATTCCTACAGTAGTGTAAAGTTCTGGTAGGCAATGTTGCATTTTCAGAAATGAAGGGTACTCATATTTTGCAAAATAATACCTACTTGTCTAAGTAATGGAAATATGTTGCTTAAGAAGAAAATAATTACAGCAAGCTTGCAGAACATTATTTTCCCCTCTTCCCTAAGGGTGTAATGTCCTGTCTAGTAGTCATTAGAAGTTTATATCTGCTATTATGCTGGCACCAAGCAAATACATTTATATTTATTATTGCAAACTTAGGAATTTTGTTTACAGGTTTCCTAGTTATCCCTAAAACCTACACAATTTACCTAGACAACCCACATAGACCCTTCTTAGCCATCACACAGCTATGGAAGTACATTTGTAAATTATATAAAAATAATTAATTAAATAATTACTGTGTAATGCAAATACAGGACCAGATGACCAAATGCAGTAGAGAAGAATATGACAAGTGTGGGATGTCTGAATTAAAGCTACCCAAGAGCCACCCAGTGCTCAGCTTCATTGTCCCAGGCACTACTGCCAGTCTAGTACAGCATTGAAATACATTATCCCTAATGCTGCTAAAATGGTCAATACTTACCACAGCAGTACCAAACAAATTACAACTGCACTTCCTTCATTTTTAGTAATCCTATAAAGTATGTAGCCCACAAATGCTGGGCAGATTTATTTATACATTGCAGCTTAGATTTGAGCTAGTACATGTCCTTACCAAATCTAAAGCTTTATGCAAATTATAAATCTGCCTCACCTGCAGTACAACATGGTTTTGCCAAGGTAGACAGTTTGGCTTTTTTTGCTTTGCTCCTATCTCTGAATCGGCCACTGAGGGTATATTTATAAGACAATTTCAGCTCTAGATTTCATATTCTGCTACATAATAACCAATAATACTACGTTCAAATGTGGGTTATTTTTATTGAACTTTTAGTGAAAGGAGAGATTAAACTAAAATGTAGATATGTCCCTTAATTATTTGCAGTAGATCATAAAAATGTATAAAGTAAACTCCTCATCCCAATACATTCCTTACATTTAAGTGTTTGATGTAGATAGTAAAAAAAACCTAAAAATATATACTGCTTAAAATAAAAAAAAATATACACTACTTCCGACTGTTTATAATTCTAGCAAAAATCAATAAATGAGCTGTCTTTCAATTTAAACTAATTCTAAATAGTTCTTGGTATAATAAAATGCACTATGATTATCAACACATTTAAAGAACCAGCAATAATGTTGATCAACACATTACTATGTTACCTTTAAAATAATTTTAAGTAAAATGAAGATTAAAATTAAAGTGTGTATTAAACAATAGTATTAACTTTAAAAAAATTAAATATGTTGAGAATTAAATCATTTGGGCCACAGAAATATGGAAATACATTTAGAGTTACATTTAATTAATAATGTTTCTTCAGATTTAAGCTGGCAGCTATTTGAAACTCATTACAGAGACAAAATGTATTTCAATTTAATCTAAATTAATCCTGCCTGGCATAATGAGAATATAAATTTAATATCCTAAATGTTCGTCACTTAATTTTAAGTAAAAAAAGTGGATGATACAAAGAGATTAGAAGCACATCGATAATAGTACATACTATTTTGAACTCTAAAAAACTTATGCATTATGTAATCAAGAAATAGCATGAAGCTTTGTATCAAAACAATATAAATATAGTTTATTTACTTGGGAACTGGCTTACTCTGATTAAATATAGTTGTTTTACTTGAAACTGGCTTACTCTGATTATTATTGTAGCTATATCACAGGGATGAGCAAAGCAATTCGACCACCTCATTGTTTGTAGGAAATCATGTTGTTTTATGGTGTCAGAACTGTGGCAAACAGTAGCATAATTGCAGTAATTGATAAATGTTAATTACAGTACATACTGTATGCCATTTGCTATTTCAGCAGAGTGAAAGGAGGAATGTGTCAAACTTAGCTGCCAGTACTTGACAGAAGCCTGAGTAATGCAACATTCGGGCAGCACAGATGGTGTAATGGTTAGCATTACTGCCTCACAGCACTGAGGTCATGGGTTCAATTCCCACAATGACCCTACCTGTGCGGAGTTTGTATATTCTCCCTGTGCTTGCGTGGGTTTCCTCCAGGTACTCCAGTTTCCTCCCACACTTCAAAAATATACTGGTAGGTTAATTGGCTCCCAACACAAATTAACCCTGGTGTGTATGTGTGTGAGCATGTGATAGGAAATATAGGGCCTGATTCAGAGCCGCTCGTTCTGACCGATGTTCGCACAGCTGCGCATGCGTACGGATTGTAATACGCAAGCGTGAACCAGTCAGTGCGGCCGAAAATCATTTGTTCGCTATATAGCGAATGCCTGCTACTTTGAGTGACAGAAGGAGGCGTATGTGGGTGGTAACAGGGGAAGGTGCTTGAAAATGGGGAGTGGAGAACAGAACGCAGGCGTGCTTAAAGGTCAAAACGGGCGTTTTAAGGGAGTGCATAAGTAATCCAGAAGCGTCATTGACCACGTCACTTGTTTTTTTTTAACTCAGAACTGCTCGCAAAATAGCGGTTGAAAAAACCAACCACAAGAATAGCGAGCAGTTCATGCGCTGTACGATGTACTCGATTAATCTAATAAATAGCGGACATGACGTATGGTGCGAGCGGCAAGGGGGTGTTTTTTTCAAAATTACAACCGCAAGTTTTGCTCGCTCGTTCAGACTTAGAGGCGTGAACAGACCGCAAAGTGCAAACGGTTAATTTGAATAGCCACCCCTTTTTATAAAACGAACGACCGCAAATAGCGAGCGGCTCTGAATCAGGCCCATAGATTGTAAGCTCCACTGGTGCAGGGACGGATGTGAATGGCCAAATATTCTCTGTAAAGCGCTGCGGAATTTGTGTGCGCTATATAAATAACTGGTAATAAATAAATAATAAATAATTATGTATCAGTAACAAGCTAGCATTGTGATTGTTCCCACAGACTCTCTCTTGAAATATATATATATATATATATATGTACTTTATTCTACAAGCTACAAACATTGATCTCTAAGTACTAGGGTACATAAACCCCCTGATTCACTACAGTGCTTCATGTGAGCAACATACTGGAGGTATACTGTATGTATGAATTGTTTTTTTACATATGACACAACACAGCAAAAAACAATAAAGGAGCAAAGATGGCCTCTTTAAAATAAAAAAATGCCATATTGAAGGGCAAGAGGGACCAGTGTGCACATCACACTGCCTCGCAAAGCAATAGATCACAGTAAGATATTGAATATAGAGTGGAAATGTGCCAGTCTTTCCTCCATATTTACCATAGTTATTATGCTAAAAGCACACTAATATTCTATGACAAAATGTGATGTTTGCAATGTATGCAATTTCAGTTGTATGTAGAACACCTAGCATTTGAGCTGTTTAATTATTACTGTGGATAAATGAATGGGTTAGGCAAGATAAACCTTCTTGTAAATTACATTATATTTAAACTGTTGATTGCTCATGTTTTGTCCAGGCACTCACAGTCTATCTGTAGTTGTATTAAATCAGTCTAGCTTAAACCCACATTCTTAAAAATAATTACTATGTAAATTTGTACAAAAATGTCCCTTTAAAATTTTATTTCACTTTTCCGTATAAAGATTGTCACTTTGAAGTGGTGTTGGCCTTTGAAATTGAACAAAAATAGGATTTTGGTACTTACCAGTAAAATCCTTTTCTCCAATTCCACAGGGGACACTGGAGATCAAGACACTGGGCATAGACAGGTGGAAGAGTGGAGCTGGCACTTTAAATCTTTGTCACTCCTCCCCCTCTATCCCCCAGAAGCCCCAGTTAGAGAAATGAAGCCCGAGGAGATGGAAACAGAATCAGAAGACATAAACTGAGGAGAAGGAATCAAACCACAAGGACGGCAATAGCCAAATAGAAAACACACATAACAACATAGTGCATACAATTAATGTAAAAACAGAACACAATGGCAGATAAAGCAGAGCTGGGAGGGCATCCAGAGTCCCCTGTGGAATCGGAGAAAGGGATTTTACTGGTAAATACCAAAATTTAATTTTCTCCTTCATCCACAAAGAGACACTGGAGATCAAGACACTGGGGACATCCCAAAGTTTTCCCCTGAGTGGAATGCACAGGAAGAGATAGAATGGCGGAGGCCAAGCACTTAACAACATACGTATGTTGGATGGCCAAACGGATCCATCTGGCCCTCCTTCTGCATAGAAGCTGGCCAACTGCATTAGCAGCATCCAAAAGGACAACAAGGAAACTGACTTCCACGATGCTGCTGTATGGGCCACAATAATCCAAAGAACCCGCACCACACCCAAGGAGAGGGACAACAGAGAGCTATTCGACCACACCAGAAAACAATCTGCCGGGTGAAGTGGAAGGCTGATATCACCATAGACAGGAAGGAAGGCAAGCCACAGAGTTCTTCACAGACATCATGAAAAAATTAGATAATAAGGCTGACAAGAGAGGACTCCCAACTCCGAACCAACCTGGTCAAAAACAAAACCAATAGGGGTTTCAGTTCCACATCCTAGAAAGGCTCGCACAGAGGAGACTGGAGGAACATCAGAACCAATGGAGATGTAGGCAGGATAATGGAGGCCATATTCAGAGAACTTCCCTATAGAAAAGTCTGAATCTGAGCAAACAAGGCCAGGCGGCGCTGAAAAATATTGACAATGCCGAGATGTGAACCTTGAGAGAACCGAAGTGTAACCCAGCATCCATGCACCGAAGAAAAAGAGAAGGAGACAGGACAAACAGAAGAAGTATTGGAAAAAACCCCGCTCTACACACCAGGTCACATAAGATTACCAGAAGCGATGATAATTAGCTGACTTAAACAGCGTGTGAGTCTAGAACCACAGAGTCCGTGAACCCCGCTAAAGATAGTGGCCTCAACAGCCATACCAAAGAAAGCTGCCGCTGCAAGTCTGGGTAAATGAAATACCTAAAAGCAGGAGGTCCAGATGAAGAGGTAGTAGCCAGGGATCCTTGACAAGGAGCAGTTGTAGATCTAAGAACCAGTCCCAACAGAGCCAGTTTGGAGCCACCAGGATGACTATGGCCAGTTCTCACTTGAAACACTAGAGGACTGGTTGAAGAAGGGACAAAGGAGGAAGACAAACACAGGATCTTACCTCCAAGACACTGTCAGAGCACCTACTGCCTCTGCACTCGGATCCCGAGTCCTGAAACAGAACCAAGAAATCAGATGATTCTGCCAGGAGGCTATGAGATCCAAGTCTGGTCTTCCCACCTTCTGACTAGCTTTTGGGGAACCAACAGGTGAAGGGCCCATACTCTTGGATGAAGGTCCTGATGACTGAGAAGAAGGCCTCCAAGTTTTCCACTCTTGGGAGAACACCATCAAGATCACCATCACATGTAATTCTGCGGTAGAATGTGACTCACCTTTCGCATGGCCTTACAGCTGCGCATCCCTTCTAGGAGGAAGAAGTATGTGACTGCAGTGACTTTGCCAGACTGGTCTCAAAGAGGCTGACCCTCGAGACAGGAAGTAACTTCCAGAAGAGTGTTGAAGTTTGGCATGCAGTTCCAGCACATTAATCAGTAGCATTGACTCGTGAAGCAATCATCGTCCCTGGTAGTGGTTGTCCCAAACAACCAATAAAAACCTAGAGTATGTCAGGCAAGGCGTATCCCTCTAGCAAGGAGGGAAAATGGTTAAGTTAAAATACATCTGTACCTCAGAAGGCAATGTGGATGTAACCCCTTAAATAGATATCAGAGCAATACAGGTTTGGCAGACGAGGTCTATCCAAACTAGAAGAGCAGAGAATCAGCAGGAGACAAAAAACAAAACTAACATACAATAATAAATGTAGTAGTTTATGAACAGAGCGATGCAATGAATATATAAAGGCTCATAGGGTGTAAAGCCTAACTGATATGAAATGAGGTACAGATGTCTACCAGTACAGCTGTTAAGGAGGTATGTCAGGTGCCTGCTGTTGCAGAGTGCACTTTTCACTATTCTAAATGGCTCTGAGACAAGAGCGCCTGTCTAGAAGAGTAGAGCAACCCCTTACCTGCGAATGACCTGGGACCACCTGGTCCATATGTAGACTTTTACTGACCCATGTTCAACATTGAGAGAGAAAATGAATAGAAAAAGGAGCACTCTTGAAATATGAATGTTAAAACGTAACTTTTAATGTAAATTAATATTTAAAATATATCTAAATATTGTACTACAGACACCAGACAAACATAAAACATACTGTAAGTACCTAACCAAAATGTATCATACACCCTTTACAGTTATTAGTCCCTGCTGGGATAAAATAATCAAAATAAACAAAGAGGTAGGAGGTATGCATGCGTCCTTATTCTAATTGACAGGTCAAAAAATATTCAGACCACATCTATTTATATATATATTCTACTGCTCCTCACTTAGCCTTAGGCCATCAATGAGGAGTGAGAGATCATTTGAGAGCAGTTTGCCTAACAGTGTAACTGCAATGTTCCTCAATTTTTAATTTCTGCTGTTGGAGGTCTTACATACAGCATTGGACCCCCAATGAGAGAATTACACTAATTGAGATGGTCATCAGTTAATAGACCAATAGAAAAATAAGAGCTATGGTAAGAACTTACCCTTGTTATCTGTATTTCTATGAAGTCCATAGGGTTCCACAGGATACCTTGGGGTATAGGCGATGACGTCAGACATCGGGCACCACAGAGTTAATTTTCAGCCTCCCAGGATGCACTGGGGTCCCTCTCCTATACACCTCCCCCTAGCCAGGCAAGCCAGTTACGTAACAAGCCATAGGCCAGAGGAGGAGAAGAAAGAGAGGGAAGAAAGTCTGGAACACACAAAAATCACATTCTCACCAGAGGGAGATGGAAAAACCAGTGACCAGAGCAAAGCCCATCTGCAGTACAGGTGCAACAGGGTGGGAGTCCTGTGGAACCCTATGGACTTCATAGAAATAGAGATAACAAGAGTAAGTTCTTACCATATCTCTTATTTTCTACTTAGGGGTCCATAGGGTATCCACAGGAAACCTTGGGGATGTCCCAAAGCAGTATCCTTTAAGGGTGGGGATGCTCCTGTGCTGGAAGGAGAATCCGCCGCCCGAAGGAAGCATCCTGAGAGGTGAAGTACCGAATGCATAATACCTCACAAAGGTATGGACAGAAGACCATGTGGCTGCCTTGCAAAGATGAACAGCAGAGGCACCATGGCGAGCTGCCCACGAAGGACCAAAAGACCAAGTAGAATGAGCTCTAACAGAGGATGGTACAGAAAGGGCTTCATGAATATAAACCTCTGAAATCGCCATGCGAATCCATCCTGCCAAAGTTTGCTTAGTGGCAGGCCTACCCTTCTTATGGAAACCATAGAGGACAAACAGAGAGTCCGATTTATTAAATGAACTGGTATGGTCAACAGAGATCCGTAAAGCCCATACCACATCCAAGGAGGCCTCACCAGCAGAAAGGTCTGGGGAATTAAAGGCTGGTACTATGATTTCCCCATTGATGTGGAAACTAGACACTATTTTAGGTAGGAACCCATGGCGAGTGTGAAGCACTACCCTGTACCTATGGAAAATCAGAAAGGGGGGGTGACATGAGAGAGCCCCCAAGTCTGACACACTTCTGGCCGAAGGAATGGCCTGAAGAAACACAGTTTTAGCTGTAAGTCATTTTAAATCCACTGAGCCCATGACCACAGCCAAGTCCCAAGGAGCCACAGGTGGAACAAAGGGAGGCTGTATGTGAAGTACACCTTGCATAAATGTGCGGACATCAGGAAGTGTAGCAATCCTACGCTGAAACCACACTGAGGGGCAGAAACCTGCACCTTCAGGGAAACAAGTCAAAGACCATGATCTAAGCCTGCCTGTAGGAAAGCCAAAACCCTGGATATCTTAAAAACCTGAGAATCATAGCCTCTAGGGTGACACTATTCAAAGAAAGTATGCCACACTCAATGGTAAATTCTTGCAGAAGCCGGCTTCCGAGCTCTGAGCATTGTGTTAACTACAGAGCTGGAAAAACCCCAGGACCTCAAGAGGGCAGTCTCAACAGCCATGCCATCAAAGACAGAGAACCCAGGTCCGGGTGATGGCAAGGACCTAGAGACAACAGGTCCGGACTTAGAGACAACAGCATCGGAGCGTCTATGGATAGACTCCGGAGATCTGAGTACCAGTGCTGTCTGTGCCATGCTGGGGCGTGCTACCTTCTTGCTTGAATTTGCGAATCAAGCGAGGAAGAAGGAAGAATGGAGGGAAGAGGTATGCAAACTGGAAGGTCCACCAGACCGACAGAGCATCTACCAAAAGTGCCTCTGTGTCTCTTGTTCTTGACCCGCACACAGGAAGCATGTTGTTGTGTCGGGAGGCCATGAGGTCTATCTCTGGAAGGCCCCACTTGTTCACCAGCAGCTGAAACACCTCCTGGTGAAGAGACCACACTCCTGGATGCATGTCTTGATGGCTGAGAACGTCTGCTTCCCAGTTGAGGACTCCTGGTATGAACACTGCCGAGATGGCAGGGAGATCGCCTTCCATCCACGCTATAATGCGGGACACCTCTGTCAGGGCTGCCTGACTGTGGGTTCCTCCTTGGTGGTTTATGTAAGCCACCGTGGTTGTCTGACTGCACCTGCATGGGTGTTCCATGGAGGACATGCCTTGCTTGTTGGAGAGCCTTGAATAATGCCCTTAGTTCCAAGATGTTTATTGGAAGTGCAGATTCTGTTGGCATCCACCTTCCCTGAAAGAAGTGTGGACCTGTCACTGCTCTCCAGCCTCAGAGACTGGCGTCCATCATCAGAAGGACCCAATCCACAATCCAAAAGGGGCGCCCCCTGTTCAGGTGAGCAGTCTGCAGCCACCAGGCTAGAGACAGACATACCTCCAGGGAAAGCACAATTGTCTGTGTCTTTATCCAATTGGGCAACCCATTCCATCTGGAGAGGATCAACTTCTGAAGAAGTCTGGAGTGGAAGTGGGCATATTCCACCATGTCGAACATCGACACCATGGAGCCCAGTAACCTCATTGTTGAGTGCACAGACACTAGTTGGCTGCAAAGGCAACTGTGTATCCTTGCCTGTAATGCAGAGATCTTGTCCTCTGTCACAAAGATCCTCTGGTATTGGGTGTCCAACAGGACTCCGAGATGGAGCATCCTGTGTGAGGGAACCAGGGAGGACTTCTTCCAGTTTATCAGCCAGCCATGATTCTGCCGAGGTCATATAGATAGGGCAACAGGTGGACCCCCTGCCTCTGCAGGTGGGCTGCCATGACTGCCATGACTTTGGTAAATACTAGGTGCAGTGGCCAGACCAAAGGGCAGTGCCTGAAACTGGAAATGTCAGTTTAGCACCACAAACCTGAGGAATTGCTGGTGCACCAAAACAATAGGGACATGCAGGTAGGCATCCTGAATGTCCAGGGACACCATGAAATCCCCAGATTCCATTGCCAATATAATGGAACGGAGGGTCTCCATGCTGAACCGAGGAACCCTCAAAGACTTGTTTAGGGACTTGAGGTTGAGGATGGGCCAGTAAAACCCATTGGGTTTCTGTACCAGAAAAAGATTTGAGTCATAGCTGGTCTGGAGGCCCCTCCAGCAAGGGAATAAATTGATTTTAGACATATTTCAACCTTACAATCCGTGGCATCCTTTAAGGAGGACATGGAGGGCATGGGTAATGTAGCACTCCTCACTAGGCGTGTTACATGAGAATCCACCTGCAAAGGAGTTTCCCTCTTGGAAAAATAGTTATCCGCAAAGGGGTATGCAACTGCCAAACGTTTCTGAGGCTGGAATCTGCTACCCGGATTTCTCCACGCCTCCTCTAAATGATCCAACAACTGACCAGATAGAGGAAATACAGTGGCATCACCTTTAATATCCTTAAAGAAGGGATATTTAGTTTTAGCCATGGGGGATCATCATCTTCAACAACCAAGACCGCACGGACTGCCCGTATAAGGCCTGGTGTATATATTTTTTACTTAGACTCTGCCTCTTTAGTACGAAGAGGCTCCTGGTTTGAAAGGTCAAAAATCTCACCATCATCAGATGTCATGTCATCATCATCATGCAGAACATTCTGAGACACTAGAGGCCGCTTAGCAGGCTGCAATGATGACTCCTCCTGTAACACGTCTATTAGGTGCTGTACCATATTGGACCCTGAACTCACCCACGCAGGCTCCTGCGAGACCTGGGGGGGTGAGCTGTATAGGTGAGGACACTACCGACTGCTGTGATAACCCCATTTGGGGCAACATAGCGGGTGTGGCCAGCTGACCCACAAGGGTTGTAAGTGCCTTAGCAAAACAAGCCCAGGGTGGTTCCTGCACAGGTGCAGTGAGAGTAAATAGATGTGATATCAGAAAACATGCCCTGCATAAACCCTCAGTGGTTACAGCACCCTCTGCTATTGGTACATTACAAGTGGTACACTTTAGTGGTAGGGGAAAATCATGTTCACTCTCAAACATGATGAGTGCAGTGGAGTGTATGTGACTCCCCCACAAATAAATGCTTTTATAGTGAGGCAATGACTTCCCTGCAGCACCGCACTGAAACGGCTTGAAGCAGAGAAAGGACATGGATAGTAAAATGGTTGACAGTCAGAGTGAAAGTACAGTCAACAGCGCTAGCATTAAATCACATACAATGCAGAAATAACTCCCTGCACTACCAGCACTATGATCAACTACACAGACACGCAGCCTGGTAGGAAACAGTGCTGCATGCTCTGACCTTAGCTCAAAGGAGAGGTTTGTCGGGAGGACCCGGACCACACAGCCACCAACTTCAGTGTCCAGCAGCGCTTGCATGTCTGAATAAAATGGCCACCAAGGAGCAGAGAGGAGGCGAGCCTGGGGGAGGAACGCGGAACACAGCCTGCCAAACCACTGTGGAGAGGCACTGTGCAGCAGGGGAGGCGCCGGCTGTCAGACAGGGAAGGCACACTCCCCTGGCATGCTATTAACCCCTGGGATGCTGGAGTATATCCTCACCGCCACAGCCCACTGTCCCTGGTGGTCTAGTGGAAGCACAGGATCAGTACCTGGCTCCATGCGCATGCCTGTCCAGAGGGAGCCCCCTGCCTGGAGACAATTAGAATGTGTTATTGGCGGGGACCCTCCGCAGGACCCCACCACTTACCTGCCCCCTTGAATCTGGCCACAGTCCAGGTTATCCGGGGTCACCGCTAGCTGTAACCCCAGATACCTACCAGCATCCCCGGATCAGTAAGGGTGTTCTGGTCTGGCGGGGTGTAGGAGCGACAGCATGGATGTCAGTACTGACTGTCCATGCTGCACAGATCATCTTGTACAGCCACAGCTGCCTTGAAGAGATTTTCAGGGGCCTTACAGCCCCCCTCTGTTATGGTGATCCGATTCCTGGCCAGGCACCTACGAAACTGGCTTGCCCTGACTAGGGGGTGGGGTATAGGAGAGGTGTCCCAGTGCATCCTGGGAGGCTGAAAACTAACTCTGTGGTGCCCGATATCTGACATCATCGCTTATACCCCAAGGTATCCTGTGGATACCCTATAGACCCTGAAGTAGAAAGATGTAATGATAAGTCATATGTGTTAAATCCTATGAGCATAACAGACTGCAAGTGGCACCGAAAATAAAAATCTCAGTATCCAAATTTTTGGTACCAACAGATCAAATGCATATAGGTTACCCACTTAGTAGTTTATTCAAACAGACTTGAATAGCAAAACTTTAAAAAAGTTCAAAAGAGTGCTAGTGCATAAATAAGTGTTTTTTGTCATCACAAAAAACAAAAGCAACATAAATGCATAAATGTACACTTATAGTTAGATTATTATATACAAATCGTGTTATACATGTATATTATAATGGCTCTATACAAACAGCTCATACAGTATATAGCTCAACTGTCTGCATGAGCCCTGAAAGGAAAAACCTTCAAAAAAGGTGGATATGTGAACCAGTTGTGTCATCACCTGTGTTAAAAATCATTAAACAGTGGCCCTGATTCAGAGCCAGATGCTCTGTCAGAGTGCTCACTCTGAATCAGGGCCAGCCTTCTGAATTTAAGAGCGGCCTCCTGGCTGCTTGCATAGCTGTGGGTAACCACCCACAGCTATAGCGAGCGGCCAAAATGATGGTCGCGATGGTCAAGACCATCACGACCATCGGGCTTGCGACGAGACCCTTGAGGTAGGGTCTCTTTGCCGCAAGCCCTGGAGTGCTTTTAGCTCTATTAGAGCCAAAAGCACTCCCACTGACATCACTTGTGATGTCCGTGGGGCCGGCCCCAGATGGTAGGCGTTCCCATGGGAACTCACCATCGACAGCATGCCCCCTTTGGTGCGAGACCCATAACGACGGCTTGGCCATCATTATTCGGGTTTCACGCATGCACATAATGGAGCTGCCTCCATTGTGCGCATGCGCACTTGGCCAACATCGACCCACTTGCGAGCGCTCGTGAGCGGGTCTGATTTACGCCCAGTGCTTGTTATAGCAGCCTTTAGTTAGCAGCAATTAAAAAAAGTGCTGGTGCATAGAGAAATAAAACAACATACTGTACATGTATGCAATACAATTGTGTTTTCAAGGGAAAACACTGTAAATCTATGAGTGCAAAAACACAACACCAATAAATATTCACATATATTATACCTGTCTGTATGGGTCTATTTGTATCTAATTATTTTAGTATAAACAAAGTTTACATCTGATTCAATGCTGTTAACTGCGGGTAACCCATATAAGGATTAGTATAGAGGAGTTGCATATTGCAGTCAGCAAAATATGCAAAGTGCTCATATATATCATATTTGTTAATATAAACTCATGGATAAATCCTTGTAGTACTTATACATGTGAGCACCAACCTCACCATCAGATATTTTTTATATCATAATGCATAGACATGAGAACATAAAGACATTGGTCTCACATTTGCAGCATAATGCTGGCAGTCAAATCGTTAAACATGCTATACATAAAGCTAAGACATCTATTAGGTACAAACTTGTTGATGGGGTGTCCTGTGCTGCGCAGTCATGGGCACCTGTCCTGCCGACGCGCGTTTTGCCGATCGGGCTTGTTCATGAAGGGAGTTCCTGGTTAACCTGGATTAATGTGCTATGCATTGGCCTTTTCATTTGGCAATAAATCGTGATGGACAGGACATCCGGCCAATGGGTGTTCCTGCCAATAGTACTCCAGAATCATCGGGAGGAGAAAAATAATTAAAACCTCCACTGTATTTGATTGACAGAACATCTAACCTATAGGTGTCCTGTTACACTCTGTTTGGATTCTGTAGGGTGTGTATCATTAGCCTAATTAAATGCCAAAAAATCTGACACATTAGAAATTGGAAGGGAGTTTGGTATGGGTTAAAAAGATGCATGCATCTCCATTTAAAACACATTTGAAACACATGGGGTGCAGAGATCCAATGTCTTCTCTGCAAATTCCGTGTCTTGTAGTGTATATTATTGTATACTATAGATAAATACTATTATCAAAAGGAGAAGAAAACATCTTGCTAAATAATGATGCGAGTGCAGTGTACATTAAGGTTATTAAGCCTATCCTCAAAATATCTATAAAATTGTTAGTACTGACCTAATAGATCATATGAAGGGAGTATAATCCCCAGTCAACCTATAGTGATGCAATTTACACACAAGCTCAGGTAAACTGAATGTGTCTACTAGGAGTATTGTCAGTAATAACTAGATCTATAACATTATACTGTAGTTAGTCATAATCCATATGAAGTAAATAATGCCCCACAACACGAAGGTAAAAGTTTACATTTGTTATTGGGTTAACCCTCATTACCCATATTATTAGGAAGAATATAAATAAGTGACATTGTGTGAAGAATATAGGAGTATTGAACATAGAGGTATATGCAGTACTCATAATTATCAATGTAGTCAAATAGCAATATATAAGTATTTAAGTAAATGCGTTGTACATGCTTTAGTCTTGGGTAATATTTCTAAACAGCCCTAATCAAAGGATTCTATGAAGATAAGTTGTTGATAAGGCTCCTAAAGTGACATCTTATCAATATTTTAATGCACATTTATGTGCTGTGAATTTTGTAAGTGTGAGGTGCATCCTCTAAATGAAGATGAGGGAGTGTACTAAAACGTGTGGGGGCACAGTGAAACCCCAATTATAGTGACTGCAAATAACAAATTTAAAATTGTCATTGTGCATATTCAATGTAGTACTTTGTGTCTCGTTAATAAATATGAAAAATTGAAAAAAACACAGTGAAAAGGGAAAATGAAAATTGTGTTACTAAGGGCTCTATTTATTATCATTATTTTTACTAAAATAAAGTGAAAAAGGGTGTGCATCACTTTAGTATCAATTACAGTTACTAAAGGGCAATTGGAGTAGAATTCGTAAAATTCTACTCCAACCCCTAAGTATCACTTATTTTTAGTAATCATATCACATTTCCCATAATTGTAATGGGAAATGTGATCTGCCTGGTAGTTACTAAAAATAGTTAAAAAAATACCTAGGTAGGCCCTGTGATAATAACGCCACCTGGAGGTGGCATTATCCAGGGTCTCCCCCAGTTACCGGACTCCTGATCTGCTGTAATGGGCAGAGCAGAGCCCGGAGCCAGCCCCAGTGATCAGCTGTGTGGTCTAAACAGACCTCAAGCTGATCTCTAATAAAAAAAAAAAGTATATAAAAAAATTTACTTACCTGACTCCAGGGACCAGTGGTCGGGGCTCCGGTGATGTTCTCCCTCCAGTCAGCTGCTGTCCCATGCTGCACTGCAACCCGGTCATCAGGTGACAGTGTCCCAGTGCAGTATGGGATGTCAGCTGCCCAGAGGCATGGAAGACATCACTGGAGCACCGATGACTGCAGGTAAGTGCTATTAAGGGAGGGGGGGTCGTGGGGGTTCTGCGATCATGGGGGGCTTAGTGCTGGGGGGCTGGGCTTAGCATCGGGGGAGCAGCGGCGGCCGGTCGGCACATGAGCGGGCATTTTGGCAAGATATTTTTTCTGAAAATACCATGACTAGTGTGCAGAGGGGATTTGCAGGGACAGAGCTTTATCACAAGCTCTGTCCCTGCAAGGGATTTGTAGTACATCCTTGTGATATTGCCTGAATTCGCAATGAGAATTCAGTTGGTAATATCACACTACAATCTGCATTACAAATGCGGATTGTAGTAAATAGAGCCCTAACTATCATAGTGTGAGAATGAATAAAAGGGGGAGAAAAAGGTATATACACTTAAGTATGTGATTTATGATGGGATAATTTCTAATAACAGGTGAGTGTGATAGTGACTGTAATAACTAATTTTGAGATTAATAAAAGCTATGTCTGACAATGGCCTGGTCTATATGGGTATTAAAAAATATGTGTATAAAATGACAGTATTAAATACAAATTGACCAGCTGTATAGATGCACATTTAAATAATTCAGTAGTCCCTTTAGGCTGCATAATAAAGTTTGGAAGAATAGTCTTGATTTAATATAAATAGCTTATCTATCCTTTATATCTGTGCATCAAATAATTACTAGTGTTTCCTAATGCACTATATCATCTTCTTTCATAGGCCCCTATAATTGAGTTTGGTACCTATAGGTTAATCTAATACATGGGGTCGTGTATATCACTTCCTATCCCAACTATACAAGGTCCTATTGGTCAAGAGGCTGTCATAAAGCACCCATAAAAAGGGGCTTTAGCTGTTATATTCATTTAACACTCCAGGTGTGAGGGTACCCAATCTAGATATCCACTCTGTTTCTTTTCTGAGTAAAATCGTACTCAAGTCTCCTCCTCTAATGCCCATTTTTACTTTTTCCAAGCAGAAGGTTTGGAGTTGCCCTGGATCACTTTGATGTTTTATTAAAAAATGCCTTGCCACTGAGGAGGTTTTCTTTATTCTGCCAATGTCAGATTTTGCATTCCTAATATTACTGACATGTTCCAGTATTTGGGATTTAAAGGATCATGTAGTCATTCCTATGTATTTGTACCCACATTTACATAGTAGACAATATATAATTACAGTGGTGTTACAATTGTAGAAGTCTTGTATAACAATATTTTCCCATATTTGTCCTGTATATTACAATTTTTACTTATATACCTACTGGCTTTGCAATTTCCATAGGGACATGTTCCCTCTACCTTAGGTTTTCTTCTGGGGCAATGTTCATAATGACTGTGTGAAATATGATCCCCTCAGTTTCTACCTCTCCTCAAACTCATAGAAATTTCTGTCTTGAGATGAGATTTCAAATCTGAATCCAATAGGAGAACTGGACAATGTTTCTGTATGATTCTTTTAAGTTTTTTCCATTCTCTACAGAAATCTCCTACAAACCTGATCTCTTTGTCAACCTACTTAGTCATAGGTTTAGGAAATACAAGTGTGTCCCTATCAATTTTGGACACAATATATCTAGCTTTTTTGATAGAGCGGTTACTATAACCCCTGTTCCGTAATCTCAAGGAAAGATCTTCACATTGTCTAATAAAGCCCACTTCAGTAGAACAATTACATCTCAGGCATAAAAATTCACCTTTAGAAAGGTTGGATATGGTAGGTGGAAAGTGACAGCTCGATTCATGGAAGAGGCTGTTGGTTGCTGTAGATTTCCTGTAGAGGTTGGTGGTGATTTCGCCATCTATCTCTTTGCCTATCTTCAGGTCTAGAATTTAGATGCTCTCATTAATTATCTCCCAAGCAAATTTTAAATTCAATCGAATGGTGTTCAAAATGTCAATAAATTTAAGGAATTCCTGTTCCTCACGTCCCCCATATGACATACACATCATCAATGTATTGTAGCCATTGTACAAAATGCTGTGTGTATTTCTCATTGGATTCAGCAAATACCACCTCTCGCTCCCACCAGCCCAGAAATAAATTAGCATAGGTGTGAGTGCAGGTGGATCCCATGGCCATTCCCCTTGTTTGCAGGTAGAATTTATCTTGGAAGATAAAATAAATACTGTGTAAAACAAAAGACAGTAAATTTATCAGAAATTCTTTAAATTCACCATTACTGTTCATCTCCAAGAAATACCTCACTGCTCGCAGACCATCTTAATGTCTGATGGAGATCTATAAAGATTCCACATCTATGGAGATAAGTAACTGATGATCTTCCAATTTGATGCCCTGTATTTTCTGCAGTACATCTCTCGTATCCTTGAGATAGGATGGAAGGGTCACAAAATGGTCTCTCACATGTGTATCAATTAATCTACTTCCCTGCTCTGTCAGGCTTCCTATCCCAGAGACTATAGGCCTTCCCATGGGATTGTTGGTGTCTTTATGCACTTTGGGGAGTGCGTAGAATGTGGGTACCTTAGGAGTCTTAACCTGTAAGAACTCAAATTAATTTTTTAGTAATTATGCCCTCCTGTAGAGTTTTTTTGAGAATTTTGTTGTATGAAAATTCTCAGTTGGATCAAACATAAGTTGTGTATAGCATGAGATGTCTTGTAGATGTCTTAGAACTTCTTTTACATACATTAGCCTTTGGACAAAGGACAATGTTGCCCCCATTGTCGGATGACTTTATAATAATATGATTCCATTCTCGCATCTGTTTCAATGCATGCTTTTCTGGTCCTGTGATGTTTTGACTTACAGTATTTACATGTGATTCTTCTTTAAATAATTTATCCATGTCTCAGGATACTAGTTCCATGAAGACTTGGACTTGTGCAAAAGTATTTTCTGGGGGAAGAATGTAGACTTCTTTTTACACATTGGTCTGGTTCTATTTGTCCTTGAAGTATATGGAAGAGAATGTTCTTCAGCCAATTCCTTTAGTTAAAAAAGTGCCTCAGTGTCTTGTTCAGGATCCAGGATTTGGATATCTGGTGGGACAGAGTTATTGTCTATGTTGTCAGGGATAAGACTTCTCATCTCCTTCATCTTTTGCTCTCAAATAATCTCTCACTTGTCATTGATGGCCTAAGGCTAAATGAGGAGCAGTAGAATTAAGAGTAACAGTATCTTTACCCTGACCATCCTGATATTTCATTTGAGTGATTATGCAATTGGTATTAACTGGTGCTATTCTAATCATGCTATTGAAGCCTTACATACGAACAGATGTTGCTTAAATATTTCACCTTATTAAAATTTGAATAAGGAGGTACCTACACCTCCTAGCTTTCCAATTTGATTCTTACATCCCAGCAGGGACTATCAACTCCATAATAAATATTTGTTACATATAATAATACATTGATGCAATTTTAAATTGTGCTATTAAAGCCATATATATATATAAATAGATGTGGTCTGAATATTTTTCGCCCTGTCAATTAGAATAAGGACACACGTATACCTCCTACCTCTTTGTTTATTTTGATTCTTATATCCCAGCAGGGACTTATAACTCTGTAAAGGGTGTATGATACATTTTGGTTAGGTACTTATGTTTTATGTATTTGTCTGGTGTCTGTAGTGCAATATTTAGATATATTTTAAATATTAATTTACATTAAAAGTTAAGTTTTAACAAAATCATATTTCAAGAGTGTTCACATAACAGTTCCTTTTTATTTTCATTTTCTCTCTAAATTGTATATTACTCTAGTGAGCACTGCCACAGCCATAATACTAACTAATTAACATAACATCAGTAATATGAGATTGAAATAGCGGCTCTTCATAATAATAGACAAAAATAGATTAAATTGCCTGTGCATCATATTCCCCATCCCTATTCCCTGTAGTCACTATACCGTGTTCAACATTGCCAATATCCTTATGCAGGTAGAGCACCAATAGTTTCCGTGTGTCATCTAAGACTGTATGCTCAACAACTTGGTCCTTAGACTGGAGTTGCATCAGTTGTTAGTGGAGACATTTGTGGTTGCACCAAGAAACCACAGTTTATTGGGTAAATTTACTAAGATTTGAGATGTTCCCGAGTTGCAATGAGATTCATCTCGCTCCAGATCGCCAGAACTTGGGTTATTTAATCACTTTTTATATCTCAAATTTACCAACAGGTGATTTGAGGCTAAATGAGTTTGCCGGTGGTGATGTAGGTCGAGTTTCTCAGGTGATTTTAAAGCAAGCTTGAGTTAGTTATTTCACCAGAGATTGCAGTGATTTCTCTCTGCAAAACTCTCACTAGCAAGCTGCCTGCACATACCAGTGAGATATGTGTAAGTTCATTGTATTGTATCTGTAAAAAACGGGTTAATTGTATATAAAAAATTATGTAGGGTCCCCCCCAAAAGCATAACCAGCCCCGGACATGCCAGCCAGTCCTGGTTCCTAAAATTATGGGGAATAAAATGAGTAAGGTTCCACTGTAATTTAAGAACCAGCACCAGGCTGCAGGGCCAGGCCTGGTTTTAAATATAGAGGGAAAAAATTGCATATATATAAAAACCAGCACTGGACCCAAAATGGCCGGGGTGTAATGCCACAGCCCGGAGACCCAAGCATTATCACCCCAAGCCACTCAGGCCAAGCCAGAGATCTCAGGGGAGGTGGGGATCCCCAAAAAAGGGTCCACCCTCTCCTGAAACCACAGGCTCTTCCCCACACTATTGGGCTGTGGGTACAGGTGTATTAAAGTGTTAAATAGATGGAAACTATTGTATTTTACCAAGGAACTACAGGTGCCAGCATGCCTGCAATTTGGAACTTGTGGAACTACAAGTGCAAGCAGGCAGCCAGCACCCGTACCCCCACTGCAAAATAAATAGTTAAATAAGGACATGACACACACACCTTAAATAGTACAAGTTTATTACACACATACATCAACCACACATACTTACCTGCTGCCAGATGTTCACGTCCACTTGTCCAAGTAGAATCCCATTTGGAGGACCTGAAAAGAAGATCCTATACTCACCACCATCCTCGTGCTGGTCTCTGTAGCATCCAGGGGGGTCTTGGCCAAAAAAACCCCTTACGTTAGCGGTGTATGTGTGTTACCACATACCCCGCTAACCGGCTCCTAACCGAACAGTAAGAACAGTCAGGAGCTGCCAGCCAATCAGTGGCCACTAACTATAGAGTGGCCACTGACTGGATCCGGCTCCTGACAGTTCCAACGTGGGCTGACTGACCCACATGGGAACTATCAGGAGCCAATCAGTGGCCACTCTACAGTTAGCGGCAACTGATTGGCTGGCGGCTCTGACTGTTCTTACTGTTCAGTCGGGAGTCGGTTAGTGAGGTATGTGGTCACACACATACCCCGATAACGTAAGTTTTATTTTTTGGCAAAGACCCCCCTGGATGCTACGGAGACCAGCGCAAGGATGGAGGTGAGTATAGGATCTTTTTGCAGGGCCATGCACTTAGATTTCTACTTGACAAGTGGACATGAACATCTGGTAGCAGGTAAGTACAGTTTGTGTGACTGATGTATGTATGTAATGTGTGTCATGCCTTTATTTAACTTTTTATTTTACAGTGGGGGTACAAGTGCTGGCCACCTGCTTGCACTTGTAGTTCCACAAGTGCCAAAGGGAAAGAATGCTGGCACCTATAGTTCCACTGTAAAATACAGAAGTTTCCATCAATTTTACACTTTATTACCCCATACCCACAACCACAGCCCACGGGTGCGGGGAAGAGCCCCAGGCTGAGCAGCTTGGGGTGCTAATGCTTTGGTCCTGGATACCCAGTAATAGGGTCTCCAGGTTGTGGCATTACACCCTGGTCGTTTTGGGTCTGGTGCTGGTTTTAAATATAGGGGGACCCCTACACAATTTTTCCCCCTATATTTAAAACCAGGACTGGCCCTGCAGCCTGGTGCTGGTACCTAAATTAGGTACCAGGACAGACTGACAAGTGCAGGGCTACTTAGGCTTTTGGGGGGGACCTCACGTAATTTTTTTAAAATTAATTTAACCCGTTTTTCACTAATTAAAGGCAGAAACATACACAAATCACAATTATTTGTGTATGTTTCAGGCTAACTTGCAGCTCAGGAGGTGGAGAGTTAGAAAAGTGATTTGGGCAGAAACTTTGCTATCATCTCACCCGTGCTTGTCATCCCGATTCTTGGTAAATTTGAGAGATGTATATTTTGGGTGAAAAGTACTTCCGATTTGCCCGATGGTGAGTTGATTCGAATTAGCTATCTCCCCCAAGTTTTATGAATGAGAAGAGAAATCTCTATCTCACCCGACTTTACCTTTAGTTAATTTGCGAGATGAAAATCATCCCTTAAATCACCAGAGATTGACATCTCGATCTATCTTGATTCTTAGTACATTTAACCCTAGGACCCACAGAATGATAACAGTGCAAACTAGAATTTCTCACATACTCACGTGGGAGGAGAATAAGAACTCTTAGTCTAAGGAACTGGTTAATGGGAACCAGACTGTAGTATTTTGAATTGGGATGTATATAAACAAATATTATACACAGGAGAATGGAGACCCTCCCCGAAGGAGGGACAGAGAAGAAGTATGCTTTAATGTGTGGAGTGGACAGAGCAAGCTAATCTCCTTGTTCTAAATCCATTCAATATATACTGTATATGGTCCCCAAATGCTATGTATGGGTTCTAATCTATGTGTTAGGAGAGATAGGCCAATAATTACAGTAGAACATAATGTTGTATTTTACTCACTAGAAGCATAAGCATTGTTATACTGTACCAATATTTTCATACAATCAAACATCTGAAATAACCTGTGCAAAAACTTAGGTAATAGGGATCCCAACTGAAGGAGGGTGAAATAATTGATACAGTTATGGTTTTTCAAATATCTGTTAAGTGAAGGCTTGTTAAAAATTCCCTCTATTGATAAGACTGTTGAAATAAAGTCTATCACCCCAGATGGAACCTGAACCCACAATTCTTGGCCTAGGAGGTTAGATAACCAGAGATAGTGTTAAGCTGAGTTAACAGTTATCTGCAAGTAATTAATGTTGAATTGTAGTCAGACACCTTAACCGCAGAGATAATTGCTCCTGCTTAACCACAGAGATATTTGCTCCTGCTTAACCACAGAGATATTTGCTCCTGCATATGAATGACAACCCCAGCAAAGCCTGCTTCTTGATCAAGGTTCTGACTGTGTGTACTGTGAGTCAGACAAACAGCCACAATACCTGTTTACCAGATATAAGATATATCAGATATTCAACTGATAAGGCAAGAGACATATAAACAAATACATATTTATAGAGGTGGTACGAGGACCCCTCGTCATATGCAATGAAACATGATGCGTTATCCTGTAACTTATACAGGCATATTTGACATAGACATTCAAGATAACAGTGATAGATTAATCAAACAGTCTGTAGAGCATGCGGTGGGCAAAGTGACCTGGACACAGCCTCTGTATTAGTCTGCAGCATGTCCCTCCCTGAACTAGTGTCAGGGTGCTTGGGACCCGGACACTCACTCTATAATAATGACAGTGAGTCACTTGATGTGTAGAGGGGGCTATAGTTGGAACCAAACCCACAATCTCAGTGCTGTGAGTCAGTAATGCAACCATTAAACCATCTGTGCTGCCTTCAATAACATCTGACATTAGTGAGTACTGATTAATTATCTAATCAAACTGACTCTTGCAACAATATTAAATTAGTCAATTGTCAGATTAAGTAATCGCAATATAACAGCTTTTTAACAGGTAGAAAATAAGTAAATTTTTGCTAAATACAGTTTTAAATAAGTTCACTGGGATCTGAATCACAGACTCCATCTCCATAGAGGAATTACTGACATGCAGAGTGATCTATCTCAGCATTTACTTATACTAACAGCTTCTTTATAGACTCTGCAACTGTGGATACAGCCAGCAATGCAGCAAACCAGCCTTGCATGCCTTAGGAGTGATCTGAATAAACTGGCACTGTAGTGCCCACCAACTGAGGGAAAGGATGTGCCTGCTCCTGCTCCCGGGAGCAGTAATGGCTGTTGGACATAAGCTCTGCCTCCTCATTGAAGGGAACAGAGCCACAGCACTCACCCTGGCCTGTCTGAACTGGCAAACAAACTACCACTGCTGATCACCACTGGCCATGTGAAGGAGGCAGAGAGAGGGGCTGATCACTCCCTAGCGTGCTGTCACTCCTAATGACAGCCGTGGCAAGGCACATCACTGTCACAGTGTAACCACTAACACCATCATGCAGGATTGCTTTGTCCATATTGCACAGAGGGTGCAGGGATCATCCGGCATGCTAAATACACAGAGACTTCCATACAGTCTCCCCATGAAGGAAGACACTGCTGGAGCATGGGGACCCATGACTCTATGCATGGTAGCTCCGCCCCCTCCTTTACCACTGGTGCCATAAGCACACGAAGAGCATAGCAAGTGGGTGATGGTGGAGGCGCCGCAGATCTATCTCAGTCCCCCACTAGTTGGGGAAGAGATTATACTTACCACTGCTGGCAATCAGGTCTGCAGCCAGGCATGGGGTAGCATGGATGCAGCTTCTATAGTAAGCTGTGGCATGTCCCTTCCTCAGCTACTGCCAGAGTGCCAGGGACCTGGACAGTCACTCTAGAATAGTGGTGGCGGGTCCCTCCTGATGCCTCCATGTAGCAGGCTGACAGATGCAGCTCTCTGTCAGCCTATCCTCAATGCTGTGGGAAGCTATGAAAATAAATATAGTTAAAATAAAGATAAAAATACTAAGAGTGGGCTGAGCTCTGCCCGAAGTGACCAGCTCCTTTGGGCACATTTCTGGGGCTTTTGGGGTATAGAGGGGGAGGAGTCACTCACACTTAAAGATTTAAAGTGCCAGCTCTACTCATCCACCCGTCTAATCCAAGTGCCCTGATTTCCAATATCCCTTGGTGGATGAAGGATAAATATTTATTAAAAAACTACTGTATAACCTACTTATAAGTCCTGCATCAGCTCAAAAGAAAGCTGAGACCAAACGTTTCTTAGAACTGGAGTTTACATTATCCTCTTTAACCCAACTTTACCACTGTTATCCTAATAAACAGTTACTTGGAAACACTTGCAGTTAAAGGTCAACTTTCAAAAATTCTCACTAAAAAAGCTGCTAATGCTCTCTTATGGACTCTTAAAAAGCTGACACATTATTGGCCCGACAACTGTGAGCTAAGTGAACTTGCAATCACATCTTCTCTTTAAAGTGTTCAAATGGCTCAATCACCCACGATCCTCAAGTGATGGCCAATCAATTTTGAGACTACTATACATCTCTATATAATCTTTCTTCCAATATCACAAATACTCCCCAGGATTTAGTTAATATCCATCAATACTTAAGGTGGGTAGACACCTGACAGTTATATCTGCAGATCAAGTGATCTGCAGATATATCTGCAGATGATGGTCATTCATACACACTGAATGACCATCATCTGCATGCTGCAGTAGCTTGGGCCGGACTGAGGGTGGGTAGGGAACATGGCCCAATTGTGGGAGGCATGGTCACGCCCCCTTCAGAAAAATAAAAAACAGATCTACGATGCAGCGCTGTGCACTGGGAAGGGGGGCGTTGTGTGCCCCTCAGCCCGGCTCACAGCCAATGGGGGCATGATCAGTATAATTGCTCCCCCCATTGGCATAGGAGCCTGCTCTGGCTGCTGCTTTGGCAGCCTCTGAAATTCTCCCAATGCAGCCCAGCACACAGCAGTAAAATATCAAATACTTATTTTCTATTACCAGCCTCAGGAGGAAGCCCATGAAGTGGCTAAGGAACGTGATGTAGGTTAGACTCTGACCCCCGAGGAGTGGTCCGATATTAGAACTGAAATTGCTTACAGTTCAATCTCGGTACAAATTAAAGAAAATTCTTATAACTTATATTATCGATGGTACTTAGCTCCCACTCATTTGTACTCAGCATATCCTTCTTCATCTAAATTTTGTTGGAGACTGTGCGGGTGATGGGGAACCCTGCTGCATATCTGGTGGTTGTGCCCTCATGTGCAAAAATACTGGCTAGAAATTCACATGTTGATTAGGGATGTAGTTGGTATACAAATTCCAAACACTCCTTTATATACCCTACTTTCTTGTCCTATCCCAATTTTTAAACGCTCTCAGCAAAAGTTGATTAAAGACATATTGAACACAGCTAAATGTCTGATAGCTGCTCAATGGAAATCAACTACACCTCCACTCACTAGTTGCTACAATTAACGCTTTCTGGTCCACCTACAGCAGTGTTGGCTAACCTTGACACTCCAGCTGTTATGGAACTACATAACCCAGCATGCACTGCTACAGTTTTGCTATTAGGGCATGCTAAAACTGTGGCAGGGCATGCTGGGATATATAGTTCCACAACAGCTGGAGTGTCAAGGTTAGCCAACACTGACCTACAGGGTGGAACACATATCTTAAATCATACATGATACCCCAAAGCACCTTGTTAAAGTCTGGACTCCATGGACCACTCACTTTAAAGGCAAACCTCCACTGGCAACTATTTTTATGTTTTATATTGACTGGTATACTCAGTGAGTGTGTACCTGAAACAAGAAGAGCTGAAGAACCAGCTTACACAGCAGCATTCAGAGAGACAGGGTCTGTTAGTAGGAGATCTGATGGTTAATGAGGGGCAGAATTTGCTCCTTCATACAAAGTAAACCGCTGAGAATCTGTGGGAAAAATACAGAGAATCCATAGAGGTGGACAGAGACAAGCCAAGAGGGAATACTTCAAAGCTAGCCTCTACAGACAAATTACTGGATGCAAATTTGCCTGGGACTTGGAGTGCCACAGAGTTAGTGTTCAGAGTTCTTATACTCTTATGCCAGGTTGTGAGAAGGAGAGCTGCATTCAGTCTTTGGTCTTCTGAATTGGTGAGATGAAACCAAGTTTTTGTGAGTTTTCTGAAGGGCCTGAAATGTGTACTCATATGTGACCCCAGTTGCCAACATTCAAGCCACCTAAAGATGGTTACAGTTACAAGAGTGTCCTGCACATTTCATTTAGGATTTACATCTCATACTAGGTGTGCAAGGTGATAGGGCTATAGTTTGTTTATTACTGAAAGGAGCTACATAACAGTAAGTCTGTAGGATTCTATTGCATCAGTTAGTAGGTCTGCAGGAACACTGCCAAATTACACTTATTTAGGAAGAGTTAGTTAAACCATACCTTTGACTTATCCAGAGCAAATCATTCCTGGGTCATAACATAATAAAGCAATTCTGGGAGTTGGGAACCCTTGCCTCACTGCTGTAGTGTGGGGAAAGGAAGATAAACAACAGTGTTACTGAAAACAGAGAACCATACTAAGAGTGGTCTTCCTACATCCCAAAACTACTATGTGATATACAACTTGTGGAAAATGTATACAGCAGCAACAAACACAATTATTAAGTTTACCACCTTTACACTGTAATATGTGCTATTGTTGTAATTGAGGACTTTTTTCTCTTTGTGTGTAATTTATGTTATGTCTACTGTGTAATTTATTTAATACATTTGCATTTGACTATCAGTTGTGATAATATGTGTATAAATTAGCAATCCTTAGTGCAATAAAAATTGTGATTTGTCACACAATTTATTGTGTAGTAATCTAGCAATTTCCTATATATATTGTCAAAGCCGGATAATCAGCTGAGACAGAATCTGTTTACAATTGGAATCTGTGCAACACCATCTCACGAATGGTGACAAGACTCCATCTTAGAAATAGATCACACAATGCTATTTTGTCAAAACCACAGAGTAACAATCTTACCCAAACACATACCGACAGTGTTTAACATACATAAAAAATGACTTATTAGCATTAGAACACTTTTTAGTAATCCTTCCAGAAATCATGCCCTGATGTACACAAAGCCCATTCTGGGGACAACCTTGATACCATAACAAACACAGTATACAAGGAAAACAACTAACAATACACCAGAATACTTGAGCATTTTACATATAGAGTGTATGAGCTGTGGCAATTGTAATATAACCCAGACATAGATCTACACAATTGAATTTTTCTGAATCCTAAACAGGTTGTTGTCTCACTATCAGACAGAATGGCCCCAGCTTCACAGCTGGGGGTCTCCACCCTGTTTTGAGAGTGAAGCTCACTGCCCATAACACATTTTGCATTGCAGTTTGAAAATGTTAGTAAGAAATGAGATTTTATATATATATACATATATATATATATATATATATATATATATATATATATAACAAGTATAGCGGTCGGCACCCACTGAATGTTAAGAAGTAATGCACCGGTGCCTTCCTCAATCAATTCACATTAAAGTGGAGAGACATCATATATACGTATGGAGGTGGCACTCACGGTGACTGGCATGAAAGCAGACAAAGGTCCCCTGTGGCTGTAATCAACGTTTCAGAACTTTAATAGCATTCTTTCGTCAGGATATCATAATTACAATGTTGCAGTGAATGAACTGTGACAAGTTATGGTCACCATAAACATACACTAGCTTCCATTCGCTATAAAATGATTGATACCATCTTAGAAAACCCTAGGGGTGGAGATCAGGCACAAGCCCTATTAAAAGCTGAAGCACAATGGATCTACAAATTGAATACGGTACATCCATATTGGCTTAATGAACAGCTTCCCCTGACATGCTTTTTATAAGTTGTCACAGTTCATTGACTGCAACATTGTAATTAATATGTAGCTCTTTCTATTTCTTGTTCTTCTTGTTGCTTAAGTCATGTAATTATATATTCTAACCATCATTATCTTTTGGTGGTCTGCAGGTATTTGAACATACATGCACACAACAGTCATCCTGTTTTGCTTTTTAACGTATAGGTGATGGTTTGTTTATTTTTTGCACTATAGCAACGGGTCTAGGACTGATACGTCACTTCCGCTGAGATGTGCGCGTGGTTGACGTCAGTGTTGTCCCGGATCCAGCATGCACAGATGGGTGTTTTAGAAGTTTCAATCTAAGGTAAGATTTTTGATATGTTCTGTATTCCTGACGACGGTTGAAATATACAGAAATGTTGAAACAGATTGGGCTGTTGTCCTCATTACTTTAAAGCCGTGAATGCCGCCGATACTTGGGTCTATATATATATATATAATATTAAATCCATCAAAAATAGAATCTCATGCATAAACAACGCACATTACGCACAGTTGCACTGCTAACATGACGCACATTAGTGAATGCACAATATCCTGCATGCGAACGCTGTTTATTTGTTTATTAGCTGCATGCATGCACATCTGCCCCAAATCAGATAAACCTAACAAACATCTTTTCCCAAACCCCTAATACTTACATAATGCACACTCACATAAAAGGTTCCATAGATTTAAAGTATAAGATCCAAGTTTTATACATTTATTACAAATGCTGTGAAATAAAGACTATTTTGGTATCTAAGGTTTAATACGTGATAAGTAAGCCGTGTTTGGTATAGGGGTGAGCGGGTTCGGATTTCTGAAATCCGAACCCCCCCTAGCCCCCCCGATCCGAGGCCAATCCGAGTCAGGCTCGACTTTTCCCGCCTGACTCAGATCTGAAATCGAGGCAAAACGTCATCATCCCGCCTTCCGGGTCTCGCGGGTTTTGGATCCTATATAAGGTACACGCGTCGGCGCCATTTTCTCACTCGGCTGTGGACAGTGAAGAGGGAGGGTGGGAGTTAGGGCTGGCTGGGCTGTGTAGTGTAGTGTAGTGCAGAGTAGTGTTGTGCTGTGCTGTGCTGCGCTGTGCTGCTGTTGTCCATAGGGGCTGTGTCCATTACTTCAAAGTCCATAAGGGCTGGCTGGACTGTGTTGTGCAGTCAGTTGTCCATAGGGGCTGTGTCCACTCCAAAGTCCTGTACAGTGTCCCAGTCCTAAAGGGGTGCTGTAGTGTTGTCGAGGGGGTGCTCTGTCCATCAAGGGTGCTCCCCCCAAGTGCTAAAAAAAAAAAAAAAAAATTCTGTTTTTGTGAATTGTGTGCACTGTGGCTGCACGTGCATCAACAAAGGAGCAGCGCCAAGCGTGCGCCTGTGTCCCATTAGTAAAGGGCCGACTGGCTTGTCCGTTAAAGGGTGCTGTAACCCCCAAAGTATACTCCAAACAAAAAAAATATATATTTTCTGTGTTTGTGAATTGTGTGCGCAGTAGCCGCACGTGCATCAACAAAGTAGTGCCAAGCATGCGCCTGTGTAATAAGTAAAGGGCCGGCTGGCTTGACCGTTAAAGGGTGCTGTAACCCCCAATGTACACTCCAAACCAAACAAAAAAATATTTTCTGTGTTTGTGAATTGTGTGCGAAGTAGCCGCACGTGCATCAACAAAGTAGTGCCAAGCGTGTGCCTGTGTCATAAGTAAAGGGCCAGCTGGCTTGACCATTAAAGGGTGCTGTACCCCACAAAGTACACTCCAAACCAAATAAAAAAATATTTTCTGTGTTTGTGAATTGTGTGCACAGTAGCCGCACGTGCATCAACAAAGTAGTGCCAAGCGTGCACCTGTGTCCCATAAATAAAGGGCCGACTGGATTGACCACTAAAGGGTGCTGTAACCCCCAAAGGGCACTCCAAACAAAATTAAAAAAAAATGTCTGTGTTTGTGAATTATGTGCACTGTGGCTGCACGTGCATCAACAAAAGAGCAGCGCCAAGAGTGCGCCTGTGTCCCATAAATAAAGGTCCGGCTGGATTGACCGCTAAAGGGTGCTGTAACCCCCAAAGGGCACTCCAAACAAAGTTTTTCTGTGTTTGTGAATTGTGTGCACTGTGGCTGCACGTGCATCAAGGAAGGAGCAGCGCCAAGCGTGCGCCTGTGTCCCATAAATGAAAGGCCAGCTGGCTTGTCCGTTAAAGGGTGCTGTGACCCCCAAAAGGCACTCCAAACAAAATAAAAAAATATTTTCTGTGTTTGTTAATTGTGTGGGCTGTAGCTGCACGTGCATCACCAAAGGAGCAGCGCCAAGCGTGCGCCTGTGTCCCATAAGTAAAGGGCCGGCTGGCTCATTTCTTAAAGGTTGGTGTAACCCACAAAGTGCACTAGTCTCCAACAAAAATAAAAAATTATTTTCTGTGTTTGTGTGCATCTTAGTCGCACATATATATGAATATAACATAAATGGAGGACCAAACTTTCTCCGATAAAAATAAAATAGGGAAAGATCAAGAACCACTTCCTCCTAGTGCTGAAGCTGATGCCACTAGTCATGACATAGACGATAACATGTCATCAACGTCGTCTGCCAAGGCCGATGCCCAATGTCATAGTAGAGGGCACATACAATCCCAAATGACAAAGTTCAGGAAAATGACCTTGAAAAAAACATTTAAATCATCTGAAGAGGAACGTAAACATTAGCAATATGCCATTTACGACACGGAGTGGCAAGGAACGGCTAAGGTCTTTCCCTATGTTCATAGCTAGTGGTTCAGCTTCACATGACGATGGAAGCCCTCCTCCCGCTAAAAAAATCAAACGAGTTAAGCTGGCAAAAGCACAGTGAAGAACTGTGCGTTCTAAGAAGATATCACAAATCCATAGGCAGAGTCCAAGTGTGGTGGCGGTTGCGATGCCTGACCTTCCCAGCACTGGACGGGAAGAGGTTGCTCTTTCCACCATTTGCACGCCCCCTGCAAGTGCTGAAAGGAGCATCCACAGTCCACTTGCTGATATGCAAATTGAAGATGTCACTGTTGAAGTACAACAGGATGAGGATACTGGTGTAGCTGGCGCTGAGGAGGAAGTTGGCGAGGAGGATTCTGATGGTGATGTGGTGTGTTTATATCAGGCTCCGGGGGAGACAGTTGTTGTCCGTGGGATGAAAAAGCCCATCACGGTCATGCCTGGGCAGAAGACCAAACATTCCACCTCTTTGGTCTGGCAATATTTCTATCCAAATCTGGAAAACAACTGTCTTGCCATATGTACCATATGTAAAGATGAAATAAGTAGGGGTAGGGACGTTAACCACCTAGGAACATCCTCCCTTATACGGCACTTGCAGCGCATTCATAAAAAGTTACTGTCAAGTTCAGAAACTTTGGCTAAGACAGTAAGCAGTCCAGGGACACCTAAATCCCTTTTTCCTGTTTTATCCAAGGAATCGGTGAATGACGAGGATGAGGACGACATCTTGCCTCTGTAGAGCCAGTTTGTGCAGAGACACATTGATCGCCAGCTTGTTTTGCAGGGGCCCAAACGAACCAATCATTTCAGCCACAGTCATGTGGCAGACCCTGGCGCTGAAATGATTGGTTTGTTAAAGTGTGCATGTCCTATTTATACAACATTAAGGGTGGGTGGTAGGGCCCAAGGACAATTCAATCTAGCACCTCTTTTTTTTTTCTTTGCAGTATGTACTGTTTGGGGCCTAGTTTTTCAAACTGCCATCCTGTCTGCCACTGCAGTGTCACTCCTAGATGGGCCACGTGTTTGTGCCGCCAACTCGTGTCGCTTAGCATAGTCATCCAGCTACCTCGGTGCAATCTTTTGGCCATAAAAACAATATTGTGAGGTGTGAGGTGTTCAGAATAGACTGGAAATGAGTGGAAATGAAGGTTATTGAGGTTAATAATTGCATAGGAGCAGAAAAACCCACAAATTCTGTGTTTTAAGCTGTTTTTATGCTTTTTAAAAAAAAAATACAAATCCAAAACACAAAACTCAGAACCCAAAACACGGAAGGGTGGTTTTGGCAAAACCAATCCAGATCCAAAACACGAAGAAAAATCCAGATCCAAAACCAAAACACAAAACCTGAAAAGTGGCCGGTGCACACCCCTAGTTTGGTATTGTACTGATCTGCATTTCCTCAACAGCTTTCCGGTACCATCGGTGAGAAGATCGCAACATGAATTCGCAACTTATGGACCGTAGAGACTTAAAGCACCAGAATGTACATTGTAAAATCAACAGCCAAGATTTGCATGAGGCGGGGAAACGGAGGCAACAAGCTGTTAGAGGCTGTTCTGTGTCAATTTGAATCAAGCTGTTAAATGCCCTGTAACAAAAGCACCACGATGGGGAACCAATGGGATCAGCAACAAACCTCTCTATTGTGTTGTCTGTTTCTGTAAGGGTATAAAGGTGTGTGTTGTGACCCCAGTCTGGAGTCTTCTTGCTCATTGCTGATTGACGGAGGTTTCTTGCTGATCTGGTCCAGAGCGCGTGTGTAATGTATAACTTTAACTTCGGTCTGTATAATTCTTTGAGCTAAATTGTACTTAGATCATAGCATGTAACTGACTGTACTTTACTTGAATAATACTTTGTGCTTTGGAAACATGTTCAAGGTCTAAAGTCTTTATTTTACTGTATGACTGCTTACGCAAATAGCGTCAATTGTAGAGGTTTATAGGCAGGGTTTAGAAGGTATAGGTAAGTGTGTATAGAGGTTGAAATCCAGTATCCTTAATATATAATTTATATTTAGGATTTAGGAGGTTTGAGATTCACCTCAGCTTAGGAGCAGGCTGTTAGGCTAATTGGTTTTACACATTTATATTAGTTAATCTTTAAAATATTAACTGCACCTTATTGCTTTTTATTTATTTATTTTTCAAATATAGGCATAGTATTTCATGTTTTTCTAGTCCTTGCTTTGTAGTTTGTTTTTCAAGTTACTGTAGGGATACAGATCGTAACAATTAAATTTAACTGAGTAGGACTAAAAGCACCAAGCTACCTTATTGCATTGAAAACAGTATGCTTACAAACTTTACAATGAAACTTTCAGCTGCATTATTATTCATAAGTAATGAAAATAAAATAGTGTCATATAGAGGGTATTGTGCTTGATTTCCTCACCATAAATATCTTTACACAATAAAGGTAAAAAAAGAAGTGACAAAGAGTAGGATTGGATTTTTGGAGTAGGACTTCATCTACAGGAAGCAATTATTGTAATAACCATGTAGAGTCTGCTGATTTAATGTTCATACAGCTACACTTTGTTTCAGAAAGACTGTATACAAAAAAATATATTTTACAAAATCCAACAGCAATTTAATGCTTTAAACTCACATTAACCATCCTTGACATCTCCACCTATGCATATACTTGTTTGGGTGGATGTTATGTAATATATGTAATATATTTAATTATGTAGTTTTATGCCGGTTTTACTTACATGGTTTTTATTTGAAAATATCTGCAAAATATCTGCAAATACATAAAGAAAAAAATATAGTTTTTTGTGACATTATAGTAATTATTTAAAAGTAGGTGGGATTATAAAAAACATTCTTGCAAATGAAAAAAAAGCAGAGCAAATGCTAACTGCATTTGAAATTGACAATTTTATTACAATGAGAACACAAGTTGTGAAATTAATACAAATGATAAAAATATCAGCGAAATGATAAATGGATTCACCCTATATTAATTATTAATTTCACACATTTAATTTAGGGAGTGCACTCCCACAATAGTAAATGATATCTTAAAAGCTATAAGACAATTATATAACAGTGCTAATAGACAAATTAGTGTGCATTGAACAAGATATAGTAAAATTCCCTTTAATATATTTACTGCTGAGGGTTATCTCATCTACTTTATGTCCATGCTAATTTTTATTGAAGTATGTTTCTTTATGACCAGTATTACTAAATTAGATATTCTATCCAGTCTTCATCTGTTATTTGTATATTTTTGTATTTATTTGTATATATATATATATATATATATATATATATATATATAGGAAAACTAGCTATGACAGTGTTATATTTATTAATGACTGCAATAATACAAATAACAGACAGAACTGAACTGAATGGAAATTCACTGATATGTGGATATCAGTTCATTTCTATTCAGTTGTTTACATTTGTATAAGTGTTACATTAAATAGTGTTATGTATACCCATTTACTCAAATGTTGTATTTGTTAGGGAAATGCTAATGTAGAGAAGTTGAATTTTGTTCAGTTTTGTAATAAGTGGTATATCCAATAGTGGCATATGTATAAAAATGGTAATATTGATTGAAATATATGTTGATATTGTATCTCACACCATCTGTTTACACTCATATTTTTCTTCTGTAAAAAGTTTCACCTGTTAAAAGTTTCATCCTTATAGGGATGAAACATGTTGGGTTGTACTATCTTTTAGATCTCTCCGTTTGGTTGCGATCCATTGTTGTGAGCTCAAACCATAAGGTGCGACAATGGTTTTTACTGTATACCAACTAATGGTCAGAATTCAAATTTATGTTGTAAATCATTTTGATGTGATCAGAAACAGCAACATATGTTATTAAGTGATTTTATGTCAAATAAATAATATTTTTACTAACAACGGCCTTTGGGCCTATTATGTCTGCATGTTTTTTGGTGTGAGAGTTTATTATAGTGAAGACCTCATGAGGAAACTGTACCTGCGATGAATCACTCAATTTGTTGCAATTTACATAGTGTGATTCCTGATGGTAGTCTCTAACTACATGTAAAAACTGATACAATCCGTCTAGTCACTGATCCCCAGAACTGGAATATTGGAATATTTTAATTATATCTCAAATTGCTTGCAAATAAATAAAAACATCATTGTATGAAAATTTTAATAATTGGTGATTGTATAGCGCCCTCCTTTGTATGCTTATATATATATATATATATATATATATATATAGTACAGTATATATATACATATATAGACAAAAAATGAGGTGCACTCACCAGACTTGTAGTAAAATAGCAGGTTTTCTTTATCCACATGGCAAATAGAAACAGCATCAATGTTTCAGTCCACTCTTGGACCTTTGTCAAGATAGGACTGAAAGTGGACTGAAACTTCGATGCGGTTTCTATTTGCCATGTTGATAAAGAAAACCTGCTATTTTACTACAAGTCTTTTGAGTGCACCTAATTTTTTGTCTATGCACATTGAGCTACTGTGCTCATTTTGGTTGTCACCCCAGCAGAAGTGGATATTACTATGACGTGAGAGTGGAATTAGAAATTATATATATATACAGTCAGGTGCATAAATATTGGGAAATTGACAGAATTTTCATAATTTGGCTATTCACCACCACAATGGCTTTGAAATGAAACAAACAAGATGCAGACTTTCAGATTTAATTTGAGGGTAATAACATCCAAATCAGGTGAATTCTGTAGGAATTACAATGGTTTCTATATGTGCCTCCCACTTTTTAAGGGGCCAAAAGTAATGGGACTATCAACTCAAAAGATATTTCATGGACAGGTGTGGGCTATTCCGTCATTATTTCATTATCAATTAAGCAGGTAAAAGGTCTGGAGTTGATTCTAGGTGTGACATTTGCATTTGGAATCAGTTGCTGTCGACTCTCAATATGAGATCCAAAGAGCTGTCACTATGAAGCAAGACATCATTAGGCTGAAAAATCAAAACAAACCCATCAGAGAGATAGCAAAAACATTAGGTGTGGCCAAATCAACTGTTTGGAACATTCTTAAAAAGAAAGAATGCACCGGAGAGCTCAGCTACACCAAAAGACTCGGAAGACCACGGAAAACAACTGTGGTGGATGAAATAAGAATTATTTCCCTGGTGAAGAAAAACCCCTTCACAACAGTTGGCCAAATCAAGAACACTCTCCAGGAGGTAGGTGTATATGTGTCAAAATCAACAATCAAGAGAAGTCTTCACAAGAGTGAATATAGAGGGTTCACCACAAGATGTAAACCATTGGTGAGCCACAAAAACAGGAAGACCAGATTAGAGTTTGCTAAACAACATCTAAAAAAGCCATTACAGTTCTGGAACAACATCCTATGGACAGATGAGACAAAGATCAATTGTACCAGAGTGATGGGAAGAGAAGAGTATGGAGAAGGAAAGGAACTACTCATGATCCAAAACATACCACCCCATGGTGGTGGTAGTGTCATGGCATGGGCATGTATGGCTGCCAATGGAACTGGTGCCCTTGTATTTATTGATGATGTGACTGCTGACAAAAGCAGCAGAATGAATTCTGAAGTGTTTTGGGCAATATTATATGCTCATATTCAGTCAAATGCTTCAGAACTCATTGGACGGCGCTTCACATTGCAGATGGACAATGACCCGAAGCATACTGCAAAAGCAACCAAAGAGTTTTTTAAGGCTAAAAAGTGGAATGTTATGCAATGGTCAAGTCAATCCCCTGACCTGAATCCGATTGAGCATGCATTTCACTTGATGAAGACAAAACTGAAGGGAAAATGCCCCAAGAATGAGCAGGAACTGAAGACATTTACAGTAGTGGCATGGCAGAGCATCACCAGGGATGAAACCCAGCAGCTGGTGATGTCTATGCGTTCCAGACTTCAGGCTGTAATTGCCTGCAAAGGATTTGCAACAAAGTATTAAAAAGTGAAAGTTAGATTTAGGATTGTTTAGTTTGTCCCATTACTTTTGGCCCCTTAAAAAGTAGGAGGCACATATAGAAATCCTCAAATAAAATCTGAAAGTCTGCAGTTAAAGCACATCTTGTTTGTTTCATTTCAAAGCCATTGTGGTGAATAGAGGCCAAAATATGAAAATTCTGTCAGTGTCCCAATATTTATGCACCTGACTGTATTGTATATATATATATATATATATATATATATATATTAATATTTTAGGGATGAGCAGGTTTGGATTTATGAAATCCGAACACACCCAAGAAGGGACTTGAGTCCGACTTGAGTTTTCCCACCTGGCTCAGATCTGAAATCAAGGCAAAACGTCATAATTCCTTCTGTCGGATTCTCGCTGGTTTTGGATTTTATAAAAGGTCCCCGTGTCAGCACCATTTTTCACTCTGGCTGTGGGCAGTGAAGAGGGAGGGTGGGGGTTTGCTGTTCTGATGCTGCTGTTGTCCATAGGGGCTGTGTCCAAACTCCAAAGTCCATAGGGGCTGGCTAGGCTGTGTTGTGCAGCGCTGTTGTCCCATAAAGGCTGAAGTCCTAAAGGGGTGCTGTAGTGTTGTCCAGGGGGTGCTTTGTCCATCAGGGGTACTCCCCCCAAGTACAAAAAAATAATATTTTTTTTCTGTTTGTGTGCACATTAGCCGCACATGCATCAACAAAGTAGCAGTGCAAACGTGCGCCTGTGTCATAAGTCAAAGGCCAGCTGGCTCATCTGTTGAAGGGTTTTGTAACTTCCAAAGTGCTGGAAAAATATAAAAATAAATTATTTTTCTGTGTTTGTGACTTGTGTGTGCCTTAGCCGCATGTGCTTCAACAAAGTAGCAGCGCCAAGCGTGCACCTGTGTCATAAGTCAAGGGCTGGCTCGCTCATTTGTTGAAGGGTGATGTAACCCCAAAAGTGCTGGAAAAAAATATAAATAAATTATTTTTCTGTGTTTCTGACTTGTGTGTGGAGAGCCTTAGCTGCACGTGCATCTTCAAAGTGGCAGCACTAAGCATGCGCCTGTGTCATCAGTCAAGGGCAGGCTAGCTTGTCTGTTGAAGGGTGGTGTAACCCCCAAAGTGCCGGAAAAAAAAATATTATATTTTTGTGTTTGTGACTTGTGTGCGCCTTAGCTGCATGTGCCTTAACAAAGTAGCAGTGCCAAGCATGCACCTGTGTCATAAGTCAAGGGCCAGCTGGCTTTTCTGTTGAAGGGTGGTGTAACCCCCAAAGTGCTCCAAAAAAAAATGTTTTTCTTTGTTTGTGTGCACAATGACCTTAAAAAATACATTTAAATCGTCTGAGGAGAAACCTAAACTTGCCAATGTGCCATATACAACATGGAGTGGCAAGGTACAGCCAAGATCCTTCCCTATGTTCATGACTAGTGGTTCAGCTTCACATGACGATGGAAGCCCTTCTCCTCCCGCTAGAAAAATGAAACGAGTTAAGCTGTCAAAAGCACAGTAAAGAACAGTGCATTCTAATTCTAAGAAGAGATCACAAATTCCCAAGATGAGTCCAAGTGTGGTTATGGTTGCGATGCCTGACCTTCCCAACACTGGATGGGAAGAGGTGGCTCCTTCCACCATTTGCACGCCCTCTGCAAGTGCTGGAAAGAGCACCCACAGTCCACTTGCTGATATTCAAATTGAAGACATTACTGTTGAAGTACAACAGGATGAGGATATTAGTGTAGCTGGCGCTGAGGAGGAAGTTAATGAGGAGGATTCTTATGGTGAGGTGGTTTGTTTAAATCAGGTACTGGGGGAGACAGTTGTTGTTTGTGGGATGAAAAAGCTCATCATGGTTATGCCTGGGCAGAAGACAAAACATTCCTCCTCTTTGGTCTGGAAATATTTCTATCCAAATCCAGACAACTGTCTTGCCACATGTACCGTATGTAAAGGTGGAATAAGTAGGGGTAAGTACGTTAACCCCCTAGGAACATCCTCCCTTAAACATCACCTGCACCATGTGCATAAAAAGTTACTGTCAAGTTCAGAAACTGTGGCTAAGACCATAAGCTGTCCAGGTACATCTAAATCCCTATGTCCTGTTGTGTCCAAGCACATGCAAACCATGCCGTCAAATCCCTCCTGTCAATTTCCTCCTCAGTCAGGATCGGAAGAAGTCTTGCAGACCATGTCACTGGCATGACTGACTCTCCTATCCAGGATTTCTCCGGAGGATCCTACATTGCTACACCTACTGCTGCTGTTGCTGCTGGGAGTTGTTCATCATCCCAGAGAGAAAGTAGGAACTCCACTACTTCTTATACTAAGCAAATGACCCTCCAACAGTCCTTTGTGAGGAGGATGAAGTACAACAGCAGTCATCCTGTTGCAAAGCGGATAAGTGAGGCCTTGACAGCTATGTTGGTGTTAGACGAGTGTCCAGGTTATTATTCTTATTATCATTTATTTATATGAAGCCACAAATGTTCTGCAGTGCCTTACAAAGCACATAAACAAGTTGTAGACAAGCGACTTACAGAACAATACAATACAGGACCAGGACATGGATAATATACATTGCTACTTTAGTGACCATAACACCCAGATAAGCAACAGAGCATAAGCAGCCAAGTGTTAGGTGCCCTAGTGGTGAGTAAGAAGTAGATGAAACTAAAGTAGAGAGAAGTACAAGAGGCTAGAGGCCCCTGCTCATAAGAGCTTACATTCTAAAAGGAGAGGGGAAGACAAACAGGGGTGACACAGATGGGGAGGAAGGTGTATGTATCAGGGAGTTAGAATGACAGCTGGAAGGCTTTGATGAAGTAATGGGTCTTGAGAGCCAGTTTGAAGGATTGCAAAGAGGTGGAGAGTCTGATAGGAAGTGGGAGAGAGTTCCAGAGGCAGGGAGCAGTGTGGGCAAAATCTTGGAGGCGGGAGTGGGAGGAAGTAATCAGCTGTCATGAAAGGCGGCATGCATTAGTTGAACGAAGAGAGCGGAGAGGAGAGTGAAGGGAGATGAGATCCGAGATGTATATGGGGAAGATTGGGTGAGGGCTTTGTAAGTGAACGTGAGAACCTTAAATTGGGTTCTAAAAGTGAAGGGGAGCCAGTGGAGGGCTTGTAGGAGAGGGGAGGCAGATGTAGAGCATTTGGAGAGGAAGATAAGCCATTCAGCAGCATTAAGGATAGACTGGAGAGGAGAGAGATGGGATTTGGGGAGGCCAGATAGGAGGAGGTTACAGTAGTCCAGTCTGGAGATGACCAGTGAGTGTATGAGGGTTTTTGTAGCATCCTGGGTGAGATAGGGTCTGATCTTAGAAATATTTTTGAGATGTATTTTTGAGGTTCCGCCATTAGTGCAGTGGTATTTAGACAATTGATGGAGGTAGTGTGTCCCAAATCCGATCTAGATTCCACTTTACTAGGCAGGCGATACCGAGAATGTACAGAGACATCAGAAAAAGTGTCCTCAGTGTCCTAAAAAATGCAGATGTACCCAATGTCCACTTAACCATGGACATGTGGACAAGTGGAACAGGGCAGACAAAGGACTATATGTCTGTGACAGCCCACTGGATAGATGTATCGCCTTATGCAACAACAACAGCAGCATCACCAGTAGCAGCATCTCAGAAATGCCAGCTCATTCCAAGTCAGGCTATGCTGTGTATCACCGGGTTCAGTAAGAGGCACTCTGCCAACAACCTCTTAGACAAACTTAGTGAAATCATCACCCAATGGCTTACCCCACTTAGACTTTCCTGGGGATTTGTGATATCTGACAATGCCACCAATATTGTGTGGGTATTACATCTGGGCAAATTCCAGCATGCCCCATGTTTTTGCTCACACAATAAATTTGTTGGTGCAGAATTTTCTGAAAATGGACACGGACATGCAGGAGACTCTTTGGGTGTCCCGAAAAATTTCTGGTAACTTTCGCCATTCAGCAACTGCGTGCCAAAGACTGGAGCACCAGCAAATGCTCTTGAACCTGCCCTGCCATCACCTGAATCAAGAGGTTGTGATGCAGTGGAACTCAACCCTCTATATGCTTCAGAGGATGGAGGAGCAGCAAGAGGTCATTCAAACCTATACATCCACCAATGACATAGGCAAAGGAAGGGGTATGCACCTGACTCAAGCACAGTGGAGAATGATTTCTGTGTTGTGCAAGGTTCTCCAGCCCTTCGAACTTGCCACACGTGAAGTCAGTTCAGACACTGCCAGCTTGAGTCAGGCCATTCCCCTCATCAGGATTTTGCAGAAGCAGCTGGAGAAAGTGAAGGAGGAGCTAAGATGGAGTGATTCTGCTCGGTATGTGGGACTTGTGGATGAAGCCCTTCATTTGCTTTGCCAGGAATAAAGGATGGTCAATCTGTTTAAATCAGACCACTACATTTTGGCCACCGTGCTCGATCGTAGGTTTAAAACCTATGTGGTGTCTCTCTTTCCGGCAGACAAAAGACTGCAGAGGTGCAAAGACCTGCTGGTGAAAACACTGTCAGCTGAAGCAGAACATCACACTTCAACAGCTCTTTCTTCATTTTCTCCCACAACTGGGGCTGCCGGGAAACAACATAGGTATTCTAAGCAACCCGCTGGTGGTGATGCAGGGATGGCAGGATCAAGTTTGGACATCTGGTCCAGACTGAAGGACCTGCCAACAATTTCTGACATGTCTACTGTCACAGCATATGATACTGTCACCATTGACAGAATGGTGGAGGATTACATCGGTGACAGTATCCAAGTAGGCATGTCAGACAGTCCGTACCTGTACTGGCAGGAAAAAGAGGCAATTTGGAGGCCTCTGTACAAACTTGCTCTATTTTACCTAAGTTTCCTACCCTCCAGTGTGTACTCCGAAAGAGTTTTTAGTGCAGCTGGGAACCTTATAAGCAAAATGAGTTGGAGGTTGTTTATCAAAATTAATTATCAATTCTTCAGGGAAGACCAGCCTCCAGAATGTACAGAGAGCCCGGTGGTGGTGGATTTCAGCAGGGATGAATTAATACTCTGTGAGGATGAGGATGTACACAACACTGAAGAGGGTGAGGAATTGGTGGATGAGGATGAGGACACCATCTCGCCTTTTTTAGAGACAGTTTGTGCAGGAATAGATTAATTGCCAGCTTGTTTTGAGGAGGCCCAAATGAACCAATCATTTTAGCCACAGTCATGTGGCAGACCCTGTCGCTGAAATGATTGGATTGTTAAAGTGTGCATGTCCCATTTATACAACATAATGGTGGGTGGGAGGGCCCTTGGACAATTCCATCTTGCACCTCTTTTTGTTCTTTGCATTATGTACTCTTTGGGGCCTAGTTTTTCAAACTGCCATCCTGTATGCCACTGCTGTGCCACTCCTAGATGGGCCACATGTTTGTGCCGCCCACTTGTGTCGCTTAGCATAATCATCCAGCTACCTCGGTGCAACCTTTTGGCCTAAAATCAATATTGTGAGGTGTTCAGAATAGACTTGAAATTAGTGGAAATTAATGTTATTGAGGTTCCTAATAGCGTAGGAACAAAGAAAAACAATTTCTGTGATTTTTAATACAGATCCAAAACACAAAACCCAGAACCCAAAACACGGAAGGGTGGTCTTGCAAAACCAATCCAGATCCAAAACATGAAGAAAGATCCAGATCCAAAACCAAAACACAAAACACGAAAAGTGGCCGGTGCACACCCCTAAAAAAAAATATATATATATATATATATATATATATATATTCTGTACATATATATATCTATATATATTTTCTTCTAGGAATAAAAAAACAGTGTAAAGTATATTCAAATTTTAAATAAAAACATGTATCCTTTTACATACATTGAAGTTACAAAAATTCGGCATAACCAGCCTGCAATCTGCCACTTCACCATTAAAAAGGTACCCGTCACATAGGTTTTTTGATACAATGGCACTGCATGAAAGCCACTGACTTCCAAAGACTCCTCTGGTAATAATCACTCTAATGAGGGCTGAATGCTGAGGGCTATGGACATCACAGACATCACAGGCATTCCGAGCTCCATTAAAAGAGATGATGTCATCAGTACATCTCCATACAATACCGCAAAAATGCATTTTAGCACTATGGACTTCATCAATGGGGGGTATGTCTTAGTGCTGCCATGACAGTCCTTTATACTAATGCCCATTATCCATATATTACATGATTAGAATAATCTGGTTAAGTCATTAAGTGGCTGTTAGCAGATAAATAAGTCCTGATTCAGCAAGGAATGCATGTGAGAGATCGCACGGTCCGGCCGCTGCGAGTGTATGCTAACCAATTCATATGCACGGCATCCACAACACAAGGATGCAGATGCCAAGCAAATACATAGTGGCACCCATCTCCCTTTACTCAATGCTCAATCAGTATGCAGGATAGCGCAAACATCAGTAACATCGAGAACCATCGGACCCAGATGTACAATAGAGAATAAACTCACCTGGCGAAGGATTTTGGTCACTTCCTGCATGCATCTAGTCATCTGGCTGCATCTGCTGCTGCACTGCCTTAATTATGCATGCCTCTATAATGGCATCCCACTGCACAGGCACACCTGTGTTCACTCAACCACCCCCATCACACCCACAAATGGCACTTCCTGTCAATCAATATTGGAAAGGTCTGTGGACACAATGCATGTAGTCTGTGTACGCTTACCGGATCACACTGGCTAGTTCGCGCATGCGTAGTGCGATGAATACGCATGTGCAGTGCAAAAACATCAGCCGAGTGCGTGCGTTCTCTTACTTGCATTCGTTGCTGAGTCAGGCTCGTAGTCTTGTACAAAACATGTAAACAAGTAAGGTACAGGACATAATTTATACATAATATATATATATCTACATATAAATACATATATATATACATATATATATATATATCTATATATATCTATATATATATATATATATATATATATAAATTTTCAAAAACAACCCAACAATTTTAGAGGGACATGCCGATACATTAATTCATAGATATAATGGTTGAATGCAATTAGTATAATATTAATGAATTCCCATTTATTCTAACCATAATACAATTAATTATTATTTCCCATAATGCCAAAAAGCCCCCAAAAGAATTTTATCTATATGTACATATACCACAGTATCCACCCAAATATTCCATTAGTATTTTGATTAGTAAAACTAAAAATAAGCCATATATTGCTCTTTAACTTATATTTCAAATTCATCACTGTAAATATATAAACCAAAATATTACTAACCAAGAAGCTAAAATAAATATATTTGGATTCGAAGAAATCTGATATAAACAAATTTTGGGGTATCGAGTCGTAACTGGGCAAAATTTAAATTTGCTGTAAATCTTGGGTGTATTGGATTGCATATAATTCCCTCCCTCGTGATTGCAAGTGCCATTTTAGAGAGTGTATGGAGAAGGTTGTTGGATGCAGCTGAGCTGAAATAGTAATTGGAGAGAGTTTTATGTGATTGGAGTGGGTGGACAGGGTGGGAAAGAAAGCATCTTTAATCTGTATTTCTGTGAGGGTCAGATACTAGAAGTCAATCTACAATACAGGCTCCTCTTGTTTGTTTGAAGTGAGCTGCTCTAACAATTGTTTTTCACAAGGGTATCTATATACATTGTAGTATATTCCATAGACAAAAGCCTTACAGTTTCACATGTCTCATTAAGGCTACTTAGATATTTACAGAAATTTCACAAAACCTACTGAATTTCTGCCACTCAAATTCAAAAAATCAATGAAATTCTGTTCAATAAGGCCTTAATGGATGTTCTCCTTGCACAATACAGATATGGTATACATCACACCCTGTGGTTAACTGCAGATTCAGCACTCTCACAGAGTGAGATTGCTATCACTCACAAAATGGGGGAGCTGCTACTTCACAGAATTGTGTGCTTATTGGAATGCACGTATGCAACTGAGGTCTTTGCCAATTAGCCCTCAGCCCCAGCAACAGCAGCCAGATACCCCCAGCAGCCCACACACCTCATCCACAGGTAGAAGTGACCGCACTGCCTGACACCCGGGTGGGATAATATGCACCAGCCCCGGCTGTGAGATGGGTGTCAGAGCACCATGGAGGATGCACACAGTGCATGTCACCAGCTAAGATGGGTGCAGAGCCCAGGGGCCCCCACTGCCATATGCTGGTAGTAGTCTGCTCCCTGCCCAGCCTCCACTGTCTTTATTGTTCATCTAGTAGCACATGTGTTCCTCCCTCTCCATAGATGGAGTGACTTCAGGTAACCTGAGGACGCTGCCTCCCCTGATGCCCAGCCACCCCCTACTGGCACTCTGTGCACACTGCAGTTCAGGGGGAGATGCAGTAATGGGACATCGTTCACAGGCATATCACATTTGCTGTGCTGCACAGCTGATGGTCAGATATCTCTGCAGACATATCTGTCCATCACCAACTGTGTATGGGTGGTCTGCAGACCACCCATACAGATGCAGTGGCAGCCGCAGGGAGGGGGGTGGACATGCCCCCTAGCCAGCAGGACCCACGGCTGCCTGGAAGATGATGGCCGTTCAGTGTGTATGATTGACCATCATCTACAGATATATCTGCAGATCACTGTTCAGTGTGTACCCAGCCTAACTTTACTCCTGTCCTAGTGTCAAAAATAAAATCAATCATGGATCAGTCAATAGAAAATCAGAAACATTAACCCAGTACTACTGCTGCAGCTGCTGCTTGTCAAAGTACTTCAACATCTACAAAAAGTGGTCAATTAAAGTGGTTCAATTAAGCTTCATTTTAAAAACATTTTTCTACTAGTACAAAATGTAGCAGTCATATTAATTCAATGAAATCGATAGTGAAAACATACAAGACGAAAAATTATTTGCTTATTAATTTCTACATGTGAAATATTTCTTTAAAAGAAAGCCTCGTTAAACAGTTTTTAGTGCTCAAACGCATTCACAGATGTTTCAAAGGTTGATTGAAAGTGAACTACATATAAAACTCTAAAGGTTTAAGAAAGGGCACCGAAAATGTAACCAATATTTCACAATCTTAAAGGAAAAAACCTCCTCTAATAATAAAAGAAATTTACTGCCGAAAAACATAATATTGGCAGCATGCCATACACCACACCCAGTATCAAGGAAAACCTCTGGCCTGGTCTTCCTTTGCCAGTGGTGGTCCTGCTACTGTTCTTTCATACACTAGAAGCCTATTGCAAAAGCCAGAGCCAAAACAGTTAGGCATCTTATGTAACCTCACATGAAACACTGTCTAGAGGTATCACCTTCACACATCCCTGAGGAGAGTCTAAGGGTGTCCACGGATGTTATGTGTGAGTCTGACATTTATGAAACTGTAAGTGTAAAGAAGCCTCTTTCCACCATTTTCACACCCTCTTCCACCCTGTGAAAGTGCAACAGGATGAGGGGGGATATTTGTGTATCTGATGCTAATTAGGCTGTTGATGATAAATGTGTTGGACAGGAAGAAGTTGATAAAATTCAGGAGGAGGATATTGTCTGTGTCAAAGTAAGTCAGCCACCAGTTGCAGCAGTTATTGCAAGGGATAAGAAGGCCATTGTCATTGCTGTGCATAAGACCAAAAAAACACCTCTTGTGAGTTGAATTATTTTTACCCAAATCCTGACAACTTTTGTCAAGCAATGTGTACCACTTGTGAGTCAAATGGAAGTAGAGGTAGGGACATTATCCATCTAGGCACCTCCTCCCTGTTATGTCATTTGCAACTAGTTCATGCAAGTTATTTAGTGAAATCTGAAAAAACCTGTAAGATAATAAGCAGTCCAGCATCAGTTACCAGCAGCATGGATAAATCCCAGCACATGCAATCTCCAATGCCAACACCTTCATCATCAACCTACTCATCAATGATCGGAGATAGTCCTGCTGCATCCAGTTTGTAAATCCTAACTGACTCCTCCCCTATCCAGGATTCCTAAGATGAATAATTGCAGCTAGTGGTGAATATTCATCACAGAAGGGGATCAAAAAAACTAGATGTTTCAAAAAATAATTGACTGACAGCAGGAATTTATGTATTTAACCAAACGAATTTAACTTGCTTCCTAGTTACACTTCTCACAGGAATACATAGTGATCAAGAAGACTTTGTTATACAGGATGTAATTTTCTATGTAAAAAGACAGCCGCTGAATCAGGGGTTGTAAATAATATTGGACAAGGTTCGTATATTAAGACAAGTATATTTATTGACAATTAGTGTGGGGAACTGAAGGTGCCTGTGTAGCCTGAGTTCACAAGGATCTCCGTGTTGTAAATCAGCCAGGGTGGATCAGGGCAAGCGTGTAAATAACCGGCAGCATTTTATGCTGATTGCCATGCAGAACAGGTATCAAAGTGTCACAGTGATGGTCCAGAGCTATTCCAATGTTGGCACCTACGCGTTTCAATACTCTTCAGGCGTCTTTGTCAAGGTATAGGTGAACTGCCTTTATCTCAAATTTATAGCACTACAGGCTCACTTAACTTAATTGATTAGTTAATTCAAAGCACTTATTAAAAAAATGAACCTTGTCAGTTATATATATAGCCAGATTTGGGAGAAGCATATAATACAAATAAACATTTTAAATTCCCAAAAATGGAAATATATATATGAAACCTCGTTAATATAATTACATATACAACAAGCTTATCATATATCACTAAAAATGGGAGATATTAGAACATTTTATGGATATAAATTAATTACCCAATATTAAATAGCAGTATTGGGAATTAATCGTAAAAACAATTGGTGTTCAATAGATTAAGAATATTTTACTTTTTATTTTTTATTTTTAGTTGTAGTAAAATTAGACACGTTACATGCAAATAGCATCAATATTAGCAATAGAAAATAGAAATAAAAATAATAATGAAAAAGGAAATGAAAAATGGAAATGTATATTGTACTGAGATTTTACTACATATATTATGACCACAAAGGATCTATAAATAAATAGATAGTGTTCTGAGTGGTTGGTATACAAGTATCAGACCCAAATGATAAAGGAACTGATTGAATATATGGAATAAATTTGTAAATGCCAAACAAATGGACTAAAAATTTATTATATAGTATATGATGGAAAGACAGATAAATCAGAACACAGAGTTTAATTCTACTTTTTCATTTAGTCCATCTGGATATAGGCTATTCATTTGGAAGATCCAAAACAGCTCCTGACGACATAAAGACCTAAACCTATCGCTTTTTCTGATGGTTGGGGGGATGTGTTCTAGCCCCACAATCCTAAGTGAATGATCGTTTTTGCCATGTTCATTAGCATAATGTTTTGAAACGCTATGTAGCATATTTCCTTTTAGGATGTTTCTTCTATGCTCCAAAAAGCATTCTTTTTGGCTTCTGGTGGTGCGTCTTACATATCTCATATTTTCACAGCTACATGATAACAAATATATAACAAAACTAGTATCACAGTTTATAAAATGTTTTATTGTTAGATTTTTTCCATTATATGCTGTTGTAATTTCTTTCGTATTATGTAGAATATATTTACATTTTATACATCTAGTTTTTCCGCATTTGATGCAGCCTTTAGGCTTTTCCAGTAGCCATGTCCTATTTTCTATCACATCGGGATCTTTAATAGATTTGAGACAACTCGGAGCAAGAATGTTCTTAAGGGATTTGTTTTTTCTATAAATGAAGGTTGGTTTTTCAGGTAAGATATCTTTTAAAATTGTCTCATGTTTTAAAATGGAATAATTTCTCTCTATAGCACATTTTATTTGAAAGGATGATTTATTATAAGTGGAAAAAAAGGCAAGATTGTTTTTATATTTATTTTTATATTTGCTGCACATCAATGTATCTCTCTCATTAGTTTGTATCGATGTTTGTTTTGATATTAAAAGAGTTTCTCTATCCATCTTTTCTACCTCATCTAGAGCTTTCTTCAATAGATTCTCTGGGTAGCCCTTTTCAAGAAAGTTGTCACACAGGGATCTTGCTTGTATCTGGAAAGATTCCAGATCAGAGCAATTGCGTCTGATACGCATCAACTGTCCTTTCGGAATGTTTGATTTCCATGGTAAATAATGCGAACTTTTGAAATGTAAATAGTTATTACTAGCAGTATCTTTACTGCTAATTAGTAGTAATAATTTTATTATTTTGAATTGACAGGGTGAGATCCAAAAATGTATCTGGTTTCTGTCATATGTGTACGTGAAAGAAAGGTTGTGAGAATTAGAATTAAGGGAGGTGACTACAGACTGTGCACTAGCAAGATCCCCATCCCAAATAATAAAAAGATCATCAATGTAATGGCCATAGAGTACCAGAGACTCCCCGAGCCCCCCATTCCACACATAGGAGGACTCAAAGTCCCCCATGTATAGGTTGGTGAAGCTCGGAGCGAATCTGGTCCCCATGGCCGTTCCAACCACCTGTAAGTAAAATGTGTCAGTAAAAAGGAAATAATTGTGGGTTAAAATGAAACGGATACTGTGAAGTAAAAAATCTCGATGTTGGTCAGTTATGGACTCATCTCTAAGGAGATATTTTTCAACCGCATTTATCCCCAACTCATGGGGTATATGTGTGTATAGCGCTTTCACATCAAGCGTGAGAAAGGCATACGTTTCTTTCCACTCCACTTCTCATATTTGATTGAGAAAGTGGGTTGTATCCTTAAGATGAAATCTTAATCGAGCAACATGGGGCTGGAGAAAAAAATCAACATAGTACGATAGATTAGAGGTAAGAGAATTAAGGCCAGAAATGATAGGTCTCCCGGGGGGTGAAGTGAGGCTTTTGTGGATTTTGGGTAGGTGATAAAATATAGGGGTGACTGGAAAGGGGACTGACAGGAACCTATGTACATCCTTTGAGATAACATCTGTCGAAAATGCTGTATTTATGAGAATAGAATATTCCATAGTGTATTTAATTGATGGGTCTCTGTCCAATACACGATAAAAGGTGGTATCGTGTAGTTGACGGAGAGCCTCCTTAATGTAGTCTTGTCTATTCATGACCACAATTCCTCCACCCTTATCTGCTTCTTTTATTACTAGTGTCTGATCTTTAGTTAATTCATGAAGGGCTATTTTTTCCCATTTTGTTAAATTGGAATTATTGTTTTTATTTTTTGAATAAATGGATTTAAAGCTTTGTAGTGTGGATTTATAAAAGCACTCAATATTCACACTTTTATTTCTTATAGAAAAAAATTCCGACTTGATTTTAAAGTTGTGTTCATTTTTATTTTCATTTATATCAAATAATTTAATTACATTAGGAGTGTCGCAATTTGTCATTTAGTAGTTTCTCAAGAATTGACAGGGCATAGGTGTCCTCATTGTCTAGAAGAATTGGTGATTTGTTAACCTCACTAATGGTTTTCTTTTTAGTAGCATAGTAACGTTGTCTACACAAATTGCGTATATACCTGTTTAGATCCACATAAAGTTCAAACATATTAGGTTTGGATGAGGGGGAAAATTTCAAGCCCTTCTTAAGTAATGTTAATTGATTTGCAGTTAGTTTTTTATCTGACAAGTTGTAAATGCCTCTATCATATCCAGTGGCTCTGATCTGTGAGTTCTTTAAAGTATTCATTTGTAGAATTCTCTCTTTTCTCTTATTTCAATTTCACCCTCCTCTCTTTCCACTGAATGAGATATTCTTCATCTTTTTGGAGTCACAAGGGGTTGAAATCTGTTTAGTAGGGAGGGTCTCTGGGGACCCGAGAGTCCCCTCTTCCTAAAAACTGTTTTTTGTCTCGACAACAGAGTTTTTCCTCCTATATCTCTTGGGAATAGCACCTGAATCGGCTCTATGGATATCTGGTGTTGGGAGGGATCTCATCTTAGATCTATTCTCTATGGTGTTTCTAAATCCAGATGAGTCATGTTCAGAATCGATCTGATTTCTCAAATGATTATGAACAAAAACACTTTTTTTAAAAGGGGCTTTATAAGTGGTTTTCGTTTTTATATTTTTTATTGTATGACCTTACTTCAACTTGTTCGTAATCATTCAGATCTCTTTTGAATTTTTTCTTTTTCTGTTCAGAGTATTTTCATATTCTATTATCTTCTGACTAATTGCCTCGTCCTTTGATTTAAATGCTGTTTGTTCATTGTATTTTTCTAAACATTGCCTCTGTAATTCTATCTCTCTCTCAAGGTCTTGTACTTTTTTCATTCTAAATTTTATAATTATTTGCATTAAATTTAGGGAACATGTGTCCAATGTATTATTCCAATCGTTATACAAATCTACATCATTTTCAAATATACATGCTTTTACTAATCTCAACCCTCTGGGTATCATCTTTTTTTCGATATACTTCTGTAGATTTGTAGCATCTAACCAATGTTTAAGTTCTAATTTCATGAGATCTTCCAATTTATAAAGATCTTTAAGCCAATCAGATTCTTATCTCCTAGAATTATAATCTTTTGGTTTTACACCATCCCAATCGATTAATAAAGCTTCTCTTCTTGAAGATCTATCATTATAAAAACCACTCATAGTAGCTGCCATGAGTATGACTGTAGAAAATAATAAATATAAAGAAAAAAGTACCCAGGCGCTAAAAGGGTTAATTTACACACCCTGAAGCAGCACGGCTGAGAGGGATAGTCAGTCACAATAGCAAAGAAACAATCTATGTAAAAAGACAGCCGGTGTATCAGGGGTTGTAAATAATATAGGACAAGGTTCGTATATTAAGACAAGTATATTAAACATATATCCCTGGATAATCTAATTAAAATATCTATACATTGAAACACATTAGCAATCTTTTTGTGAGTTTACCAGTGTCCAGAATATAAGCTGCAGGTCCGCTGGCTGTGAACGAAATGTGTCAAAGGACTGATGATATAAATTGACACACTTGCCACCACTGTATTAAAAAGTCATTGTGGATGTCCTCTTTGAATGACAGAGAAAATGCTATAAGTTTAGCCGAAATTGCGTTTGTGGGGTGAGCAGTCAACAGCACGGTGTCACGATGAAAAGCTCTCTCCTGTGTCTAGGGAGCTTGGATCTCCGTGTGACGGCTCGGTATCTAGCGGTAGTGGTCCCCATAGTGGAAAGACTCGATCTCCGCAAGCAGCTTTCAGCGTGAAGCATGGGCGGCACGGCTGGTGATCGCTAAACTCCCCCTTGTTGTATTCAGCAGAGGAAATAGGCTGTGCAGGCATTGGATAGGCTTGCAGTATCGTAGCTCAACCTAGGTGTGGGGAACTGAAGGTGCCTGTGTAGCCTGAGTTCACGAGGATCTCTGTGTTGTAAATCAGCCAGGGTGGTTCAGGGCAAGCGTGTAAATAACTGGCTGCATTTTGTGCTGATTGCCATGCAGAACAGGTATCAAAGTGTCACAGTGATAGTCCAGGGCTATTCCAGTGTTGGCACCTACGCGTTTCAACGCTCTTCAGGCGTCTTTGTCAAGGTATAGGTGAACTACCTTTGTCTCAAATTTATAGCACTACAGGCTCACTTAACTTAATTGATTAGTTAATTCAAAGCACTTGTTAAAAAAATGAACCTTGTCAGTTATATATATAGCCAGATTTGGGAGAAGCATATAATACAAATAAACATTTTAAATTCCCAAAAATGGAAATATATATATGAAACCTCGTTAATATAATTACATATACAACAAGCTTATCATATATCACTAAAAATGGTAGATATTAGAACATTTTATGGATATAAATTAATTACCCAATATTAAATAGCAGTATTGGGAATTAATCGTAAAAACAAATGGTGTTCAATAGATTAAGAATATTTTACTTTTTATTTTTTATTTTTAGTTGTAGTAAAATTAGACACATGTTACATGCAAATAGCATCAATATTAGCAATAGAAAATAGAAATAAAAATAAGAATGAAAAAGGAAATGAAAAATGGAAATGTATATTGTACTGAGATTTTACTACATATATTATGACCACAAATTATCTATAAATAAATAGATAGTGTTCTGAGTGGTTGGTATACAAGTATCAGACCCTAATGGTAAAGGAAATGATTGAATATATGGAATAAATTTGTAAATGCCAAACAAATGGACTAAAAATTAATTATATAGTATATGATGGAAAGACAGAAAAATCAGAACACAGAGTTTAATTCTACTTGTTCATTTAGTCCATTTGGATATAGGCTATTCATTTGGAAGATCCAAAATAGCTCCTGATGACATAAAGGCCTAAATCTATCGCCTTTTCTGATGGTTGGGGGGATGTGTTCTAGCCCCACAATCCTAAGTGAATGATCGTTTTTGCCATGTTCATTAGCATAATGTTTTGAAACGCTATGGAGCATATTTCCTTTTAGGATGTTTCTTCTATGCTCCAAAATGCGTTCTTTTAGGCTTCTGGTGGTGCTTCCTACATATCTCATATTTTCAAGAGCTACATGATAACAAATATATAACAAAACTAGTATCACAGTTTATAAAATGTTTTATTGTTATATTTTTTCCATTATATGCTGTTGTAATTTCTTTCGTATTATGTAGAATATATTTACATGTTATACATCTAGTTTTTCCACATTTGAAGCAGCCTTTAGGCTTTTCCGGTAGCCATGTCCTATTTTCTATCACATTGGGATCTTTAATTGATTTGAGACAACTCGGAGCAAGAATGTTCTTAAGGGATTTGTTTTTTCTTTAAATAAAGGTTGGTTTTTCAGGTAAGATATCTTTTAAAAATGTCTCATGTTTTAAAATGGAATAATTTCTCTCTATAGCACATTTTATTTGAAAGGATGATTTATTATAAGTGGAAATAAAGGCAAAATTGTTTTTATATTTATTTTTATTTTTATATTTGCTGCACTTCAATGTATCTCTCTCATTTGTTTGTATCGATGTTTGTTTTGATATTAAAAGAGTTTCTCTATCCATCTTTTCTACCTCATCTAGAGCTTTCTTCAATAGATTCTCTGGGTAGCCCTTTTCTAGAAAGTTGTCACACAGGGATCTTGCTTGTATCTGGAAAGATTCCAGATCAGAGCAATTGCGTCTGATACGCATCAACTGTCCTTTCGGAATGTTTGATTTCCATGGTAAATAATGCGAACTTTTGAAATGTAAATAGTTTTTACTAGCAGTATCTTTACTGCTAATTAGTAGTAATCATTTTATTATTTTGAATTGACAGGGTGAGATCCAAAAAATGTATCTGGTTTCTGTCATATGTGTACGTGAAAGAAAGATTGTGAGAATTATAATTAAGAGAGGTGACTACAGACTGTGCACTAGCAAGATCCCCATCCCAAATAATAAAAAGATCATCAATGTAATGGCAATAGAGTACCAGAGACTCACCGAGCCCCCCATTCCACACATGGGAGGACTCAAAGTCCCCCATGTATAGGTTGGTGAAGCTCGGAGTGAATCTGGTCCCCATGGCCGTTCCAACCACCTGTAAGTAAAATGTGTCAGTAAAAAGGAAATAATTGTGGGTTAAAATGAAATGGATACTGTGAAGTAAAAAATCTCGATGTTGGTCGGTTATGGACTCATCTCTAAGGAGATGTTTTTCAACCGCATTTATCCCCAACTCATGGGGGATATGTGTGTATAGCGCTTTCACATCAAGTGTGAGAAAGGCATCTGTTTCTTTCCACTCCACTTCTCATATTTGATTGAGAAAGTGGGTTGTATCCTTAAGATGAGATCTTAATCGAGCAACATGGGGCTGGAGAAAAAAATCAACATCTTATGTAACCTCACATGAAACACTGTCTAGAGGTATCACCTTCACAGATCCCTGAGGAGAGTCTAAGGGTGTCCACGGATATTGTGTGTGAGTCTGACATTTATGAAACTGTATGTGTAAAGAAGACTCTTTCCACAAATTTCACACCCTCTGCAAATGTGAGAATGAGTAGCAGTAAAAGTAATGGTGGTGACATGGAAATTAAGGATACTGTTGTGGAAGTGCAACAGGATGAGGGGGGATATTTGTGTATCTGATGCTAATTAGGCTGTTGATGATAAATGTGTTGGACAGGAAGAAGTTGATAAAATTCAGGAGGAGGATATTGTCTGTGTCAAAGTAAGTCAGCCACCAGTTGCAGCAGTTATTGCAAGGGATAAGAAGGCCATTGTCATTGCTGTGCATAAGACCAAAAAAACACCTCTTGTGAGTGGAATTATTTTTACCCAAATCCTGACAACTTTTGTCAAGCCATGTGTACCACTTGTGAGTCAAATTGAAGTAGAGGTAGGGACATTAGCCATCTAGGCACCTCCTCCCTGTTATGTCATTTGCAACTAGTTCATGCAAGTTATTTAGTGAAATCTGAAAAAACCTGTAAGATAATAAGCAGTCCAGCATCAGTTACCAGCAGCATGGATAAATCCCAGCACATGCATCTCCAATGCCAACACCTTCATCATCAACCTACTCATCAATGTTCGGAGATAGTCCTGCTGAATCCAGTTTGTAAATCCTAACTGACTCCTCCCCTATCCAGGATTCCTAAGATGAATAATTGCAGCTAGTGGTGAATATTCATCACAGAAGGGGACCAAAAAAACTAGATGTTTCAAAAAATAATTGACTGACAGCAGGAATTTATGTATTTAACCAAACGAAACTAACTTGCTTCCTAGTTACACTGCTCACAGGAATACATAGTGATCCACAAGACTTTGTTATACAGGATGTAATTCTCTTCCTTAAACCATGGTTAATGAATTGAATGATTTAGGATAGGTGGTGGAGCTTTGGATAAAGAGGAGTTGGCCAAGCTCTATGAGCCTAGCAGCTGCTAAAACCTTGCTTCTTATCTGCCTCCATTGGACAATTCTGTCATGGTTGCATCAGATGCAACCATTTAAGAAAAAGCCTAGATGCAACCATGCCAGGCAAATGGTTAAACTTTTTAATATATATTTCAAGTGAACATTGTGTGTATTCAAAGGGCCGTGTATATTTTTGTATTTAATAGGTCGTTTGTCCCCATTAGTTGAACCTCCAAATCAAAATAAAAAAATTGAAACAAGACATTGTGTTCTGTTTTTTTAAACAATTCTGAAGCACTTGATTACATTGTGTAATATATATTTCAAGGGAAGGGTGTGTCTGTTTGAGTTGCTTTGTATATAACTGTACTTACTGGATGTTTTGTCCCTTTCAGCTTCACAACAAAATAATAAAAGTTGAAAAAATACATTTTTAATGTTTTATAAAATCTCAAGTCTTTCATTCACCATTATTCTATGGTGTAAAAATAAATCTTGGCTCAGTCAAATAAAGAACAGGAGCAACACAGTATCAGAACTAACAAACTATTTAAGGAAAAATGGTCCTTATTTAGACCCACTCATTAGATGCGTTCACACGCAGCTGTCAGCTGCCAAAGTATGCAAATCCTGCAATCGCACGCCATGGCTTTAGCATGCCCAGTATGTCTTGGCGTGCAATTGCGGTGTTTATTTAGCTACCCACCAGCCTGTCTTAAGACGCCCACTTTCCCTTATTGATACATGTCATCTCCAGGAACTTTATGCAACAATCTGTAACATCGAGTACCATCGGAACCATACGCAGCACTTGTGGCTGACCATACCCTACCTCAAGCACTGCGAGTGCTACAGTGTGTAATTCAACCATGTGACGTGTACTATGATGCTTTGTTTTAGTTATGCATACATCTGAAATGGCATTAAGATACTCAGACACTCCTGCGTTCGTATCACCACTCCCCCGTTTCCATCGATCATCCACTGACACCACCCACAAACAATTCATCCTGTCACTCAATCAAGCAAGGCATCTAAGTACAAGGGCCGATCACTTTGCGATCGCATGGACTGGTTTGCACACGCGCCTTGAGTCATATGCATGCGCAGATTGCAAACATCGGCAGGCTACGTGCGAACACAGCCTAGCGAATGGGTCTGAATCAGGCCCAATGTTCCTTATTCAGGCACTAATATAAATACAAATCCAATTACAGTAGCCTGTGCAGTCTGTGAAGACTTGCTATTAAAGGGACCAACAAATAAAATAAAACAAATGGTACTGCACTCTTTATGAAATATAACCATTGTTGCAGAAATTGAAAATTCCAAAGCACAGTTAAAATAAAAATAGGAACAGTTTTGCAATAGGAGCCCTCTATTGTGATCTGACCGGACAGCAGCACACACTGTTACCTGGCTCTCCAGAGCATAAGGCAGTATCCGACTCCAGTCTCCAGCCGTATATCAGCAAAGGGCTTTATCAGAGTTTAGTCAGCACTGCCGTAGTCTGCAAGGTTTGCAGTTAGGTTTCCAGTGTGTCCGTAGTAATTCAACTGGAGTATTTTAGAAGTGTCCACAATATAGCACCAGGAATTTAAGCAAAAACATAGCTATGTACCTGTGACTCAGTTTGCCCCGATTATGGGAGCTTTATCAAAGAGTAGTAGTAGTAATAGTAGTAAATCATCAATGTGATAGTATTAATGTGCTATTATTCTTATATGTATTTGATATATATGAAACATTTAGGATTTATGGAAGAAAACTGTTCCTATTTTTATTTTAACTGTGTCTTGGAATTTGGAATTTTCAATTTCTGCCACAATAGGTTATATTTTATAAAGAGCGCCGTGCCACATTTTGTTTTATTTAGTTTGACTGTATCAGTACTGGGGGTCGTAGTGTTTCTTCAACTATCTACTTTTAAAAAAGGTCAAGGGAAGAAGGTGTAAGGAAGGGCACTTCAAATCTAAACATTGTTTTTTTTAAATTGAGGCATCATAGAACAATTGTTGACATTTAATCTACTAAAAAAAGAATAATGGATATCATATTATAACAAAGTAAATATAGCTAATGCAATATTCAATATGGCCTTGATAATTGTAGCCATATTAGAAATCAAACATATACAGTACACAAATTGTCAATATTGGTAAATTGAGAACAATTTATTTGAGATATACATTTCAACATACAGGTTGTCAACATATGAATATAAAAAATTAAGTGTAGCTGCGATTCCGAAATACTATCATAGGAGCCTTGGAGAGGAGCCTAGTGAAATCCTTGTCTATCAATTTAAGGAAATAGGTGGATCCTGTGCCAATAAGATACCATGTGGAATTTCTAAGGCTGTGATGGATTTGTTTCCTAGTTGAGTGGAAGAGTATCTTTATATAATTCCCATATCATAAAAAGCATTCCACATATTTTTCTGTGCAAAAGTGTTTCTATCCAGTCCATCCTGAAGAGAAAGTAAGGTTTGTTCAGGAATAAAGGTAGTTGAGGAGGTGTACTGTCTATCCAGCCCTGCAAAATAGTTTTCCTACTCTCAGCACTTATAGCTAGTAAAAGTTTCTTACTTGCCAAAGTCATTCGTACATTAGAATCAAATACTCTGATTTGGGGGTAAAATGCACATAATTTACAAGTTTGGCTTCTGGGTAATGACGAATAAGGTGCCAAAAATATTGGGCAATGGGTCACACCCAGAGGCAATGATATGTATAGGCCTCCTCCTATTGACATTTTTGGTCAAGCATGAATTTCCAAGGTCCCCATTTGGAAACATCGGAGCGGGGATAATTAGGTATTATGATATATATTGAGAAAAAGCTTAGTATATATACTGGCAATCTAAACATGAATTGACAATTTTTAAGAAAACATCACTTTTAAGAGAAAAGTTACTGCCGATGTAAAATTGTCAACAAGTAATACACCACCTGCAGTGGCAAGGACAGTCTCAAAACATGGCTTTTATTTGTGTTGTGGTCCTGCTACTGTTCTTCCATGTATTAAAATGCCTATTGCTAGAGCTAAGGCCAAACACAGTCAGGCATCTTCTGTCACCTTACATGCACCACCTTCATGCTCTGTGTGTATATGTGTCACCTCTAAAAAAGGCAAATCAGTGCACAAAAAGAACACCAAGGCTGAATAACAATGTGTGTTCACAAACATCACATATTCCTGTCAATAGGGTGTCCAGACATTTGTGCAAGTCTGACAATTCTGATTCTGACACTGTAGTTCTAGAGAAACCTTCATCCACCATTTAATTAGGAAATGTGAGGATGTGTAGTAGTACAAGTAATGATGATGATGGTTTAAACATAGAAATTGCTGATGCTACTTTAGAAGTTGCAACTATACAACAGTATGAAGGGGGTCATTGTGTAGATGATGATGATGATGATGATGATGATGAATGTGCTGGACAAGAAGAAGCTGATAAAATTCAGGAGGATGATGTTGTTTATGTCAAAGTAAGTCATCCACTAGTGGCAGAACTTCATCCCAGAGATAAGAAGCACATTGTTATTCCTGGTGTCAAAGTCAGATAATTGGATGTGATCGTTTGCAATTATTATCTGTTGAGCTAGTCGTCTGTTGTCTGATACAGGGTGAATGGGACGCTACTTTGCGTCGGCGCAATCCAATTATTATTATTATCCTTTATTTATATGGTGCCACAAAGGTTCCGCAGGGCCTTACATAGTACATAAATGAGCAAACAAGAAAAAAACAGTTATTAGCCGTGCAAACAATACAGGACAAGGACATGGTTTATACACATTGCTGCATAACACAAGCAGCAGGACATAAGCAACCATGTGTTAGGTGCCATTGTGGGGATATCGGAGTAAATAATACTATAAGTATGGGGAGGAGAAGCACATGAGGGACAAGGGCTTTGCTCATGAGAGCTTACATTCTAAAGGGGAGGGGCAGATAGAAAGAGGCAACAAAGATGGGGTAGATAGTGAGGAAGGAGCATGGAGCAGTGGGTTAGGAATGGATATGTGCTGCGGAATGTGTGTATTTAAGATGACCTGATGTTATGTCAAAATGAAGTCCTTCATTCATCTATCTCTATGTAAAAAAAAAAATTTTTGATTATGTATTATTTAAATGAGAGATGTGCAAAATAAAGTTGTAGCACTTTAATTATTGTGTGTTACATTTTAGCATCTAAGTACATCCTGATAAATATGCAGCTGTTATGGGACTGTCCCGCCATCCTAATATAGTAGTGACTACTTTAGTCCCAGCTACTGGGTGCTATGCCATGCTCCTGTGAGTGGAAGCATCTCACATGCTAGACCCACCCACAAATGGGTGCAGCCATGCCCAACATGCTGTGGTCCCAAATAATGTTGCTGTACCCGGGCCCTGAATTTGTTTTGGCAGCCCTGGAAGTGACAGGCAGAAACAGGAGGGAATGGGGCTTAGTGGTGGGGTAGCAAGTCCATGGAGGTAGGGAGGTGGTTGAGAGTGGAGGAACAGGAAAGGCAGGGGAAAGGAGCAGAGGGTTGGAAAGAAGACTGATGAGAGAAAATAGGGGGAACAGCATTAGGAGGAGACAAGAGGGGTGGGATAAGGATGGATAATGTAGAGGATTATATGGGCACTGAATAAGGGGGTGTTTGAAGTAAGGGTGTTCATGCTGTGGACGAGGTAATAAGTGAGATGAAAACTGGAGTGGAGGCTGTGTGATACAGAGACAGTGTGGATAAAAGTTGTTAAATGTTCAAAAATACAGGTAAAAGAACAGCGCTGCTAATGTATGAGCGCAACTCCAAAAACAATATATAAAGAGAGGTGTGTGAGCAGTGGGTGCAGGAATTAGTTATTAAAAGAATATTTAAAGTGGATATATGTGATGCAAAGGAAAAAGGCAATACAAACAGGATTTTGTGTAGTATGTTGGCAAAAATTACAATGTACAGAGCCGATCCAGTCAGAAGTGTTATGAACAACAAAGATCAGTCAAAAGGAGCAGCAGCAGATAGCAAAGCACTTGCAGTGTCCAAGCAGTGAGTGCAGCAAGGGGTGTCCGGGGTATTCATACAGCAGCAGATTGTGAATTTGGTAACTCACATAAATATGTTGCTTGATGTCGTTCAGAAGGTGTTCTGGTTTTGAGGATGTTTTTCCTCAGTTTTCCTCCAGCGTAACTGCATCTTAGTGATTAAATTGTAATTACACTTATAATCAAACACTTTTCATCTAACACAGCCTACGTCTATGGAGCAGGGCCAGATTAACAATGTGGATGGAGCTCCAGCTCCAGGCCTCAACATAAAAATAGGCCCATTGTCATGACAACATTATGTTGAATGGCCATCTGCTCTCCACACGGTCAGCCATAAATCATAAGTAGTAAAATTGTATTTCTATTTATCTCACAAACTTAAGCATGTTTTCTCTATTACATATTTGGGGAGACTTTGGGGCTGAGAGTACACGCCCACATGGCACTGGCCACACCCACACAGCACTGGTCACACCTCATAATAGGCCCTTGGTCATTTTCAACTCCAGGCACATGTGGCCCTCAATCTGACCCTGCTATGCAGCATTACTGATCACTAACTAAAGTTTCAAAAATGTGTCTGTGTGCTCACTGATTGGGACCCCACCCCCAGAGCTCAACACACACTAAATTGGGATGCAATAAAGTCTAAGATAAAAAGTTTGTGAGAAAGGAGTGGACCATCACAGATTCACATAAAAATCCTAACTTCCTCTATAGAAATTGCTGCTAATATAGCAGTAGTGATAATTTACCTAGAATAAATCTTGAAAGCTGTGCAATAGCAATCAAGGTAACAGCATCTGATGAGAACTGTAGTAGCAGATTACCTGCAATCCAGAGAAGAGTGAAGTCAGATCAGTCTTTACATGGTGTGCGTATGGCTAATAAGATCTCCAGTGCACAACTGCGAACCCAACACACATACACTGATTCACATCACGAACACACATAGGGCACGATTCAATTCAGCGTGATATAAATAGCGCAGGAAGATAGCTCCCGGAGCTATTCAATTCATTGTGCTGTTAGGTCGGGGTTTTTAGGTGCGATAACGGGCATTGCCCGACCTAACTTCCCGGCCCGAGGCTGTTTTCCCGGCACTAAGGGCAGAAAACAGCCTCGCGCCGGGACTTTTGTCGGATTTCTTCTCTCATTCCCGGAGGGATAAGAGAAGAAATCATTAGTCGGACTTGTCAGTGCGGTGTATTGAATAGCTCCGGGAGCTCACTCCCGGAGCTATTTACATCGCACTGAATAGAATCATGCCCATAGACTTATATGCTTGCACCTAGACGCTCATATGTGTATCCACATGTGCACACATAGACGCCCATGTGCATCCTCACATACATACATACAGTACAAACTTTCCCAACATCAATGCACAGACGCATATATGCGAACGCATATATATATATAATGGTTCCTAGTTACAATAAGAGATTTATTAAAGGTATTATTAATTAGTACTTATGATGAAATGGGTACATAAATAAGATCTAAGGTTTAGAACATAGTAGACATGTCATTTTTGGTATTATATTAAATCACTGTTCATTTGCAGATCTCCGGATCTATTGGCAAGGAGTTCACATCATGTGTCCACAAGTTACGAACTATACAGAGTTATTTGTTAGCATGTTAACATTTTGTATGTAGTGTCTGTAGCTAGTTTAACCAGTTCTTCAGCGGGAAACTGCACAAAGCAACTGTTGGAGAATTTTGACATACCCCTGATGACACCATATGAACTATCCAATTACCAGAATGACCAGGAGCAAGGACCAATGGAATCATGCCAGCTTGTCTCTATTGTTCTATCTGTGACCTGTTAGGTATATAGGCTACTGCTCTGGACAATATAGGGAAGTCATTTTCCCTTCTTAGATCACCACAGGCTTAAAGATTGATGACTGAGAATTGGAATCCAGAGCGGTAGCGTATGTATTGGCTGTACCTTGTATTTTACTTGCTTTTTGCACTAATTGTTTAGATCACAGCGCGTTATACCTTTTCTTGTAAAAATATAGCTTTTTGTGCTTTGGAACCACAATTGGATTGGAAAGCAATTATTTAAATTTAGCGACTTGCTGCACAAAATAGCAACTATTAGATATACCGAAAAAGGGGTATCCATACTGGCTAAAAGATCAAAAAGGCACCTCTAGTGCCAAAGTATGTAAAGGTAGAGCCGTTAAACATCTAGGCACCTAGGCCCTGATTCAGAGCCGGACGCTCTGACCAGAACGCTCGCTCGGAATCAGGGCCCACCTCCATTAATATGGAGCGTCCTCCTGGACACTCGTATAGCTGTGGGTCACCACCCACAGCATATACGAGCGTGCAGGATGATGGTCGCGATGGTCTTGACCATCGCGACCATCGCCACTGCAAGCAGAAGCCTGCGGTTGAGTTTCTCAACCACAAGGCCAGGAGTGATTTTGGCTCTATCAGAGCCAAAATCACTCCCACTGACATCACTAGTGATGTCAGTGGGGCCGGCTTCAGACGGTAGGCGTTCCCTTGGGAACGCCTCCGTCTGGGAGGCACGCCCCTGGCACGCCCACCAAAGGGGGCGTGCTGTCAATCAACATCGACAGCACGCCCCCTTTGATCAGACACTACGAGCGAAGGAAAGTCCTTCGCTCGTCGCATCTCGCGCATGCGCACGACGGAGCTCCCTCCATCGTGCGCATGCGCAGTGCAGACCATCGACCCACTTGCGTGCGGACAGCCACTCGCGAGTGGGTCTGAATCACGCCCCTACTCTTTGTTACATCATTTACAGTCAGTTCAAATTGTTTATCGGAATCTGGAAAATCATATACAAGCTATTATCAGCTATTAACAGCATAGATAGATATTAGCACTCGCAATTTCCAAACCTTTATCATGAACCTCCTCATTAGTGATCAGAGGTGATAGTCCCCCTGCATCCAATTTGCAAAGGAAAACTGAATCCCCTACTGCAATCCATGATTCCCAAAGAATCCTTGCTGGGGATGCATATTCATCACAGAAGAGGACCAAGGAGACTAGCTGTTCCAAACAACAATTGTCTGTGAAACAATAATTTGCAAGAGGAACCAAAGGGATACAGATGAGATACCTGTGGTTGGGATGCCGATTGTCAGAATGCCAGCGCCCAAATTCCGACACTAGTCAGTATCCCGGAGCCAGCATCCAGATCACCGGCATCCCAATATCAAGTGTTTGAGTTAGGATTAGGGTTAGGGTTAGGCACTGGGGGGAGAGTTAGGGTTAGGCACTAGGGGCAAGGTTATGGTTAGGCTGTGGGGGGAAGGTTAGATTTTGGCTGCGGGTAGAATTAGGGGTTAGGTTTAGGAACTAGGGGGAGGGATATGCACTAGTGGGGAGGGTTGGGTTTAGGCTGAGAAGGGGGTTAGGTTTAGGCAGCAGGGAGGGAGGGTTAGGGTCAGGTGTAGAGAAAGGTGTAGGGTTATGCTACTTACCGACAGGTGTCTGTATCTTAACCCTGTCGGGGTGCCTGCATCAGGATTCTGACTGCCAGGATCCTGAGTGCCAGCATCCTATACCCAACCCGAACAAAAAGTGTTATTCAGAATTAGATAAGCTCTATTCATTTTAATCACTATTTATTTTTTAAATCTATCTTTTGTTACATCATTATTTATTTGTACATGTTCCATGCTAAATGCTCAACAACTAATTTGTGCTGCAAGCTTGTTTTAGCATGTATTTAATAAATATTCTATTTTAGTCACATTACCTTAGTAATTGGTTTTATTGTGTTGATATACTGGGGTGGTTGCACTGGAGAATCTCAACTGTTTTATCACTTGTTTATCAATACATTTAGTACTTCATTCATACACAATTGCACTTTAGGATCATAGGTTTACACAAGGGAACACTTTATCATTATTTTTTTAAATATATTTTTTTATCTGTTCATTCATTTATACTTTCATTTAAAGCACTTTTTAGCACTCTATGGGCCTGATTCAGACCCGGTCGCTATTTGCAGCTGCTCGCTGTCAAAAAGGGGCCATCTATGCAAACCATGTGCTCGCTCTTTGCGGTGTAAGGACGCCTCTATGTCTAAGCAAGCGATGGCATATTACGCTCGCAAGTGTTTAAAGACACCCCCTTGCCACTCGCAACACACGTCATATACAGTATTTAAAGGATTAATCGGTGAGATCGAGAGCTATCGGAGCTGCTTGCAGCGCTTGAGGTAGTCTTACCCTCCCGCAAGCACTGCGAGCAGTTCAGGGTAAAAAACAATCAAGTGACATGTTCAATGATGCTACTTTGCTAATTATGCACACCCATTAAACTCTGTTCTGATGGTCAGACATGCCTGAATTCGCAGCACCACTCCACCGTTCACAAGCACCTTCCCCTGTTACCATCCTCAATCTGTCACTCATTCCACTGGGCAGTCTTTTCAGGGTGAGCGAGCAAAATCTGATCACTTTTACTAGTTTGCGCATGCGCACTGCGACTTATACGCATGCGCAGATGGACGACCATCGCTCAGAGTGAGCGAGCGCAATTTAGTGTCCGGGTCTGAATCAGGCCCAATATCCGTTCAATTGATTGCACTTTTAAAACATACAGCAGACCTCCACTGCTGTAAAACTATTGATTGACCGAACAACCTTTTTTTGGGGGGAAGTGCATCTAAAGATATTACATACCTCACAAATGTAGTATTTTACCTTTGCATAGATTTTTAAGGTATATGTATATTGTTTTGGCGCTGCAATTAACCACTTTACTATATATATATATATATATATATAGATATACTGTATATATATATATATATATATATATATGATACAAATTAGTGTAGGTGGCGCACAAAGCTCATAAAATAAACATGTAAACAACACAACAAATGAAACACAAAGCAAGTGTAACAATGCTATAGACACTCCCTATTTAACGTGGCTGCCAGACCTTCTAACAAGTGATCTATTAAAAAAAAACACAAAAAAGAAATGATTTTCAAAGGATGAAGGAACAGCGCTTTCAGTGTATAAAAAACAATATTCTATTAACCAAGTCCATAAAGTCTGAAGGTAAGTCGTTATGAAATCTTTGTGTAATTCCCACGGTATGATCTCAAAGAAAACAGAAAAATATCAAAGACAAACATAGTGTAATAAAAAAAATATATATAAACATATAAATTATAAAGTGCTGACATGCAATAGTGGTGAACACAAATATAAGCATGTGCTAGAAACACTCCACACGTGTTTAAATCATAGATTCCAGCACACAAAGTAAAAATAGCCTCGTACCAGCTGTAACTTGTCATATATCAATATATAGAGGATCTTTCCCTTTCAGCTCTTTCCAAATCCAGAAGCCGGGTCCAAATATACATATGGATACAACAAAAAAGAGCCTCCAATAGTGTAATAAGTTTAAAAAAATATACACTTTAATAAAGAAAAATAAAGAATTGTACAATGTAACAAGAATAAAAGAGCTTATCTGTCCAGTATTATGGAATTATGACAGGAGGTCCTGCTCAACGCGTTTTGTCCCACTGTGGTCTCTGGGGACTTCTTCAGGAGTGGATATAGCGATAAGGATAATGTATTTAGAGCATATATATTTATATCCCCAACAATTAGCTTAATTACCTACAAATGCAGCTTGTAGAGCATCCGTGGTCGTGCATGCGCACATGCGCGGGATCTCCAAACTATCGCACAGCCGGGAATGTGGAGACTAAGGCTCACAAGGCATAAATGACCACGCATGCGCACATGTGCGGGATATCCAGACTATCACGCAGCTGGGGATGTGGAGACTGAGCATACATGCCTCGTCATCCACTTCACAATGGCTACGCTGACAAACCGGATATATATATTTTGAAGTAAACTTGGTATATAGCGACAGCAGTGCTTAGTTGTAGATAATAAAATGAATCAATATTTTGATGTGTAACAATAATAAAAACAAACAAATAAATCAATAAATAGATATCTACAGTGTCCCAGTATAATAAATAAAGTTTAAAAATACTGTCAGTGCAGTTTGTAAATTTATATAATATACAACCGTGAATATATTTCACCTTCAAAAATATTCTCTTAATATTGATAAAGTGTCAGTGCAATTGTGCAAATTAGTGCTGTGAAATCTACACCTCCATGTATGTACTGAACCTGAACCTTTATTTATAAATTAAAGCGACAGGTAGGTACCTTGCATATACACAAATTATCCTCGTCCCCCCAACTAGCTTATACAAGCCAGCGCAAGGAGGCAGCCAGGAGGGAGCAAAGAAGAGCTCCTGAAGAAAGAAGATGCCAGAAGCCCTGGAGGGTTGGTGCCTGCCAGGCAAAGACGCTGAAACCCTGGCTGGTTGGCAACTGCCATGCAAAGACACTGAAGCCCTGGTGGGTTGGCACCTGCCAGGCAAAGATGCCAGAAGCCCTAGTTAGTGGTAGCCATGAAAAAGAACTGACACAGGCTGCCGCCTACTTGGTGAAGACACCAAAGCCCTGGTGGGTTGGTGCCCACCGGGTGAATATGCCAAACCCCTGGCATGTTGGTGCCTGCCAGGCAAAGATGCCAGAAGTCCTAGTGGACAGTGGCCATGAAAAAGAGCTGCCACCCTCTAGGTGAAGAAGCCAAAGCCCTTTGCCGATTGGCACCCACCAGGTGAAGTAGCCAAAGCCTGATAGGTTGGCAGCCACCAGGCAATGACTATGAAGCCCTGGCCATTTCGCACCCATCAGGTGAAGACGCTGGAAGTCCAAGTAAGTGGCGGCCACAAAAAAGCTGACACAGGCTGTCACCCACTAGGTGAATATGCTGAAGCCCTGGCGGGTTGGTGCCCCTCAGGAATGGCAGGTTGGCACCCACAATGCAAATATGCAGAAGCCCTGGCCATTTGGCGGCCCGCCAGGTGAAGACGCTGAAATTCCTAGCAGGTGGTGACCATGAAAAAGAGCCAACACAGGCTGCCGCCCACTAGGTGAAGATGCCAAGGCCCTGGTGGGTTGGTGCCTGCCAGGCAAATATGCCAAAACCCTGGCGGGTTGGCATCTGCCAGGCAAAGACGTCGAAGCCCTGGCCGTTTGGCGGACACCAGGCGAAGATGCCGGTAGTCCTAGTGAGTGGCTGCCATGAAAAAGAGATGACACAGGCTGCCGCCCACTAGGTGAAGATGCCGAAGCCCTGGTGGGTTGGCGCCTGCCAGGTGAAGATGCTGAAGCCCTGGCCATCTGGCACCTGCCAGGCGAAGACGATGGAAGTCCTAGTGGGTGGCGGCCATGAAAAAGAGCTGACACAGGCTGCCACCCAGTAGGTGAAGATGATGAAGCCCTTTGCCAGTTGGAGTCTACCAGGCAAAGTCGCCAAAGCCCTGGTGAAGATGCCAAAACCCTGGCCATTTGGCACCCACCAGGTAAAGATGCCGGAAGTCCTAGTGGGCGGGTGTCATGGAAAAGAGCTGACACAGGCTGCCGCCCACTAGGTGAAGATGCCAAAGCCCTGGCAGGTTAGCACCTGCCAGGCAAAGTCACTGAATCCCTGGGGTGGCGGCGGCAATGTAAAATAGCTTAAAAGGCCGCCATCCCCCAGGTGAAGACCTGTAAAATAAAATATTACAATATTAAAGTGTGTTGTGTTATTTTTTGTTATTTTTTTGACAGGTGGACTACAGTTGGCAGTGGGCCCTAATGCCCAGCATGCTGGTACTTGTGGTTTTCCAAGTTCCAAAAGCAATATTAAAAAAATACACAACACACATACAGTAGAAAGGTAAAATTTTTATTAAAACATATATGTACACACACATGTACTCACACATGCACACACTTAATGGACATGTTCCTTACGTAATACAGATATTGTATGCCATGACACCGTGTGGTTAACTGCAGATTCCACACTCTCACAGAGTGATATTGCTTTCACTCACAAAATGGTGGAGCTGCTAATTCACAGATTTGTATGATCATTGGAATACACACATGTAGTCTATGCAACTGAGGTCTGAGCAGTTATGTGGCACACACATCCCACTTAGTGCCCAAAATCTTCCCATTCAGTCACCACAAAAACGTTTTGACAGAGGAAATGTGCCGCTATCCTAAATTGGTGAGATTGAAGTTGCAATTAAATGTCTCCTGAATATGTGGCACTAACAGGTTTATGCTCATAAAAAGATATTTTATTCAAATATTGTATACTCTTAAAAAGTCTTAAGTGTAATATGTATTTTTAATACATTTGTGCAACCAAGTTGGTGTATTGTGTAAATCATCCTTGACCTCTATATTGGTACCTATTATCATCTATTATATTAATGATCATCAAAAAATTGGTGAAAGCCTAAAAAGTGCTTTTAAAGTGATAAATTAAAAAAATACAATAAAAAATACAATAAAAACAAAAAGACCAATAAAGACAATACAATAGAATATGGAATAGCTTAACTTAGTTGTTTCATCTTCAGAACATTCTATAAAAATGTAGTACAATCTTGACACATAGCCAGGTCTCCCCCTGCCCCAGGGTACTATGTGGATGTGGAATTATAGCTCCAAGGGAGCAGTCTCAATTTGATTACATATTACGGACAATTGTTGTTATTTAAAGTGCAACTTGTGCGGTAATATCCTGGAATGGGAATGTCAGTGATTTTCTTGTTTCCTTCAAAAATATGTAATGGTTTAGGAAGAGTATCACACTTTTAACATCTAAGAACAAACATGAGATAATTATAGGCTGCAAATTGCCAGTTGTGGCATTACGATGTCCTCCAATTTGATTGTATTAGCAAAGGAACTTCCTTCTATGTAAAGTGTAAGTAAGACTATATACTATTGTATATTTATACTTGAGACCTGCTACGGCTTCGCTCTGGAGCAATTTTTAATTTACAGCTATAGTCTTTTTTAACTGAGGTCTTATAAGATTTCCTTGTAGCCAACATTAGTAATTTTTCCTCTGGGCGTCAACACAAAAAGACTTAGGCCCTCATTCAGAGCCGCTTGTAAGCGGCAGTACGCTCGTTCATCGAACGAGCGAGAAAATGTAAATTCCAGCGCTCGCTCGAAAGTTCTCTCATAGCTATTCTTCCGCACCAAAGTCTCCCAACCCCTCCTCTAGCTAACGAGCGAGCAAAATTGCGACCGTCCATCTCCCAATTTGGTTGCAGGGAACGCTCGCACAAGAACAAACCGGAAGTGGGCCTGTCAGATTTCGATTACCTGCTCATTCATTCTGCATACCTACTTTAATCGTTTCATGCCAATCAATATATTAATTAGCTTAATTGTTCTTCACCTGTTTGCAATCCGTTTTTTTTTTTCATTTTCAATAAACTTTAATCTTGTCCGTGTGTCATTTTTCCCGCAGAATACGTACGGTTTCAACAATGTGTAACTTTCTAAAAAATACATGTTTGAACCAATGATCCTCTTGTTTTCCTATATTTGTGCTAGGCATATTTTACTTTTTTCATTTCTTTATTTAAATTACCTTACGAATGTCACAGCATCAAGCCTATCATAACTCACATTATATTTTTTAGCCTGGAGGACACATGACTCATACACTAACCAATAGAATGGTTCCTGTTAATTTTCCAACTACATTAGCCAATCACATTTTTTCTCTGGCCTTTATTAAAACTGTTTTTTTTTTAAAATCAACCATTGCCATCATGAGAGCCTCCGCTTTTACCAGGCGGGAGCTTTTGGTCCTAACGGGGGTGATGGACTGGCGGATCACCAGCCAGCCTCCCCCCATCAGCAACCGCCAGAAGCGATCCGCCTATGCTGAGGTTCGCCGCCGCCTGCGCTCCTTCGGCTCACGCCGACATATCGGGCAGCTCGAGCGCAGGTGGTCGGATCTGCGCCGCCACGCTTGCTGGCCTGTTTTAGACAGCGGATAGCTGAAAGTAAGTATTTGTTTGTTTGTTTTCCTTTATTTTTTGCGGCACTATCTGTGTGTGCATGTTTTCAGTCTAGCACTGTTGTTTTTTTTGAAAGGCCTGCATGTGCATGTTTTCATTCTCGCCCTGTTGTTATTTTCTTGAAAGGCCTGCGTGTGCATGTTTTCAGTCTAGCCCTGTTGTAATTTTTTGGATAGGCCTGCATGTGCATGTTTTCATTCTCGTCCTGTTGTTATTCTCTGGAAAGGCCTGCGTGTGCATGTTTTCAGTCTAGCCCTGTTGTGATTTTTTGGAAAGGCCTGTGTGTGCATGTTTTCAATTTTTAAAATGTTCTATCATTTGTGTAGTTGTTAATTTGTGGCCCAACCCCCCCACCCCAAAAAAAATTACAAACATTTTCCGCTACTCATTTAGGGGCTGAACGCAGAATCCGCCATCGCCGCAGGCACAGACGCCGGGCTTGGGCCCTCAGTCCAACGCCCAGCACAGCAGACACTCCTCAATTTGCTCCCAATTTCCCCTCCACCCCTGACCGGCCACTTCCTGAGGCACCTCCCTCTGGAATTTGGAGCCCCCCACAAATTCCCGACTCCACTCCCCCCCTTCTCTTTTCTTCACCCTCCCCTCCCCCCCCGGTGCTTTTCATCGCCATCAACCTGCTTCCAGATCTCCCCTCCATGGAGCCTACGTCACTGTCCCACCTCCGAGGAAGAGGAGGATGTTGGGCCTACAAACCCCCAAATCCCGATAACCGGTAGGTTTCCCTGTTATAAATTTTTCAATTTGTCGTGTTGACCTTTTTATTTTGATAGACAATGTATTGTTTTTTTAGCAATGATACATATCACACATGTCCAAACACTCATACTTGGGTAGTTATTGTTTACCCTAACAAGGCTACTTCTTATTGTTTGTGGTTGCCTTTTTGTGTGTTCATTTGTAATTTAGTATTTCTGCCATCTTTGCATTTTCCATTACTTTGTTTTTTTCATCACAACTGGATCTTTGTTTACACTTTTTTTTTGGGAGGAATTGGTTTTTTAAACTTCTAATGTAAGGTTTTTGTTTTTTTCCCTTTGTTTTTTCCAACAGAGGACCAGAGGTGGATGCATTGTATCCAGGAAGGATTGGCCGCTTTGCGTGGCCACATGATTGCCATGTTAGTGGTCCTTGACCACATGGCGGCGGCCCTTCGGCGCTAATTTTTTGTTTTCCATGTTTTTTTTGGCCAAATTATTGTTTGTAAAATAAAATTTTGTTGTATTTTAACGAGTCTCATTCATTGTCTGAAACAATTACATTGTTTAACCTTCCATAAGTCCACTATTTGATTATGCTCTTTAAAGTAAGGTAAATTAGATTGTACAAAGCGCTAGGAAGTATGTAAGCTGCCACATTAAACACCTCAACATACCAATAGGTTATTACCAAATCAAACATTTTCTTGTTTTTCTTTGGGTGGGTAATGTTTTTTTTCCTAAAAACAGTTTAGGATTGTACAAAGCGCTAGGAAGTATGTAAGCTGCCACATTAAACACCTCAACATACCAATAGGTTATTACCAAATCAAACATTTTCTTGTTTTTCTTTGGATGGGTAATGTTTTTTTTTCCTAAAAACAGCTTAGGCCTAGTTTTTTAAACCTACTGATTCAACATAATACCTTTGAGGTTTTGGATAAGCCAAAAAGCAGGTTCAAGCACAGAAACATTTCAGACATTACAGGATTAGGCATTACGAAAGTTGGCCTTTTTTGTGCCAGGTTACACGTGACTAGAATTTAGTGAAAAACAGTCTTTTTAATGGCAAACAAAAAAATAATACACACCAAACACATACAGAAAGTGAATTGTGTCAAGCAATTCACACAGTGAAAAGACAATCCCCAAAAACCCCAACACCAAAATCCAACAAAAAATTAAACAATCAAGAACTGATTAAATAAGTAGCGGACAACATAAAGCCACAAATGAGGTGATGAAATAATTGTTTCCAAAGTAAGATCCAATGTGGCCACATGTACACAATTTAGTGGAGCAGGTAGAAGGCATCGTTTTGTCGAGGTGTGTAAAGGAAGACAAGAAAAGTTAAAATTAAAAAATTACTTTCAAAAAGGAACATTACAATGGTACATGTCGACATTGTGTCAATTAAGTTAATGTTTGACAATAATTACCTGAAAAAACGGGCCACCACATCATCGCATATGGCCCCCCCACATTCTGACCTCGGACCAACCTCGGGGGGGGGCATCCTCAGGCAAGGCATCCTCTGGCTGCATTGGGACACCACTCCTTATGGCGATGTTGTGAAAGATCCCACACAGGACCACAATTTTCAAAACCATAGCCAGCAAATACATGAGTTCGCCACCAGAGCGCTGGAGGCATCTGAATCGGCCTTTTAAAAGGCCGATACAGCGCTCCACCACCTGCCTGGTGGCTGTAAGTGTGGAATTATACTCACTTTGTGGCCCTGGTGTGGGAGCCAAATAAGGAGTGAGCAGCCAGGGCGTGCAAGGGTAGCCACTGTCTCCTGTGAAAAAACAAAAACAACAATCAGGATCACTGTGTATCATGCTTTGCATTGGTTTCAACTAAAGGTCTCCACTTACCCAGAAGCCACACATCACCAGCTTGTAGGTTGTTTAATTTATGCCAAATCCCTGATTGCCGGATGACGAATGAGTCATGTGCACTCCTGGGTAATTTTGCATTCAGGGACAGGATCTGGAGGGAGGCATCACATACCACCATTACATTCAGTGAGTGATAGTGCTTTCGGTTCCTAAAAATGGCCTCCAGCCATGCTGGAGGCTGAAGTGGTATGTGAGTAACATCCACAACCCCTATGATGTGTGGGAAGCCAGCTATTTGGTAAAAATTGGCCTTTGCCACACTAAGGGAACCCATATCCAATGGCATGTTAATAAAATGATGGAGGTGCTTGAAAAGGGCCTCTATCACTGCCCTCGGGATCCTTGAAAATGAGGATTGGGAGATTCCGGCCACTATTCCCACTGTGGTTTGAAAGGATCCTGAGGCACAGAAATGTAACACTGCTATTAATTGTGTAAGTGGTGGTATTGCTGTAGGACTGTCAATTTGCTGCTCAAGATAACTCTCTATTAATGAGAGAGTGTCTATGATGATTTGAGGAGGAAGATGGTATCATCTTAAAACCTCATCATCGGGCATTCCAAAAAGGGTGACACATGTTCTAAATATCTTGGGCCTTGCACGCCTACAATGCCTATGCCTGGGACGAGGTTGAGGTTGGGCGTGTTCCGGAAGCATGGCCAAAGCAATACGACCAACATCAACCTGAAATGGGAAGCCAGGTAGTTAATGTTTGTTGAAAATGTAAATTCAAAAATATACTTATCTTAGGCGAAAAATCCAAAGATGCTTACATGCCGGGGTATTGTCATGAGTGCACCAACCTACATTTCCAAAATTGAAATTCAGGTTTGACTTTTTGAGGGCCATATTTGATTCTTTTAAAAAAACAAAAATGTGTTAAAAGATAGGGGGAGCACACATTATTTAGAAAATGCACCCTACATTGAGAGGACAAACAAGAATGGGCAAACTAACATTAGTGCGCTAAATAGTTCGCATTTTTACATGGAGAATAAGGAAACATTAGTGCGCTAAATAGTTCTCATTTTTACATGGAGAAAAAGGAAACATTAGTGTGCTAAATAGTTCGCATTTTTACATGGAGAATAAGGAAACATTAGTGCGCTAAATAGTTCTCATTTTTACATGGAGAATAAGGAAACAGAGCGCTAAATAGTTCGCATTTTTACATGGAGAATAAGGAAACATTAGTGCGCTAAATAGTTCGCATTTTTACATCGAGAATAAGGAAACATTAGTGCGCTAAATAGTTCGCAGTTTTACATGGAGAATAAGGAAACATTAGTGCGCTAAATAGTTCGCATTTTTACATGGAGAATAAGGAAACATTAGTGCGCTAAATAGTTCGCATTTTTACATGGAGAATAAGGAAACATAAGTGCGCTAAATAGTTCGCATTTTTACATGGAGAATAAGGAAACATTAGTGTGCTAAATAGTTAGCATTTTTACATGGAGAATAAGGAAACAGTGCACTAAATAGCTCGCATTTTTACATGGAGAATAAGGAAACAGTGCGCTAAATAGTTCGCATTTTTACATGGAGAATAAGGAAACATTAGTGCAATAAATAGTTCACATTTTTACATGGAGAATAAGGAAACATTAGTGCGCTAAATAGTTCGCATTTTTACATGGAGAATAAGGAAATATTAGTGCGCTAAATAGTTCGCATTTTTACACGGAGAATAAGGAAACATTAGTGCGCTAAATAGTTCGCATTTTTACATGGAGAATAAGGAAACATTAGTGCGCTAAATAGTTCATATTTTTACATGGAGAATAAGGAAACATTAATGCGCTAAATAGTTCGCATTTTTACATGGAGAATAAGGAAACATTAGTGCGCTAAATAGTTTGCATTTTTACATGGAGAATAAGGAAACATTAGTGCGCTAAATAGTTTGCATTTTTACATGGAGAATAAGGAAACATTAGTGCGCTAAATAGCTCGCATTTTTACATGGAAAATAAGGAAACATTAGTGCGCTAAATAGTTCGCATTTTTACATGGAGAATAAGGAAACATTAGTGCGCTAAATAGTTTGCATTTTTACATGGAAAACCCAAGGAAATATATTTGCCAAAATCTTACGCTATATTTAGTGTTAATACATGATAGATAAAAATATAAATAAGACATTAGTGTTCAAAATATATGCGAAGACGAACACATCAAATTCATAAAATAATGAAAAAATACAAACTTACCAAAAGTCGATCAAAAGTCACAGTCCAAAAACTTCAATGGGGCCAAGCCAAAATAACTGAAAAAAACAAAATTAAATATAAAAATGAAGAAATTCAGTTTGTAGATCACTTATTTTTAAAAGGACTTGTAAATAATATTTACTCCAAAAAAAACCAACAAACAAAATATCCGCAAGAAAAAAAAAGGAACGGAAAATAGCAAAAAAAAAACTATCACCAACTCCTCCTCCAAAAATCCGCCTCACAACCACTAATCCCGCCAACAATCCACTACTACACACGATACCTCTAACAATCAACACCCGCCACCTCGACTCGAGTCGCCCATAGCCATAAATAGGCTTTTTTTTTCCCGCTCAAATTAAGGACGGATCATAGGAGCGCACAATCAATGATGCGTACCAAAAATAAGGACGCATGTATAAATACGTCACAGAAAATCAAAAACGGTCTGGTGTAGTTCAAGTTGTTTGGATCAAAATGGCTACAGACCAGCAAAACGATGGCCAAGAGGCGCCCGGTAAGTACTTGATTAAAGGATTAATTAGAACCCGAATTTAGAGAAAGTTGGACATCTAAATGCAAAAAATGTTTTTTAGAAAAGGTGTGGAGGATGCCATGGAAGAGGCTGCTGGGCCGAGTATGCCAACCAAAGAAACCCCCAAAAAAGGCAGCCACAATTCACAAGAAAGGAGATGGAGGTTTTGGTACAAATGTGTGTTGACACCCTGCCACAGGCAGATCAGAATATGGGTGCAAGCCAGAAGTGGAAAATGTGGGAGGAGATAGCCAGTGCTGTCAATAGGGTGGGTGAGTTTGAACATCTAGATCGGGATGTCAAACGCCGATACGTAAAAACTACATTTTTAATATAAGTGGTTACAGGCCCAAATACTGCAGGAATAATGCATTTTTTTTCGCTCACAGATGGACCGATTATAATATCGGCTGAAACAAAAACTGGCAGAGAGGGCTAGGCATGCAAGGGGGACAGGTGGGGGTCCCACCCCTGTGTCATTGTAGCTAAATGACTTGGAAGAGCTGGCACAGGGGTGTGTGCAGTATGAGGAGGTGTTTGGCGTGTCCAACATGGATACGGACATGCCAGACTTTGCGGCTCCTCATGTTGTCCCAGGTAAATGTTGTTATGTTACCAACTCAGAAATGTGTTTGTGACAATATGTAGATTGTAATGTTCCTCTTTTCTCATTATTCTCACAGAGACACAGGCGGATGAGTCTCCTCAAGAGGGGAGCCTTGGCCGCAGAATTTGTGCTGGCTCTGCAGGGGAGGAAGCAGTAGATCCGGCTGGGGACCCTGCAGAAGCCAGTCCAGGGCAATCCCCCTCGCAGGCAGTGGCCCTCCTCACAGATCTCAATTTTAAATCGGATCACCACACGGAGATTCTGCTGAGGATGGACGCCAGTCTGCTATGGGTGGCGGAGGCCATGGAGCAAAATGTTGCGGCCAATGTGACCATTGGTCAGGCCCTGGCGGAAAATGCCAGGGCCAACATCCGAATTGCCAATGCCCTGGAGCAGCTCATTCGCCAGCACAAGGTGGAGCCGGCCTCCCTTCCTGCCGGAACATCAGGATCCTCCACCTCTGGCACAACAACAGCCATCCCCATAGGCAAACGCAGGGGGGGTTTCCGGTTGCCTGGAAACCCCTCTCCCCAGCCCACACTATGACCACAATAGAAAGAGTAATATAATAGTATTTTACTAGCGCTGAATGTTCTTCTCAGTATCACAAATTAAATAATTGGTACCACCTGTGGAACTTTTAACATATGTCAGGCAGTAATAAATACACCTATGCACCAACTAGGAGATCTGGAAAACATGCACTTAGGGGTGCACTGCTAGTTGCTAAACACATTACAAGCAAGTTTTCTAATCAAAGTTGATTGCTTTTCTGGCTAAAATTGAGAAATCAATGAAACATTGAAGAGGCACAGGGAGGAGGACAAGACCATCGACATTGTGGTAGAGTATACCAGACCACAAGCTGTGCGAGCAGTTTGAACGGAAAGTGGATCAGACAGTGACGTATGACTCATTCCGATCACATTTGCCGTTCGCATGAGATAATTTAGGGACGCCCACAAAATGCTTCGACACGCCTGCGTTTTCCCATCTCCACCCCCATCACCGCCCAAAAACGGCCTGTTCTGTCAATCACATTTGACATGTCACTTCCTGTCTGCTATTCGACGAACGACTTAAAAAAAGATCGCAATCAGACGTACGCACATGCGCTGTGTAACACCGGCGCATGCATGGTTGCACAACATCGGAATGCTAAGAGGTACTGCTGCTAACGAGCGGCTCTGAATCAGGCCCTTAGTTTGGTGTGACATGCAAAAGAGCAACGCAAATTTGTTCATGAAAAGAGCAGTCTCCATCTAGGTCAACTCCACCCACATTAAGTGTATGTCTGTGTGCTTTATGTGACTAATGCCATGGCAGACTTTTACTGGGAATTGGACTCATTTGAATTTAAAGAATCGTTTTTTCACATAAATTAAGTAAGAATGGTAAAAATAGGGAAAGCTTTAGATTTTGTATCTGTTAAAAGGGCTTAAATCAATTTTTCTTGAGGAACCAGAAAATACATATCAATCTCTACATGGCATCAAATAAAGTCCATATTTTTGACGGTTTAGGCAGATTAAGTCAAGAAAGCGCTCAGATGGATGTTTTTTCATTGACTTGCTTTATTAAAATCGTCACTGCTCCACTCCCTGTTTGTCATACATGTTTCCTACACCTAAACCTTCCTCGATAAATGCTCTATAGAATAGTGAAAACTGCATCAAAATCCATCCAGTGGTTCTCAAGATTAGCCTGAACAAAGAGACAGATACTTACCAGAGATGTGTGGTTCGGTTTTCCAGGAATCCAAATCCAGCATACATTTGTGAATCCAGACAGAACAGAATCACAGTTCTAATCTTCTGAGGAGATCCAGATAAACCTTGCCATTCTGATCGACCAGCACTTCGGAAATCAGATTTTAAATACGAATTTCGGGTTTTGTATTGCAAAAAGTACATAATTTTAGCTGTTTTGAAAAACTTTTTATCATTTTATTTAAAGAATAAAATTCAGATCCAAAACCAAAACATTTGAGGGTGGTTTTGCTAAACATAAACAATAACACAAAAGATAAATTATGATCAAAAACAATAACCAAAATATAGGGGTCAGCGCACATGTTGATTAATAAATATATATATTTTACTTTCTTCAGAAGACTTTAATTTTCAGAAAGTATTTTAGAAAGGATTACTACACTCGGTGTGTGTGTACTGTCATATTTAAAATATTTTCTTTACAGTGGGTGTACAGGAGACAGAAGGCCCTTACTCTCTGGGCAGACTGGCACTTGTGGTTCTCCAAGTGCAGGGATGTTGGGACAGACTTGCTGGAAGCTTTAGTCCCAATGTAAAGAATTAAATGTTATCCTATATTTACACCATTAACCCCACCATCACCAGGGTGTATCCATGGGAGGAAGGACCTTTCTTGGGGGGGTCCCCACTTTTTTAGGAATCCCAGACCTGTGGTGACCAGTTCAGGAAAGGATTACATTATGGCTCTGGGACCCCATGATGTATATCCCCCCGCTATAGCAAAACTCCCTGGCTGATTCAGCCTGGTGTTGGTTTTTGAAAAATCAAAGTGACCCCACACTAGTTTTCCCCCCAATTCATCAGGACCAGGCCAGGATGAAAGGTCCATTGCTGCTTACTGATATGGCGGGGAACCCTAGCCCTCTTTTCTCTACTTTTAACCATTTTATTACACTACAGCACACAAAAGCCTGCACAAACATACTCATCTGTGCAGTGCTTTGTGGGGGCATGCCGCTGATTAGGTCAACTATAGTATGTGATTCTTATATTCTGCTAAGAGTTTCCTCCATGTTCTATCATGTTTTGAAACACGATTTGTCTATGGAAAGTATTCACGGGTTGGTTCAATGACATATACTATTGACTTCTACTTGCATGTTTTGCAGTCTATTTGTTAGGGCTCAGCCAGGGATCGGCTCCCGCTTACCGCGCCGCCGGCTGCCCTTGTCTTCCTGGGTGGTTGGGCAGCTTGCGCGATGGCGGGGGAGAAGCTGAGCATTCTCCACGCATGCAGTGGCTTCCTGGTGGGCTGGTGTCTGGCATCGCAAGTCCGGACATGGGCGCTGCCATGACAGTCGGCCCATGTGACTGTATCCTCCTTCCTGATAGGTCTGTGATCAGCTGATGCTGTGCACCTGTCTAAGGGTTCCCCTGGGTATATAACTGTTCCACAGGTTACAGGAAGTTGCCCGAACAATGGTTGTCTCCTAGCGTGCCTTAGTGAGTTCCCGGTCCAGGTTCCTATTTTCCTTACAGCAGCAGTGTTACCATCTCTACCTGTGTGCCTTAACGTCTCTGGTGAATATCCGTGCAGCAGTGTTACCATCTCTACCTGTGTGCCTTAACGTCTCTGGTGAATATCCGTGCAGCAGTGTTACCATCTCTACCTGTGTGCCGTAACGTCTCTGGTGAATATCCATGCAGCAGTGTTACCATCTCTACCTGTGTGCCTTAACGTCTCTGGTGAATATCCATGCAGCAGTGTTACCATCTCTACCTGTGTGCCTTCTATCTCTGGTGAATTCTCAAGTAACCGTGAGTCGCTCTCCACTTGAAATCCTTATTGATATTTGGTCCTCATGTCAAGGTGTATTACTGTACGGTTAAGGTATTGCTTTGTGCCTAAGCAGGCATAACCTCTCTGGGCCACGGGTGTTGTGTCTCTATCCCTGCAGGGCTTGGGTACCTGGTCAAAGGACCGTGACCTGCTTATGGGGTGCAGCTAAGCCCAAATCCCAATTGGGGGGTCACTGGCGAACACCATCATGTGGGTTAGATTCCGCACCTTTTCCCAGGTCTCGCCAACACTCAAGACCTGTGGATGAGGAGAACATATATCCAGGCCCCTCGTCTCTGCTTCCTCCCCCAACTTAGGCCCACCACATCCTCTACTCCAGTCTCAGACGTGACAGTTTGATCAGGCCCAATGGAGGCTGCAAGATCCCAAGGTACTGGGTCACTACAAGTGTTGACCTCTTGGATGGACAACCAAGAGGCGCAACAACAACAAATGGCTCAGTATTTACTGGAGCTCTCGAGGCAACTGGTTTCTATTCAAACCACGTTGGCTTCTATTCTCCTGGCTCCTCTTGCTGCAGCCCCTGTACCCTCTCCATCAGTTCCTTCACTGGTGGTTCCTACCCCCAAACCCCAACATCAGTTAGCCACTCCGGAAAGGTTTGAGGGTGATCCCAGGCGGTGCCGCGGATTCATCAACCAATGTGAGATCCAATTTGAATGTCTTCCCCAGAACTTTCCCACGTCTCGGGCAAAAGTGGCATATGTGATATCACTGTTAACAGGAGCAGTGTTAGACTGGGTCTCCCCTTTATAGGAACAGGCCGACCCCATCATATCTACCTTCAAGGAATTCGTTTCAGTATTTAAGAGAATTTTTGATGAGCCAGGCCGTTCTGCATCTGCATCTTCTGACCTTCTCAGAGTGCGTCAGGGCACACGATCCATGGGGTAGTATGTAGTCCAGTTTCAGACCCTGGCATCGGAATTAAAATGGAATGAGGAAGCTCTTAAAGCGTCCTTCCTTCATGGACTCTCTGAGAGGATGAAGGATGAACTTGCCTCCAGAGATTTGCCAGAATCTTTCGCTGACGTTATCTCTCTCTGCATCAAAATTGACCTTCGCCACCGGGAAAGATGGGCTAGTAGGGGAAGAGGTGAACACCTACCAGCTCGTTCTTCTGCTGTTAATCCGCCTATGCCCACCTTAGCTAGTGAAGAGGAACCGATGCAGGTCAATAGAACCAAACTCACCCCGGCAGAGCGCAATAGACGCTTCCAAAGTAAATTGTGTATTTATTGCGCTGCACCTAACCACTTTCTGAAAAATTGTCCTTTACTTGCGGGAAATGCGAGACCCTGACTGAAGTAGGGAGCATTCAGTTGGGGGTTATTCTCAAACCATCCCAATTATCAGTCTTCTAGTAGAGTCGCTTTCCCATAAGTCCAGGACAAGAAAGGTCCATGCTTTAATTGATTCTGGAGCCGCTGGTAATTTTATTGCGGAAAAATTGATTCACACCTTGGGTGTTCCAGTCGTTCCCCTACCAAATAAATTGTTACTGTCCAGCCTAGATGGTAAAACTCTGGTAGGGCTACCCATTTCTTCATTCTCTCATCCTGTGACTGTTCGAGTTGGATGCCTACATCAGGAAATGCTGGAATTTTTTGTTTTACCCGAATCCTCCTATGAGCTGGTATTAGGGCTGCCCTGGTTGAAAAAACACAATCCTGTCTTCGACTGGGACGCTATGCAAATCCTATCCTGGGGTTTACATTGTTTTCAAAATTGTTTAACCAAGGTCATTCCAGTATGTAACCAAGCGACGGTTTCCAACCCAGCTAAGAAGTTCCTCCGTCCTGAGTCTCCTAAGCATTCCCTCCAGCCGGGGTTGCCCGAGGCTTACCAAGACTTTTCTGACGCATTTTGTGAACAAGCCGCAGATAAACTTCCTCCGCATCGACCTTGGGATTGTGCTATCGATTTACTTTCCGGGAAAAGCCCTCCACGTGGCCGTGTTTACCCCTTGTCTGTGCCAGAGACAGCGGCCATGGAAGAATACATTAAGGAAAACCTTGCTAAAGGCCTTCTTCTCCTGCAGGGGCAGGTTTCTTTTTTGTAGGGAAAAAGGATGGTGGACTCCGCCCTTGCATAGACTACTGAGGCTTAAATCAAATCACCATAAAAAATTGGTACCCTTTACCTTTAATTTTGGAACTTTTTGACAAGGTTCAAGGGGCTCAGGTTTTCATAAAGCTGGATCTACGTGGTGCGTATAATTTGATTCGAATTACAACTGGGGACGAGTGGAAGACCGCGTTCAATACCAGAGACGGACACTTCGAGTACCTCGTAATGCCCTTCGGTCTTTGCAATGCACCAGCTATTTTTCAAGGTTATGTCAACAAGGTCTTCCGGGATATTCTTCATAAATTTGTTGTGATTTATCTCGATGACATCTTAATCTTTTCCAGAAATTTACAGAGCCATCGTCTTCATGTACGGGAGGTATTGTCCCGCCTTCGTACTCATCACCTCTTTGGGAAACTTTCCAAATGTATGTTTAACTAAACTTCAGTACCTTTTTTAGGTCATATAATTTCCAGGAGGAGTCTCCAGATGGATCCTGATAAACTTAAAGCAATCTCTGAGTGGCCCCTGCCTACTTCTTTAAAAGGTACTCAGCGCTTCTTAGGATTCGCAAACTATTATAGGAGGTTTATTCCACACTTTTCTATGCTGGTAGCACCCATTACCTCCCTCACAAGGAAAAGAGCCAATCCTTCTAAATGGTCTGTTCCAGCAGTACAAGCCTTTCAAAACCTAAAAGGTGCCTTTTCTAGAGCTCCAATCCTCTGCCAGCCTCAAATAGACAAACCATTAATTGTGGAGGTGGACGCATCCTCTGTTGGAGTAGGGGCGGTATTATCTCAGTCTGCTGAAGATGGGAAGATGCATCCCTGTGGATTTTTCACCCGTAAATTTTCTCCTGCAGAAAGGAATTATATTATAGGAGACCAAGAACTTCTAGCTATGCGTTTAGCCTTGGAGGAATGTTGGTATCTTCTTGAAGAGGCTAAATTTCCTGTCACGATTATTACAGACCATAAGAATCTGATCTGTCTGCAAACTGCACACCAGTTGAATGCCAGGCAGGCACGATGGTCACTTTTTTTTTCTAGGTTTAATTTAAAACTTCAGTTTCGTCCTGGTGTATTGAACAAAAAAGACGATGCATTATCTCACTCCTTTATGACTAACTTGGTGGAGGAGGAGTGTTCTCAAGTTCGTTCCATTTTGGACCCAATTGTATTTGCTCCTACTCAAGTAGTGTCTCTGCCACCTGGGAAAATTTTTGTAACTCCTAATTTACGCAAAAAACTACTGGTTTGGGCTCATGCATCCTTGTTCGCAGGTCACACTGGAATCACCAAAACCTACCAGTTCTTACTTCGATCTTACTGGTGGCCGACCATGAAGAAGGATGTCACGGAGTTTGTCCGGTCCTGTATCAAATGCGCCCAACATAAAACTCCACGTAGACAGATGGTTGGTCCTCTTCGTCCCTTGTCTATCCCAGCTGCTCCATGGACCCACATCTCAATGGATTTTATTTCTGAATTACCTCGGTGCAAGGGGCATAACACGGTATGGGTGGTCGTGGATCGCTTTTCTAAAATGGCACACTTTATCCCGCTCATTGGCCTTCCTTCTGCTCCTCAATTAGCAAAAATTTTTATTCGAGACATCTTCAGATTACACGGTCTCCCCAAGGAAATAGTCTCTGATCGAGGTGTTCAATTTACAGCCAAATTCTGGAGAGCCCTATGTAATACTTGTGGAATCAAACTGAACTTTCCCTCAACCTACCACCCACAGTCAAATGGTCAAATGGAAAGGGTCAATCAAGAGCTGGAGACCTTCATTAGGCTTTTTGTGTCATCCTCCCAGGATGATTGGGTGGACCTCCTACCATGGGCAGAGTTTTCTCATAATTTTAAATTCCATTCTTCCCCTAAATCCACTCCTTTTTTTATGGTTTTTGGTAGACACCCACGAGTTCCAGATTTCCAGAAGCTTCCATCTATAGATGTTCCGGCTGTGAACCAAGAGATCCAATCCTTTTCAGTTTTATGGAATAAAATTCATCTATCCTTAAAGCAATCTTCAAGGAATTACAAGAAATATGCGGACAGAAGACGTTTGGCTGTTCCACTGTTGAGAGTTGGGGACAGGGTTTTGTTATCCTCCAAGAATATTCGCTTAAGAGTCCCGTCCATGAAACTCACCCCACGTTTTGTTGGGCCATATCGTATCCTTAAGATAATCAGTCCAGTAACTTATAAATTGGAACTTCCTCCTCAAATGAAGATTTGAAATACTTTTCACATTTCTCTCTTACGACCTCTGGTGCTCAATCGTTTTCAGAGTTGTTCTCCTAAATTGCCTCAAGTTAAGACATTACAAGGCACTGAATTTGAGCTGGAGAGGATCCTGGATTCCTGGCACAGATTCAACACCCTTCAATATCTCATTGATTGGAAGGGCTACGGCCCCGAGGAAAGGGCCTGGATTAGAGCCTCTGATGTGCACGCTCTGCGACTAATCCAGAGTTTTCATAGGAGATTTCCAGGTAAGCCTGATGGGTGTTCAGTGCCCACCCTTAAAGGAGGGGGTACTGTCAGGACTCAGCCGGGGATCGGCTCCTGCTTACTGCACCGCCGGCTTCCCCTGTCTTCCTGGGTGGTCGGGCAGCTTGCGCAACAGCGGGGGAGAAGCTGAGCATTCTCCCCGCATGCAGTGGCTTCCTGGTGGGCTGGTGTCTGGCATCGCAAGTCCGGACATGGGCGCCGCCATGACAGTCGGCCCATGTGACTGTATCCTCCTTCCTGAAAGGTCTATGATCAGCTGATGCTGTGCAAATGTCTAAGGGTTCCCCTGGGTATATAACTGTTCCACAGGTTACAGGAAGTTGCCTGAACAATGGTTGTCTCCTAGCGTGCCTTAGTGAGTTCCCGGTCCAGGTTCCTATTTTCCTTACAGCAGCAGTGTTACCATCTCTACCTGTGTGCCTTAACGTCTCTGGTGAATATCCATGCAGCAGTGTTACCATCTCTACCTGTGTGCCTTAACATCTCTGGTGAATATCCGTGCAGCAGTGTTACCATCTCTACCTGTGTGCCTTTACGTCTCTGGTGAATATCCATACAGCAGTTTTACCATCTCTACCTGTGTGCCTTAAACGTCTCTGGTGAATATCCGTGCAGCAGTGTTACCATCTCTACCTGTGTGCCTTTACATCTCTGGTGAATATCCGAGCAGCAGTATTACCATATCTACCTGTGTGCCTTCTATCTCTGGTGAATTCTCAAGTAACCGTGAGTCGCTCTCCACTTGAAATCCTTATTGATATTTGGTCCTCGTGTCAAGGTGTTTTACTGTACGGTTAGGGTATTGCTTTGTGCCTAAGCAGGCATAACCTCTCTGGGCCACGGGTGTTGTGTCTCTATCCCTGCAGGACTTGGGTACCTGTTCAAAGGACCGTGACCTGCTCATGGGGTGCAGCTAAGCCCAAATCCCAATTGGGGGGATCACTGGCGAACACCATCCTGTGGGTTCGATTCCGCACCTTTGCCCAGGTCTCGCCAACACTCAAGACCTGTGGATGAGGAGAACATATATCCTGGCCCCTCGTCTCCGCTTCCTCCCCCAACTTAGGCCCACCACGTCCTCTACTCCAGTCTCAGACGTGACACTATTTCTGTACTGGATCATGTTTTTGCACACAGGTTTGTCTTTAGTAAATCTCTGAGTCGCAAATTCAGAGGAAACACACAAGAAAGCAAACTCGGACAAACACCATTCTTAGTCAATTTACCCTTTAAGTGTGCCATAGTTGTGATTTGGGTGTGAAGTCTGACTTCTGTACTATTTAGAGATGAGCATACTCAGAGATCCAGCTGATTACAGATGAATCTAATACACCATGGACAAGGGTGTGCAAATGCATGGTGATAATGATGATTGTTACATTAACAAGCAGTGCATTACAACCACTAATGCAGGCACTTTGCATGACTCTGAATCAGACCCATTATCATTAACCATCTGCTCACATAACCCATTATACAAAACACCTACATTTGATTTCCTTGTTTCCTATACAAATTGAGTCCCCTGTTTTCCTACTTCTCAGGTTCTCCTTTATGTAGGTGTAATGGCCCATTGTTATTATCATCATAAATTTTATAAGTGCCATAGTGCTTCATAGTGCTGTCCATAGGGATAATCAAAATCATACATGGTAGACAACACAATTACATGTAAATAAACAGTAAAATCGAAGGGGAGGGTCTTGCTAATGGGAAATCTTCCTATCTAGTTGCAAAAGGGCAGAATGGGAATTTGAAACAGTAGCAATAGTGTTCTAGAGTAGTATAGGTTGTTTTTAGTGAGTACTCAAAGATTTAATGACTGGGGCTGAATATGATTGATCTTGGAAATAAGTTACAAAGATGGATGATATATATTTTTTTAAATGTGGTAATACATATATAGCAAATAGACGTAGAATAAACTTGTTTTTAGGTAAAATTAATTTATATTTTTAAATACACCAGAAATAAATAGTTACGTGCTCACAGGACCAATTTTGAATATTTTTCTAAATCTTACATGGTAGAGCTGCTTTAACTGAAATATTGAAAGTATAAATAACTGGGCTGTTTACCGTACAGTATATTGCCCTTAATACACATGATAAATAAAAATGGGCTGACATAAATATAAAATAAATAAGTGACACAACATTTGCTTTACAGATGGTAAGAAAAATTCTATTCCATTATTCAAAAGTTACTTTTATTGACCAAATCAGGCAACAGTTTGCAATAGTATTTTCAGTTCAGGTAGAAATTCTTGAGCTCCTATTAAAAATAAATAGGGAAATACATAGTTACATGCACACAGAGCAAAACTAGTTGTCCTAGCAACAGATGTTTAATAAAGCCCACGTTGTTTTTTTTATTTGCATTCCACATGTTCTATGTAAACATATCTATTTCTTACTGTATTTTGTAAAAATTGCTCATTTCGACTGGATCATAAACATGTTTAAAATAAAGGCTGCTTGATATTTATCCAATATGCATACCTAATGACTCAAATCATAGTTTAACCCTTTCATTTATGATTTTGGGGATTATGAATTCCAGTGTCAATTATGAAGCACAGAGTTTAAAGCACAGTGAAAATGCTATTTTACAACTTTGCCCACCTACTTTGAAACAAATACATATGGTTTTCTGGAGAACTACATGGATGTGTGGACCAAGATGGCTAGGTTCATTGAAGTATAAAAGTTAATCTGCTAATTTGAGGAGTTGGCAGCATGAAACTTTTTTTAATAAATACAATTAAAAAAATGCCAATATGGCTCATCTGGGTAAGGGGAGCATCATAATTGTCACCTATGGGCTTCCAAGAGTGACCCAACCTCCGAGTTGTTTGGTGCAGCAAGCAGTAACTGGTAGGTGAGAGTAACTGAAAGTTTGTTTGGAGGCTGTGCATCTATGTGGTCTGACCACAGCACTTCAAGGCAAATAAATATTTATTTGCCCTTATTGGCACACATGAGGAGCTGTTATTACAGTAGTTGTTTAATAAAAGTGATAAATCTATTGTAAAGCAGTTGCTTAGGAGAGGGAAGTGCCTTATGCTTAAATCAGCAGAAGACCGGATAGCTTTCTCCATAACTACTGTGTTGCTATCATTCAGTAGTGCAGGCAGCAAAAAGGAATTTGGATGTTACCCCATGCACACGACCTCTGCATTGTGGACGGATGCACAGAATAACTATATGGTGGAAGCTATCTGGTCTTGTAGAGCACTTTGTGGCCAACTGGGAACCTGTTTCACATCACAGCACATTCATCGCTGCTTCACAACACACTCTGCCTAAGTCACGGACTCCTATTCTATCGGAAGTGGCAAATATAACATTTGGTTTATCTGCACTAACTTGGGCATATTACCAATATACACCAGTCCCATATTGCAACAACTTTGCAATTTAATGAACTTGGGTTTATTAGTACAGGTGACAATTTAAATATTCTTTCAACCATTGAACTTTCATCCCTATTTGAGTTAAGTAATTTAAGCCAAAATTTAAAACTTACAGATTTTATTATATTGTTCATGGTTACATTTGGAAATTTTCTTTTAAAAGTGTTTATAGAAAAATAAATTGAATAATGTTTTATGCTATCACAGTTCACATGGTTATTAACTATACATGAGATACACATTATTAATTGAGTCTATATTCATCTAGAGCTACTTCACAAATGTAATTATTGTTACATTAAGGCAAATGTCTACTCTCCTTTCTTGGGACATACCTCAACAAACTGGAAGTGTTTTTTGGTTTGGGGAGAAGTAAAAAAAGCTGGACAGACTTTATAAATGTGTATTTATTAAACAAGTCCAGCCTTCTATCATTTAGAACCCCTAGAAATAAATATTTTTTTTAATATCTCCTAAAATACTGCTTAGTTTATTAGGGTGAAGTGTGAGGGATTGACAATAGTGGGTTTTTTTTAATGAAAAACAGACAATAATTATAAATATATTATATATTGATGCAGGTTAATTTATTTTTTGTTCTAAGGGAACACATTTATATTATTTAGATTATTAGGAAAAAATTATTTATATTTATAGATGGCAATGATTTATATCATATTACTTATGGGATATTTTTTCTTTAAAATACCTATGGTAACTATAAACAATATTTATTATGGTGGCAAAAATTTTTTGGCACATAGTACATCCAACAGTTTCTAATCATACCATTAAAAAATCCAGACAGTGTCTTGTGTAGTTTAAAATGGTGACTTTATGGCTAGATTTGATCTATTATATTTGGTGATTTGCAAGCCACATGATAAATGCTGTAAAACTGCCATTTTGGTTAAATCAGAAGCCATTACAATTCAGCTCTTTTGTGGAGTGGAAATAGTTGTATTGAGAACCACATAGCATGGTCAACTTCTAAAAATGCTTTATGTTATTTCACTACTCTTCTCTGCAAAATGGGATCTCTTTTTACATTGCCCCACAACACTAGGAACACTGGTTTGAACAGGGCCAGATTAACAGTGGGGCAGATGGGACTACAGCTCCAGGCACCCACATAAACATAGGACTTTTATCATAACAGCATGATGACCATCTGCCCAGCTGGCCACATGGTTGGCCATAAATATTAAATTACATTTATATTTTACTCACAAAATTATGTAATACTTTTATATATTTAGGGAAACATTTGGGCTGATAGTGTAGGAGGTGTACATGGCACTGGCCAGACCCACAAAACACTGTTCACACCTCCTTTGCTTCTCACAATAGGCCCTTGATCAGGTTACACCTCAGTCCAATGTGGCACATAATCCACCCCTGTGTGTGTGTGCATTCTCCACACTGCTACCCTCCTTCAATTGGTTAGTCATGCTCCTCTGCAAACACTCCAGTTTGCTCCAAAGATTATTAGAACTCTAGATGCACCTATGTAAATCAGAGTTCAACATAAAGGATTTTGTGTTACACATCATTTATTTAGCATTTTGCAAATGAGTACCAGTGTAAACTCTTCAGAAGCAACAATTGACATTTATGATGACAGGAAATTAAATAATAAAAAACTCATTTTGTAAAGGTAACACAGTGTTAATTGATAAATCGATTACTCTTTGTGTAGTTTAAAACAAATATCACTGGAAATAAAAGTGTATATTGAACTAACAGAAGTCTCTGCTATTGAGAAGTGCCCTGAGGCTACCTAAAACATTAGCACATAATTCTAACTTTAAACATCAAGCTTCTGATTTTAAAAGTCACAAATTTTAGATTTTAAAGCCCAAAATTGTGACTTCAAGAATTACAATTTCAGGTAAACAAAATATTAAAGGTCAGAATTATGTTTATTTAATCTCTCAAATTCTAACTTTTAATATGTAATAGGAAAAGGCTTCTAAGTCTTCTTTTAATCTCACAATTCTGACTTTTAAAGTCAGTTTTATGTATAATATTTTTTTAGGTGGCCCCAGGGTTTTCTTGTACTGCCTCCAATAGAAATATGACAACATTTTCAGAACCAATATTATTAATTCAGAAAAGTTTTGTCAAGAATAATACTGTGAAGATACAGACACTTTTCACAATGTAAAAAAATAAAAAAATTATCACCTGCAAACCTAATATACTCCAACAAATCTTTTTATCTTCTTTTAAAAATGCCATTGTATTTTAAAATACAGTATAAGTACTTATAGTATTGTATGTTATACTAATTAAATACTAGAATGTTTACACCCTTATTACTATTAATTGCTAGAGGACAAGGTGAAAAAATAATGATAAGATGATAACATTCTGTAAATAGGCAAGTGATTATGCTCCACATGGAAATACCTCCTATACAGTACTTGGAATGTATATTTTCAGTGTTTGGATGGTAATATTCAATATACATAATTAAAAGGGTGGGAAAAAAGGGGAAGGTCAAATGCATAGGAGATAAATAATATTCTGGAAAGTTTAAATAATATAAGGTGTTAGCTCTAATTAGAGCAAGACAAATGAAAGGTGTTGCCTGGTGTGAATAGAAGTATATTGCAAGGAAGAGGATAGACAGAACAGCACTCCTTTGTGAGATACACTTTCAAAAATAAATTATTATTATTATATTATTATTGAATACATTGTATTATTTTTTAATGCAAATAAAATACCACATGGCTTTCATATAAATGTGAACACAGCTGATCAAAAAATGCATATATGTGATGATAATTACAATTAAAGATATCCACTAATGAGAGCAGAGCCCATCAATCTTTACATGTTCAAAACAAATCTGGATCTTAAGAAATTATATATAACCACCAGACATCGCCCCACAAATAAAGATAAACTGAACAAAAAAACATTTTGAACAAAAAAATCAAATAAACAAAAATATATCAGTGAACAATAAACACAAAATTAAATATTGATGTAGGGTTGCCCTTAACAGTGATGTGTAGAGGTAAATTAATAAAGACAATAACAAAAAATATCAGTGTATCACACACAAATTAAAATACTATCACCACGAACCAGTAGTCGTAAATAGCATCTCAAAATAGATAAAAGGTAGTTGAATCATCCCTCTATTCTACTTTGGAGAGCAGGACGTAAATATAGTATTCTCATACATCACAATAGACAGGAAAATCAGAGCCTGTGTACTAACAAGCATAAGGATCTACTGTTTTCCGTCTTACTATGTATTGGACAGGAAATGAGAGTCCTTAGCAATGCCATAGTGAAAAAAGTAAAGGCTGTTTCTACTATTAGTGTTATGACCCTCTGAGTTCTCTGATGCAGTAAGCAGTGCAGGAAACTGATGGACAGGCAACTAATGAGAGGGCAGCTCAGGAGATAAAGTATAAGTACCTGTAAGTAGATCTCCCATGGGATAAAGGTTAGTGTCTTCACTATGCTTTTGCTAAAGACTCTCATACACTGCTATTTTTTGTTATTGTCCTTATTTTTTACCTCTACACATCATCTTTAAGGGTCATCCCTTCACCAATATTTGTTTATTCTGTGTTATTCTGTGTTTTGTTGTTCCTATATATATATATATATATATATATATATATAAATATATATATACTCCTGATGATGGGCATCCACCCAAAACATTGAATTGAACCTTTGATACCTTGGCACATATCTTTACAAGATGCCTGAAGTGCCGCCATTTGTTGTTTGTATGTGGAGGGCACTGGTACAACTACCATTATATTACTATTGAGTGCCAGGGACATTGCTCTGTGTATATATATATATATATATATATATATATATTTATAGTAGCCACATTGAACTGGCACTCACAAGGTTGATCCAATAGTGCTTGCTCCGGTGTCATCCTTTACAGGGAACAGCGTCCCCACAACATAGGTACACATGAGGCGGCACTCAGAGTCTTAGTAGCAAGTGAAAAACATGTATATTTATTCAATCATACATACAGTACATCAACATTTTGGGGCCTCTCACCCCTTCATCAGGATGATAAGAATACATATCTATCAAGTGTGAAAAACAAACTTAAATACCTTACCCCACCGGACGTCTTCTCCCATCCTATGTGCCGGCCCAGGTATTGAGAAGGTTATCATCTATATCTACTGTACCGAATGATATCGTCATGGTCACTCTTGACATAACAAGTTTATATAATAATATACCACACTGTGCTGGTATCAATGCCATAGAACATCTGGTGGTATATAATCCAAAATTTGATGGTCATGATGTCAAGTTTTTTCTTTCTTTACTTGAATTCACATTGAGTCACAATTATTTTTTGTTCAATGGAGCGTATTATAGACAAAAGACGGGGTGTGCCATGGGTTCGCCAGCAGCACCGTCTTTTGCTAATTCCTTTATGTGGGAAACAGAGAAATGCTTTTTTTGAGGATTTATCTATTGCCAATTGGATTTTATTATATTATCATTACATCAATGATTTGCTAATTTTTTGGCAAGGCTATATTGATACATTACTGGAGGTGGTTAGAATACATAATGCATCCTCTAGTCTGATTAAATTGACAGCCCACAGAAATTAACTTCCTGGAAATTAATATTAAATTGATTGACTCCAAAATAGAGACTTCTCTTTTTGTTAAACCAACAGATATAAATACGCTGTTATGGTATAACAGTTTCCACCCTAGGTCAACAGTGACTGGTTTGTCTTAATCTCAATTTGTAAGAGTTTGTAGAACAACTAGTGATCAGGCAGAAATGTTGAAACAGCTCGATATTATGACTAACAAATTCTTAAATAGAGGATACCCTATCAAATTATTAAGGCAGGCCAGGAAAAGGCTCTTAGTAAGAGCAGAGAGATATTCCTGATACCTAGGGAGAAAAAAACAGTTTACAAGGGTGGTACCTTGGATTAGTCAATATAATGTCAAAAGTTGCTTTTTATCTCCACAGGTTAAACAATGGTGGCCTATGATAGCCACTGATCCGGACATATCCTTACTGTGGGATACACTGTAATGCCCAGCTATACCCGCAGCCATAACATCAAGGATTTTGTCATGAAAACTGACATCTCATCAATTAAAACTATGGCAGCCAAGGAACATTTTCTTAGTAGAAAAAATGGCTGCTACCGATGTTTGGGATGCACTACATGTAGCTACATGATGACTGGTGGTTATGTGTCTCATCCTTATTCTAGCAAAAAATTTAGTATTAATTGGCCCATAACATGTAGTTCATGTTTTGTTGTCTATGTTCTGTCTTGCCCATGTGGTTTGCACTATGTAGGCAAGTCAGAATGACAATTTAAGGAGAGGATGGCACAGCACTGTGCAGCTATTAGGGCGGCATTATCCTCTGGCAATAGTGACCAACCTGTCGCTAGACATTTTGCCCTAAATAAGCATAGCATTGCCATGGTTAGATGCAAGGTCATCGACCACATGCCTGTCTCTTTAAGAGGAGGCAATCGATCCAGAAAATTATTACAGCTAGAAACATAATGGATCTTTATATTAGATACTTTAGCCCCTCGTGGCTTAAATGAGTCGTTGGGCCTTCAATGCCATTTGTAGTAACATTGGTTTCATAGAGTTTAGTGGACTTACATTAGCTTGTTTGACATTTTTATATTCAATATGAATTGTAATATGATCATACCATTAGGCAGCATTTGGCATGCGCCTATGAGGTAGATACAGTGTCACATTATTAGTTGACATTGCGTTACTATATCTTATATTAAGAGTAGATACATGCTTTCATCATCTAAGTGATATCATTGTTATATCTGTTTCATTGATGACAATATATTATCGGCAGGTATTCTGCACAGTTGATTTTTTATAAATAGTGATGTACATGTTAATAGATCTTGCTGGGCAGCTTTATATGATTTATGTATTGTTATAAATGTTGTTTTTGTAAGTCAATGTGCAGCATATGTCCACAATTTGTTTTTCTTTTAACAATATAGATTTTATATATTATTATTTTTTTATTATATTTTCACATTATAGATGTCCACCATAGTTATTTCTAGTTTTTCACTTTCACCTTTTCATTCAAATTCTTTTGTTTTTTTCACATATTTTTTCAATTTTTTTTGTTTTACCAATCTTATTTACTTACACTGACACTTTTTGATATTATATATTTTTCCATATATATAAATGCCATCTTGTGGTTAAGGGTTGGCATTACACCACATTGATAAATATTTGTTGCTATACACTAATTAGCACATATTGTAATTGTTTACAGTATGCTTTTCATACACATCACATTGATGTAATATTAAATTTTTTCTTAACACATTTAGGTCACTGTTATAGTACATATGGTCGGTATATTTTTAGAATTGTATTTTAATAAGAAAATCCATTTGGGTATCAACACAGTTGGAATCTATGCTGCACGAGTATATTTATCTCCAGTGTTTGTGTCATTAATGTTGTAATGTTTTTCATTGTGTTTTCACTTATTGGTTACAGGGTTACCATGACAACGCGTTTTCTGGCATGTCCCTGTTCTGTCATCCTGTGCGCCTGACTGCGTCATGGATGCGCCAGTCACATGGTGTTCGTCTGCACGTGTCAGTACTGGACTTCCGGGACTCAGGCCAGTGCATAGGATGGGAGAAGACGTCCGGTGGGGTAAGGTATTTAAGTTTGTTTTTCACACTTGATATGTTTTCTTGTTATCCTGATGAAGGGGCGAGAGGCCCTGAAACATTGATGTACTGTATGTATGATTGAATAAATCTACATGTCTTTCACTTGCTACTAAGACTCTGAGTGTGGCTTCATGTGTACCTATGTGTATATATATATATATATATATATATATATATTTATTTATTTGTTTTATGTTTTTTTTTTATTAGATTCTTTGTTCAAATTTGTCAGGCAGCGTCTGATGGTTATATATATTGAAGAAGCAGATATATATATATATATATATGCATGTGGTATTGTAATTGTATTCACCAAAAGGTACATTTTATACTATATTATTTTATATTATTTACTCATATACTCATGTACTCAGTAAGGAGAACTGTTTCTCCCCTACCTTGCAATACTCAATATTGTGCCTGATGCAGATTTGCAAGTAAATTTGTCATACATTCATTAAATGAATTGTGCTCAGAAAAAAATTACTTGTCCTCATCATCATTTTCATCACTTGCATCTGTCCTATACTAGGTGAACAGATCCAGCTCCAAAAAGTCATATTTGTACTTAAGTCCAGGTCTGCATAGCCTGCATTTGTGGAAACATGCCTTCATTAACCTTTGTCTGTGTTAGAATGTTCCATCACCATGCAGTTCTGGCTCTTCAGTCATAAGTGTAGATGCTATGGAATCACATATGATTCTGCTTCTCCCATAAATCCACTTATTTTCTATACATGGGCAGTACATATTCATAAAAGATTCACTATGCAAACAAGTCTATATTCAATTTGCATGATCACCATTATGTTTTGTGACACAGTTAGGTTAGGGGGTCCCCCTCCTGGGTAGAGGACTCCTCCCTTACACACACACACAGCAGCAGGGAAGCAGCACACCAGTCTGGATGCAAGTACAAGCTGGTCGGCGCCAGTCTTTATTGTACAATGTCAGAAATATAAAGAAAACATAAATATAAATCCTAGCCCTGTCGGGGCACTAACTTCACAGGTAGTTCCCTCACTACCAGGACCTGGCAGGGCCTAATGCCCTCATCAGCAACAAAAGCACAGCACAACACTCACAGTTAGGTTTTCAAGTGTCTCTGAGCAAACTCTCTGTCAGGTCTCCCAGGTGAGACACTCAGCCCTAAACAAACTAGGCTTATATTGGCCACTCTCAGGTGGAAACCTTAACAAGCCTGTTACCAGGTTGCAAGGCCCAAAACCTGGAGTGGCCGTGGGTGGAGCCCTCCCTCTCCTCTCACCCACAACCCCCAGGTCCCAAACCGGCTTTTCAAAAAGCCGAAACTCAAGCCTGCTACACTGAAGACTTTCTCCTGGGGGTTTAGAACACATAAGACAGGAATCTGGGACAAATGTACCTGCCACAGACCACTTTACCAGTGATCCTATCACATATCCCCCCCTTTGTTTCGACCTGTGGGGCGGAACAACTGAAGCCCCCAAACAATGAATGCGTGACAACGCGTCAGCATTGGCCAGCTGGCTTCCTGGCCTGTGTTCCACTGAAAATTTAAAAGTTTGTAACGCCAAGAACCATCTCGTAATTCTCACATTACTGTCCTTATTTTCGGACATCCACTTCAAAGGGGCATGGTCAGTGATCAATTTGAACTTTCTACCAACCAAGTAGTACCTGAGAGCCTCTAATGCCCACTTTATGGCCAACGCCTCCTTCTCCACTGTGGCATAGTTTCTCTCATGTACATTCAACTTTCTACTTAGATAGAAAATAGGGTGTTCCTCACCCTCCTTGTTCTGGGACAGGACCGCTCCTATACCTACATCTGATGCATCGGTTTGTACTATGAATTCCCTTTCAAAATTAGGAGTCATCAGGACTGGTTGGGAACACAATGCTACTTTCAACTCCTGAAAAGCTTTCTCTGCCTCAGGACTCCATTCTACCATGACTTTTTGTTTGCCTTTGGTCAGGTCAGTCAGTGGGACTGCCATGGTGGCAAAGTTGGGTATAAACCTCCTGTAGTACCCCGTAATTCCCAAGAAGGCTCTCACCTGCTTCTTATTCAGAGGCTGTGGCCAGTTTTGTATGGCATCAACTTTATTGAGCTGAGGCTTTATCAGGCCTCTGCCAATGGTGTATCCCAGATATTTTACTTCCTCCATGCCTAGACAACACTTTTTGGGGTTGGCTGTCAAACCTGCCTTATAGATGGAGTCCAAAACTGCTTGTACCCTGGGTAAGTGAGACTGCCAATCAGGACTATGAATGACCACGTCATCCAGATAAGCAGCCGCATACCGTCTATGGGGCCTTAGAATCCTGTCCATCATTCTTTGGAAGGTAGCGGGTGCCCCTTGTAGCCCGAAGGGCAACATGTTGTACTGAAACAAGCCCTCTGGCACTGAAAAAGCTGTCTTTTGTTTGGCGCTCTCGGTTAACGGTACTTGCCAATACCCTTTGGTTAGGTCAAGAGTGGTTAAATACCTTGCCGTCCCTAGTCTCTCAATCAATTCATCCAATCTTGGCATCGGGTAGGCATCGAATTTTGAAACACTGTTCAACTTTCGGAAGTCATTGCAGAAACGCACACTCCCGTCGGGCTTTGGAATCAACACAATGGGACTTGACCATTCACTATGTGATTCTTCAATAACCCCTAACTCTAACATATTTTTAATTTCTTTCGACACTGATTCTCTTTGTGCTTCTGGCAACCTATAGGGCTTTAGATTAACTTTAACCCCTGAGTCAGTGATAATGTCATGTTTAATGACCGAGGTTTTCCCAGGTACATCAGAGAACAGCACCCTATTTCTGATCAGAAACTCCTTGACCTCTTGTTGTTGAATTGCCGACAGGGTTTTTGCCACTGTCACTTCGGGAACTAAGGGCCCTGGATTTACTGGAGGGGCTCGGACGGCCGACAGTACCGTTCTATCTTTCCAGGGCTTTAACAGATTTATATGGTATATCTGTTCTGGCTTTCTTTTCCCCGGCTGGTAAACTTTGTAATTGACCTGCCCCACTCTTTCTAAGATTTCAAAGGGCCCTTGCCATTTAGACAAAGGTTTATTTTCCACAGTGGGAACCAACACTAACACTCTGTCCCCAGGAGCAAAGCTGTGTATCCGGGCATTGCGGTTGTATACCCTCTGCTGTGCCTGTTGAGCCTGTTCCAGGTGCTCTCTCACTATCGGCACTACCGCAGCAATTCTCTCCTGCATTTGAGAAACATACTCAATCACCATTTTGTAAGGACTAGACTGCCCCTCCCATGTCTCTATGTCAATGTCTAGTAACCCCCTTGGGTGTCTCCCATACAACAAGTCGAATGGTGAAAACCCGGTGGAGGACTGGGGAACCTCTCTTATGACCAACAATAAATACGGTAATAAGTAATCCCAATCCCTACCATCCTTGTCGACCACTTTCCTAAGCATGTGTTTTAACGTCTTGTTAAACCTCTCGACCAGCCCATCGGTTTGGGGGTGATAAACCGAAGTTCTTAACTGTTCAATTTTGAACAGGCGGCATAACTCTTTCATGACTTTTGACATAAACGGTGTACCCTGGTCAGTTAGTATCTCCTTGGGTATACCCAGCCGGCTAAAGACATGAACTAGATCTCTGGCAATGGTCTTGGTTGACGTATTGCGCAACGGGATCACTTCCGGGTACCTGGTAGCGTAATCCATTATGACCAGAATATACTGGTGTCCCCTGGCAGACTTCATCAAGGGTCCAACCAAATCCATCGCTATTCTTTCAAACGGCACCTCTATAATAGTCAATGGAACTAGTGGACCCTTAAAATGTGGCCTGGGAGCATGATACTGACACTCAGGGCAGGATGCGCAAAAGTCAGATACCTCTTTATGAAGCCCGGGCCAGAAAAACCTCTGCATTATTTGCTCAGTGGTTTTCTCTACCCCTAGATGGCCTGCCATTATATGACCATGGGCCAGATCCAACACTGTTCTTCTGTAGGCTTTGGGAACTATTAGTTGTTCCACAACATCTTCCCCCTTCTTAGTCACCTGATATAACAAATCCTGCCACATTGCCATGTGGGGATAGGACAAAGGACTATCAGGTTCTACAGGTTTACCATCAACTACTTTTACATTCTCCCTGGCTTTTACCAAAGTAGGGTCATTCAACTGCTCCATGGCAAAGACCTCTCTTCTAACCTCTAAATCAGGCAGATGATCACCTGGCCCAACAACACTTCCCACCTCAATGGGAGGCACATCAGTTGGCAGGCCACCATCACGCTCCGCATTCTCTAGTTCGCCAACCATAGTAGAAAAAGGGAATAACTCTGACTCAGAAGAAACTCCCTCCTCCACTACATCGACAACCTTCTCAAATGGATCGGGGTTGTTCACCTCTGGAACAAAACGGCTTTCCCACAACTTCCAGAAGTGATTAAAGTCTCTCCCCAATATTGCATCTACACCAGACCATGCACCAAACCCACAGAAACTATAACAGAGCCACATGGTGTCTCGATGTTCACCTCGGCCGTAACATAATATTGAGTATCCACATGTATGCAGGTCACACCAACAGTTTTCCCCTTACGCCGCAAGGGGTTCACCAGCTCAGCTTTTATAAGTGTCACCAAGCTACCAGAGTCTAACAGTTGCCATCTACAGTGAGTACACACATGTGCTTATCAGTCTAAGCCTGCCGGTCAGCCGTACAGGCTATCTGTGCAAAAAAGACCCCCTGCGGTAGACATGAACAGTATCACATTGCATAGGTTCAGTTGTAAGTGAACAATTAGCGGCAATATGGCCGAAGCCACCACATCGGAAACACTGAGTCATATTAATGTCTAGTCATTTACAGGGCAAGAACCTTCCTGGCCTGGCAGGCCTGTCTCCAGGTTCTACACCCTCAGTCTTAGGTACATTCCACCGCCCAGCACCCTTCTCCCCTGGAACAGTCTTACCAGTGTCTGTGGGAGTTCGCCGGTGCGCCATCGGGGCTCGGTGGGGCATACTCATCAGCTCCTCAGCCGCCACGTACCTCTCCACCAGCTCGACCAACTGGTCTGCGGACTTAGGGTCTGCATGGCTCACCCACTTGCGCAGTCGCAGGTAATGATCGCAGGTACCGGTCCATCACAACCCTTTCCATGATCTGTGGTCCCGTCAGCGTCTCGGGCTGTAGCCATTTTGAGGACAGATGGACGAGGTCATGCATCTGTGAACGTGGAGGCTTGTCCATATGGAACTCCCAGCGGTGGACCCGTTGGGCATGAACAAAGGTGGTGACTCCCAAGCGAGTTAGGATCTCCTGTTTTAGTTTTTTATAGTCCTTGGCATCAGCCATGCATAAATCAAAATAGGCCTTTGTGGCTCCCCAGACAAAAAAGGTGCCACCAGACTTGCCCACTGCTCCTTGGGCCAACTCTCCCTTTTGGCCGTTCTTTCAAATGCGGTGAGATAGGCCTCCACATCATCGCCCAAAGTCATCTTCTGGACGAAGTGACTGGCTCGTATGGAGTGAGTGGTGGTGGGAGGACCAGTACCAACATCTCTGGGCCGGGCGATCAAGTGCTGTACCACCTCTTTTATGGCCTGGCTGTTTTCCGCTAATGCCCGGCGGGTTTCCTCGATGGCAACCTGTTGTTGCCCCTGGGCTGTCTCCAAGGCTGACAGTTGCACCCTGGTGGATTCCTGCAGAGCCCTGGTAGATTCCTGCTGAGCTCTGGTAGATTCCTGCTGAGCTGCTGTAGCTTGGAGCAGGGCTTTAATAATGTCCTCCATTTTGTCCTGGGGTGTAGGTTGGAAGCTGAACCTTGCCTCTCTGAGCATGGGCTGACGCCTCCTCTATGGGACTCCAAGAACACAGCGTTATTTCCACACTCACAAATTGGGTGTCTGTCCCTTTAATTTTTAAACGGAAAGTTTTCTTCTTGCTGCAACTTCAGTGTGTGTGGGTGCCCGCATTCTCCACCATATTGTGACACAGTTAGGTTAGGGGGTCCCCCTCCTGGGTAGAGGACTCCTCCCTTACACACACACACAGCAGCAGGGAAGCAGCACACCAGTCTGGATGCAAGTACAAGCTGGTCGGCACCAGTCTTTATTGTACAATGTCAGAAATATAAAGAAAACATAAATATAAATCCTAGCCCTATCGGGGCACTAACTTCACAGGTAGTTCCCTCACTACCAGAACCTGGCAGGGCCTAATGCCCTCGCCAGCAACAAAAGCACAGCACAACACTCACAGTTAGGTTTTCAAGTGTCTCTGAGCAAACTCCCTGTCTGGTCTCCCAGGTGAGACACTCAGCCCTAAACAAACTAGGCTTATATTGGCCACTCTCAGGTGGAAACCTTAACAAGCCTGTTACCAGGTTGCAAGGCCCAAAACCTGGAGTGGCCGTGGGTGGAGCCCTCCCTCTCCTCTCACCCACAAACCCCAGGTCCCAAACCGGCTTTTCAAAAAGCCGAAACTCAAGCCTGCTATACTGCAGACTTTCTCCTGGGGGTTTAGAACTCATAAGACAGGAATCTGGGACAAATGTATCTGCCACAGACCACTTTACCAGTGATCCTATCACAGTTTACATTATTTGAAAACAGTGCTAAGCATAGTCATAACTAGACATTTAATGCCCTCTGTGAGAATCAACATTGGTGTCCCTATCTTGGTGATTTACAAGTGCTATGCAACACTCTTCCTGGACCCAACTATTCTTCAAATATTTGCTTACTTATAGGTCTTTTTCCAACAAGAAAGAGTGTGGCTATTTGAATGTATGACCACTACTCCTGCAGTTCATCTTTAAATGCACCAAAATTAAGCACGCGCTACTTTTAGGTTATTGATAAGGGTAGCATAAAGTAGGACAGTTAAAACAAAGGGCCTGATTCAGAGCCGGACGCAATTAGCGCTCGCTCGTCCAGAAAATAGGGGTGGCTATTCAAATGAACCGTTCGCTGTTTGCGGTCTGTTCACGCCTCTAGGTCTGAACGAGCGAACAAAACTTGCGTTCGTTTTTTGGGAAACTACGCCCCCTGGCCGCTCGCATCCTACGTCATGTCTGCTATTTATTAGATTAATCGAGTACATCGACCAGGGTATGAACTGCTCGCTATTCTTGTGGTTGGTTTTTGCTACCACAATTTTGCGAGCAGTTCTGGCTATTAAATAACCCAGTGACCTGGTCAATGACGCTGCTGTTTTAATTATGCACACCCATAAAACGCCCGTTTTGACCTGTAAGCACGCCTGCGATCGGATCTCCACTCCCCGTTTTCAAGCACCTTCCCCTGTTACCACCCACATACGCCTCATTCTGTCACTCAAATTATAAGGCATTCGCTATTTTGCGAGCACATGAATTTCGGCCGCACTGACTGGTTCGCGCATGCGTATTACGATCCGTACGCATGCGCAGTTGGGCAAACATCGCTCGGAGCGAAAGAGAGCCCGCTTACGAGCGGCTCTGAATCAGGCCCAAAGTTTTGACATTGCTGCAAAATCTCAACTTTACAAAGTGCAAACAGTACAGCAGTAGCACCTAAATGAATATTATCCTTATAATGTGCCTGGATGTGTTTTTTTGTGTGGATTTTTTATTATTATCATTATTTAATACCAGTTCTTTATATAGCACACACATATTCTGCAGCACTTTCAGAGAATATGTTCTCATATCTATATTCACCATCATATGTACACACGCATACTCACTAGCGTTCATTTTTTGCCAGAAACCAATTAACATACTGTATATTTTTGGATTGTGGGAGGAAACCCACACAAACACAGATAGATTATACAAGGGAATCAAACCCATAATGATGTGAGGCAGTAAATCTAACCATTACATTATCTGTGCTGCTTGTTATTTATCTTTTTATCTCTCTCTCAGTCTTGACTTGACACATCGTCCCCCACTATCTCTCTCTCTCTTTCTTACCCAATCTATCTTTCTCTCATTGGGGTATATTCCTTATGTAAATTATTATGATAATTAACATACTACCTCACCGCAAGCGCCGGAGGAATTCATCATTGCTCCAGCGCGGAGACAGCTGATCTGGAGACCAGCTGTCTCCAAAAAGCGGCTTCACTGCTACTTTCAGAGCATTGAAATTTAGCACTACCAAGTTGCTCAGCAGTGCTAGAGCACAAGCATGACACTGAATTCATACAGGCGCACAAAGCCCCAATGTTTGGCAGAAGGAGCCAGACATGAGCGGAGAGATCCGAAAGGATCCTTCTTTACAAGCCTGAAAGCAGGAGCAAACACAACCTGAAGTTGGCAAATGCTCCCGCAGTGAAGCTCCGTATATATTATATTTTCAGAGCTTGATAAACTGCTGTCACCATACTAAGATATGGGGACAGCGGGCCACATTGGATGTGAAAGGTAAGCAGGAGATATCATTGATGTTTCCTGCATTACCATTTTGATGAATGGCCTGGGCACTTAATTTCTACAAAAGCAGATGAGAATGTTAATATTCACCTGCTTTGTAGAAATTAAATGATGATGAATAGACTCCATTAGCTCATTACCTCACACTTCCTTCTCTTTCACACCCTCTCTCTCTTTCTCTCATTATCTACACTGCCCTCCTTTATAGACCTATCATTACACTGCACTGTCCTCTTCTGATATCTCTGCATTTGTGTAATCTCCAAGCCAGTTTGACCCCCACTAACTGTCATCTCTGCAACATGTGCTGGGTGCTGTCACTATTACAATAATGATACTGCTGAGCAATACTTCTGTGACAGTTTCCCTGGAGCACAGCAGAATGGGGCTGCAGAGCTTGTGCTGGGCCTCAGGGAGGATGACATGTCCAAGATCAGGGACTTGTCAAAGCAACTTATGCACAACTGGGGATAAAGCTGGGTACACACTGAAAGATATATTGGCAGATCAATTGATCAGCCAATAGATTTTTAACTGATTGGCAGGTGTGTACACAAAGTATGTCTGTGAATGATGTCATTCACAGACATATCACGTCGGCCCTGCTGCACAGCCGATGCCCAATATATCTGCAGAGATATTGGGCATCGTGCTGTGTGTATGGCCGACCCACCGACCACACAACTGGTTGGCCATTCATGATGGGCTGGGTTAGGCAAATCAGCCTTCTGGGGTCCATGCGGGAACAGCATCAGCAGGAAGTTTTGCAGTGCACTGAAGGCGTGTGCATCGGCAACAGCGTGGGACAGGTGTTTCACCATAGAGGATCCAGCTGTCAGAGTCCACCGGAGCTTTGTCAGGTAAGTAATTCAATGGTGGGGGACCGGGATAGAGTTGGATGGGAGGCAGATGACGGGTAGCCCAGAGGGAGCCTTTAGCAAAAGCTCCAACCAGCGTGAGGAGGGTAAGGATTGTAGCCTTGCTCAGAGGGGCCTGATAGAGGGAGCCCAGGTCAACGGGGGCTAATAATGGGAGCCCCGGTCAGAGGGGCTGATAGTGGGAGGCTCAGAGCTGCTGTCAGAGGGTGCTGATAGTGGGAGCCCCGATCAGAGCGGGTCAGAGCAGGCTGATAGTGGAAGCCCCGAGTCTCACGGGTTTTGGATCCTATATAAGGTACCCGCGTCGGCGCCAAATTCTCACTTGGCTGTGGACAGTGAAGAGGGAGGGTGGGAGTTAGGGCTGGCTGGGCTGTGTAGTGTAGTGTAGTGTAGTGTAGTGCAGAGTAGTGTTGTGCTGTGCTGTGCTGTGCTGCTGTTGTCCACTACTTCAAAGTCCATAGGGGCTGGCAGTGTTGTGCTGTGCTGCTGTTGTTAATAGGGGCTGTGTCCACTACTTCAAAGTCCATAGGGGCTGGCTGGACTGTGTTGTGCAGTCAGTTCTCCATAGGGGCTGTGTCCACTCCAAAGACCTGTGCAGTGTCCCAGTCCTAAAGGGGTGCTGTAGTGTTGTCCAGGGGGTGCTCTGTCCATCAGGGGTGCTCCCCCCAAGTGCTAAAAAAATAATATTTTTTGTGTGTTTGTGAATTGTGTGCGCAGTAGCCGCACGTGCATCAACAATGTAGTGCCAAGCATGTGCCTGTGCCATAAGTAAAGGGCCAGCTGGCTTGACCGTTAAAGGGTGCTGTAACCCCAAAAGTACACTCCAGTCCAAACCAAAAAAAAAAATATTTTCTGTGTTTGTGAATTGTGTGCGCAGTAGCCGCATGTGCATCAACAAAGTAGTGCCAAGCGTGCGCCTGTGTCATAAGTAAAGGGCCGGCTGGCTTGACCGTTAAAGGGTGCTGTAACCCCCAAAGTACACTCCAGTCCAAACCAAAAAAAAAAAAATTTTCTGTGTTTGTGAATTGTGTGCGCAGTAGCCGCACATGCATCAACAAAGTAGTGCCAAGCGTGCGCCTGTGTCATAAGTAAAGGGCCGGCTGGCTTGACCGTTAAAGGGTGCTGTAACCCCCAAAGTACACTCCAGTCCTAACCAAAAAAAAAAATATTTTCTGTGTTTGTGAATTGTGTGCGCAGTAGCCGCACGTGCATCAACAAAGTAGTGCCAAGCGTGCGCCTGTGACATAAGTAAAGGGCCGGCTGGCTTGACCATTAAAGGGTGCTGTAACCCCCAAAGTACACTCCAGTCCAAACCAAAAAAATATATATTTTCTGTGTTTGTGACTTGTGTGCACTGTGGCTGCACGTGCATCAACAAAGGAGCAGCGCCAAGCATGCACCTGTGTCCCCATAAGTAAAGAGCCGGCTGGCTCATTTCTTAAAGGGTGGTGTAACCCACAAAGTGCACTACTCTCCAGCAAAAATAAAAAAATATTTTCTGTTTTTGTGTGCGCTTTAGCCGCACGTATATATATCAATATAACATAAATGGAGGACCAAACTTTCTCCGATAAAAATAAAATAGGGAAAGTTCAAGAACCATTTCCTCCTAGTGCTGTTGCTGCTGCTGGGAGTTGTTCATCATCCCAGAGAGGAAGTAGGAACATCACTACTTTTACTAAACAATTGACCCTCCAACAGTCCCTAGCGATGAGGATGAAGTACGACAGCAGTCATCCTGAAGCAAAACGTATAACTGAGGCCTTGACTGCTATGTTGGTGTTTGACGTGCGTCCGGTATCCGCCATTAGTGCAGTGGGATTTAGACAATTGATGGAGGTAGTGTGTCCCCGGTTCCAAATCCCATCTAGATTCCACCTGCATCCTCAAAGCAGCAGCGACAAGCGTGCGTCTGTCTGTTAAAGGGTGGTGACACCCTCAAAGTGTGCTACACAAACAATTAAAATATTATTCTTTTTTTTTCTGTCTTTGTGAATTGTGTGGGCTGTAGCCGCACTTGCATCCTCAAAGCAGCAGCGACAAGCGTGCGTCTGTCTGTTAAAGGGTGGTGTAACTCTCAAAGTGCTCCAAAAAATAAAAAACTATTTTTTTAATGTGTTTGTGAATTGTGTGGGCTGTAGCCGCACTTGCATCCTCAAAGCAGCAGCGACAAGCGTGCGTCTGTCTGTTAAAGGGTGGTGACACCCTCAAAGTGTGCTACACAAACAATAAAAATATTATTCTTTTTTTTTCTGTCTTTGTGAATTGTGTGGGCTGTAGCCGCACTTGCATCCTCAAAGCAGCAGCGACAAGCGTGCGTCTGTCTGTTAAAGGGTGGTGTAACTCTCAAAGTGCTCCAAAAAATAAAAAACTATTTTTTTAATGTGTTTGTGAATTGTGTGGGCTGTAGCTGCACTTGCATCCTCAAAGCAGCAGCGACAAGCGTGCGTCTGTCTGTTAAAGGGTGGTGACACCCTCAAAGTGTGCTACACAAACAATAAAAATATTCTTCTTTTTTTTTCTGTCTTTGTGAATTGTGTGGGCTGTAGCCACACTTGCATCCTCATAGCAGCAGCGACAAGCATGCGTCTGTCTGTTAAAGGATTACAGCAGTGACAGCATCCAAGTAGGCATGTCAGACAGTCCGTACCTGTACTGGCAGGAAAAAGAAGCAATTTGGAGGTCCCTGTACAAACTGGCTCTATTTTACCTGAGTTGCCCCCCCTCCAGTGTGTACTCCGAAAGAGTGTTTAGTGCAGCCGGGAACCTTGTCAGCGAAAGGCGTAGGAGGTTGCTTCCACAAAATGTGGAGATGATGTTCATAAAATGAATTATCAACTCTTCCAGGGAGACCAGCCTCCAGAACATACAGAGGGACCTGTGGTTGTGGATTCCAGCGGGGACGAATTAATACTCTTTGAGGATGAGGATGTACACACTGAAGAGGGTGAGGAATCGGTGGATGAGGAGGATGAGGATGACATCTTGCCTCCGTAGAGCCAGTTTGTGCAGGGACAGATTAATTGCCAGCTTGTTTTGTGGGGGCCCAAACGAACCAATCATTTCAGCCACAGTTGTGTGGCAGACCCTGGCGCTGAAATGATTGGTTTGTTAAAGTGTGCATGTCCTATTATACAACATAAGGGTGGGTGGGAGGGCCCAAGGACAATTCCATCTTGCACCTCTTTTTTTTCTTTGAATTATGTACTGTTTGGGGCCTAGTTTTTCAAACTGCCATCCTGTCTGCCACTGCAGTTTCATGCCTAGATGGGTCACGTGTTTGTGCCGCCCACTCGTGTCGCTTAGCATAGTCATCCAGCTACCTCGGTGCAACCTTTTGGACATAAAAACACTATTGAGAGGTGTGAGGTATTCAGAATAGACTGGAAATGAGTGGAAATTAAGGTTATTGAGGTTAATAATAGCATAGGAGCAGAAAAACCTACAAATTCTGTGATTTTAGCTGTTTTTATGCATTTTTCAAAAAAATACAGATCCAAAACACAAAACCAAGAACCCAAAACACGGAAGGGTGGTTTTGGCAAAACCAATCCAGATCCAAAACACGAAGAAAGATCCAGATCCAAAACCAAAACACAAAACACGAAAAGTGGCCGGTGCACACCCCTAATATATATATATATATATAGTGTGCATGTAGATGGGCACTCCAGGTATATAGTCACATGCCACGGTGCCTTCCTAAACAAAATTCACAACAAAGCAATCTTCCATATAGAAGGAGGCGGCACTCATATGGACTTCTTTCAAAAAATAAATAGCATGATTTATTGAGCCGACGTTTCAAAGCCGGAGCGGCTTTGTCATCAGGGTGCAGAGGTGAAAAAATGTACAACAGTGTAAAGTGCTTACCTTATATAGAATGCATACACGTAGTGTAATGAAGCGCTTCTCGTGCTCCCACAGACAACGCGGCGCGGGACTACGACGTCATCAACCTGGGACCCGGCGCAAGGCACTATGGGATAGTAGCCTGGGACGCTGTCAGGTCCCTATACTGACACTGTTACATAGCAACTATGTTCAGTGCCGCGGCTGTGGGGAGAGAAGGAATTACATGAGTTAGTGTCAAAACATTAAGTATTAACAGATCGATAGATAGGCTATACAGTTAACTATAATTAAACACAATAACTCTATACTTATTCATGGTGACAATATACATTGCAACTAGTAAATGGATAAGAATGCGGAGCGATGTCTATATATGAAAAGGCAATGAATAATGGAGCACAGTGAGTAAAAAGTCAATATATACTAATTTACCTCACTTACTAAGCTATCAACAGTAGATAAGGAACACATCAAGAATAGTAAAAGCTTAGAAAAAACATTTAGGAAAGACCTATAGAAAAAACCAATTCAGAGAAAATATTTAGAAAAAATATTTAGAAAACATATTTAGAAAAAAAACCCCATAGTTAATGTCGCAATAATTACAACCCTCCAAAGAGGACTTTACAAGAAGGCAGACCACATAATTTTGTCGTTTAAGCCTTTTGGGTGGATAGTTTCTAAAGTAGAAATCCATTTTGACTCCATACGTAGAAGTTTATTGGCTCGATCCCCTCCCAACTTCAACGGGGGAACGTGGTTGATTATTTTGTATTTCAAACTGGCAAGTTGATGATTGGCCTCCTTGAAATGCCTCGCCACAGGCTGGTTGTATTCTCTTCCTTGAAGCGCTAATTTGATAGAAGAGAGATGGATGGCCATGCGCTCTTTGAACATTCGCGTTGTCTGGCCAACGTAACTTAGACCGCATGGACAAGTAAATAAATATACGACAAATTTTGAAGTGCAAGTTAATACATGCTTGATGTTAAATTTTTTACCAGTATGAGGATGAAAAAAATGTGGCCCTGGATCAAGGTATCCACAAGTCACGCATGATGCGCATCTGTAACAACCATGTATGGCCGTCCATCGCTCTTCTATCAAATTAGCGCTTCAAGGAAGAGAATCCGACCAGCCTGTGGCGAGGCATTTCAAGGAGGCCAATCATCAACTTGCCAGTTTGAAATACAAAATAATCGACAACGTTCCCCCGTTGAAGTTGGGAGGGGATCGAGCCAATAAACTTCTATGTATGGAGTCAAAATGGATTTCTACTTTAGAAACTATCCACCCAAAAGGCTTAAACGACAAAATTATGTGGTCCGCCTTCTTGTAAAGTCCTCTTTGGAGGGTTGTAATTATTGCGACATTAACTATGGGTTTTTTTTTCTAAATATTTTTTCAAAATATTTTTTCTGAATTGGTTTTTTACTATAGGTCTTTCCTAAATGTTTTTTCTAAGCTTTTACTATTCTTGATGTGTTCCTTATCTACTGTTGATAGCTTAGTAAGTGAGGTAAATTAGTATATATTGAGTTTTTACTCACTGTGCTCCATTATTCATTGCCTTTTCATATATAGACATCGCTCCGCATTCTTATCCATTTACTAGTTGCAATGTATATTGTCACCATGAATAAGTATAGAGTAATTGTGTTTAATTATAATTAACTGTATAGCCTATCTATCGATCTGTTAATACTTAATGTTTTGACACTAACTCATGTAATTCCTTCTCTCCCCACAGCCGCGGCACTGAACATAGTTGCTATGTAACAGTGTCAGTATCGGGACCCGACAGCGTCCCTGGTTACTATCCCATAGTGCCTTGCGCCGGGTCCCAGGTTGTTGACGTCGTAGTCCCACGCCGCGTTGTCTGTGGGAGAACGAGAAGCGCTTCATTACACTACGTGTATGCATTCTATATAAGGTAAGCACTTTACACTGTTGTACAATTTTTCACCTCTGCACCCTGATGACAAAGCCGCTCTGGCTTTGAAACCTCGGCTCACTAAATCATGCTATTTATTTTTTGAAAGAAGTCCATATGAGTGCCACCTCCTTTTGTATGGAAGATTGGTTTGTTATATATATATATATATATATATATATACACACACACACATACATGCCAATGGTCTAAAAAAAGTGTGGATATATATACAGTATATATTTATATATATATATATATATATATATATATAGAGAGAGAGAGAGAGAGAGAGAGAGAGATCCAAGAAGGCAGCACTCAGAGACTTGAAATGCAGAAAAACGCCAGTTTTTAAAGATCGACGTTTCGGAGGACGTACCTCCTTTCTCAAGATACTGACATAAACATATATAGAACACAAACGCATTTCAATACCTGTCAGACATGGTTGAAACATCTCCCAGTGACTGAGAACGCCGCACGTACTTCCAGTGAATGAGGCGGGCACCCACGAGACATAGTCACGTGTATCCACAATCATCACAGCAAGATGCGTCAGGCGGCTCCACCAATAGCAAGAACTGTTACAGAGTGTATCCATGGCAACCAACAATAATCCGGAAGCCAGAATACACACCACAGCAATCGCCAATTAAAATCAATTAAAAACAAACATAGCATAAATGACACAGTGTTATAATATATTAATAACATAACACATTGGGAAAACAATCTCAATTTATAAGGGAAGTGGTTCACACCAGGTATATACTAAGAAATAAACATTAGAAGGGACAAGATGTCACATTATCACCCCTCCTGTACCATGCAACCAGTGCAATTAATTAAGAACATTAATAAATAAATCTCACCCCACAAAAACAAAATCATGTTTTTACATAAGGGTGCAAAGTTAATGCCTAAAGCACTCTCAGCAAGGAGGGTCCCTAATTTACCTAACTCCCCAGTAGACAGTGTAAACATTTGCCCATATCCAAATGCATCATAATTGTCATCATAATTTCCAATGCACAACAGTTCACCTACCTGTATACTTTTGTTTGCTTGACTACTTACTGCACCTATTAATGCAATATTCTCTGTCATCGGTATGGAGTGGGTTAGGACAGCACCGACAGCAAATATTTGACATTTCACAATTTAAATAAGTGTTGCATTTGGTGAGGCCTGGTGTTACCCTGACATTTTATGGAAAATGCTATATGTTTAATAATTCACAGTATTGCAAAAGTGCCTTGCATTGCTTTTGCCCATGGTACATGATCTGTGTGGAGGTCACCCAGTTAAGGATTGCACAAAAGGTTCAGACTCCTGACCTGGTAGTTACTCTGATGTCAGGCCTAGCACTAAATATAGTAGTATATTTGATTGGTTATATGAGTTGTAGAGATGGTTAAACCATTATCCTCACAATGAGGATTTTACTTTTTGATTTTTATTTGCCTGTTTGCAGAGCTGTGCATGTTGACTACTAATGAAATATTAAGACTGTGCAAAACCTTCCAAAAGTGGTGTAGCTTAAAGTTTAAACTGGGGAAGGTTTTAGTCATATGAGTGGCCCATTTATTTGCCCACTGATCAAGGGTCTTTGTGTTTGCCCACTCGGCAACTTTCCACAAAAAGGTTAATTCTGCATCTGTCTAACCACGCTGGTCCATTGTAAGATTGTGTATCTGTCTTTAGGTGAGGTGTTTTATTTGTTTCAGTGTTTACCTAAGGTTGACATTGAATTTATATGTTTGCTTTTCTTATTGCACCCTAAGGGGTACATTTAGAAGGTAAATTTTAGGTTTTTGGTCATTTTTCTGACGGTTTTGCAAACCAACCATTTGCTAATGTCAAAACTGATGGCAAAATGACAAAAAACCTGACTTTAGAACACTTTTGTATTAACAAACAATTTTTTTCTCCATAAAGAATAATATGGTCTATCAGACCAATGGTAACATTGGACCAACAATCGCTTTTTCTTCAGAGAGAATTATATGATCCAATGATTTATTAATGGTTGGTTTTACAACCAACCAAAAACCATCCACAAAATGACGTGACACCCGACCAAACAATAGACCTGCTTGAGGCAGGAGAGTTTAGGCAAAGAACTGGAATACATCAATATGATCTGTGCAAGCTTTGTTATGTTAAAAAGTTTATAAAGTGTTACATTTTTTTCAAAGATACTTGGACCCCCCCACCCAAATCAATAACCAGCCCCGACCTCTTAGCTTGGTTGCTATTGAAAAATAGGAGGATAAACAGTGTGGGGTTCCCCATATTTTACAATAACCTGTATCCATCTGAACCAGCCTGGGGGATAATGAAACTCATCTGTCCCACTTTGTTTGTCTGCTGATACTTGCATTGGCCTTCCCTCGGGTAAAGGCTACTGGGTGGATACATTGGATGGTGCATGGGGATGCTCTTCAACAAATGAAGTACACAATTAGTATAGTCTTTACACATTGCTGTCAGATTTGGGTCTTGCAAATTAGAGGTATGATACTTACTCATTTTGGATAGGTGCTGTGATTTGCACAGCTGAGGCAGGTTGCTCTGCTGATCCGCATATTGGGCAATTGGAAGTGATCTGCTTATAATTCATATATCTGTATTGATGCATGTTAGTCTGTGTGCTTCCTGCTCATGATCAAGCAAAGAACTTACTATATTTGAAGGTTTCTTATGGTTTTCTCCTTTACCTCAGTTTCCTTGTTTTCGAATCCCTGGCTAAACTGGTTTTATTTTGGTTTGCAATTTGTATTGTTGACTGATTGTGTGTTGATGTGTGACAACTTGGATGGTGGGTCATTCTTTTATATCTTGGGCTGAATGGTACAGTATGTTAGGTCAGTTCATTGTCTACACCTATTGGTACAGGTGGGATTTGTAGGTTCAGTATATGGGGATTGTAGTGGCCAGGAATCTACCTTTCAAAAGAAATAGCATGATGGAGGACCCTAAATAGTTGGTCATTGAAAATGGTACTTAGATTGAGATAAATATAATTTAAAGTATTAAGGTTAATTTGACCAAGGTTCAGTGTGCTGGTCCTATGTTAAAGTGATTTGGTTGAAGTTAGTCCCATGTTGTATGTTTAGGGGGATTCAGGGTGGTGATGTTTTGGATGGTGTTCACAAGAAGTCCAATTAGGCCATTCCAAAGTTTGGGTGCAGCATGGCATTAAGGTGGTTTGGCTACTGAACTTGGAATTAATATCATCCATATGGTGTACATTTCAATGAGTGGTGTTTAGACTTGTTCATGAGCCAACATTTATTTTGTTAAATTTTAAGTTTTGATGTTGCAAGAGATGACTTTATGCAGTTCTTTGAACCTGGCAAAGTAAGAGTGAAGGTTCCCTGGCATCGCAGACTACATTAGGGTCAGGAAGTGTGCCCTGCTCGCATTGTTTTGTTGGGTGATTGACTGTTGCAAGCAATGCAGTGCTTCCTTAAACAACTTTAAATTATTAATTTAATTCAATTAAGCTATGTGTCTGCACCTCTATACTGTAACTCTTAGTAGGGAATGAGGTCCTTGACTTCAAAGGCGAAACACAGGACAAAAAAAACTTTGAACACATATAGGTCCTGATTCTGAGGTAAACGCTGTTGCAGCCTCAACTTCAATTTTTTATGCAACAGCATCTGCATCTTTATACAACTGCAATGACCAATTCTCAGACTACTCAGTTGCACACTGGCAGTGGCGATATTCCATTGTCGCATGTACTAAGAAGTAAAGATGTGCACATACCCCTGTGTTTTGGCTTTGGCAAACCCACCCTCAAATGTAACAGTTTTGGCTTTGGCAAAACCACCCTCAAGTCCTTTGGTTCATTTCTGTTTTGGTATTGATTTCTTTAAAATTGATAAAAAGAACAGGTAAAATCATGTAATTTGGACCTGTTTACCTGCAATACAAAACCTGAGATTCAGATTTTATATCCAAGTTCCAAACTTACAGCAGATCCGACTGGGATATGGTTCTACTCAGAAGCCCTAAAGTGATTCTAGCCAAGACTTGATTTGACTCAGAACCCCAAATTTTGGGTGTGTTCAGTTTTCAGCAAAACAGAACTGCTCATCTATTAAGAAGCACCAACATTGCACCATCATGAGCAACATTGAATATTGCAACTACCCTATGGCAGGTGTCATTTTGCCATCTGGCTAGCCACCCCCTATTACCTCCCTGGAACACCCACTGAAATTGCATCTCTCTGCAAGCATTTTAAATCTGCATCTTAGAGTGATAACTATAGGGACCCATGTGTAGTGCAATTTGGATGCTTATACATACTGAAAACACCAGTCTCTTGCATGCAGCATTGACATTACATGCACCTCTGAATCAGGCCCATAAAAAGTAACTGAAGATAAAATAGAATAGAAGCAAAGAGCGATATAGAAAGATGCCTCAATTTGCAGCTGGAGTCAAACCTCACTAAGTCAATCAGTCGGTGGCTTCCATGGCAGCGGTCACTGATTGGTAAAGAGAAATCTGTCTCTCTCAGTGCTAAGGTGTAGGAAACTGTATGAAAAACAGTAATTCTTGGATGAGCACTGTTATAAACAGTATGTATATACAGTGTTTGCCTGTCCATGTTATTGGGAGAGCGAATTGTTTTTTTGCCAAGCCCCCAGGATATCTACCTGGAGAAAGGGACCGGCCAGCTCCTCGGAGTAGATATGTATGTAGTGTGAGTGTGAGTGGTTTATAAAGGGTCAACATATTCGGTGTGTGTCTTGTCTTTTTTTAAATATTTACTTTACAGTAGAACTATAGGTGCCAGTGGGCCCTTACAGTCTGGGCATGCTGGTGCATGTTGTTCTTCAAGTGCTGGGATGGCGGGCAGGCTTTCTGGGACCTGTATTTCCACTGTAGTGGACAATATTAGTTCTAATTTTACATCATTACACCTGCACCCAACTCCACCAGGGTTGCAGAGAAGAGCCCTGGCTTTCATCCCAGGGCTTGTAGATCCTCAGAGGGGGGACACCATTTTATTTTTTGAGTCCCCAATTTCTGAGGATCTCCTGCCCTGGGCTGACCAGTTTAGGGCTGGTTAATGCTTGGGTATGGGGACCCAATGCTGTGTATCCCCTTGCTATGACATTACCACCCTGGCTGGTGCAGCCCAGTGCTGGTTAATGGATAATGGTTTTTCACCTGATTTCCGCAACCAGATCAGACTGAAAGGTCCAGGGCTGTTTGTTGATTTTGGGGGGAAACCCTTTATTTAGCCTGCACTGATCATACTGATCTGTGCAGTGCTTTGGGCAATTACTCTGCTCATACGCAGGTGTATTTAATTTGTGATTTGTGCTATGATTTTGGAGTGATATTGATCAATATGACTAACATGATTCTTAGTAAATCCACGATTTGTATTAGATTTTATGTTAATGATACAATATTTGGTGTGATGGTATATTAAGTCGTGTTTAACCTGCAAGCTGCTGTCCATTGGGGCTTTAGTAAATCTTCGATTTGCCAATTCAGAACCAAATAGCAGAAAAACATAAAATCAACAAAAAAATGGATCTAAGTATATTAACCCCTAAGAGTCCAGGGTTTATGAAAATCCATGCTTGAGCACAGGTGAGTAAATAAAAATTAAGTACTAATTAAGGGCCTGATTCAGACCCACTCGCGAGCGGCTGTCCGCTCGCAAGTGGGTCGATGTTATGCACTGAGCATGCGCACGACGGAGGGAGCTCCGTCGTGCGCATGTGCCAGACGCGACGAGCGAAGGAAAGTCCTTCGCTCGTTGTGTCCGATCAAAGGGGGCGTGCTGTCAATGTTGATTGACAGCACGCCCCCTTTGGTGGGCGTGCCGGGGGCGTGCCTCCCTGACGGGGGCGTTCCCACGGGAACGCCTCCCGTCAGAAGCCTGCCCACTGACACCACTAGTGATGTCAGTGGGAGTGATTTTGGCTCTGATAGAGCCAAAATCACTCCGGAGCTTGCGGTTGAAAACCTCAACCGCAGGCTCCGGCTCGCAATTTCGATGGTCGCGATGGTCTCGACCATCGCGGCCATCAAAATGCACGCTCGTATAGCCTGTGGGTGGTGACCCACAGCTATACGAGCGTCCAGGAGGATGCTCCATGAAAATGGAGCCCGGCCCTCATTCAGAGCGTGCGCTCTGCTCAGAGCGTACGGCTCTGAATGAGGGCCTAAGTCACCTGTGCTAAGGCATGGAAATTTATAAAACCTGGACTTTTAGGGTGCCATTAGGACAGAGTTTAGGAAACTATGATCTAAAATCTTTGGAATATACTCCCAGGACCATAATATGTGCTGACTTACAAAGACCAGTGTCGATAGTTCTCACAAATTAAGCATTAAAATGTTACTACTTTTCATTATGGATCAGCGGGTTCGGATTTCTGAAATCCGAACCACCCCGATCCGAGCCAGGTACCGAGTTAGGCTCAGGTTTTCCCACCTGACTCGGACCTGAAATTGAGACAAAATGTCATCATTCCGCTGTCAGATCTCGCAGGTTTTTGATTCTGTAAAAGGTCCACGCTTCAGTGCCGTTTTTCACTCCAGCTGTGGACAGTGAAGAGGGAGGGTGGGAGTTGTGCTGCTGTTGTCCATAGGGGCTGTGTCCACTCCAAAGTCCATAGGGGTTGGCAGGGCTGTGTTGTGCTGCTGTCATAGGGGCTGGCTGGGCTGTGCAGTGCTGCTGTTGTCCATAGGGGCTATGTCCACTCCAAAGTCCATAGGTGCTGGCTGGGCTGTGTTGTGCAGTGTCCCATAAAGGTTGTAGTCCTAAAGGGGTGCTGTAGTGTTGTCCAGGGGGTGCTCTGTCTATCAGGGGTGCTACCCCCAAGTGCAAAAAATATATATTTTTTTTCTGTTTGTGTGTGTTGTAGCTGCACATGCATCAACAAAGTAGCAATGCCAAGTGTGCGCCTGTGTTATAAGTCAAGGGCCAGCTGGCTTGTCTGTTGAAGGGTGGTGTTACACCAAAGTCCTCCAAAAAATAATTTTTTTTTTCTTTGTTTGTGACTTGTGTGTGCATTAGCTGCACGTACATCAACAAAGTAGCAGCACCAAGCACGTGCCTGTGTCATAAGTAAAGTGGTGGCTGGCTCGTCTGTTGAAGGGTGGTGTAACCCCAAAGTGCTCAAAAAATATAATTTTTTTTTAATGTGTTTGTGACTTGTGTGCGCATTAGCCACACGTGCATCAAGAAAGTAGCAGCACCAAGCCTGCGCCTGTGTCATAAGTCAAGAGCCAGCTGGCTTGTCTGTTGAGGGGTGGTGTAAACCCCAAAGTGCCTGACTAAAAAATACTATTTTTTTTTCTGTGTTTGTGACTTGTGTGCACTGTAGCCGCATGTGCATCAACAAAGTAGCAACACCAAGCATGCGTCTGTGTCATAAGTCAAGGGCTGGCTGGCTCGTCTGTTGAAGGGTAGTGTAACCCCAAAGTGCTCCAAAAAATAAAAAAAATATTTTTTTTCTGTGTTTGTGACATCTGTGCAGTGGGCCTGACTCAGACCCACTCGCAAGTGCATTGCGCTCACAAGCAGGTCAATGGTGGGCCAGTGCACATGCATGGTGCGTGCACGGCGCGTGCGCGAGCCCCGGAGTGAGGTCAAAAAGTGATTGCTCTGGGACTCACTACAAGAGGGCAGCAGTCGATGTTGATCGACAGCTCGCCCCATTTTGTAGGCGTGGCCGGGGGAGGCATCACAAACGGAGGCGATTCCAAGCGAATGCCTGCCATTTGTGGGCGGCCCCACTGTCATCACCAGTGATACCAGTGAGAGAGCTTGCGACTCTATTTGAGCCAGAAGCTCTCTGGGGCTTGCAGCCACGAGAACCTACCACAAGGGTCTCGTCGCAAGCCCGATGGTCGCGATGGTCTTGACCATTGCGACCATCATCATGGCCGCTCGCAATAGCTGTGGGTGGTAACCCACAGCTATGTGAGTGGCCAAGAGGCCACAACTAAAAAAACATGCGCCCGCCCTGATTCAGAGCGAGCGCTCACTTTTTGCGAGTGCCTCTCAATCAGGCCCAGTGTCCCATAAAGACTGTAGTCCTAAATGGGTGCTGTAGTGTTGTCCAGGGTGGGCTCTGTCCAACACAACAATTGCAAAAACAACAATTTTTTTTTCTGTTTCTGTGAGCTGTAGCCACATGTGCATCAACAAAGTAGCAGCGGCAAGCATGCGCCTGTGTCATAAATCAAGGGCCGGCTGGCTCGTCTGTTGAAGGGTGGTATAACTCCCAAAGTGCCTGAATAAAAAATACAATTTATTTTTTTCTGTGTTTGTGACTTGTGTGACATTAGCTGCACATGCAGCAACAAAGTAGCAGCGCCAAGTGTGCGCCTGTGTAAAATCAAGAAAATAAAAAAATATTTTTTTTGTGGTTGTGTGTGCCTTACCCGCACGTGCATCAATATCACATAAATGGAGGACAAAAATTTGTCTGATAAAAATAAAATAGGGAAAGATCAAGAACCATGTCCTCCTAGTGCTGAAGCTGCTGCCACTAGTCATGACATACAGTAGACGATAAAATGCCATCAACGTTGTCATGCTAAGGCCAATGCCCAGTGTCATAGTAGAGGGCATATAAACTTCCAAATGGCAAAGTTTAGGAAAATGACCTTAAAAAATAAATTTAAGATGTCTGAGGAGAACATAAACTTGCCAGTATGCCATTTAAGAGACGAAGTGGCAAGGAACGGCTAAGGTCCTCCCCTATGTTCATGACTAGTGGTTTAGCTTCACATGATGATGGAAGCCCTCCTCCCGCTACAAAAATCAAAAGAGTTAAACTGGCAAAATCACAGTAAAGAACTGTGCTTTCTAATTCTTTCTAATTCTAAGAAGATTTCACAAATCCCCATGGAGAGACCAAGTGTGGCGATGGTTGCGAAGCCTGCCCTTCCCAACACTGGACGGGAAGAGGTGGCTCCTTCCACCATTTGCATGCCCTTTGCAAATGCTGGAAGGAGCATGCACAGTCCACTTGCTGATATTCAAATTGAAGATGTCACTGTTGAAGTACAACAGGATGAGGATATTGGTGTAGCTGGCGCTGAGGAGGAAGTTAATGAGGAGGATTCTGATGGTGAGGTGGTTTGCTAGGAACATCCTCCCTTATACGTCACCTGCAGTGCATTCATAAATGTTACTGTAAAGTTCAGAAACTTTGGCTAAGACCGTAAGCAGTCCAGGCACACCCTTTTTCCTATTGTATCCAAGTGCCTGCAAACCACATCATCTACTCCCTCCTCGTCAATTTCCTCCTCAGTCAGGATCAGAAGTAGTCCTGCAGGCCATGTCAGTGGCATGACTGACTCTCCTATCCGGGATTCATCGGGAGGATCCTGCATTGCTACACCAACTGCTGCCACTGCTGCTGTTGCTGTTGGGAGTCGTTCATAATCCCAGAGAGGAAGTAGGAACACCACTTCTTCTTTTACTAAGCAATTGACCGTCCAACAGTCCTTAGCAAGGAGGATAAAGTACAACAGCAGTCATCCTGAAGCAAAGCGGATAACTGAGGCCTTGACAGCTATGTTGGTGTTAGACGTGCATATGGTATCCGCCGTTAGTGCAGTGGGATTTAGACAATTGATGGAGGTAGTGTTTCCCTGGTACCAAATCCCATCTAGATTCCACTTCACTAGGCAGGCGATACCGAGAATGTACAGAGATGTCAGAATAAGTGTCCTCAGTGTCCTATAAAATGTGGTTGTACCCAATGTACACTTAACTATGGACATGTGGACAAGTGGAACAGGGCAGACTAAGGACTATATGACTGTGACAGCCCACTCGGTAGATGTATGGCCTTGTGCAGCAAAAACAGCAGCATCACCAGTAGTAGCAGCTCAGAAATGCCACCGACAACCTCTTAGAGAAACTGAGGGAAATCATTGCCCAATGGCTTACCCCACTTAGACTCTCCTGGGGATTTGTGATATCTGACAATGCCACCAATATTGTGGGGGCATTACATCTGGGCAAATTCCAGCATGTCCCATGTTTTGCTCACACAATAAATTTGGTGATGCAGACTTCTCTGAAACACAACAAGGATGTGCAGGAGATGCTTTGGGTGGCCTAAAAAATTTGTGTCCACTTTCCATTCTGCGTGCCGAAGATGAACATGAGCAAACACTCTTGAACCTGCCCTGCCATCACCTGAAGCAAGAGGTTGTGACACAGTGGAACTCAACCCTCTATATGCTAAAGAGGTGGGAGGAGCAGCAAAAGGCCATTCAAGCCTATACATCCACGTATGACATAGGCAAAAAAAGGATTATGCACCTGACTCAAGCGCAGTGGAGAATTAATTCTGTGTTGTGCAAGGTTCTCCAGCCCTTCGAACTTTCCACATATGAAGTCAGTTCATACACTGCCAGCTTGAGTCAGGTCAGTCCCCTCATCAGGCTTTTGAGAAGCAGCTGGAGAAAGTGAAGGAGGGGCTAAGACAGAGCAATTCCGCTCGACATGTGGGACTTGTGGATGAAGCCCTTCATTTGCTTTGCCAGGATTCGAGGGTGGTCAATCTGTTGAAATCAGGCCACTACAGTTTGGCCACTGTACTCAATCCTAGGTTTAAAGCTTATGTGGTGTCTCTCTTTCCATCGGACACAAGCCTGCAGAGGCGCAAAGACCTGCTGGTGAAAAAACTGTCAGCTGAAGCAAAGAGTGACACATCAACAGCTCATTCTTCATTTTCTCCCGAAAATGTGGCTGCCAGGAAACAACTTAGGTATCCTAAACAACCCACTGGTGGTGGTGCAAGGCAGACAGGAACAAGTTTGGATATCTGGTCCGGACTAAAGGACCTGCCAACAAATTCTGACATGTCTACTGTCACTGCATATGATACTGTCACCATTGACAGAATGGTGGAGGATTACATCGGTGGCAGCATCCAAGTAGGCATGTCAGACAGTCTATACCTGTACTGGCAGGAAAAAGAGGCAATTTGGAGGCCCCTGTACAAACTGGCTCTAATTTACCTAAGTTGCCCCCCTCCAGTGTGTACTCCGAAAGAGTTTTTAGTGCAGCCGGAAACCTTGTCAGTGAAAGGCATAGGAGGTTGCTTCCACAAAATGTGGAGAAGATGATGTTCATCAAAATTAATTATCAATTCTTTCTGGAAGACCAGCCTCCAGAACGTACAGAAGGACCTGTGGTGGTGGATTCCAGCGGGGACAAATTAATACTCTGTGAGGATGAGGATGTACACAACACTGAAGAGGGTGAGGAATCGGTGGATGAGAAGGATGAGGATGACATCTTGCCTCCGTAGAGCCAGTTTGTGCAGGGACAGAATAATTGCCAGCTTGTTTTGTGGAGGCCCAAACGAACCAATCATTTCAGCCACAGTCGTGCGGTAGACCCTAGTGCTGAAGTGATTGGTTTGTTAAAGTGTGCATGTCCACTTTATACAATATAAGGGTGGATCGGAGGGCCCAAGGACAATTCCATCTTGCACCTCTTTTTTTTCTTTGCATTATGTACTGTTTGGGGCCTAGTTTTTCAAACTGCGATCCTGTCTACCACTGCAGTTTCACTCCTAGATGGGCCACGTTTTTGTGCCACCCACTTTTGTCACTTAGCACAGTCATCCAGCTACCTCGGTGCAACATTTTGGACTAAAAACAATATTGTGAGGTGTTCAGAATAGACTGAAAATGAGTGGAACTTAATGTTATTGAGGTTAATAATAGCACAGGAGCAGAAAAACCCACACATTCTGTGATTTTAGCTGTTTTTATGCTTTTTAAAAAAAAAAATACAGATCCAAAATCCAAAACCCAGAACTAGAGATGAGCGGGTTCGGATTCCAGAGCAGGCTTGGAGTTTCCTGCCTTAATCGGATCTCTCAAATCGAGGTAAAACCATAGAGACGAAATCTTGCGGTTCGCGAGCTTTCGTCTCTATGATCAATGTAGTATATAAGGGACCACACGTCGGATGCCATTTCTCTCCGGCTGTGGAGACTGAACAGGGAGGGTGGGTAGTGTAGGACTGGGAGAGGTGCTGGTGCTATCTGCTGTGTCCTGGGCTGGTGACTGCTGATCCATTCTGGTCTCTGGTCATGGTGCTGTCACTGTCACTGTGCTGTCTGCTGATCTATCTGGGCTGTCTGCTGTGTCCTGGGTTGGTGCTGCTGATCAATTCTGGGCTGGTGTTTTTCATGTCTGCTGTGTCCATCTGGGTTGGTGCAGAACTGCAGATACATCTGGGCTTGTGCTATCTTCATCTGGGCCCAAGTTCTGGACTCCAAAAGAAAAATCTAGTAAAAAAAAAAAATCAATCAAAGTGTCTTTTATATTTTTCTGTGTGTGTGCGCACGTGCGTGTTAGGCTTCACCGCAGTACTGCACAATATCCAGCCCAACTCCATTCGTGCTAAAAATAAAAAAAATCAAAGTGTCTTTTATATTTTTCTGTATGTGTGTGCGCATGTGTGTTAGGCTTAACCACAGTACCGCACAAGATCCAGCCCAACTCCAGTCGGGCTAAAATCCAAAAAAACAAAGTGTCTTTTATAGTCTTTTATGTGTGCATGCGTGCTAGGCTTAACCGCAGTACTGCACAAGATCCAGCCACCATCCAACGCCTTTGTGCATACACACTTTGTAATGCAGGTGCCAGGGGAGTTTCTTTCCTTCGCTCGTCGCTTCTGGCGCATGCGCACGACGGAGCTCCCTCCGTCGTGCGCATGCTCAGTGCAGACCATCGACCCACTTGCGAGCGGACAGCCGCTCGCGAGTGGGTCTGAATCCGGCCCTTTGTTTTTTAACCATGGAAATTCAGTTTTCCACTTTTCGTTACACACTCTCTTTTTTGACATTGCTGCAGAGGAAAGTTACACATGAAGTGAGCATTGTTAGGTTTAGAAAAACTTCAAGGCTTGGAAGGAAGTCACATGTAGAGAAAAAGCATAATACACATCAGCAGACTTCTTCACATGGTATCAGACCTCTCCACAAAACCATACAGGGACCACTGCATATAAAACCATACAGGGAACCACAGCAAATATAGGAAATGCAAAACATTCTGGAGCTTGACCATGGTAGCTAATGCCTCACTAATGCAAAAGATACATAGGGAGGGGTCCAGAGGAACCCTCCTATAACACTCTCAGCTCACAGATGTGCAGTTTGTAGACTGCGCATGTGCAGTAATGTTGCTGGCCACAGAAACTAAAAGGAATTTGTGAAAACTTTACTTTTACACATCACAGGGATGGACTCCTATGCCCCTGTCCCTGAATTGTGTATTTTAAGACATGCCAGTAGTACATACTGTAATTTCTTATTTCCAAGGTAAGTGGTGATAAGAAATTATAATAATCAGGTCTAAAACCCAACAATTGATAAATAGGTCCCTAAATCACATCAGTAGTTGGCACAAACATGACATCACAGCATACTAAGCCATACCAGGAAATAATGATAAAGTTGCTGTCTTATAAACACACAAGTTTAAAAGGGATGAAAACAGATAAGGTTATGTCTATAACTTAGAGGTGCACATAAAAAATAAAAATAAAAATATAAAATATATAAATACCCTTATTTTGCACTGAAAGATAAATAGGAATGCTGCACCTCTCAGTAGTTTCCCTGTTATTAAGAACCAGGAATATTACAACATACAAAAAACGTAGAGGGTCCAAGATATTGTACACATTAACAAAATAAAATTAGAGAAAGACTCTTAATACTCAAGATAGATGGTCAATGTCCATATAAATGTCCATGCAGTTTGAGGGCTACTACTGAGCCTTATTTTATAAAGAACCTTAGCTCTTAGACCAAATATCCAATGTCCATAAATTTGTCCTTATGTGACTTTAATAATGGACTCGGTATGGAGATCTTCTTGATAACCTTAGTATTCCTCCAACTGTAATGCTGGAATAATCTGTAGTTCTTGAAAGGGGACCCTCTCTCCTAAAAACACCCAGAAAAAAATGGCACAAAGGCCAAATATTCGAAACATTTCCAGAAAAGATTTTTTTATTAAAACATATTAATACATATACTGCATATGCAATAAAAAATGCTTACATAAATTATGAATTCAATTTACCATTGCCATCATCGCGGAAAAAATGGAGCTTGATTCTGCTGATACCCCTTCAGGGTCTCAAATCATTCAGCAGGTTCCTCATAGGTGGCACATGGATTCATATCACAAATAACACCCTAAAGTGCATAAGTACATCCATTAATAGCTAACAAAGCCTTGTGGCCCATTATAAACACAGACCAAGGCTTACAAGGTCTCAACCAAGCAAAAACTATGACCTGTTATAAAAGAGGTAGAAATCTCTGAGATCACTTAGTGAAAATGAACATTACCAAATATGAACCTCAAGTAGGCCTATTTGGACAAATTAAAAAACCTGGTTGCTGCCACTGCCCTTCCTGCACCACTTTTAATTACTTTATTACAGGAGCCACTTTCAAGCACCCCATAAAAATGTCCATTATAAAATACTCAATTGTTCTTCGAAATTCGTCATATATTACATCACCTGCCCTTGTGGAATTTATTATGTTGGGATGACTAGCAGAATGTTCAAGGAACGCATGGCGTTACACCGTTTGGCTATTTCTAAAGCCATAGCAGACAGTGAGCTAGATCAACCCATGGCCAGACACTTTCGTCAATCTTACGATCTAAAAGCCAGACACAACAGAAAATGGATACACAATGTATCCCATGGGTCAATCAATTTTGTACAAATAGTGCTCATATAAGCAAAAAAGCCAAATCTTGGTGGCCTATAATTAACACCGATACGAGCCTGCCAGCATTGTTGAAAACACGTCTGATGCTGAGTTATACACGCAGTAAAAATATCAGGGATTCAGTCATTAAATTGGACATTATACCATTAACCAAAGTTCAACCCTCTCATTTTTTGAGTCGCAAAATGGGCTGTTACAAATGCCTGGGTTGTGTCACGTGTAATACATTGATAATAGGTGAAACTTTCAGTTACCCCCACACAGGTAGGAAATATACTATAAATTATGCTTTGACCTGTACCACTTCATATGTAGTTTACATGTTAATATGTCCCTATGGTTTGGCCTATATTGGCAAAACCCAGAGGCAATTCAAAGAGCGCATGGCACTACACAGAAGTGCCATTAAACAGGCATTAGAAAAAGAAAGCAGTGAACAACCTGTAGCCAGACACGGTCTCCAATTTAGAAATAATGTTGCCAGCATGCGAGTTACGATCATAGATAATGTTTTAAGATTCCTGGAGGGAATTGATGTAGAGCAAACTGATGACAGCCTTGAGGGCTGGAATGTATTGTACTAGTTGTGCTGAGGGCAAGAGGTGTGACAAAGCCTTTAGGCTGTAGGAGCAGCCTTGGGGGCTGGTTGTGGCCTGTATAGTCGTGGCCAAGGGACTGGTGATGTGAAGCAGCCTTGGGGCTGTTAGAGCAGGCTTGAAGGCTGATTGTGGCCTTTACACTCGTGGCCAAGGGACTGATGGGGTGAAGCAGCTTTTGGGCTGTTGCAGAAGCCTTGAGGGCTGATTGTGACCTGGGGCCCAGGACCATTGCAGCCTTTGGGCTGATGACACTCAGGTGAGGTATGCAACAAAACGTGGGGCTGCTACCAGTGCGGCATGTATGACACTGGCAATTCTGTGCTAATTTGCACACCTGGAATGCAGAGTGGCTACCAGTGTCGCTGGGATGACACTGGCAATGGTGTGTGAGATTGCACACCTGGAACGCAGAGCTGCTACAAGTGCCGCCGGGATGACACTGGCGATGGTGTGCTAAGTTGCGCATCTGGAATGCAGAGCTGCTAGGAGTGCCACCTGGATGACACTGGTGATGGTGTGCGAGGTTGGGCACCTGGAACACAGAGCTGCTACCAGTGCCACCAGGATGACACTGGCCATCGGATGGTGACAGACTCTTCTGGGATAGGAAGCGCTCCATGCTGCCCAGATGGTACAAGCAGCATGTGTAGATGGGATGCAGATGGAGCCGCCTGGATGGAGTAAACAGCACACACGAAACACAGTAACCCCTAAAGGTCTCAATGAGACGTTAGGGCTATATTGTTATCTTTGAATTAATGATTTAGGTAAAATATATTGTAGTTACAATTGTATCTATCTAATAATATATTTCTACATTTATGATATGCATGGTGTATTTTGGTAATTCTTTGTTTATATTTATTTACATTTATCTTCATTTTTATTTTTATTATTATTTTTAATTTTGGTTATTGGTATGTATTTATCATTATTACTGATATGTATATGTATATTGTGGAACTTATGTGTCAAGACCCTTTTAGGTTATGGATATGTACACATATGATATATTTAATTGTACAGCAGAGTTAGATATCATCATATAACAACTTCATTTTGAGTAAGATTTACCTATTACTGATGCTAGTATTAGTTTATTCATTTTTTAATTATTCATTATATTGGTTCTTATTGAGAGATGCCTAGTGTTAACACGGAGATGTTTTCTTTGTATTGTATTCTCTTTAACAGTGTGACAATAATAAGTAACTGCAGAGTGTCCTTAATAACCATTTGGTTGCTCTGTTTATGTGCTCAGCTTTCTGACATGATCTGATGTGCTTTGTGACTATGACGCTAGGTCCCGCATGTGGTCATCGAGCACCTGGGTCTGTGTAGACAGGTGAGCCCAATCAATAATTAGTACAGTTTTGGTGCAGGTATATAAGGATGGTGTTAGTATGTATCTAGTATACCTTTGTCCCTGAGGAAAGGAAATATTCATGAAGCATATCGGTTCAATAAAGGACGGTTTTGCTACTAATCTCTGTCAAGTGCTGCCTCGCTTTATATATATATATATATATATATATTAAGACATATATAAACAATTAACAATTATGCACTAAGACAGCCACAATAGTATAATAATTTATCCAATAGTGTATTGGTGTATTCCAAGCTGCAATCCTCAAATTAGACCTCTCTGTCTTTAGACGTCAGAACATTTCATAAATTTAATTATAACCTAAGGAGCGCTTAATATTCACAATTTCAATTCCCTTAGGTGATACAATACCACTTTCATTATTCCTAAACACTTTATTAAAATTCAAAGATACAAAAAAACTTTCTTATTAACATATACTCACTCCCAGATTCACAAAAGTGGAGGACTATTCTTCTGCTAAAGAAGCATTAGAAAAGTCTGGGATTTGCACAGGAACAAGTAAATAAGGAAGATATTTTTGTTAAAGAAGCATTAGAGAAGTCTGGGAGTTGTATATGATCTGTTGTACACACAGGAACAAGCAATTAAAGAGATATTTTGTTCTCATCATGAGGATTATACACCTCATTAACATATAAAGGTGGTTTCTATCAAAATCAAGATCCATACCTGGGAGACCAGAATTTAAGTCTGAAAGATAGAACAAATTTTATACGTTCCTATAATTAAGGATTTAAAAATACTCAGGAGCTGTCTAACGAATCAACTAGTATTAGCTGTCATTAAAAGAGTGGTTTCTTACACATTTTGAGTTAAGCAAGTCAAAGATGCCACAGAACCCCTGATGAAGTCGTGATCGACGAAACGCATTGGGTGATTGTTGTAACAATTGACAAAGATTTGTTCAATAATCCTGTTCCTTATAATTGGGATAATAACAGGTAATATGTTAATAAGAAAAGTTTTATGTATCTTTGAATTTTAATAAAGTGTTTTGGAATTATTCAAATGGTTTGTGTGTCAACTCTCATCTTCCATTGACTCATAATCTATAATTATATCACTATTGTATCACCAAAGGGGATTGAAATTGTGAATATTAAGTGCTTCTCAGGTTATAATTTTATTTATATATATATATATATATATATTATATATATATATATATATATATATATATATATATATATATATATTCCATAGACAAAAAACCTTATGGTTTCACATGTCCCATTAAGGTTTTTAGACACGATCTGAAATTTCACAAAACCTACTGAATTTCTGACACTCAAACTTAAAAAAGCAATGAAATTCCAATCATTAAGGCTGATGCCTTAATGGACGTGTTCCTTGCACAATACAGATATGGTATGCCATCACACCTGGTGGTTAACTGCAGATTTAGCACTCTCGCAGAGTGAGATTGCTGTCACTCACAAAATGGTGGAGCTGCTAATCCACAGATTTGTGTGCTCATTGGAATGCACACATGCAGTCTATGCAACTGAGGTCTGAGCAGTTATGTGGCACACACATCCCACTCAGTGCCCACAATCTTCTCATTTGGTCACCACAACATACATCCATCTCATTTAGAATTCACATTCAGCTACCTAATTGCTAAAATTATCATACTCTGTGTATACATATACAGTTTCTTCCATTAGACACCTCTATGCTGCTGTATCTTTCCCAATCCCATACACAGTAATTTCAAGGAATAGAGAAACAAGTGTCCTATGATGGTGCACAAATAGAAATAATTGACTCTAAATAAAATAGAAATGTTATTATTATGTATTAAAACCTTGTTAAGTGAAATATTAAAAATAGATACATTTAGAAATTGTGAGAATAAAGTTGGAAAAAGTGATGTAATAAAATTGATGCTGCAATCCAACTCTAAAGTAATTATACAATATTATGAGTATCTATGACTCTTATTCATGTGATCTATGCAAATACTTTTAATTGACAATGCATTGGAAATAGATGTATAGTCAGTGTATCTCTTTTAATGTACAGTACAAATTCAATCAAATAGAGGTAATTAATGTTCTTGTTCAAACAATGGATAATGATATCCTAATTATTTGCCCACAATCTAATATTTTTTAGCATGCTACAATTAGAGGATGCTTTTATTGTTCGGGTGCTGATGATATAATCACTCTGAAGATTCCCCAGAATAATCCTGTTAATATAAATGTATGCTTTATATTGGTATGTTATTTTATTCATATACAAAATTAATATGTTAACCAAGTCACAATGAACAGATGATCCCTCTCTGGGTTAAATAGATTTTTTTAATCCACAGAACATTTAATTTCAAAAGGAAAGGCACATACTAAACAACTTGTTTTAACTGCAAAATTTCCTACAAAGCACACCACGGGATGCAGTCATGCGACCAGTGGCTGCAAGGCCGCCGGTCACAATCCCGACAGTGGAATGCCGACTAGGGATTTATGATAGGTGACGAAATATCAACGCCTATCATAATCATGATGCCGGAATGCCAAGGGCGACATCCCGAATTAAGGTAAGTCTGGGGCACCCTTAGCGTTAGTCATGGGGGGGAGGATTAGGGATTAGGGAGTCTAGCGGGGTTAGGGTTAGGTTTGGGGGGGGAGATTAGGGATAGGCACCCCTAGGGGGGAGGGTTAGGGTTAGGCACCCCCAGGGAGAGGTTATGGTTAGGCACACCCCAGGAGGGATAGGTTTAGGGAGCGGAAATGGGGGGTTAGGGTTAGGCAACACCAGGTGGGTAGGTTAGTGTTAGGCACAAGGGGGCAGGTTAGGATTAGGTACCACACAGGAAGGGTTGGGGGGGCAAGGGAGGTTAGGGTACTTACCTGCCTCTGTCGGGATTTTGATCCTGTCGGCCATCTGTTGTCGGGATTTGAACCAATGGCTGAATAGCTGCTGGCAATTCAATCCCATTCCCACACCACACTGTGTCATCAGTTATCAGCAGGATACATTGTTTCTAAATGTAACATACTGAAACAATTGTTTCTAATACTGCACATTATGTCCTATTCCTCATTCAATTATGTGCAAAATCAGTTATTGCCTTATTACCCAGAGAATATTAATCTCAAAATTAGATACTGATTGAATAAATAAATTCAGCATCGCATACATATCCACCATGATATAATGTTAATCTTGTGCTCAATCACTGTATGCTTCGTTCAATAATAAAACTTAATTTGGACCTTTAAATAGAAAGTTGCTGCGTATCACCTGTATGCAGTGACCAACATAAAGCTTTATTTGGAGCATTCATTAATGAGTTACTATACTTCCCTTATGATTGGAAGAACCTATTTATACCCCAATGTTTTATGCTTCATCACGCTAGAAACATGTAGCAGGATTTGTTTTTTTCCCGTTACAATAAACGCATATATACTGTACTGTTATCATCACCGGAACTCCCAGAGTATACTGACTAAATATACACATATACTGACTAAATATACAGAGATACTGACTAAATATTCACATATCATATATAGTGTTCACCTTACATTTACAAATGCCATTCATGAACAAGTGTCAGTATATTTAGGCTTCCATGCACTGTTAGTTAATCCTAGGAGTATTATGGGAATCGGTATGAAATACCACCATCCCTCTGTCCGGCAGTTCAAATCCCGGGTACAACAGGCCGACAGAAGCAGAGATCCCGGCAGCGGAAGCCTGACAGCGCTGGAAATCCCGATCGTTCACAGGTAAGTAAAAACTAACCTAGCCTAACCCCCTAAACCTCCTTAGGGGTACCTAACCCTAACATCCCCCCCAAGTGCCTAAACCTAATCCCCCCTGTAAGTGCCTAACCCTAACCCCCCCTTCCCCGCTGCCTAAACCTAAGTCCCCCGAGGGGGTGCCTAACCCTAACCCTCCCTCCCCCTAGCCTAACCCTAACCCTGCAAGGGGGGTGCTAACCCAAAGTCCCCCCCAGGTGCCCTAAACCAATCCCTCCCCCCCGTGGCTGTCCGCTCATGGCACCCGGCATCCCTTCAATTGGGATGCCGGGCATCTGTCTCCCGGCATCGGGAAAATGACAGGCGTCTAGATATAGATGCCTGTCATTTAACCCTCACTGGGATAAAGCAGTCGGGAAGCCGGCTGTTGGGATTAAGACAGCCGGTTTCCCGATTGCATCCCGTATTATGTATATGAATCAAATCTCAATTGTTCTGATATCAGAATGTGACGTGCTGCAATTTTCCAGATCTCACAAATTAACTTAATGTTTATAGCTGTACTTAATATTTGGTCTCTGATATGCTGCAATTACTCCCTCAGCATCCTGAGTAGTGATTACAAGCCCCTGTCTCCTATCTGACCCAATGTCTGTGCACGGGCATTAGACCGATGAGCAGCAGGTTATACCTCGAGCGTGCTGTAGCAGCATCTCCAGTGGGTAAGGTAATCTATTCCAACTAACTATATATTGCTGTCACAGTCACATAACAACACATTTAATACATATTAAATTTGGAGCAACACTAGCGGTCAATGGCCCTCATTCAGAGGCGGTCGCAAGAAGCAATCACTCTCTCTGAATTTGGGCAGCCACTTAAGTTTTTAAGTGCGACCTCCTGGTCACTAGCTAAGCTGTGGGTTACCAACCACAGCTTTAGCGACCAACCAGGGTGATGGTCGCAATGGTCAAGACCATCATGACCATCATGGCTTGCGATTAGACCCTAAGGTTGGGTCTCGGCAACCACAAGCCCTAGGGAGCTTCCTGCTCTGACTGAGCAGGAAGCTCCCCACTGACATCACTGCTGATGTCAGTGAAGCCTCCCACAAAATGTTTGTGTAGCCACCCCACCTACAAACATCGTCAGTCGCCCCTTTTGTAGTGAGCTCCAGAGCGAGAGAGTTTCTCTCTCGCTCTGGGGCTTGCGCACGCACAGTGCTGCCGCTGCACGTGAACAGAGCCTTAAAATTGACCCACTAGCGAACTCTCAATGCTTGCGACCAGGTCTGAATGAGACCCAATGTACTCTACCACTGATGTACATTTCACTATTAGTTTTTCAAGACAAAAAACTGTGGGGGCAGGGTGCAGGCATGCAGGTCAGTGGCAAAAGTGGGGCAGTGCACAGGGGCAGCAGCAGGGGTGTGGAGCAGTAGCAGCAGTGCAGTAGTGCACAGGGACAGCAGCGGGGGACAGAGAGACTCATTAGTGCTGATGGTCCCAGCCCTGAGTTGCTTCTTAAGGCCCCTACACATGGAATGATGTGCTTACATTGCGATTGAATTCTCCCCGGCACTCCAGGACATGATTGGTGCTTAAACAGTACATTTTGACATTAGAACTATCGTGCAAGATCTTGCTGACTGCATGCATGTGAGATCCGGAAGGCATCCATCTCAAAAAAATTCAATAAGACACAGATGCATGGATGAATCAGTGAGATCCGTCCCTGCATCTGTGTGAAAAAAATGAAAACAACTGCCATTTTTTTTTAAATAGCATGTCCCCCCTTCCCCTAAAGAACAACCAGATTTTCACAGCTGGTCCTTGTTGTGAAAAACAGGGAAAAAACAACATAGGGGTCCCCTGTATTTAGCACAACCAGCACTGGTCTTTTGTGAGCCAATCCTGGTTTTGGAAATATAGAGGACAAAAAACATAGGGGTACTCTGTATTATACATAACCAGCATAGGACACTCTCTAGTGGGGGAGTAATGCCACAGCCAGGGGAACCCTTTCAGAGGGTCCCTTGGCCAAATCATTACCCCTGATCACTAGTCAGCCTAGGTCAGGGACCCCCCAATAAAGGGATCCTCCTCTCCAATTAATATATTGTCTTTAGCAGGTAATCTAAAGGTCCCAGCAAGACTCCCCTGTCAGGAATCAGCCTGAGATCAGCCGTAACTCACTACGGCACCAGCTTCCTTTGACTAGCTGTGCGGTCAGATGCCAGGTGCGGTGGCAGGTGACATGCTGAGTATTATAACCGGGGCCCTGTTGACTTACATGCAAACCTCCATATTGGAGTTCCCACGGTGTCAGTCATGTGTGCAGCCACGTTGTCTTTCTCACCTGAATGAACCCTTCACCAATGGTAACCTTACCAGCTCTCAGCTGACACTATCCTCCAATGGAAATCTCCCTAAGGTTATAAAGCAGGACTCCAGGAAACAGGAAGTCGACCAAACAACTTCTTTTCTCCAGTAGCTGCTAGCTTCAGATCTCTGGGCCTGATTCAGTGCTGGATGCAAGCGGCCGTTCACTCGTAGTCCGTATGAATGGAAATATGTAAAACAAAGCACTCGCACATTTGTTCGCTCGTAGCTAGGCTTCCGCCCCATATTCACCCAACTCCTCCTCTAGCTAGCGAGCGTTCAAAATAGTGAGCGCTCTACTCATCTTTGGTTGATGTCTGCATTCGCACAAGTAATTTCCGGATGTTGGCCTGTCAGTTTTCGATAGCCTTGTTTCTCGTTCGGCAAACATACTTGAATCGATTGGTGGCAAGCACCATATTAAGTTACTTAATTGAACCTCAAATGTTTTCAATCTTGTTTTTTTTTGAATGTCAATAAACTTTATTGTTTGTATTGTGTGACCTTTGTTCCGCTGAATCCGTACGGTTATAAGGACAAAGCAGATTTATATTATAATTCCATATAATGTTTCATTATTAATGTTTTCCTTTTTGGTTTACAAACACATTATATGGTTATTCTGTTTGTTCTGACCTATGCTAATGCATCTAAATGCAGCAAGCCAATCATAAGTCCCAGTATATTTTTTGGGGTTTTTCACATGACTCACACATTAACCAAAAGAATTGTTCCTTTTAATTATGAAAGTACATTAGCCAATCAGATTTTTCTTGTACCTTTATTAAAACTGTTTTGTGTGAAAAAAATCATTGCCATCAAGAGAGCCAGTGTGTTCACACGGCGTGAGTTGCTGGTCCTTACTGAGGTAATGGACCAGCGAATCACTACACGACAGCCCCCCATCACTAATCTGATGAAAAGGTGGGCATACACAGAGGTGCGGCGTCATCTGCACTCCATGGGCTACCACCGGAACATCGGCCAATTGGAGCGCAGTTGGTCTGATCTGCGACGCAGGTCACCCCGCCTGCTCGAGTCTTTCTGGCTGCGTATCCGTCGGCGTAAGTGTATATGTGAATGGTTTAATCTTAATCTTATTTGCATAATGTACTTTGCTACAGTAATTTATCATTAATGCGTGTGCATGTTTTCAAAATGGCCTTGTTTTGTAATAAATTATACCTTGTATTTGTGTATGTGAATGTAGGTTTTTTTTTTTTTTAGAAACAATTAAAAAATGTATATCAATTTAGTTAATCTTTTGAACTATCCATCATTTAGGTCTAGAGCGGATTGTTAGGCGGAGAAGAAGGCCGGCCCGACCCCTATCCCCCATTCCAACCCTCTCTTCCCCTGCCCACTCCTCCCCAAATTCTCCACACTCCCCTGACCTTGCCATCCATATTTCCCCTCCCTCTCCTGGCCCCCAATCCCAAACCACCCCTCCCTCCCCTGTCATACCCATCCATATTGCGACTCCCTACCCTGATCCACCCTCTCCATGTTCCACTCCCTCATCAATTTCACAAATCACCCCTCCCACATCACCTGTCCATTGGCTGTCATCATCTGAGGATGAGCTTGGCCACTCTGCCCCAGTTCTGGTTGCTGCAGGTATATATATATATTTTTTTGGTGGAAGTAATGTTTTTAATTGTTCCCTTTATGCATACACTGTGGTTTTTTTTTTTTGGACATTATATTTCTTTTTGATCCATTTTATGTTTTTTAAATTTGCCCTGTGTACCAAAAAAATTCTGTCTAGTACAAATCTGTTTTTTTTAAAAAAAAACAAACTAAAAGTTGGTTTAACCTTGCGCATATGACATATGTGGAAAGGGGGGCCCTAGACTGCACACCCTGAAAATATATGTAATGGGAGGTGCTACCTGTGGAGACTATTGTTGCAAACATACAAAAAAAGATTTACAGATGCACAACTCCAACATTACTCATTATGTATAATGCATTTTGCAAATAATAAGAGGTTTTGGCATAATCTTGGCCATGGTTAAGGGCCCACCCACCGCGCCCAGGTAACCTCTGAGGGTGGGTCCCTAACCTGCTGGGGTTGAAATCCAGAGCGCAGGACACCCCCAAACCAGCCCAGCTGAGCCACCCCAGGGCATCACTCCAATAAGGAAAGGTGAAGTGTAAAAAAGTAGGATAGATAAGAGCAGCAGCTGCTGCATGTAGGGAGGTGAGAAATAAAGATGTGAAAATAATACATATATATCAAACAAACAATGAAAGTGCTAAAAGTGAAAGAAAGGAAAAATGTGTATATAATGCGATGCCCTGAAGCAGCCCAACCAAATCAATCCAGGGGACCCACGCCCCAAAAATCAACCCTTAGCTGCACTGCAGTATAAACATTTTTAGGACTTACCTAGATTGTGCCTCTTGTTAAAGTGCAGTCAAAATGCCAGATCCCTGCTTAAAACCAATTAGGGACAGGTGGGAAGGGGTGCTAGCCTAGATTGAAGGCGTCTCATACCTTCAAGTGTGCATAAAAACACACTAAATAGAATATGTGGAAAGGGGGGCCCTAGACTGCACACCCTGAAAATATATGTAACGGGAGGTGCTACCTGTGGAGACTATTGTTGCAAACATACAAAAAAAGATTTACAGATGCACAACTCCAACATTACTCATTATGTATAATGGATTTTGCAAATAATAAGAGGTTTTGGCATAATCATGGCCATGGTTATGGGCCCACCCACTGCGCCCATGTAACCTCTGAGGGTGGGTCCCTAACCTACTGGGGTTGAAATCCAGAGCGCAGGACACCCCCAAACCAGCCCAGCTGAGCCACCCCAGGGCATCACTCCAATAAGGAAAGGTGAAGTGTAAAAAAGTAGGATAGATAAGAGCAGCAGCTGCTGCATGTAGGGAGGTGAGAAATAAAGATGTGAAAATAATACATATATATCAAACAAACAATGAAAGTGCTAAAAGTGAAAGAAAGGAAAAATGTGTATATAATGCGATGCCCTGAAGCAGCCCAACCAAATCAATCCAGGGGACCCACGCCCCAAAAATCAACCCTTAGCTGCACTGCAGTATAAAATTTTTAGGACTTACCTAGATTGTGCCTCTTGTTAAAGTGCAGTCAAAATGCCAGATCCCTGCTTAAAACCAATTAGGGACAGGTGGGAAGGGGTGCTAGCCTAGATTGAAGGCGTCTCATACCTTCAAGTGTGCATAAAAACACACTAAATAGAAAATGTGGAAAGGGGGGCCCTAGACTGCACACCCTGAAAATATATGTAATGGGAGGTGCTACCTGTGGAGACTATTGTTGCAAACATACAAAAAAAGATTTACAGATGCACAACTCCAACATTACTCATTATGTATAATGCATTTTGCAAATAATAAGAGGTTTTGGCATAATCATGGCCATGGTTATGGGCCCACCCACCGCGCCCAGGTAACCTCTGAGGGTGGGTCCCTAACCTACTGGGGTTGAAATCCAGAGCGCAGGACACCCCCAAACCAGCCCAGCTGAGCCACCCCAGGGCATCACTCCAATAAGGAAAGGTGAAGTGTAAAAAAGTAGGATAGATAAGAGCAGCAGCTGCTGCATGTAGGGAGGTGAGAAATAAAGATGTGAAAATAATACATATATATCAAACAAACAATGAAAGTGCTAAAAGTGAAAGAAAGGAAAAATGTGTATATAATGCGATGCCCTGAAGCAGCCCAACCAAATCAATCCAGGGGACCCACGCCCCAAAAATCAACCCTTAGCTGCACTGCAGTATAAACATTTTTAGGACTTACCTAGATTGTGCCTCTTGTTAAAGTGCAGTCAAAATGCCAGATCCCTGCTTAAAACCAATTAGGGACAGGTGGGAAGGGGTGCTAGCCTAGATTGAAGGCGTCTCATACCTTCAAGTGTGCATAAAAACACACTAAATAGAATATGTGGAAAGGGGGGCCCTAGACTGCACACCCTGAAAATATATGTAATGGGAGGTGCTACCTGTGGAGACTATTGTTGCAAACATACAAAAAAAGATTTACAGATGCACAACTCCAACATTACTCATTATGTATAATGCATTTTGCAAATAATAAGAGGTTTTGGCATAATCATGGCCATGGTTATGGGCCCACCCACCGCGCCCAGGTAACCTCTGAGGGTGGGTCCCTAACCTACTGGGGTTGAAATCCAGAGCGCAGGACACCCCCAAACCAGCCCAGCTGAGCCACCCCAGGGCATCACTCCAATAAGGAAAGGTGAAGTGTAAAAAAGTAGGATAGATAAGAGCAGCAGCTGCTGCATGTAGGGAGGTGAGAAATAAAGATGTGAAAATAATACATATATATCAAACAAACAATGAAAGTGCTAAAAGTGAAAGAAAGGAAAAATGTGTATATAATGCGATGCCCAGAATTGTTCCTTTTAATTATGAAAGTACATTAGCCAATCAGATTTTTCTTGTACCTTTATTAAAACTGTTTTGTGTGAAAAAAATCATTGCCATCAAGAGAGCCAGTGTGTTCACACGGCGTGAGTTGCTGGTCCTTACTGAGGTAATGGACCAGCGAATCACTACACGACAGCCCCCCATCACTAATCTGATGAAAAGGTGGGCATACACAGAGGTGCGGCGTCATCTGCACTCCATGGGCTACCACCGGAACATCGGCCAATTGGAGCGCAGTTGGTCTGATCTGCGACGCAGGTCACCCCGCCTGCTCGAGTCTTTCTGGCTGTGTATCCGTCGGCGTAAGTGTATATGTGAATGGTTTAATCTTAATCTTATTTGCATAATGTACTTTGCTACAGTAATTTATCATTAATGCGTGTGCATGTTTTCAATATGGCCTTGTTTTGTAATAAATTATACCTTGTATTTGTGTATGTGAATGTAGGTTTTTTTTTTTTTTTTTTAGAAACAATTAAAAAATGTATATCAATTTAGTTAATCTTTTGAACTATCCATCATTTAGGTCTAGAGCGGATTGTTAGGCGGAGAAGAAGGCCGGCCCGACCCCTATCCCCCATTCCAACCCTCTCTTCCCCTGCCCACTCCTCCCCAAATTCTCCACCCTCCCCTGACCTTGCCATCCATATTTCCCCTCCCTCTCCTGGCCCCCAATCCCAAACCACCCCTCCCTCCCCTGTCATACCCATCCATATTGCGACTCCCTACCCTGATCCACCCTCTCCATGTTCCACTCCCTCATCAATTTCACAAATCACCCCTCCCACATCACCTGTCCATTGGCTGTCATCATCTGAGGATGAGATTGGCCACTCTGCCCCAGTTCTGGTTGCTGCAGGTATATATATATATTTTTTTGGTGGAAGTAATGTTTTTAATTGTTCCCTTTATGCATACACTGTGGTGTTTTTTTTTTTTTGGACATTATATTTCTTTTTGATCCATTTTATGTTTTTTAAATTTGCCCTGTGTACCAAAAAAATTCTGTCTAGTACAAATCTGTTTTTTTTTTTAAAAAACAAACTAAAAGTTGGTTTAACCTTGCGCATATGACATATGCCAAACCACTACCACATGTGTCTTTCCTGTTTTTAAATTAATTTTAACATTGTCAACTTGTGTTAGGCTTACTTCGTATGCAAATGTTTTAGTTATAACCACTTTTTTTTTTTTTTTACATTTGCTTTGTTTTTGAAAGTTTACAATGTGGAGTTTATTTTAATAAATGTGAAATATTTGCCCCATTTTGCATGTTATCTTATCTTATTTTATATGTTAATCCTAATGACCATTATCAAAAATATTACTGTCTACATTTTAGTAATACACACATTTCTCTTTCAACAGAGGCACAGATGCAGACTTATGCAGTCTTCCAGGAGCTTGGGCATCTGCATGGCCACATTATAGGAATCCTCGTGTGTTTGGACCATTTGTTGGCCTTAAGGAGGCCCTAATTGTGCCTTTTTTTTGGGGATAGAGTTGTCCATTTTTTTGTCCAAAAACAAAACAAAAAAATGGTTAATAAGTCTCTTTCCTTGCCTCTAACATTTTAATTCCTGTATAAATAATAAGTTAGCATTTTTGGAATGTGTTTTGACATTTTGAAAAGGAATATTTGGGAATTCCAAGTAATTTGGAAAGTAGTCATTTTAATAATTACATTTAATATGAATTTTTGCAAATTCCTTAACACACATTTTTTTTAGGGATTCATTTACATAAACATGTTTGTATTAGTCTTTCCCTCCATACTGCTTAGCCATAATACCTTTTGTTATTCCCAAAAAATTAAAAAAAATTATTAAAAACAAAACAAAAAAAACCATGAAAAAATTATAAAAAAAAACCTGTGTAAAAAGTGAATTACTTAAAATACATTTTAGCCACTTTTTCAACAGTTTTCACTTGTGACAAAATTAAGAAACTATTGTCCCATTTTTTCAAACCAAAAATTTAGGGTAACTTATTGATAAATAAAAACAAATGCATTTTTCCAAACAAACATTTAATAAACACAACACAAACACCCTTAATATACATTGTAGCATGCCAACATGTTTCCACAATTCAGGGTAATAATTCATTTGTCCAGATGTCAAATCCCAATTTGGTACATATTTCTCACAGTCGTTTATTTTCAGGGAGTATGCAGGTTGTTTATTTGTTGGCAAATAAAAGAGAAGAAAAATTTAAATTAAAGACCACATTTGAAATTTAACAGTCCCAAAAATAAAAAAAACATGTTTGATTAACTAAATGTTTGAAATAAATTACCTGAGAAAACGAACCACTACCTCATCACGTATGGCCCCCCAGACACTCTCCTCTGACCAACCTCGGGGGGGCCATCCTCAGGCAAGGCATCCTCTGGCTGCATTGGGACACCACTCCTTAAGGCGATGTTGTGAAATATCCCACACAGGACCACAATTTTGGAAACCATAGCCGGCAAATACATTAGGTCGCCACCAGAGCGGTTGAGGCATCTAAATCGGCCTTTTAAAAGGCCAATGCAGCGCTCCACCACCTGCCTTCTGGTAGTAAGTGTAGAATTATATTGACTTTGTGGCCCTGGTGTAGGAACCAAATAAGGAGTGAGCAGCCAGGACGTGCAAAGGTAACCACTGTCTCCAGTGAAAAAAAAAAAACATCAGTACCATTTCTAAGTCAACAGTGTTTGTTTTTAATATTAAGGGTACCACTTACCCAGAAGCCATGCATCACCAGCTTGTAGGTTGTTTAATTTGTGCCAAAGCCCTGATTGCCGGATTACAAATGAATCATGTGCACTTCCTGGAAATTTGGCATTCAGGGACAGGATCTGGAGGGAGGCATCACATACCACCATTACATTCATTGAATGGAAATGTATTCTTTTCCTAAACATTGCTTCCAGTGCTGCTGGAGGCTGAAGTGGTATATGAGTGCCGTCCACAACCCCTATGATGTGTGGCAAGCCAGCAATTTCGAAAAATTTCTGCTTAACCACATTAAGGGACCCCATATCCAATGGCATATTAATAAAATGATGGATGTGCTTAAATAGGGCATCCATTACCACCCACAGGATCCTTGAAAAGGAGGATTGGGAAATTCCCGCAACTATGCCGACTGTGGTCTGGAAGGATCCTGAGGCACAAAAATGTAACACCGACATTAACTGCGTAAGTGGTGGTATTGCTGTTGGATTGTTAATTTGCCTTTCAAGATCACTCTCTATAAATGAAAGAGTGTCTAGGATGATTTGGGGTGGTAGGCGGTAACACCTTAAGACCACATCATCAGGCATTCCAAAAAGGGTGACACGTGCTCAAAATATCTGGGGCCTTGCACGCCTACGAGGCCTATGCCTAGGAAGATGTCCAGGTTGGTCGGGGACCATCGCCATTATAATTCGCCCAACATCAATCTGAAATGTTAGACAATGTAGTTATTTTTTCTAAATATAAGAATGTTAAAATATACTTATCTTTTTTTCATATTAAGAAGAATCTTATAGCATTGGGCAGTGACATCTTGCAGTAAACCTACGATTTAGAGTTTCCATATAACTAATGTAAAAAATTTTCAAAAAACAAGACAGGCTAATGCTAAAATATCAAGAATGCATATGATGTTGAGTTATTCTTGGATTTGACATAAAAATTGTAATGTACGCTTAACCCACATACAGGAGATGATCAAACTATACGCAATACATTTAAAATTTAACGCTTAATGGTATGCTTAACCCACAGACAGGAGATGATCAAACTATGCGCAATACATTTAAAATTTTATGCTTAATGGTACGCTTAACCCACAAACAGGAGATGATCAAACTATACACAATACATTTAAAATTTTACACTTAATGGTACACTTAAACCACAGACAGGAGATGATCAAACTATATGCAAAACATTTAAAAAAATTTCAAAAAAAAAACCATTTCAAAAACAACATGTTTTTAGGTACACCTATCTGCATAGCGTGACCCCTTAAATAAACATGAAAAATTTAGAAAAATAACGGGTTATAATGTATGAAAAAAAAACACTTACCGCACAAAGACTAACACACCAAAATAAACAGAATCCCAAACACCAAACAAAAAACAAATAAAACCTAAATAAAAGCAAAGTAAACATGTATTAACATTAAAAATGAAAAAAATATTTGCAAGTTATAATCCACCCAAAATTAAATAAAAAATAAGAAAAATTAGTGAAACAAAAAATACGCAAAAATGCTAACGAAAATAACCAAACAAAACTCTCCCAAAAACCTACAAACTCTCCTTCAAAAACCACCACTCCGACTTACTCTCAAACTCCAACGTCAACTCCAACAACAACCACTCCAAACAAGCCACCCCGAAACTGTGGGAGGAAATAGCTAGTGCTGTCAATGGGGTTGGTGACTTTGGGCCTGATTCAGAGCCGTTCGCTATTTGCGGTCGTTCGTTCAAAAACAAGGGGTGGCTATTCAAATGATCCGTTCGCAAATTGCAGTCTGTTCACACCTCTAAGTCTGAACGAGCGAGCAAAACATACGCTCGTTTATTTGTTAAAAATGCCCCCTGGCCGCTCGCACCATACGTCATGTCCGCTATTTATTAGATTAATCGAGTACATCGACCAGCGTATGAACTGCTCGCTATTCTTGTGGTCGGTTTTTGCTACCACAATTTTGCGAACAGTTCTGGCTTAAAAAAAACCCAGTGACGTGGTCAATGACGCTGCTGTTTTAAATATGCACACCCATAAAACGCCCGTTTTGACCTTTAAGCACGCCTGCGTTCTGATTTCCACTCCCCGTTTTCAAGCACCTTCCCCTGTTACCACCCACATACGCCTCATCCTGTCACTCAAATTATCAGGCATTCGCTATTTTGCGAGCACATGAATTTCGGCCGCACTGACTGGTTCGTGCATGCGTATAACGATCCATACGCATGCGCAGATGTGCGAACATCGCTCGGAACGAGCGTACTGCCGCTAGCGAGTGGCTCTGAATGAGGGCCTTTGTCCGTTCAACCAAAGAGGTCAAACGCCGGTACATAAATGCTGTAACCTATTTCCAATTTTTTTTTTAATTAAGAAAAAATCTAACCCTACATTTTTTAACAACAGATGGAGCGACTTCAAATATTGGCTAAAACAAAAATTGGCAGATAGGGCTAGGCATTCAGGGGGGACAGGTGGTGGGCCAACCCCTGTGTCATTGGAGCTAACAGATTTGGAGGAGCTGGCACAGGGGTGTGTGCAGGAAGAGGAGGTGTTTGGCGTGTCCAACATGGACACAGACATGCCAGACTTTGTGGCTCCACATGTTACCGCAGGTAAAAATTTATGAAAATTAGATTAAAAATGTAGAAGTAAAGTTTCTAATTTACTAATTTCATTATTTTTCTATCTTTTCCACACAGGCACAGAAGAGGATGAGTCTGCTCCAGAGGTGAGCTTTGGCCGCAGTAGATCTGCTGGCTCCGCAGGGGAGGAAGCAGTATATCTGGCTGGGGACCCTGTGGCAGATACTCCAGGGCATTGCCTCTCGCAGGCAGTGGCCCTCCTCACAGATCTCAATGAAAAAACAGATAAGAACACCGAGATTCTGATGAGGATTGACGCCAATCTGCTACAGGTGGCGGGCGCCCAGGAGGAAAATGCTGCGGCCAATGTGAGAATAGCAAATGCCCTGGAGCAGCTCATCTGCCTTCGCATGTTGGAGCCGTCCTCCCTTCCTGAAGGAACATCAGGGCCCTCCACCTCTGTTGCAACATCGGCCATCCCTCAAAATGTGCCTAGCCCTATGCCTAGGCCAGATACAACAACATCTACCTCTGGCCAGACCAGGCGCAGGAGCACACGGACAAAGTCATGCTCCCAGCAGCACCAGCCCAAGTGGACGAAAAGGCGTTGACAGCACTGGCTAATTTCCACAAAATCCATCTCTGTGTTTGCCCCATATTTGGCCACACCAAAACCTCCATCTCCTTTCTTGTGAATTTTTTAATTTGTAAGATTTTTTATTTGTGCAAATGACAATATTTTCCTTTTTGGCTGACCCAAAAAATATTAATATTTCTACAAATTACATTAATAAAAATTTTTTGCAAATCAAAAAAACATAAAAAAAATGTTTGATATTTCTTTATCAACTGGGTAAAAGGGACTGCAACAAACATACTTAAATACATGAGAAAGATCATATACTAAAATATTTGCACCCAAAAAAATAAAGCCAACAGGTAAGTAAACAATAACACAAGCTAAACAATTAGTAGGTGATTATCTTTGTGTATTTAAACAAAAAAAAAAAAACATAGGTGATTGGTGTTGTGCTCTAAAATAACTAAGGAAATGTGCCAACAACATGCGTACAAAATTTAGCAAATAAAACAATCACATTTCAAATAACATAACAAATGAAACATTTATTAGGTGATTGCGTTCCAAATTTAGCTAATAAATCAGGGCCATTGCACATGACATTATAACAAGTGATCCAATTATTAGGTGAATGGTCTTGTGCCTTATTCAGGAGAATAGCAAATCATCGATTCGCTAAGGGAGCTATGAAGACACCATCGCCTTTTCGAGATCCAATACCCTACCACAAGCTGAACGAGCAGTCATAATGGAAACTGGATCACACAGTGACGTATCACAACTTCCGTTCAAATATTGCGCTCACACAAGATAATTAATGTACGCCCAAAAAACAGCTTGACACGCCTGCGTTTTCAAAGCTCCACCCCAGTCACCACCCATAAATGCACCATTCTGTCAATCAAATTACATAGGTCACTTCCTGCTCGCTGTGTATACGAGCGAAAGAAAACCGACCGCAAAGATACGGCCGCACATGCGCAGTGATAACCGGACGCATGTGTCATTGGAAACCATCAAATGCATATGAGCGAACAAAGAATTGCGTCCGGCTCTGAATCAGGCCCTCTGTTCCAGACTCCACACTGCTGTATCCTCAGTTCACTTCACCAGTCTCTGATATTCTCCAGTGATATTCAGCAATGGTCACTATCGATACTCTTCAGTGATATTCAACATCTGTCACTACTAATACTCTCCTGTGATATTCAACATCAATAACTACCGATATTCTTTAGTGATATTCAACATCGGTCAATATTGATATTCTTCAGTGATATTCAACATCAGCCACTACTGTTATTGTCCAGTGATATTCAACATCAGTCACTACCAATATTCTTCAGGAATATTCAGCATCGGTCACTACCGATACTCTTCACAGATATTAAATATCGGTCACTACTGAGACTCTCTAGGGATATTCTACATCGGTCACTACCGATATTCTTCAGTATTGTTCTACATTGGTGATTACTGATATTCACCATTAATAATCTCCAGCCACTCAGTTGTCTTACTTATCTCCCTGTCAGTTGCTAATTCCTGAATCCCTGTTCAGGGGGCTGCAACCTGCTCATTGGGCGCAGCTAGACCCATATCCAAATTGGAAGGGTCACTGGTGAAAACCACCAATGAGTTAGACTCTGACATTTTTTAAATTGGTAATGCTGTAAAATTCTGCAGAATGGCTGGCAGGGAATGAATCCTCTCAGATCCAGGCATGACGCCATGGCAGCTACCTTCACCAGGTCCCACCGCAGTAAGGGGGTCATTCAGACCCATTTGCGAGCAAAGGACGCTCGCAAATGGGTCGATGTTGCCCCACTGCGCATGCGCACGATGAAGGGAGGTCCGTCATGCACATGCGCGAAACCCGGATAGCGACGGGCTCTCCGTCGCTCCGGGTCTCGCCCCAAAGGGGGCGTGCTGTTGATGTTGATTGACAACACGCTCCCTTTGGTGGGCGTGCCGGGGGCGTGACTGCCAGATGGAGGCATTCCCATGGGAATGCCTACCGTCTGAGTCCGGCCCCACTGACATCAGAATGATGTCAGTGGGAGTGATTTTGGCTCTGATAGAGCCAAAATAACTCCTGGGCTTGCAGAAGCGAGACCCTACCACAGGGTCTCGTCGCAAGCTCGATGGTCGCGATGGTCTTTGACCATCGCGACCATCTTTTTGGCCGCTCGCATAAGATGTGGGTGGTCACCCACAGCTAAGCAAGCGGCCAGGAGGCCGCTCCAAATTTAGCTGAGATGGCCCTGATTCAGAGCGAGCGCTCTGGTCAGAGCGTTCAGCTCTGAATCAGGCCCTAAGTGCCCACACTGCCCCCGGGTCCCACCACCACTAACGGTTGCACCCCTTCTGGATCCCCGCTGTCGCTAACACCTGTAATGCCACTGGGTCCAGGCTGCTGCTAATGCCCGCACATCCGCCGGGTCCCCACTAACGCTAGCTTGCGCAACGCCACCAGGTCCAGACCCCGCTAATGCCTGCTACCTCTGCTGGTTCCCGCTGCTGCTAATGGCAGCCATGTTTGTGCACCCAGGTGAAGGTTCCTTGAAAGTTTGGGGCTGCATTTCAGCAAATGGAGTTGGGGATTTGGTTAGTATTTATAGTGTCCTCAATGCTGAAATACAGGCAGGTACTAATGCATCATGCAATTCCATCAGGGTGGCATCTGATTGGCTCCAAATTTAATATGCAGCAGGACAATAACCCCTAACATACGGCCAGGCCCGCAAAGAGCCGCAGCGGGCCCGGTAAAAGAGGGTGTGGCATAATCACTGGAGGAATGGCCACGCCCTCTCCAAGAAAAAAAACAACCAAAAACAAGTTTTGCAGGGCCGCAAAGTGGCGCTGTGCACTGTCAAGGGGTGTTCTCTGAGCCCCCTCAGCCTGGCACATAACCAGTGGGGCGGTGATCAGCTTGATCGCTCCCCTGACAGGCCATGGAGACTGCTGTGGCTGCTTCATAGCAGCCGCGAGCAGTCTCCCAGTTCAGCCCAGCACACAGCAGCGTGTGCTGGGCTGCTGTGATGAAAGAGGGGGAGGGAGCCATACTGGACTCGGGCCCCCACCTGGTCCCTTCAGCAAGCCCGGGCCCAAGTAATTTGTACCCGATCCCCCCCCTCTCGGCGCTCCTGCATACAGCCAATGTCATTAAGAACTATCTTCAGCGTAAAGAAGAGCAAGGAGTCCTGGATGTGATCATATGGCCTAAACACAGAGCCCTAATCTCAACATCATCAAGTCTGTCTGCGATTACATTAAGAGACAGAAGGATTTGTGCAAGCCTACATCCACAAAATAGCCGCCGTTTCAAATCAACAGAATCCCAAACACTTAAAATCCTGGCATGGGAGGTAAGTACCCTAACCCTCCCCCTCTCCTCCCCTAACTCTAACCCTCCTTTAGTGGTGCCTAACACTAACCTCCTCCTGGTGATGCCTTACCCTAACCTCCTCACCGGTGATGCCTAACCCTAACCCCTCTTGTCCATACCCTAAAACTAACTCCCCCAAGGGGGGGTTACCGAACCATAACCTATTCCCAGGGGTGCCCAATTCTAACCCTCCTTCCCTGTAGCCTAACTGTAATCTCCCCCCCCGGTGGTGCCTAAACCTAACCCCCACATCCTCGGGGAAATTGTGTTACTTACCCGCGTTCGCATGTTTGGTATCCTGATCTCATTCAGGATATCGGCATCTGCATTTTGCTGGCGGTCAGTATTCTGGCGTCAGTATATCAGCAGCCAGCATCTTATCCACCGGCATTTTAACTACATCCTGCCTGGAACAACCTCCCTGCCTAGTCCCTTCAACACTTCTATTTTTCAAAGCATCTTTTCCAAACCTGCCTAAAACTTTTGCACATATATTTATATATTATTTATATATACATATATATATATATATATATATATACATATATATATATATATATATTTATTTACTGTAACACTTTAATTAATGTACTTTATAATGTGCTAAAATGTGGGGCTTTGTGCTGAGTCAAAAGTCAGGTTTAATAACATCGGTACAAACATGCAGGCTGGGTGTTTTCTCCAACTTACTTACTGTGAGAAGCACTGCTAAACAAACTAATAAGAAGAGTTATGTCAGTGGCGGTGTAGTTAATCTTTAAATGTTTTTTAATATATTTTAGCTATTGTACAACAAAATAAAACACATATTTAGGGGTAAATTTACCAAGAAGGGAGTTCTATTTAAGAAGTGATGTTGCCCATAGCAACCTATGAGATTCTACTTCTCATTTATCTAGCGCCTTCTAGAGGATAATACCTGGAATCTGATTGGTTGCTATGGGCAACATCACTTCTTAATAGAACTCCCATCTTAGTAAATGTACCCCTTAGTCTCAAGCATTCCTCATAATTATAGTAATATTGTACAAGTTACATTTAGGAGTTTTCTTAATAAACTTGTAAGAAATCAGAACCTATCTTGTTAATTTGCATATTGCCTCATGTTTCATCTCAAAATGGTTAACATAGAAAATAAAAAATCAGGTTGTTACAAGTCTCGGGCTTGACTTGTCTCCCACTAGCAGTTTACCTTCTCCTGATGCTGTTGTTCCTGTTCCATTAGTTGATAGGCAATTTGCACGTCACAGGACGTGACATCTCTTCCACAGCATGGTGTGATTGGTTTCTTCCCCTATTTATTCATACTGGCCTTTTGCCGCCTTGCTGACTATAGCGTTCCTTTTGGTTCTCTTGGCTCTGCTGTATGGTTAGCATTCTGTGCTTTCTTGCTGTGGGCCTGATTCAGAACCGGTTGCAAGCGCTGAGCACTTGCAGCCGGGTTGATGTTTGCCCACTGGGCATGCGCACGATGGAGCTAGCTCCGTCATGCGCATTCGCGAGACCCGGCTAGCGACGGGTGCTCTGGTGCTCCGGGTCTCGCACCAAAGGGGGCGAGCTATCGATGGTGATTGACAGCTCGCCCCATTTGGTAGGTGTGGCCAGGGGGTGGCTTTACAAACAGAGGTATTCCCAAGCAAATGCCTGCCATTTGTGTGCGGCCCCACTGACATCACAAGTGATGTCAGTAGCAGAGCTTCTGGCTGTATTAGAACCAGAAACTCTCTGGGGTTTGCGGCCACGAGACCCTACCACAAGGGTCTTGTCGCAAGCCCGATGGTCGCAATGGTCTTGACCATTGCGACCATCATCCTGGCCGCTCACAATAGCTGTGGGTGGTCACCCACAGCTATGCGAGCGGCCAGGAGGCCGCACAAAAAAAAAATGCCCAGATTCAGAACGAGTGCTCTTTCAGAGCGTCCAGCTCTGAATCAGGCCTGTGTCCTGGTTCTCCATTGGTGTTGCCTAGCCACTGGCTATTGGCTTCTCAGCCATGCCAGCTGCTTCCGTGCTGCCCTTGGCTCACCAGCCACTGCATCGGCTATCCATCTGCACCAGCAGCTTCTGTGCTCCCATTGGCTCACCAGCCACTGCATCAGTTACCCAGCTGCACCAGCAGCTTCCATGCTGCCACTGGCTCACTAGCCACTGCATTGGCTTCCCAGCCACACCAGCAGCTTCAATGCTGCCACCCACTCCCAAATCACTGCATCGGCTTCCCAGCCATACCAGCAGCTTTCATGCTGCCATCAGTTCCCAAAGCCGCATCTCAAGTATACCAACTTGTGTACCAGCCCCCAAGCTGTACCATCGGCTCTCAAAGCCGCATCTCAAATACACCAACTTGTATACCGGCTCCCAAGTTGCTCCATTGGCTCTCAAGCTGCATCTCAACTAGACCAACTTGTGCACCAGCTCCCAAGCCACACCATCAGCACCTCAGCTGCATAATTGGCTCCCAAAGCCACAACATCTATTCCTTTACTCCCTTCTACTGGCTCAAAGCCGCGCCATTGGCACCTTAGCCACACTATCAGCTCTCAAAGCCGCACCATTAATTCACTTATTTCTGCTACCAGCTCAAAGATGCACCATTGACTCCTAAGCCGCATCATCAGCTCTCAAAGCCAAACCTTCCTGCACCTCGGCACTCAAGCCACATCACTGGCTCTCCAGCCACACCATTGGCTCTTGAAGTCAAACCTTCCTGCACATCAGCACTCAAGCCCCATCTCTGGCTTTCTAGCCACACTATCAGGTCTCTAGTTGCCTCATTGACAATTCCTGTTCCAAACTCCTCGCCTTACCACTAGATCCCATCAGACACTCGTGTAAGTCACTACTACCCCAAGTATTAGGTCCAGATGGCCACCTAAGTATCGGTAAATGTTGTTAGTTCTAAGGGAGCTTTTAGTGGTGGAAGACCTTGCTAGGCCAGGTTCTAGGGGGCTTGCTCAGATAAGTGTTTGGGATTCGTAACAGTATAGTTGGCCAAAATAGAAAAGGAGCTAATATGTAACAGGGACAGAATCTGGCCCAGGTGCTTGCTGCACAAATCCAAGTGCTTACCCAAAAGGTCCAAGAGCACAGCTTGCGCATCAAAGAGGTCCAGGTTCCTGCTTCACCAGTCCATCTCAAAGAGACTAAAATTAACTTGTCAGACTGATTTTCTGGGGATCGCCGACAGTTCCTCAACTTCCATGAAAGTTGCAAGCTGTATTTCAGGCTACATCCTGTTTCCTCATGGACAGAATTACAATGAGTAGGACTTGTTATTTCCCTTCTCCAAGAGGATCCACAGACTTGGACCTTCAGCTTCCCTCAACTTATGCCATGTTGCAGTCTTTTAATGCCTTCTTTACTGCTATGGGCCACTTGTATGATGACCCTTACTGAACTGCAATAGCTGAGTACAAATTGCCTTCTCTCAAGCAGGGTCAGAAGGCAGCTGAAGATTATTAATCAGAATTGCGCAAATGGGTAACTGATTCTGATTGGAATGACCCAGCCTTACAAAGCCAATACTGTCTTGGACTCTCTGAGGCTAACATGGATATTCTCATCCCACATTCCCCTTCTGAGTCCTTGGATGACCTTATGCATCAGGCAATCAGGATTGACCGATGTCTCCGGGAACATAGATGGGAACAAAATCTCCCCACAAGGTCGCCCCGCTCTCTCACTTGGGCCCCAGCTTCAGATCCGGAGGAACCAATGCAAATTGGTGCATCTTGATTGTCACTTGAAGAAAGATGCAGAAGACGTTCCCTTGGTCTCTGTATGTATTGCAGAGTCAAGGGGCATACAGTGCGTAATTGTCCACTGTGACCTGTAAAAGGCAGAGCCTAAATGTTCAGGAGGAATTGCATTTAGGCCTGGCTCCTATTTCCTCCAAGAACTCGGTTCTAGTCCCTGTTGCCCTCCAACTTGTTAACTCCACTCTGGCCACCATGCCATTCCAGGATAGCGGTGTGGCGAGAAATTTTATGGATTTTCTTTTCTTCTAGTCATTAGGCATGCCTGCCATTCCTTTGGATCAGAAAATCCCTATCTGCAGACTGGAAGTAGGATTGATTTCCAGTGGTCACATATAAATATAGAAAACAATAGATATAAAACACCTCCTCTATTTGTCAGTCGGAGTTCTGCATTCAGAGACTATTTCTTTTTAACTTCTCCGATGTCCCTTAGCCCCAGTTGCTCTTGGTCTCCCTTGGCTCAGGGATCGTATCCCACACTGTAACAGACTCACACTGTATCCAACTCACACTCTATCCGACCTGCACTATGAACTGCACTGTTTCTGACCTACACTCTAACCGACTTGCACTGTATCCCACCTACACTGTATCTGACTCACACTGTATCCCGCATTGTATCTGTCCTGCACTGTACTTGACCTACACTGTATCGAACCCACTCTGTATACAACCCACTCTGCATCCAACCTGCATTGTTTCCAACCTGCACTGTATACCGCATTGTACCCTCACTTTATCTGACCTGCACTGTATCTGACCTGCACTGTTTCTTACCTGCAGGTATAGAATGCTAATTTTATGGTTGGGGAGGTTTTGAGGAACTGCTTAGTAAAAAGCTAATTGATGGGGCTTTACATGGGCACAAAGTGCCAGTCATCAGTGGGCCAGTGCCCCGAGGAAGGATATACAGATTCGGCACTGAGAATAGGCATGTGATGTTGGTGTGTACACTTGTGTAGGGGGAATTCACATCTGCTGTTGCTATTTACACGTTTAGGGTTTTTTCCTTGCTGCTTGCTAAATACAACTACTTTCTTTTTGATTAAGGACTGCACAATTTTTAGTAAATTTCTGTGTTGTATTGTGATCTATTGAACATACTTATGAGTTAGTTTGATTGGTTATTGCTAATACACTACTAATTTGCAAAACATTTGTAAACATAAATAACTGCCATGTGTTTTTGCTGCTTCTCTGTTGCTTAATTTAGCCAGCCCAGCCTTTGGCTTATGTTGGTGAACAATTTTGTGAGCTGTGTGGTGGTTAAAATTGACTGGAAATTAATGTTATTGAGGTTACTAATACTGTAGGAAAAAATGGCTCAAATTATGTGATTTTAATTTTTTTTATTAATTTTTGAAAATAATACAGATCCAAAACCAAGACACATGAGGGTAGTTTTACAAAACCAGAACCCAAACATGTGAGGGTGGTTTTGCAAAACCAGAACCAAAACCAAAACACATGAGGGTGGTTTGCAAAATTCAGAACCAAAACCAAAAGACATTATGGTAGTTTTGCAAAACCAGCATCAAAAACAAAACACGGGGGTCAGCGCACATCTATAGCTAGTATAGACATGAGAAGGTCAGAGATACTGTTCACACAGGAGGAGAGCAGAAAGGCTGGTGCATACTAGAGATGAGCGGGTTCGGTTCCCTGAGAACCGAACCCACCCAAACTATGGGGATCTGAGGCAGATTCAGGTCGGCTCGGGTTTTCCCTTCTGACTTGGATCTGAAAACGAGGCAAAATGTCATCATCCCGCTGTCGGATTCTCACGGGTTTTGGATTCTATAAAGGTCCCACGATTAGCCGCCATTTTTCATTGCAGCTGTGGAGAGTGAAGAGGAAGGGAGCTTGGAGCTGTGCTGTTGTTATTGTTAATTGCATGCTGATGCTGTGCATAGGGGCTGACTGTTGTCTATAGAGGGGCTGGCTGGCTGTTTTCATGTCGATAGTGGCTGGCTGGCTGGCATTGTCCTGTCCATAGGGGCTGGCTGTTGTCCTGTCCATAGAGGCTGGCTGGCTGTAAAACTGTGTAGTCCAGGGGGTGCTCTGTCCTTCAGGGGTGCTCTTCACCCACCCCCAGTGTGAAAATAATTAAAAAAATTAGTGTTATCAACACTTGTCATCAGGGCAGGGGTACTGTGCTGTTGTCTTTTAAGGGGCAGCTGCATCTTTTCAGGGGTTCACCACAGTGTTAAAAAAAAAATTGTGTGGCGTGTTAGCCACACCTGTTGTCGGGGTAGGTGTCCAGGGGTGCTGTGCTGCTGTCTATCCAGGGGCTGCTGGCCCCAAAATATATATATTTTTGTGTGCGTGTTTGCCACACCTGGCTGTCACTGTCATCGGCACAGGTGCACAGTGGTGTTGTGTTGCTGTCTGTCAAGGGCTACTGCCCCAAAAGTAAAAAAATTTTTTGTGTGCATGTTAGCCACACCTGTCATTGGCATAGGTGCGAAGGGGTGCTGTGCTGCTGTCCGTCAATGGGCTGCTGTCTCTTTCAGGGGTTAACCCCAGTGTGAAAAAAACAATCAATTTTTCTGTGTGCATGTTCGCCACACCATCAGTGAAAAAACAAAAACAATTTTATTTTATTTTATTTTTGCAATTTGATTAATATTTTTATTGCATTTTGTAAACAAAACCAGTAATAAAAAATATTAAAAAACAAACAAACAAACAAACATGAATATTGCAATGACAACTTTTTCTTAAGTTATTGGTTTATAAAAAGTTATTTTATTTTTTAATCTTAAACATAGCAGATATGTTATCCTAACAGCTTATAAAGTTATATGCTATAAAAAACTAATGCCTGTATTTACAAACCTATATAGAGTGGACATCCTAAATTCTAAAACTGTTCTATTTCAAAACATAAACAAAAGCAAAGATTATAAGTCTAATGTGTTATAGTGTATTATTATGATTTAGAATGTAGAAGGCCAAAAATTGGATGGACCACACATGGCTGAATGATCAACCATGGCAACTGGATTAGTGTCATAAGGAAGAGGAGGCTGCAAACTGTGTGTCATGTTATGAGTTGGCCATATGGGGTATGTTGCTGTTAAGGGATCAGGCTGATTATCAGTGGACACATTATTATAGGTGTGGTAATTCTGGGTTGCCATCTCCTGAAGGGTGTTTACCAACAGAAAGAAACTACCTAACAGCTCAGGCATAGACACTTCCTGAGGAACAGAGCTCTGCTCTCTGGAGGGAAGCCAAACAGGTGGGAGCCCCTGTTCCAACAACTGAAGCTCTTCTCTCTCCACATCATCTATTCTAGATGAAAAAAAAAGTTGCGAATGGGATACTGCATCTAATCCTGTCTTTTCTGGGTACAGCTCCTAGTCTGTCATTCCTGCCTTTCTGTGTACTGATCTCATGTGCTCATTAATTAACTAGCTGTCTGTCAGAGCAGGTACACACATGCCTTTGATTAGGAATTACTCTCCAGGTATTGTCTCTGATTGGAGCCTGCATCTCATAAGTATACAGTCAGCCCTAGACTCACTGCTGGTTATATTGTCTGACATTCTGTGTTTGTTGTTCTGTTCTCAAGAGTCCTAGCTAGTTTTCCAAGCTTTACAGTTCCTGCACCATTGCACAGATTGTTTCCCAGCTTCCAAGCTGCGCCATTGCACACACTGTTTCCCAACCTCCAAGCTGCACCATTGCACAGACTGTTTCTAGGCTCCCAAGCCGCTATAGAGGCCTCCGGAGCCTGATTTACACTGTGCTGCTGCTGCTCTCATTCAGCTATACCCATACATCATATGTTTTGTGTGTGAGTATAACACACTATAACTAAACCTGCATGTTTAATTATACCAGCTGTACCTTCATCAAATCTGAACTCACTTTGCAAGTTGGAAATTCCATTTTACTGCTGCAGTTGTTACTCTCATTTCATTTGTACACATTCTGCATATGCTTAGTGACTGAGTTTTGCACACCATTACTAAACATGCATGTTTAATTATACCAGCTGTACCTTAAATCAAGTTTGAACTCACTTTGAAAGTTGGAAATCCCACCTTACTGCTGCAGTTGTTGCTGTCATTTCATTTGTACACATTCTGCATATGCTTAGTCACTGAGTTATACACATCATTCCTTTACCTGCATGTATTCCTGAATCAGCTGTCTCTTCGTCAAGTCTTGACTACTTTACTATTTCCTTCTGGGAGTTCAACATACTTGCACTTTCAGCTTCCTACTACAGGTACGCACACCTGTTCTGTGACTCTGTTTCATTTGGCTCTCTAGCCGCAACCCGGCCCGTGCCGCATCAATTGACCCTCAAGGTCCTACGTCCTCACTTGTGCAATCGCCACTTCTCTTCAGCTCACTAGCCATGACTGGGTTCCTTAGCCGCACCATTGACTCCCTAGCCATCGTACCATCGGCGTTCAGCTGCACTGTTTTTATTTTGAACTAATATTTTATATGTGCTTGCCTGTTTCTTTTGTGACAATAAAGTCACTTATTTAGATTTCACCTTGTGTCTCACTCCTTTAGGTATTCTGGTTGTCTGTTATAATAAAGCAAATGTCATTATCATTCAACATAGGTTCAACCAGATAGTAACAGATGTTTTGGAGCAGGGCAAAATGTGAGTTTCCCATATCAAACAATTTTATAATAATAAAATATATTTGCTCATTTGGTTCCATTTGCATCAGTAATATGGTTTCATTAGAATTGTTGTCTTACTGGAGATTATTGTCCCTAAATTTTTTCTTCTAATAGTACCAGTGGTCCTACTTTCCTCTATGTTTGTCTCCAGCACCATCACCTTGGGTGTCCCCAATGCCAACATCCTGCATCTCCTCAGTGCCATCATCCTGCATCTCCCTAGCACCAGATCCTGCATCTCCTCAGCACCATTCTCCTGCCCTAACACATAATAGCTCACCTCCTCCACACACAGATCATATTCCCTTAGCACAGAATAGCAACCTCCCCACAGACAGATAATCATCTCCCCCTAGCACAGAATAGCCCCCCTCAGACAGATCATCTCTCCTTAGCACAGTATAACCATCCCAGAGATCATCATCTCCCCCTAGATTAGCAGATCCCCCTCCCACTTAGACAGTTCATCTCCCCTTAGCACAGTATAACCCCCCCAGACAGATCATCATCTCCTGTTAGCACAGAATTACCCCTTCCCACAGACAAATCATCATCACCCTTAGTACAGCAGATTCCCGATTCCCCCTCCCCCTCAGACGATCATCTCCTCTTTGCAAAATATAACTCTCCCCCCACAGACATAAATCTCCCCCTATTACAGAATAACCCCCATTTCATATCATTATTAAACCCCCTCAGACACACACACACATCCCCCCCCTGAGACAAATCTCTTCATGATTCCATCTCCCTATCATCCACTTTAAAAAGAAAAGAATGTCACCTGACTCATGCCAGCTGCAGGTGCCGATGGAAGTCTTCCTGGCAACCATCCAGCCAGCTTACCAGCCAGCCCATCCCCATCTGTCTCCATTGCACTGCTGTTCCCCCGGAGCTCTCATGATTTTAAACTAAACCCAGGTCTGCCTGATTCTCCCGGGCAGCCTGCCCCGATTGTCTCCTCTCCACTCTGCCCCCTCCCCAGGCTGTAAAGTTAAACCTTAACAACACACTTCCCAGCCTGGGGAGAGGACAGATTGGGGAGGAGACAATCAGGCTGGCTGTTTGGGCAGCCCTGTAACTTATCCCACTTGCTGCTGCTGACTCTAGACCTGCCTGTCTGAGCACTCTTCCTCCAAGGTGCTGGCACACGTGCCAGTGCGGCGTCTGACTGTGACATAACTGTTCTCAGAAAACCTCTTCTCACGATAGAGGCGGGCCACATCCGCGGATAACTCTAGGTGTGACAGGCAGCCAGGCTGCCTGTCATGCTAAAAAAAATAAAACATGATAGCCAGGTGATGCGATTTGGGGGGCAGGGGCATGGTTGAGAAGCAGCCCCACAGACCAATCGGCCCACTGGGATTTTCCCCTCTAAAGGTAATGGCCAATCGACCCCTGCTGTAGGTTATATACATTTGTATAAAGAGACAGCTCCTTTAACATTCTTACTGATTATTGTCTGTTTTTCTGAAATAAGATTTATGTTGCAAAACTTGACTAGGGTCAAAAGTAATAATGCTGCCACTTTAAAACTCACAACCTATTGCAATTGTCATGTGGTCTCAGTTATATTTGCCACAGTCAGAATAGAAGATGAGACAGGTAGAGACTGCCCAACTTCCTGTGAAGCCTCAAGAGGAAGAAGGGATCTATTTATATACAGTAGGGTGATATTTATATTTCTCATTTTATTATTTTGCATAGTGGTTTGTGGAACTGGAGGATTAAGGACTATCTAAAATCTGTATCTTTACAACTAATGCATAGGTTGAGGACCTGCAAACTATGCTTTTAGTGGCACCCAATAAATGTATGTGCTTCAAATATTAATTAGCATAGAATAGCCCCAGTTCTATTACCATATGTTCATTTTAAATATCAACAAAGTAACAGCCAATAATAAATATCAACAGTAGAAAAAGAGTGGATAAAGAAATATAGGGCCTGATTCAGACCCACTCGCGAGCGGCTGTCCGCTCGCAAGTGGGTCGATGGTCTGCACTGAGCATGCGCACGACGGAGGGAGCTCCGTCGTGCGCAAGCGCCAGACACGATGAGCGAAGGACTTTCCTTCGCTCGTTGTGTCTGATCAAAGGGGGCGTGCTGTCAATGTTGATTGACAGCACGCCCCCTTTGGTGGGCGTGCCGGGGGCGTGCCTCCCTGACGGGGGCGTTCCCACGGGAACGCCTCCCGTCAGAAGTCGGCCCACTGACATCACTAGTGATGTCAGTGGGAGTGATTTTGGCTCTGATAGAGCCAAAATCACTCCGGAGTTTGCGGTTGAAAACCTCAACCGCAGGCTCCGGCTCGCAATTTCGATGGTCGCGATGGTCACGACCATCGCGGCCATCAAAATGCACGCTCGTATAGCCTGTGGGTGGTGACCCACAGCTATACGAGCATCAAGGAGGACGCTCCATGAAAATGGAGCCCGGCCCTCATTCAGAGCGTGCGCTCTGCTCAGAGCGTACGGCTCTGAATGAGGGCCATAATCCCCAAGCGGGTATGACAAATTAACCCACACAGATATACAAAATGCTACCACAATATTACTGCAAAGATGTATATTCTATCCAGGAAAATAAGAAGGGTAACAGTGAAGGTAAAGGTAAAAAAAGGAACACCCAATCGGAAGGGTGTTGTAGCAGTAAAACAAACAAGTGGAGAGAGCCAGCTTGATAATAATTTGGGATAAAGGACCAAACTAATTCCAGACAAGGGGCTTTATTTAAGCAGCAGCTTTTGTAATCCTTTACACTGGCTGTGAATGCTGTTTTAAATTTTCACCTGCAACCTGCAGGAAGCAGCGGCTAACAAAAGATGCTGCTTTGTAAATAAAGCCCTAAGTCACAAGGTTCTGTAGAATGGCAGATAAAAGGTAGGAACAAGGCAGGAACACCAAGTAGTCTTTAACATGTGAAACAGTGGGACTTGACAGTTATAGGCAACCCAGTTGCCAGCAAATTGTAAGATCATAATGGGCTAATTCCTGTAGCTTCACCTATGTCAATGCACTAGGAAGATAAAGATTTGGGTCGGGTTCCCTAATGCTATTTGTGACAACATGAACATACTGTAGGTGAGGCTGAATTGCAGAGTAATTGAGGACTCTTGCATCAACTGATTGCAGGGAGGACTGCTCAGTAGAACTTTTCAAAGAGGATGATGTTTAAGCAGACCACAGTAACAGTAACGGCAATACTGTGGTATGCCTGGAGGTTGCAGGAGCTGCAGTTAACTGCTGACTGCCTTGGATGGTGGGAGCTGCATACTTGTTGACTTGAAAATCACATTGAGCTGTAACACACTAATAACTTCGAAATCTCAGAGAGCTGGAACAACACTTGAGACTTGGAAATCACAGTGAGCTGGAACAACACATGGAAATCACAGGAAGCTCAGGAGTACATCAGAACCTGGAGCCGGGCATTCAATACAGAGGGGAGAGACGTATTACTGGCATTTATTTAGCAATCTGGTCACTGATTTGCACTTTGTGACTGGGACTCCAGAGTTTCCAATTGGCTGTCCAGTTGGTTACCTTGTGTATTGTACCTTGTCCATGTGTATTGTACCCCCTGTATGTAAATGCAAATAGGTACTGACAGTCAGGATGAAGAGGGAAAGAGATGAAGGCAGAACAGAGGTCAATCATAGTAAAATGGGTTGCAGTTGGTGGGATCTGTATGAGAATGACAGCTGGATTTGGCACTACGGTAAGGTCCTGTACTAACTTATAGCCCCTCCCACAAGCCTTCTTCACTGGAAAAATGGGACTATTGGCTACACTGGCTGTATGGATTAAAATTCATTGTTGTAGTAACCGCTCAATTATGGGAAAAAACCCTATCTCTACTTATGGTTTTAATGGGTACTGGGGAATTTTTGGAGCTTGCCTACCACTTTTTAGATTTACCATTACAGGAGCTACGTTTGCCATCAATCCAGTGTCCTGTCCATCTTTGGTCCAAAGTGAACCTGGTATTTGAGATAACATCTGCTCTACCTGAGATGGATTTTTATCTGAAACAGTAGAGTGAAACATTAACCTTTGGGGAGTGCCCAATATATCCCTCACCACATGCGCAACTCTCTCTGGGATTTCTAAAAATATACCATCAGGGGTACAATAAATGACACATCCCATTTTACATAACAAATCCCTTCCCAGTAGGTTAGTAGGGGCAGCTGCTGCCAGGAGAAAGGAATGCCTGGTATGCAATGGACTGATAGTAACCTCTGCAGATTTGGTTAGAGGATAATGTTGCACTTTACCCATTACACCCATTGCTGGTACTGTTTTGCTTTTCACCTGTGAATTAGATAGAGATTTTATCACTGATCTCTTCACCCCTGTGTCTACAAGAAAAGAATGTTTAGTACCAGCTACATCAACCATCATTACAGGTTCTTCCCTAGTACTCCCAGTTAACCTGACTGGCTGTAGACTACAGATGTGACCTGACCCCTAGAGCTGCTATGATGTGAGCAGGTGATGACTGGAATTGTCCTGACAGTGGTGGGTGTCCCTTCTGTGGGTATCTTGGTGTTCCCTGGTTTGGGGTTTCCCACTGTCTAGCATTACAAAACCTACTTATGTGCCCCTCCTTGTTACATCTATAACACCTTTGTGGTTGACGTGTATTGAAAGGTTGTTGTTGTGTGGGTTGGGTAGTGTGAAAAGATTGTGGTTGTGTATGGGTATAAGGGTTTGGAGGTTGTGTGGGATGAGTGTATTGTGACTGTGTGTGATAAGAGTGCTGCAGTGTTATTTGCATTCCTTCCAGAGCTTGAATACTAACAGCTATTAGTTTCTTGCTCTGCATTTCTCTCTTCCTAAGGATGATTATATCATGTACAATTGCAGATTCCCTGAGTGTGTCTACCGTAACTCTCCTCCAACCGGGAAGTGAGATCTGAACTGTGGCTTTAAAGTGGCTTTAAGACCATCCATAAGCATTGTGATTGTCACTTCCCTGTGGTGTGTTTTGTCTTTTATATCCTCTATACCTGTGTATTGGGTAATAGTCTGCAGTGATCTGGTGAAATAATCTGCTGCAGACTCATTCTCTTTTTGCTTAATTGTAAAAATATTACTCCAGTTAACTACTACTGGGAAATATACGGCCAACTGGGTGACAATGTGGTCTATGTTGTCCAGATTACCTTCATCAGTTATGGGACCATCTCCATTCAATACACAGGCCATGATAAACTTTTTCACGTCGGTATTGTGTGGAAGACATGACCATAATACCACTCACCGATCTTTGTTGGTTGGCTCATGAGCATTACCTAAATCCTTTACAAATCTCTGGCACTTTGCTAGTTCTTTCCTAGGGTCAGGGAAATCTGTCATTATGGAATGTAGTTCTGCTCTTATCCATGGACAATGCATCACTACATTCCTGGTTGCCACTACAACATGTGCATCCGGATTCCCATTGGGAACAGTTATTGTACGGATGGGATGGATGCCTGCCACAATGCTACCTTTGGCCTGATTACCTGGTTGAGGGTTCAGCCTACTACTACTATGCATGGTATTAACAACCTCCACTACTGTTAATACTTCCTGCACTGGTGGGGCTACCTCCATTTCTGGTACTAGCGGGGCAGCTACCTGTGCTTGCTGTGATGGTACATCTAACATTTGGACAACATGGGAGAGAGCTGACATTACAACAGGTTCATCATCTGCATCATAAACATGTTCCTTATAGTTACTTAGGAGAGGGTACAAGTTACTTGTTACATTTTTATGAGTTTTGAGATCAACTGTACCTTGACCCCCATCCGCATAGGGTGGAGATGGTGTGCATGTGCTACTAACAATACCTTCCGCAACACTACCTTGCTGTGCGTGTGTGCTCTTTTGCGGTGCACACATGCTATTTAGCATTGTGTACGTGCTCCCTTGCATTGTGGGCGTGATGCTAGTTAGCGTCACGTGCACACCGCTAAGCCACAGGTTTCCCTCATTCTGCCAGAACTTTAAACAGTCATTAAACTTTATCCTTTTTCTTTAGAGATTTCACTAAACATATACTCTCTCTAACATTATTCAGTACCTCTGAATCAAAGCTACAAATTTTAGGAAAAGGTTTCCTACATTCCTTGGTCATGTTGACCCATATGCTACAGTACGCCATAGCATACACACTATACATAACATACCTGGCCAATCCAGTTGGCCCTTCCATCAGCAGCACATCATCGTCCATTACTAGAGATTGCCTTACACCCAACTGAGAAAACGCTTAGCAATTTCTAGAGAATTTCGATTGGTGAATGATTTTCAGATAGCTACGTTCATGCCCTCCCTCCCGTTATGCACAGTTGGCCCGCTGGCCGTTACAGTCGGCTTGCACAAGGAGGTGCAGAATAATCACCTATTGTAAATTATTCTACCTGCAGAAAATTCAAACCAAGATTCAGCCGCTTGCTTCTTCCCACTATGCACCACTTCCCCTGCTAGGCGATATGGTCCATTGTGCATAAACGAGGAGTAAAATAGCCGCTTAGCAAATTATTTTACTTGTGATGAATTTAACTCCAAGCTTCACCACTCGCTTCCTACTTTGAGTTTACTCCCAGCTGGTAGCATCTAAGAATTCCAATAACTCCTAACCTTGCCAGCAGTTTCACTTCCACAACAACCCACTTCACGATCACAGTTTATATAACTATGTGGTTCGATCGCATTGCCCAAAGAACCTAACTGATCAATGGACTTTACGATTAATGCATGCCAGACCAAGAAATCCCTTAGTTTCTCGATAACCACAATATACCTGCTTAGCACACTGGCCCAGTAGTTTGTACAGCCCCATCAGGCACCTACCGACTTTCAATTAGGCTTAATAGACAGTAGCCTCCACTTACACTTAGGCTTAACCAGACAGTAGCCTCCGCTTTAAAATCACACGTTTCAATTACATACACCTTTTCTGCGCAGAAAAAATATAAAAGCTTCTCCCTAAATATAGCAGTATAATTCAGGGGGTTTAACAAGCAATCATACTATGAATACAATGACTGGTTGAACACGTGGCAGCAATACAGGAAATATGCGTATGCTATTGTGCGACTTTCCCCCTAACACAGACTTTAACAATGAAAGAAAACAAACTTTTCCTTCCTTGTCCCTGGATTCTAATCAGCGCTCCTTGAACTCGCAACAATAACGGATATCGGTCTCTCAACATCAAGTGGTAGCAGGTTTTTGGACACAGTGTGTCCTTTCCTGCATATGGCACTGTCCACCCTTTGGAGAGAGATCGATAACCGTGTGTTACCATGTAATTAGGTAGCGTAACCACGGACGAGCACCCAACTATGAATACCTAATAATCTATACATCCTAAATGTCGCTAGTTAGGGTTGTTATGCACACAAAAAATAACTGCTTTCGAGACTTTGAGTGTGGTTCCAAAGCACAAAAAGTTATTATTCTCATAAAAAACATTTAGTTACATGCTGTGATCTAAATACAATTAGCGCAAAGATTATACATAAACAAGGTAAAGTTGATACATAAGCAGGTGCACCGGTCCCAGTTACAGTCATCTATCAAGAGGTCTGTGGTCATCCAAGAGAATGGCTACTAACAGGGACTGGAACACAGGCTATACACCCTAACAGATCATGATAACAACAATGTAGACAGACAAACATAATTCCATTGGTTCTTGCTCTTTGTCTTTGTAGTACACTCTAGTTCATAGAATAGTTCACTAGGGGTATGTCCCAATTTTCCAGATTACATTGTCTTTCTTTAATTGATTTAAACTAGATAGAGACACTACATTACAGTGTATACATTCTAACCAATAATTTCCTGTATTCCATAAGCATCGAACGCAAGATGCGACTCCCTCGCTGATATGTTCAGATATCTGGAAATAAACAGTGTGTCAGTTTAGTACCAAACATGCCATGTCTATCATGTTGTCTACCATTGATATCAAATACATGCATTTTACATCATAATTAATACATTTAATATAAACCATAATGTGCAGGAACCTTTTATGAGTGTGTGTATATTTATGATTATATGTAAGTATGCATTGGGTGTCTACATGCAGCCTAAAAGGTGCACTGTGTGTATTTCTATTTACAAATGCAACTGTATATATATATATATATATATATATGTGTGTGTGTGTGTGTGTGTGTGTGTGTGCATGCATTGTAGATACCCATGTGATTGTTTAAATGTATATATATATATATATATAAAAAAGTGGGAGGCACATATAGAAACTGTTGTAATTCCTACACCGTTCACCTGATTTGGATGTAATTACCCTCAAATTAAATCTGAAAGTCTGTAGTTAAAGCACATCTTGTTTGTTTCATTTCAAAGTCATTGTGGTGGTGAAGACAGGCCAAAATATGAAAATTCTGACAATGTCCCAATATTTATGGACCTGACTGTATAGCTTTATTCAGTAACTGGTAATATTATGTTTCCTTCTGTCTGAACTAAGTTAAAAAATAACAGACACTGGAGTTGTTCTGGTTAGAGATGGCCAGCAGATACTTGATGGAATCACAATGTAATCAAAGGTCTTTCTAGCCTATTTAGAATGTAAACATTAGTTCCTTTAGGCATACAATGATAGTCAGACTTAAAGACGATGTTTCATTGAAAACATTCGTCTGCACCTCACAATATGTGTGTGTTTTTCAATTATGAGTCACAGACTTGTTCACATGGCTTGTCTCCCAGCACTGGCCAAACCTTGCATTTTTAAATATATATAAAGTATTTTAAATACATATGTGTATCCATGCGCATTTATTATATAAAGACTTTAACAGCGTGTAGTAACATGGCAGATGTACACAATGCTAAAATAGCGCCATGCACAATGATATTATACTGACTATGCCAGATGGTATTGTGCAGACAATGCAAACATGGCATCTTCAGATATTTTCAAAGATCTGATGTCAGCCAATCATCCAGCTTTGACAAGGGGTTAAAAAGAACACAGGGAAAAAAACTTTTTTTCTCTTTCAGCCCTGCAGTAATTAAACCTCAGCATGTGTCTTGCTTTGTTCAAACAACAGGTGAACTTAATTAGACAGCATGAACACTAACCATTGAACACACTAATCAGGATTTTGATATGTCTTAAGCACCTTGGTAAAAACAAATAAAAGGAAAGAAACTTTATTTCCTCAGTATACACGCAAACAGCTTTTTTTCAGTGCAAAGCAGGTTACACAATGTCCTTATTAAAACTGTGTTTTTTTCTGGTTTGCCAACCATGCTCATGTTTACCAAACATTTTGCCTTGTCAGTTCCTTTGCTACGCCATAGGAATCTAATGATTGCGCTGCAACACAGCAGTGCAAAGTCCCTGTATGGGCAACCAACTGTAACACAGGGTGTTGAAATGAGGACTCCAGATAGGCTGGTATGTGAGCATAGGCCTGGACACACTCAGGCATATAACAGGAAATAAGCAAACAAACATAAAAGGTTCCAGCACTCCTTGTGCTTAGCAGTCAGCAGTGGTTTGCAGCCACAATTGGCCACACTTTCCCAGCATAGCCCTTGGACCCTGGCACTACAACACTGTAGCTACTACCTGGGTGCTAGTCAGTATAAGGACAATGAGCAACAAGTGTGTGAGAGTTTTAAACCCTTCCCGTGCTGCTCAACAATGAGTTATAGCTGGGCCTGTGCAACTGTGAAAACATGGAGTTCCACACCTCCCTTCCTGCAAACTGGACAGGATTCACTCTAGACCCCCACAATGTGGGCAGTTCAAGAGAGAGACAACCCTTCTAACCACTATATATATATATATATATATATATATATATATATTAGATATATATATATAGATATACAGATATATATATATATATATATATATTGGTTTTTTTTTGTTACATGTCTAACGTCTATATATCCTAATCAATACCATGGTATATCATGGTGTACTATTAGGGGTCACATTAGTAAATGTGCTTTTTGATGTGAAAAACATTCTGGTGATAAGGTGTGAGAATGGTTTGCATCCCAACATGATTCTTAGTGAATTTCTCCCATGGACTTCTCCCAGAAGTGTAAAGTATCCTTATTTCTTAAAAGCTGTGGGTAAATGACCCATATTACCAGCATTGGTAACCCACAAGACTATGGAGGGTTGAACTTAGGGAGGTTTCCAGTTGCCCCAAAACCTTCCTGTGCTTGAATCACCACTTAGTTTTGAAAATGGAGACTCCATCTTCTTACTACTGGTGTGATCAGCACAATTTATTTTACTGTAGTAAACTGTTTCTGCATCTATCAGTGGCAACATCTTAAGTAGTGTCTACAAAATAAGAAATTTGAATGCTTTCACTATAACAATGAGAAACAGATGACAATGTAACAGTGGCAGGACTCCATGTTCAGACATAAATCATTGCAGAAAAGTTTTAGACTGCCAAGATGATTTTCCTCTTTCTTTGTTGTCAATATAAAGTATGTTTGCTTTATACTGTATGTGTATGTTTCTCCTTCTGTCTCCCTATGTGTGCCTCAGCATGTATGTATATTTTATATGCATATCTCTATCTAATTGGAGGAGCTCTCTGTACTCTTGTCTGTGTGCCATCCCTTGTGTTTTATGAGTTTTGGTACATTTTTTATGACCCCATTATGTGTGTATGTATGTCTGTCAACTTTTGTCTTAGTGCAACTGTACCTCAATTATACACTTGAAGTAGCTGCCAATTGCATAGAACCACCTCTCTTTGAGCCAATCATGCAGTGGTATAAGTACCTCCACAATATGTATTGCAAGCAATTATAAACCCACTTCTACAGTAGATGTCCTGGGTTTGCCTCTGCTATGCGGCTGATGCATAGTTAGAAGTACAGTACACTAGTTTGACTATTGTATCTTGTGTAATACTGTATCAGTTTTATTTGTGCATGTTCCAAAATCAACTTAATGCATATCTGCAATAGCAAATCTGCATGCATTTTGCACACATCAAACCTTATGAGCGACAGAACAAAGGCCCTCATTCAGAGCCGCACGTTAACAACAGTACGCTCGTTGCGTTCCGATGTTGACTAACCGCGCATGCGTCGGTGTTACACTGCGCATGTGCGTACGGCAGATTGCGAGCTTTTTTTCTCTCGTTCCTAAAATAGCGTACAGGAAGTGACATGTCAAATGTGATTGACAGAACAGGGCGTTTTTGGGTGTTGACGGGGGTGGAGATGAAAAAACGCAGGCGTGGCTAGGCGTTTTTGGGGCGTACATACATTAGCAGATGCGAACGTCAAATGTGTTCGGACCGTCTCATACGTCACTGAAACATCCGCTTTCCCTTCAAAATGCTCGCACAGCTTAGGGTCAGGATTACTCGACCACATTGGCGATGGCCTTCTCCTCCGTCCCGGGACTCCACGATGGTGCAGCGATTAATCGCGGCTGGTCAGTAAAGTAATTAGTGTTGGATTGACATCCGGCTTGGTATGTGTTTGGAAAGCAGTTTATTGGGATAGCACAAAAGCGTACGCAGGTGGAAATCAGAGCTGCTAATGTCATGATTACACAATCAATTAGCGTACATTTTTGGGGTTTTATTTTGGCCACAATTTGGTGGTTATGGCCTATTGTAACAATAATGTCATCATCTTTTAATTAGCTCCCCTTTTTTTTGGTTTACTGTGGAATTTGCATCGCTATGTGATTTTTTAAACGTTCCTTAAAGAGGCCTTTTTTTTTTTTAAAGAGGGTCAGTTTTTGCGTTTAAGGCCAGGATTAAATGTAACCCATTTGTACAATAATGTCACAATACAATGTCAGTGTTTTGTTTTTAATTTATTGTTTACACACAAACAAATTGGCCTAATATTGTATTGCCTTTTTTTGTGGCCAAGATATTTGATCCCAAAAAAAATATAACATAACTACTAACATAAGCGTAAATACAAAATTTAAAAACATTTCACAAGAAAGGAGAGGGAAGTTTTGACCAGAAAGGAATATGAGCCAAGCACAGAAGGAGTGTGGGAAAAGTCGCCATTGCTGTCACCGTTTTCTCGCCCGTTTGGCTGGGTGAGGGTGGGCGCCAGACCGGGTCCGGGATGCCATCGGGCTGGCCTGTCCAGAGGCAGATGTTGTGGCCTCTGGACTAGGCACAGGGCTAGGCACATTTGGAGGATTGGCTGATGTTGTGCCAGAGGTGGAGGATCCGGATGTTCCGGCAGGAAGGGAGGTCGGCTCCACCATGTGCTGGCGAACGAGCTGCTCCAGGGCATCGGCGATGCGGATGTTGGCCCTGGTATTTTCCGCCAGGGCCTGACCAATGGTCACGTTGGCCGCAGCATTTTGCTCCAGGGCCTCAGCCACCCGTATCAGACTGGCATCCATCCTCTGCAGAATCTCCGTATGGCAATCCGATTTAAAATTGAGTTCTGTGAGGAGGCCCACTGCCTGCGAGGGGGCACGCCCTGGACTGGCTTCTGCAGGGTCCTCAGCCGGATGTACTGGTTCCTCCCCTGCAGAGCCAGCAGAAATTCTGCGGCCAAGGCTCCCCTCTGGAGCAGACTCATCCGCCTCTGTCTCTGTTAGGAAATTGGAGAAAAGACTCACATTAGAATCTACATATTGGCACAATAGCATTTCTGAGTTGGTGACATCACAAGACTTACCTTGGCCAACATGAGGAGCCGCAAAGTCTGGCATGTCCGTATCCATGTTGGACACGCCAAACACCTCCACAGCCTGCACACACCCCTGTGCCATCTCTTCTAAGTCTGTCAACTCCAATGACACAGGGGTGGGACCCCCACCTGTCCCCCTTGCATGCCTAGCCCTGTCGGCAAGTTTTTGTTTGAGACGATATTTGAAGTCTGCCCATCTGTGGAATGAATTTGGAACCATTATCCTTTTTTTTACAATGGGGTTTGTTTATAGGATGGGAAAGTGTTTACTTACCGCCGTTTGACATCCCGGGCTAGACGGACATAATCACCCACCCTATTGACAGCAACGGCGACCTCCTCCCACATTCTCCACTTCTGGCTTTGGCTCATATTCCTGGCTGCCTGGGGTAGGATGTCAACGCACTTCTGGATCAAAACCTCCATCTCCTTGCTTGTGAAATGTGGCTGCCTTTTTTTTTTGGCAGCTTTGGCGGGTTGACTGGGGCCAGCAGTCTCTTCCATGTCATCCTCCTCACCTATTTGGGTAAATATGCAGATTTAGCCACTTCACAACTTGCACAATATTATGTTTTAAAAGAATCATTGACACAAAATGCATGAAGGCCTTACCGCCGCAATTTTGACCATTGTTTCCCTGGTTTGAAGCCATGTCTCTGCTTCCAGCATGAAATCATCCAGAAATTCTATGTGATTTCGTGACGTATTTATACATGCGTCCTTAGTTTGCGGCCGCATCATTGATTGTGCGTCCCTATGATTCATCCTTAATTTGTGCGGGAAAATAAACACTATTTATGGCTTGGTGTGTGTGGATTCGAGGTGGGGTTGTTGGAGTGTTGTCGGTTAAGTGGTTTGGATTTGGTTGTTTGCGTTTGGAGGATTTGGCAGAGTTGTTTTTTTGTTTGTTTTTGCTACATTTCTTTGGTTTTTGCGTTCGCATTTTTTTCATTTTTTCAACATCCTTTCCTGATTTGGTAAGTTTTGTGCATTCAAATTTGTGGCCAATTGGTGTATTCTTCTGTTTTGTGGTTCGTTAATTTGTTTAACACTCATTTCATCTTTTTTAGTTTTTTTTGGTTTTCGGACCCAAAGAAGTTTTTTGTGGAAATCTTATATATTCGAGTTGGGTAAGTCCATTTTTTGTCTTGCATTTGCGAATTAATTACCGCATTTTTGACTGTTGGTGTAGCGACTTGCATTTGCGAATTAATTACCGCATTTTTGACTGTTGGTGTAGCGACTTGCATTTGCGAATTAATTACCGCATTTTTGACTGTTGGTGTAGTGACTTGCATTTGCGAATTAATTACCGCATTTTTGACTGTTGGTGTAGCGACTTGCATTTACGAATTAATTACCGCATTTTTGACTGTTGGTGTAGCGACTTGCATTTGCGAATTAATTACCGCATTTTTGACTGTTGGTGTAGCGACTTGCATTTGCGAATTAATTACCGCATTTTTGACGGCTTATTCATCATATAATCCAGTTTTGCTTTTCCCTTTTCCATTTTTTGGGTCCATTTGAACCCTATTTGACGTACGGTGTGCAATGTCGTTTTCATCGATGGCCAAATGTGTTTTTCCGCTATTTTCTGTGTTGGCTTGCAACAATTTTTAAACAAAAAAAACATCCTCTAAATTTTTGAAGTCTCATTGTTGGCTTTTTTACAGTTTATACGTATCATGACAATACCCCGGCATGTAAGCAGCTATGGATGGTATCAGAAAGCTAAGTTGTTTTTTCTTACTTTTGGGGTGGGTCAAAAGCCTTACATTGTAAACTTTGAATTTCAGGTAGATCTGGGGCGAATTGTTCTGGCCCTGCTCCCGGAAGACGACCAACCTCAAACTCGTAGGCATCGTAGGCATGCAAGGCCCCAGATATTTCGAACACGTGTCACCCTTTTTGGAATGCCCGATGATGAGGTTTTAAGACGCTACCGTCTACCTCCCAAAATCATCATAGACACTCTCTCATTAATAGAAAGTGATCTTGAGCGGCAAATTGACAGTCCAACAGCAATACCACCACTGACGCAATTTATGGCGGTGTTACATTTCTGTGCCTCAGGATCATTTCAAACAATGGTGGGAATAGTGGCGGGCATCTCCCAATCCTCCTTTTCCAGGATCCTGAGGGCAATGATGGAGGCACTTTTCAAGCACCTCCATCATTTTATTAAAATGCCTTTGGATATGGGTGCCCTTAGTGTGGCCAAGGCCAATTTTTACCAAATAGCTGGCTTCCCACACATCATAGGGGTTGTGGATGGTACTCACATACCACTCCAGCACGGCTGGAGGCAATATTTAGAAACAGGAAACACTATCACTCCCTGAATGTAATGGTGGTATGTGATGCCTCCCTCCAGATCCTGTCCCTGAATGCTAAATTACCCGGAAGTGCTCATGACTCCTTCGTCATCCGGCAATCAGGGATATGGCAGAAATTAACCAACCTACAAGCTAGTGATGCGTGGCTTCTGGGTAAGTGGAGACCTTTAGTACATAACAATGTTAAGCTTGATACACAGTGTTCCTGATGTGGTCTATTTTTGTTCACAGGAGACAGTGGATACCCTTGCATGTCCTGGCTGCTCACTCCTTATTTGGCTCCCACACCAGGGCCACAAAGTGCGTATAATTCCGCACTTACAGCCACCAGGCAAGTGGTGGAGCGCTGTATCGGCCTTTTAAAAGGCCGATTCAGATGCCTCCACCGCTCTGGTGGCGAGCTCATGTATGTGCCGGATATGGTGTCGAAAATTGTGGTCCTGTGTGGGATATTTCACAACATTGCCATAAGGAGTGGTGTCCCAATGCAGCCAGAGGATGCCTTACCTGAGGATGGCCCCCCCGAGGTTGGTCGAAGGTCAGTATGTGGGGGGGCCATACGCGATGATGTGGTGGCCAGATTTTTTAGGTAAGTTTGAACAAAACTCCAGTGTTTATACCTAATGTGTTTGTGTTTTTTGGCGAACATCTAATTTATTTTTAATTTTCTCACCATCTTCTGTTTGTTCACATAATCTTTGGCACTCCAACGCTCACTACTTCCTGCTACCCTTACCAAACCTGGATCTGGTCCTTTTGGGCATATATTCTGGAACCCATATCGCAACGCCATGTTTGTGGAATCATGTTGGCATGGTCCTTCGTCAACCAGTTCTTGATTTTGTGTTTTTATTTAATTATTTCTTGGTATGTGTTGTATTTGAATTTATCACTGTGTATTTTTTTTGGGAGTGACCACTTTGTTTTCTCTGTTATGTTGTGAATAAATGTTTGAAGAGTGAAATGGTCTTCCTTTTTTGGGACGTTAACAGCAAGTGTAACCAGGTTAACACAAGTTACATTTGACTAAGGGGTAAACCAGTACTGACGCCAGTTGAGCAAAACTGAAATATGTTTTCAGCTTCCCAATCCACACCAAAAGGAAGCCTGGCCCAACCTTGGGATTTGTAAGATTGGCCTAAGCAGCTTGCGCACCAAGTAGGAACCTGGAAAATGTAGAAATCTGTAATTGACACTACACCCAAAAAGGGAAATGACATTGTTACTGTTATGTGTTTCTGGTGTCTGTTTGACATACAAAGACAAAACACAATCTAACTTTTAAAAAAGGGAAATCCTTGCAGGAACTTATGTCAGGCTAAACTATCTTGGTTTTGGTTTTTAAAAATGAGCCACAACGTATATTTGTCTTAATAAATTTATTTGGAAAATAGAACAAAAAAAAAAAATCTAATGCCGAAGGAGGCCAGACAGCCGGTCGAGGGCCACCAGAAGGCCGATTACATGGTGGCGCATCTGCCCCACAACATCCGCCACCTCTTGCCGACGCCTCTGTTCCTCTGTGGGTGAGAAAAGTGTGTGGGTTAATACAACAATAGGGAATCCACAGAAAAACTTAAAAAAAAAACCAAATCACTCCTAAACCCAAAAACAGAAATAAAAAGGGTGGGCTGGCAAAAATACAAGGCCTAGGTACAAATTCCCACAGGTATGATATGTGTATGCTTAAATCACCAGGAAGAGGTAAAGGCAAACCTTCACAATCAACAAAAGTCAAGCCACAAAAACACGAAGAAAGGCACGACACATGATTACATACAAACAGTTTGTGCTTTAAAAAAAAAATTAAAAAAACATACCGGGAGACAAATCGGGAGCTCCGGCCAAACCTCCATGATCCTCCTCGGAGGATCCGTCATTCCCCAAAGAATGGGGCGGAGTTATGCTGGACTCCGGGGAGGGGGTAATTGGAAGAGGGGTGGGTGGAGGAGAGGGGGAAGTGGGACGGAGGGGAAGGAGGCCCGACATTTCCGGGAGAGGGTCTGGGAAGGATGGGGAGGAGTGGGGAATAGGGGAAAGATTTGGGGTGGAGTGTTGGCTGGGGGTTGGGGAGAGTGGGCGGGAACGCCGTCTGGACGGACGTTGACGGCGGAGTCTTGGCTGTCCCCCTAAAATATGTCAAAGAAATTGCATTTAGTTTATGGACAAATCCGGGCAACCAAACAAAAGAAAAAAAAAATAATAAAAAATAAAACCAAAAAAAATAGCAGTAGAATTAAAAAATCAGAAAAAGAGGGGAAACATGCAGACGCAGATATGAGTACCAATAATAAATAGAACAGACAGGAAAACATGCAGACGCAGATATGAGTACAAATAATAAATAGAACAGACAGGAAAACATGCAGACGCAGATATGAGTACAAATAATAAATAGAACAGACAGGAAAACATGCAGACGCAGATATGAGTACAAATAATAAATAGAACAGACAGGAAAACATGCAGACGCAGATATGAGTACAAATAATAAATAGAACAGACAGGAAAACATGCAGACGCAGATATGAGTACAAATAATAAATAGAACAGACAGGAAAACATGCAGACGCAGATATGAGTACAAATAATAAATAGAACAGACAGGAAAACATGCAGACGCAGATATGAGTACAAATAATAAATAGAACAGACAGGAAAACATGCACACGCAGTTTGCCCCACAAACACAAACATTAAAACCACAATACATAACACTTACTTGCCAGGATCTGCATGCGAAAGCATGCCAGCAAGCGGGGCGTTCGCCGTTGCAGGTCGGACCACCTGCGCTCCAGCTGCCCGATGTTGCGGCGTGAGCCGAAGGACCGCAGGCGGGACCGTACCTCCGCATACGCGGAGCGCTTCTGCCGGTTGGTCATGGGTTGAGGCTGGCTGGTGATCCGGCGATCCATGACCTCCGTAAGCACCAGCAGCTCACGCCTGGTGAATGCGGAGGCTCTCATGATGGCAATGGTGTTTTTCTTAAAAATCATTTTTGATAAAGTGTGTAAAAATTTTCTGATTGGCTAATGTATTTTGGAAATTAACAGGAGCAATTTTATTGGTTAGTGTATGAGTCATGTGTTCGACAGGGCCAGAAATCTCTGGAGAGTTAGGATAGGCTTGATGCAGTGACATGCGTAAGCAAATTTAAATAAAGAAATGAACCCAGGGAAATATGCGGGGATCCACAGCAATAGTACAATTGTTTAATTGTGGTTCACATGTTTTTTGAACAATAAAAGCGAATGTTTCATCCGTACGTATTCTGCGGGTAAACACAAACACGGACAAGAGTAAAGTTTCTTGCATTGTGTTGAAAAAAAACAAACAATTAAGCTAATTGATACATTGATTGGCATGATACGATTGATGGAGGTAGGCAGAATAAAGGAGCAGGTAATCGACATCTGACAAGGCCACTTCCTGTTTATACGTGTGCGTGCGTTCCTTTCAAGCCATTTCGGGGATGTACGCTCGCTATTTCGTACGCTCGTTAGTTAGAGGAGGGGTCGTCAGAGTTTAGGGAGGAATTTTAGATGCGAACGAAAATACGAGCGAGCCATTGAATTTAAATATTTTTGTACGTACGCCTAACGTACGTGCGCCCGCTTGCGAGTGGGTCTGAATGAGGGCCAAAGGTTGGAAGATGCATTCTGTTAGGTAAGGTTCCAGTAGGGTCATCTTATAAAGATTATCAATAATGCATACAGTACATATGCAAGTATGCCTATTAGGAGGCATATATTTTTTACCTGCTATATAACAACAATTAGGATCCGGACATATTCTACACTACAACAGTGCTAATTGAACTGTCAATTGCACAAAACGAATTCTTTGGCCAGTCTCTATACAGGAAGAATCACATTAGTGGTGAATATATGTGAAGCATTTGATATTTAATATTTTAATATCTCATTAAATAAATTGTTATTGGATGTGTAATTAAGCAACACTGATGGCTATTTCTGGGATGACTTTTTGGTCTGATCAAATCCTTAATGAATCCATTACTTCATAAAGTTGTGATTTGCTGCCATAAGTGCTGGATTATATTTGTTCTTTGTCTAGTTTTACAATAGACTGTTCCAAATAATTATCATTGTTTCAATGTCCTCAGAGAGGATTCCCCTTACATCAATAGACGCCTTTAACTAAGTGTTTGATTGTTCTATATATGACATATTTGGAAAGTAATGGAAAATATCATAAACAGAAATTTTCCATTAATTTTGATATATCCATTAATTTCAATAGGGTGGAAATATCATAATTTAGCCTTTTTTAAATTCATCAGAAATTGTAAAATTTGTTAAATGGATAAAGAGGACAGTTTATTTTTCCAGATGACATAGAGGGGTACTAAGCCTTGGAGAGAGATAATGTGAAGAGAGATAAAGTACCAACCAATCAGCTCCTGTCACTTTTTTAGGCTGAGTTTGAAAAATGACAGTTAGGAGCTGATTGGTTGGTAGTTTATCTCTCTCCATGGCTTAGTACATATCCTCCATTGCATTAAACATTATTATAGTACTTGCACCAAACAGTAATACCTCTTTTCCACCAAAAACCCAGGTCCGACATGGGTTTTTGGACATGGTTCCAACCCAGGTCAGACCTCATTTACACTGCACCTTCGATCTGGGTTACTCCCAGGTCAGCCCTGTTCACACTGAACCCAGGTCTGCCCTGCTAAACCTGTGAGGTCATAAAAAGTGGGTGGCAATTGCTCCACAACCACCAATCAGCTCAATTTAGGCATGACCCAAGTCGGATAACCTGGGTTGTGCCGTTTACACTGCACCATTACCCGGGTCCAACCCTGGTAGCTACCTGGGTTGGATTGCTGGGTCACTTGACCCGGGTTATTTTTCAGGGACCCTTTTACACTGAGCTGCGAGCCGTGTAGACCCAGCAATAACCCAGGTTTTTGCTCTGGTGTAAAAGGGGTATTAGATACATGAAAAAGATGAAAGCTTGCCCCACCCATGTTCTGGTTCAGTTCTGGCACAATTATCTTTCAAATTAACTGCACATATGTATCCAATGTCCTGGAACTCTTCTAGCTCAGTGCAACCTGTTAGCACAATTACACAGACAGGTCAAATGCAGCTTCTTTCTAATGAATGTTCTTCTACATCAAACTGAGATCAAAATTGGAAAGCTGGTCATTTGCAGCCCACACACATTGCTCTATTGTGTCTACTTGTGTCTTCTTACAGTTATCATCTGCTTATCACAGCATGCATGGGCACCTCTAATTAGAATGGAAAATGATAACAAGTACTAAAAAGTAGTAATAGATGGTTTGAGGAAACAAAGCTGTTTTGTCAATGAAAACACAAACATGTCAGAGCAGTTCCCCTGAACTATATGTTTAACTTTATTTGTTCCATAGATAAAATTTTATATATAGATATTTGTGTTCATGTAGCAAATTATAAAGCATACATTTTACTGACAAGGTATTTTGCATCTAATAGATTCTGATTTTTAAATATTTATGTTTCATACTATGTACTATTTATTTTTCCTCTTTTGGTAATACAATTTTTAGGAAATATATGCTTATATGTTTCTTAAGTTGTCATAACTGTTATAATTTTCTTCCTCAGCTATTTTAAGATGTTTAATAGCCCAGTCATCAAAAATTTTAACTGCCCTACAAAGTTGTTTAATCATTTGCATGCAAATATGCTTTCATGTTAAACTTTAAGCTTTTTGTAGCACATTGATCATTTTGGTTAATAAGGTATGACTGATCTGAATTAGTATGCATGATGGGGTCCTGCTCAGAACGCTTCACAGAACTACCTTCCTTATTAATTAAAATCAAACAACCTTTAACAACTATCAAAGTACTCATGTAAACATTCTTTACATACAAAATTAGCATTCTTATACAAACAAGTGCAAGACAATGCTAGAACACTGTATTGCTTGGAAATGTCCTTAGGACAGACAAAGAGAAAACTGTAGGTGCACAAACACAACCAATGGCTGAGAGGTTTTGCAAAATGAAAGAGGAAACAAATAGTTACTAATATCTATAATATAGCATTGTCCAACTGAAATATGCTAAGGTTTGAAGCATACAGATAAAATGTAAACATTTTCAATAAAAATTATAGCAGTTTATCAATTTTTTTTAAACATTTTTATCATCACTCATTGTTATAAAGTTCCATGAACAGTTTCTTAAATGAATGTAAAAATAAGCATAGTTCATGTAGTGACTAAGGTGCCTGATATAGAGATAGTTGTAAGTTCAGCTGCTGGTCACAAACTACGGCTTTGTTTAAATGCACATGTCAAGTAAATTTATCCACATTACAGACTAGCAGCACAAACCTAGGTTATTGCAAGGTTAACCTGGGTTGCTTCAAAGTGTGAAAGGGGTAAAGGTGCATACACACACAAACAATATCAATTATCGTTCATCGTTGAAACAATAATTCACTTTCTAAGTTAAAACGATGAACAATTATCGTTCATGCGCGTTCACATTTGTAGTTCAGTCAGATTGACCAACGCAATGATTTTCATTAAGGGAATATGCAAAAATTGTTTGTAGTTCAAAAAAATCATTCATTACATTTAGTAAATGAATGATTTTAGTAAACGATTTTTGAAAATCGTTTACTAAAATTGTTCATTTACAAAATCATTGTGTGTATGCAGTTTAAGGGTTGGATTCCCAAACCCGTGTAGCTTGCAGGGTTCAGAACCGAACAACCCATGTAACCCTGCAGTGTAAAAAGGTAACCCGGCTCATGTGCAGCATGAATGTTGTGCCAACCCGGGAATAACCGGGATGGCGCAGTGGTTTGAAGGGGGTATGTCCCAGGTCTGAACCGGTTTGAAACCTTATTCCAAATACCGGGTCAGACCTGGGACATTAGTTTAAAAAGGGTATAAGTGTCATTAAGTTTAGCATGCCCCCCAAACTTGTAGCCTAATTAGTGTAGGCTGCATCTGAAGATTCGCTTCCTAGGAGGCATATCTATTGCAGCTTTTAAAGGTATATGGATACACGCTGATGATGATGTACATCAAAACTTATCTTTACTTTGTTGAAAAAATATAATAATAAATTAAGAATACAATTAAAAACACAACCAAAAAGATCCCTGGCGTTAAAAATAATCAAACATCAGAAATAAATAAATGAAAAAGAGAATACAGTAGCTGGATCCTCAATACAAATCTAAACAAAATGTATTTAGATTAGGGATGTGCAGGCTCGGATAGGTTCGTTTGCACGCCGAGTTTGGATTTTTCCCTCCAAAAAAACAGAACTCAGAAAGAGGCTAAACATCATCTTTCATGGACAAACATCATCAATCCTGGACAAAAGTCCAGGAATGATGATGTTTGTCCATGCAAGATGACGTTTAGCCTCTTTCTGAGTTCCATTTTTTTGGAGGGAAAAATCCTAACTCGGCGTTCAAACTCGAACCTATCCGAGCCTGCACATCCCTAATTTAGAATAGTGTAATACCTAAGCAAATAAATACTGTAATAAATAGAATTTGAATCTATGTACAGCATCAAGTTCTAAAACTGAGATTTGTGATGAATCCCAAAGAAGCAACCAATCGATATAACTAAAGAAAGAATTGCGCTATTATAAACATAAAGAAATGGTACATCTGATATGGCAGGAAGTAGACTGATATCAGGACACACTATATGAATATATACAGTATGTATATAAATAAAAGATAACAGAAATACAGTGAAAAAGTGAGTAGAAATATTGATTTGTAAAAACACAAGTATATCAAATATAAAAGTAATCACACTCACTGTAAAATGGCTCAATCTTCAGCAATAATAAAAAAAAAATATTCACTGATTCTGATAATTTTTCCCCCAAAAATCCATAAATCTGAAACCACACATTACATATATTTTTCCAGTTATTTGCAGATCTATGTTTTATCTGTCTTTAAATGTACTGTATATGTATTTTACCTGTCATAAGCAATACTCCTAAACAGGCTATATGCCAGTGATTCCCATCCTCAGTCCTCAAGGCACACTAACAGTCCTGGTTTTAGTGATATCCATGATTGTGTGCTGATGGTTAAATCAAAATAACTGAGGTATTAATTAAATCACTTGTGCTTTAGTATGGCTATCCCTAAAACCTGGACTGTTAGTGTGCCTTGAGGACCATATTCTTTGTAATTACAAAGGATTTTTTATTTAAACACCTATATTTTAACTTGTACAAATATTTTCCTACTTTATCATCTTGCTCTTTCTGTAATCAGCTTTAATATTTGCTAACTTTTATGTTCCTGTATTGCTTATATTTGCATAATGCATTTTCTGACCATTCAAGTTTTATCAACTTAAATGCTGTCATATAACCCTTATTACTTCCAATACTGTTGGATTGTTACATGTATCTAATCACATTGATTCTTTTATTTCATACAATATGTACTGGCAACAGTATCTATTTATAATACCTTTTTAAATTTCCCATTTGGACTTTCTGCTTATATTTAACAGTTTGCTTTCCCAGTATACAAGTTTTAGTTCACTAAATATTGCTCTTCTGAATGTGTAATTTTGTAGGTCCTTTCCAATAAATTATTATGAGATTAATGTCCACTATTCCCCCCAACACCTGTGCATGTGATACGATTGTGTTAATGTGTTATCCAGTGTTTTGCAGACATTGGCACAAATCTGGTGAGACAATTGCTGAATCAGAAACTACAGTAGTTTTAATACATAAACAAACTGGGTTTTGCCTTAAATCTAATTGCTGCTGTAATTCTACTGGCTTTCTCACCAGAATTAAACCAGTGCCTGTAAATTGCAGGCTGTTACATTTAGGATGAATTTGTTCTGTTAGATAATACCAAGTCCAGCAGTACTTCTCCTCTGTATTGGAAAATAAGCTATAACTGAAACCACTATTGTTAGAATCAGCATGCACAGGTCTAAAGGAGCTAACATTCCATTAACAACTACTCTCGGGTATTCAGGTGCTCCCTTGGATTTTAATAGTAAGGCAGGAACAAGGACCAACAGCAGGCAAATCTGGGGGCAAAAGGAACAGGGGACGTTATAGCTGAGAAAACAGAGGATGGACACATAACATGAAAATAGATATGGGAGTGGACTGTGCTTCTTGGATGTCTTGATGTCTCTCCCATCACACACTATGGGAGCCGGGAGGTGGAGCTCATGAGTGATCTCCAGCATGGTTCCCTCCATGGATGCAGCAGCCAATGAGAGCAGAAGAGATAGCCAGCTACTGATTCACTGACAGTGATGTCACTAGAGAGCACCTTGATGTTGGATTTTTAGACATCATACTTAGGGGCTTAAGTGGTTTAAGCAAGCATCCAGAGTTCGGACAGTGCTACTAATTTATAGACTGCTGAAGGAATTCTGGACTTTTTTTAAAATGCATACTTTATTTGCATAAAGATTGCAAAAATAGACATAAGACATTCTATTTAAGTGTACTGCATTGCAGCATAACTTAAACACAATACATCGAAAAACATTAATCATTCATACGTTATCCACATTACTAGACATATGGGACAAATGTAATAGGGTCCGAGTTTAGAAAATGTGCGAGTATAGAGCTATACTCACACATTTTCTGAACTCACCCTATGTAATAGGGTGTGAGAACATGCAAACTCGCATGTTTCTCACACTCCCACAACTCGCAATGGCAAAATATGCATTCCAGATGTTTTGCCATTGTGACCAACAAATCGGACAATGTAATAGAGTGCAAGTGCTTAACTCACACAATTTTACTGCCTGAAAACTTGTGAGAAAACAGGCCTGCAAAAGGGTAGCAAGTCTAGCCTGAGCAGGTCTGAGTTACACAGAAAGATGCACAGATCTGTGAGATCCGTGCATGTTTCTTTGTATAAAAAAAGTAAGCAGTAAAAATAAAAAATAATAATAATGATGTTCTTTCACCCACAAGCATAAACATCACTGGCCTCTATTCAGCCTATCCTGGTTCATAAAATACAGGGGAAAAAGTTTAGGGTTCCTCTGTATTTTATGAACCAGCACAAGGCTCTGCTGAGCTGGTCCTGGATGTGAAAATACAGGGAACAAAATGAGTAGGGGTTCCCTGTATTTTCCATAAACAGCACTGGACTCTTTCTAGCGGGGGGTGTAATGCCACAGCCATGGAACTCTTTCACCGGGTTCCGAAGGCCAAAGCAATAAAGGGGTTCCCCCTCTACAGTGCATGGGCTGATAGCACAGAGCTTTTCCTGGCACTCCTGGACAGTGGTGCCTGATTGATTGTGTAAATGTTGTGGTAAAAAATATATTTAATAATATTGTCTTTTGCTGAAGAACTAGAGGTCCCAGCAAGCCTCCACCCACATGATGGTACTTGTACCAGCATACGGGGCATTAAGGGCCCATTGCTGCCTCTAGTTCACCTGCAAAAGAAGTATTAAAATAAAGACAAGACCCACACAATGTGAAAGTACATTTTTATTAAAGCAAATATGCACACTCACATTCATACTCACACTCACAATCATGCATACTCACCTAAAATCCCTGTAGCCATTCACATGCACTTGTCCAGAAGAATCCACGGCACCTATACAAAAAAAATCAATACTCACCTATTCCTAGTGTATATATCATGCCTCCGTAGGAGCTGCCCGCTGATTGGCTCTGAGTGGTCAGCCTGGCTGTCACACTTTCCCCATAGATTTAAATGGTGGGAAAGCTCCATTGAAGTCTATGGTGGGAACCGCTACATTGTAGCTTGTGATGAGAACGGCAAGGTTAATAGAGGTCAACTCATAAGTTCACAGGCTATTACATTTGGCAAGTTGAAGGACAAACTCAGACCTTTAAATGTGCAAGAAGGTCTGAGTTTTTCCCGCAGCAAAAACTTGGACCCAATTAAATTTGGCTCATGGTATAAGACATCCTACACCATACATCATGTACTACATTATTCACTCCTCACTTAAACAATACACTAATTAACAAAGGTCTATGGGTGAGGTGGAGGATAAGGGTGAGAGGGTGAAGGAGTGTAAGTCAAATGACAGAAGCTTTATTGACAGACAGACACAACTAGGGAAGTGATGCCTTAATAGTAAACCATCAATAAAGGATTGTGGAAAAGGGGTTTGGGCTGAGAGTCACAGGCCCAAACCTTATTTACATACAGTCACATATAGGGAGAAGGAAAAAAGAGAGGGGTTTAATCATCTTCTTCCTCAGGACTGTTAATGGTTAAATAGTCTCTTAGCATGCTGTGGTAGAGCCTGGAAAAGTTCTGGATATAAATAATCTCCCTTTTCTGAATGAGATAGTTTCTAGCTACCCACAAAACATCCATAACACAGTTCATAAGGCCCCAGGCCTCCTGATTGTCTCATAGGTATGGATGCCAGTAAATAGTCCATAAAGTACCAAGTGGTATGAAAGGCTGTTCCTGAGCACACTGTCTCTAAGATGGTACTCCAGGGCATCCAACAATTACTGTGCATAGGGACAGTCTCAAAATAGGTGCATAGATGTTTCCTTGTGGTGGATGCACCAGGGGCAATGTCTGTATCTGCACAGCTTATGTCAGTGCATGAAAGACCTGACAAGCAGACCTCCTTTGATGGCAATCCATGTAAAATTATTGTATCTATTTGTGAACCTCTTAGAGCACATTCTCCCAAATACGTTTAACTGTTGTATCTGGGAGCCCTGGAATAGACACCATTGTGTACTTAGCCCTGAAGAGCTTATGGATTGTCTTAGGTTTCCACAAGTAAGGCTTAACTTCCTTATGTTGGTGCTCCCTCACAAACTTGAGCATGTCCAGGTAAAACCAGGAAATGACCCAGTTGTAATGGAATCAGCTGTCCCTCTTGTCCCAGCTTAGGCCCCTCCAAAGGGGTAGGAGGAGAAAGGAAGACATCGAATTCCCTGCAAAACTTTTTAACTTTTCAAAAAGAGTCCTGTGAATGCAGTTACGCACAAAGAAGGCTCACACCATGGTTGGGATATCAGGAATTACCTTCCCACCTTTTAAGGGGCTCCTTGTACATTCATGACCACTTAACTTTGTCCATCTTGGAGCCACAGATGAATTGAAACATTACCCTTATGATGACCCCAACCAGAGGTGGCCTTGCCTGTGCCATGTACGGCAGATTAGAAAGGATTGCAGCACAAGGGGGGGTAGGAGGAAGGAAAGAGATAGAGGAAGAGGAAGAAGAAGGAGAAGAAGAAGAAAAAATAATTTCTGCACCCATAAAATATTCACTTTATTTGTCCAATAATAAACTATTATCTTTGTCCATACTTATTTACTCACACTGTGCTTTCACTTGCTTTTTTTTCTACAATTGTACTGCACTGTCTCTATCTTATACAGCCTCCATTCCTACTTCTGGTATTCCTCTCCTTTTTTCTCATCCACAACATGACCAACTATTTTTCATCTTCCCCCTAACTCATTGTCTACACATTCCTTTCTTCTACAACCTCTCCCCACCTCTATTATTTTTTCGTGTCTTCTATGCCACTTCCTCCTCTTCCTCTCTCCCCTCCATCTCTCTACTTTCATCCCCCACCCCCACTTTCATACCTTTTCAGCCACTTCTCCCCCACTATTCCACTTCTAAGTCCTGCTACCTCTCTCCTCTCCTTGTTACCTTTGCTCACCACCATACACTTCACACTAAACTCCCTCCCACATTCACCACTGCAGTATGCCTTCCCATCTCAGAAGCCTGCACCATCACTGCACTTTCTTCATGTCTCTTCATCTCTGTACATCTAGCTCTCATCCTAACACACTGCTCCATGCCTCATGCTCAATTGATTTCCACACCTGTGTCACACCTGTAGGTCTGCCCCTCCACTTTAAAATATAAGCTTTCATGAGCATGATCCTCTTCCCTCTTGTGCTTTTTCTACCTTTACTTATACTTTCATCTATTTCATACTCTCTACAATGGCAGCTAACCCTTGGTGTCTGTCGCCCTTCTGCTTATTTGTTGTGCGGGTGTGGTTCTCAGAGAACCGACAACAACCAAATTTAGGGGTTCAGAGTTGAACCAATTTCTGGTTTGGATCTTCCTGTGGTTCAGAATTCGGATTTAAAAAACAAACTCAGGTTTTGGATTGCATGATAACAGGTCAAAATGATGTAATTGTAGCTTTATTTAAAATTTTTTTTTAAAAATACAGATCCAAAGCCAAAACACATGAAGGTGCTTTTGCTAAACCAAAACCAGAACCAAAACACAAAGATGAATCCGGATCCAAAACCAAACCAAAACATGGGGGTTGGCGCACATCTGTAAATATAAGTATGTATCCTAATGAAAGGATGTCAAATACCAAAGTTGCCAATCTAAGCATTTGAAGATGTTACCTAGTTCAGTAAAGTTCTTGCCTTTATTCACACTTAGGAGTCTTGGTCTGATTACAATAACCCCAAACAGTACTTTACTGTGCAGACCAGGTATAGGAAATAGGTCAACATTTGTTTCCTGTAGGACTATGTTCTTATTTGCATATATATTATTTTGGGACATTTAGCTCACCATTCGGAGAAGATCTGTGACTCCAAACACATGCAGGAATGCATGGAATTAGCATTATGGACCTTAAGGGGCACATCCCCTAACAGACTTTGAAATGACTGCACGATTTCGACATTGTAATCGTGCAATTGTTTCACAGTCTGTGATGTGCCTACACTGAATGAACAGTTGTTCAGTGTAGGCACATCAATCATCCCCTAACATGTTCAAACTGATAGTATTGACAGGTTGACCAGCAAGTTCCGACATTAATGTGCGCGATTTGTGCAAATTATTCAGTTATTGCACAATTGCGATATCGTAATCTTGCAATCGTTCAGTAATGTCGCATAGTGGATATTCGGCTTTACAGGTGTGACAGACATAGGCAGAGATCAAAGAACTCAGAATATTGTATCTATTTTCGACACAAACAATTTTTTCTGCTAGAGATGAAGGTTTATAAAATCACAGAAATATACATGAAGTTGTGACCTCATTTGAGGTGACTTGGGAGTCCACCAGAATAGTCAAACAAAAGCCATGGAGTTAATAACCACACATCCATATTAATGCAGTCATGTTTAAGGTAATTTTACAGATTTATTTATGAAGGTGAACGTTGGCATACAATTTTGCATGTGCCTCCTACACAGGGGAAATTATGTCCCTTTCCTGGATTTAGGTGAAAAACTACATGGGCTGTCCTAGCATAAAATCTGATTTATTAACTGGCTGGCGAGTCATCAGGAAACTGGTAATGGCATCACTATGGGGGTGTGGTGTAGTGATAAAGTGTGTGGGAGCAATTTGCTCTGTCAGACTTTTAGATATCAATCTTATTGAGAGATTGTAGCTGCATTATTGAGAGATTGTAGCTTCATTTCCAGCTGTGCAACAAGGCAGAGTAGGCCACATCTTATATTCTGTAAGTTTTTCAACTTTATTTTAATTCTAAAATGATAATAAGCAATATGTAAGGTATGCTACATGTATTCCACTGACATGTTAAAAAAGATATATATATGTAACACTATATTAAGGTGTTGTCAATTATAGGATAATTGTTCCCAGTTACTATAAGGGGTGCACCCATGGTATATTTTTGTGTCAGTTGAAATACTGTCTCTGCAGGTATTATGTACAGATCTGATGGTTGTGAGGTCATGGATTATTTTAACATGTATTAGTTTAATCTTCTTAGATTATGTATACCTGTTTATAAGATTATTTTTTGCAGGTATACAATATTTATGTAAATGTGTGGATAATTATCCTTATATTCCGAGAAGATAGCACCTTGAAATTTGTGTATATTTTGTGAACATCTGTGTGCCTTCTCTTTATTCTTCTTTCTCTTTTCATCTCTGTTTTTCATGCTTTTCTTATTTCTAATTAACATGTGGGATAGAACAGTGAAGTTTCATGTATTTATCTATGTTATGCCTACATTTTGAGTCGGCATGACTTTCCAACATGTGGATAATCTACCTAAGTTTTACTAGTAGGCTTATAATATCTTAATGTGGAGATAAATGTATTCAATATAAAACATTTTGGAAGGATCATATACCTATATATACAATATATCAGTTCAATAAGGTATATAATAGCAGGTCGGGTGGGAGATATATATTATACAGGGATTTTTTCCAGATTACATTTTTGATTATCTAGAGAGCATTACTTGTAACCAGCAGCAAGATTACAGTATGATCCTGTTTGATGAATTGACTTAGTTAATATTTTCGCTTTCTGCAGCAGTGATCAACCATATTTGATTTTGTATTTTATATTTTTTCAATCATTTAACTCCTTTTTCTATTAGTATTATATATTAAAAATTAAGTTTTAACTGAGTTTTGTCCCTATAAGTGTTTCCCCACACAGAGGACCTTATTCAGAGGCGGCCGTACGGTCTACGACCGCACGCCCGCCTCGATGTTTTGCCAGTGCGCATGTGCACGAGGGAGCCGGCTCCCTCGTGCACATGCGTGAGACCCGCTACGACCGACAGCGCCAGTCGTAGCGGGTCTCTTTCCAAAGGGGGCGAGCTGTCGATGTTGATTGACAGCTCGCCCCGTTTGGAAGGCGGGCCATGGGGGTGGCAGCCCAAACGGAGGCATTCCCATGGGAACGCCTGCTGTTTGGGGGAGGCCCCACTGACATCACTAGTGATGTCAGTGGAGAGCTTCCAGCTCTGACAGAGCCAGAAGCTCTCCGGGGCTTACGACAAGTGAGACCCTACCCTAGGGTCTCGTCGTAAGCCCCAATGGTCGCGATGGTCTATGACCATCGTGACCATCACCCGAGCGGTCGTTAAAGCTGTGGGTGTTAACCCACAGCCTAATGACCGCAACAGAGGCGGGGGCGGTCAGGATGCAAGTGGCCGCCCAGTTTCTGAATGACCGCTTGCATCCTCCGACCGCCTCTGAATGAGGCCCAGAGTCTCTTTCTTTTTTCTTCTAATTACTATAATGAATATATATGGCTCTGGAGAGCACCACTGACCAAACAGGATTGCCACCAACAAAAAAATTTATATGGTGGTTCTGTTCTAATTATAATTTTCAGTAAATTTTGGTTAGTATTGGGAGAACTCAAAACACATATTTATGTGGATGTTTGAATTGCCCTATGTTTTCTCCTCTGTGCGGACTTGCCTAAAAAATCCTTTTTGTACATGTTCAAAATAGGGTCAGGCCTGCAGTTAGGGTCAGGACTGCATGACTGCAGTCCTGACCCTATTTGGCACATTTTAGTGGGGCACATGGAAGGTCCCTGGCATGTTGCTTATGTCCAATAGGTATCAAGGCACTTAACAGAAATCATGTCAGTGGTTTAGCTTTACAGAATATACAGAAACCATGAACATAAAACAGAGAATTAGATTGGCAGAAAACACAGAAAACCATGAAAAAACACAAATTTGAGGCAGCCATTTTGGGTCATAACTTCCAAGGATCATTTATACTATACTAAAGCTAGATACGGTACATGATCATTACAAAATTATCAGATTACAAAATTATCATCCTACCCACAAGAGTACCAGGTGAGGCTGGCAATTTGCGCACGCTACATACAGTAGGTTACAGTGCAATAGAAGCAATACATATAAAAATAAAATAGAAAATGGATTTACACTTTAAAATGACAGTTTTTACTTGTTTACATAAGTGGCAGAGATCAGAATTTGGTAACTAATGTCAGTGGGAAATGATTTATACTATTCCGGTGCATTTTATACTGGAATCATTGGCATATCCATATTGGGTGCAGGGTGTGCGGTGCACATGGACCCCTGGGTACAGAGGGGCCCACACGCACACCCTGCACTCATTTTTAATACTTATGTCTCCAGAGTCCTGCATCAGCCCAGCAATAGTAGGGAAAATCACAGTGGAAAATGGCGTGGCGAACATTTTCCCAGAGATTTGCACATGCGCAGTAGATGATGTCTCTGATACCAAGAAATAGGTGCCATGTTACTGGAGACCTGTACATGTGCAGTAGAAGTTTCCCTGGTACTATGGTGCATACACCATGTTACCAGAGACCTCTGCATATGCAGTAGATGTTTCCCTGGTACTATGGAACAGACACCATGTTACCAGAGACCTGTACATGTGCAGTAGAAGTTTCCACGGTACTATAGCATGGGCACCATGTTACCAGAGACCTGTGCATGTGCAGTAGACTAGAATGCCAGAATCTACTGCAGCACAGAGAGGAGTGGAGTAGTCTGCATATGGGCCACCTCTTCTCTTAAAACTCCCTTGACTGGAGTGTGTGGATTTGTGTATGTTGATATCAAAGGAATAAAAAGTTATAGTAAGCAGGACTGTGACATTTGTAGTTTTATGTGGTAATCATATACATATCCATTTGGGTTTCTAATTCTGCAATTGGTCAAACAGAAAGTTTGTACAGAAGTTTCAAAAACAGGATAATATAATTTACTTATCTACATATTACAGAAGGTAGACATATAGGGAGGGGCATTTGCATGGCCGGATTATGGTCTGTGGGAGCCCCTGGGCAACAAACGTGTGGGGGCCTATATATATATATATATATATATATATATATAGACACACACACACATATATAGACACACACATATATACACATTATATATATATATATATATGCACACACAGACATAGACACAGTACACATATATACATTACTTACTGCTTCAGAGGCATGGAAGGGCATATTGGCCACCAGCAGCAGAAGGGGGTGGAGCCAAATTCCGGGGACGGGGCTTAATCACTGGCTGCGGCAGGCGGCTCCGATGAAAAAAACAAAAAAACTGTTTATCTTACGGATTGGGTCTGGGGACAGTGTGGGGGGCCCCATATGTGTGGGGCCCCCGGGACAATCGCCCCTATCGCCCTCTCTATTATCCAGCCCTGGGCATTTGCACAGCTGTATATCCACTACACATACACACATATTCTTAATGAGATCTTAAATGAGCTATTATAGAGTGCACATAACACACATTATTTTTGTGCAACAACAGATGATTCTTATATGTTGAAATGTTGCAGAGGAGTTATGTTAGACATGCAATAAATCCTCTTTCAGTATGAGAAGCAGAAGTAGGGCAAAATACCTCAGTCAATCACAAATTTTCATGTTAGTTTTCAAGATTTACATAATGGCAGACTCAAAGGTCTGTTTTACCAGGTTGAAGCATGTTCCATTGTTCAGAATGGAGAGTTATTAAGTCTCATGAACAGCCCTCATCAATCACCCAGCTTGATGCTTTGGGTTCTTGCGAATATAATGGAAATTATACACTCAAGCTATCTTTCTGGACAGGAAGATTGCTTATGATTTAATGTAATTTACTTTGCTATAATGTTGAATTTGTCATGTTGGATTGGTATTATCAGTTTAGTCCCACATATAATTATGTTCATTTATCTTTAATCTATGTATTTATTTTTAAGAAAAATAATTTGTATTGTTATGGAATCTGTGGATTTAAGAATGTCTTTACACTTTCTATCCACCAAAAATGAATTTTGATCCAAGTGTCAGAGAACAAGCAACTTAAGTGTAATAAAGAAATTTTTTAAATATTTAAAATATATCTGTTTTTAAAAAGAGTATTTTTAACTTGTCCTTGATTCAGAATCCATCAAGAGAAAAACTCTAGAGATATACTGTAAATATAAAGCATCTTCACTAAGTGTAATTTGTGTATTTTAGTATAGATTAGTAATAAATAAGTGGAATGCATTGTGTCCTTGTGCTATTGTATTTTCTGGCAAGCCCACTGTATTTAAAAACCACTAGAGCATGACTGTAAACTACCTTTTATAGTGAGGTGATTTGAAAATAAGAGGGGGAATAGAAAGACAATACAATACATATGTTTTCTCAACAGTATGTCAATATATCAGCGTCATGTTTCAAGTTATAATGCTGACACAGTTGAATTGCTTTAACTAATATTGCAATTGTGTTGGCACTATGTCATCGACATTTTCCCAAAAATATTTTGCGGTATATATGCTGCATAATAGGCTGTGGACTTCAAGCTTCAATGAGTCCAGTGCGAGACTGCCTGAAGTTTTAAAGTAGCAATCATTTCAAAGGCAAAACCAGGTAGATTTTGCTTTTAAATGACGGCTACTTTAAAAAAATCAGGCAGTTTCGCACGGGACTCACCAATGCTTGAAATCCGCAGTTTACTTACTACTACTTGTCTACTTATTGTAGTCAAGTAATAGTAATTAGGCTGCGGATCAAGCATCTGTAGGAAGTTGTACTCTTTCACAAACAGTTACGGTAAATAGAACTACTGGTTTGTTCTCTAGTCTGACTTAGTCTTGTCACTATTTTGTTGTAATTATCATAATCATTTATTATAAGAATACTATATTTCTGAAAGTTTTCTCATATAGGGCCGGATTCAATTAGAGGCAAAAAGTTCCATTTGGAGAAAAGTTTCTGTGGATTCGGATTTTCTGCCTGTTTTCAAAGTATCTCCATATTCAATACCAGGACGATTTTGCGTAAGCGGAAAGTCAATGCATTGTAATTAGAGATTTGCACCGATCCCCGTGTTTTGGTTTGGGATCTGGATCACTCCTGGTTTTGGATCTGGATTGGTTTTGCCAAAGCATCACCTCCGTGTTTTATTTTTGTGTTTTGATTTTGGATCTGGACTTTTTCTTAAAATGCAAAAACAGCTAAAATCACATAAAATGTGCCTTTTTTGTTCCTACAGTATTAATAACCTCAGTAACATTTATTTTCACTCATTTCCTGTCAGTTTTGACCACCTCCAGCTCACAATATAGATTTTTTCCATCAAGTTAAAGGGCCAAAAGGTTGCATCCAGCTTGCTGGCTCAAAACTGATTGCTATAATTATTAATAGAGTTGAGGACTGTGCAAAGATGATGGTTGGGATACCCTTGAGGATTGAAGAATTGTAAGTTGATAGTTGGTGCAGCCGCTGGTTGTAAAATTGTTAATAAATTAATTAAAAATCAATTCATTGGTGCAGTTCCTGGCTGTAAAATTGATAATAAATAAATTAAAAAACAATTCATTGGTGCAGCCAAAGGCTGAATAATTAACAATAAAAAGAAATTCATTGGTGCAGCCCCTGGCTGTAAAATTGATAATACATTAATTAAAAAAACAATTAATTGGTGCAGCCCCGGGCTGAATAATTAATAATAATTTAATTAAAAAAGTTAAAAAAAAAATCATTGGGTGCAGCCCCGGGCTGAATAATTAATAAAAAGGAATTCATTGGTGCAGCACCTGGCTATAAAATTGATAGTAAATTAATTTAAAAACAAATCATTGGTTCCTAAACCAACCATAACATTAATTTAAAATGACAGGCAGCAATGCCCCAACCAGCACATAATGGAAAGGAAAAAGGTGTAAGATGGAATAGTCCTTGGGCCCTCCCACACACCCTTATGTTGTATACGAAACAGGACATTCACAGTTTAACAAACCAATCATTTCAGGACAAGGACTGCCAATTGTGGCTGAAATTCTTGGTTTGTTTGGACCCACTTAAAACAAGCTGCCAATGTGCATTGGACATGGAAAAGAAAATTATCCCATACACAAACTGGCTTTACATTACAAGTTGTCATCATCCTCGTCATCCCCATCAGTGTGTACATCCTCTTCTTCACACAATATTAATTTGTCCCCACTGGAATCCACCATAGGCGCCTCTGTATTTTTTTGATGTAATTGTTGGTAGAGGTCTTCCTCGTGGAATTTGTAATTCATTTTAATGGACATCATCTTTTCCACATTTTGAGGAAGTAACCTCCTACGCCGATCACTGACAAGGTTGCCAGCTGCACTGAAAACTCTTTCGGAGTACACACTGGAGGGTGGGCAAGTAATGCAAACCCAGTTTGTGTATGGGACTCCACATTGCCTCTTTTTCCTACCCGAACTGAAAAGGACTGCCTGACATGCCTATTATGCTGTTATATCTGAAATAGTCCTCCACCATTCTGTGAACGGAGACCGTATCACACATAGTCACAGTAGAAGACATGTCACTAATAGGCAGTTCTCTCAGGCCTGACTAGATGTAATTTTTTGGTGAATGATCTGCATGACCAGCAGGCATTCTGAAAGGAAAATTTAGTTTTTTCATGGCAGCTGCAGAATCTGAAGGAGGAGATGATGGCGTTTCACATGTGGCTGCAGCTGAATTTTTTTTTACCAACAGCTCTTTGCATAGTTTTAGATTTCAGTCTGTTGGAAAAAACTCACAAGGTAGGACTTAAACCTAGAATCCAGAATGGTCTAGAATATATATATATATATTTCAGATTTCAATAGATTGATGACACTTGGATCCTGGTGAAGTGAATCAAGGGCGTGATCCACTAGTCCGACATACCTTGTGCAATGGCTCCATTTCAGTTCCTCCTTCATTTTCTCCAGTTGTTTTTGAAAAAGTCTGATGAGGGGAATGACCTACTTAAGCTGGCAGTGTCTGAACTAACTATATGTGTGGCAAGTTCAAAGGGTTTGAGAACCTTGCACAACACGGAAATTATTCTCCACTGCATTTGAGTAAGGTGCATTCCCCCTCCACAGTCTATGTCATAGGCCTTTGTATAGCCCTGGATGGCCTTTTGCTATTCCTCCATCGCTGAAGTATATAGAGGGTAGAAATCCATCAAATTACTACCTCTTGCTTCAGCTAATGGCAGGGCAAATTTATCAGTACCTGTTGGTCATGCAATCTTCGACAAGCATTTGCTGAATGTCTAAAATGTCCGGATATTTTGCGGGCCACGGAGAGCATCTCCTGCACACCAATGTCATTTTTTTTTTAAATGTTGCACCACCAAATTAATTCTGTGAGAAAAAAAATTGGACGTGTTGGAATTTGCCCACATGTAATGTTCTCACAATATTGGTGACATTGTCCAAAATCACAAATTCCGAGGAGAGTCCAAGTGAGGTAAGCCATTTAGCAATGATTTCCCTGAGTTTTTCTAAGAGATTCTCAGCGGTATGCCTCTTAGTGAAACCAGTTATACAAATATTAGGCTGCCTTTTGGTAGATGTTGCTGCTGCTGTTGCTGTTGTAGGCAATACACCTACACAGTGGGCTGTCACAGTCATGTAATCCTTAGTTTGCCCTGTCCCACTTGTCCACATATCAGTGGTCAAGTGGACAGTGGGTATAATGGCATTTCTGAGGAAATTAATATTTTTTTTTAATGTCCTTGTACAGACTTGGAATTGCTGTTTTAGCAAAGTGGAATCTAGAAGGGATATGGTAGCGAGGAACCAGGGCCTCAATTAACTGTTGAAAACCCACTGCAGTAATGGCGGATACTGGACACACATCTAATACCAGCATAGCTGTTATGGCGTCAGTAATCTGCTGTGTAACTGGGTGATTGCTGTCATACTTGTTTGCCTTTGCAAACGATTGTTTGACAGTTTATTGTTTTTTGGAGGATACGCTACAAGTAGTCTTCCTCCTGGTCCCCTACAGGGATGAAGATCCACTCACAGCAACATCAGCAGCAACAGGCATAGTCATGAAGGATCCTTCTAAGGAATCATGGATAGGAGAGAAGTCAATCATGCTTCAAACAACAACATTGGATGCAGCAGGACTACTCCTGATTATGAATGAGGATGTTGATGATGCAGGTGTTGGTGTTTGAGATCAAAGGCGCTTGGATCTCACAGAGATGGAGCAAGTAGGTAACACTGGACTTGTTACATTTTCAGTTTTGGAACTTGGCGACATACACTTTGATATTTGATGAATGCGCTCCAAGTGACGTAAAAAGGAGGAGGTTCCTAGGTGGTTTAGGTCCCTCCCTCTACTCACTCTTGCTTTGCAATGGTTACATATGGCTTGACAACTGTTGTCCAGATTGGGGTGGAAATAATTCCACACTTGAGAAGTGGATTTTTTTGTCTTTTGCCCAGGCATGACATCAATGGGCTTTGGCTTTTTCTATCCATGGGCAACAGCTGTTGCCTTACTTACACAAAAGACATCCTTGGCATCAACATCCTCATCACCAACATCTTCATCATCAACATCCTCATCATCCTTAGCACCTTCAACTACCAAAATATCCTCCTCTGTGTGCAATTCCACAGAAGCATCCTCACTGACTATGTCTACAAGATGTTGACTGCCCTTCCCCACATTTACAGAGGGCACACAAATGTTGGAACTTGCAGGATGCTCCAGTACACTAGTATTTAGGTCTGGCTCACACATGGCAACCGCGGACACACTTGCACTCTCTTTGGGGATTTGTGATTTTGATTCTCAGTGCACACAGTTGGTTTTTCCGGAGCTGTCTTACTCATCTTAACAACTTTCAATTTTTTAATTGGTACCACCACCACTACTACTACAAGCAGAAGGGCTATCAGAATAAGAACCAGCAGTCATCATAAATAAAGGCCAAGACCTTATACTTTCCTTGCCACTTTGTGCAGTGAATGGCATATTTCCATTTTTTTGTTTATCTAAAGGCAAATTTCCTTTACATTTTTTAATTTTAACTTCAGTAACAGTAGCTTTACCATATTGATGGCATGACTTAAGCCCTGGGGCATGGGCCTTCATAGAGGACAAGGAAGTTGATGGCCTTGCACTGCTGGTGGCAGCTACAACATGTGGTTCTTGGCCTTGCTCTCCTGTCATGTGACAGCCCTCCATATTTTCTGCAGTCTTGAAGCAGTGTCACAAACACCAATAGTGTAGCCAAGATGCAGTTACAAAATTCACACATGTGCAGTCGTGCGCACACAAAAAAATATTTGACAAAAAAATACACTATGTTTTATTTTTTTTCAGGTCCAGAACTTGGGCCCATATCACATATTGATGACGACTGGAGTCGGGCAGCACTAGGTTGCATTTCTAACTTGCTGTATATTGTGCAGCTAAGCCTAACAAGCACACACACACAGAAAAATATTAGACAAAAAAATACACTTTTTTTTCATTTTTTTTTGCTTCCAGAACTTGGACCCAGAGCACAGATTGATGATTGGAGTCAGGCAACAATAGGTTGCATTGCAGTGTCTTGTGCAGCTAAACCTAACACGCACACACATAAAAAAAAGACAATATTTTTTTTTTCCGGGTCCAGAATTTGAGCCAAGATTGACACAGCAGACAGCACCAGCACAGATGGACACAGCAGACAGCACAGCACCAGCCCAGATGAATCAGCAACAGCACCAGCCCAGATGGACACAGCAGACAGCACAGCACCAGCCTCGTTCATACTTGCCTACTCTTGAAAAGTAGTTTGAGGGAGATCATTTACGGAAGTAGCAAACAACACGTGCGGTGTTGGAGGGCATGGTCAGCACCGCCCAAAAGGCATGTCTAGATCCATCTATTGGTGTATTTATTTCATGCGCCCACACACACACACAGTAATAGGACCACACACACACACACACACACACACACAGTAATAGACCCTCCCACACACACAGTAATAGGACCACACACACACACACACACAGTAATAGGACCCCCCCACACACACATACACACACACAGTAATAGGACCCCCCCACACACACTCAGTAATAGAACCCCCCCACACACACACAGTAATAGGACCCCCCCACACACACACAGTAACAGGACCCCCCTACACAGACTCACATTAATGGTCCCCCCACTGACACACACACACACACAGTAATAGGACCCCCCCACACAGACTCACATTAATGGTCCCCCCACTGACACACACACACAGTAATAGGACCCCCCCACACAGACTCACATTAATGGTCCCCCCACTGACACACACACACACACACACAGTAATAGGACCCCCCCACACAGACTCACATTAATGGTCCCCCCACTGACACACACAGTAATAGGACCCCCCACACAGACTCACATTAATGGTCTCCCCACTGACACACACACACAGTAATAGACACCCACACACACACACTCTCTCTCTCTCATCCCCTCACCTGTCCTCTCCTGTAGCACCACTGACATTCATGGTTCTTGCTCGAGCTACAGTGCGCTCAGATCAGTCACACAGCTCCTCAGTCAGTTCAGCGTAGGCTCCTCCCCCAGCTGTCTGTCCTCCATTATGGCTGGGAAGTCTGGGCTGGCCAGGGAATGCTGGGAGCATCAGTCTCTCCCAGCAGTCAGTGTGTGGCCCATGTGACTGTCAGCTGTGCAGGGGGCTGACCTTGGAGGCACCTCTGGGCTCCATAGCAGACAGACTCCCTGCCCCTGCGTCTTCCTGTATACAAGCCAGGGCCCCATCGCGCATGCGCAGGTAGGATTTCCAGCAGGGCAGTGGGGAAAGTGGGGGATTGCATATACATTGCGGGGTAGCGGGAGCTCCCATCTTAATTCGGGAGGCTCCCGCAGAAATCGGGAGGGTAGGCAAGCATGGCCCAGATGGATCAGCAACATCCCAGATGGATGCAGCAATAGCATCAGCCCAGAACGACACAGCAGACAGCACAGCAGTGACAGCACCAGATGGATCAGCAGTGCACCAGCCCAGGACACAGCAGACAGCACAGTGACAGCACAGCACAGCATCAGCACATGTAAGTACCTCCCAGCACTACACTACCCACCCTCCCTGTTCAGTCTCCACAGCTGGAGTGAAATGGTGGCCACCGCGTGGTCCATCATATTCAGAGACGAAAGCTCGCGAGCTGTGAGATTTCGTCTCTATGGTTTTGCCTCGGTTTGCGATTCGGGGCCGGCGGAGGAACCGAACGCATGTTCGGTTCTCGACCCAGATCTCAAGCTTTGGGTGGGTTCAGATCTCTGAGATCCGAACCCATCTAATTGTAATAGGCAGAAAAGTATCTCCTATGAATACCAGGATAAATAAAGTGCAAAATCTTTATTTAGGGGTGCAAATGTGGGGAAATAACTCAGAACCCTTGGGACAGCCCCCCAAAGGACAAATCAACCCCAATTTTTTTGTAAAAATACCTCAGAACATCCCAAAAAAGTTCTTTTGTTTTGGGGGCAAAAAAGTAAAAAGTAGGGGGACAACTATAAAAACTAGCGAAATAGACTTTTTGGGGTACAGTAAGGAGGGGCCAAGTATTTTTGGGATTGCAGGTGCAAGTATGAAGATGGTTTTTCACTTTTTTTAAAAGTGCACTATGGAGACATAAAAATATGCTAGCACCCATTTACAAGTATCCCAAATTTGACTGGACTACTTATTTTCACCAAAAAATACTGCTTTATGCCATTCTTCTCCACTCTTACAAAGACGCTAATAAGAAGCAATTTAATGGGTCTATTTACTAAGTAGTGTTAGGAGACAGAGTGAAAAGTGATAAGGTGTCAGCCAATCAGCTCCCAACTGTCAGTTTTCAAACACAACCTGTGAGATGGCAGTTGGGAGCTGATTGGCTGGCATCTTATCACTTTTCATTCTGTCTCCTAACACTGCTTAGTAAATAGACCCCTAAATAGCTGAAGTACCCAAACACTTTTATTAGGGCTATTAGTACACATATACATTGGTTTCCTATGTTAGTACATTTTTTTGGGGGGTATAGACTGATTCCCCAATTCTGAGAATACTTTCCGCCTGTTCCGCATTAGCCGCTTTCCGTTTTCACATGTTTAGGAATTGAATAGGGCAAAAAGCGGGGACATGCACAGAATGTTTTCGCCTCTGAAACAAGTGAAGGAGGCAGAAAGTCGGACAGGCAAAACTTTTCCGACTTTTCGTCTCTAATTAAATATGGGCCGTAGTGGTAAATATGATCTTTGCATTTTCTATTATTATTTTATCTGTAGTATAGTGCAAAATAGGCAATTTAACCAAAATCTACTTCAAACCCATATTCGGCCCTGGGGATAGGCCATATAGGTGAATTGAAATCAAAAGAGTACCTCCAGCGGTGAGAAGGGTACTTTATAGAATAAAACTTCATTATCACACTTCTGCTATGTAGGAACAGTATTGTGAGCACTCAAGATATAAATGGTCAAAAACCCTCTTATCCAAATAAGAAATATGGGCTGTAATTGGCAAATAAGGGATGACCCAACAAAAATAGACAAAATAGAAATGCATTGCAATTTTAAGTGAGAAATTCATATTGTTTTGATGTTTTAAGCCTAATTTTTAGCTTGTCATACTGTGTTTTAAATTAATTTGAAATTATTTAATTTTTAATCATTGTTTTCTACAAATGTGAAAACAATTGTTATTTTTACATTTTGTTTATCCATTACAATAGTTAGCTTCAGGGACAACTATAGATCTCACCAGGAAGTTTCCCAGTGGGCCAACACACCTGTGGGGCCGGGTGGATTATTTTTTTTCACATGTTGGAGACAGGAAAAAAAATTCCTGCTACAGATTATTAGTGTCCGCTTGAGGCCCAGCCCACTCTTCGCATAGTGCATCCTCCTCCGAGTCCTGGATATAACAGCGCAGGCCTTCCCAAAGCTATGGAAACTTTTTCCAGTTACATAACAGCCAATAGGAAATCGATTTTACTGACAGAGGGGCTGAATTGCTGCTCATGGAACACATGGGGAATGAAAGGGCTGCTTCTGTCACTTCAGGCAAGCATGACAAGGCCGAAACTAGGATTTTTGACACTCGAGGCAAGGCCATAATTTGGCGCCCCCCCAAAAAGTACAACATAGAGAACGAAAAGGATGTGTGGTTTTGTGACACAGTAATGATCCTTATGCCACACATTAATGACCCTTATTACACATTATGCCACAGTAATGCCCCTTACAACACATTATGCTACACAGTAATGTCCCATACAACACATTATGCAACACAGTAATACCCCTTATACATTAAACCACAGTAATGCCCCTTATTCATTAAGCCACAGTAATGCCCCTTATACTTTACACCACAGTAATGCCCCTTATACATTTATGACACAGTAATGCCCCATATACATTATGCCACAGTAATTCCCAATATACATTATGCAACAGTAATGCAACTAACACATTATAACACAGTAAGGCCCCTTACACATTATGCCACAGTAAGGCCCCCTTTACATTATGCCACAGTAAGACCTCTAACACATTGTGCCACACTAAGGCTCCTTACACATTATGCCACAGTAAGGCCACCTTTACATCATGCCACAGTAAGGTCCCCTTTACATTATGCCACAGTAAGGTCCCTTACACATTATGCCACATTAAGGCCCCTTACACTTTATGCCTCAGTAAGGCTCCTTACACATTATGCCACTGTAAGGCCCCTTACACATTATGCCACAGTAAGGCCCCATTTACATTATGCCACAGTAAGGCCCCTTACACATTATGCCACAGTAAGGCTCCTTACACATTATGCCACAGTAAGGCCCTTTACACACTATGCCACAGTAAGGCCCCTTACACAGTATGCCACAGTAAGACCCCTTACACATTATGCCACAGTAAGTCTTCTTACACATTATGCCACAGTAATGCACCTTATACATTATGCCACAATAATTTCCTTTACACAGTAATGCCCCATACACATTATGCCACATTAATCCCCCCTTTACATTATGCCACAGTAAGGCCCCCTTTGCATTATGCCACAGTAAGGCCCCTTACACATTATGCCACAGTAAGTCCCCTTACACATTATGCCACAGTAAGGCTCCTTATACATTATGCCACATTAAGGCCCCTTACAAATTATGCCACAGTAAGACCCCCTTTACATTATGCCACAGTAAGACCCCTTACACATTTCCCCACAGTAAGGCTCCTTACACATTATGCCACAGTAAGGCCCCTTACACATTACACCAGTGTAAGGCCCCTTACACATTACGCCACAGTAAGGCTCCTTACACATTATGCCACAGTTAGGCTCCTTACACATTATGTCACAGTAAGGCCTCTTTTACATTAAGCCACAGTAAAGGCCCATCTCCCTTCTCTTACCTGCTAGAGCCATGCAGTGGTTGAGCTCTTGGTGGCACACACTGGAGAACTGTCAGTACAGCCATCATTGTAATGTGGTGCTGCTCACAAACCAATAGGAGCTCATGGACCGACAGCCTCTGCTGATTGGCTGCCGGACTGCGAGCATTGATTGGCTTGCGACCTGTACCACATTAGACCAATGGTGTCTCTGTGCCTCTCAAGGCCAGGATGCAGCTTCAAAACCACAAAAGCAGCAACCTGCCTCCCGGCAGCCTCTTCCTGGCATCCCCTCAAGTCCGGCACCCAGGTCACATGCCCCCTTTGCCCCCCTAGTTGCAGCCTTGAGCATGATATGGAGCCTTTGTTGGGTCTCTAAGGGGGAGCTGCTCCTTTTCCAGCACCATGCACAGTTCTGCTGGCCATAGGCAATGTACCAGCACAGAGCTGCATTATTCATTAAAATACCACAGCACAGAGGTACAGTTAAACCTCAATCCACTGTCAGCGACATTTCAGTTTGCCTGTGTGTGTATATATACTGTTATATTTTAAATATCCTCCACACTCCTGAATGTGACAGCCTGTCCCCACACCCCCTCCCCTACAAGTGACCACAGCCTGCCTTTCCCTTTCTTTCCTCCTGTGTGTGACAGTGGAACCTCCTTTCCTGCAAGTGACAGCCTGCTTCCCCTTCTCTCCTGCTTGTGACAGCCTGTCCATGCAACCTCCTCTACTGCAAATGACAGCAGTCTGCCTCCACTTCTCTCTCTCCTGTGTGTCACAGCCTGTACAGTGTAACCCCCTCCCCCCACACACAGAGTGTGTGATGGACTATCCCTCTAATATATATATTATTGTATGTGCATATACACAAATACAGTAAGTATTACACAAATACAGTAAATAAGAGGTAGAGAACTGTGTTACTTAACTCTATAAGACAAGTTTTCAGTTAAACTTACCCAGAGTTCCTCTTTCTGTCTGTGCTGGGTCATGTTGTCTTCACAGGCAGAAAGTGAAATCAGTTGGGGGAGTGGAAGTATCCATCATTGGAAGTTTGCTTCAATGCACACTGGGGGAGGGGGGATCTCACTGTGATTGTGGGGGGAGGTTTAGCTGAGAGCAGGTAGGCTGCAGGGGGGCTGGGTATACTGCTGGGGAAGGAGCTGCAATCAAGGAGGAGGCTGGTTGTAGTATAGTCATTGTGACTGCAGGTGGAGGGAGGGGGGTGTTGGCTGGTTGCAGCAGCACAGGCTATGGGGGAGGTTGGTTGGAGGAGCTGGGCTAGATCAGCACACACTGTGGGGAGGGGGGCTGGCTACACTGCGGGGAGGGGGACTGGCCACTAACTACACTGCGGAGAGGGGAGCTGGCCACTGGCTACACTGCGGGTAGAATGGCAGATGAGAGGAGATTGGCTGCACTCACTATTCATGTAGTGACACATGACGGCGGTGGAGCTGATTGAAGCAAGGGGCAAGAAATGGAGCTGGGCTGCAGTGCTGCTGCTGCTATACTGCCTGTGTGTCCAGCAAGTTCTCTCCAGGGCCGGATATCATGGAAGGGGGGTGGCCACGGGCCCCCTGGGACCCAAAGGGCCCTAGGTGGGCACCTATGTTCCCTAATAGTTAATCCAACCTTGCCATCACCCATGTGAGTGGCAGCAAACTCCCTCTGTGTTTATATTATCACCAACCTACAGGGCCAATAAATATTTTTGCTACTAACATCCACCCCACAATGGCCATGGTTAACCTCCAGTGGCCATCAGTTACCCCACACACCATTAATCCCTCCGCCCACACTAAAGTTCAGTGGAGGAGGTCATTTTAGAGTGGAATTGTTGCCCATAGCAACCAAAAGATTCTAGCTATTATCTTCTGGAAGGTGCTAGATAAATGAAAAGTAGATTCTTATTAGTTGCTATGGGCAATAACACCACTTCTAAAAACCCACACTTTAGTAGAAATACCCAATTTTCGGCAGAAAAATTCTTTGTCCCGTGACCAGGATCTGCATCCCAATTAGGTAGAGAGTTGTTATAATATCTCAGGTTGAGGAGTGAGCAAAACAATTAAATTCTGTGGAATATAAAATGGCCAGCCATGCCAAAACCTACTTGTTTAACTCTATCCACTATGATACATCAAATACATTTTATATGCTCTTGTAAGCTAGTTTAAATTACATCAATAAATGGACATCACAAAGTATTTTACAGAACATTTCATGTGCAAGAACTTTTCAAAAATTGTAATCTTTGTGATCTCAATAAATAAACTGGATACCTTATCACAATGTAAAACATGACTCCCTTAAGTTATATATAAATTTATTTGTTTACTTGCACTTTACATTTGAATTAGTGGTATATTAGACTGATAATTTATTAGCTTAGTATAATATTCAGTATCTAAGCATTCTTGCTTTATTTAACTTTGTTCCATTTGTAGTTATGATAAACAAGCTCATATTTTACCAACATTTAAATGTTGTTTATATATTTGTAAATAAATTATTTAATATAGTGCATTTGTTATCACCGGGACTATAGATAGGTAAAAGGAAGAAATGTAAGAACTGAGCATAGGGAATTAACATTAAATGAAAATGTCTCAAATATAATTAATTTAATATGCTAAATAATTATCAAATAAATAACATACGGTCTAAAATAGAATTATATTAACATCTAAAACAGATATGAAAAATAAATAAAAAAGTGAAAAGTTCCAGCAGTCTGCTAAACCAGGGATATCCCTTTTTAGAATGTTCAGGTACTCCTGAGTCAAAAATTAGCAGTGTGTCATAGCACCATCAGCAGCATTGATTTAATAAAGAAAAAATATTCCAAATGTATCTGGACTGGAGTATAGATGAATTGAGGCTGTGGGCAGGGGCTCCGAGAGTGGGGGGAAGCGGGTACATTTTACCCGGGCACGGGCTTTCAGAGGGGCCCGGCGGGGGCCTGGGTCCGGTGCTGTCCCCCCTCACTTCCTCCCTCCTCCCTCCCTCTGCAGCAACCCAGCACACAGCGTGTGCTGGACTGCAGTGGGAGATTGTTTGCAGCTGCTAAGCAGCTGCCACTGCAATCTCCTATGCCTGAAAGGGGGGAGTGATCACACTGATCACGCCCCCCTCTGGCTTTGCACCCGGCTGAGGGACTCACAGCACCCTCTCCCCGGTGCTGCAAAACAATGTTTTTTTGTTTTATTTTTTACCAAGGGGCGTGGCCATGCCTCCTGCGATTAGGCCACGCCCCTATTTAATGGGGTCCCGCGTGGCTCTCTATGCCCCTGGCTGTGGGCAATAGTGAGTGTCTCTCTATTAGCAGCAAATAGCAATAGGTGTACAGTTCCTTCTTAAATATCTGAGGTTCCAATGTTAACAGGCAGACTTGTTGAGACAGATAATTAGAAACTCACAGTTTTTCCATTTGTCTCCGAAGTCCCGCTCACAGAATTGAGCAATCCAGCGCTTGTTGTAGTGGGTAGGGAGAGTCTGTTGATGTAGGCACAGATATATAGCAAGTCTGTCCGAGCATCCTCGGAGACTGTTCTGGGCAGTACCTCCACCAGCAGCTATAGTGCAGTTAGCAGGATCGGATAAAGGATGGAGGAAAGATTCCATCCTCCAGTAGGTATAGTAATCAGGTATTGGAGCCATTAACCACTTAACTGATAAATTATTTTTCCAAAAACTGCACAGAAATTGTCGGGTTTTTTTATGACTGAATTAGGTCAAGAACATCTTTTTGAAACGTATCCTACAAAATTTTTTTTTTTTTTTTTTTTTAAAACACTGTATACCATAAAAATTGCAATTTTGGCCTATGTGTTCAACTATCTCTAGAAACCATTGATGGTTTAGGCCACAGCAACAATGTTTCCTTAACATCGGTTTGCAAACCATCGATGGTCCCACACCTCTGCTGGACCCCTTCGCACCCCGCCATGGATGCCGCTGGTCCCCCGCACCCTGCCATGGATGCCTCTGAATTCCCGCAATGCAAGCCGGACCTCCACGTATTGTATATACTGAAAAAAATCCCATATCTGAAATGCTCCTGGTCCCTAGCATTTCGGATATGGAAAACTCAATATGTATGTATGTATATATATATATATATATATATATATATATATACCTATATGCATATATATAGGTAAACTTCCAGCAAGCTGCCCACTGGGTTTTTTTGACTGGTCGTATCAGATATGACCATGTCAGGGGAAGTTCTGTCTGGTATGGTCGTATCTGACATGACCATGTCAGACAAGTGGTTAACTCATTTCATCATGTTCACATGACTTTCTCAAATGGTGTGGCTCCAGACCACAGGACCTTTATATATGCTCCGATATGCCTCAGCATGTGTTTAGTTGATTACACCGCAACAATGTAAATTAGCACAGTTTTAAACAGCAGTATAAAGTAGCTCTATGTTGATTCATGAATAGAAAAAATAATCACATATTTGATGGCTATAGTAAGCAGTGGTAATTATGTAATTAATATATATATTAGTAATACATCTCCTCATGTATTCCGACTTATTCATAAAGAGTTTTGTAAACATAGTAAGAAAAGTCCCTATGAGACACCTTTAATAATATACACTTAAAAAGAATAAAAAATAAAAAAGACCTAAAAAATGTGTTAATGCATTCAACATTCTATTGATAAAGTTTATCTTATCAATAAAAAAAACATACAAAATTAATAAACCATGCAAATTACTGATCGGGAGTAATATGTGTAATCAGATTTTAAACTAAACAGAAGAATGGCTAGTCTCTGACTAACCCCTTCATATAGGGATGTAAATATCCCAAATGTGGTTTGCAGGAGAAGGACACACTTTAGTTACGTATTGAAAAAATGAAGGTGAGACATTGTAATAAGAATATATAACAAAATAAACATTAATACCTACACAGGGAGAATATTCACATATGTGCAGGGAAAAACAATATACATAATCTTTTATTGCCAAAATAACAATGTCTAAGGAAGAAACATATAAATAAATATAATAAAAATTCTGGATAACAAAGTTATACTGTACATCCCCTAAAGTAATGCATATCCAATTATACCAGTGAGTCTAATATTATGAGAACATTGTTCGCTATAGGGGATATGCTAATTAGGCACTATGAGCCTGATTCAGCTTTGGGAATAGAGTGAGAATTAGCACTTAACTATGTACCTTGACAAACCATGTTACAATGCAAGAGGTGTAAATACATAGATTTTTTGGCATGTAATTTAAATACTGGCTGCTTTTGTATGTAGCCCACAAATACTGCACAGCTTTATTATTACACTACACTTTAGATGTCAATTTGGACACCTCCCTCCCAAATCTAATTCTCTCTGCACATTTTAATCTGCCCCACATGCAGTGCAACATGCTTTCACCAAGATGATCAGTTAAGTGCTAAATCTCACTCTATTTTCAAAGCTGAATCAGGCCCTATATACCTAACTAGCCCCAGGAGCTACATATACAGTTATATTCCTATATGGAATCTCTACAACAGAATATATGCATCTTGTATGTAAGATAAGGACAGTTACTCATATCCAAAGACTACTAAAGGAGAACATTGTAGGGAAAGCATATGGTGTATAAGCTTCCCTAGCATACGAAAAGACAATAGACATGAAAATACATGAGTCAAAAACATAGGTAAAAATAAAAAAGACTGGACAAAATCAAAAACAAATCTTTCATGCTTATCTGGTGGGACAGGTATATTTCCCTAAACTTAACAAACTATTTAGTAAAGTTTCAGGTCTGATAGATCTGCATTCTAATAGTCTAAAGATGTAGTACCAAGAGTCAGAGGTCGAAGAAAGGGAGGGCAAGAAGGGGGAATAGAGCGCAGGTCTGGATTAGGGATCAAATTCTATAAATTTATTGAGCCCCTCTGAAATGAGGGTCCTTAATTTGTGAATCAAGAAGTTTTCCCTAGTACACAATCTTCTGAACCTATCACCTCCTCAATGGGTGGGCTTGATCCATTCAATCCCTATAAGTGAGAGTTCATGTGGATTTTTTCCATGATGTTCCACAAAATGTTTAGAGAGACCATGTGCACAGTATCCCTTTATGATATTTCTTCTGTGTTCAAGGAATCTCACTTTTAAACATCGCAAAGTTCTACCTACATACATCAATTTGCACTTGCAAATCAGCACGTATATAAAATATGTAGATTTGCAATTAATGAATTACTGTATCTCAAAAGACTCATCAACCACAGATTTATGAAAATAATGTATATTGTTCCTGATAAAGGAGCAGGTGATGCAGTTCGAAGAGCCACATTTATAACATCCCTTAACTTTACTAGGCATCCAGGGCAGAAGGGAAACCAAAGATGGAGATTTGATCTTATTTTTTATCTATAAATAAAGTCTGTGTTAAACGATCTTTGAGATTATCTGATTTTTTAATAAGAACTAACGGTTTCTTTGAAATGCATGTATTAAGAATACTGTCTGTTTGAAGAATATTATGATTCCTCATTATGATGTTTTTAATTTTCATGGATGCAATATTGTATTGGGAAATTAAAAAGGCTGATCTAATTCAATAGTGGAGGTCTTCTGTTTGTAGGTTAGTAGGTCATCCCTATTAAGATTTCTAGATTATTTATGTGCTGATTCGAGTAGATATTCAGGATAGCCTTTACTCCTGAAATTTTCTATTAATTCGTTTGCCTGCTCTTCAAAAAAATCCTTATTGGAACAATTTCTGCGGATGTGTCTTAATTGTTCCCGGGAAAATTGTTTAACCATGGTTTATAGTGGGAACTCTCGAAATGTAGGAAATTGAAGTTGTCTACTTCCTTCCTATACATTTTGGAAATAATTTTATTATTTTCAATCCACAGGGATATGTCCAAAAAGGAAATGCTCTTATTATGTACACAACTAGTAAATTTTAAATTAAAATCATTGGTATTGAGTATATTAGTGAATTATGAGGAAAAATTGTGTATATCCTCATAAAATATAAAAAATAAATCATCTATATAAAGGCCATAGAGGACGAGGTCTGAGCCAAAGACCCCGACCGTGCACATCCTCGAACGTGCCCATATATATGTTGGTGAAACTAGGCGCGAAGTTCATCCCCATGGCCGTCCCAAGGGTCTGTAAGTAATAAAGGTGATTCAAAATAAAGTAATTATGTGATAAAATAAATGAAATAGAATAATATATAACTCTATGCAGACCCTCAGACATACAATCAGAATTTCTCAGATGGTTATCAATTGCTTCAATACCTTTGCCATGTTGAATGTTGGAATAAAGAGCTTGCACATCGCTCGTGACAAAAATGTATGAATCTTTCCACTCTATTTGGGATATGATATTCAAAGAGGTGGACGTGTCTTTAATTTGTGAATGTTGAGAGGCTGCGTAGGTTGTAAAAAATAATCAACAAAATGTGATAAATTAGCAGTGAAGAACCCAACACCAGAAATAATTGGGTGCCCTGGAGGTGTAGTGATCGATTTATGTATTCTACGGAGGTAATAATAGGTAAGAGTGACTGGGTGTTTAGGGATTAAGGGCCTGATTCAGACCCACTCGCGAGCGGCTGTCCGCTCGCAAGTGGGTCGATGGTGTGCACTGCACATGCGCACGATGGAGGGAGCTCCGTCATGTGCATGCGCGAGACATGACGAGCGAAGGACTTTCCTTTGCTCGTTGTGTCTGATCAAAGGGGGCATGCTGTCGATGTTGATTGACAGCACGCCCCCTTTGGTGGGCATGCCGGGGGCGTGCCTGCCAGACGGAGGCGTTCCCAAGGGAACGCCTACCATCAGAAGCCGGCCCCACTGACATCACTAGTGGGAGTGATTTTGGCTCTGATAGAGCCAAAATCACTCCTGGCCTTGCAGTTGAGAAACTCAACCGCAGGCTTCGGCTCGCAGTGGCGATGGTCAAGACAATCACGACCATCATCCTGCCTGCTCGTATATGCTGTGGGTGGTGACCCACAGCTATACGAGCATCCAGGAGGACGCTCCATAATTATGGAGGTGGGCCCTGATTCAGAGTGAGCGCTCTTGTCAGAGCGTCCGGCTCTGAATCAGGGCCAAAGTATTGAAATTCACAAGAGGTGATTATACCATCAGTTTTGGCCTTATCCACCAAATCTTTAATTTAAGAGAATATTCTACAGTTGGATCTGTTATAAGAATCTTATAAATAGTTGAGTCTTAATTGCCTTATAGCTTTTAAGATATACTGTACTCATGTGTATCCTGTATCACAATACCCCCTCCCTTGTTTGCAGGCTTTATGACAAGGGAGGGGTCACATGCCAGGTTCCTGAGTGTCTGGTTTTCTGTCGAAGTCAATTATTCTTATATTTGAAGTGTTTTTGTTCTTTTTTAAATAGGGAATTGAACTCATCCAAGTTTTTTTATAGAAAATATTTATTTGATTCCTTCTATGTTGGGAAGGTAAAAGTTAGATTTAACTTTAAACTTATTCCTACCCTCCCGGGACCTATCAACATCAAATGGTCTCACTGGGGAGTGTCTTTTGACTGTAGGGATTCTAGAATATTGAGAGCTTCTATATCATTATCATCTAGGATGATGTTGTTCCCTTCTATGCCTTTACTTTGTAGTGCTCTAGTGGCAAAATACCTTTTCCTTGTATGGCTTCTTATATATTGATTCAATTCTACGAACAAGTGAAATAAATCAGGAGATTGTGAAGGGGCAAATTTGAGTCCCTTGTTAATAAAATAATGTCACGTACACTAAATTGTTTAGAGGAAAGATTATATATGTAATTGCCTTTTATAGCCTTACATCTTTTCTTTTTCTATGCCCCAAAGCCTCCTCTGCATCCTCTATCCTTCATTTTCTTCTTCGCTTTGGAGGTTCTACTCTTAGAGTTTTGTATTGATTCTTCTGTGACAGGTATGGAGGGTTGAACCACATACAACTGTCCCTGTGTTTTGGGAGGGTTGTGTAGAATTTCCTGAGCATATATCTTAGGTCTGACATCCAGTTGTAACAATGGTCTTTTATTGTTATCTTCATTTTGTCTCTGATAAAGAGGTCTTCTAATTAATAAAAAAGGGAATCAAATTTCCTTTCATTATTATTTTCTTCTTTAGGATTACTATTATCATCCAACTCCTCATTAAAATCTACTGTGCACTTCTGCCTCCTTTTCACTCTCTTAGAGAAACAAATAAAATCAGACATATTCCAAATGAGGCACATTGGAGCATATAAAGGGTACACTTGAGGTCTGGAGCCACACATTTTGAGAAAGTCACGTGTACATGATGAAATGCGTTAAGGGCTCCACTACCTTAATACTATACCTACTGGAGGATGGAATCATTCCTCCATCCTTTATCCGATCCCACTACCAACACTACAGCTTCCGGTGGAGGTACTGCCCAGCACAGTCTCCGAGGATGCTTGGATGGACTTGCTATATATCTGTGCCGACATCAATGGGCTCTAACTCCCCGCTACAAGAAGCCCGCTACAAGAAGCACTGGATTGCTCAATTCTGTGAGCAGGACTTCTGAGACAGATGGAAAAACTGTGAGTCTCTAATTACCTGTCTCAACAAGTCTGCCTGTTAACATAGTAACCTCAGATATTTAAGAAGGAACTGTCCACCTATTACTATTTGCTGCTAATAGAGATGCTCACTAATGCCCACAGCCTCAATTCATATATACTCCAGTCCAGATACATTGGAATATTTTTTCTTTATTAAATCAATGCTGCTGATGGTGCTATGACACCCTGCAAATTTTTGACTCATGAGTACCTGAACATTCTAATAAGGAATATCCCTAGTTAAGCAGACTGTCGGAACTTTTCACTTTTTTATTTTTCATATCTTTTTTAGATGTTTATATAATTCTATTTTAGACTGTAAGCTATTTATTAATATGCTAATTTTTTTCTGCATATTAAATTAATTATATTTGAGACATTTTTATTTAATGTTAATTCCCTATGCACAGGTTTTACATCTCTTTCTGTTGTCTTTAATTGCTTTAGAACCCTCACATCTGGTTCTTTTAGACTTGCAGTGAGTGGGAATTCTTTTTATTTTTTATTTTATTTCTACATATTGGTACCTCCCTGTTACCAACCATGTTTTGGCCTCATAAATAGTGCCCAGACAGGTTGGGGTTAATCCAGTGTTTTCCCAGGCCAGGACAATCTGGCACACACCAGGAAGTAAGGTCATGATTGTACCAGCTGGTTGATCTGTGCTCCTGGATATTTACACTCATTTGGATCCATGCTGCCTTGCTGACTATACTGGATTTGTTGTTCCATCGGCTGCTGCATGGTCAGTACATTACTTACCGATTGCTGGACATGCTGTCTTCCTGCTACCATCATGTATCTTTTGACTCCAGACTGGCTGAATCCTGCTGACTGCTGGCGCTGGGCACCTCCTTGTTCTGGTACAGTTTCTCCAGATCCCTGTGCTGCCATCGGCTGTCCTAAGCCACAGCACCAGATAATTCCTGCTGACTACTGGTGCTGGGCACCTCGTCATTCCAGTACAGCTTCTCTGGATCCATATGCTGCCATTGGCTCTCCTTAGCTGCAGCACCAGCTAATTCCTGCTGACTACTGGTGCTGGGCGCCTCCTCGTTCCAGTACAGCTTCTCCAGATCCCTGTGCTGCCATCAGCTCAGTTGCCATCTATATCAGCTCAGTGGCCACACCATAAGTCCCTTGACCGAACCATCGGCCTGATGGCCACTCCATCGGCTCACTAGCCATCACCAATGGCTCAGTAGGCTGCACCATCAGTCCTTTGACCAAATCATTGTTCTGTTGGCCACTCCATCGGCTAACTAACAAACACCATTGGCTCAGTGCTGCACCATCATAGCCTTGACCGAATCATCAGCCTATTGGCCACTCCATCGGCTCACTAGCCATCACCATTGGCTCAGTGGCCACATTACCGGCCTGTTGGCCACTACATTGGCTTGCTATCCATCATCATCAGCTTAGTAGGCCGCACCATCGGTCCCTTGACCGAATCATTGGTCTGTCGGCCACTCCATTGGCTCACTAGCCAACACCATCGGCTCAGTGGCTGCAACATCAGATCCTTTACCAAATCAATGGCCTGTTGGCCACTCCTTCGGCTCATCAGCCATCACCATCAGCTCAGTAGCTGCTTCATCAGCCCCTTGGCCGTACCATGTAGGCCACTATCATCAGCTCCCTAGCCACCAATTTTACTTAAGGAAGGACTGGAAGAATATCCCACAATTATATTTAGGAAAGCCAGAAATTTGCAAAGTTATTTAGCACCTAGTACATTTAGGTCAACAACAAACTCTAAAACTACATGGTTAAACTCTAAACTAGTGGGGAGTTTTCGCTGTGGACATACCAAGTGTATAACTTGTGGATTTATCCAAAATAGAAGCCTTTCAGTCAGATCCACGGTTACCAATAACATACATCAGTCCACTACCTTTATAAATTGTGAAACATCTTATGTAGTGTATTTGTTACAATGTAAGTGTGGACTCCAATACGTGGGACGTACCACTCGCCCTTTGAAGAAATGATTTTTAGAACATCGTAGGAATCTAATGAACCAGTTATTGACTCACAGTGTTCCTCGACATCATGCAGAGAAACACTGTGGAGAAATCATGGATTGGAAATTATGGGGACTAGAACATATACCTGGAACCATGAGACAGGGAGATAGATTTTCCAGATTATGCATGAGAGAGGCCTATTGGATCCACTTATTGAGCACCCTCTGTCCGGATGGGCTCAATGAAATAGTGGATCTGGAGTTCCTTTAACTCATGCATCGCTTAGCTTCCTTAGAATATGTTCTCTTAGTCCCCTGCTATCCTCCATATACCCTTCACTCTTCTCTATTTCCTTGGGACTTTATATTATCTATTTGTTGCCCCTTTCTTTAGTATCATTTTACATTATTATCGTAGTTCGTTATGTGGACAACTTGTGTTGTCTTTTGGCCGTTGGAGGGAGTGTGATTAATCATCTCTAACAGGATGCTGTTACACTCTCCCCTACACCTATTAGATATTTTGTTTATGAGCTGGTCCTCAAGAGTTATGTATATATAAATATTTTTATTTGTGCCAGAATTATATTTTGGTATCTATACACCTTTTTGCATATATATATATATATATATATATATATATATGTACGTTCAGTAATAATTTCTAGAGTTAATATATATTTCCTGTAATAGGGAGTATACACAATTTTTTACTCTTTATATAATGTTGACTAATATGCACAATGTTTTATTAGTGACAAGGAATATACATATAAATAATATAGATAGATCTATGATCTGCATGTGCTTTAACATTTACAGGTGATGTTTAATTATATATTGATTGCATTTTACTTTGACAGATTTGATATGGGTTTCTGTTGACTTAACCTGTGAATGCAGAGTAAATATATGTGGATTGCAAACATGAAAAAAGAAGTATCTAAATCAATTGGGTTCAGGAATGCCGATTATACAGGGACAAAATAGATTGCAGGTGCTGTCTGGACTAATGAATGAAATTGATTGGCAGGTTTCCTATTTAAATATGACACCTTCCTGCTCCTAAGACATTCTTCTGAAGAAATTCTCAATAGAGAAAGAAACGCGTTAAGGGTGTCCCTGCTACTAACCTGCATTCCTGCCTTGCTGAAGCACCTGTGTAATTGCAGCAGAGCCGTTTTTCCGATCCAGCCGTTAGAGCTCCATCCCCTCTGCTGGAGTCGCAGACAATGCTATGCTCCGGAGTTGATATACTCCTGTGAGTGCCTCCGTAGAGCCTTAGCCTTCCCATCACGGCCTAGGATCCTCCGGTGAACAGACACAGCTACATATCAGCTAGCGCCTATTGAACCAGCGCTGACATGGGACATATTACCTTCCACACCGTACATTGACGGCATCACTGCTTTACTTTCCATGGCACAGATCCAGTGCACAGCAGCAAGTGTTGAAGAACACTAGGTGAGAGACATATAAACATCATATCCCCCAGCCTTAATCCAAGGTGGGCTAGAGGAGGATTTATATGCATTAATACTCACCCTTCTCTTTACCTCAGCAAGGAACACATTTTTGGTAACATTGGCTCCACTATCTGTTACATTTCCGTATTCACAGCCAATGATTGGATACAAAATTTGTGTCAATATGGATTCCCAATAACGGAACTATCATTTTTATGCCAGCAATAGGCCATTTATTCATCTATTCCTGAAGAGGATTTTATTCTATTTAACAGAGGTGCATTTATTAACAGCACTTTAATATAACACATGTGATTGGAGTACACAGCTGGTGCTCTAATCTTCAATAATACATGTGAGGTTTTTTCCTTTTTATTATGTATAAATATCTGCAGTAATTTATTGTGGTCATTGACCTTTCAATCCATCTCCATTTCTACTATTGATTATCTACACTTGTATGTTATAATAAACAATTTATCCTTTATTATCAGTGCGTCTTCTGGGTCCGGTTAGACCTATATGCGCCATTTCTATTTTTGCTACTGTTTATTCCTTGGAATAGGGAACCGGAGGACCCTTGGGACGGCTGCTGGTCATGATAAATTACAGGGAGGTGGGCGCTACAAACCCTTCCATTCTATTGTTCATTTCTCTCCAATTGGGGCAGCACCCTCCCTGTAGTATATAATTTCCGGACCCAGAGGACACTGTTTAGGATAGTTAGTGTTTGTGTCAATATAGAGGAGAGATTATACTCTGCTCTAGATTCATGTGTTAGAAGCTTATTTTGTCTAAATTCTGTTTAGACTGTGCTTACTATCTGAGATCAACAGCTTGTAATTCGATCTGCTCATTTTGTTATTTAAATAATAATTAGAGCTATGGATTTATCCTTTTATAATGACAGGAATCTGAGGAGACAAACACTATTGGAGAACTATTGTAAAGGGGATTTCCATATAGAAATAGAGGATTCATTAGAAATCTCACACCTGTATAATAAATTAGAAGGTTTACTAAAAATGGAAGCCAGACACTGGTGGGACAAAATGACATTATGTAAATATATAGAGTTTAAAAGAATAACTAGAGGACTAAGGATTTTTAAAGCTCTGTCTTTTAGGGATGATGATACATTACAGACTAAATGGAATAATATATTAGAGGAATGTTCTGTCTCACTAATGAGATTATTGATTGGTTATAGAGAATCCAAAATTAAAAATATTGAACAGGAAATAGAAACCATAAGAGTACAAATAGAAGGGTTGAGTTTGGGATTAGAACAAAAGGAAAGAGAGGTACTCATTAACAAGAGAGTCGAGAGCTTTGAGAAGGAACTGATTCAAAACAAAAATAGAAAGTTTCATAGAGATTATCTAGATTATAGTGCTAATCAAATCAGAACATACAATAAGAAACCTTATAACCAGGCTCAGAGACCGGGAATCAAAACACCAAAAACTCAGAAATCTCATAATTACCAATCAGTAACGCATGTGGCCCGATTTAAAAAACTGCAGAATAATTCAGATGAGGAAACAGATATATCTACTAATCGGAAAGAGATTAATAAGGTTAAAACAATGCCATATGATAATGATAGTATATCTTATCTACCTCAACATGGTTTTACTGATAAACCAAACTATGGGGGGGCCCGACCTAAGCAGCATTCACTACAAATACGCAGAGATGTAGAGTCCAAAAGATCTCCTTTTCGAAGGAGAAAGGAAGAGGCCCCAGACTTAAGAAGGGAACCTTACCTCGCAAACAGATTCGAACCCCTCTACCCGGGGACTCCAAAAAGAAGAAGAGACCCAGATATAGGGGCTCTAGAGGAGGAAAACACAAAAAGAAGTCAAAATTTAAGACCATATTAAACCCCTCTAATGTTTTTAATTTATCCTCCCGTTCATTTAGTGAGGCGGAAATCAAACTTTTATCTAAGGGAATGAAATTCGCCCCATCTTCCGGTCCATTATTTATTGAACTCAATCGTTATGTGAGAGCCCTCAGTCGTAAACGTTATTTTACACATAAAAAGATGAATAAGAAAGAAATAGAGGCTCACCTATTATTTTGGATGAAGGAGACAGAGAGAGTTTAATTCAACTTACAGAACTTTTGGGAGAAAATTATTCGGAATCAGAGAAGGAGGACTTTAATTCAGTGCCCCTCTTTGATATTAATCTCTCCCAAAATGGAACATCTACCAAATTCCAAAACAAACTATTTACGAAGAAATCTCAATTTTTCCCTTTGAAATTTAAAAACGGATGTATAGACACGTTTTATAAAAATAGTTTGACAATTCAAAAATCTATGTAATAAAACTACTAAACCTTTATATCATAATCTGACTCCCCAAGAAAGACAAGCTCTAAAGAACCTCTCAAAGGATACAGCGATTACTATAAAACCGGCAGATAAGGGAGGAGGGGTGGTGGTACTAAACACCTCCGACTATATTGCCGAAGCATTAAGACAACTAGGTGATTTAACCTTTTACACCCCCCCTAGAGATCCATCCCAGAGATTTCAGAGTGAATTAGGTCTCTTTTGGAGAAAGCCTTGGATGATAGTGTGATATCCAGAGGGGAATTTGATTTTTTATTCACTATGCACCCTGTTACACCAGTTTTTTATTATTTGCCCAAAATTCACAAGTCACTCACTAATCCACCTGGGCGTCCCATTATTTCGGGTATAGGGTCTTTAACGTCTAATCTTTCGGCATTTGTTGATCACTTTTTGCAACCGTGTGCGACCTCTCTGAGATCCCACCTTAAAGATACTACTGAATTTCTCAGTAAAATCTATAAATTTGCTTGGAAAGATAGTTATCAATTCTTGAGATGTGATGTTGCAGCGCTCTATACCAATATCCCACATGACAAGGGAGTGGAGGCTGTAAATCATTTCTTGATTCTACAGAGTGGGATCTCAGAGAGATTAAGATACTTTCTCACTGATTCTATATTATTTATTTTAAACACAATAATTTTATTTTTGATCGGCTTCACTATCTACAGCGCACTGGGATGGCCATGGGTACGAGGTTCGCCCAGAGCTTCGCCAACCTTTACATGGGCAGAGCTGAGGAGGAGCTCAATTGGGGGGCAGACCTCGGAGCGCACCTGGTATTCTATGGTCGTTATGTTGATGACTTATTTTTTATTTGGGATGGGGATGATCAATCTATCACAGATTTTGTCACTAGGTTAAATGAGAATTCTTTTAATTTGAACTTCACGAGCACTTTTCATAGATCCACTATCAACTTTCTGGATATCACACTAGAAGTTATTGATGGTACAATAACATCTTATACATATAAGAAAGAGGTAGATACAAACACCTATATAGATTACTCTAGTAATCATCATAAAAAATGGCTCTCAAGTATACCTCAGGGACAGTTGCGCAGGATCAAACGGAACTGCTCCTCTGTATTTAAGTATGAAGAACAAGCCTTTGAACTATGTACAGTATTGGAGGAAAAGGGGTACCCCCATGATATATTGGTTAAGGCTAAATATAAGGTTGACAATTTGGATAGGACTACACTGGTTAACATACCCACAGACTTTGCAGATGTGCTTGCACAATCTAATCATGTGCATATAGAAGAGACAGACAACATTAGCACTCAAACCACTAATAAGAAGAAACGCAAAGATATAGATCCATCGGTAGTATTTATATCCAAATACAATCAATCTGCCAACCAAATTAAGAGGATCATTAAAGATAATTATTCCTTATTGTTATTAGATCCATTACTTAAGGAAGGACTGGAGGAATATCCCACAATTATATTTAGGAAAGCCAGAAATTTGCAAAGTTATTTAGCACCTAGTACATTTAGGTCAACAACAAACTCTAAAACTACATGGTTAAACTCTAAACTAGTGGGGAGTTTTCGCTGTGGACATACCAAGTGTATAACTTGTGGATTTATCCAAAATAGAAGCCTTTCAGTCAGATCAACGGTTACCAATAACATACATCAGTCCACAACCTTTATAAATTGTGAAACATCTTATGTAGTGTATTTGTTACAATGTAAGTGTGGACTCCAATACGTGGGACGTACCACTCGCCCTTTGAAGAAACGATTTTTAGAACATCGTAGGAATCTAATGAACCAGTTATTGACTCACAGTGTTCCTTGACATCATGCAGAGAAACACTGTGGAGAAATCATGGATTGGAAATTATGGGGACAAGAACATATACCTGGAACCATGAGACAGGGAGATAGATTTTCCAGATTATGCATGAGAGAGGCCTATTGGATCCACTTATTGAGCACCCTCCGTCCGGATGGGCTCAATGAAATAGTGGATCTGGAGTTCCTTTAACTCATGCATCACTTAGCTTCCTTAGAATATGTTCTCTTAGTCCCCTGCTATCCTCCATATACCCTTCATTCTTCTCTATTTCCTTGGGACTTTATATTATCTATTTGTTGCCCCTTTCTTTAGTATCATTTTACATTATTATCGTAGTTCGTTATGTGGACAACTTGTGTTGTCTTTTGGCCGTCGGAGGGAGTGTGATTAATCATCTCTAACAGGATGCTGTTACACTCTCCCCTACACCTATTAGATATTTTGTTTATGAGCTGGTCCTCAAGAGTTATATATATATAAATATTTTTATTTGTGCCAGAATTATATTTTGGTATCTATACACCTTTTTGCATATATATATATATATATATATATATATATATATATATATATATATATATATATGTACGTTCAGTAATAATTTCAAGAGTTAATATATATTTCCTGTAATAGGGAGTATACACAATTTTTTACTCTATATATAATGTTGACTAATATGCACAATGTTTTATTAGTGACAAGGAATATACATATAAATAATATAGATAGATCTATGATCTGCATGTGCTTTAACATTTACAGATGATGTTTAATTATATATTGATTGCATTTTACTTTGACAGATTTGATATGGGTTTCTGTTGACATTTACTTAACCTGTGAATGCAGAGTAGATATATGTGGATTGCAAACATTAAAAAAGAAGTATCTAAATCAATTGGGTTCAGGAATGCCGATTATACAGGGACAAAATAGATTGCAGGTGCTGTCTGGACTAACGAATGAAATTGATTGGCAGGTTTCCTATTTAAATATGACACCTTCCTGCTCCTAAGACATCCTTCTGAAGAAATTCTCAATAGAGAAAGAAACGCGTTAAGGGTGTCCCTGCTACTAACCTGCATTCCTGCCTTGCTGAAGCACCTGTGTAATTCCAGCAGAGCCGTTTTTCTGATCCAGCCATTAGAGCTCCATCCCCTCTGCTGGAGTCGCAGACAACGCTATGCTTCGGAGTTGATATACTCCTGTGAGTGCCTCCGTAGAGCCTTAGCCTTCCTATCACGGCCTTGGATCTTCCGGTGAACAGTCGCAGCTACATGTCAGCTAGCGCCTATTGAACCAGCGCTGACACGGGACATATTACCTTCCACACCGTACATTGACGGCATCACTGCTTTACTTTCCATGGCACAGATCCAGTGCACAGCAGCAAGTGTTGAAGAACACTAGGTGAGAGACATATCCACATCATATCCCCCAGCCTTAATCCTAGGTGGGCTAGAGGAGGATTTATATGCATTAATACTCACCCTTCTCTTTACCTCAGCGAGGAACACATTTTTGGTAACATTGGCTCCACTATCTGTTACATTTCCGTATTCACAGCCAATGATTGGATACAAAATTTGTGTCAATATGGATTCCTAATAACGGAACTATCATTTTTATGCCAGCAATAGGCCATTTATTCATCTATTCCTGAAGAGGATTTTATTCTATTTAATAGAGGTGCATTTATTAACAGCACTTTAATATAACACATGTGATTGGAGTACACAGCTGGTGCTCTAATCTTCAATAATACATGTGAGTTTTTTTCCTTTTTATTATGTATAAATTTCTGCAGTAATTTATTGTGGTCATTGACCTTTCAATCCATCTCCATATCTACTATTCATTATCTACACTTGTATGTTATAATAAACAATTTATCCTTTATTATCAGTGTGCCTTCTGAGTCCGGTTAGTCCTATATGCACCGTTTCTATTTTTTCTACTGTTTATTCCTTGGAATAGGGAACCGGAGGACCCTTGGGACGGCTGCTGGTCGTGATAAATTACAGGGAGGTGGGCGCTACAAACCCTTCCATTCTAGTGGGCACAATTATACTCTCCTCAGGGATTTGTGATGTTTCTGAACAACACACTGTTTGTTCTACTGGCTAAGTGTTTTTCTTCACCACTGATATTCAACTTGACACCTCTTCTAGAGTGAGGCACTCTTGCATTGTCATGTGAGGCAGAAGAAGATACCTGACTGATAGCAGTTGCAGAACCACCACTCAGAAATAAAGGACAAGGCCTGTGCCTTTCCTTGCCACTGTTTGTGGTGTATGTCATGTTGGTAATTTTATATTTTTCTGCCTGAAACTTTCCTTTTGTTAAAGGTGTTTTAATAAAAGATGTTTTTTGTATTTTAGGTGCTCTGACTGAAAGCCTCTATGCCCTTGAGCACTGACTTTAGTAGATGACATTGAAGTGGTATTGTCATATTGACTGGTGGTGGCAGCAGCTTCAATGCTAGTGGTAGGTTGCTGCTCCTGCTTTTCTATTGATTGATCATCGTGTTCTATATCAACGTCTGGATTTTTTTTCAGCAAAAAAAAAAAAATATGCACACCGAGCGGTAGCCCTTAACCTACTGACCGTTACATATCACTGACACAGTATCGTGGCCTGAATTGTTTTCAGTGAGTATTCTATGTTGTTTTCCTATGTAGTTTAATGTCTGTTGTGCATGTGTCTGCTGTTACTTTCTGGCTGAGCTCTGGAATATATTTGGCAGCAGTATGCTGTAACTGGGACTTTTGTTTATCTGCCTGCCCACTACAGTTTCTGGATTTCCTTACCTGCAATACTGAAGTGCCAGAAGCACTTAAAGTAAAGTGTCATTGATTGAAAGCCAAGATAGCTTGCAGTTTGTTTTCTATCTAGTCTGTTACATCTCTGTAATTTCTCTGGAGCAGTATAGGGGGGAACAAATGGGTTCCAGTCAATAAATCTACATTAAAAAGGCAGACAATGTCTAGATAGACACCACATGGTAGGCAGTCAATAGGTCAACAGGTACAAAAGATTTACACACAAAAGATCAACATGGATGAAGATAGACAGGGACAAAAGGTTGACAGTGTCAAAATGTCAATATTGAAATCGTTGACATAGAAATGGTCAACACATTTGAATTTTTTTGTGAGGGACATTTTTTTTTTTTTTGTTAGGTTTAGCCAGAGGGTTAAGGTTAGGCTCTAGGAGGGATGGTTAGGGTTAGGCATTTACCAGAGGGTTACGGTTTGGAACCAGGAAGGAGGGTTAGGCACAAAGGGGAGGGTTAGGTGAAGATAAGGGTTTGAAGATGAAAACAATTAATGTGTTGACCATTTTTGTGTCAACCTTTTGACCCTGTTGACTTAATCCATGTTGACCTTTTGTGTGTCGACCTTTTGTCCCTGTCCACCTTTTGCCCCTTTCTACCTATTGACTGTTTCGTGTGTGGTCTTTCTAGATATTGTCTATCTTTTTAATGTAGATCTTTTATACCAAACTTGGCGCAAGCCATCCATGTGGAAATATTGCATCATTGTATAAAGTAAATATGCTATGTAATCACTAGTCTGATATTTTTAGTGCTCTTCCTATACAGGTTGAGTCTCCCATATCCAAAATGTGTCAAGATCTTCCCCGGGGATCTTTAGTCCAGGAACTAGAGTCACAACTTAGGTCATGAGATTCTAGTCTGGGGACTGGGAGTCAAGGGAACTAGGTGGGGAGGCAGCAGGTATACACTAGAGGATGAGGGTAGTGTCTGATGCAGGAAATACTGGAGAGAGTCACATAAAGAATATGTTAGTTGAAGATTAATACACTGCAAATCACTAAGAGTGTCACTGAAGACACCGGTAAGGACAGAGACTGGAACACTAGAAGATATCAATAAAGACTAATGTAGAAAACTGATCTTAATGCAGGGGAACACTGAAGTATGATATTGGAGACAAGTACTCAGTACTCAGATTATAAACTGCAGTTTAGATGAAGGATCCAATTAAAGGATAAGCACTAGAGTAGAATACTTAAATGTAGTACTCCAATGACATACTGAGGACACACACTATTGATCCAGATGCAGGGGAAGCATTGAAATGTAATAATTGAAATTAGTACATGGATGATGTACTGACTACACACACTGGTGATCCAGATGCAGGTGAAGCACTGTAGTAGAATACTTTAAATCAGTACACAGATGATGTACTGAGGGCCTGATTCAGCTTTGGGAATAGAGTAAGATATAGTACATGTAAATATGGGGGTAGAACTGCGCTCTTATTGATCAGGGGGTGGTGTGTTATGGTACAGAGTGCTGAACCTTTGTGCAGGAGTATCGTTCCTGCACTGAGTTAGAATGGGAATAAAAGGGAGTAAGGTGCGCTCTACCTGGGTGTAGTGGTAAAAACTTGTGTTAACGTGGGTGAGTATGGTGTGGGGTGACTGGGTATGGTGCGAGTGTTGCACTGCTGAGCAGTGTGGATGGGAGTGGTGCTGTGGTGATAATGGTGCGATGGGAATGGGAATGAGGATGGAACCGATGGAAATGAAAGTGAAAATGAAAGTGAAAATGAAACCAGCCAGACACAGATGTGGGGGCCAAATCTTTTATTGGAGTAGTCAGAGTGCTGCTCTGATGAGGTCCCGGGCAGGTAGGGGAGGCATGGTGGTGGATGGGAATCAGACCACTGAAAACCAGAATCGCCATACACCTGAGAAACATCACCAAACAAACAGAGAACCACAGCATACCCATACACTACAAAGAATATCACAACAGCAAAACACAAGGCACCAGCTTCATAGGGATCAAACATATGCAGAAAAACTGGAGAGGTGGAGATCACACCAGAATCCTCAACAAAGTGGAACTTAGGTGGATATTCATGCTCAAAATCCTGACACGCAGAGGACTCAATATTGACAACAAAGTCAAATCTGTCATCACAAAGTAATCTCTCACACCCCCTCAAATGTACACAACTCTCCCCCATCTTCTTCCCCACTAGTGTACATCCTCCACAGACCCCACCGTCTCCACACCCTATTCCAACCCACCACCCCCACACAAATCCACCCAACCCCTTCCCCCCACACCCCTCTCCCCCTTCAACAATACCAGAGACACACTCACCCCATATACCTCACCCCTCACGACACCCCCCACCCTGTAGACTGCCCAGCCTCTATATCCACACACTCACCATCATACATACATCCACCCACCTCCCCTATCATACCCAATCCAATATCACCACCCACCCTTCTAACCCCAGGCCCTCATACCCACACACCATGACATATAGAGACACCACACGCACCAACACAAACTCGTTCCTATTCTACCCACACACACCCATGAACTTCTGACCAGCACCCAGTTCCCAATTGCCACAGGCCACCTTGTCCACCTGCTGTGTCCTCATCTCTGCCCATCCTCATTACCAACGATACCAACACCACCCCACACTACCCCTATGGCCATTGCCCCACACCATAACCACCCCCTCCCCGTACACACATTCAGCAGCCTGTTCCACACACACCCATTACAGATACTCCCATTCTGCCCACACAACACCCCCACCCCTCCCCGTATGCACACCTACAGCCTGTTCCACACAAACCCATGACAAGTCACTCCCATCCTGCCCACACAACAGTTGCCCATGCCACGGATGTGACGCACACCACTCATCAGGGAACCCTGACCTGCCGCAACACTGTCCGCTGATGCATCACATGTCACCTAGCAACAGCACACAACTGCCTACTCACACACCCACCATGCCCCCCATCCCTATTGGCCAGACTCCATCCCACAAAACATCATAGCCATTCCCCCCACACACCTGCACCTAATCACCGCTGCAAACATCCACTCACGATTGGCCCTGCAAGTCACATGACAGCACACACACTTACGGAAGTGCAGTACTTAAGAGCCTCACAAGCATTGATCCACTCACAACCTCCTTGAAGAAGTCTTAAGTGCCGAAACACATTGGAGACTCCTACATCCATCCCACATCCATCCCAGGTTGCCTCCACTGACATTCCCCATCCCCACTAGGGACCGCCGATGCAGTCAGCCACCCCCTGCACATTGCCCGCACACCCACTAGTCTGCACCGCTCAATCCATCAGTTTTCAGCTCCACCTTGGACCAGCCTCCCCCACCATGCCTAACCCAGTGTGCCAGACAGACCACCCCCCACCCCATGGGTGGTCCCAGACCACACACATGATTCCGGTCTCCAAGTGGCTCCCCCACCTGTACCAGTGGCTCTGCAACACCAGTGGCATCAGGACCAGCCACAGGGGACCCAGCAGCCCTCCAATCCCACCCGCTGCACATGCCGGTCACTGACCACCTCAGGTCCAGTGACCTCCAACTAACAGCAGAGTGGTGCACCCGCAGATCCACCAGCATTCTATTGACTTTGCTCACCGACATTCTGCAGCTACCACCTTTCCTTCAATGGCCGCAATGTTGACATCCCCCTCTCACCACAAAATCTAATGGTAGGTATGTAACACTGAGACTCTCACCTACACGCAGGATGCCGCCCAGGTGTTCTGACCCACTTTCTGCATCCCCCCACCTCCTGAGACATCCTAGACTATCGACCATAGGTCCATCAGGGGTGACGTATTGGTAACTGAACCACACGGCAAGGAACCCCTTGATAGGGTCCACCTACCTCACCAGTCTCATCCCCATCCACCACAATGCCTCCCCTACCTGCCTGGGACCTCATTAGAGCAGCACTGTGACTACTCCAATAAAAGGTTTGGCCCCCACATCTGTGTCTGGCTGGTTTAAGTTTCACTTTAATTTTCACTTTCATTTCCATCGGTTCCATCCTCAGTCTCATTCCAGTTACACCATTATCACCACAGCACCATTCCCATCCACACTGCTCAGCAGAGCAACACTCGCACCATACCCAGTCACCCCACATTATACTCACCCCAAAAAAATAGCCCGACCCTGATTCAGAGCGAGTGCTCTGTCAGAGCGTCTGGCTCTGAATCAGGGCCTGAGTACACACACTGGTGATCCAGATGCAGGGGAAGCACTGTAGTAGAATACTTTAAATCAGTACTGAGTAGACACTGGAGAGCCAGACACTGGATTAGATCTGAAGGAAAAACACTAGAATTCAGCACATGGATAGTGCTGAGTGAACACAGGAGTTCAGCATGCAGACAAGTGCTGAAGTTAATCACTGGAGATAAACACACTGATTAGTGCTGATGTATATCACTGGAGTTTGGTACACAGGATAACACTGAAGCCAATCAACGGAATTTGTCACTGGAAATAGTACAGCGTGGAGCCCAGGATGATGCTTAGCAGCAAGCAGCTTCTAGGCGTAACAAAGTTATTTAGGCAAATTCCTGTTACCTGGGGTCCTGCTTTATACCCCCAGATAGCTGTTCATTGGAGGGCAAAGTCAGTTGAGAACTGACAAGGCTACCACTGGATAAGGATGCTATCAGGTGATATATCCAAAATGGCTGTGCCCATAACCACTGCCACAGGAATTTCGATATGGAGGATTGCGTGGAAGTCACCTGGGCCCCGGGGAGAATACTCAGCATGTCAACCACCGCCGAACCTGACGTCTGACCACGGTTGCTAGTCAGGGGAAGGCGGTACTGCGGTAAGTATCAGCCAATCCCAGGCTGAATCCAGGAAAAAATGCTTGGGACCATGGGTACTTTGGATAATGGAAAATTCCGCATTTTGGAATATCTGTACACCATAATGAAATACCTTTGTAATGGGACCCAAATCTAAACACAGAATGCATTTGTGTTCTATATACACCTTATACTCACAGCCTACAGGTAATTTTATACAATATTTTCAATAATTTTGAGGCTCAACCAAAGTTTGTGTACATACATGAAATTAATTTGTTTCATATACACCTTATACACAGGGCCCGAAGTTAATTTTATCAAATATTTGTAATACTGTTGATCCTTAAACAAGGTTTGTGAACATTGAATCATCAAAATGCAAAGGTTTCATTATCTCAGTCAAAATCCATATTTTAGAAAATTCCGTATTTTTGAATATTTGGATATGGGGGACTCAACCTGTACTAATAAAGACCAATCACAATAATATTTTTTTTTAAATGTAGTACTTTTGCCATTAAGCATGTAATCCTGATACCACTTGTACAAACTAGTGTTATCAAGATGGGCAGCAAAATTTAAATTATGCTATAAGAGATCCATTTAAAATATATAGAGATCTAGTTATTTTACACAGCGATTTGCAGTGACAATAAAAAAAATACTGGCATGAAGTGGCAAGGGTTAATATCCCGCTTTGCCAGATCAGACATTTTACCAGCTTGCATGGGTTTTTTTTTTAAATATTGAATTATCTGAATCTGTTATCTGCTAATAGAATAGGTATTATGGTGGTACAACTACTGCCATAATAATTTTGCAGTTCACATGGGGAAGCCTTTGGTGAGAAAAGTGGTAAATCTTTCTGCCGCCAGAGACTGCGATAAGATTGGCCACCTCTTTAGGGCAAAATATATTAAAATAAAATGATTGCACATACCTTCCTTCCTTGGGGTTGCCCATGTTGCTTCTGATTTGAAGTCTGCAGGGCTCCTGTGATGTCAGCAGAAGAGAAGTGGAAGGTAAGGGGTGAAAGGGGACAGGCAGGGCTGCCATCAGAAATCGTGGGACCCGGTACAGATAAAACAGACATGCCCTCCCCCCTTCAACCTGACACACACAATACATTATATATATATATATATATATATATATATAAATAAAAACAGAAAACCCAGCACTCACCATGTTTAAACACTCACGATGATGTATAAATAAGTACATAAATAATGGGGATTTAGTTCATGGATTGATCAATGCATTTAAGCCCGCAGCCCACATCATGGGACCCCACTTTCTGCAGGTCCTACACTATCCGTCACACACTGATGGAAACCTGTTAGCTGCTAACACATAGTTTAGACTGAAAAAATTTTACCTGGTTTAAAGCTCACCTGCCAGCTAATGGCTTTTAAAGGTAAGGCAGTCACCTGACATAGCTTCTATCACACTACCAAAAAGACAGCTGACACAGGTTAATATAAACGAGTTTGCACATGGGGTGCATGAGAAAGCTATGATCACAAAAGGTTAATAAAAATTAAGTGTAGGACCTGCAGAAAGTGGGGTCCCGTGATGTGGGCTGCGGGCTTAAATGCATTGATCAATCCATGAACTAAATCCCCATTATTTATTTACTTATTTATACATCATTGTGAGTGTTTAAACATGGTGAGTGCTGGGTTTTCTGTTTTTATTTATTTAAGCAATGTGGTCACAGGCCACTTGCACCCCAGTCCTGGGAATGGCGAGTGCAGGTCTGCACCCCAAATCTAGGAATGGCGAGTGCAGTGGATTCTGACTTTGTTTAAGTGGTTAATTTTTATTACCCTTTTGTTATCATAGCTTTCTCATGCACCCCATGTGCAAACTCGTTTATATTAACCTGTGTCAGTTGTCTTTTTGGTAGTGTGAAAGAAGCTATGTCAGGTGACTGCCTTACCTTTAAAAGCCATTAGCTGGCAGTTGAGCTTTAAACCAGGTAACATTTTTTCAGTCTAAACTATGTGTTAGCAGCTAACAGGTTTCCATCAGTGTGTGACGGATAGTGTAGGACCTGCAGAAAGTGGGGTCCCGTGATGTGGGCTGCTGGCTTAAATGCATTGATAAATCCATGAACTAAATCCCCATTATTTATTTACTTATTTATACATCATTGTGAGTGTTTAAACATGGTGAGTGCTGGGTTTTCTGTTTTTATTTATTTAAGCAATGTGGTCACAGGCCACTTGCACCCCAGTCCTGGGAAAGGCCGAGTGCAGGTCTGCACCCCAAATCTAGAAGTGGCGAGTGCAGTGGATTTCTGACTTTTTTTATATATATATATATATATATGTACACACACATATATTGATACACACACATATACTGTGTATATATATATATATATATATATATATATATATAGTCACATAGATAATGTGTGTGTATATATATATATATATATTTATATATATATATATATATACAGTCAGGTCCATAAATATTGGGACATTGACAGAATTTTCATATTTTGGCCTCTATTCACCACCACAATGGCTTTGAAATGAAACAAACAAGATGTGCTTTAACTGCAGACTTTCAGATTTAATTTGAGGATAATTACATCCAAATCAGGTGAACGGTGTAGGAATTACAATGGTTTCTATATGTGCCTCCCACTTTTTAAGGGGCCAAAAGTAATGGGACAAACTAAACAATCCTAAATCTAACTTTCACTTTTTAATACTTTGTTGCAAATCCTTTGCAGGCAATTTCAGCCTGAAGTCTGGAACGCATAGACATCACCAGACGCTTGGTTTCATCCCTGGTGATGCTCTGCCAGGCCTCTACTGCAAATGTCTTCAGTTCCTGCTTGTTCTTGGGGCATTTTCCCTTCAGTTTTGTCTTCATCAAGTGAAATGCATGCTCAATCAGATTCAGGTCAGGGGATTGACTTGGCCATTGCATAACATTCCACTTTTTAGCCTTAAAAAACTCCTTGGTTGCTTATGCAGTATGCTTCGGGTCATTGTCCATCTGCACTGTGAAGCGCCATCCAATGAGTTCTGAAGTATTTGACTGAATATGAGAATATAATATTGCCCGAAACACTTCAGAATTCATTCTGCTGCTTTTGTCAGCAGTCACATCATCAATAAATACAAGGGAACCAGTTCCATTGGCAGCCATACATGCCCACGGCATGACACTACCACCACCATGCTTCATTGATGAGGTGGTATGTTTTGGATCATGAGCAGTTGTTTCCATCTCTTCTCTTCCCATCACTCTGGTACAAGTTGTTATTTGTCTCATCTGTCCATAGAATGTTGTTCCAGAACTGTTATGGCTTTTTTAGATGTTGTTTGGCAAACTATAATCTGGTCTTCCTGATTTTGTGACTCACCAATGGTTTGCATCTTGTGGTGAACCCTCTATATTCACTCTTGTGAAGTATTCTCTTGATTGTTGACTTTGACACATATACATCTACCTCCTGGAGAGTGTTCTTGATTTGGCCAACTGTTGTGAAGGGGTTTTTCTTCACCAGGGAAATAATTCTTTTGTCATCCACCACAGTTGTTTTCCGTGGTCTTCCGGGTCTTTTGGTGTTGCTGAGCTCTCCGATGCATTCTTTCTTTTTAAGAATGTTCTAAACAGTTGATTTGGCCACACCTAATGTTTTTGCTATCTCTCTGATGGGTTTGTTTTGATTTTTCAGCCTAATGATGGCTTGCTTCACTGATAGTGACAGCTCTTTGGATCTCATATTGAGGGTCAACAGCGACTGATTCCAAATGCAAATGTTACACCTAGAATCAACTCCAGACCTTTTACCTGCTTAATTGATAATGAAATAACGAGGGAATAGCCCACACCTGTCCATGAAATAGCTTTTGAGTTGATAGTCCCATTACTTTTGGCCCCTTAAAAAGTGGGAGGCACATATAGAAACCATTGTAATTTCTACACCGTTCACCTGATTTGGATGTAATTACCCTCAAATTAAATCTGAAAGTCGGCAGTTAAAGCACATCTTGTTTGTTTCATTTCAAAGCCATTGTGGTGGTGAATAGAGGCCAAAATATGAAAATTCTGTGAATGTCCCAATATTTATGCACCTGACTGAATATATATACTATCTCTTGCGGACCGGCACTCCTCCATCCAAGTCAGCTGCTCAGGTGCCCTCCGTACATAATTCCATCAAACCCTTCCGATAAACAGAGGCACTCTGAGACTGTTATAGATGAACACTTAGCTTATATTGCAAAAAAAGACTCCAACGTTTCAGGACCAAATGTGTCCCTTTGCTTTGACAAAGGGACACGTTTGGTAACAAAAAGTTGGAGTCTTTTTTTGCAATATAAGCTAAGTGTTCATCTATAACAGTCTCAGAGTGCCTCTGTTTATCGGAAGGGTTTTATATATATATATATATATATATATATATATATATATGTACATATAGGTACACCCTTTGCTGTATACAGCAGCATACTATACACAGACACACACTTACACAGCAGCACACACTGATACACTGATGTAAAACAATACAGTGCCATTACCACAGCAGTCGGGAGTGAGTGGGTGTAGAGGGGCTCCTCCTCCATCTTGCTGTCCATGTCCACTGTTTAATGGGGCTGGCAGTTTATCGTGTCTCTGGAATGACAGACCCGCCGGCGGCTGCTCACCTCACATGCGGTGCGAGCCGTGCATCTGTGCCTTAATGCCATCTAACCTTCCAAAGCACCACCGCTGAGGAACAAGTGTCTGTACCTCATACACTGTCTACTGTTGGTTGCTGTGTCACTTCCACCAGTGCAAGCACCAGTGTGTGGACTGTGCGAGTCAGGGGGGCCCGCAGCACACCGATGTTCCACTCCAGAGTCCCGACACTAATTATTAGCATACTGATTATCTGCACACTGCTGGGCCCCCCAATGAGCCTGGGCCTGGTACATTAGTACCAGCAGTACCACCCTGATGGTGGCCCTGAGGACGGGTAACAGATAGGGTTGGTGGGAGAAGGTGCCGATCAAGAGGAAAAGTTTGTGAAAGGCATACAAAAAAGGTATGTATGAGTATCACAGGGGAAAAGTATGTGTGATAAGATAGAGCAAAGCGTGTTGTGGAGGATAGCATCATATTAATATCTTAAAATAGATAAAGGGAGTCAAATAAAATAGGAACTGTGGATGTTGCAATTGCCCAGCAAAATATTCAATTTCTTACTAGAGTTTTAACAGCTAATCCAAATACAGCTTGATAATCCACCTCATATGATGATACTCAAGAAATTAATAAGCATTCTTTACTTATACAAAATTACACAGAACTATATTTATTCCTTTAACTTTTTTTCTATTCAATATATAGTACTTGTTCTTGATAGTTTAGGAACACCACATTGTTATATGTATATAAAACCTTTTGATAAATATATACAGTCGTGTTAGATCTGCAGTTGGATCAGTAAAGTCAGAAATGTAGGAATATGTATATGTATTGTATATGTATTGTAAGTATAACTCTAGACCCCACACTGGCTCTTGCTTCTGTACTATGTATACTTTAGGCAGAAATTGATCATGATGATGAAAAATATAAAATATTTGCATAATCAGACTCTTAATTAGACTTTCAGAACACCAATTAACAAAGGTATAATTTCAGTATCTCCCAGTGGTAATTTGGTGCAGAGCAATAACAGGTTGGCCTGTGCCGGCCCTGCCCCCTGAAGCCATGATGTCATGCAGAGTCTCCTGGCCCCCCACTAGAGTAGGCAAGTTTCCCAGAATGGCCACCACTCTCCCATAGCCCCTTCTGCCCCAACCCCTGAGCCCGCCTGTGAAAGTTGGCTGACCGGGGGGCGATGACATGATTCAGAGGGGGCTGCCAGAATGTAGGTAAGTATGCATAGAGTCAGTGGGGCTACTAGTACTGGGATGTGTTGTACAACACTGTCCGGAGCATCCTTATGACGTTCCTGACAACTGTGCAGACTGTCGGATGCATGCCTACAATGTTTAAAGGATGCTCCAGGTGTCACTGCTGGTCAAAATCATGGTAGGGTACTGTTTCAGGCACACACCACCCAGATACATGTGCCAATGGGGCAGCAACAGTGCCACCCACAAAGCCCTGCACTCTGTGTGATGGCACCACTCGCAAACCCATAGTTATGGTCCTGATCTGGTGTTTCCAGTACCACACAAACCACCACCAGACCACCATCTATGAAATGTTTTTTTTTTTTTTAAGTTTGGCATGGCACACTGATTCTGTTTTATTTTGTGGAAATATGTGGACTAAACAAATTAGGCACTTGGAGTAACCTGAGTAAAAAAGCTGGCAATAAAATATGTTAATAGAAAGGTGAACAGTAATAGAAAATTGACACACACACACACACATATATATATATATATATAGAGAGAGAGAGAGAGAGAGAGAGAGAGAGAGAGAGAGAGAGAGAGAGAGAGAGAGAGAGATTAAAAATTGCTTCAATAACATTCCTCAGATTTTGATTTGTAATCCACAATATCCCACTGTCTATTTTTTTATGTAATGCAGTATGTATCTTCAATTAGCTGGTATGTGTTGACTGTTCCTAACCTTGAAAAATATGAAATAAGTAACGCAGTAAACAAATGCTGAGGACCAGACTGTTCTTGAACATATACAAAGAATCTTCCTCTAATATTTGTGATGCTTTAAGAACATGTCCAGTTAACACAAACAAAACATTCAATGGGAAAACATTTTTTGATGAGTCTTAATAGTTTATATAGATAGGTGCTGTTTGAAATCAGTCACTTTCACAATTGGTAAGAACAATTAGTTTCTTATGTGGCCATGCTGATTTTTAATAGGCATTAGATTGGATTCCTATTTTCAGTTTCATAACCTATAATTGTAAATGTTAACACTGATCAGTTACAGTGTCATAAGTCTAAAAGAGCACAGATAAACATCCAGAAAAGTCACCTTGAAAGTATTTACAAAATGTTTATAATTCATATTGTAATATTATTACATCATAATTTAAAAGATCAACAGGTAGTATTCTGTTTCTCTTAAACTGTCATATATTACACTGAAATTCTAAACAACTAGATGACAAACAAATATACATATTTTTTTAACATTGATGATTAGCCATGGACTAATTGTGACATCACAGAAAATACAATCTTCTTTTACTCCTAGTACCTAAAGCACATCACTTTCAAAGACCTTTAAATTCTTCCAGGACCTTTGACCCTACATATTTTCTGTACCTCACCGTTAGGCTGAGTACAGATTAGACAATACAGTATATGGGACGATATATCGTTTTGATGTGAATTTGAATGACATATTTTCCTTATCATCTAATGTGTATGCACAATCGCAAATGCACGTACTGTACGTCGTCAGCAACATTTCCCCGCTGACTTTGCTGCACATCAGATGGGACGACATAGCTGATGATGGCATGCAGGTAAGTGGAGGATGGAAGGCTATATCATGTGGTCATATACCAGATCATGCAGTGTGTACGGCCGATAGCTATATCATTCTGGGTAAACTGGGATACACATCATTATGATGTGTACCCAGCCTTACTTCCATTCAACATTGTGCTGATGCATGATGTAACCCCATGTACTGGCAAACTACTCACTTCCTCCAATCTCTCTCTTTCAAAAAACTCTCAACTAGTGCTGTTGTTCTTCTCTGCTGCATACCATCACTTTTAACTTTCCTACAATACATATACATACACACAAATGTTAAGTAAGATAAATGTAATTATCATGCTTGATATTACCATGGTAAATGAACCATTCTGATACAAAGGCCCATCAGATGATCTCAAAATCTGTTTGTCATTAAGTTTGACAATAAATTATAATATCATCCTCCTTGGTGCCAGTCCTCTTAATAAAGTGCAGATGCAGTTTGTGTAAACAAAACACATCCAGGATGGCACTCATAGGCTTTTAAATTACTGTATTAAAATTAACTGTTTCCATCAAAGTTTCTGGGCTTCTCAGAGACTTGTCTCTAGAATTAAACCTTGATGGCAGTAGTTAATAATTAATACATTAAATTCAATGCCTGAGTGCCATCCTGGATGTCTTTTGTTTACACAAATAGCATATATGTTAATATATAGTCAGGTTCGAGTTTTCCCACCTGACTCGGATCTAAAAATCGAGGCAAAACATCATCATCCCGCTGATTGTATAAAAGGTACCTGCGTCTGTGCCATTTTTCACTTCGGCTGTGGACAGTGAAGAGGGAGGGTGGGAGTTGTGCTGCTGTTGTCGTCCATAGGGGTTGTGTCCACTCCAAGTCCATAGGGGCTGGCTGTGTTGTGCAGTGTCCCATAAAGGCTGTAGTCCTAAAGTGGTGCTGTAGTTTTCTCCAGGGAGTTCTCTGTCCATAAGGGGTGCTCCCCCCAAGTGCGAAAAAAATATTTTTCTGTTTGTGTGCACTGTAGCACACGTGCATCAACAAAGTAGTGCCAAGCGTGTGCCTGTGTCATAAGTAAAGGGATGACTGGTTCATCTTTTGAAGGGTGGTGTAATCCCCAAAGTGCGCTCCAAAAAAAATTAAAAAATATTTTTTTGTGTTTGTGACTTGTGTGTGCTGCAGCACAATGTGCATCAACAAAGTAGCACCAAGCATTCACCTGTGTCATAAGTAAAGGGCCAGCTGGCTTGTCTGTTGAAGGGTCATGTAACCCCCAAAGTGCGCTCCAAAAAAAATAAAAAATATTTTTCTGTGTTTGTGACTTGTGTGCGCTGTAGTCGCACATGCATCAACAAAGTAGCAGCGCCAAGCATGTGCCTGTGTCGTAAGTCAAGGGCCGGCTGGCTCATCTGTTGAAGGGTGTTTTAACAGCCAAAGTTCTGGGAAAAAAATAAACACTTTTTTCTGTATTTTTGAGCGCCTTAGCCGCACGTATATCAATATCACATAAATGGAGGACAAAAATTTGGCCGATAAAAATAAAATAAGGAAATGTCAAGAACCACTTCTTCCTAGTGCTGAAGCTGCTGCCACTAGTTATGACATAGACAATTAAATGCCATCAACATTGTCTGCCAAGGCCGATGCCCAATGTCATAGTAGATGGCATATAAAATCCCAAATGGCAAAGTTCAGGAAAATGGTCTTAAAAAATAAATTTCTATCGTCTGAGGAGAAACTTAAAACTTGCCAATATGCCATTTATGACACGGAGTGGCAATAAATGGCTAAGGTCCTCCCCTATGTACAGCTTCACATGACAATGGAAGCCATCCTCCCACTAGAAAAATGAAATGAGTTAAGCTGGCAAAAGCACAGCAAGGAACTGTGCATTCTAATTCTAAGAAGATATCACAAATCCCCATGGAGAGTCCAAGTGTGGTGACGGTTGCGATGACTGTCCTTCCCAACACTGGACAGGAAGAGATGGCTCCTTCTACCATTTGCATTCCCTCTGCAAGTGCTGGAAGGAGCACCCACAGTCCACTTGCTGATATTCAAATTGAAGATGTCACTGTTGAAGTACAACAGGATGAGGATATTGGTGTAACTGGTGCTGAGGAGGCAGTTGACGAGGAGGATTCTGATGGTGAGGTGGTTTGTTTAAATCAGGCACCAGGGGAGACAGTTGTTGTCTGTGGGATGAAAAAGTCCATTACAGTCATGCCTTGGTAGAAGACCAAACATTCCACCTCTTTGGTCTGGAAAAATTTCTATCCAAATCCAGACAACAACTGTCTTGCCATATGTACCTTATGTAAAGGTGGAATAAGTAGGGGTAGGTACATTAACCATCTAGGAACATCCTTCCTTATACATCACCTTCAGTGCATTCATAAAAAGTTACTGTCAAATTTAGAAACTGTGGCTGACCGTAAGCAGTCCAGGGACACCTAAATCCCTTTGTCCTGTTGTAGTCAAGCACCAGCAAACCACACCGTCAACTCCCTCCTCATCAATTTCCTTCTCAGTCAAAATCTGAAGTAGTCCTGCAGGCCATGTCACTAGCATGACTGACTCTCCTATCCGGGCTTCCTCGGGAGGATTCTGCATTGCTACGCCTACTGCTGCTGCTGTTGCTGCTGGGAGTCGTTCATCTTCCCAGAGAGGAAGTATGAACACCACTTCTTCTTTTACTAAGCAATTGACCCTCCAACAGTCCTTAGCGAGGAGGATGAAGTATGACAGCAGTCATCCTGAAGCAAAGCGGATAACTGAGGCCTTGACAGCTATGTTGGTGTTAGACATGTTCCCAGTATCCACCATTATTGCAGTGGGATTTAGAAAATTGATGGAGGTAGTGTGTCCCTGGAACCAAATCCCATCTAGATTCCACTTCACTAGGCAGGCGATACCAAAAATATACAGAGATGTCAGGAAAAGTGTCCTCAGTGTCCTAAAAAATGTTTTTCTACCCAATGTCCACTTAACCATGGACATGTGTACAAGTGGAACAGAGCAGACTAAGGACTATATAACAGTGACAGCCCAATGGGTAGATGTATGGCCTTATGCAGCAACAACAGCAGCATCACCAGTAGCAGCATCTCAGAAACGCCAGCTTGTTCCAAGGCAGGCTATGCTGTGTATCACCGGTTTTAGTAAGAGGCACACCGCCAACAACCTCTTAGAGAAACTGAGGGAAATCATCACCCAATGGCTTACCTAACTTAGACTCTCATGGGGATTTGTGATATCTGACAATGCCACCAATATTGTGCAATCATTACATCTGGGCAAATTCCAGCACGTCCCATGTTCTGATCACACAATAAAGTTGGTGGTGCAGAATTTCCTGAAAAATGACAGGGGTGTGCAGGAGATGATTTGGTTGGCCTCAAAAATGTCTGGCCACATTCACCATTCAGCGACTGCATACCGAAGATTAGAGCACCAGCAAACACTCTTGAACCTGCCCTGCCATCACCTGAAGCAACAAGAGGTTGTGACGTGGTGGAACTCAACCCTCTATATGCTTTAGAGGATGGAGGAGCAGCAAAAGGACATTCAAGCCTATACATCCACCTATTACATAGGCAAAGGAGGGGGTATGCACCTGACTCAAGCACAGTGGAGAATGATTTCCATGTTGTGCAAGGTTCTCCAGCCCTTCGAACTTGCCACACGTGAAGTCAGTTCAGACACTGCCAGCTTGAGTCAGGTCATTCCCCTCAGCAGGCTTTTGCAGAAGCAGCTGGAGAAAGTGAAAGAGGAGCTATGATGGAGCGATTCTACTCGGCATGTGGAACTTGTGGATGAAACCCTTCATTCACTTTGCCAGGATTCCAAGGTGGTCAATCTGTTGAAATCAGACCACTACATTTTGGTCACCGTGCTCGATCCTAGGTTTAAAGCCTATGTGGTGTCTCTCTTTCTGGCCAACACAAGCCTGCAGAGGTGTAAAGACTTGCTGGTGAAAACACTGTCAGCTGAACCGAAACATGACACATCAACAGCTCCGTCTTCATTTTCTCCCACAACTGGGGCAGCCAGGAAACAATGTAGGTATTCTAAGCAACCCACTGGGGTGGTGATGCAGGGCAGGCAGGACTAAGTTTGGACATGTGGTCCAGACTGAAGGACCTGGCAACAATTTCTGACATATCTACTATTACTGCATATGATACTATCACCATTGACAGAATGGTGGAGGATTACATCGGTGACAGCATCCAAGTAAGCATGTCAGACAGTCTGTACCTGTACTGGCAGGAAAAAGAGCAATTTGGAGGCCCCTGTAAAAACTGGCTCTATTTTACCTAATTTGCTCCCCCTCCAGTGTGTACTCCAAAAGAGAGTTTAGTGCAGCCGGGAACCTTGTCAGTGAAAGGTGTAGGAGGTTGCTACCACAAAATGTGGAGAAGATGATGTTCATCAAAATGAATTATCAATTCTTCCAGGGAGACCAGCCTCCAGAAAGTACAGAGGGACCTGTGGTGGTGGATTCCAGCGGCGATGAATTAATACTCTGTGAGGATGAGGATGTACACAACACTGAAGAGGGTGAGGAATCGGTGGATGAGGAGGATGAGGATGACATCTGTGCACATCCCTAATATATATATATTTCAGCATAGGGATGGACTGGGGCTGTAATTTGTCCCTGGCACCCATACTGCATGTATGGAAAACAGGCATATCCATTGCACAAGGGAAATTTGTGAGTCACAGGGGGTGGCCTCATAGTACACCCCATCCCTGTGCATCCGGGCTGAAAGGAGAACCACAAGGTGGAGCTGCTTGCCCAGGCTTTGGTGCGGATGAACCAGCCCATTTGCTAGAAGTGCCAGATGGCCAGTCGGGCCTTGTTTCAGCATAGAAGAGACAGCAGTCGGAGTCTTTGAAACAAACAAAATGATGTTCCAATGTTATTGTACTTAAACTGAAGAACTCAAAGATTGAAATAACATTTTCTTTGTTCCAAATGCCCTGAGAGCTGTCTTTTCTATGTTATTTTACATAATTTCCCTGGGCTAGCAGCCAAGTTATTAGGAATGGCCTTGCTCATAAACTTGCAATTTAGAATTAGAGTTTATGATCTATACTATTGACAGGAATACATTTAGGTGTTGTTTGTGTTAGAACAAGAAACTCTTGCATTGAAAAAATGAAAAGAAAATAAAAACAAATATTGTTAAGATAATTAAGCCACAGGCTTGTGTCAAAGAATAATCAGTTTTAAAACAAGCTGGTATTTTTATATGAAGTTTCATATGAGAAAATACTTACAATGCTTAAAGAAAATTCAAATACAATTAATAACAATGGCACACAAAGCTATTTTAGGCAAATAATTTCTTAGAAAACAAGCTAAAGAATTAACTGAAATATCCCACTTTAATTATGTGATTGCATATTGATTCAGAAAGCATTTTAGACATATACACATCAGGATTGTCAACTTTTTGGCCAGATCGGCAAATCAAGGGGGTATAACCGGCATTGTGGGCATAGTGGGCGGATGTGGCCACGCGATCACATAATTCTGGCCATGCCCCTGCTGCACAATGCTGGGATTACTAGCAATGTGAAGCAGGGGGTGGCCAAATTGATGTGATTTGGTGAGAATCGCTTCACCACCACCCCTGCTGCGGGGGATTCTCTTATAACTTTATAACTGCAAGGGGGGCAGAGGGGTCAGTGGCTGCTGGGACACTTGCCTGCCTTTCTGTGGGCTGGGAGTGGCACCCAATTTTCAGGAGCTCCTAGCCAAATCAAGAGGGTAGGCAAGTGTGATACATATTCAGATATACAGTAATATGTTAAATATATCTGACAAGGACAATATTAGGTTCTCATACTAGAGCTTCTCATTATGAACAAATAGGTTGGAGACAGGACTACATAATAATGTGGTCTTTAAAGGTTAGGATATACCCTATTTACTTATTTCGACCTAAAAGGAATTGGACATTGCTGGAGGTGTCTTTTGAATAAAATCAAGGACTGTGATGTTTCACAGATCTTCATGGAATTTGAGGAGTAAATCAACATGTTATATGAATGTTGACATATAAGTGAAGCCAGTATACTTAGGCATTTACAACCTTAATAATCAACCTTTATCTGTTTTCATATCTAAGCATCTTTCAACTGATTGCCCTATTGTCTCTAAACAGGTAATAGAAGAGACATGACTTTGAAAAACAAATGATTCCACAAATAAACATTTTATTATTGTTATTATTATTATTATTATTATTATTATTATTATTATTATTATTATTATGGATGTGCCGCGACCCTTGTGTTTTGGTTTTGGTTATGGATCTGTATCTCCTTGTATTTTGGATATGGATTTGGTTTTGCCAAAACATCTATTGCATGTTTCGGTTTTGGATCTGTACTTTTTTAAAAAAATATATAAAAACAGCTAAAATCACATAATTTTTTTTTTTTGTTACTACAGTATTATTAATCACAATAACATTCATTTCAACTAGTTTCCAATCAATTTTGACCACCTCACAGCTCACAATATTGTTTTCAGCTGTTTTAGGCCCAAGATTCGCACCAAGCTAACTGGATGACTAAGCTAAGCGGCAGCAGTGGGCGGCACAAACATGTGGCAGTTCAACTTCCAATATGGCACATAAGGAAACATATGTTTTCATTAATCAAGAGGCCCAAGGTAGTTGGAGTATGTATGTAGTTGAAGGCAGGGACAGGAAGGGTTGATTGTTTGTAAATTTTATTTATTTTATTCTAAAGCAAATTTATGAGGGAGGAGGGGAGAGCATGGGTGAACAATATGTCCCATGTTTTGCCCACAAAATCAACTTGGTGGTTCATAATATTTTTTTTAATTAAAGGGGCATGCAGGAGATGCTGTCTGTGGTCATACACATTTCTGGACATTTTTGGCATGCAGCAACCACATGTCAAAGGTTACAGCAGCAGTGACAGTTCAACTTCCAACATGGCACATCAGGAAACAAATATTTTTATTATTCAAGAGGCCTGAAATAATTGGAGTATGCATATAGTTGAAGGCAGGGAGAGGAAGATTTGTTTAGTAGTAAATTGAATTGAAATTTTTTATTTCAAAGCAAATTTATGAGGGAGGAGGGGAGGAGAGGAGGCATTTACAAAAATATTTCAATCTTTGCCCCAGAATAAACCTTGAGTTCAATGTCTGCTGCTGCTGGGAGTGGATTTTCATCCCAGAAGGGGACCAGGAAGACTACTAGTAGTACTTTAAAAAACAATTGACTTTTAAACAATACTTTGCAAGGGGGAGCAAGTATGACAGCAGTCACCCAGTTGAAAAGCGGATCACTGTTGCCATAACATATGTGCTGGAATTAGATGTGCGTCCAATATCCACCAATAATTCAGTGGGTGTTAGACAGTTAATTGAGGTCCTGTGTGCCCACTACCAAATCCAATCAAGATTCCACTTTACTAGAAAAGCATTTCCCAACCTGTGCAGCGATTGTCCTTGTACAGTACTATACTTTTGTTAGTACGTTGATTTCTGAAATTATTACTGGATTGTTATCTCATTGTTAAGGGATTACATTACATATCAGATATTGAACAAACTTCTATTGCTATAATAATTTATTGTGAGTAGAGTGTCTTGAACATGTAAGTATCAACAAATTGCATTGATATCTTCTGTTTCTTTTTCTGCTCATTCTGAGATAAAAGTTTTTTTTGTTTTGCCTGAAAGGTGTGTATATCTGTGTATGTGTGTAACTGACCTTCACGGCATTAGCTTCTGGTAAGAATCCTACCTGGGTATTGCTTCTGGTTGCCATCTGGAGTTAGGATTAGAATAGGTCCTGTGTCATAAGTGAAAAAAACACAGTATAAGGCCCTTGTTGGGTGATGTGGTAGATGTGTTTTAATTGTTTGTATTTTGCTTTGTTCAATCTAGCGGATGGTCTGAATAACATAGATCAGTTTCTGATGATATTTTATGATATATGTGAACTTGATTTGTTAATTCCAGAATGTGAGGGATCTGATAATGTAATTCCTAATTAATTAAAGTAGATTGAAATGATGGAATTGGTTTCGTGAAATGGTAAATGACAGACGGGTAGGTTCCCACAAATATATAGTCCCACTAACAAACTTATGCTTAGAAAGAATGTTATGTTTCTCATTGCAAGTGTAATGCTTTTTTGAGACTGAGAAGAGTTTTCTCATTTGAAGGACAGGAGATTAGATGTTTGGAAAAGAAAAAAAAAGTTTTATCCTGAAGAAGAAAGAAATTTCTTGTCTACGACATCGAGTGAGTTGCATGAGTTAAGGGGTTAACCAAGTAATTTAAAAAAATGTTTAGAGCTTGGCAGTAGAGAATGGGGTATGAGGTTAATGCAATGCGGGATCTAGGGGCAAAAAAGTGTGCATGTGATTATGAAAGACAAGTATGTATGAGAGTGTGAAATTTGTTTCTAAATGATGTGAAATATCCAAATGGTTACCAGAACCTTTCCGAATGTCTGGCATATTTAATCTGTCTGTTTAAGGAAGCTTTAAAAGAAACAATTATCCAAACTGGCCAAAAATAGAGTCAATCAATTGTAATCTCCCACAGTGTGGTAACAAGAAGCTACATGATGGACACCTACAGTGCAGGATAGAGGTCAGCCAATGGCACCACCTGCCCTCACAGACTTTTCCTCCTTATTTTTCCCCTGGCCCTCACAGCTCCTTCCCTAAACCCTTTTACCTCCTTCCTACAGAAATGTTGTCTCTTTATCCTGTTTTATTCAAGATTTGTACCTCAAAAACTTTTGTCTATGATTATGATGATACTGATGTAATGCATGAGCCTACTTCTATAGCTATGTTTGCATATCCTAATCAACAATACCAAAATTTGTACCTCATAGACTGTTGTCTCTGATGATGCTGATTTAATGCCTAAGCTTACAGCTTTAGCTATGCTTGCTTATTCTAATCCACAATTTGTTTATGACTATTCCCCAAAAGTGAACTGTTAAATCTGATTCAGCTGATTCAATTGATGACCATTACTGATGTTCGTGTCCCTCTTGCAACTAATCTCACTATCATTAGCAGGTTCAATGTGTCCTGGATACCTTGCATTTACCTAACCATTTATTGTTTGTGCGTACTGTACTTCACAGTTTCCTGATGAAGTTACCCAGATGTTGTCACATGAATCCTACATCATGTACAGCATCATTCACAGCAAAGCAATTATGCAGGAATTTGTGTCCAGATATAGTATCCCATGTATTGTTGAAGGTGACAGAGGTACACATTTTTACAGGGAAGGTATTCCAAGCAATGTGTCAATATATGGGTATAGCAAGCAAAATTGAACATGTAAACACTAAGATTAGGTAGAAAGTTATCTAAGATAGGTGTGGAGACTACCATGAGTTGGCTGGAGGCTTTGCCTCTGGTTTTGTTTAGTATTCACACTACTCCAAAGCAGCAACTTAACCTGTCCTCTTATGAGATACTTTTTGGAAAACTGTCTGTCTTTTTTGTAAGTCCAGCAGCAGACTTGTCACTGTCATATGATTTAACTACGTACTATGTTATACAATTCTCACAGCATCTGAAGACTTTACAAGAAAAGCAAGAAAAGTTTAGGAAGGTATTCCCAGAAGGACCTTGTCATGGAGTCCAGCCTAGAGACTATGTAATAGTGAGAAATTTCTTGCATTCTGGTTGTCTCGTAGATTGATGGCAAGGCCCGTTACAAGTCCTGCTAACAACCTCGACATCCTTAAGAGTGGCTGAAAAGGACAATTGGATTCACGCTTCTCACTGCAAGGTTTCCAACCCACTGGTAAAGTCAGTTGAAGCAAGAGAACCTGCAGATAAAAACTTTGACTGTGACTTAAATCTAACCAACTTATTTGATGATGGGCCTGTTCAGAGCTGCAGTTCAGACCAGGACAAGGTCCCCAGAATTGGGAGTATCCTTAGTGGTGTCCCTGCAGATTGTGGGCAAAGAAAATTGATGAAAGGCTTGTTCAGGGTCATAATTCAGACTTAGACAAGGCCCAAAGAATCAGGGGTCACCTTAGTGGTGTCCCTGCAGTTTGTGGGACAAGAAAAAGAAAGATGGCTATTGGTGATTAAGACTCTGTGTATCCATTGATTGAGGCAGTTATTTTTGTTGCTTTTTTTATTTATGTTTTCTAGTGAAAGAGGGCTGTCAAGGACAGGTGACTGACAAGGACAGTGTGGAAAGTTATCCTAGGATTATTGCCAGTGCTATCATGGTGGACTCCACTCCTGTTTTGAAATCTATGATTATAAGGGATAGGGTATTAACCATATTAAGAGCCATAAAATTTGCACACACTAATTTTACTAATGATACTCCCAGGTATAGGTACAGATCAGTGGATGGTCAGAAGACAAGGTGAAAAATTCTTAATAGCCCATATGTAAAAATAATTAGAAGGTTTGAAAACAAACATATAAAAGTAACAAAATACAGGTAAATAAGGACTCATATACCAGGAATTGGAATAAATTACATCTAATGAAGTATCAGAAAAGAAAAGCATTATGGTGAGGAAAAGGTGTAGATGTTTACCCCCAATTCCAAAATGTATATGTGAATATTGTGGTTTAAATCCTGAGAAGAGTTTTATACAATGGTGCTTATTCCATGGACAGTTGTAATGAGCTCATAGGAAGTACAATAAGGTTGACTAATTGTTGGGTATGTAGTCACCTACCATATCATTCAGGAAATGTTGGGTTAATGGCTATCCCATTGCACTCAAATCAAACAACACTTCACTCACTATGTGGAATTCACACACTTAAACCTTATAATGCCACAGGCTCCCTACATTTAAAATTAATAAAGCGTCCAAGATATGATCAGGACAACATCATGTGTATTATGAAAATGGTATGAGAAGTGGGAGCTGAAGGGACTTGTTTGGGAACCAGTGTTTGTAACACAATCTTACAAAGTGGACCTGTTAGAACTAAACTTGATTTGGGAAAGTCTCTTTTAGAGATCATTAAATATACAACACCTAATAAGGAAGAATGTGTGAGTGAATTCATAAAGTGTGTAATGTTCCTTATGATACTTTTTCAAACAAATTGTTTAATAAATCATGACACTACCACAGGGGTTATATTATGTGTGTGGAAATAGTGCTTATAAATGGTTACCAGTAAATTCTTTTGGAATAGGTCTTATTAGGAACATTGCTACCTGATGCATTGGTAATACAACATAAAGATCTAAAAGAAACATATATGTAAGAATTACTCCCGGAAAGAGTAAGAATGGTAATAAGAGAAATACAAATGGTACCTAAGAAGTAAAAGCACCTCTTTACACTGTCCCAATGTTATTAGATTGGTTTGGGAACATAATAACATTTGGTACATGGGGAATAACTGCAAATCAAGGAATGATACAGGAATTGGGAGAATTAACAAACAATATCACAGACATATACAACAGTACTTTTAGATTTGTTGTAAGAGAACTTTCAGTGATAAAATACCGAATGAATGCAGCACAGACTACCTTACAGTTGCAACTTCAGGATATTGTGTTACTTTACGAATGGTATATGGGGTAAAGTGTTATACATACATCACAAATTCTTCTGATTCTAAAGAAATAATAAAAGAAAGGATGAATGACATTAATTGGGAGATTTAATAAAAATGAATTTGCTGAACAAAATAAACATGATGGTGTGATTCCCGACAGTTGTGTCAACTGGTTGAACCCCAGTACCTGGTTCTCCTGGGTCAGAAATTGGTTGGTCAACATTGGGAAGTATAATATTTTTTTTTGCCATAATAATGTTGTTGATTTTCTATATATTAGTGAAATGCTTCAAGAAGGTTTTCCAGTACAGAAGAGATCAAACAATGCAATTTATGAGAGATATGAAGTTTCTTCGGAGTTATGAAGAATGTTCAGAGGATGGAACTGATAAAAAAGGAATATGTGGATATACATATTCATTCAGCAGCCCATATATTATATTTATGAGTTGCTGAATGAAGTGTCACAAGATTATTTATTATTAAGAAAAGAACAACACACTGCGCTGTTACTTAGTGTCACAAGATTATTTATGAATAATAAAAGAATTACACTCTGCACTGTCTCTTACAGTGATGCCATTATGTTTTATATATAATGCATGTTTTTTTAGCACTTTGTTGTGGTCTTGTTGTCAGTGTATAGACTAATCATTTATTCACGATTGAGGAAAGAAGTGAAAAGTTGAATATTAAACTGCACTACCACTTACAGTGTCACAAGATTTTTTATGAATAAGAAAAAAATAACAAACTGCACTGCCACTTAGTGTCACAAGATTATTTATGAATAAGATTAACACACTGTGATACCACTTAGTGTCATAAGATTTTTTATGAATAAGAAAAGAATAACACACTGCACTACCACATAGTGTCACAAGATTGTGACACTGTAAGTGGTAGCGCAGTGTGTTATTCTTTTCTTATTCATAAATAATCTTGAGACACGAAGGGGTAAATTTACTAAAGTGAGAGTTTTTAGAAGTGGAGATGTTGCCTATAGCAACCAATCAGATTCTGCATAACATTTAAAAAGCACCTTCTAGAATATAATAGGTAGAATCTGATTGGCTGCTATGGGCAACATCTCCATTTCTAAAAACTCTCACTTTAGTAAATATACCCCTTAGTGTCACAAGATTATTTATGAATAAGAAAAGAATAACACACTGCACTATCACAGTGTCACAATATTTTTTATGAAGAAGAATAACACACTGTGCTACGACTTATAGTGTCACAATATGTGTATAATAAACTGTGGTCTGGCTGGCTGTGTCACCAAATAATAATAGCACAGCTAAGTTGCTAACACACAAACACAAAAAAAAACACTGGGGAACAGCACTCGTGAATGAGGCAGCAGCCCCTTGATGAACAACACAGTCAGCACCCCATTTTCATGGACAACAAAGCACCCCTGCTTAGTGCGGACAGACCACCTGCAGAGTCACAAATATGTGGACGAAAAACTGCGGCAGTGTCACCGTACAATAATAGTGCAGCAAACTTGCTAACGCAAACACACACAAAAAAAGCATATTTATTTTTTTGGACACTGGGGAAGAGCACCCCTGAATGAGGTAGCAGCTCCTTGATGAACAACATGGACAGCACCCCTTTTTATGGACAACAAAGCAGCCATGCCCAGAGCAGAGAGACCACCTGCAGAGTCACAAATATGTGGATGATAATCTGCGGCAGTGTCACCGAACAATAATAGTGCAGCTAAGTTGCTAATGCACACACAAAAAGTACTTTTATTTTTTTTTAAACTGGGTAAGAGCACCCCTAATTGACAGAGCACTCCCTGGAAAAAACAGCACCCCTTTATTGACTGCAGCCCTAGTCTGATGGACAGGACAAAAACACAGCAGCAGCCACAGTTAATTGACAGGACAAGTGACACAGTAGCTGCAGCACCCACTGAAGGAAGCCCCACTTTATATACTGCAGCCTAAGCCCCTTTATGGACAACACAGCAGCAGCCTTCAGGCCAAGACCCTGACTGGACACACACACTGAGTAACTGACAGTGACTATGTCTGCTAGCTTCTCTCTCCACAGCCAGAGTGAAAATGGCACTGATCGCGTGGACCTTTATATAATCCAAAACCCGTGAGAATCCGACAGCGTGAGGATGACACACTTTGCCTCGTTTTCGGATCCGAGTAAGGTGGGAAAACACGAGCCTAGCTCAGTTCTCACCTAAGATCTGGAAGTTCGGGTGGGTCCAGTTCTCAGAGATTATTTTTATCATTTTTTTATATGGCACCACAAGGATTCTGTAACACCTCACAAATTCCATAAACAAATGAGCAAACAGCAAGTTACAGTACAAAACAATGCAGGACAAGGACATAGTTTACAAAACATTGCTGCAATAGTGATCATAACACTCAAAAAAGCAGCACGGCGTCAACAACCAAGTGTTAGGTGCCCTTGTGGCGAGTTTGGAGTAGATGATCATATAAGTAAGGGAAGGAGAAGCACATGAAGGAAGAGGCCCCTGCTCTGTAGAGCAAAAATTCTATAGGAGAGAGTGTGCTGATATGGTATTTCTCTGACAACAGTGTCACCAAGTGAGTTTGGATTGATATAGGGACACACAATATTTCGATGTAGGATGCAGTTGAGCATTTTTTTAATACTGTGGTATCTAAATCTCACTTCATATGTGTCCAGAGTCTGTGCACATTTACAATTGAGAAACATGGACTCATAAAACTTTTTGGGCATTAGCAGGAGGTGACCTGGAGGTGGCTAAGAGGACACATGGGGATGGACCACCTTATGGTTGTATTAATTGAGTGTCACTTGCATGTTAATATAGTGGTCGTGTACACAGATGCTTAATCACTCACATTGGAGGCCATACTCAGATGGATAATCTACACCTACTATAGGACTGGTGCAAGCTTTGATGGTGCAATGCGATGGTTGCATCTAAAGATATGTCAAATGATATTACAGTGTTTAAAGATGTTCAAAGTACACCAGGGCAGGGGATGATACTAGCATTAGCATATGCACATTGTGTGGCATATTGATGACAGATGTAGGAGGACACATCTGTAGTTGCAGTTGCAACAACAGCAAAAGATGCTATAGCGGTAGCAGCAGTGTACAGCTCAGAATTGGCCCTCTATGCTGTATCTGAGAACTTATGCTCAGTTTGGAGGGATTTCTGTTTACCTTCTGTTTTATAAAGGGGTTTGGTATGAAATATTGAATCCCGACACTGGAACACTGGCAGTGAAGATCCCAACAGGTGAGTATTTTCTCTATTTGCTAACCTAACCCCCACCTAACCCTCCCTTAGGGGTGCCTAATACTAACCCCCCCTTTAAGTGCCTAAACATAACCCCTCTATCCCCACAGCCTAAACCTAAGTCTTCCAGGGGGAGTGCCTAACCATGACCTACCCCCAGGGATGCCTAACTCTAACCCCCCTTCCCCTAGCCTAATCCTAACCTTCCCAGGGAGTTGCCTAACCCTAAATCCCCCCGGGTGCCAATAACCTAAAAATCCCTCCTGCGGCAGTCCGTGCCCGCTGCCCAGCTTACCTTCAATCGATATGCCGGGAATCAGGCTCCTGGCATAGGTAAAATGACAGACGTTGGGATCTCAACACCTGTCATTAGACCCCTGCAGAGATTAGACAGTCGGGACGCTGGTGGTCAGCATTTCAACCATCGGCTTCCTGACTGCATCCCTTTATAAAGCACCTGTCATTTTATTATTGCAAGGTTTGAAATGATGCAATGTTCTAGGAGAGGTTTTCAAATGACCAGTTATCATTTAGAATGTGTGTCACCAGTTATAATTCCAGATCACAAACCATGCTACTATTCTACTGAAATAGGGTGTTTATTATCCTTTGGTGCCATGTTCTCTCATTTCTACATATATATATATATATATATATATATATATATATATATATATATATATATATTCAAAGTATATATATATATTCCATAGACAAAAAACCTTACTGTTTTATATGTCCAATTAAGGCTGCTTAGACATGATCTGAAAATTCACAAAACCTATTGATTTTCTGCCACTCAAACTCCAAAATGTAATGAAATTATGATAATTAATGCTGGACGTGTTCCTTGCGCAATACAGATATGGTATGCCATCACACCCTGTGGTTAACGGCAGATTCAGCACTCTTACAAAATGAGATTGCTCTCACTCACAAAATGGTGGAGCTGCTAATTCACAGAATAGTGTGCTCATTGGAATACACACATGCAGTCTATGCAACTGAGGTCAAAGCAGTTATGTGGCTCCCAAATACCACTCAGTGCCCACAATCTTCCCATTTGATCACCAAAACAATCTCACTGGCTACCCACATCCTTCTCACTGCATACATTTATCTCATTTAGAATACACGTTCAGCTCCCTTATTTTTAAAAATATCATACTCTGTCAATACATTTACACTATCTTCCCCTATATGCCTCCATGCTGCTATATATTCCCCAATCTCTACTGCTGTGTGGTCTCCAAACTGTGATAGTCTGTGTTCCCTCATCCGCACCAATGTTTTTCCCCAGCCACACCGCCCTGCATCCATGCCTTCTCCACATTCACATTGCTGTCTTTGTCTCATCTCTTTCTTCCTCCATCTGCACTACTCTGGTCCCTCAACCGTGCAACTCTGTCTACCACCACCAACTATACCACTCTGTCTTCCTCCCCATCCACACCAATCTGTGTTTCCCAATCCCTACTGCTGTGTGGTCTCCGAACTATGGTAGTCTGTGTTCTCTCATCCATACCAATCTGTCTTTCTCCATCTGCACTGCCTTGCATCCATGCCACTCTGTTTCCTTCTGCACCACTGCCTTCCCCTAAGCCATGCCGCTGTATTCCTTTCCTCTGCGACACTCTTTCTTCCTCCATGTGCACCACTCTATCCCCCCCAACTGTGCAACTCTGTCTCCTCCCCCCACCTGCACTACTCTGTCTTCCCCCATCCCTACTGTTGTGTGTTCTCCTATTTGTGCTAGTCTGTATTCTCTTATCTGCACCAATCTGTCATTGCCTGACTTCCCATGTCCATGCCACTTGCTTCCCCCATCTACGTTGCTGTCCCCCAAACCATGCCACTATGTTTCTCCCCATCTGCACCACTATTTTCCACCCATCTGCATTACTTTGGCAACCCCACCCCCCTCTGTACTGCTTAACCTTCTCTCCTCTACATACATTTGTGTCTCACCTATCCACGCTGCTGTGTCTCCTCCCCAATCCACACCACTTTTATCCCATCTGCACAGCTCTATTCTCTGCTCTGACCTCAGTTGCATAGACTTCATATGTGTATTCCAATGAGCACACAATTCTGTGAATTATCAGCTCCACAATTTGTGAGTGACAGCATTCTCATTCTGTGAGAGTGCTGAATCTGCCATTAACCATAGGGTGTGATGGCATACCATATCTGTATTGCACAAGGAACACATCCATTAAGGTGTCAGCCTTAATGATCATAATTTTATTGCTTTTTGGAGTTTGAGTGGCAGAAAATCAATAGGTTTTGTGAATTTTCAGATCATGTCTAAGCAGCCTTAATGGGACATATGAAACTGTATGGTTTTTTGTCTATGGAATTTCATAGCTTTTTCAAAATGTATTAACTATCAGGGTTTGGATGAGCAAACTGGGGTACCTGCAGGGGAGAAGGGCAACAAAATGGCACTCTAACACAGGTGGAAGATGGGACAGCACACAGGAGGTTGGTTTGGGAGTTGCAGAGTGCGAGATGGCTGCAGGCATGTGGGGTAGCGGCAGCAGCAGTGGTGGAGAGCAGTGGCAGTGGTGCAGTGCAAAGGGGGCAACAGAGGGTGGAAAAGGAGACCGCTCACAGGAGGTTGGTTTGCATACCTCCCAACTGTCCCTCATCCCGCCTGCTTGCCACAGTGTCCAACAGTGGGGGGGAAGTTGGTGGGAGCACAGCAGAGCAGCGGGTGTGCAGGAGGAGAACATGCCATGCACATCGGTTCTCTTGTGTAGGGAGAGCCTGGGGGCTGCCCAGCGTCTCGGAGAGTGCTGAGCATGCCCACAAAGTGGCAAAAACAGGGGAAGCCATGAGGCTGTGCCCCTTTTACAGCAAGCTGGTGTGCAGGAGGAGAACAGATGCCATGTGCATGTGCACGGCATCTGTTCTCTTGTGTACAGAGAGCCTGGGGGCTGGCCAGCATCTTGGAGAGTGCTGGGCACGCCCCCAAAGTGACGAAAATGGGGGAAGCCACAAGGATCCGCCCTTTTTACAGCAAGCCACGCCCACTTTTTGGGCACGTGACCTGTACCTCCTCAACACCTTTAAATGTTGGGATATATGGGTTTGGGAGGTGCAGAGTGCGAGATGGCTGTAGGCGTGTCGGGTAGCGGCAGCAGCTGTGGTGCAGAGCAGTGGCGGTGGTGAGGTGCAAAAGGGGCATCAGTGGCGACAGAGGGCTCACTGGTAGTGAGTATACACCTGAGAAAATCAAATCAATAAGTCACAGATAGATGAATGCAGCAGTGAGAGCTACGCATTTATGTTAAAAATTGAATGTGTAAAAAAAGGGAAAAAAAAGCATAGCCACCCCCCACAGAAAACAACCAGCCCCGGGCTTTGGAGCCCCAGTGCTGGTTGTGCGAAATACATGGTACAAATGACGTAGGGGTACCATGTATTAAGCACAACCAGCACCAGGCTTTTGAGATCTTGTCCTGGTTGCCAAAATACGGGGGACAAATGACATAGGGTTCCCCCGTATATAGTGCAACCAGCACAGGGCTCTGAGCCGGTCCTGGTTCTGGAAATACAGGGGGGGGGAAATGCATAGGGCTCCCCCTGTATTTCCCCAAACCAGCACCGGACTCCATCTAGCAGGGGGGTGATGCCACAGCCAGGGGAGCCCTTTCACTGGGCGCCCAAGCCGCAGCATCACCCCTGACCACTAGTCAGCCCAGGCTGGAGATCACTGGGAAGTTGGAGACCCCCCAATAAAAGGGTCCCCCTCCTCAGGGCACCAGCACCCCTGGGTGGTGGGTGCCGGGTTGATTATGTATAGTGTGGTGCATATGAAAATATAAATATTGTCTTTTGAAATAGTACTACAGGTCCCAGCAGGCATCCCCTGCATGCTGGTACTTGGAGAACCACAAGTTCCAGCAGGCGCGGTATTAAGGGCCTGCTGGCACCTATAGTATCCCTGCAAAAGAAATATTAAAATAAAACAAACACCGTTTGTAAAAGTATTTTATTATGCCACACCTTCACCTGGAGGGCAATGGCCTTTAAGCTCTTTTACATGGCCATCGCCCATCCAAGACTTCTACGGCGTCTTCACCTGGAGCACGGCGGCCAGAAATCTCTTTTGCGTTGGCGCCGCACATCCAGGGCTTCCCGTCTTCTTCATTCTTCAGCTGGTCTCTCCAGCTCCCCGACCGATGACTGAATGGACGGGGCTTGCACTGCTGGCTGTATTTAAGGCAGCCGAGGGGGTGGGGCAATGACGTTATGAGCCGTGAATGGCACGCGGCAGCCATCTTTGAATTCAGCCATCTTTGAATTCAATGGTGAGAACGCTCGGTTCTCACCATTGAATTCAATGGTGAGAACCGCTCATTGGCTGAGAGGCGGAAGGCTCGCCAATGAGCGCTCCATATCGGGATTTCTGTACTGAAATCCCAGGTAGAGCTGTCAATCAGGCAGTTCTGGTTATCTCTGGTTTTTTTTTTGCCAAGACCCTGGATTGTGTGAAGAGGATCTGATCCACGCATAGGAGGAGGTGAGTATGGAATTTTTTTTCACAGGTAATACATTGGATTGTCTACTGGAGAAGAGGACAGATTGGCTTAATCAATGCATAGGTGAGTATGTGAGATAATGTGTATGCTTGTGTGAGTACATGTGTGTGTGCATGTATGTTTTAATAAAATTATACTTTTCTACGGTGGGTGTGTTTTTTTCAATATTACTTTTGCTATGGAACTAAAGGTACCAGCACGCCCATAATGCCCCACATGCTGATATGTGTGGTTCTCCAAGTACCGACATACAGGGGAGGCTTGCTGGGAACTGTAGTTCCACAACAAAAGCCAATATTTATAATTTTAAATACACCACACTTTACTGGGGAGCTGGAGAGACTAGCTAAAGAATAAAGATGACGGGAAGCCCTGGATGTGCATCGGCCGCGCAAAAGAGCTTACTGGCCGCCGCGCTCCAGGTGATGATGCCACAGAATCCCTGGATGTGCGGCGGCTACGCAAAAGAGCTTACTTGGTGCCATGCTCCAGGTGAAGGTCCCGGTAAATAAAAGATTTATAAGACCGTGTGTGTGTTTTTATTTGAATATTTCTTTTGCAGGGGTACTATAGGTGCCAGCAGGCCCTTAATACCCCGCCTGCTGGTACTTGTGGTTCTCCAAGTGCCAGCATGTGGGGGATACTTGCTGGGACCTGTAGTACTATTGCAAAAGACAATATTTATATTTTCTTATGCACCACACTATACATAATCAACCCAGCACCCACTGCCCAGGGGTGCCGTGGATAGCCCCGGCTATCAGCCTGGGCTTGTGGTGCCCTGAGGAGGGGGACCCCTTTATTGGGGGGGTTCCCAGCTCTGCAGCAATCCCTGGCCTTGGCTGACTAGCAGTCAGGGGTGATGCTGTGGCTGGGGGACCCGGTGAAAGGGCTTCCCTGGCAGTGGCATCAGCCCCCCCGCTAGACGGAGTCTGGTGCTGGTTCTGGGAAATACGTCATTTGTCCCCTGTATTTAGCACAACCAATACTGGGGCTCCAAAGCCCAGGGATGGTTGTTTTCTGGGGGGTGGGCCACTTCATTTTTTTTTAAACACAGGCAGTCAGTCATGGTTGTGCTTAAATGCAGGGAACAAATGACATAGGTTCCCCCATATTTAGGCACAAACAGCACCGGGCTAGTCAGAACCAGCCCTGGTTGCCAGAATACGGCGGACAACAGACATGGGGGTCCCCCGTAAGTTATGCAACTAGCACTGGGCTCTGATCCGGTCCTGGTTCTGGAAATAGGGGGGGGAATAAGTAGGGTCCCCCTGTATTCTCCAGGACCAGCACCGGACTATTTCTAATGGGGGGCTGATGTCACAGCCAGGGGAGTCCTTTCACCAGGCCTCCCAACAGCATCAACCCTGACCACTAGTCAGTCCAGGCTGGGGATCCCTGAGGAACTGGGGACCCTCCAATAAAGGGGTCCCCCTCCTCAGGGCACCCCAGGCCCAGGCCGATAGCCTGGGGCTATCCCCAGCACATCTGGGCAGTGGGTGCTGGGTTGATTGTGTTGTGTGGTGCATTATAAAGAATATTTTCTTTTGCAGGTGAACTATAGGTCCCAGTACGTCTCCCTGCATGCTGGTACTTGGAAAACCACAAGTACCTGCATGCTGGGCATTAGGGCTCACTGCCACCTGTAGTCCACCTGTAAAAAATAAATAAATAAATAAACACTTTAATATTGTAATATTTTATATTACGGGTCTTCACCTGGGGGACGGTTGCCTTTAAGCTCTTTTGCATGGCCGCCGCAACCCACCAGGGCTTCGGTGTTTTCACCTGGCTGGTCCTAACCCACCAGGGCTTCAGGTTGGTACCCACCAGGGCTTTGATGACTTCCCCCAGTGGGTGGCAGCGTGTGATAGCTTTTTTCATGGCTGCCTCCCACTAGGACTTATGGTGTCTTTGCTTGGTGGGTGCCAACCCGCCATGGCTTCAGCATCATCACCTGGTGGGCACCAACCCGCCAGGGTTTCCACATGTTCATGTAGTGGGTGACAGCCTGTGTCAGCTCTTTTGCATGGCTGCCGCCCACTAGGACTTCGGGTGTCTTCGCCTGGTGGGCACCAACCCGCCAGGGTTTCTACATCTTCATCTAGCGGGTGACAGCCTGTGTCAGCTCTTTTGCATGGCTGCCGCCCACTAGGACTTCGGGTGTCTTCGCCTGGTGGGCACCAACCCGCCAGGGCAGTGGCATCTTCACCCGGTGGGCACACACCCACCAGGGATTCTGGTGTCTTCACCTAGTGTTGGTGGCAGCCCGTGTCAGCTCTTTTGCATGGCCGCCACCCACTAGGACTTCCGGTGTCTTCACCTGGCAGGCACCAACCCGCCAGAGTTTCCACGTCTTCATCTAGCAGGTGACAGCCTGTGTCAGCTCTTTTGCATGGCCGCCGCCCACTAGGACTTTGGGTCTCTTCGCCCAGTGGATGCCAATCCACCAGGGCTGCGGCATTTTCGCCTAGTGGGCAAGAACCCGCCAGGGCTTCGGCATCTTTGCCTGGTGGGCACCCACCCACCAGGGCTTCTGGTGTCTTCACCTAGTGGGCGGCAGCCTGTGTCAGCTCTTTTGCATGGCCGCCACCCACTAGGACTTCCGGTGTCTTCGCCCGGCGGGCGCAAACCCGCCAGGGCTTTTCCATCTATGCCTGGTGGGTGCCAACCCACCAGGGCTTCAGCATTTTCGCCTGGTGGGTGCCCACCTGCCAGGGCTTCTGACGACTTCACCTTGGGGGTGGCTGCCGCCTCCCCAGGGCTTCTATGGTCATCTGGAGTGCCGCTGCTTCCAATGACATCATGAGTCATGATTGGCTCACGGCGGCCATCTTTGAAAATCAAAGCTGGCCACAGTGAGCCAATCACGGCTCACATCATCATCGGCTGTGGCAGCTGCGGGTGTCAGCGGGGGCCTGGATCTAAGAAGATCTTGTTCCCGCCAGCCATTCTGCTGAGTACAGCAGCGGTGCCCATTTTAAAATTCAAAGATGGCCACCATGAGCCGTGATTGGCTAGCGGCGGCCATCTTTGAATTTCAAAAAAAGCACTGAGGCGCCATTTTTGAAATGGGCGCCACTGTCGTATTCGGCATATTGGTCGTAGGGGTCTGAATCCTCTCCGGTCCAGGCCCACCACCAACACCCTCACCGCCGCTGGACCCACCGCCGCCACCGGACCCTCCACCTCTGCCACCACCGCCGGACCCTCCGCCACCAACACTCGCGCCCCCGCTAACACCCATGTACCCCGCAAACAACCGCGACCTGCCGCTCGCCGTTGTTGCTGAGGTCCCCACCAATGCATCCTTGTCCCTGCCACTGCTTTGCCCGCTACCACCCGCAAACGATGGCCATCTTGCTGTACCCAAGTAAAGCCACTATGACTACACCTGCTGGAAGCTCCTACTGTAGCTGCACAACAAGTTGAAATGTCCTATCTTTATAATGTCGCATTCTTGAGGTAATAGTTTAAAAACTGTCACTTTCTAATTTACCTTAACCCCAAAAGCAGGTACCCTGGCACAATAGTTACCTAATAAAATAAACCACAAGTCTAAATTCCACCCCTTCCCTGAATTTTGCCTTCCCAAAAAAACCCCATAGTCTATAGCAGAAAAGTTGTCCTAATTGAGAATGTCAGAAAAAACTGACAATAGGAGCTTTAGATTACTCCCATGTCCTCACTTTTTATGTTTATGCCCTGAAATTTGGCATGCAGCACTCAGTGACAGTTCTACCTGGCCATGCCAAATTTCAGATCCGTACCTCCTATAGCTTTTGAGATGTAGCCCCTTGAACACCCTGCCCCCCCTTCTGAATTCTCTATGGAGAAATCCGTTTTTTTAGATGCAGCCTTAATATAAGGGCATGACTATATCTATATATATATATATAGAGAGAGAGAGAGAGAGAGAGCAAGAGAAATAGAGAGAGAGAGCGTTGCATTGAAGGCTTTGTAAATGCACCAAAGAAGACATTTTTGTCAGTTTTGTGTCACTAATGTGAGACACGGGCAAAATGTTATAAGTTACACTGTCAACTTGAGTTCCTTCTACAGTGATGTAATTATACAGTATATATGTATTACCTATTGAAAGACCTATTTATAGGCAGTCAAACTTGCTTTTGTTGGTGTGAGGTGTCATAATTTGTGAAAATACCATGACACAGTGTTTCATTCCTCCCTTTTATGTTCTTCCAATATCTTTGCATGTCAGAATTGCTGGGAATAACTTATCTCAAGCAGAAAACAGTATCTTATGCCAGCAAGCATCAGTTACTTATCACATAGAACTCCTTTCAGAATTTTAAAAGAAAATGAAATCTGTGCATTTGCATCTTTTAAGTAAAATATATATATATGTGTGTATATACGTTGCATGTATGGAGGAGAGCAAGCTGGATGTAATGCCTGGAGCTGTAAATGTGGGTGTACCTATTGATAATAATGCTGAATATGGAGGTGCATGATAGACATAAAACTCAACACCTAAATGACACAAGCATAATCTTGATGGGATACCCAAGGAGGTGCTGCTAAGTTTTATTGCCTATCCTTAAGGCCAATTTATTAATGTTTAAAACTTTAAAAATAACCAGGTACCACATGTCTCCACCAACCGGGCATTGCCTGTACATGCTAGTCTGCTTAAGGCTGTGGTCGCATCAGATATGACCAGACAGGGAGATCCTGACAGCCTATGCCCATGTTGTGTATAGTGCAACAAATGTTGCAAAAAGCCCACAGCTACATTCAGTACAACCACCAGTGCAACATATTGTACTGAAATTTACCGCATAATTTCCTAAATATTGCACAGCAAGACAAACAATTCTTCACCATCTCATTGGCAGCAGTCAGGTTGCATTCCTTGTGTCATGCATTATGTGACTTACATGAATTACCTTGATATGGAATTTGTTTAATACTCTTGAAAAATATAACAATAAAGAGTATTTTTGTGGTGATGCTCATGATTCGATTCCAGCTACTTAATGGATCAGAGAGACACTAACCCGATCACAAGACCTTCAGCAGAGTGGAGTGTCAAACACAGGAATTACTGGGGGTATATATATAGCTATATATATATATATATATATATATATATATATATACACACTGTATATACTTTGCTTTGGATCAGCACTCCATGTATAATTTCAAATACCTGGGTGCACTTCCATAGATCTCTTAGGTATCTCCATATTGCAAACAACAACCAGCACCCCTCCAAAGGTTTTCACAAATAGTGACAATCACACCTCCATTTAATCCAATGTTTCAGATGAGTTTATTTACATCTTTCTTCAAGGATAATATACAAGCAACAATAAAACATCTTACCTTTAAATACCTTAGCACTAGAGATGTGCGGTTCAGTTCTCCAGAAATCCAAATCCACCCGAATTTTGTGAATCTGGGTAGATCCCAGTTGTGGTTCTAATCTCCTGAGGAGATCCAGGAAAATCCAGGTCACGGTTCTGATATTTTTGCGGTTCGGAATTCAGATTTTAAATCTGAATTTCGGGTTTTAGATTGCATAAATTACATGATTTTAGCTGTTTTTAAAACTTTTAATCTATTTTTTATTTAAAAAATCCAGATCCAAAACCTTGAAGGAAGTACAGATACAAAACCAAAACCAAAACACGGGGGTTGGTGCATATCCCTACTTAGCACTCATGTGCTCACAATGCCCGGCGGCCAACCAGCTTCTGGCACTGGTGAGAAATTATGTTTCCAACAAAGCATCTGTAAAATCTAGTCATTTTTTAACCAAAGCCCCAGGCTGCGGCAGGTGCTCTGGGTGTGTTACCTGTAGACACTTGGAGGTAGTGGCTTACATCACACATCCTTGTTTGATTACCAATATACCTATTAAACATGTGTTAACATGCATAAGCAAATATGTTATCTTTGTAACAAAATGCCCCTATGGCTTGGCTTATGTAGGCAAGACAATCTGCTCCTTTAGGAAGAGAGCAGTTTAGCACAAGTTTGCCATAAGATTAGCCCTAGAAGGCAAGGAGAGTGAACAGCCTGTGGCTAGAAATTTTGTGTCTGCCCAGCATACAATAACTATAAAGAAAAATAAAACAGAGACAAGGAAGCATGTATAAGCAAAAAGCTTTCAAAATACCAATGAGATTTTCAAAGTGAAAACTAAATCAAAGCAGCAAATCAAAGGCCTCAGGACAAGATATTTAAGGCAAAGTAACAGCCTAGTTGAAGTTGACAATTATTAATTGTATGATTTGATGATAGTACTCTGTATCTGTGGAGAAGCTGCAGGAAACTGAGCCTACATGCCCGGATGAGAAGCTGGTGATGGATGACCTTGCAAGAACATGAATGCCCCAGTAATGTACAGTGATATAAGCTGCCTGTCAAAAACACACAATCTTGCTAAAGTCAATAATGAAAAGTGGTGCATGATAGAATTGTCCTTGAAGCCTCCCACCCTTATGTTGTATATTCAAAAGCACTTGCATATTTTAACAAACCAAGCACTTCAGCAATAGGGACTGCCACTTTTGTGGCTCAAGTGCTTGAATTGTTTGGGCTCTCAAAAAACAAGCTACCAAAGGGCTTAAAGCAGATAACAGCGTTGTTTATTATTGTCACAGTCAGAAGATGTCTTTATAATACTCATATTCAACCTCATCACTGTTGTTAATATCATCATCACCACACAATATTAGCTCATCCAGACTGGAATCCACAATCACAGAAGTCTCTATACTTTGTTGTAATTGACAATAATGGTTTTCCTCATAGAATTTGTAGTTAATTGTATGAACATCAGTTTTTCAACATTTTTTGGAGTAGCCACCTACACTGACTGCTCACAAGGTTCCTGGATGTCCTAAACACTTTTACTGAGTACACACTGAAGGGTTGTAGCTTCAGTAAAGCAAAGCTACATAGTTTGGACAAGGTGCTTTAAATTAGCTTTTTTCACCACAGTATTCTAAGACACTGTGTGACATGCTAATTTGTACTTCATCATTAAAATAATTATCAACCATTCTATTGATGCTTACTGTATCAGATTGAGTCATGGTAGAGGTGTCAATATCTGTGGGCATTTCTTTGAATCCTGATCAGAAGTCATAATGTTTCACCTCGGTGCACTGAGTTGACTCATTATCATCAGTTGATCTCTTGGAAAATTAAATTTATTTCCTGGCAGTAGCATTTGCAGGAGAAATTGGAACACAAGATGTGCAATGTGCCACTTGAGCTGACAACTTGTATTGAGTATTTTGCATCTCTAAAGATCTCTGTCAGTTGTAAAGAAAGACAATATATATTACTGAAACCTATGATCAAGCATGGTTGCCAAAATGTATTGATCCAATTGCAATATGTTGCAAACCCTTTGGTCCTGGTGAAGCATAAAGTAAGTACAGCATACTTAGTGGAATCACATAGTCTAGTGTCATCCTTTTGCTTCTCTTGCTACTTTCCAGTAGTTTAATTAAGGGTATGTCCTTACTCCCTCTATTGGCTACAAGACAGCATCTCCTGCACATATTGTTTTTAAGAAATTTGGAACCACCAAGTTTATTCTGTGTTCAAAACATTGTATGTGTTCAAAATCGCCCAGTTGTAATGCTCATACAATATTACTTACATGATCTATCCTCCTAATGGCATCCTAAAGGGTTTGTTTTAGACCAACTACAGTCTCATGTATGATAAAAAAAACACCTGATTACGATGGAGGAACTGTAATATGGAATCCAAAGTATGTGAGATCCAACATTTTTGGAAAAATTAAGTTTTGCCTTTTTCGGAGATCCGAGCTTGGTGGAAGACTTGAGCCAGAACTCGGATTCACTCTGAATCCTTAAGTTTGAATGTGTTCGGATTTCTGAAAAATTTAGCCGATCATTTCTAGTTAAAAACTGTGCAACAAACATTAATAAGAATATAAGGAACAAGCACACCACTTTGATTTTGATGTTTCCTACATCTTCTTAACAACCAGATTTCCTCTTTGCTAAAACCTTTTTACATGCTGGGCTTTTTTTGAGCATTGTTCTTTAGATGGTGCTAGGATCTCCACTGCCCTTTCTACTTTCCATGGGTATTGCTGTTGCTATAAGAAGGTAGCCAGCTCATGTTTCTATTGACTCACTGCATTTTCTCAAGAAAATAAGCAAGAAAATAAGACATTCTTTCTTTGTGTATTGCAACCACTTTTTGTCTTGCAGTGACTCTATCTTGCACAGTAGAAAAAAAAAGATTGCATTTCAGACTGGCTGTTTTGTCTTGCATGTTCCTCTGCCATATTTATTGCTAAATAGTTAATAGAGTCCCTTATACCCAACTTTCTTCCAAAATTAGCAATGGAGTAATTCTGCTGGAGGAAATGTTGAGGTAGTACTTTCTTGTAGGTTTGAAAAAGCTTCTCCCAGCAATTATAACCTCCAACAGCTTCTGAAAGTTGATAAGATATTCATATATGATTATATATTTTTAAAGACAATTAAAACAATATGTAACAAATATATGTTAGCTCATATTAATAAATGTTTTATTCTATCAAAAATTTTTACAGTGTAACTGAACTTTACACTGTAACATGTTTTAATACAAAAATACAATTATTTTTTTCAGCTAACGTTAGTGATACTGTATGACTCTTCTTTATTTTGCATGTTTTTTTCTTGGGGATGGAGGCTATTCATTGAGTACTGCTTAAATTACTGATATGTACTGTAGAAAAAGTCTGGCACTCAATTAATAATCCAAATGCCAGGGTGCCTGAAATATCCATATTAAACAATACTATAAGAATCATATTCATAGAAACAGACTGCACTCCTAGTCTTGTAGTAAATTTTGTAATATTAACAGCAAATTACAGCACATAAGCAGTCGATGTTTCAGTGCTGGCACGCACCGTCATCAGGACTGAGTTACATATCAAAAACGACAAAAATCTATAGTACAATAAATGCATAAAACACTTACCCCTCTTAAATAGACAAGACAGATCACCCATGCAGACTTGTACACAGTGAGGTTTGGTGGGATGTAGCACCCTCCAGTGATCACACCCCACCCTCAGCATCCCATGCTGTGTTCCATCACTAGGAAGTGGCAACCACAGCTGCCACTCTTGGCAACCGTGGATGCTGCCAGGATACCTCAGGCTTAGGTACTGAGAAGAGAATAACCAAAAAAAATTATAAAATATGCACACACCCAAGTGGCAAACACCAACAGACTCCACCAGAACAACAGATACAGCAATAAAACCAAAAGAATGCCATCTTAAACAATTATAAGTAGTTACAATTAAGCTACTATATACTAAATGGTGAAAAATAGCAGACACTAATACTGGAATCAAGATGTCAAATAAAACTATTCAAGCAAATATTTTCACTGAGTCCTTTTGGGGTAACTATATCCAACTTCAAGATCCATTTTGCAGATCCTATTAGCAGATCCTTCTTGCAATCGCCACCTCATCTGCATTTGTATTAGTAATTTAAGTGCCATACTTTTGCTGGATATTTGGACTTTTTAAGCTTGCTGTTCTGCTCAGGTCTACTATACTCATGTACTGTTCAGGTCAATATGACCCGTATCATAAAAGTACGCTTTTCACTAATATTCAAACAATGGCTACTCTCCAAACTGTTATTAGAATAAAAAACATTCAGATGAACAAACCAAAACAAACAAAAATTACGAGCGAACTGACACCAAAACAGATTTTGTTTCTGGTCAAATAGACCCAAACAGAACAGCAGGGTTATTGCACTTGATACAAAAAGGTGAAAAGATGACATAATCCAAATGTAATTGTAAACCAATGAACTGACACTGTATTCATAATTTTCAGAATTTTGATTGTTGAAGTAATGTTTTTTTCAAAACATTTATGGTCACTCACTAGTATAATATTCAAATCTGGTCATATTGACCCAAACAGTACATTAGTACTAACTACTCATAACTTGGAAAAAATAAATAAAACAATTTTTTTTTATTATCACAACTATTTGCCAAAAAAATAAAATTAATAAAATATAGAAATCATAATTACATAAATAATGAACTGACACCGAAACGAATAGTTACAAAAGTCATGCTCAAGGCACCATGGATCATTAAAGTATTAATACTAGACCATACTTGAGTATATGGATACCAAGATAAACTCCACTTATTTTTTTTACTGAACACCTGATGTCTTCTACATATGGATGTTGGACAACTTTTGCCTTAGTTTAGTATTTTTTTATTGCTTTGTGACTTTATCTACTGATATCCACTGATAGTAAAATATACAGGTGGTTTGCAATTCCCATCATCATGGAAGGGGGATCCCAACTCGGCATAACGTTGCCCAATAGGGAAACATTAAGTTTTTAGTGGAAGAAGCCATTAAGAATTTGGTCAGTCAAAGATAGATGCAGTAGTGAGACTCAGTTTTAAGAGCTATGAAATACATAACATGACATAACATAAAATTATACATTCCTTATAGTGGAAATCAGAGGGGGATTGTGATAATGTCCAGAAGAGTCCTATTTTCAATATCGTCCAGTTGATGCATAGTGTCATGAAAGATAAATAAATTTATACATGTGTAAAACCAGTTTTGTGGTAATTGTAAATAGTTCAGATGCACCCTTTGTGTTCAATGAGAGAGGGAGTAGTTGACAATGTGGGCGTTCCCGGACTCACACTTCTAATAGTGGTATTAAACACATAAATGTATCTTTTTCCACCAATATGATGCTCAAACTGATATTCTTGTGTTTCAAGATAAACCAGTGATAAAGAATAGGCTATCCTACTCACTGATTAATCAGGAAGGAGAAAAGCATGTAAGGTTTCTTTCAATCATTCGATAGGGCCTGTGTATGGCATACCCTACTCACAATAAGCATGAATGAAATGAAGCATACAGTATCTGCATTTCTTACAATGCCTCAAGTTGTTTAACACTATAGCATTCGCAGTCATCAAAAAAATAGTTGGTCCAGAGAATTTAACCCAAAACAGATAAATCTCCAAAGAGTATTTATTTAAAAAAAAAATAAGAGTATAGGATAAAAACATATAATATTCAAAGAAGATACAAATGGGCCCTTAATATACAACAGTCCATAATAATATAAAAATTACAACAATAGAATTCAAAACAAAAAGCAAAAATAATGTCCAAATAGTTTGGGTAAATTCGCCAAATGAGTCCCAAACAATGCATCAATATGTCATCTACAAAAACTTGATGTAAAAAGGAATGGGTTTTTCACATTATCAGCTGGTCAACATGTTTCAGCCCTATATGGACCTTTATCAAGACGTACTTGGAGTGTGAAAGAGCCCCATATTTAAGGGTGGAACAGTCAATCATTAGGGAGGGGAAGTGGCCTCATCCACCTGGGACCTCTAACACGTAAACAGGCCCTTCTTTCAAAAAAATAACATTCAATACAACCAATTCTGAATTCATAATACACTTATTAAAACAAGTATATATTTATACATAATATGAATAAAATTAGACAAACTATGATAGGTGTCATGGCAACCAGGCAATACCGGAAGTGACCTGCTGTGTACTCCCTTTTGGTCCAGGCAATCCTAAAGGTGTAGAAGTGCAGAGGCAAGAAAAAGTTATTTCTATATAGGTGGCTCAATAGAGAGACAGACGTGGCTATTCCCTGTCTGTTCTGTAAAACCGACTACTGTACAGCAACACTGATTGCCGGGGTCCACTTTGTCGGTAGTGAGGTTACGCTATGCTGGGCCTGAAGTGAAGAGACTCAATCTCATTTCATCTCTTCCTGTTGGTGATAACATTAAGCAGCACAGCAACAATGTTCCTTTAATTAATAATAAATAGGGTGAAAGTGACATCACAGGATCCTTAAAAAAGGAAACAATAAAAAATTATGTTCTTATTTATAACAAACACTTTTTGGGAAGACATAATTTCAGGGTACAGGGCGAATTTAGACTTGGGGTTTGTTTTATTAGGTAGATATTGTTCCAGCATAGGGCCTTTTGAGGTTTAGGTAATTGAGAAAGTTATACTGTAGTTTTAAAACTTCAATAAATTAGTGCAGCCTCAGTAGGTGTCTTTAGCAGGTGTACTCAGTGTGGCTTCACTTGGGTTCACCAAGATGGCTGGCCAGTGCAGGTGGTAGCAGTGGTGAGACCCAAGAGAAAGTAGCAGCCATTATCTGAAGCTGGGACTGGGGGGAGTGCAACAGACAGATCAGCAGCAGCGTGTGGTCAGCAGAGAGGGCTGTGGGACCCGGCGGCAGACAGATGCAGCATTCATGGATCTCTGGGATTCGTGATGTTTGCATCTCTGTGTGATAAAAATAAACAGAGATGCACGGACAGGCTCAGTGAGTTCCGTCTGTGCTGCAGTGTTTAAAAAAAACTGAAAGTGTTAAAATAAAAATAAAAAAATTGTGTGCCCTCCCCCAAAATGAACAACCAGCACCGGGCTTTGCAGACTTGGTACTGGTGGTTCTAAATAAAAAGTACAAACAATTTAGGGGTCCCCCGTATTAAGCACAACCAGCACTGGGCTAATCAGAACCAGTCCTGGTTGCCAAAAAATGGGGAACAAACAATGTAGGGGTCCCCATATTATGCACAACCAGAACTGGGCTCTGGGCCAGTCCTGGTTCTGGAAATACAGGGGGAAAAAATGTGTAGGGCCCCAGTGTATTTACCAGAACCAGCAATGAACTCTTTCTAGTGGGGAGTAATGCCACAGCCAGGAGAGCCCTTTAACCATATCACCCAGACAAAGCATCATCCCTTACCACTAGTCAGCTCAGGGCAATGATCATTGGCGAGCTGGGGACCTACACAATAAAGGGGTCCCCCTCTCCAGGGCACCCCAGGCCCAGGCTGATAGCCCAGGGCTATCCCCGGCACCCCTGGCTGGTGGGTGCTGGGTTGATTATGTAAAGTGTGGTGCAAGTAAAGAGTTAATATATTGTCTTTTGCTGTGGAACTACAGTTCCCAGCAAGCCTCCCTCGCATGCTGGTACTTGGAGAACCACAAGTACCAGCATGCTAGTCATTATGGGCCCACTCGTACCTGTAGTTCCACAGCAAAAGCAATATTAAAAAACTACAGAACACACACTGTAGAGAGTAAAATGTTATTAATACATACATGCACACACACAAAGTCACATACTCACCTAGTATCCCTGTAGCCCATTGGTCCTCTTCTCCAGTAAATAAACCATAGGGTACCTGTAATAAAAAAAATCATACTCACCTCCTCCTATGTGTGGATTAGGCCTTTTTGTTCCAAAGTAGGCATCCAGGGTTTTGGCAAAAAAAAAAAAAACACAATGATCCAAGCCACAAACTTTGCAGAAATTCTGATGCGGAGCGCTCATTGGCTGAGAGTTAATGAGCCTTCCCCCTCTCAGTCAATGATCAGTACTCACCATTGACTCCAATGGTGAGAACTGTGCGTGCCCTTTTAAAAAATGGTGCCTCAGCATATATCATCAATGTTAGAGTCATATAACAGCCTATATATAATATCAAATGCAACCTCCACAGACATGAGGAGGGCAAGGGCATACATCATCAAGGTTAGAGTCATACAACAGCCTATATATAGTATCAAGTGCAACCTCCACAGACATGTTGGTATTTTTACAATTCTGTCATCTTGATACACATACATAATTAAAGAATTACTATTATTAGTTAAAAAAGCCAGCACACCCAAACCAGAAAACATATAACAATTGTAGAAAAATACCAAAATAAATGTAAGGCAACATATACCCCCAAAAATGTATTAAAGAAAAACACTAAATGTGATCTGTTCATTCAAGCCCTTTGAGGCCACTGTACCAAGATCGAAAAATCCATCTCGCTTCCTGGTTTTTCAATGACAATTCACGATCTCCGCCCTGTACTAATGGGGGCTGCCAATGGATGACCATACACTGCAACAATGCAAGTGAGTGCCCTTTTTGTAAAAAAGATTCGCTACTGGTTAATTAGTAGGTCCAGTGGTGAGAGCTTGATGGACAGAGCAATGATGATTAGCCATCCATTCACAAAAGAGCTGGGTTGTCAGGCCAACATACAGCAATGAACATGGGCAGGTAAGTGTATAAATGACAAACTCACTAGTGCACATGAGTTTGTGCTTTTGATTGCCCTGCCAGTGTGTGGGTGTTTTGCAAGTAATGCAATTAATTCGCCGAAAACACCCAGTCCAGGTATCTTTATTCTTAGTAGGTGTCTGTCACATTGTAGGTCTCATCAATAAATGCTTGAGACTTTGTCCCTTGTGTAAGGAGACAAGTGGCCTCTTGTCTTGTAAAGTTTCTTTATCAAAGAAAATGTCATCAAAGTACTGCGCATAGGACACCAGGTTCCTATGCATGGTATATTGATTAAATTTTCTTTGTCTGAAGAGGAGGGACATCCAGCATTACATCAACAAGTTTATATAATTGTGGACACTGTGTATGGTTTAAACACATTAATAATGAGGGCAGTAATAAAGTAATTACTACAAACAGTCATGGATATGAAACTAGAATTAGGGAATTTATAACATGTAATGCCAAAAATTTTATTTAGCTATACGGTGCACTTGCAAAAAAGTGTATATTGGTAGAACTTCACGTCCCCTCAAGACCCGAGTTGGCGAACAATTTCATAATATCAAGAAAGGACTTGATTCCCAAATATGTATATATTGACCCAATATAAAGACATACATGGGTGCTCTACATCTGGGCTATTGCCTTTTCATGGTTAAAAAGCGGTACAAGGAAGTAAAAGACACAGGGTTGCTGCTAAAGCTTTAGCTAAAACCAAAATAATTTTTTTCTATAAATGTAAAACTCTGATCCCCAGAGGATTAAATAGTGATTTTGAGTTGAAGTGGTTTATTTGAAAATAATGAATAACTTTTAAACTCAGATATTCTGCTTAGATTGAGTTGGGTGTGACCTTAACTAAAGGTCAAAAATTTATAGACGTTAAAACTATTTAATAACATTTATAAGTTTCCTGGATTGCATGATGAAATTATGTATGGAAGTTCTTACATTTGTTTTGAAAAATATTTTCTTAGTTTATTTTTAGATTCTGTATGGATGAACACTAAGCTGAAAGGACTCCGATAAAACTCTGGATGCTGCTGTTGCATAAGATGGGGTTTTTCTATTAAATATGGCTGTAAAGTTTATCTTGTTTTTAATATAGTCCCAGATGCCTTACTCAACTTATTGGTCCGATATATATATATGTTTGTATATATATATATATATATATATATATATATATATATTATAGGTCCTATATATATATATATATAGAGAGAGAGAGAGAGAGAGAGAGAGAGAGAGAGAGAGAGAGAGAGAGAGATAACAGTCCGGCACACTCCTAAACAGTATCAATAGCCCTGGTGCCACAGTAAACCAGAGGTTAAATATATATGGAAAACAAATGAAGGGCACTCGATGGGACTTGAGCAGCTAATGTAAATAAACTAGGCAGAGCCAAAAATAGCTGTATATATATATATATATATTTATCTATCTATCTATCTATCTATATATATATATATATATATATATACTGTATGTATGTAGAGTATATTGGTCCACACTCGCATTGTATAGGTTTACTGTTGCTTGGTTGACACCTCTAGTGAGCATGGCGGCTCCAAATGCATAGAAAAAAATGTATGTACTATATGAATATATATATATGTTATAAAGTTTGGCTGTAAAGTTTATCTGTTTCCATCTTGTTTTTAATATAGTCCTAGATGCCTTACTCAACCTATTGGTCAAATATATATATATATATATATATATATATATATACTGTATGTATGTAGAGTCTATTGGTACACACTCGCATTGTATAGGTTTACTCTTGCTGGGGTGACACCTCAGAAAATGTATGTATGTACTGTATGTATATATATATATATATATATATATATATATATATGGGTGCACTATGTACTGTCTGACATCAACGTCCGCTTCCAGGTGGGAGGACGGCAACTGCACAAGGTGTTCTATAAAGGTATGTAACTTTTTATCTTTTGTTATTCTGATGAAATGAAGTAAACTTCATGAAACGTTGATCTATTAATGAGAGGCTCTTGGTATTTGTGACTAGTTGAGGTGAGTGCCGCCATCCACCCGCTTGTATATTGGTCCTTGCTCCGCAGCTCCATGGAGGGCATCGGCGTTATGTTTACATGGAGATTAGGAGTGCCAGCATGATTGCTACTATATATATATATATATATATATATATATGTATGTGTGTATATATTTTATATATATATATATATATATATATAAATATATATATATATATGTTATAAATTTTGGCTGTAAAGTTTATCTGTTTCCATCTTGTTTTTAATACAGTCCCAGATGCCTTACTCAACATATTGGTCAAATATGTATATATATATATATATATATATATATATATACATACTGTCTGTATGTAGAGTGTATTGGTACACACTCGCATTGTATAGGTTCACTCTTGCTGGGATGACACCTCTAGTGAGCACGGCGGCTCCAAATGCATAGAAGAAATATATATATATATATATATATATATATATGTTATAAAGTTTGGCTGTAAAGTTTATCTGTTTCCATTTTGTCTTTAATACAGTCCCAGATGCCTTACTCAACCTATCGGTGAAATATGTATATATATATATATATATATATGTACATATATACATATACTGTCTGTATGTAGTCTATTGGTACACACTCTCGTTGTATAGGTTTACTCTTGCTGGGGTGACACCTCTAGTGAGCATGGCGGCTCCAAATGCATAGATGAAAATGTATGTATGTACTCTATGTATATATATATATATATATATATATTATAAATAAGAAAATTAATATATGTTATTATTTCCCTTTTTCAAGATGACCGTAATGTCACTTCTGCCCTATTATGAGTGAAGAAACATGGCTGCCGCACTGTTTCCTGTTGTCACAAACAGGAAGAAGGAACACCAGCATGCGTTTATCTGTTTCCATATTGTTTTTAATACTGTCCCAGATGCCTTACTCAACCTATTGGTCAAATATGTATATATATATATATATATATATATATATATATGTATACTGTATGTATGTAGAGTCTATCGGTACACACACTCGCGTTGTATAGGTTTACTCTTGCTGGGGTTACACCTCTAGTGAGCACGGTGGCTCCAAATGCATAGAAGAAAATGTATGTATGTACTGTATATATATATATATATATATATATATATATATATATATATTATATACATATATATATATATATGTTATAAATAAGAAAATTAATATATGTTATTATTTCCCTTTTTCAAGATGACCGTAATGTCACTTCTGCCCTATTATGAGTGAAGAAACATGGCTGCCACACTGCTTCCTGTTGTCACCAACAGGAAGAAGGAACACCAGCATGCGGTACACCTTGTGTTCCAGCGATAAGAGAGATTGAGTTGCTTCACTTTCGGCCCAGCATACCATGACCTCACTTCCGGCAAAGTGGGCCCCGTCATTCAGTGTTGCTGCACAATGATCGGCTTTAACGAATGGACAGGGAATAGCCGTCTATATAGGAAGAACTATTTCTTGCCTCTGCACCTTTTGGATTTCCCAGACTATTAGGCATTATAAAGAAGGTCACTTCCAGTATCGCCTGGTTGCCATCATAGTTTTCTATTTTTTTTCATATTATGTATAAATATATACTTGTTTTAATAAGTGTTTTGTGAGCAAGGCCCCCTGCCCTCTTGTGCTCTTCCCTACTTTACTTTCATCTATTTCTTACTCCCCACTAGGGCACCTAACACTTGGTTGTTTATGCTCTGCTGCCTGTGTGGGTGTTATGGTTGCTAATGTAGTAATGTATATTATCCATGTTCTTGTCCTGCATTTTATTGTATTGTATTGTACTGTAAGTTACTGGTCACCTATTTGTTTATGTACTTTGTAAGGCACTGCGGAACACTTGTGGATCCATATAAATAAATAATAATAATAATAATAATAATAATAATAATAATTAATTAATTAAACATTGGTTATATTAAATGTTATTTTTTTGAAAGAAAGGCCTGTTTACATGTTAGAGGTCCAAGATGAATGAGGTCTCTGCCCCTCCCTAATGATTGGCAGTTCTACTCTTATATATGGGGCTCTTTTATACTCCAAGTATGTTTTGATAAAGGCCCATATAGGGCCAAAATGCGATGACCAACTGAGAGTGTGAAAAACCCATTCCTTTTTACATACATTTTTGTATTTAGTAGGTATGAGGTATTGATGCATTGTTTGGGACTCATTTAGTGATTTCACCCAAACTATTTGGACTTTATTTTTGCTTTTTGTTTTCAATTCTATTTTTGTCATTTTTATATTATCATGGACTGTTCTGTATTAAGGGCCCTTTTGTGTCTTTTTTGAATATTATGTGTTTTTATTCTATGTCCTAATATTTTTTTAATAAACTCTCTATGGAGATATATCTGTCTTGGGTTAAAGTCTCTGGACCATCTATTTTTTGATGACTATGAATGCTATGGTGTTAAACAACCTGAGGCATTGAAAGAAACCCATATATGCTTCATTTCATCCATGCTTATCATGAGTAGGGTACGTCATTTATACACAGACCCTATTGAATGTTTGAAAGAAACCTTTACATGCTTGTCTCCTTCGTGATTAATCAGTGAGTGGGGTACACCTATTCTTTATCACTGGTTTATCTTGAAACATGAGAATATCAGTTTGAGCATCATATTGGTGGAAAAAGATATTTTTATGTGTTTTATAAGAATTGTGAGTCCGGGTAAGCCCACATTGTCAACTACTCCCTCTCTCATTGAACACAAAAGGTGTATCTGAATTATTAACAGTTATCACAAACTGGTTTTACACATGTAGACATTTATTTCTTTTTCATGACACTATGCATCAACTGGAGGACAGTGAAAATAGAATTCATCTGAACATCATCATGTTCCCCCTCTGAATTCCACTATAAGTGATGTATCATTTTATGGTATGTTATCTATTTCATAGCACTTAAATCAATGAGCCTCACTATCTATCTTCGACTAACTTTTGGTATTGGGAATTTGGTGAAATTCCTTTATGGTGACTTTGTTTTGCGCTGTTTGATATTGCACCTATTACCTGGGATTCTTTTTTGTATTTGTATTAAGATTTTGTTCAGAGACAACTTACAAGCCTCTGGCACAGTAGATACCTGTGATGAGCTATACCAGCAACTATAGAGGACCATGAAGGTCTGATAAAAGAAGATCTCACAGATTTATATGCCCACAGGGTGTAACAATGGAGAATTACACTTCACAAAGTGATAGTGACTTTGTGGTGTCTTATGCAGATGAAAGCTCTTCTAACAAACAAGTCCTTTTAGGGGCACATCCCCAAACCCCAGATCCAGCTGGAGGAGAGACTATACAAGGAGAGGGGTCCAGAAAAATAGGGGTTGGCAGTCTCCCTCTTGAGGAAACATCAGTAATCTTTAACTTATCCAACAGGGAATTGACACAACATGAGATGAGTTTTTTTAACTAGAGGTTGTCATTTGCATTCTGACCTTGATTGGAACTTGGACTTATATTGATTTGGAAGGAAACTTCGACTTCAGGAGTTCTTTTTTAACCAAACTTTATAACTTGACAACACGAACCACCGTGGGGTAGAGACATTTTGTAGTTCCTGAATCCCTTCAAAATTTGACCCTCCAAGTACTAATACATCTTTGAAGTGCTTTACTAGATTGCTGAATAACTGTCAAATTTAAAAAGTAGAACAAACACACTAGACATAACTTAACCAAGGAAGAACAAAAGGCCTAAAGGAACTTAAGTAGATATTAGGATATAGTAATACACTCCACAGACAAAGGCAGAGATATTGTTGTCCAGAATATCACCGACTATTGCCAAGAGATCCTTAGTAAGTTGAATGATATTGAAGTAAATAAATAAGCTTAGAACTGATCCCACAATTAACTTCAAAGTCGAACTGGATAATTTTTTAAATGAGGCTTTGGCTATTGGTATTATCACAGAATACATATGCAAAGCACTAATGCAGGACACTCCAATTACCCTGGTCCTTTATATGGTGCCAAAGTTAAATTAGAATTCCATTAGACCACTAGGGTGCCCCATAGTGTTGGTGAGGGGCTCAATATATCAACCTGTCACAATATATTGATGTTATTTTATAGCCATCCATTGTGACTGAACAAGCTTATCTGAAGGATACATTTTTGTTATTACTACAATTGGAGTCATTAGGTAGAGTCCTAAAAACACATTACTATGTAAACTTGCTGTTCATAGTTTATATACTGTACATCCATCCCACATCGAGAAGATTTGATGGCAGTGAAAGAATTCATAACTAATAACCAAATTATTCAGGCCCACAGATTGAGTTTATGTTGCAACTTTTCACTGGTCTTACATAGAAATGATTATTTATTTTTTATGGGGAATATTACATAGAGATGTCTGTATGTGCCATGGGCTCGAACGTGGCGCCTATGTATGCCAACATTTCCATGTTCATTCAGGAACAAAATATATATTTTTAGTGATTTTTCCATAAGTCAACACATTCTATTATATTTATGTTACATTGACGATTTACTCATCTTATGGACTGGTACACCAGATGTGTTTGAAACATATGTAGGCAGCATTAATGACCAAGAGGGTCTGATTAAATTTTCATACAAACATAGTTATGAACAAATTGATTATATTGATGTTAAAATCTCTAACAACATGCTGGACACTACAGTTTATCATAAGGAAACAGACAGAAAAACCCTGTTATGTTTAACAAGTTTTCACCTGGTAGCTTTAAAGACTGGGCTACCAAACTCAAAGATGCCCAAAATGTCCAGAATAAATTATAATAAGAACAAATTGACTATTCAATTGGATGAATTAATTTCTAAGTTTTACTTAGAGGTCACCCAGAGAAACAGAAAGAAAAAGTACTGAGGATTCCATGAAAGGTTTTATTACAATCTAACGGTAAAAAAAAATAAGGATGACTCTATCATCTGGACTAGTGACTATATGACCTGCAGCACCATTGTTCTGAAAGCAACTCGAGCATTGTGGCCAATAGTCATTACGGATAGAGAACTGCAAGGCTTTAAACACAAAGCTCCTGTGGAATGTTTTTGTCATTGGAGAAATATCAGTGATAAGGTGGCCTGTCCTGACGTCAAAAACTTTGATTGCATGAATCATAGATCATCCACGAAGAAACCGGGATGTTATCAATGTATAAATTGCACTATATGCAATTATTTTGAACAGAGGATCATCTTTCATGCATCTTCATAATGGTCGTTATCTGTCAATAAGATGTGTTGACTTGCAATTCCACCTACATGATCTATATAATAATTTGCCCTTGCATGCTGTACTATGTTGGAAAGACCTTTAGGCAGTTCAAGGAATTAATGGCTCTTCTCCACTCTGCAATATGCTTGCCACTATTTAAAAAACAAAGTGATCAACCAGTGGCCAGGCATTTTTTTATGAGAGGACACAGTCCGGCAAGCCTGAGATACATGGTTAAAGCCTATGTCGCAAAACGCTGACGAGGTGGCGATTGCAAGAAGGATCTGCTAATATTTAAGGCAAAATTAATCTTAAAGTTGGATACACTCACCCTAAAGGGAATCAATGTAAAGATTTGCTGGAACAGTTTAATTAACATCTTGATTCCAGTATTAGTATCTGCTGATTATCACCATTTAGTGTATAGGAACTTAATTATAACTACTTATAATTGTTTAGGATTGCCTTCTTTTGAGTTTATTGTTGTATATTTTGTTCTGGTGGAGTCTGTTGGTGTTTGTCACTTGGGTGTGTGCATATTTTATCATTTTTTTTGTTATTCTTTTCTCAGTGCCGGAGCCTGAGGTACCCTGGCAGCGTCCATGGTTGCCAGGAGTGGCGGCCATGGTAGCCACTTCATGGTGTTGGAATGCAGCATGGGATGCTGAGGGTGGGGTGTGAACACTGGAGGGTGCTACGTCCCACCAAACCTCACTGTGCATGCGTCTGCACAGGTGATCTGTCTTTTGTATCTAAGAGGGGTAAGTGTTTTTTGAGATGTGGTTGTGGTAACCACTTTCTTATGATGGAACACAGCATGGGACATGGGACACTGAGGAACGGTGTGACATCAATAGAGGTCCCTGCGCCACCCGCTCTTCACTGAGCCGGCATCTGCATTGGTGATCTGCCTTGTCTATTTAAGATGGGTAAGTGTTCTGTGCATCTGTTGCAGGTGTTTCTCATTTTTGATATGTAACTCGGACCTGATGACAGTGCAAGCCAGCACCGAAATGCTGATCGCTTATATGCTGTAATTTGCTGTTTATAATACAAGATTTACTAAAAGACCAGGAGTGCTGTCCATTTCTAATATATATATATATATATATATATATATACATATGTATTCTTCTTGTGAAAGTCCCTTGGAAGACCGGTGGAGCTGGGATTTGAGATGAGGATTAATTACCATTACAAGTGCTTTTAGCCAAAAGGTATTCCCTGGGCTTCATGTATGGTAATTTTGGACCCCCTCCTCTTTGATGGCGTCTCTGAGGCACTGAGCGCTGTTGATTCTGGCTTCAGCCACAATCTACAGTGCATGCACAGGTCTCCGGGAAAATGGTGCCCGTGACTTCCCAGGGACATATTTTCTGCACATGCGCAGATCACTGAAAAAATAGCCGGCGCCGTTTTCCCAGTGAGTGTTTGCTGCTCTACAGCGCTGGTCCGGCACTGCGGAGCAGCACTTCTGGAATCGGTGGAGCGGTAAGTATAATTACCTATGGGTGCAGGGTGTGCAGTGTGGGACCCCCTGGACCCAGGGGCTTGTTTGCCCCGCACACCCTGCACCCATTATAGATACTCCCCTGGTAAGTGTGGATTCTATAGAATTTATATGATACTAGGGAAGTCTAAATTTAACGCACTAGGAGGTGCCTTTTGCCTTTATTTTTTACACAGAAACTTCACCTATTGGGTTATAGGAATTGGCCTGTGGCAGCCACTGGAAGTTCCCGGGGAGTGGAGTGCACATAGAGAGAATACTTCCATAAAGGACACTTATTTTTCATTTGAATCACTCAGTTAAGCACCTTTATCACTATTTGTTTAATATATATATATATATATATATATATATATATATATATATAAAATTACACCTGAGTAAGTCTAAAGGAGAGGACAGAGTTCCACCTGGATGAAACACGTTGGGTACTTTACTGTATGATGATTCTCAGATAAGCTGCTATCTCTAATGTACGGGCATTCATTTTGCAATATTGAAGTTCTGAAATTTTAAACTGTATTACACTATGTATGTCTATTTTTATATTTTTGTATTGCCATTAAAACTGTGAAAAACACTACTGATGTCAGTGACCTTATGAGGATCTTCACAAAGGACATGAGATAGGCTGTCTTAATCTTATGCACATTGTACGGGTTCACTCTTAGCCTTCTTCACACAATTGTGGTGTTGTTTCACAGTTATTGCATTAGGAGGCACCCTTGTTTTTTGTTATTTTTCATATATATATATATATATAATGTTGGCAACAAAATACAGAATGTTATAATATAATATAATTTCCAATAAAAATATTGCACTACAGCATGGTTCAATATGTACAGTATGTTGTAATCGGCCGGCCATCAGGGCCACCATTAGCAGTGGTACCAGTTACCAGCCAGTGGCATGGCACTTCCTCCAAGCAGGACATAATGTGTCTAATGTTCAATATATTATATTAGATCACATCCCTGAATCATCAGGGGTAACAGATCATTGAATCTCCTATGGTGAGAATCAAATTGGATCTTCAGGTTAGGCACATTGGCACCAAATAGGCTAATCAAAAAACTGTTTTATGTAGATTAATATTTACTATTTAGTATATATACACATATTACATAATATAATCTTTGGGTCTTACTACAACATACATAATGATTCATTATGTAGTGCAATATGTTTATTGATAATTATATGCTTTTATCTGCTCTTATGCTACTTCAATATTGACTGCATGTATTATGTATGACTTCCTGTAATGCAGGCATATTATATGTACATCGAAATGTTAATGATCTCATTCTGTGTTTTGTTGCAATCATTATGTGCATATTGCATTTTTTTATTACTTCAGAGCCCTTGTTTGTGTTTTAAATTCACTCAGCTTTTTTTGTTTACTAACGGTTGCCCGGGCGAATTCTATGTTGGGCACCTCCCTTCCGGACACCGGGAGACGTGAGTACACGTGGTGTGTGGTGGTGGTATAAGTAAGTACTATTTTATTATTGTATTTTGTACCCTGAAGATGGAGCATTAAAGGCACTCCTATACATTGGTAACTTACCAGCTGTGACGTGTCATCGTTAACCCGAGTGACGCTGTCTCTGGAAGCATATTTGTGGGCTCTCTTGTGAAGGGTCCTAACAGAGGGCACCGGGGACTTAATATAGTGAATTATTTATAAAGAGGAAATTAGTAAAGGAATATTATGAAGTTCTGCATCTGTTTAATATGTTACATGGCTACCTTCCCATTTAAAAGTTGCATCCAAGGTGGCCAACTTCAAGATGGCCCCCATAGTGGTGACATACCATAAAAAGTTGTCCCCTCCCCCATATCATGTGTGTAGACACTGGATTATTATTTCCTTACTCCTTTCCTTGTTATAAAGGTGTTTCCAGAGTTATGGACATCCCTTTATGTGTGTGAGTGTATATATATATATATATATATATATATCCAATAAATATCCGGCACTCAATAAACCTTAAGCCAAATGTCTGGGTGCCAGAACCATCCACCAACATCAGAGGAACAAATAAGTTGTACACAAGGACGGCACTCCAGGTTTTATCTTCGAAAAGGTTATATTATCATGCAAAAGCTTGTCATATCAAAAAAGTCGACATTTCAGTGCCATATATGCACCTTCTTCAAGACAGTTTACAGTTTACAGTTTAGCTGTAGGTATCTTATTTTTTGGCTGTTATGCAAACTGTCTTGAAGAAGGTGCATATATGACACCGAAACATCAACTTTTTTGATATGACAAACTTTTGCATTGTAATATAACCTTTTTGAAGATAAGATCTGTAGTGCTGTCCTTGTGTACAATATATATATATATATATATATATATATATATATATATATATATTGTACACAAGGATTTATATATATAAAGAAAATAGCGCCACTCCAGGAGTTTAGAATTTAAACTGGATTATATTCATCGCAAGTGTATATTTATATGTACTGTATATTCCCTCATAGGTGCCGCCCTCCTGGTACACTTTAATTGAACTCACAGCAATTTTTTAGTAGGATTAACTCTGATCATTGATCAGTAGGTTGATAATGAGGGTACTGGTGAAGGGAATTGCATGTGCTGGTCTAAACTGCTGGAATCTGATACTGCACTGATTGTTATTATTTAACAAAACATTATAATTTTGTTAAATAAGGTTGCATGAACTTGATGGAAATGATGTAACAGGTGCCTATATGGCTAAAGTCCCTACCTCTACTAACTCATGAATGGTACAGATGCCTTCACAACTGTCAGGGGATGGGTAAAATAATTCCACACCCAAGAGGTGACTTTTCTGTTCTTTTGCCCAGGAATGACAATGGCTTTCTTTTTGATTGTCAGTGGGCAGGGCTTTTGCTGGATGCCTGCTGTCACAGGCAACACAGCAGCTGTTTTAAAAGGTACCATTTTTTTTCCTACTCCTAGGGGCCCCTCTGATCCTTGGGGCCCAGTATGAGTGTCCCCCTTGTCCCCCCCCTGTTGCTGGGCCTGCCCAGAGCTGTGGGTAAATCTGTTGTAAGGAAGGAGGTGTGGTTTTTAACAGTTATAGATTCAGGTATCCTAACAAACCTTAAGTTATTTAGTCGGGATATGTTTTCTAAGTCTTTTCCAAGAGTTGTTGTGTTATCCTATCATGAGTATTCTCCCCTGTTTGGCATGTTTGAATACGATCCTCTGCATCACTAACCCTAGATTTTAATGCTGTGATCCATGAGAATCAATAAGGGCGAGACCAGCATCTAAATGCATTGGAAGGTCATCAAATCTTTTATCCAAAAGAGGCATTATGTATTTAGAAAACTCTTTTGCGGTTAGGCGGGATGTCTTATCTCTCAGAGAATGACAGGATCCTGGATCAGAATGTGTTTGGGAGGGTGGGGCAGATCTCTGAAAGGAGGCCTTTGCTGTCTTTGCTTTATTGGAATAATTAGATTGTTGAGGAAGCATGGTTTTGTCAATATAATTATCCATGCTCTAGGAACACTACTAAAATGCTAAATGAGAGTCACCAATGTGGTTCAAAATAGATAAAATAGCACCTGGGCAGGGATGGAGAAATTACATCACATAAAGGTGTGAATAATCACCATAACCATTCTCCCCAGAGAAAAAAAAACAGTTTACATCATTATCATAGTCTATGACATATCATAGAAAAAAATTCTGGCAATACCAGAATGTATAACTGTAGGCAGTAGGTAAAGAGTATGTGATGTAACACACAAAATAAATATTTACCACGATTGAGGGTGATTAATATACAGTAGATCCAAGAACAATTGAATAAGTAATACTAGTAAATCACCACTAGATGGCAGCAAAAAAAAAAATTGTTCCAAAAGTTGAAAACACACTAGATCAGCTGTAAACCTCATTTGCAGATTATGAAAATAAACAAGAGCAAAATATTTAATAGAAATGTAATATACGCAGACTGATAAATATGGTATACAGTGTACAAATTAACCCTCCTTAACATGAAAATTTTAGAAACAAATCATTTGAGAGTGATATGGATACTCATAAGTGTCTCAATATATTTTTATACTATTATCCAACAGTGAACAAACACAATATGCATCAAATTGAACAGAGTAAAGATGCTTCTAATGCTGGGTACACACGGGATGATCAATCAGTGATAACAATATCGCTGACTGATCTCCCTGCACTTTCCCGGTGTGTTGGATGAACGATATCATTCATCCAGCACACCAACAACCCACCAACAATGGGGCACCGACCCACAATCAACGATCATGGGTCACTATGTAACCTGGATGATATCGTCCAGGTTGGTCTGCATGCACGGCCGATAGACAATATTGTTATTGTCCATTTGTGCCCACGCATTGCTGGTTGTTTGAGGGTTGGAATGCACAAAAGAATTAATGATCTGAATGATAATGATATGACCAATATCGTTATCATTCATATCGTTCATTAAAACAGCCCATGTATACACATCATTAGGAGGAGTACATAGAGTATATAATATAGCTGAATCCCCACTAGGTGGCAGCGAGATATGGATGACAGCAAAATATACTGCCCATATTCTAGTTAGGAGTATAGGTCCAGTCCTGCATGGAAACACCAGAGCAGCAAATGTGATCACTTCCAGGAATCAAAGCAGGGCTGGTTATAGAGTGGGGCCTCCAGATGTCTATAAGCCTTGTAGAAGTGCTCTCAAAACAGTAAATATATATATATATATATATATATATAAATAATTAAATATGTCCTTCTGAGCTAAGAAGATTATTCAGAGCAACACCCTCCAAAGAAAATTTGCAGAGTGTGTGGAGTATGACTGGGTAGGAAGTCTCCTGTTCCTGCTGCAACTTCCCAGAGGAGGGTGGTGAAGGCACTGAAGATAGACAAAGAAGGGAGTATGAAAGATAACACTTCTGGGAAGGGGGTTAGGCAAAGAAAAGGGAATAAGAACAAACAAGGGAGAGACACAGCAGCTCTGGGTTTTGGAATTCTTCATAGCAGGGTTAATCTCATTGACCCTGCTATCTGACCTTCATCAGCTTTAGAAGAGGAGCCTCAGGTCCACAGTATGAGAGATGGAGTATGCAACTGCATTTCCATCAGTCAGTGCCCTTCAGTCCATAGGAATACCTCCAACAGGCAAGGAAGCAGGGGTCAGGCAACCTTATCAAGTGCAGTCACTCCCATGGGTCCTCCGGGAGGTGGGTAGCCTATAGCTGCAGCAATCCAAGTCCTCCTGACACAAGTCAACCACACTTTCTGAGAGGTGCAGATGTGGTTCTGAGTACAGGATCATCAGTGGTTGCTGCAATCCACCAATGCTGGACCTCCAGGTGACAAAAATTGCAGGATGACCTCATCTTCCAGACAACTTTGAATACAAGTGCAGGTGAGTAAGCAGACTGTCCTCAAGTGCTAAATCCATGGGTTAGAGAGGGAGAAATAGCCGCTGCTGCTACAGGACAGTTGAAATCAGTGATGAGTCCACCCGTGCGTATCACCACTAACTGGAACACAACTATGAGCACCAGGTAGGAGCGAAGTGGGGGTAGGGGGACAGACACTAATGGCCGCTACACATGGAGATTATGCATTTCCAACTGCACTGAGGGCCTGTAGGCATAACAAAATCCGATGATATTCAGATTGACCAATGAATCAGAAAGTAGCTGACCTTATATGGTCCAATAGATACTAATTTCTTTAAAGAATTATGCCATGTGAGCTTATTCCAAAGGGGCCATCAGTTTCCCTGGCCAGACTATGGTGTAAAAAGTATAGCTTTCGCACAATAAATGGTCCCAATTCCTTCTCCACAGTGATGGAAAGCAAGATATTTGCTGCAATCTGCAAAAAAAAAAGATTATATAAAGAGGATTGAGATAGATATGCAGACCACAGTAGGGAGCTCTGTTGGATGCCTGCCCATCAGAAGTCTGTTTTTCATTTTCTTTTTAGAGGTGATGTTTTCTTTAACATTGTGAAATATTTAGATTTCAGGTGCCCTTTCTTAAACTTTTTGTCCCCTGGACCACCTTTAGTAGATGTTTAAGTACTATCATGACTGGCAGCAGCTGCAGCACTAGTACTGGGTTGCTACTCCTGCTCTTCTATGGGCTGATCGTGATCCATATCAACTGACAATGCATCAAGTAAGTCATTGGCACAGCACCTAATGAACATTATTTTTTAACACAGTGCCACTGCCTGAATACACACAAGTTTTATTATTCTTTTTTTTTTACAATATACCATGACTCATAGCAATTAAATTAATGGTAGCACACTGGCACCTAATATAAGTTACTATTTTATAACACAATGCCTAAACCTGAACAACACACATCATCTTATTTATTTGTTACACACTGCTGCAACTCATAGCACTTCTATTAATGATGGTACACTGGCACCTAATGAACTTAATTATTTTACAACACAATGCCTGAACCAGTTTTAATACATTTTTTTAACATGGTGCCTGCACTGAACAACACAGTGCTGCACCCCACAGCCCTTCACAGTCTGACACAGCCACAGCAGTATTTCCACAGTAGTGCTTGCACCCTGCAGCCCTTCATTGACTCAGTCTTAGTGTTGCATGCCACAGCCCTTCACAAGTATGACACAGCCACAGCAGTAGTGCCAGAGTAGTGCTTGCACCCCACAGTCCTTCATTGACACAGTCTTAGTGTTGCAGGCCACAACCCCACACCATAACCATCCAGTGTCCTGTGTGAAATGGGGTCAATGATCATGAGGAGGAACTTTTATCGCATCCAAAAAACGTGAAATCTGATGCCGGAAAAATTATGTTTTGCCTAATTTTCGGATCTGAATTTGGTGGAAATACCTGATCCAGGGCTCAGTTTGACTCATAACCCCTAAGTTTTGGTGTATTTGGATTCCAGGAATCCTAACCCACACATCTATAACTAATACATAGCAGCATGTATTCACAATCTGGTTGTGATGTACTAAATCAATGTAAAATCTAGTTTCATGTGTTAAAACTGATCAAGCAGGTTTAGTCAGCTGATTTGGTAATTATTGATCAAATTGGACAACTGGGCTTTTCTCGTACTGGAAGTTCAAAATACTAACCACTTGGACCAGAAACAATCTATAAATATGGTAAAATATTCACTAATGTCTTTCAATATTATGTAAAGCCCTTGACTAATCTACAGTATAAAGAACTTTGGCGTCAAAATGTTTTTTTTTTAGACATAGACATTGAAGGGTTAATGGGAAACTTCCTCATGCTGTTTTTATGAAAGTGCAAAAGATCATTGTTTCAGATAAGTTGGTCCTCAAATTAGACATACTGGGCCAAATGTAATAGGGTGAGAATTTAGAAAATGTGAGAGTTTAGCAGTAAACTCTCACATTGGTCGAGTTTTATCTACAAAATGGAAAAAGATCTGGATGAGAGTTTAAATCGTGAGAGTTTTTTGAGTGTAAAAACATGCAAGTTTGTATGTTCTCAGACTCTATTACATTGGCCGAGTTTAAAAACGGTCAGAGTTACTGCTAAATGCTCACATTGTCTAAACTCTCACCCTATTAAATTTGGCCCACTGTATTGAAGCTTTTGAGGTGACGGGATTATACATTATTTGCTTTGAGAAATCCTACACTATCAAAAACTGTAAACTTTGAATTTTTTACTATTATTAAATAAAAGTATGTATGGATTTGCTTTTGATCAGCATTATACCTTTTATATTATTCAACTAGCATTTAACACAATATCTGTTTCAATCTATAAATAGGCTAATACTTACACACAGTATACAAAGGTCAGCTGTTCTGTCTGCTAATGACAAATCTCAAATACAGTACTGTGAAACAACATGAATCCTATTAACATAGAGCATTTAGATGGTGGAATTATAATGATTTCCAGAGAGAAAACCAAGTTTAGAACATTACATTCCTGCTGTTAATTCATTAATTCTTCTATAAATAATAATGAAGCATTGTCATTTCTTTAGTTATGGCCCTCACCTATCTGATGAGGTTAACCTGTAATTGGAAAATAGCATAAGTTTAACAATTTAGTAATTTTCTGATTAATGTCTGATTTTTGTATGCGCACACGTTTTATAAATTATTGCTAGCACTTTTGTACTTTTGAAATATGCTCATTAATGTATGTGTTTTCAATTTAGTGCTTATCCTCCAGTCTTTTGCTTTAAAATGTGTATATATACATAGGTGTATAGATAAATAGATAGATAGATAGATAGATAGATAGATAGATAGATAGATAGATAGATAGATAGATAGATAGATAAATAGATAGATAAGCAGCATACCTAATCTTTACATGAAGAAAGTCTTCATAGTCATTAAAAAGTGAAACAAGGCAATGACAGCTTAAGCGGAAAATGTGGTGCCCTACTCTTTTAGATGTCAGGGGAGAATGTATCCAAAGAAGCCAGTCATCCTATTATCATCACAGCATGATGGCTGTTTCAGTGCCAACAGTGCACCTTAGTCATCAGCTGATGATAGACTGATAGCATCGCATAAAGGTACTACTCAGACTAACCTGAAACTACAAAAATAGCTCTAGGTTTAGGAGGAAACCTGGACTTGCACTCACGCATCTAAAAAGCAGAAGTGACATTATGTTGTCCCGGTAACCAACAAACAACAAACGTCATGCATGCAGACACCTCTAGAACACAAAAGTGATCTAACATAAACCAAGAGATTGGCTATAAACAAAAGAGGAACCAGAATTATGGGACAGCTTCCAAAAAATGGAAATTAATGGTGTCACGTAACTCAGAACTACATATATATATATATATATATATATATATATATAACTGAGTTACGTGACATCATTAATTTCCATTTTTTAAATTATATATATATATATATTTACAGTATATATATATATATATATATATATATATATATATGTATAATATATATATATATATATATATATATATATATATATATATATATTGTGATATGCAAAACTCACATGCTTCATAGAATAGACAATAATATTACCACAACCTCATCAATGACAATATCCTCAACATGCAATATTACAAAATCTTTATAGACCCTAATATTCCACTGATGTAATTACTAATTAAGTTTTTTTATAAAAGAGTTTGCTCTTATAGTTAACAACAGCCTCTTTGTGTTCTGCATCTTTTTCACAATTGGAAAATATGCTGGTCTGCCATTCATTCCATGTTGGCAAAGTTTTCAACTCAAATAGATCGGAAGTGTATCATTTGTATGAAGTACTCTATTGTTTCTTTTCTTTTTAAACAGCTTTACTTATTACATCAAAACTACATGTACTAAAGTTCCATTCAACAACTTACATTCACTATGTTTTTCAACAGTGAAAATATGAAATACAATATGCTAAAACTATTTGTGCATCTGGACAACTATTATAATATATGGCCAGTAACAAAAAAAAACTCTTTTTATAAACCTCAACAAATATATTCAACACAATACACACAATATACTGCATATATATATTTTTTTAAATGAAAAGGCGGTACAGTGAACAAGAGCATGCAGGTTATGATGATGACTACTTTCACAGGCAGATGTATAGGGGCAGTGCGGCTGCATAAATGTGGCTGATCGAATACAGGTGGAGAACTCCATCTATTTTCAAGCAAGTATTGCAGCTTCAGATGCTGTCAAATTGCATCCCATACATGCTGGACGTTTGTATGGGATGACCTGTCTTGATAATGACCCTTAGGGGTCGAAACATCGACTACTATTATGGTGATACATTATTGCCTTATTAAAACTGATTGATTTACCATAACTTTGCAAGTGCAGTGAGTGCCCTCATTTGGCTATTTGTTTAGCCTTTCCTGGATATCTATTGGAGTACCTTTGTGGTTTTCTCTCCTTAGTGGAGCACCCTGCTGAATGACATTATCAAGGGATGTGAGTGCTGTATTTTGTATATATATATATATATATATATATATATATATATAGATAGAGAGAGAGAGAGAGAGAGAGAGAGAGAGAGAGAGAGAGAGAGAAAGCGCTGGACAAGAGAAAAATTGCACACACTTAATGATGTAGGTTGTAGGTGCTGTAATCACATAAATGTAATACAGAGGCACTTCAATCCTGTAGGAGATCAGAAAGGAGACCAGCTCGCCACCAGTTTATGAAAATGAAAAAAGCTGTATTAGAGGCTTGTACAAGATAATAGCCATGCTCATAAAAAGGACCAAAACAGATCACATAACAGGAGCCATAAACATGGATGACTTATCGTATGCCTTGTGACCGAGTGATGAAGCCCTGGGCCCGACAGCCATTTCGGTGTATAACCACCTTAGTCATGAGCACAAAGGAAACTAATGCGGCTGGCTATTAAATAGAACAAAAAGGTGCCTAATCAGTAGCCAAAAGATGTGCCTCACCTGTTAATTCTGTCACTCCGCATCCGTCCCATACTGCCGGGAGACACAATGCCGGTGGAACGTACTGCTTACTCTGCAGTAGTGCGTCACTTGCATGCATGTGGGGGACTAAGGTCACGCTGAGTTCAGCGTTGACCTCACGAGCCAAAACAATGGTTGACACATTGGATGTGAGAAGCCAATCACACGCTGTGGTGAAGAAGCACATGTTCCATGTAAACAAACCACGTCATCTTAGACGGGCCTGAATGCAAGATAACTCTTATCTCCCAAACAAACAGTAACATCGTAGTGAGCACATCATGGTCTGTCTGACAGGCACCTCTTTATCCCACACACGAAATCTATACACATACCACTATCAAAGAAATAAGACATATTAATAATATCAAAATAGAAACACAAACCAAAAACATAATACTGGTGTGTTAAGAAACACCAGGGCCGTAGCTAGGGTAGTGCGGCCGGTGCCATCGCACAGGCCACCACAGGTCAGGGGGCGCTGTTTTGGCCTGTCAAATTTCTGTTTATTATCATTCTTGCTTGTAGCTTCCTCTTATTTCATCCCCTGCATCTCCTGGCCTCTCCTATCTCTTCCCTGACCCTTCCCCATGAAGCCATGGCCCTTTTTTGGGTGCATTATGTCCCTTTTAAAAATGAGGGGGGCGCCAATGCTCTTTCTCGCACAGGGCACCAAAAAGTCTAGTTACGGCTCTGAGAAACACATTAGTCACGCAAAAATATGCATGCAAATTTTTTTTTTAATTAATACTAATAAATGAGTGTAAAATCTTACATAAAGTACACAAGTACAGCCCTCAGAAGAGACACTCAAAAAACCTATAAAGACACTGTAACAAAAGTCCAGAAAAAAATGTATACAAAATTCAGAGAAGTACATTAAAAAGCAATTCTTCATTTAATCCTCCAGATTGTAATGTCCCAAATTTATAGATAAGTTCACACACTTTTTGCAATAGTCTTTTATCATGATCTCCCCCTCATTTCAATGGCTTAACTTGATCCAGTGGCATAAAATGAAAGTCATTAATGCTGTGACCTGTTTCATAAAAATGTCTAGCCACTGGTGATGTGCTGCCGTCTATAACTGATAATGCCTTTTTAATCGAAGATTGGTGCATGGCTATCCTCTCCTTCAACATCCTGGTGGTCTTGCCTATATAAACTTTTTGGCACAAGCAAATAATTGCATATACGACATATTTACTCATACAGTTCAGTCGATGTCGTATGCGACGTTGAAGACCACTAGTGGGATGTACAAACTTGTCACCTGTTAGTAAAAATCTACAATTCACACATCCGCTGAAATGGAATGCACCATTTTTAAGTGACAACCAATTAGCATTCATCGAACTAGGGCCCTCATTCAGAGCCGCTCGTTAGCGGCAGTACGCTCGTTCCGAGCGATGTTTGCACATCTGCGCATGCGTACGGTTTTTAGTACGCATGCGCGAACCAGTCAGTGCGGCCGAAAATCGTTTGTACGCTATATATCGAGTGCCTGCTATTTTGAGTGACAGAATGAGGCGTATGTGGGTGGTAACAGGGGAAGGTGTTTGAAAATGGGGAGTGGAGATCCGAACGCAGGCGTGCTTAAAGGTCAAAACGGGCGTTTTATGGGTGTGTATATTTAAAACAGCAGCGTCATTGACCACGTCACTGGGTTATTTTATAGCCAGAACTGCTCGCAAATTTGTGGTAGCAAACACCAACCACAAGAATAGCGAGCAGTTCATACGCTGGTCGATGTACTCGATTAATCTAATAAATAGCGGACATGACGTATGGTGCGAGCGGCCAGAGGGCGTTTTTAACAAATAAACGAGCGTATGTTTTGCTCGTTCGTTCAGACTTAGAGGTGTGAACAGACTGCAATGTGCGTACGGATCATTTGAATAGCCACCCCTTGTTTTTAAATGAACGACCGCAAATAGCGAACGGCTCTGAATGAGGGCCTAGGGCTGATATCTGCCTTAGTCACCAGGTCTTTTAAATTGTTACTCCTTTTATAGGCAAACATCGGGTCATTGCAGCAATGTTTCTTAAGAATTGGATCTGATCGAAGGATATGCCAGTGTTTAAGCACTGAATCTCTCATCCTACCAGAAGAAATCGAATATGTGGTAGGAAAAATAAGCCAATTAGACTGAGTCAGTTCTGTCTTAGATTCAAACAGGGACTCACGATTCAATGACAGGCATCTGTCAATTGCTTCATCAACCTCAACATGGTTGTAGCCCCACTGCACAAAGTCATCACCCATCTTTTTCAATGTACTATGAAGGCTCTCTTTAGAGGAGGTAATCCTAGCAGCCTGGATAAATTGAGAGAAGGGCAATCCATGTTTCAATGATTTGGGGTGGAAACTGTCCACCTGAAGAACTGTATTGAGATCTTTTGGTTTTTTAAAAATGTTGGTCACAAAAACTTGATCAACAGTAGATATATTGACATCCAAAAAATAGAGTGTCTGAGGGCTACTGGTACACGTGAATCTGATGGTGCTGAGTATCCTATTCAAAGTCAAAATAAATATATATATATATATATATATATATATACATATATATATTTAAAAAAATGGCACTCAACTCTTTGGAATAAATACAAGTTGCCTCAGTGCCTTCCCTCCTCCGCAGTGGCATACCGCCAGAGCCCAGGTACACAGTCAAAGATCCAGTCAGCAGCACTTCCAGGACTTCACGTTATCAGTAATAAATAATGTTTCATTCTGACAAAAGTAGAGAAAACTACTGAAATCTTAATAAGTAACATGGAGTAGTGTCTCCTTATTAATTAATGGTAACTTGAAGTCCTGTGAGTGCCGCCGACTGGATCTTTGACTATATATATATATATATATATATATATATATATATATAGCCATGCTCATCTATGACGAGATGTGAATGCATCACAGCATGGATGGAGCATCTAGTGTGCCAGTGACTTCAATGGGGTAATTTTGGTCTGAAAATGATCGCAGCCTGGCGATTGCTGTGCTATGCTACATCTGTATATACAGTATATATATATATATATATATATATATATATAGTGACAAGAGTCACATAGACTTGGTAAAATCCAACAGATGTTTATTTTCTCACCACAGGCAGGAATACAGGACAGTGCACTGTTCACAGGCAAGATGTTGCATGCTGGTACACAGAACCTTCCAAACAGCAATATAGTTCTTTTATTTTCTCCCATGTCCAGGATCCCTTACACTAGTCATCCCCGGGCCTATAACCTGGGTGACTATTTCACCATCAGGATCAGTTTCCCAGTGTCTCTGCAGCTCTTTTACCAGCCTCACACAGTTTTCTGTAATCAACTGCCTTTCCAGTCTCAAACTTACACACACAAACCCTGGCCTGGATCTGACAATCTGCAGTTTTACCACTATTCAGATCTATCCTTTCCTTGCCACACTCCTTCCTCCTTAGCTTCAACAACCCTGGTGAAGCTAACACTTTTTCAGATGAGCTCTCTGCTTTGCCCACCTTTATTTGTGTCATCTGACCAGGAACACAATCCTCTACCAGTTTCCAGAGCTCGCCTTGCACCCATTCTTCCTCCCCTAGCTTCAACACACAGTTGCTTGGAGGTTCGAGACCCAAAAACTTACTGGAAAGGGCATACGCATTAAGGAGATGTTTCCCTGGTTGATGCTGTACCTCAAATTCGAATGGCTGTAAAGCCAACCAGCGGGTCACCCAAGCATTCACTTTTTTGTTTGTGCGCATCCAATGTAACAGAACATGATCTGTGACTAGCCAAAATTCTTGCCCCAACAGATAATACTTTAGTAACTCTATTGCCCACTTAATCGCCAAGCATTCTTGCTCCACAATTGAGTACTTGTGTTCTCTGGGCAGCAATTTCTGGCTAAGATACAGTATAGGTCTTTCCTCCCATTTACCTCCTGGGAAAGTATGGCTAATAAGCAAGTCCCAGAGGCATCAGTCTGCAACTTAAAACTGCTTCTTAAAGTCAGGAGATTGAAAAACAGGCTCTACACACAAAGCTTGTCTTAAATCCTGCCAAGCAGCCTGTGCTGGCCTAGACCACATTATCTGATCTGGAGATTGTTTCTTAAGGCAGTCAGTGGAGCCACCATAGTGGCAAAATCATGTATGAACCTGTGGTAATAACTCACCAGACCAAGGATTGTTCTGAGTTGTGATTTACATTTGGCTTTAGGCCACATGAGGACTGCTTCCATCTTACTGGGCTGAAGTTTATGGGAAAAATTCCTGGACTGCACAACCTGAATATATATAATGGGAGGTGCTACCTGATGAGACTAATTGCAGAAACAGACAAATCTCCGGTGCACAACTCCAAATTATTAATAATATATAAATGCAATAAAAGTTTGCATCCAATAGAGGTTTTTAGCATAATCATGGCCAAGGTTATGGGCCTACCCACCATATCCATGTAACCTCTTTAGGGTAGGTCCCTAACATACTAGGGTTCAAATCCAGAGCACAGGACCCCCAAACTGGCCCCAGGGCACCGCCATAGTAAGAAAAATGCAGTGTAAAAGAGATAGTTAAGAGCAGCCACAGCTGCATATAAAGAATGAAAATAAAAAAGTGAAGTACATGTATAATAAACAGTGAAGGGTTAAAATGTGTTATAAAAGAAAAATGTGCTTCGAAGATTTGTCTGTTTCTGTGCCTGCACTTAGTCTCATCAGGTAGCACCTCCCATTATGTATATTCAGGTTGTGCAGTCCAGGAATCTTTCTCATATACTCCATTTAATGTGCTTTATTGCACACTTGGGGGAAAGGAGATGCCCTCAGTCTGGATTAGCACCATTCCTTATTGGTTTAAAAGTATGGAGTCTGGTATAGTATATGCACACTGGTATTAGGCACAATTCAAGGTAAGTCCTACAAGTTATATACCGTACTGCAACTTTGGTCCATTTTTGGGGCATGGGTCCCCCTGGATTGCTTTGGTTGATCTGTTTCAGGGTACTGCATTATAACACATTTTTCTTTTATAGCACATGTTAACCCTTCACTGTTTGTTTATTATACATGCACTTTACTTTTTTATTTTCATTCTTTATATGCAGCTTTGGCTGCTCTTAACTATCTCTTTTCCACTGCACTTTTCTTACTATGGTGGTGCCCTGGGGCAATTTAGCTGGGCCAGTTTTGGGGTCCTGCACTCTGGATTTGAACCCTAGTATGTTAGGGACCTACAAACAAAAAAATGGTAGCTGCTCAATCAATCTGGTAGTACTATTTTCAGGTGCATGAAAGGGAGGGGTCACACCAAGTAGAAAAGAGAGGGGGGTTTAACCCCCTATTGTTCCTCAGCACACTGAATTATACTAGCAACAATATATGAACACTATATGGTAATAGAATTTCAAAGATATTAGTTGCATGCAATTGCAAATACATGGGATGCTGCTAGGCCTCATCAAGGCTTCTCTGTCACTAGCAGTCCCTACACTAAATGGTTCACGTCTGGGGCGCAGAGCACCCCAAAATAACATCCAGCCCAGGACCCCCCCAGGGCACCACACGAAAAATGGAAAAAGAGTGACAGTGCAGTGTAAAGTATAGAAGTGTGCAAGTAATTACTAAGTGTTAAGGGGTTAAAATATATGTGAAAAATTACATGAATAATAAACAAACATAAAAAGGGGGGTCCTGGGCTGGACGTTATTTTGGGGTGCTCTGTGCACCAGACATGAACCGTTTAGTGTAGGGACAGCTAGTGACAGAGAAGCCTTGACGAGGCCTAGCAGCATCCCATGTATTTGTAAATGCATGCAACTAATATCTCTGAAATTCTATTACCACATAGTGTTCATATATTGTTGCTAGTATAAATCAGTGTGCTGAGGAACAATAGGGGGTTAAACTCCCCTCTCTTTTCTACTTGGTATGACCCCTCCCTTTCATGCACCTGAAAATAATACTACCAGATTGATTGAGCAGCTGCCATTTTTTTGTTTGTGGTTATGAAATGCATGAATGAGCCAGCATTAGCAGGGCATGCTGGTTCTAGTAGTGCTAGTTGGAGTTCCCAGGGGTGACTCCCAGGTAAGCTGGCTCTCAATTCGGATGCATTTATGTATGTGCCTTTATCATGAGGCCTTACATTTGCCAAATAAATATATATGTGCCTTTATTATGAGGCTTTAATTGGCATACATTACATTTGGGGTGAGTGTTTGGTCATAGGGCCCCCAAGGCTGCTCCGACTGGGCCTCCTGAGTGCAGCACCACTTAATACACATAGTTACTTTTCACATCACTTTTTATGTTTGTTTATTATTCATGTAATTTTTCACATATATTTTAACCCCTTAACACTTAGTAATTACTTGCACACTTCTATACTTTACACTGCACTGTCACAATTTTTCCATTTTTCGTGTGATGCCCTGGGGGGCTCCTGGGCTGGATGTTATTTTGGGGTGCTCTGCGCCCCAGATGTGAACCATTTAGTGTAGGGACTGCTAGTGACAGAGAAGCCTTGATGAGGCCTAGCAGCATCCCATGTATTTGCAAATGCATGCAACTAATATCTCTGAAATTCTATTACCATATAGTGTTCATATATTGTTGCTAGTATAATTCAGTGTGCTGAGGAACAATAGGGGGTTAAACCCCCCTCTCTTATCATGCTAGGGACCTACCCTACAGAGGTTACCTGAATGTGGTGGGTAGGCCCATAACCTTGGCCATGATTCTGCTAAAAACCTCTATTGATTGCAAAATTTTATTGCATTTATATATTATCAATAATTTGGAGTTGGGCACCGGAGATTTGTTTGTTTGTTTATGTGAGCTGAGGTCTAACCTGCCCTCTGCCTACAATATATCCCAAATATCTTACCTTCACCATTCCAATGGCACATTTTGCAGGGTTAGCGGTAAATCCATGTGCCTGTAAAGACTGTAACACTGCCTCTACCCTTGGAAGGTGTGACTCCCAGTCAGAGCTAAAGATGACTATGTTGTCTAAATATGCATCTGCATACTTCCTGTGGGGCCAAAGTACTGTAACTTATTCATAGCCATCTGGAAAGTTGCTGGCGCTCCATACAAACCAAAAGGCAGCATTTTGTACTGGAACAAACCCTCGGGGGTAGAGCAGGATATTTTTGCTTTAGCAGCTTCAGTCAAAGGAATCTGCCAATACCCTTTTGTCAAATCAAGAGTGGTGAGATTTTGGATTTGTTGCTAGATTTTCAACCAGGTCGTCCAGCTGGAGCATAAGTTAGGAATCAACCTGAGAATCTTTATTTAACTTGTGAAAGTCATTACAGAATCTTAAAGCTGCCGAAGGCTTAGGCACTAAGACAATGGGGTCATTCCATTTACTGTTTGATACCTCTATGACTGCTAAGTGCAGCATCTCATCCACCTCTCATTTTACTGCTGCCCATTTTGCCTTGGATATGCGATACAGTCTTTGCTTTATTATCACACCAGGAGGAGTAACAATATCATGCTGTATGATTTCGGTATTTACTAGAATAACACAGAATACATCTTGGTTTCATGCTACTAAGCTCATCACTTCCTTTTTGTGGCTAAGACTGAGGGTGACCTCCATGGGTACCTGACAGTCTGGGGTTTTCTTTGCCACTAAAGAGGGCTGACTGGCACTTTCTTTCCAAGGCTTTAATAGATTTGCATGATAAATTTGTGCCTCCTTCTTTCTACCCTTCTTTCATACCCGTAGTTTACAGGTCCCACCACCTCTTTGATTTCATAAGGGCCTCACCATTAAGCACACAATTTGCTTTTAGTAGTAGGCACAAGCACTAGTACCTTGTCTCCCAGTTGGAGAGATCTGTTGAGCCTGTTAACATCATAATTGCATTTCTGATGCTGATGAGCACTGTCCACATCTTTACTCAGCAGTGGCGCAAGCTGCCGTAACCGGCCATACAATTGGGACACAAACTGAATGATATTAGGAATTTGAAATAACTGTTGCTCCTACCCTCCCTTTAACACATCTAAAATTTCTCTAGGTTGCCTTCCATAGAGGAGTTCGAAGGGACTGAACCCCATGGAGGATTGGGGCACCTCACAAACTGCAAACATAAAATAAGGCAGGAGAACATCCAAATCTTGTTTTTCTTGTGACAGTGCCCTCTTTATCATCTGTTTAAAGGTCTGGTTAAAGCTTTCCACTAGACCATCCATTTGGGGGTGATAAACTGATGTGGTAATCCTATCTACTCTTAACATTTGGCACAAATCTTTCATTGATTTAGATACAAAAGGGGTTCCTTGATCTGTCAGTACCTCTTTTGGTATTGCCAGATGGGTATATAGCATCAAAAACTCCCAGGCAATAATGCTAGATTTCTTGTTATGTAGCGAGATGTCCTCCAGGTACCTTGTGGCATAATCTACTAGCACTAATATGTATTGATGCTCATGAGCAGATTTTTCCACCAACCCTATCAGATCCATACCAATTCTCTCAAAACGTACAGCAATGACAGAAAGGGGAACCAAGGGTGCCCAAAACCCTGGCAAGGGTGCTGTCACACTGGACATTCCTGACAATACTTTTCTACTGCTGCATGAATGCCAGGCCAGAATATGCTGGAGTTTTCTTCTCCCCCAAATGGCCACCCCACAGGTGTGTATGAGCTGCCCTCAACACCAACTGCTTATGTTTCTGAGGAACCAAGAATTGGTCTACTCTCTTACCCTGCAAATATTTTACATGATATAACAAATCATTTTTCAATGCAAAGTGAAAGCAGTGTGGTAAAGCCGTGATTACTTTACCAGTTATCTCTACAACATTTTCAAATTCATTTATCAAGTTCCCATCATTCTGTTGGTCTTGGCCAAAAGTCCTGCAAAGACACTGCCTTGCTAATGGGACCCCACTATGCCTCAGTCTCACTCCCCTCCTGCTGGTCATTGGCCAAGGAGGGTGTTACAGCCACCAAACTTTGGGTCACAGCAGAGCTTGGCTCTTGGGACACCTCTGATGTTGACCATCTGCTGTAATCATGCCAAGTAACCACCTCTTGTAATAATAGAAAATCCAGACCTGGATCAGTGGGTAGGGTAATCTGGCAGCTACTCCAGCTACCACCTTCAGAGATCACCCTGTTATCACTTTCAGGAGGTACACTCAGGGGCATTCTTCTACAGCCCCATGTACACATATAGGGTCTCATTCAGACCCGAATGCAAGCACCGATGTGCTTGCAACCGGGTTGATGGGTAGCCCTGCGCATGCGCAGCAGCCGCACTGCACATGTGCAAGCCCCGGAGCGAGAGAGAATCTCTCTCGCTCCGGAGCTCGCTACAAAAGGGGTGGCTGTCAATGTTGATTGACAGCTCGCCCCATTTTGTAGGCTGGCCGGGGGGGTGGTTTCCAAAATGGAGACGTTCCTTAAGGAACGCCTACCATTTTGTGGGCAGCCGCACTGACATCATCAGTGATGTCAGTGGGAGACTTCCTGCTCCATCAGAGTAGAAAGCTCCCTGGGGCTTGCGGTTGCCAAGACCCAACCTTAGGGTCTCGTCGCAAGCCCCGATGGTCGCGATGGTGATCACCATCGTGACCATCAACCTGGTCGGTCATTAAGCTGTGGGTGGTAACCCACAGCTTAACTAATGACCAGGAGGCTGCACTTCAAAAATGAAGCAGCTGCCCTCATTCAGAGAGAGCGATCGCTTCTTGCGACCGCCTCTGAATGAGGGCCATAATCTTTACAGAGGCTAGCACCTGGTCAGACCAAGGTGGAACCAAGTTGGCAGAGATGATGGGTAATTCACTGCCAGTATCCACAAAGGCCCAGACCTCCCAGCCTTCCACTCGCACCATCAAATGAAAAAAGGTGTTCTGCACCAGAGAAGTGCTTCCAGCAGCCATGCTGACCACTGGTCAAGTTGTTTTACCAGCACTGCAATCCATCAACTCACGTAGCTTTGGGAAGTCCCAGCACAAATGACCATGCTGGCCAAAGTCAAAACACAGAGCTGGAGGTGGGTTGTTGGCTATAACAACTGAATCAGGGTACTAGGCTGGGGTATAGGCTAGAACCCCTACTTGGCTTTATTCAACTTCCCAAGAGTCAGGTACCTTTCATTCACCACTGCTAACTCAATCAAATGTTTCAGGATCAGCCTGTAAGGCATATTCTTGCACCACTTGGTCTGTTATTTGTACAGCATGGTCCAAAGTGACCACCTCTACTATACGTGCTTTTGGGGTTCAGGTGAATTAGAAAGTTACAGTTTTTACACTATTACCTCAAGAATGCACCATTATAAAGATAGGACTTTTGAACTTGTTGCGCAGCTGCAGTAGGAGCTTCCAGCAGGTGTAGTCATAGTGGCTTCAGTTGGATGCAGCAAGATGGCCGTTGTCTGCGGGCAGTAGGGGGCAAAGCAGTGGTGGAGGGGTCCTCAGTGGCAGTGATTGCGGGTAACAGTTGTTGGCGGGGGACGCAGGTGTCGGCGGGGACGTGGGTGTTGGTGGCAGAGGACCGGCGGCGGTGGAGGGTCAGGTGGCAGTGAGAGCGTTTGGCATGGACCTGAGAGGATTCAGACTCTGCCAGCCATTATGCCGAATACATCAGTGGTGCCAATTTCAAAAATGGTACCTCTGCGCTATTTTTGAAATTCAAAGATGGCTGCTGCTAGCCAATCACAGCTCGCGGCAGCCATCTTTGAATTTTAAAATGGTCGCCGCTGCCATTGTCAGCAGAATGGCTGGTGGGGACTAGATCCTCTCGGATCCATGCCCATCGCCGACACCCGTATAGGCACCGATCCCACAGCTGCCGCCGCCGATGTCGTCGTGAGCCGTGATTGGCTTGCGGCAGCAATCTTTGATTTTGAAAGATGGCCGCCATGAGCCAATCATGACTCTTGATGTCTTTGGAGGTGGCAGCACCTGCAGAGGACCATAGAAGCCCTGGGGAAGTGGCAGCCACCACCCAGGTGAAGATGCCAGAAGCCCTGGTGGGTGGGTGCCTGCCAGGTGAAGACACAGAAGCCCTGGTGGGTTGGTGCCTACCAGGCAAAGATGCCGAAGCCCTGGCGTGTTGGTGCATGCGGGGCAAAGACACCGGAAGTCCTAGTGGGTGGCGGCCATGCAAAAGAGCTAACACAGGCTACCGCCCACTAGGTGAAGATGCCAGAAGCCCTGGTGGGTGAGTGCCCACCAGGTGAAGATGCCAAAGCCCTGGTGGTTTGGCGCTGGAAGACACTGGAAGTCCTAGTGGGTGGCGGCCATGCAAAAGAGCTGAGACAGGCTGCCGCCCACTAGGCGAAGAGCTGAAGCCCTGGTGGGTTGAAGCCTGCCAGGCTAAAACGCCGGAAGTTCTATTGGGCGTTAGCCATGAAGAAGAGCTATCACAGGTGGCCACCCATTAGGTGAAGACATCAAAGCCCAGGCGGGTTGGTGATGTTGCTGGGGAGACTGGTGAAAGGGCTCCCCTGGCTGTGGCATCAGCCCCCCATTAGAAATAATCTGGTGCTGGTCCTGGAGAATACAGGGTAACCCTACTCATTTTTCCCCCTGTATTTCCAGAACCAGGACCGTATCAGAGCCCAGTGCTGGTTGCACAACTTACGGCAGACCCCTTCATCACTTGTCCCCCGTATTTTGGCAACCAGGGCTGGTTCTGACTAGCACGGTGCTGGTTGTGCTTAAATATGGGGGAACCCTATGTCATTTGTTCCCTGCATTTAAGCACACCCATGACTGGCTGCCTGTGTTTAAAAAAAAAATGACGTGGCCCCACACCCAGAAAACAACCAGCGCCGGGCTTTGGAGCCCCAATAGTGGTTGTGCTAAATACAGGGGACAAATGATGTAGGGGTCCCCTGTATTAAGCTCAGCCAGCACCACGCTTTTGTTCTGGTTGCCAAAATATGGGGGACAAATTACATAGGGGTCCCCCATATTTAGCACCACCAGAACAGGGCTCTGAGCCAGTCCTGGTTCTGGAAATACAGGGGGAAAAAATGCATAGGGCTGCCCCTGTATTTCCCAGAATCAGCACCGACACTGTATAGCGGGGGTGTGATGCCACTGCCAGGGGAGACCTTTCACCGGGTTCCCCAGCCATGGCATCATCACTGACTGCTAGTCAGCCCAGGCCAGGGATCCCTGGGGAGTTGGGGACCCCCCCAAAAAAGGGGTCTCCCTCCTCAGGGCACCCCAGGCCCAGGCTGATAGCCCGGGGCTATCCCCGGCACCCTTGGGTGGTGAGTGCCGGGTTGATTATGTATAGTGTGGTGCATAGAAAAATATAAATATTGTCTTTTGCAATAGTACTACAGGTCCCAGCAGGAATCCCCCGCCTGCTGGTACTTGGAGAACCACAAGTACCAGCAGGTAGGGTATTAAGGGCCTGCTGGCACCTATAGTACCCCTGCAAAAGAAATATTCAAATAAAACACACATACACAGTCTTATAAATTTTTTATTTACCGGGACCTTCACCTGTAGCGCGGCTGCCAGTAAGCTCTTTTGCGTGGCCACCGCACATCCAGGGCTTCTGCGGTGTCTTCACCTGGAGTGCAGCGGCAAGTAAGCTATTTTCCGCGGCCGCCGCACATCCAGGGTTTCCCGTTGTCTTCATTCTTCAGCTGGTCTCTCCAGCTCCCCGGTAAAGTGTGGTGCATTTGAAAATATTCAGTAAATATTGGCTTTTGCTGTGGGACTACAGTTCCCAACAAGCCCCCCCTGCATACCGGTACTTGGAGAACCACAAGTATCAGCATGCGGGGCATTACGGGCTTGCTGGTACCTTTAGTTCCACAGCAAAAGCAATATTTAAAAAAACACACACCGTAGAAAAGTATAATTTTATTAAAACATACATGCACACACACATGTACTCACACATGCACAAACACTATCTGACATACTCACCTATGTATCCCTGAAGCCAATCTGTCCTCTTCTCCACTAGACAATCCCATGGATTACCTGTGAGAAAAAATTCCATACTCACCTCTTCCTATGCGTGGATCTGTCCTCTTCACACAATCCAGGGTCTTGGAAAAAAAAAAATGGAGATAACCAAAGCTGCCCGATTGACAGCTCCGCCCGGGATTTCAGTACAGAAATCCCAATGCGGAGTGCTCATTCGCTGAGAGAGGCGAGCCTTCCGCCTCTCAGCCAATGAGCGGTTCTCACCATTGAATTCAATGGTGAGAACCGAGCATGCCCTTTTCACAAATGGAGCCTTAGCGCCATTTTTGAAATTCAAAGTTGGCTGCCGCGAGCCAATTATGGCTCGCGACGTCATCGCCCCACCCCCTTGGCTGGCTTAAATACAACCAGCAGCGCGTGACCTGTCCATTCAGTCATCGACCGGGGAGCTGGAGAGACCAGCTGAAGAAAGAAGTCGACATAAAACCCTGGCTGTGCGGCAGCCGCGCAAAAGTGCTTACTGGCCGCCGCGCTCCAGGTGAAGACACCGTAGAAGTCCTGGATGGGCGACGGCCATGTAAAAGAGCTTAAAGGCCATCGCCCTCCAGGAGAAGGTGTGGCATAATAAAATACTTTTAAAATTGGTGTTTCTTTTATTTTAATATTTCTTTTGCAGGGGTACTATAGGTGCCAGCAGGCCCTTAATACCCCGCCTGCTGGTACTTGTGCTTCTCCAAGTACCAGCATGTGGGGGATGCCAGCTGGTACCTGTAGTACTATTGCAAAAGACAATATTTATAGTTTCTTTCGCACCACACTATACATAATCAACCCGGCACCCACCACCCTGGGGTGCCGAGGATAGCCCCAGGCTATCAGCATGGTCCTGGGGTGTCCTGAGGATGGGGACCCCTTTATTGGGGTTCCCCAACTTCCCAGGGATCCCCTGCCCGGGCTGACTAGCGGTCAGGGGTTATGCTGCGGCTGGGGGTCCCGGTGAAATGGCTGCCCTAGCTGTAGCATCACCCCCCAGCTAGACAGAGTCCGGGGCTGGTTTTGGGAAATACAGGGGGAGCCCTATGCATTTTTTACCCCCTGTATTTCCAGAACCAGGACCGGCTCAGAGCCCTGTTCTGGTTGCACCAAATATGGGGGACCCCTATGTCATTTGTCCCCCATATTTTGGCAACCAGGACAGGATCTCAAAAGCCTTGCGCTGGTTGGACTTAATACAGGGGACCCCTACATCGTTTGTCCCCTGTATTTAGCACAAGCAGTATTGAGTCTTCAAAGCCCGGGGCTGGTTGTTTTCTGTGGGGGGTGGCTACGCTTTTTTTTTTTTTTTACAAATTAAGTTTTTAACATAAATGCGAAGAATTCACTGCTGCATTCATCCATCTGTGACTTATTGAGTTGATTTTCTCATGTGTATACTCACTACCAGTGAGCCCTCTTTCACCCACTTTTGCACTGCTCTGCTGCCACTGCTCTGCACTTGTGCTGCATCTTCCCCACACGCCTACAGCCATCTCGCACTCTGCACCATTCAAACCCATATATCTCAACATTTATAGATGTTGAGGAGGTACAGGTCACGTGCCCGAAAAGTGGGCGTGGCTTGCTGTAAAAGGGGCGGATCCTTGTGGCTTCCCCCATTTTTGTCACTTTTGGGGGCATGCCCAGCACTCTCTGAGAAACTGGGCAGCCCCCAGTCTCTCCCTACACAAGAGAACAGATGTGCACAGCATGTTCTCCTCCTGCACACCTGCTGCTCTGCTATGCAGAGCAGCAGTTTGTGCTCCCCCCAACTTCCCCCCTTCCTGTGGCACGCAGGTGGTACAGTACCAGAAAAAGGGGACTGTCCCACTGGAAGCGGGACAGTTGTGAGGTATGCAAACCAACCTCCTGTGTGCAGTCCCCTCTTCCACCCTCTGTCGCCCACTGATGCCCCCTTTGCACTTCACCGCTGCCACTGCTCTGCACCACTGCTGCTGCCGCTACTCCACATGCCTACAGCTGTCTCTCACTCTGCACCTCCCAAACCAACCTCGTGTGTGCTGTCCCCTCTTCCACCTGCGTTAGAGTACCATTTTGTTGCCCTTCTCCCATGCAGGTAGCCCGATTTGCTCATCCAAACCCTGATAGTTAATAAATTTTAAAGAAGCTATGAAATTTCATAGACAAAAAACCTTACGGTTTCATATGTCCCATTGAGGCTGCTTAGACATGATCTGAAAATTCACAAAACCTATTGATTTTCTGCCACTCGATCTCCAAAAAGCAATAAAATTATGATCATTAAGGCTGACGCCTTAATGGACGTGTTCCTTGTGCAATACAGATATGGTATGCCATCACACCCTACAGTTAACGGCAGATTCAGCACTCTCACAGAATGAGCTGGTGGAGCTGCTAATTCACAGAATTGTGTGCTCATTGGAATACACACATTCATTTTATGCAACTGAGGTCAAAGCAGAGAATAGAGCTGTGCAGATGGAATAAAAGTGGTGTGGATTGGGGAAGGAGACACAGCAGCGTGGATAGAAGAGACACAAAGGCGTGTAGAGGAGAGAAGGTTAAGCAGTACAGAGGGGGGGGGCTTGCCAAAGTAATGCAGATGGGTGGAAAGCAGAGTGGCATGGTTTGGAAGGACAGCGACATGGATGGGGAAGCAAGTGGCATGGACATGGGAAGACAGGCAAAGACAGATTGGTGTGGATAAGGGAATACAGACAAGCACAAATAGGAGAACACACAACAGTAGGGATTGGGAAAGACAAATGAGTGCAGGTGGGGGGAGGAGACAGAGTTGCGCAGTTCAAACACATTGAAACTGAATTAGACAAATACCCAACAACTGCCTTGACTAAGTACCTATACCAAAAAATCACTTATTTAAAAGTATGACATATACATTACCTTGTTGTCTTAATATGTGTTTTGGTAGCCCTATAAGAGGGGCCACAATATTCACATGTCATCATTTTATGGTGGTGTTTATATGGTTATTAGTGTAATCACTATGGGTTTCAGTACAATGTTCTTTAGTATTTGTATGTATGATATTTGTATATTTTATATTGTGGTCAGGTGCTGTGGGTTACCCTGGTTACCGGGACACGATCCTAGACTGTTCCCCCGGCTCTGAGGTGGGCGTGTCACTGAGATGCGCTGGCTGTCTGGATGGATGGTGTGATGTCATTGGAGTGAACCCTGGTCCCGAGCGATGGGCAGGGCTTGACACATGTGGTGGATTGTAAGTATATATATATATATATATATATATTGTTCTTTGTATTGCATACCTTGAGGATGTGGCAATAAATTGAGCTCTGAAACATCGGAATCTATTCCTGTTTCCTATCCTATTTTTTATTTGAGTGCCACCACAGTGGATTGGTATATGGGCTGATTGTTATCAGACCTTTTGGAGGGCACCTATTAATTTTTTCAGTGCTGGGAGTGCCAACCTTGGAACAGTATATATATATATATATATATATATATATATTTATATATGTATGACAAGCTTAATCCATGACACTCAAACATTTATGTGGGGTGCCCCTGGTATGTGACCACACCATATATATACACACATACAAGGGTGATATACCTGGCACCCAATATGTCCTTTACAACAATACAAAGTAAATTGTGCTAAAACTCTCTTATAAAAAATATAAAACCCACTCCTTAAACTTTATAAGTGGCAGCTATTGGTCAAAAAAATGTGATGGTAAGTCACACAGGTGAAAAAATTATAAAAATGGAGACTTCCAGCGCCTACCAGTGGTAATGTGATATGATGCAATCAGTGCAAATATCTAACAAAGTGAAAAATATATATAAATAGAGAGGCTTATCTTAGAACTCTTTATTCAGACCATATCTAGGTCCATGCAAGTCAGGTATCAGATGAAAGAGATATAAGAAGAACAAGATAAAACCACTGTGCATACTTTCTTAAAAACTGTAGATAGATAGATATTTGAGTGAAGCTACAGTTATTAAGAAATTATGCATAATGGTTTTATCTTTTTCTGCTTATATCCCTTTCATATGATACCTGACTTGCATGGACCTAGAACTGGTCTCACGAAACAGTTATAAGATAATCCTCTCTATTTATATTTATTTTTTCACTTCTTTAGATATTGTTAGGATCTGTGGTTAGCAGATCATATTGTTTGCAGTTCCCAGTCTTAGTTGCTACTGAGACACTGCACTAATTACTGCCTGTCTGTGTGCAGTTTTAGCTGCACACTAATTGATTATGCTGTATGCCTGTGCACAGCCCAGGTGAACACTAGTCTATTATTAGGGAGGCTTGCTAATACTGCTCTGATTGAAGCCTGTATCTGTTAAATTTCAGCCAGCCCTTCACTCCATGCCGGTGATAATGTTCACGTGTTTTCAATTGTGGTCAGTCTCCTGAGTATTCCAGTAGAGCTCCATTATCCTGTTTGCCTTAGTTTCCTGCCATTTGTGTCATCTAGTCAGCACAGTCCGCATACCAGCTACCAACCATTTGTGTCACCCAGGTGGCATGGTCCACATAACAGCTCCATGCAGTTTTTCTCATCTAGGTGGCATGGATCACACTCCTGGGTTCAGAGTGCATCATCTCATGTGCTGCTGCTTGTGTTAACCCAGTGGCACAGGCCGTACTCTTGAGTATGCAATCTTGCGTACTGCCACCAGTGTATTCCCAGTGGCACTAGGTGCACCTCAGTGTCCAAGATCCGCAATCTTGCGTACCACTGCTAGTGTCATCCCAGCGGCATTAACACATCCCAGTGTCACCTTGCCAAGCATACCAGCCCTCAAGGCTGCTACACAGCTCAAATGCTACAACTTAGCCCAAAGGCTGCTACTCAGCTAAAAGCCACTTCTCACCAAGCATACCAGCCCTCAAGACTGCTACACAGCCCAAAGGCTGCTACTTTGCTCAAAAGCCACTTCTCACCAAGCATACCAGCCCTCAAGGCTGCTACATGGCCCAAAGGCTGCTACTTGTTTCATAGGCCACACCTCGCCAAGTGTTCCAGTCCTCAAGACTGTTACAGGACTTTCTGCCCTGACATTACTGGTAGCTCCTCATAATTATCTACCTGATTACCCTCTGGGTCACAACAGATATTTGCACTGATTGCATCATATCACATTACCACTAGTAGGTGCTGGAAGACTACACTTTTATAATTTTTTCCCTATGTGACTTACCTTCACATTTTTCTGACTACTAGCTACCACTCATAAAGTTTAAGGAGAGGGTTTTATATTTTTTTATAAGAGAGTTTTAGCACAATTCACTTGGCATTGTTGTGAAGGAGTTATTGGGTGCCAGGTTTATCACCCTTGTTTTTATATTCTTTATGCAGTTTTTTGATAAACAGGCTGCCAATACAACACAGATGCAACACAAATAATATAAAACATGTTTAGATTGAAAGACTTATAAAGTAAGAGGAGTCATCTGTGTCAAAAGATATTAATTGAAGAAAATCAAACACAAATAGATACTAATTCACAAGAGGATATTGACACATTTTTTGGGGATATGGAGAGGCTTCTAACTAAATAAATTAAAGCATAGTGAGATGTAAAGGGACTAGAACATTATTAATCTGTAAGTAGGATTCCAAGAGGTCTAAGAATCTTAAAAAAAACAATGTATGGATATGATTCCAATAATTTATGAGAAAATGGAACACCATACTGCATTATTGCTCAATTGGTCTTATGAGATTACTAATTAGTGAAAAAAAGGAGATTTTAAAGGACATTGATGAGAAGATTAAAAATTAAGAACAACAGATTGAAATACATATGGACAATGAAGTATTTAAAGCAAACAAATATACTCAAAAGAAACAATTAGAGCGCATTGAAGATGAGTTTATTAAGGGTAAAGAAAATAAGTTTATTAGAGATAAGAGTGACTACTTGAATGATAAGGTGAAGAATTGGAGCCAATTTTAGGAACAAAGGATGAATTATAGTTAGCATCCCAGATGGCAAGATAACAATACTAGAAAATGGAAAAACACTCCAAGAAATAAGACTAGAAATGTGAAATATCAAAAAAAAACATACAATTTCTAACCCTACACTATAGATATTCATTCTAATAATAGAGTTGCAGCACTACAAAGAACAGACTCTACTAGTGATATTGATTTTTTTTCTCTGGGCACAAACCCAAGAATGTTGGAACAAACATGATGACACACAATAAAAGGATACAAGCTACACCAATGAAAAGAAAATATGCACAAGAAGAAGAGGAAAGTGGGTGGTGGGAGGACGAGAAGGGAAAAAAAGACATATATAACCATCAACCTTGCATCTAAAGGTATTTTAACTTGTCAAAGTTAAAAATTTGCACCGACAACAAGACTTAATAAATTTGACACATTTATAAATTTGAATAAATATTTACATATTCTTACTTTGAAGAGACACTGTATAAAAATTAAAATGCTGTCATATCAAACTACAATGCCTCTAAGTCAGGCCTAAAAATAAGTCAAAATATTATCCCATTGAATCAAAAGGTAACAATATAAGCATATTCTATGACCTTGTAAAAACTGACCTTTGTGAGATTCAACCAGATGTAATAGTGAAGAATAACTTGAAGATTCATGAAAAGGCTTGAAGAAAATTCTGAAAAATACAGAGATTGTTTTAAAACAAGATGACAAAGGGGTGGGTGGCTTAGTTATAATGGATTGCGTAGTTTATATAAAGGTAGCAAATAGATTACTTAATGATAAAACATCTTATCAAATTATACCATTTAATCCACCTGAAGAATATGTGGACAATGGCAATTGCTAGTCCCAAACTTGCATAATAACACTACAAATAAAGAAGAGGGCCAATATTTGATGATTTCTAAATCTATTACCCCCCTTTTTTACTTTTTACCAAAGATACACAAATCTCTAGTTAATCTGCCAGGTAGGCCTATCATCGCTTGGATAGACTCACCGAGTTCTCACATATCAGAATATGTTGACATGTTTTTATGCAAATATGTGAAAATGTTACCTTCCTATGTGAAAGATACTACAAGTGTTTTAAATACTTTTAAAGGATTTTAAATGGACAGATTTTTATATATTAGCGACCATTGATGTGCAATCTCTATATACTTGCATAGAGCACTGAAAATTGGTAATAGCATGCTATGAATATTTAGAAAGGGATCTCAATATAAGATCTATACATAGGAAAGTTATATGTGATGCAATGGATTTTATTCTTCATTATAACTATTTTACATTTTTAGATGTATTTTATTTACAGACATGTGGGACAGCAATGGAACAATATTTCCTCTAGTTTCGCTATTTTATTTATTGGATCTTGGGAAAATAAATATATTTATAATAATAACCTCTTTAGCTATTGTTTAAGATTATACAAGAGATTTATAGATGATATCTTAATTATTTGGGAAGTTGATGTGGAATAGTTTTTATCTTCTACCAACTATATTGCACAGAATGATTTTAACTTGAAGTTTACTCAGAAGACTGGCAAAAACACTATTGACTTTTTAGATCTGACCATAAAAACTGATGGGGTCACTATAACTACGATGAATTTTATTAAAGAAGTAGATACTAATAGTTATGTACATTTCTAAAGTCACCATATGAATAGATGGAAGTCAATATACCTTACTCTCAATTCTATAGGATAAAGTGCAACTGTAACAAGAACAAAGTAGCAAAAAAACAAATGCACACTTATGCCGATATATTTAGAAAAAGGGATTACCCTGAAAAGATTTTTCAGAATGCATTGACCAGGACAGAAGGCCTTAATAGAGAGGACTTGCTAAATTACAAGGAATGTCAAATTAAAAAACAAGACTTGGCACCATTTGTCACAACCTATAACTGTCACAAAAAAATTGATTATGAACTCTTTTGCAAAACATTGGGACATACTTACCATGGATCCAATTTTAAAAGACATTATTCCCAGTCAACCACAGATCATTTTTAGGAAAGCAAGAAACTTAAAGAATATGCTTGCACAGTCTTCAAAGACTTGCACCAAAGAATAAAAACACATGTCACTTTAAATGCCAAGGATCATACAAGTGTGGAAAGTGCAATATATGTAAGTTTGTCCATCGAAATAGGAAGAAAGTTTGTAACTTTAATGATTCCAAACAATATGACATTAAACAGTTCATGAATTGTAACTCATCATCTGTGAACTATCTACTGGAATGTTCTTGTGGCACCAATTACACTAAAAAAAACAAAAAGACTTTAAAACGTAGGATCCAGGAACATGTCAGAAACATTGAAAATAAAGTTGAAAGTCACAATGTGCTGAAACATGTCCTGGAACACCATGATTCAAATCAAGAGTTTATTACATTTAAAGCTATTGAGAATGTCACATTGGGAGAAAGGGGTGGAGATCTAGCTAATTGCCTGTCTAGAAGAAAAATATTCTAAATTTTTTAACTGTATACGATTGCAACTTTTGGTTAAAATGAAAGTTATGAGATAGCACCATTTTATAGATCTTTTTAGTGTGTACTTTGTGTCTTGTAATTTTAAGTTCTTAATTAATTAATAATATAGGTAATTGAGTTTTCTATGTCTTATAATTGGTATTAATATTTTATATATTTGAGAGATTTTTTTATGCTAAAGTACCCCTACAGTGTTTTAACATTATGATTTTGACTCTAATATCTTATTTATTCCCCATAGCCCTATTTTACATACTGGACCCAGATGAGAAGGGGTTAATAAGGAAGGACAATATCCAATCAGAAAGCAGAATTATAAATTGTCTTTATAAACTATATGAGATGAAGAGGATCTATCTGTGTAAAGATGAGGGATCCATTACAACTAATAACAAGTGTTCTACCTGGAATACAACATCTTGCAGAAAGAAAACTGCTAGGAACTATGTGAAATAACAGTTTGTGTTCCACGGCATAACCGGAAGTGTGTAACCGAGAACCCCAAGTGCATCATCCGGCTCACTGGGAATAAAGAAAACCGGAAACAGGAAGTAAACTGCATTCCAGATGCATTCCAAGACTATATTTAGTGTTATTTAGGTATTTAAAAACGTTTGCTGGATCTCTCTTTACACATATAAATGAATATGCTGTTCAAATGTGCATATACTGTATATAAGTTTTATGTTTGTCTATGAAGTTTATTATAGCTTTCTTATGTTTATTGCTTCTCTATGCCTGGTGACATCACAGGAAGTGATGTAATGCTCAGTTCCTGAGCTCACTAATTTATACTGCTATAAATATTTTTCAAGTGCCAGAGCTAGTTATCCCTTGATAAAGTCTACCATACAGATGAAATGCATTGGGAAGGGCTGCTTACCCAGATGTAACCTGATTCCATTATTGGACAGATAAGCTCTTAATATTGTTTCTGGATGTACGTGTGCTACTAACCATTGTATGTTGGATTATTCTTGGATTTTATTGCTATACTTTATTATAATGTTTTTAAACATAAAGCAATTTTGAAATATCTTACTCTATGGGAGTAGAGAATTAAGTTGGTTACCCTTTACAAAACATCTGTGTATATATATGAGATATATATTTGAGTGAAGCTACAGTTTTTAAGAAAGTACGCACAATGGTTTTATATTGTTCTGCTTATATCACTTTCATATGACACCAGACTTGCATGGACCTATAGCTGGTCTGAAGAAACAGTTAGAAGATAAGCCTTTCTAATTTATATTTATGTTTCACTTTGTTAGGTATTTGCACTAATTGCATTATATCACATTATCATTAGTAGGTGCTGGAAATATTCACTTTTATTATATATATATGTATATATATATATATATATATATATATATAGTTGACACAACTCTTTATAGGAACAGGTGGACCAGATCCATAAAAAGCATGCGAGACACAATTATTGAATAACCTTTCTCTGCCAGGTCAAGGTTAGATTGGAGAGAAATACAGGTGATACAAAGGAATACAGGCATCTTTTTACACTATCCACATGATATAAGGTTAGTTTGGGATTTGGAAATACAATTACATTCAGAATTTAGAATACTTGATAGACAACATTCCTGAAATATATAACAGTATTTTCCAGTATGTTGGCAGAGAGCTGCATGCCTTAAGGGCAGTGTTAATGCAGCATACTGTTGATTTTTGTTAGATTATCTAACAGCAGTCTCCACAGGGTACTATGTAACATTACAGACTGTATAAGAGGTGAAGTGTTGCAGCTATTTCACAAACTGTTGCAATCCAGAAGAAGCAATAGTTAAGAATATGAATGACATTATTTACACTATGTAGACAAAAGTGATTGGACACTGACAGCAAATAGATCAATGAGATTTCTTGATGTCAGTACTTTGTAGGTCCACCACGTGCAGTGATTACTGCAAACACCCTTCTTGGCAAACTGTCCACATGTTCCTGGACAAGAGCAGGCAGTTTGTTTTGCCATTCCACCTTTAGTACAGTGACAAACTGTGACACTGAAGAAGGTCAAGTCAGCCTAGAAAGCATCGGTTGCTCCAATTCATCGCATAGGTTCTCATTTGGGCTAAAATCTGGACTCTGACCTGGCCAGCCCATCCGGGTTACTGAACTGACTGTATACCAGTCCAGCATCTCCCTGGAATCATGACATGTGGTATTGATAAAAACATTAATTGTTTCCATAGAACTGCAAGTGCATAGGCCTCCCTTCGAAGTATTCTTGTCGAAACCGGCACATTAGTGGCCATTTGGAACTCATTTGCAATGGAATGTATTTCGCTGGCATGGGGATGTCCAATCATTTTTGTCTATATAGTCAGGGGCATCTTAAGAGAGGAGGGAGCCCATGTACATTGCCCGTCCGGGGCCCCCTCATCTTTCCCCAGCAGTCGGAAGCTGACAGACACAGCTGGCCAGCCACCCCAGAATCAGTAGACTCTGGGCACTAGAGTGTATAGAGTCTCCCCAGAGTCTACTGTGCATGAGCAGATCCTTGGAGAAATGGTGCAGCTGCCATTTTCCTGGTGATTTCCTCACTGTGCATGCGCAAAACACTGGAAAAATGGCCACGGTGGCCATTTTCCCATGTTTTGAGCAGCGCTGAGACACCTGATGCGAGATATCACAGAGGTAAGTTTTAGATACTTTGGGTGCAGGGTGTGCGGTGCGGGACCCCCTGGAACAGGGGTCCGTTTGTACCACACACCCTGCACCCATTATATATATGCCCCTGTATATAGTGTAGTTGAAATTGATTTTGCTAAAAGGCATAACCACATTAATGTGATACCAGAGTCTTAGTTTTCCTGGTTATATTCAGTAACATGGTTTTCAGGGATATTTTTTTTCAGAATTGATACACACAGCAGGATGTTTGCTAATAGTGACATTGGAAATATTATTAATTGTATATCTGATATTGACATGCATACCAAGGATAATTATTTGCATAGCAAAAAAACCTGTCAAAGTGTTTTAAAATGATGATTAATAAAATCTAAAAATATAAGCTAAATCAACAGCAGTAAACCATTAGAATAGTGTTACATTGTGTATTGCTAAATGTATGGAGAGTAGCAAAAGCTTCAGTGGGTGGAGCTAGTAAAGCAATAATAATATTAATTGTGATAATGATGGCAATAGTATTCAGCCAATAGGTATTTCTAAATAAGCTGAATAAATGATAAAATTATGTCCTTGTTTCGTTAAGCTATGATAATATATATGCTGGGCCAGTGCTAGGGTATTCAGTGCTCCCCGCAAACTTTTGCACACTCCTACAAATATGTCCTCTTAACATGTCACTTTACAATGTTTCATATTTTGAAATGTAACAAACAATATGTTGTAAAATAAGTGATTTGACTCCTGTATCTGTACTCACCTTTCTTATCGCTCCAATAAAAAGATGTTAAAAAAAATTGCACCCCCCCTTTTTAAATTTAACCATTTTATACACTATGGGCTAAAAGTAATAGACTGTGAGCCAGCGCAGTAGCGGGAATACATGCGATTATGCCTGTGTTTTTTAAAGCTGCAAGTGTGTTAAAGGCTAAACCAAGCTGGTTTAGCCTTTAACATGCCTGCTGCTTAAAAAAATCAAAAAACATTTTCATATCTCTGTACAAGTGTCTACATTATCTTGTCTCTTAGGGGTCTATTTACTAATCAGTGTTAGGAGAAAGAGTGAAAAGTAATAAGGTGCCAGCCAATCAGCTCCCAACTGTCATTTTTCAAACACAGCCTGTGAGATAGCAGTTAGGAGCTGATTGGCTGCACCTTATCACTTTTCACTCTGTCTCCTAACACTGCTTAGTAAATAAACCCCTATATCTGTTATGACAGTCCCACATTTTAATCAAACCCTATCAGCAGCCTTTCATCAAGTGGCTCCAGCAACACTTTCCTCTATGCACTGACCAGAGTATGGAAACATGTTACCTTCAAAAACTGTCCTGAAGATTTGAATGTAAGTTGCATACATCATGGACTTCTCATGACTTCCTCAAATCGGCTGTTAGCATACACCCCTATTAAAATATATGGTTGCTGTAAAATAAAAATATATCCAAAATCTAATTTCTGCTCTGGATTTTAACCTTAAACACCTTTTTAATTAATGAAATCTATCCTGAACCCTTCTACCCCAAACCATTTGACAACCATCACTGCCCAATGGCTTGCATTCCTACTTCAAGGGCAAGATTGAAAATTAAATGGTATCCCTTTCCTAAGCAAAATTCCTTTCCTGCACCCTCATTCACCTTTTATTCATTGAATTCCAACAATGAAGAAGTATGTACTTCTTTCTTCTCCCTCTTCTCCTCCCACTTTAATACCAGTGCACATGAACATACCCATAAGTTGTTTGCTCTCTCTTGTGATCATCCGAGACTTAACTAGCCTCTGGTATCTTTAATGCAGTAATTACTTATATTCATAAAAAGGGCTTTTTGACCTAAACTTTCTCTTAGCTCATCTCTCAACACCCAAGCTTCCCAGGTCATACTCCCTTTGTTTTCTTACACAGCCTATTGGACCCTATTGAATCCCAGAACTATACAGAGACTGCACTGACTAATGTAGTCAATGATTTGATCACTGCTATATCACTGCTAAATCTAATGTCAATTATGAATTTTAAATGTAAATTTAGGTCTTTGCTGTTGTTAACTGTTGAATCTCATTCTGGGGTGACTATTTGGAGGGATTATTGCTTTGGCTGGGACCCCCTGAAGCATGTCCCCATGTTTGGCATTACATCACCTGCTAGTTAAAGCCCCGTGCTGGTTGATCGAATACGGGGGATACTTACAAATTTTTTCCTCATATTTGCTCAACAAGGACTAGCTCAGGAGCCCAGTGCTGGTTTATTGAAATACAGGGGAACCCCATACTGTTTTCTTCCGTATTTCCTAAACCTGGACTGGCACAAAAGGCCTAGTGCTGATTTTGCTTTGTGGAGGGACTCCATGCCATTTTCTAAAATAAATTACATTGAACTGTGCAGGTTTCTGCAAATATGTTGCTCATAGAGAAATCTATTTGAAAAGTGTGTTTTGACCTGAGTTTAGTGATTTTAATGAAACATGTTTACAAACACGATTATTGGTAAATTCCTATGAAGTATTGTTTTCTATGTAAAGTACTTCCGAATTTGGCCAATGGTGTATTTAATTCTATTCTTTTTTTCCCCATATTTTTCAGTCGAATCTTAGTTTTACTCCCATATTTGCCTTTAGTAAATCTCTGTGTCAGAAGAACAGGCTAAACTCCCCCTTGAATGGCATCTCTGTCAGACATAATTTTTAGTAAATTTACTCCTAAGGCTCTAAAATAAAACCCAAAAACTCAACTAATAGGGATTGCTGCAGAGGGAGTTTGGGCAACAGTAAATGAGGAGAACATAACAGAGAAGATGAAGTGTGAGAGAAGGGAAACCCCTGAGAGAGAGCAGAAAAGTTGCAATACAGGCAGCAAAGGCACACCTTTCAGGCATTTGAGGGAGCTAAGAGTTTTATTATGTGAATGTCAGAGCTTCATGTATAAAGAGTGTTAAGAAGAGAGAGCATACAGTAAGTTGATAGAAACAATGTGAAACTAAGTACATCAGCCAGGAGTGTGATAAACATACTGGGACGAATAGCCCCTCACAAATTATGATATTGTATGATGTGTGATGTTCTGTCATTTTATATTCTGTATAAACAATTGTTATGCCCCGTGCAGGTCAGGAAGGTCTGGGTTTATCAAAAGGTGATCTGTAAATAAAGTGACTGGCTTTCAGATAACAAAATGATGTATATCCCTCACAGTGTGAGGTCATGTGTGAACAACTCTCCCTTTTTATGACCCCTGAAGTCAGTGACCTAGATCATAATCCCAGAACAAGACCACCTGTTACTTCACTGCCCTACTTCTAAAGACTCTTGTTATGCTATAGAGCTGAGATTAGGATTCTGGTATTTACTATAGGTCTAGAAGGGGGAAGTTGAAAAGTGAGTTATATCATCACATATCTTTAAAGCAGGGACCCTATTAGGTTTACCAGGTAACCCTCTATTGGAAATCTATTGATCTCAAACCCTTCTGACCTTCTAGGGAAACCCTGTTAAGTACAACAAAAAATTAGGGATGTCTAAATAAGGAATACCATCCAGCATTCAAGGTTCACTCCTTGGGGTTCAGTAAGACATGCTGGGAGTGCATCAGGATATTCCTGTGGGTGAAATCCCCCACCCCATCAGTAGTGCTAAGAACTTTAGTGTAAGTTGTCTTAGGTTCTCTGAATTATTTCTCTCTTTTATTTTTTAAGAAAATATTTGCATTATAATCTGTTTGTCATTTTATTAATATTTTTGTAACTAAGCCTTGAAAATATTTTTTGGATTAAACACATTTAATCTAGCATATTCTATGTGATTTTTATTGAACTTGTGTGCCTGGATAGGCTCATGCTAGATATTTGTGTGTAATTTGAATGTGATGAATTATTAATCTGTTGGGAGATCGCAGACCTCCGGAGAACAGTCTGCGTGTTGGCAGAAGAACTGTGTATTTTGGTAAGTGACTGCGGTGTGCCGGCATCACAACCAGCTGATCCAGATTGTTGTATCTGTGAGTCAGCCTGGGTTCGTGACACATACTATACCTTAAATAGTTTTCTTCATCTACAGTTTTAAGCAACTTCATTTGTTGACATCTAAGAATGACATTTTACCACTTATGAGCTGGATGTCATATTGAAGATGTGCATATTCTCTTATTGTTGCAACCAAGAACTGTAACAGCTGGAGTCATGTTGATAAAAAATATGTGTTGGAATAGAGCTGGTCTGGAACCTAATTTAATGTGTAGCACTGCATCGGAACATAACATCTGTGTCCATACCTGTTAAAGACTTGGAAGTTGAGAAGTTGCCCATAGCAATCAATTAGCTTATACCTATAGTTTTATAGAATGTACTTGATAAATGCTACCAACAAACTGATTGGTTGCTATGGGCAACTTCTCCACTAGTCCATTTCTCCACTCTTTTTATTGCTTCACACTTTAAGCCCTTGAGGTAGAACCTTGCACCCCTTAGCCACAAATTGTCCATATAAGCTAGCCAGGAAAGAGGAATGCATTAGAAAGAGGTGCTCTGTCTAGTTAGGCACCTCATACCACCTACACAATGATAGAGGATTACAATAATATTCCCACTAGTCACCAGATACTGCCTAACAAATATATTGATATCTGTGGACAACAGGAAAATAACCTCACCCCTTGTATCTAGGAGTTCAAGTGCCCCAGGCAATGTAGGGGACTGGCACCCCCCATGTCATGCTAGGCTTTCCATGTGTCACTCCAGGCATCAAATTAAAAAAGAAAGAAAGTCCATATGACTTCCAAAGACTCTATTGTGGGGCACTCTTATTGCCTGATAAAATATTATTTTACATAAAATATAACCTTTATTGCTTCAAAAAAACACATACAATAAAATCAACTTACAAGACTGGAAACAAAATTATAAGGTACATAGAGAGGGTATGAGGGATCATCCCTCCTGGGAGGCGAAATATGACAAAAAATTCATTCAAACATATGCACAATTACATACAAAAATACATATAACATAAAAAACAGTTATTAAAATACACCCAGGACCCAGATGTCACAGTGCTGCTATCACTCTACCATGAAGATATGTTGCTCTATACTGATAGAACTCTATGAGCTGTATTCAATATGAGCTGAGCTGCGATACTTTTTTGCTGCCCAGACTTTCCGCCTACTTCGCCTGTTTGGCAGGGGTAAAAGTATTGCACACGTGCACGCTTTACCCCGTATTCAATATGAAAGTACGTGAAAACGGCACCCGGCGAAACTGAGACAGGCGGAAAGTGTCAGATTTGGGGAAATCAGTCTGAGACCCCACAAAAAGATGCTCTGACATGGGGGTTCACTATGATACTCCCCGATTTGGCTTGCTGAAGGTATTTGGGGTTTTTAAACGGGTTCAATAGTTGCTAAATAGCGTTTTTCAATACGTGGTGCAGAATAGTATTCTGGAGTATTTTTTTCTGAAAATAACTATTCCTATCAAATTTGGGGTACTTGAAAATGGGGGTCTGCATATTTAAAAGTAGCTAAAGTGTAGTTGTAAAAATTGTGAAAAATCCACCTGCCGCAAGCACCTGAAATAAAAAAAAAACACTTGGGGCATACTTGTCAAGTTCGCTAGTTTTTAACTTTGTACCCCAGCTTTTTTTTTTCACCCCCTTTTTCAAAGTCCTTTTTTTGGGGGTCCTTAAGTGTTTTTTAAAATGTTTTACACAGTTTACCTTTGGGGGATTGTCTGAAGGCTGCAGGGGGGTTCCCACAATGTTGCACCCCAAAACCCCAATTCTGCACTTTTTTCTGCCTGCTATTCATAGGCAAAACTTTTTTGCCTTTTACATTGCATTGACTTTCCACCTAGGTGGAAAGTCCTTCAAATTGAATACAGGGTAAAACCAAAACAGGTGAATATGACGTCACCCGCAAAAAAGTTTCGCCAAAAACATGCGAAAACTGCTTTTCGCTCCAAATTGAATACTGGCCTATATCTCAGTACACATCTATGTGCACAAAGCTATACAATATAATAAGGAAGGATGAAAGTCAGGTATTCAAAACCTGCAGTACACCGAGTTTTGCTGCTCTCCATCTTACCTCAGGCATAAGGTGGGGAGTGAGAGACCCGTGTTCCATAGTAACTCTTAGAAACAATAGTCAATATTGTTTCCCAATACAGCCGTTCATTTCTGCTTTTTATTGTCTTGCTCTATAGGGCAACAAATGAGAGGACTACTAGACTGGATGGGAGTTGATAAGAATGTTAAAGTTCAGTAAGTCACATATCAAAAAGACCAGATCATTATTGTTAGTTTAATGATACTTAGTTATAGAAATTTAAAATGAGGTATGAGTTCTCAACAAGTTGAAATAAAATGCAATTATTAATAAATTGTGGAAGCAGTTAGTAGCATAAAGTGCAAAAATCCAAATATAAGCAACAATTGTAAAGTGCATCTACATTGAAGCATCCTTTCATAAAGAGAAAACTATGGTAGCAGTTAATAACATAAAGTGCAAAATTCCAAATAAAGCAGCAACAATTATAAAGTGAAATCACATTGGAGCATCCTTATATAAGAAGCACATTGTGGCTGTGATATGCATTTATTATTTGAATTGGACAACATTTTTCACATAGGTTTGGTATTAATAAATTCACACATGTATGGTTATAAAAAATCGAGTTAACCATCTGTAGTCAGTACCTACTAATCAGTTATAGCAGGTGAGATAGTTCAAATTGCATGTCTAGTAACCTGCTATGATATCATACATGGACACAGACTCCTAAATATATTCTTATGAATGATAGAAGTGTGAACGTACAAACATCGGCAGATTCCATTTGTTAAATGAAAGAAGGGGGAATGTCTGTGCCTACAGCAATTATTTAGTGCTGCCTAGCCCCTCAGCAAGTGTATAGTCTAACCTGGGATCCGCCAGTATTATTAAAGCTGCAGCACTTCTATAGTTACTGACATGCCCTTGCCTATTGTCAATAAAAAAAGGTAAAAATAAATGTGTCCCCATATGACCTGGGTATAGGGGTGTCCCACACTGCACAATTGTTGGGCACCCGGGGGACCAAAGCACATTCTGCCTGCGTGGCTTGATCATCGACAATCAGCAACTGTGAGACTTCCTGATTCTGTTAGTCTATCTAATTCAGATGAACCAATCAGGAGGATTGTTTAGTTGATTGGTGTTAGTCATGGCCAGTAATAATGTGCTCTCCAACATCCTCTTTGTCTATTTAGGCTCCTCCTGTGTCACTCCTGGTCTCTCCCGTGTCTCTCCAGGCCTGAAGGCATTAGGATGCACTTCTGCTCCTAATAGGTTTTGCTTGGTACTGTGGAAAAATCTCCCTTCACCCAAAGATAAACCATGATGAAAACTTGTATAACATGAATTTTTAATCTCATTTTAATCTCATTCCCCTAACCAGAGATTCACTGTTATAATAAAATTTGAATGCAGTGGTTTTGACTAATTTTAAGTTCTTTACTGCAGCTCCACTGTTTCAGTCTCTGTATTGTAGCCTGTATTTTGGAGAGTCAAATATTAAATACTTCTAATAGCATACTGTTCAAAGCATTTAAGAAAATAGCACCAACATACATCTTTACCATTGTCTCCCTATATCTTTCCACTTCACCCCTACACTCTGCCCAGGATCTGCAATGCTCCTGCTCACTCACAATCTTCTAATATTTCTGAGTAAAATACTTTTTTTGCAGGATGTGGTCACTCTACCGCCAAACTATCAATAACACCCTGAAAACCCATCTCTTTAGGCAAGCTTACCAAATGCATGAGCTAGCTGCTTAACCTCCTTTGTCTTTTTTACCCCATTACCATTACACTACGCTATTCTTCTATTTGCAAATACCCTTTGGTCCTTGAATGGATCACATAGGCCCACTGACCATCTTTTCCCATTACTATATGTGACACCAATATGTAAAAAGTGGCAAGTATCAAACACTTATTTTCCTGTAGGTTGTAATTGTGAAAGTAGTGCCCTCTTTAAGGAGAAACACAGGATTTCCAGAGGAGGTTTCCAAATGCATGATATTAGACAAAGTGTGGCCAACCCATGAAGAGTGCATAATTAGCACTTAACTCCTCATTCAAAGTGCAGTGTATATAATTTTATCCTCACAGTATACAGAGCCAGTGAATATAGAATCCATGAGATTGCTGCAGTAGGATCAACCCTCCTGAGCTGATTGTTTTTTGGACATATACAGTATGTACAGAATCAGTATTTAATGCTGACGGCTGAATAGTGACAGCGGAACCCTGATGGACCTAATTCCCAACTGGGGCTGGTAAATAACCTAACCCTCCCCTCTACCCCCTAACCCTCCCACAGTAGTGCCTAACCCTAACCTCTCCCATATTGCCTAACCCTAACCTCCCCCATTAGTGCCTGAACTTAACCCCCCTCCCCGCACCCTAAAACTAACCCTCCCAAGGGGGTGCCTAGACCTAACCCCCCTAGTGGTGGCTAACTCTAAAACCCCCTTTCCCTACCCTAACCCTAACTCTCCCAAGGGGGTGCCTAACCCTAAGTCCCCCTGGGGATTTTTAAACCTAATGCATCCCCCCACCCTGCGGCTAGATGCTTAAGACACCTGGCTTACCTTCATTAGGTATGCTGGGTGTCGGTATTTTGTAGTGGGGCTAATTATAGGCATCAGGATTTTGATGCCTATCTTTAGTCCCCTTTCGGGCTCTCAGTGTTGGGATATCGGCAGGCAGGAAAGCGCCCACCGGTATCCTGACTGCATCCCATATGTACAAATTGTTCTCCTTATACACTTGACAGCATAAAGTATAGAAAAAACTCTGTATCAAGCATATTTATCTCATATAAACAACATAAATGGCCAGGGAAAGGGAAATATGGCAAAATACATATTCATACATGCATACAAACATATTATAATCAGTAGGAGACTGACCTACATTTTCTAAACACATTCTCATAGTACTGTAAGATACCTATCTCCTGTTGCTTGCAGCTGCTCTCTATTACAGATATGCCCAGCTATGTCCTTGCAAATCGCGCCACACATAGCCCAAGGTGTGTACCTGCAAGTGGATATGCACACTATGTATGCAACCGTGCCTCCAAAGGAATGCATGGTGCAATCGCAGTGCATGCTATAGCATACCGTAGCATATGCAAGTGCAGGGAATTGCATGGTGTGAAGTGTGCACACATTTGTAACTGGGCATATCTGTGTTTCTGATCCAGTGTACTGTTTAAGTGCTAAGATCCACACATACAGCAGACATGTTAAGAAAATCTGCTGTTATTGGCCATGTACAGCACCTTCATTTCAAACTAGATGTTGAGCCTGTAATTCTAGCAAAATCATACTATACACTACTGCTATTGCGGTCATGATTTGAGCTGCTGCCCGGGGTAGTTAGGGGCTCCGTGCAACTAGAAACCATCCCTGCATTTGCCCATGCTCTCACCCCTTTTTCTGTCCATTAATACCCAGTTAATTCTATTTTTTATTGTACTTGTCTTAAACTATAAGTGTTATGTCTGTAAATAAAAGATGATGTTGCTGATAATAATACTGCACATATTACTTATATACAGTATGTGTGTATGTATATATATATATATATATAGTGACAAAAACACTGGAAAGTTTGTGAAGGGGATATATAAATACCCAAGTTTTTTTTTAGCCTCTGTCTGGTTGACAGAAGCTGATTAGCAGCCTTGATTGTCAGAGCACCTGCCAGAGGCTGATAAAGTGTGTATCAGTCTCTGTAGTCAGTCTCTCACTGCGTTGGGAAAAGGTCAGAGGCCTGTGTGAGACACTGATTACTCAATGTAAGTTCTGTGCTAAAGACATGTTTTGTGAGAGGGATGTTAAGTACTTTCAATCTAAGAAAGTAAATAATTAGAAAAACCTATAATAAGAAAAAACACAATAGGAGCTACTAAAAGTAGGTTGTTAATAAAATATATATTACATATTTTGACATGTAAAATGTACTTGAAGAACATATAATTTGTACACAATATCACAATAGTAATTGTCCTTAATTTATTTACTAATATAATCTAACTGGATACTTAAAACATTACTATTTACTAGAGATGAGTGGGTCTGGTTCTCAAAGAACTGGACCCACCCACACTTCATGATCTTGGCAGGGATACAAAACCAGCTCAGGTTTTCCTGCCTTACTCGGATCCCAAAACGAGGTAAAACTTCATCATCCCGATGTAGGAATCTAGCAGGTTTTGGATTGTATATTTGTCCCTCCATGTGGTGATCGGCGCCATTTGCTTGATGAGTCCCAGGCTGTGCGGTAGTGCAGTGCTGTGCTCTATTGAGGGAGGACTGCTTTGTCCAATACAGGGGTGTGCAGGGGTGTGCTGTGTTGCCCATCAAGTGGTTTGCTGTGCTGGGCTATGTTGCCAAATGCATACAGGGTGTGCTGTGCTCTGTCCAGGGGGCTGTGTTGCCCATCAACAGGATTGCTTTGCTGGGTTGTGTTTTCCAATTCAGGAAGAGTGTGCTGTGCTCTTTCCAGGGGGCTGTGTTGTTATCATTGCTAATCCAGGGGTGGGCTGTGCTGTTCATCAAGGGGTGTGCTGTTCAGGGTTGTTCTGTCTATCCAGTGTGCTGTTCATCCACAGACTATAAAAAAAAGAAAATATTTTTTTAATTCTTTAAAAAATAATACGTTAAAAAGTAAAACATTTTTTGTGCTGTACTCCACACCGTGATGCTGTATGCTCTACCACCCCCCAGTGTATCCAAAGCACTGTGACACAGCTGATTATATTGTGAGCTATGCTGTAAGTTCATCATACTGCAGTGTATAATATATAAAATATTGTGAGTGACGCTGTTGGTCAGTAATACCACAGTGTAATATTATTCATACAAATATGACACTGAGGGTCAGTAATATGGCAGTGTAATATATTCATACAAGTATTGTGACACTGTAAGTGGTAGCACAGTGTAACTTTCATACATGTATTATGACACTGTATTATTCGTAAAAAGATTTGTGATACTGTAAGTGGTAGCACAGTGTGTTAATCATAAAAAATATTGTGACGCTGTAGGTTATTGATATTGCAGTGTAATATAAAAAATTGGTGCAAATTGATGAGTGTGCTGTACCCCATTTAGTTCATGTTTGTTGATATGGAGGACAATCAGTTGAGAGAAGAGCAGAAACTACATACTAGTGGTGGAGCTGCTGTCAGTGCAACCAATCATGACGATACTAGTCCGTCTACATCATCTACTAAAGCCGAAGCGAAAGGGCAAACAGGGCTTAAGTCAGGCCATCTAAAATCAAAGAACCAATCTTTTACAGAGGTAAAGAAATAACATCAAAGGGAAAGTAAGCTGCAGAAAGACATAAAATTGGTAATATGCCTTTCACCACACACAGTGGCAAGGAAAGACTAAGGCATTTGCCTATATTTATGACTGGTGTTTCTGCTTCTTATGACAATATAATCCCTTCTCCATGTACATGTTTCAAAAAATGTAAATCGTTAAGGCAAAAGAACCAACTGTGCGCTCAGAATTGTCACAAATCCCTGGGTAGAGACTGAGTGTGTCGGCGGGTGCCATGTGTGAGCCTGACCATTCCAAAACTGTATTCAAAGAGGAGCCTCCTTCCACCACTTGTGCATCCCCTGCATTTGTGGGGATGAGCAGCACAAGTCAACATGCTGACATAGAAATCGAGGATGCTTCTGTGGAAGTGCACCATGATGAGGAGGATATTTGTGTAGCTGATGCTAATGAGGATGCTAATGATGAGGATGTTGTTGATGAGGATGTTGTTTCTGTATATCAGGCCAAAGTGGAAATAGTTGTTGCCCATGATAAGAAAAAGCTCATTGTCATGCCTGGGCATGAATAAAAAAATCCAATTCTTATGTTTGGAATAATTTCTACCCAAATCTGGACAACAATTGTCAAACCATCTATACCCATTGTCATGTCAGAGTATATAGAGATAAGGACCTTAACCATCTAGGGACCTCCTCCCTGTTATGTCATCTACAGTGTATCCATCAAAAGTGTTTGCAAAATTCAAAAACTTTGGCCAAAACAGTAGAAACAAGCAGTCCAGCATCAGCAAGCTCCCTTCTTTCTGCTAGATCCAAGCATCTGGCAACTTCACCACCAACACCTTCATCAACAATATCCACAATCATGACTAAAACTAGTCCTGCATCCCATTTGATATGGCTAACTTAGTCCTCCCCTATCTTGGACTCCTTAGAAGATTCCTTGAGTGCTACGCCTTCTGCTGCTGCTGGAAGTGGATCTTCATCCCAGAAGGGAACCAGGAAGACTAATAGTAGTATTTTAAAAAAACAATTTACTGATAAACTTTCCATTGCAAGGGAGAACAAGTATGACAGCAGTCACAGTTGCATAGGGGATCAGTGACACCATAACATCTATGCTGGTATTAGATATGTGTCCAATATCTGACATCTGACATTAGTTCAGTGAGTTTTGGACAGTTAATTGAGGTCCTGTGTCCCTACTACCAAATCCCATCCTGGTTCCACTTAACTAGAAAAGCAATTTACAGTTTGTACTGGGACATTAGAAAAAAAGGAATTAGTGTCCTCCAAATTGCCGTTGTACCCACTGTCCACTTAGCCACAGATATGGAGACAACTGGAACAGGGCAATGCAAGATTAGATTACTGTAACAGCCCACTAGGTGGGTGTATTGCCTTCAGTGGCACCAACAGCAGCATCTAAGAAACAGCAGCTCACTCAGAGGCAGGCTACTCTGTGTATCACCAGTTTCACTAAGAGGCATACCACTGACATCCTCTTAGAAAAACTTAGGGAAGTCATAGCAAAATGGCTTACTCTGCTTGGACTCTGCTTGGGATTTGTGATTTTTGACTATACCACCAATATTCATTACAGCTGGGTGAATTCCAACATATCCCATGTTTTGCTCACATAATAAACTTGGTGGTGCAACATTTAAAAAAAAAATAACAGGGCTATGCAGGACATGCTCTCTGTGGCCAGCAAATTTTCTTGAAATTTTCACCATTCAGCAGGTACATGTAGAAGATTGCAGCACCTGTAAGAAATGTTGAATTTGCCCTGTCACCAGCATAAGCAAGAGGTAGTTACAGGGTGGAACTCCATAAAAATAATCAATACTAGGCACAATAATGTTCATAAGAATGCTGTCAAATGAATACGTCTATATAAAGCAGTCACCCAATAGGTAAATCTGAATTACCTAGAAAATGACTAAATACAACAACTATGATAATATATGACAGGGGGCACTCAAAAATTATTACAGAACACATATTGTATGAAGATGGAATATATATCTTTTTATTAAATATAAAATATATTTATATCTTTCTAAATTATTAAAAGCATAAAAACATATACACAACTCAAAATGGTACCGCCTTTCACATAAAAGTTACCTAAATACCAGATAATAAAATAGAAAAACTGAGCTAAATAACTCTCAATCTTTTATAGTGAAGATGATTAGTGAAATAGAAGAGGAGTCCCCTCCACTCGTAAAGCGCTCCTACTCTGAACATAGTATGCAAGAGGTTTCCCCTTAAGTGTCTCATTTGTTAAGTGCAAACTAGTCTTAGCAGCAAATAGTACTGATTATGTCCCAGTATAGTTACCCAGCTTAGCTTGGTTTTTACAAAATGATTTGCTGGTCTGGTTTACAGAGAAAAGAAAAGTTCCAGCTGCGGCTTGTATTTGATGGCTTGTTTGCATTAGCAGCACAGGTAGTAGTTGTACCAGCAGGTTGATGTTTTAAAAGGTGGGAAGCCACTTGCCTCGTCACATGGGTAGAATGCCAAGGTGGGGTACTCCATTTCAAAAGTCAGCAGCGTCTGGTGATAGGTAAATATAGATCCCTTTATGCGTTTCTCAATCCAGGTACAAAGGATGGATTCATCAGAAGGTAAGTATCCAGTGTTGTAGTCAGTATGGTCCTAAATACTGCTTTTGACCTATCAGAAACGAGCAGTGAAATTGCCTAATCAAAAGCACATGTTTAAAAGCTAACAACACATGTGTCCTGAAATAACATCCAGTCTCTGGGATCTTATATCATTAAAATTGTGTATATATTCAAATTCATTAAACATCTCAGAGCTCAATATAACTATAAATAGGGTACAACCACCAATTTATAACAATACACTTTATATACAATTAAAACATTTCTAATGTATCACTCAGTTATCACTCTTATAGTTCAAGGCTAAGAAATTTCAGAGCTCAAACATTGGAGCTCAAGTAGCTCATATAGTAAGGTGAGTACAGCAGTAACAGAAGGGACCCAGGATTGAGACCAGTCAGGGACAGCATGCCACTTTATTAATTTTATTGTTATTAATATTATTCTATTCAGTGTTGTACAACAAGCCCCTCTTGTGGTTCAAGGCTAAGAAGTTTCAAAGCTCAAACACTGGGGCTCAAGTGGCTCACCTAAAAAGGCATGTACTTCAGTGACAGAAAGGTCCCAGGATCAAAACCAGAGTGAGACAGCATAACACTTTGTTAATTTTATTATTAATATTATTATGTTTAGTGTTAAATTACACTATTTTAATTCAATTCAAATAAAGCCTGAACCTTAACTTAGATCTTCAAAAGGGAAACTGCCACTCTCACTCTATATATAAAATTATGTAATACACTGTTATCATCTGTTTAAGTTAGTGGTTCAATGAACAACATTCAGAAGGGCTCAATGTCCTCGTCTCTCAAGATTGACTCCAAACCAGGATGAGCACACAGCGTATAGCACTCAATTAACTGCCTATATATAAACAGCTCTCATTAATACTTATATCAAATGTCATCAATAAGATAATTACATGATTAGCCAAATTTATTTTAATAGCCAAAGTAAGGCCACTAATAAAATATGGATGAACCCTATAAACAAGGTCACATTCTGGACCCATCTATATGTTAATACAACTATAATAATAACCACAAATACAATACAGAGACTATAAAAACATCAATTAAACTTAGTAACATTGGTATTATAAACTCCCAAGTGCCTCTGGAACCTCTAAATTAAAAATATCTCCCCCCTCGCTGTCGGTAACACGTGTTTGATATATTGTAGTGTTAACACTTTAACCTCTCCTTGATGTTCAGCATTTACATGTCTTAGCTAAATGCACTAAATGCTAAATGCTTTATAGAGAACATCATCAGAGTATCACTGTTCACGAAAGGTTGATGTTAGTTTGTGTGCTTGTGTATAATACTCATTATTATCAGAGCAGTTGTGTTTTAGATGCAAGTATTGTCCTTTAGGGATGTACCTTTTCCATTTATTATAATGGCAGCTGGAGAAATGTAAATAGCTATTACAATCCACTTTCTTTTTAAATGTTTTAGTTTGAATAGAGCCCTCTCTGACTGAGAGGGTGATATCCAGGAAATTCAAGCAAGTGGGGTGAAAATTATGAGTGAACCTCAACCCAAAAGTGTTAGAATTAAGATGAGATAAAAGGGAAGATACCAAGTATAAACCCCTTTCCAAATAATAAATAAATCACCAATAAACATGCCATATAGAACCAAGTTCACACCATATGGCCCCCCCAGATATATTGATCTTCGAAGAGTCCCATATACAAGTTGGAGAAGCTGGGGGTGAATCTTGTGGCCATGGCAGTCTCATGCAATTGTAAATAAAACTGTATCAAATAAAAAATAATTGTTAGTATGAAAAGAATAGAATCCAGTATAAACTTACACCTCCTCTCCCCAGGTCCACAACAGAGTTAGGGAAATGGCAGCTGGACTGAACTCCCCCTATGTGTAGGATGTTGGTGTACAGTGACTCAACATCACATGTCACTAGTACATAGTCATCATGCCAATCCACTCCACCCACCATGCATAGAAAATGGGTGCTGTCCCTGATGTGTGACCTCAGGGATATCACATGTGGTTGTAAAAAAGAATCAACAAAAGCAAAAAGGTTTGAAGTGAGTGAACCAACACCTGAAATAATAGGATGACCTGGGGGTGAAATAAGTGTTTTCTCGATTTTGGGGAGGTAATAATAAATGGGAGTGACAGAATAAAAATTCATTAAAAAAGTATCTTCCTCCCAGGAGATCGTCCCCTTGAGCAAAGCTCCCCCCAATAATTGTTTCAATTCAAGTAGAAATCTACCTATAGGATCCATTGTGAGGGGACTCCACTTCTATTTCACTAATCATATTCACTATAAAAGAGTTATTTATCTCTGGTTTTCTTTTTTATAAGCTGGTGATTAGGTAACTGTTACATCAAAGTCGGTACCATTTTGTGTTGTGTATATATTTTTATACTTATAATAATTAAAAAAGATATAAAGAGATTTACTATTTAATACAAAGATATATTTTTTATCTTCATATTATATGTGTTCTGTAATAAGTTTTGAGCACCCCCTGTGATATAATATCATAGTAGTTGTGCAAGCTGGAATTCTACCCTGTTTATGCTTTAGCAGATAGAGGAACAGCCAAAAGAAATCCAAAGCTACACAACAAAGTATGACATAGGAAGAGAAGAGGGAATGTACATTACTCAAGCTCAGTGGAAAATACTTTCTGTGCTGTGCAAAGTGCTGAAACCCTTCCAAATAGTCACCTTTGAAGTGAGTTCAGACACTGCCACCTTGAGCTAGGTAATTCCCCTAATTAGACTGTTAGAAAATAAGCTAGAGAAAGTATGTCGAACTTGTAGATCAAGTCCTCATCACAAGCTGCCACGCTGCCAAAGCTGTGTGGAGTGAACACCGGGCAAGTGTTCACTGAAGTCTCCTCCTTCCTCCTGTTAAGATCTCTATTAGCAGCATAAGGTTTGTAGTTCCAGCCTTAGTTGCTACTGAGGCTCTGCATTAATTACTGCCTGTCTGTGTGCAGTATCAGGTGCACACTAATTGATTCTATTGTCTGTGCACAGCTCAGCAGCACATTAGTTTGTCATTAGGGAGGCTTGCTCTGGTTGGGCCCTGTTTCTGTTAAATTCCAGCCAGTCCTTCACTCTATGCTGGTTATAGCATTTACTGTGTCTCCAGTGGCATCAAGTCTCCTGTTGATCTGTCAAAGTTTCAGAGTCCAGTCAGTTGTGTTTTCCAACTACCTTTTGATCCATTCAGGTGGCCCGGTCTGCATATCATCTGCTGTTGCCGCTTGTGTCATCTTGGTGGCACGGCAAGTATTAAAGCTTCTAGGGTACGCTTCCTAGAGTACCAGCGCAGTGTGAACTCAGCGACATAGGCCGCACTTCAAGCATCTGAAATGTGCAAATACCAGTTTCCAGGGTACACTATTTAGTGTACCAGCACCAGTGTCAACCCGGCGACAGAGGCCACACCTTAGCATCCAGAGTGCGCAACCCAGAGCACCATCACTAGTATCAACCTGGCAACAATGGCAACTCCTTCTTTCCTTTGGGCACTTAACATCAGAGACTTCTCAGTCCTCAAGGCTGCTCCCACAGCCCAAAGGCTGCAACATATCTTTGGCCATCAGGCCACATCTAACCACAGCATTCCTCCCCTCAAGGCTGCCTTGACAGCCCAAAGGCTGCATCACATCTTCAGCCATCAGGCTACAACTAACCACACCATTCCAGCCCTCAAGGCTGCCTTCACAGCCCAAAGGCTGCATCAAATCTTTGGCCATCAGGCCACAACTAACCACAGCATTCCAGACATCAAGGCTGCCTGATGTCACAACTCTTGGATGGATTGTGGATGCAGCCCGTATTTAGGGAATTGGATAGACCTATGCCTGAGGCGTGGAGTCTAATGTTCTGGTAGTATTCACCAGGGACCCTCGCCAGAAGGTATGGACTTGGCTGTGTCCGACACACAGGTTGCAGCCCTTATGTTAGGTTCCCCTATACAGGTACTGGTGGACACTGGATCAGGTGCAGAAGAATAAACATAGTTGACAGGCTGGGTAAGTGCCAAACAGATGGGATGGTACCAGGGAGCAGACGTAAACAGGTCACAGGAAGCAACCAGGGTCAGAACCAGATATCAGGTGCAGTACAAGGGGTCTGATGAAATCGGAGTCACAAAGAAGCCAAGGTCAAGATCAGGATAACAGTTAAGTACTAGGAATGCTCGAGTATGGAATGGAGCCTATACTCTGGCACCTGTCTGGTACCAGAGACTTCCTCCTATAGAAGAAGTTCAAATCTCATGAAAAACATGACTGTCCCTTTAAATTACTTTGCAGGATGGCACGTGCGCTCCAAGGAGAGCCGCGGCCACCTACACTTACAATAGGCATGCGAGGGACCCAGAGCAGATGTCATGGCGGTGGGTGCTGGCGACTCCCCGCCCACTGCCTGCCACAGATTCAGGTGTGGTAGCTGGGGTATGGTGCACTGTGACACCTCCAAAGCCCAAAGGCTGCATCACATCCTCGGCCATCAGACCACAACTAATCAAATCAATTCAGCCCTCAAGGCTGCTGCATGGCCGCATTCAAACAAGATGTACCAGCCCTCAAGGCTGTTGCAATACTATTCCCTACTATCATGCCCAAGCCTTAACATTCCTTTATTCACTGCTCCAGGATCCAAGGGTTGTCAGGCTCTTCTAGTTGGATCAACATATTTTGGCAACCATTCTCGATCATAGGTTTAAGGCATATATCATGTCTTTCTTCCCAATGGACACAGATCTGAAGAAATACAAAAATCTGTTGGTAAGCAAATTGTCAGGTCAAGCACAATGTGATGCAGTGATGGCTCCTCCTTAAGTTTCTCCAGCAATTGCAGCTGCCTGGAAAAAAACTCAACGTTCCCCCCCAAAAAACCCCACTGCTGATGCAGATGAGTCAACACAAGCAAGTTTTGACATCTGGTCTGGTCTAAAAGTATTGCCTACAATTAATGAGACCTCTACCATGACTCCATCTGATACGGCCACCATTCAATGAATGGTTGAGGACTTTTTTAATGCTAGCATCCAAATAGGCATGTTAGACAGTCCATTTGACTACTGGCAGGGAAAAAAGGCAATTTGGAGGCCCTTGAACAAACTGGCTTTGCTTAACTTGAGCTGCCCACCCTTCAGTGTGTACTCACCACAGCCAGGAACCTTGTTAGTGATCGATGTAGGAGGATACTTTCTCAAAATGTGGAAAAGATGATGTTCATCAAAATGATCTACAAATTCCATGAGGCAGACCACCAATTACGTCCAAATATTACAGAGGCACCTAAGGCTGTAATGGTGGATTCCAGCGGGGACTAAATAATATTGTGTGAAGATGATATACACACTAATGAGGGTTAGGAATCGGATGATGATGCAACAACATCTTGCCTCTGTAATAACAGTTTATGCATGGAGAGATCATTGCCAGCAATGTCAGCTGCCCATTAGTAACTTGATTTGTGGGGGCCCAAACAAACCAATCGCTTCAGCCTCAATTGGCAGTTCATGTTGCTGAAGTGACTGGTTTGTTAAACTGTGCATGTCCAGTTTATTATATACAACATAAGTGTGGGTGGAAGAGCCCATGGACAGTTCTATCTTGCACTTCTTTTCTTTGCATTATGTTCTGTTTGGGGCATTGCTATCTGACATTTTTAATTTTATAGTTTATTAAACTGCCATCCTGTCTGCCACTGCAATGCCATTCTCTTTCCTAAATGTGCCATGTTAGTAATTGAACTGCCTCAGCCACTGAATTATTCGACATGCAGCTGCTGAATGCTGAAAATGTCAAGAAATTTTAATGGCCACAGGCAGCATCCCCTGTATGCCCCTTACATCTTAAAAAAAAATAATCAGCAAGTTGGCTGGGTGGGCAAAACATGGTAGATTTTCAAATTTACCCAGTTTTTTTCATTGCTCCCAACCCCAGCTGGTTGCCCCAGGACCCTGGTGAATTGATAGGCTGTAAAAAAAACAGTTGAGCTCAATAAATGCCTGACATCATTGTGTGTAGTTGACTCTAAGTGGAATACCTGGATAATGTAGATGGTGGGTGTCATGAGAGAGACCACAAATATGAGCAGCAGCACATAGCATCTTCCTGCCAGGATGTGTGCAATAAAGTGCAAATATGTTTAATACAAAAATTATTTGTGTATATTGGTCACATTCCATAAACATTTACATGGTACATACAGTGTGTAAAGCAGGCTGAGACATGCCACCTGTTGTTGACAAATACTGTAACTTCCGGTAGGCCCAGCAAACATCATGGATGCTGGGAGTTCCAGTTCAACCAGAGAAAATTTCTGCTAAAAGCTTGTAATCACTTTTCATGTTGCAATAAATGCCAGTCTTCTGTTCATGTTTTGTTATATTTACAGTAGGTTCAGTTTTGGGCATAAACTGATTCCCGTATTGATAGCCTACTTTTGCTACATGGGATTATAATTACTTTAAATGTTGGTTGCTAAACAGACAATGTGTTTTTCTTATGTATATAATTAGAAATGAGCTGTTCAGTTACACACTAGGGTTCATTTTTTTCTTGGGAGCCAATTAACCTACCAGTATATTTTTGGAGTGTGGGAAGAAACAAGAGCACCCAGAGGAAACTCACACAAACAACTCCATGCAGTAAGGGCCGTAGTGGGAATTGAACCCACGACCTCAGTTCTCTGAGTCAGTAATGCTAACCATTACACTGTCTGTGCTACCCAAATCACTTTAGGGTTCTAAGTGCAGCCAAGTCCTGACTCAAGTCTTCTCGCCAAGTTTGGAACTCGGATTTAAAAAATGGATCTCATGTATTTTGGATTGCATTTAAGTCCCTCCCTCATTATTTCAGTTGCTGTGAGGTGGTCAAATTGACTGAAAATGGTTGGAAATTAATGTTATTAATTTTAACAATACTATAGGAATAAAAACAGGTCCAAGTTACATAAATTTAACTGTTTTTATCATTTTTTAATAAATATAAAACTAAAACTGAACTAAAACACTTGAAGGTGGATTTGCAAAAGCTAAAACATCTGAGGGTGGTTTTGCCAAAACAAAAACATGGGGTTACGTGCACATCTCTAATATAAACAGGATACTTGAGCTTTAATATCCTACCACAAACAGAAGGGCAGATTGTGCTTTTTATTGAGCATTAGATTTTTTTTTGTTGTTTTATTACATTAATTTTCATAATATTTCCTCACTTTATTGCTGCATGTACAGTATTTTAATATATGATTTAAAACACTTCTTAGACTCTGCAGGTTTATATACATGACTTTGCAGAAAACATTATTATTCTGTTTTTTTAATGAACAAGATGTACGTAATCACATAGGCAAAGAAAGACTGAATATATAAAATTAAAATGTAATCCAAAGAAAACAAACATGAACCAGGATATTCCTATATGTTCTCTAAAAATGTAATGTACAAATTCTCAATAAGACCTCCTGCATTATGAAACCCAAAATACAGTATAATGTCAGGAACTCCAAGAGCATTATGTACTTACATTAATAAGGCCCAGGTTCTCCATTCTTAGTGCAGACTACCGTCATATGTAATTTTCAGTTATTACCTACTGCATAGCTGGAAATTGGACACCTCCAATGTAGTGATTGGACAACACAAAGGTATTCCCTTTTCTTGAAGACATGTATTGATTTCTAGATAGAAGACAGCCAGACATATGACAAATATAATATGATTTGAGTGTCATTCTCTATCTGGTCTGTCTCCAATAATATTGAAACATGCACAATACAGACATCTTACAGGTTTAACATGAAGCATACCTGACACATATATTCTTACTAATAAGAGAACATTGAGCATATACATAGAATAAGCATATTCTTTAAACACTATACAAATTTTTCTCATTCACATTCATTTTTAGTACATATTACAGGGTGTGTGTCTACAAATCTAACAAGACCTGAATCAGTACATCACAATAAACCATATGTATACCTATTGAATTGTTATCCATTCAACTTGATAAAATTACACTAAATCATAGTAGAAAAACAAACTTGCTTACACCCAATATCTAAATGAAAAGGCATCATATAGCCACAATACATTTGATATTAAAATGAATACATGTTACATTTAGAAATATTCCCCTATATTAATGCAACTCCACTCAAAAATTAACAAAATATGATGTCTGCCACGGTGCCACCGTAGCGGTGATGAAAGGGAATGGTGACAGATGTTGCATGATAATTAGTCTTGGCACAATACATGCATGCCAACAATTGCTGCGACTCCTCCTCTGGGCATGTCCCCTGGTGGCTGTTTACAGGGGCACTTAGGGGGGGGGTGCGAGTGCAGATTACCCGGGCCCGGGGCATGGCAGGGGGCCCGGGCCGCTGAAAGGACACTGACATTTTTTTTTTATTTTAGTTTTTTTAATTGTCCCTGCGCAACCATCGGGTAGATGCATCATAACACACACTGTCTGTGTGCATTGTACACAGACAGTGTGACAGTGTGACAGCAGCTGCGCCACTGCGGAGCACTCGCGAGATGATGACGTCATCATCTCGCGAGGCTCTCATCCCCAGAAGGTGGCGTGGCTCCGTGCGGCAGTGGCGGGCTGGCCTGGCTGTGGGGAAGGAGTACGCAGCAGGAAGGAAGAGGTGAGCGGGGGTGCGGTGCAGCCGGGGCTGGGCATCCATGTTTGCGTGGGTGCAGCCTGCACGGAGACCTCTGACAAGGTAGAGGGACAGGTGACTGCCTGCTATAGTGTCTCTCTGTGAGTCACTGTGACTCCATGTGAGACTGCAAGCCTGGCTCAGCTGCACTGAAGGAAGAGCCACTGAGTATCTGTGGTGTGAGCCTGTGTGAGTGTCAGTCTCAGAGTCACTGTGAGTGTGACTGTCCTGTCCATCAAATGCATTTTAGATATATATATATGAATATATTTAATATATAGAAATAAATATCTGGAGGCTACGAGTTACCACCCCCCGGCCTCTAAAAAAGGCCTACCCTTCTCTCAATTTTTGCAGATCATGAGAATCTGTAGTAACACTGAAGAAGCTAGCATGCAGATGGATTTGATGACCAACAATTTCTTGGCCAGAGGTTATCATCCCAAAATATTGAAATTGGCTAAAACTAGAGCATTGTCAATCAGCAGAACTGATGCATTGAATCATATTCCCAGTAAAAGGGACAACCCACAGAGATTAGTTTGGACACAGGACTATTCGCCTCTGAGCAATAATCTCATGAAATCAGCGAAGGAGCTTTGGCCAATTGTATCCAATGATGACGCCCTACAGGTCCTCAGTAATTCTATATTGCCCGCGTACAGACGGGGCAAGAACATTAAGGATTTTGTCGTACATAATGACATTTCATCTTATAAAGTCTCCAAACCGAGCCATTTTCTAACGCGTAAAGCCGCCAACTACCGTTGCGCTGGCTGTACCACCTGCAGTTTTCTAGAAATTGGTGACACTTTTGTGCATCCCAGGTCGGGTAAAAAATTTCAGATCAGGTTTCCTCTTACCTGTTCTAGTCGCTTTGTGGTCTACTACATCAGATGCCCCTGTGGGCTTCTGTATGTTGGTAAAACCACAAGGCAACTAAAGGAGCGCATGGCTCTTCACAGATCTAGCATCAGGGCTGCGATAGACAGTTAACCATCCGAACAGCCTGTTGCTAGACATTTCCGTGATTTTAAGCACAATCTTAGCACATTGCGCTATAAAATGATAGACTGGGTGCCCCCCAGCCTAAGAGGAGGAGATCGTGGTCGTATACTATTGCAGAAGGAGGCAAGGTGGATTCATATGTTGAATTCAGTCCATCCAGCAGGTCTTAATGAAATGCTATCATTTTCATGTTTTCTATAATATTAGTTGACCATTAGTATTTTATTGAATTATTTGGCAGGTAAGCGTTCCTATATAGGGCTTCATTGCATATTGTTGTACGCATTTTTTTCATCCCCTATATTGCTCTGTATAGCTTGTTTTCTGACAACATGGTGGCCACAGTGCCTTATTTTGAGTGATACAGCCACTGTCATTATCTATGTATGATTATCTCTCCTATCTTTACATTACAGGCTCATCCACTGTACAGATCGCTTTAGTAGTTGTATATGGTGATTGTTGCTATGGTGAAGGGCACGTAAGGTAGGCCACGCCCCCTGCAGGTTGCTGTGACGCCGACGGGGGTCCGTCTTTGATGACTTCATCGTGACTGAATGGGGCTCGTGGCAGTGTGTTGCACGGAGGTGAGTGTCTATTTAATGTCTTTTTGTATGTTTGTATTCTGTGATGTCTTGATAAAAGAGGGCAAGCCTCTGAAACGTTGGCTACCTATAGTGCGTTGTGACCACTTTATATAATTAATTTTGGATTCCGGAGTGCCATCCAGTATTTCTCTTTATACAGTATATATATATATATATATATATATATATATATAAATATACACAGTCAGGTCCATAAATATTGGGACATTGACAGAATTTTCAGATTTTGGCCTCTATTCACCACCACAATGGTTTGAAATGAAACAAACAAGATGTGCTTTAACTGCAGACTTTCAGATTTAATTTGAGGGTAATTACATCCAAATCGGGTGAACGGTGTAGGAATTACAACAGTTTCAATATGTGCCTCCCACTGTTTAAGGGGCCAAAAGTAATGGGACTATCAACTCAAAAGCTATTTCATGGACAGGTGTGGGCTATTCCCTCATTATTTCATTATCAATTAAGCAGGTAAAAGGTCTGGAGTTGATTCTAGGTGTGACATTTGCATTTGGAATCAGTTGCTGTAAACTCTCAATATGAGATCCAAAGATCTGTCACTATCAGTGAAGCAAGCCATCATTAGGCTGAAAAATCAAAACAAACCCATCATAGAGATAGCAAAAACATTAGATGTGGCCAAATCAACTGTTTGGAACATTCTTAAAAAGAAAGAACACACCGGAGAGCTCAGCAACAACAAAAGACCCGGAAGACCACGGAAAACAACTGTGGTGGATGACAAAAGAATTATTTCCCTGGTGAAGAAAAACCCCTTCACAACAGTTGGCCAAATCAAGAACACTCTCCAGGAGGTAGATGTATATGTGTCAAAGTCAACAATCAAGAGAAGACTTCACAAGAATGAATATAGAGGGTTCACCACAAGATGCAAACCATTGGTGAGCCACAAAAACAGGAAGACCAGATTAGAGTTTGCCAAACAACATCTAAAAAAGCCATTACAGTTCTGGAACAACATCCTATTGACAGATGAGACAAATATTAACTTGTACCAGAGTGATGGGAAGAGAAGAGAAGGAAAGGAACTGCTCATGATCCAAATCATACCACATCATCAGTGAAGCATGGTGGTGGTAGTGTCATGGCGTGGGCATGTATGGCTGCCCATGGAACTGGTTCCCTTGTATTTATTGATGATGTGACTGCTGACAAAAGCAGCAGAATGAATTCTGAAGTGTTTCGGGCAATATTATATGCTCATATTCAGTCAAATGCTTCAGAACTCATTGGACAGTGCTTCACAGTGCAGATGGACAATGACCCGAAGCATACTGCAAAAGCAACCAAAGAGTTTTGTAAGGCTAAAAAATGGAATGTTATGCAATGGCCATGTCAATCCCCTGACCTGAATCCGATTGAACATGCATTTCACTTGATGAAGACAAAACTGAAGGGAAAATGCCCCAAGAACAAGCAGGAACTGAAGACATTTGCAGTAGAGGCCTGCCAGAGCATCACCAGGGATGAAACCCAGTGTCTGGTGATGTGTATGCGTTCCAGACGTCAGGCTGTAATTGTCTGCAAAGGATTTGCAACAAAGTATTAAAAAGTGAAAGTTAGATTTATGATTGTTTAGTTTGTCCCATTACTTTTGGCCCCTTAAAAAGTGGGAGGCACATATAGAAACCGTTGTAATTCCTACACCGTTCACCTGATTTCGATGTAATAACCCTCAAATTAAATCTGAAAGTCTGCAGTTAAATCACATGTTGTTTGTTTCATTTCAAAGCCATTGTGGTGGTGAATAGAGGACAAAATATGAAAATTCTGTCAATGTCCCAATATTTATGGACCTGACTGTATATATACATATATAATGTGTGTATGTATATATATATATATATATATATATATATGTACACACACATATAAATATATATACACACACACACATATATATATATATATATATATAAACATATAAATATATATACATATATATATATATTTATATGTGTGTGTGTATATATATATATATATATATATATATATATCCACACATATATGTGTGTGTGTGTGTGTATATATATATATATATATATATATATATATATTTATGTGTGTGTGTATTTGTATATATATATGTACACACACACATATAAATATATATATATTCACACACACATATATATATATATATATATGTGTGTGTATGTATATATATTTATATATATATATATATATATATATATATATACACACACATATAAATATATACACACATATATATATATATATATATATTATTATTATTATTATTATTATCCTTTATTTATATGGCGCCACAAGTGTTCCGCAGCGCCTTACATAGTACATAGAACTAATAAGTGAACAAGAAACAAGTAACTTACAGTACATTACAGTGCAGGACAGGGACACAACTTATATACATTGCTGAAATAGTGATTAAAGCACTCACAATAAGCTGCCGGGAGTTGGCGGTCCCGTGTTAGGTGCCCTAATGGGGAGTAGAGAGTAGAAGAAAATGTAAAGAGAAGCACATGAGGGAAGAGGTCCCTGCTCATGAGAGCTTACATTCTAAGGGGAGGGGCAGACAGACAGGCGTGACACAGAAGGGGAAGATAGGAAGGAAAGAGCATGAGGTGGGTTAGGAGGAGTGCTGGAAGGCCTTGATGAAGTAGTGGGTCTTGAGAGCCCGTTTGAAGATTTGTAGAGAGGTGGAGAGTCTGATAGGGAGAGGGAGAGCATTCCAAAGGTAGGGAGCAGCACGGGCAAAATCTCGGATGCGGGAGTGGGAGGAAGTAATCAGTTGGCAAGAGAGGCGGCATGCATTAGTTGAGCGAAGTGGGCGGGTGGGAGTGTGAAGGGAGAGAAGGTCAGAAATGTATGCGGGAGAGGATTTGGTGAGGGCTTTGTAGGTGAATGTAAGAACCTTGAATTGGCATCTGAAGGGGAAGGGGAGCAAGTGTAGGGCTTGAAGGAGAGGGGAAGCAGATATAGAACGTCTGGAGAGGAAGATGAGCCGAGCAGCAGCATTGAGAGCAGATTGTAGTGGAGAGAGGTGAGAGACTGGGAGGCCAGCTAGGAGAAGGTTACAGTAGTCCAATCTGGATATGACCAGTGAGTGGATGAGGGTTTTAGTGGCATCCTGGGTGAGGAAGGGTCTAATCCTGGAGATATTTTTTAGGCGAAAACGGCAGGACTGCGAGATGTGCTGAATGTGCGGTTTAAAGGAGAGGGAGGAGTCTAGGATAACTCCAAGACAGCACACTTTGGGGCTAGAGGAGATAGTTGTGCCATCAATAGATAACGAAATTGTGGAAAGTGATGTAGTGGAAGAGGGTGGGAAGATGATCAGCTCAGTCTTAGACATGTTAAGTTTAAGAAAGCGCTGGGACATCCACGAAGAGACAGCAGAGAGACAGTTGGAGATACGGGTAAGGAGCTCAGGGGTGAGCTCAGGGGTGGAAAGGTAAATTTGAGTATCATCTGCATAGAGATGATATTGGAGGTCAAAGGAGTTAATGAGTTCACCTAAAGAGGATGTATATAGGGAGAAAAGGAGAGGTCCAAGAACAGAACCTTGGGGAACTCCTACCTTTAGTGGAAGTGGAGGGGAAGAGGAGTCATGAGAGGACACAGCGAAGGAACGATCAGAGAGGTAGGAGGAAAGCCAGGAGAGGGCAGTTTCACGTAAACCGAGAGAGTAAAGGATTTGCAGGAGGAGAGGGTGGTCTACAGTGTCAAATGCAGCAGAGAGGTCAAGGAGAATGAGCAGAGAGTAGTGACCCTTGGATTTGGCAGCAAGGAGGTCGTTGCTGACTTTCGTGAGGGCAGTTTCCGTGGAGTGGAGAGATCGGAAGCCAGATTGAAATGAGTCAAGGAGGGAGTGGGAGGAAAGAAAGGTGGTAAGGCGGTTGTAGACAATACGCTCAAGGAGTTTGGAAGCAAAAGGGAGAAGAGAGATGGGTCGATAGTTTGAAAGTATGTTAGGATCAAGGGTAGGTTTTTTAAGAATGGGGGAGACAAGAGCATGTTTGAATGCAGAAGGGACAGTGCCAGATGATAGGGAAAGATTAAGGAGGTGAGCCAGATGGGAACAGGCAGAAGGAGACAAGTGGGAGAGGAGACGGGAAGGGATAGGGTCAAGAGGGGAGGTGGAAGGAGGGGAGGACCGGATGAGGGCCAAGACTTCCTCTCCAGAAGCAGGGGAGAAGGATGTCAGAGTTGGTGAGACAGAAGGGGAGGGGTGGTAAGGGCAAGGAGGGAGAGGAGTGCTAAGGGTCTGATGGGATATGATGTCCTCACGTATGGAGTCAATTTTAGATGTAAAGTAGGTGGCAAAGTCGAGGGCAGAGAGCGAGGAGGGAAGGCGAGGAGGGGAAGGGCAGAGTAGGGAGTTGAAAGTGGCAAAGAGACGCCGGGGGTTTGAGGACTGGGAGGAGATGAGGTTCTTGAAATATGTTTGTTTGGAGAGAGACAGGGAAGCACTGTAGGAGGAGAGAATAAATTTGAAATGGAGGAAGTCAGCCTTAGAGCGTGACTTTCTCCACTGACGCTCCGCAATTCTTGAACACTTTTGTAGGTATCTGGTGCATTTGGAATGCCAGGGTTGTGGTGTGGATCTGCGAGGGTGAGTGGTTATTGCTGGAGCAACAGAATCAAGAGCAGAAGCAAGGGAGGAATTGTACAGGGAAGTAGCTTGTTCAGGACAGGAGAGAGAAATGATAGGGGAGAGAAGAGAGTCCAGCAGGGAGGAAAAAGCAACAGTGTCAATAGCCTCAATATTACGCTTAGTAATGGTAGCCTTAGGAGTTAGAGGAGGGCAAGGAGAGAGGGATAGGTTAAAAGAGAGAAGGTGATGGTCAGAGAGGGGGAATGGGCAATTGGAGTAATCAGAAATATCACAACGGTGCGTAAAGACCAGGTCAAGTGAGTGCCCACTCACATGGGAGGGTGAGGAGGTCCATTGGGCGAGACCAAATGAAGAGGTGAGGGTAAGGAGTTTAGCTGCAGAGGATTCTGTGGGAATGTCAATAGGAATATTAAAATCACCTAGGATAATGGAGGGAAGATCTGAGGAGAGAAAGTGAGGGAGCCAGGAAGCGAAGTTGTCAAGGAATTTGGAGGGAGAGCCAGGGGGACGGTAAATGACAGCTACTCTGAGGTTTACTGGTTGGAAGAGTCGTATAGCATGAACCTCAAATGTGGGGAATGTAAGGGATGGTTCAGAGGGTATTAGCTGGTATGAGTAACTGGTGGATAGAAGGACCCCAACTCCACCACCATGGCGACCCCCAGGCCGGGGGGTGTGGGAGAAGGCAAAGCCCCCAGAGGATAGAGCAGCAGGAGAAGTGGTGTCAGAGGTATATACACACATATATGTGTATATATATATGTACACGCACACATATAAATATGTGTGTGTACACATATATATATACACACACACACATATGTGTGTGTATAGATATATAATATATATATATATATATATATGTGTGTGTGTGTGTATACATATACACACACACACATATATGTGTGTGTGTATATATATATATTATATATATATATATATATATACGACAGGCTCAATCCACGGCACTCGACCATCTTGGGTGCCCTTGGTATGTGACCACACCATCTCCATAAAAAATATCATACAAACTCGGCACTCACATGCTTTTCAAACTGCAACTCCTTTGAACATAGGGAATGTTGGTTCCAAAATATTGCAATAATTTGTTAAGCTGGCCACCGCTTCACGGTCATTCCCATCTAGCCAGTCCCTACACTGATTCTCAGATAAATGAACTTGATCTGCCATCTTGGCCTCAAGCTTGCATACATTTTAAACAGAAAACTGGGTCCTGCCTTAAAGAGACAGGACCACACCCAGGGCTATCAGTTAATAAGCACCTGGAAAAAGAAAATAGTTTGTCTTACATTTGAAAAACAGGGTGCCCTAGCAAGTGTGACCACAAAATTTAAATAAACGACAGGCTCAATCCATGGCACTCGACCATCTGGGGTGCCCTTGGTATGTGACCACACCATCTACATAAAAAATATCATACAAACTCGGCACTCACATGCTTTTCAAACTGCAACTCCTTTGAACATAGGGAATGTTGGTTCCAAAATATTGCAATAATTTGTTAAGCTGGCCACCGCTTCACGGTCATTCCCATCTAGCCAGTCCCTACACTGATTCTCAGATAAATGAACTTGATCTGCCATATATATATATATATATATATATATATATATATATAAACTTTGTTAACCTGATGACAAGGCCTTATTGGTCTTGAAACATTGGTTATTAAAGTTGTTCTTCTCGCTTATCAAGTCCGTGGAGTGCCGCCTGCTGCTGTTTTTTACAGCTTTCACATAGCTACATCATTCTAAGGAGGGCACCCCGGCATTACTATTAAGGAATTGTGAGTGCCCCTCTACATGATATATATATATTAGGGGTGTGCACCGGCCACTTTTCGTGTTTTGTGTTTTGGTTTTGGATCTGGATCTTTCTTCGTGTTTTGGATCTGGATTGGTTTTGCCAAAACCACCCTTCCGTGTTTTGGGTTCTGGGTTTTGTGTTTTGGATCTGTATTTTTTTGAAAAAAAGCATAAAAACAGCTAAAATCACAGAATTTGTAGGTTTTTCTGCTCCTATGCTATTATTAACCTCAATAACCTTAATTTCCACTCATTTCCAGTCTATTCTGAACACCTCACACCTCACAATAGTGTTTTTATGTCCAAAAGGTTGCACCGAGGTAGCTGGATGACTATGCTAAGCGACACGAGTGGGCGGCACAAACACGTGACCCATCTAGGAGTGACACTGCAGTGGCAGGCAGGATGGCAGTTAGAAAAACTAGGCCCCAAACTGTACATAATGCAAAGAAAAAAAGAGGTGCAAGATGGAATTGTCCTTGGGCCCTCCCACCCACCCTTATGTTGTATAAACAGGACATGCACACTTTAACAAATCAATCATTTCAGCGCCAGGGTCTGCCACACAACTGTGGCTGAAATGATTGGTTCGTTTGGGCCCCCACAAAACAAGCTGGCAATTAATGTGTCCCTGCACAAACTGGCTCTACGGAGGCAAGATGTCATCCTCATCCTCCTCATCCACCGATTCCTCACCCTCTTCAGTGTGTACATCCTCATCCTCACAAAGTATTAACTCGTCCCCACTTGAATCCACCACCACAGGTCCCTCTGTACCTTCTGGAGGCTGGTCTCCCTGGAAGAGCTGATAATTCATTTTGATGAACATCATCTTCTCCACATTCTGTGGAAGCAACCTCCTACGCCTTTCGCTGACAAGGTTCCCGGCTGCACTAAACACTCTTTCGGAGTACACACTGGAGGGGGGGCAACTCAGGTAAAATAGAGCCAGTTTGTACAGGGGCCTCCAAATTGCCTCTTTTTCCTGCCAGTACAGGTATGGACTGTCTGACATGCCTACTTGGATGCTGTCACCGATGTAATCCTCCACCATTCTGTCAATGGTGACAGTATCATATGCAGTGACAGTAGACATGTCAGAAATTGTTGCCAGGTCCTTCAGTCCGGACCAGATGTCCAAACTTGGTCCTGCCTGCCCTGCATCACCGCCAGCGGGTTGCTTAGGATACCTAAGTTTTTTCCTGGCAGCCCCAGTTGCGGGAGAAAATGAAGAAGGAGCCGTTGACGTGTCACGTTCCGCTTCAGCTGACAGTGTGTTCACCAGCAGGTCTTTGCACCTCTGCAGGCTTGTGTCGGCCGGAAAGAGAGACACCACATAGGCTTTAAACCTAGGATCGAGCACGGTGGCCAAAATGTAGTGGTCTGATTTCAACAGATTGACCACCCTGGAATCCTGGCAAAGCGAATGAAGGGCTTCATCCACAAGTCCCACATGCCGAGCGGAATCGCTCCGTCTTAGCTCCTCCTTCACTTTCTCCAGCTGCTTCTGCAAAAGCCTGATGAGGGGAATGACCTGACTCAAGCTGGCAGTGTCTGAACTGACTTCACGTGTGGCAAGTTCGAAGGGCTGAAGAACCTTGCACAACACGGAAATCATTCTCCACTGCGCTTGAGTCAGGTGCATACCCCCTCCTTTGCCTATGTCATAGGTGGATGTATAGGCTTGTATGGCCTTTTGCTGCTCCTCCATCCTCTGAAGCATATAGAGGGTTGAGTTCCACCGCGTCACAACCTCTTGCTTCAGGTGATGGTGGGGCAGGTTCAAGAGTGTTTGCTGGCGCTCCAGTCTTCGGCACGCAGTCGCTGAATGGCGAAAGTGGCCAGAAATTTTTCGGGCCACCCAAAGCGTCTCCTGCACGCCCCTGTCGCTTTTCAGAAAATTCTGCACCACCAAGTTTATTGTGTGAGCAAAACATGGGACGTGCTGGAATTTGCCCAGATGTAATGCCCGCACAATATTGGTGGCGTTGTCAGATATCACAAATCCCCAGGAGAGTCTAAGTGGGGTAAGCCACTGGGCGATGATTTCCCTCAGTTTCTCTAAGAGGTTGTCGGCGGTGTGCCTCTTACTGAAACCGGTGATACACAGCGTAGCCTGCCTTGTAACGAGCTGGCGTTTCTGAGATGCTGCTACTGGTGACGCTGCTGCTGTTGCTGCGTAAGGTGATACATCTACCCAGTGGGCTGTCACAGTCATATAGTCCTTAGTCTGCCCTGTTCCACTTGTCCACATGTCCGTGGTTAAGTGGACATTGTGTACAACGGCATTTTTCAGGACACTGAGGACACTTTTTCTGACGTTTCTGTACAGTCTCGGTATCGCCTGCCTAGTGAAGTGGAATCTAGACGGGATTTGGAACCGGGGACACACTACCTCCATCAATTGTCTAAATCCCACTGCACTAATGGCGGATACCGGACGCACGTCTAACACCAACATAGCAGTCAAGGCCTCAGTTATACGTTTTGCTTCAGGATGACTGCTGTCGTACTTCATCCTCCTCGCTAAGGACTGTTGGAGGGTCAATTGTTTAGTAAAAGTAGTGGTGTTCCTACTTCCTCTCTGGGATGATGAACGACTCCCAGCAGCAGCAGCAACAGCAGCAGCGGCAGCAGTAGGCGTAGCAATGCAGGATCCTCCGGAGGAATCCCGGATAGGAGAGTCAGTCATGCCAGTGATATGGCCTGCAGGACTACTTCCGATCCTGACTAAGGAGGAAATTGACGAGGAGGGAGTTGACGGTGTGGTTTGCAGGCGCTTGGATACAACAGGACAACGGGATTTAGGTGTCCCTGGACTGCTTACGGTCTGAGCCAAAGTTTCTGAACTTGACAGTAACTTTTTATGAACGCGCTGCAGGTGCCGTATAAGGGAGGATGTTCCTAGGTGGTTGACGTCCCTACCCCTACTTATTTCACCTTTACATATGGTACATATGGCAAGACAGTTGTTGTCCGGATTTGGATAGAAATATTGCCAGACCAAAGAGGTGGAATGTTTGGTCTTCTGCCCAGGCATGACCGTGATGGGCTTTTTCATCCCACGGACAACAACTGTCTCCCCCGGAGCCTGATTTAAACAAACCACATCACCATCAGAATCCTCCTCGCCAACTTCCTCCTCAGCGCCAGCTACACCAGTATCCTCATCCTGTTGTACTTCAACAGTGACATCTTCAATTTGCATATCAGCAAGTGGACTGTGGGTGCTCCTTTCAGCACTTGCAGGGGGCGTGCAAATGGTGGAAAGAGCCACCTCTTCCCGTCCAGTGCTGGGAAGGTCAGGCATCGCAACCACCACCACACTTGGACTCTCTTTGGGGATTTGTGATATCTTCTTAGAAAGCACAGTTCTTCGCTGTGCTTTTGCCAGCTTAACTCTTTTGATTTTTTTAGTGGGAGGAGGGCTTCCATCGTCATGTGAAGCTGAACCACTAGTCATGAACATACTAGGGATCGACCTTAGCCGTTCCTTGCCACTCCGTGTCGTAAATGGCATATTGGCAAGTTTACGTTTCTCTTCAGCTGATTTAAATGTCTTTTTCAAGGTCATTTTCCTGAACTTTGCCATTTGGGATTGTATGTGCCCTCTACTATGACATTGGGCATCGGCCTTGGCAGACGACGTTGATGGCATGTTATCGTCTATGTCATGACTAGTGGCAGCAGCTTCAGCACTAGGAGGAAGTGGTTCTTGATCTTTCTCTATTTTATTTTTATCGGAGAAAGTTTGGTCCTCCATTTATGTTATATCGATTTGATATATACGTGCGGCTAAACACAGAAAATAAATTTTTTTTGGGTTCGGACTGGAGTGTACTTTGTGGGTTACAGCACCCTTTAACGGTCAAGCCAGCCGGCCCTTTACTTATGACACAGGCGCACTCTTGGCACTACTTTGTTGATGCACGTGCGGCTACTGCGCACACAATTCACAAACACAGAAAATAATTTTTTTTTGGTTTGGCTTTGGACTGGAGTGTACTTTCGGGGGTTACAGCACCCTTTAACGGTCAAGCCAGCCGGCCCTTTACTTATGACACAGGCGCACTCTTGGCACTACTTTGTTGATGCACGTGCGGCTACTGCGCACACAATTCACAAACACAGAAAATAATTTTTTTTTAGGTTTGGACTGGAGTGTACTTTCGGGGGTTACAGCACCCTTAACGGTCAAGCCAGCCGGCCCTTTACTTATGACACAGGCGCACGCTTGGCACTACTTTGTTGATGCACGTGCGGCTACTGCGCACACAATTCACAAACACAGAAAATAATTTTTTTTTGGTTTGGACTGGAGTGTACTTTCGGGGGTTACAGCACCCTTTAACGGTCAAGCCAGCCGGCCCTTTACTTATGACACAGGCGCACGCTTGGCACTACTTTGTTGATGCACGTGCGGCTACTGCGCACACAATTCACAAACACAGAAAATAATTTTTTTTTTGGTTTGGACTGGAGTGTACTTTCGGGGGTTACAGCACGCTTAACGGTCAAGCCAGCCGGCCCTTTACTTATGACACAGGCGCACGCTTGGCACTACTTTGTTGATGCACTTGCGGCTACTGCGCACACAATTCACAAACACAGAAAATAATTTTTTTTTTGGTTTGGACTGGAGTGTACTTTCGGGGGTTACAGCACGCTTAACGGTCAAGCCATCCGGCCCTTTACTTATGACACAGGCGCACGCTTGGCACTACTTTGTTGATGCACGTGCGGCTACTGCGCACACAATTCACAAACACAGAAAATAATTTTTTTTTTGGTTTTGACTGGAGTGTACTTTCGGGGGTTACAGCACCCTTAACGGTCAAGCCAGCCGGCCCTTTACTTATGACACAGGCGCACGCTTGGCACTACTTTGTTGATGCACGTGCGGCTACTGCGCACACAATTCACAAACACAGAAAATAATTTTTTTTTTGGTTTGGACTGGAGTGTACTTTCGGGGGTTACAGCACCCTTAATGGTCAAGCCAGCCGGCCCTTTACTTATGACACAGGCGCACTCTTGGCACTACTTTGTTGATGCACGTGCGGCTACTGCACACACAATTCACAAACACAGAAAATAATTTTTTTTTGGTTAGGACTGGAGTGTACTTTCGGGGGTTACAGCACCCTTTAACGGTCAAGCCAGCCGGCCCTTTACTTATGACACAGGCGCACGCTTGGCACTACTTTGTTGATGCACGTGCGGCTACTGCGCACACAATTCACAAACACAGAAAATAATTTTTTTTTTGGTTTGGACTGGAGTGTACTTTCGGGGGTTACAGCACCCTTAACGGTCAAGCCAGCCGGCCCTTTACTTATGACACAGGCGCACGCTTGGCACTACTTTGTTGATGCACGTGCGGCTACTGCGCACACAATTCACAAACACAGAAAATAATTTTTTTTTTGGTTTGGACTGGAGTGTACTTTGGGGGTTACAGCACCCTTTAACGGTCAAGCCAGCCGGCCCTTTACTTATGACACAGGCGCACGCTTGGCACTACTTTGTTGATGCACGTGCGACTACTGCGCACACAATTCACAAACACAGAAAATAATATTTTTTTTGGTTTGGACTGGAGTGTACTTTCGGGGGTTACAGCACCCTTAACGGTCAAGCCAGCCGGCCCTTTACTTATGACACAGGCGCACGCTTGGCACTACTTTGTTGATGCACGTGCGGCTACTGCGCACACAATTCACAAACACAGAAAATAATTTTTTTTTAGGTTTGGACTGGAGTGTACTTTCGGGGGTTACAGCACCCTTAACGGTCAAGCCAGCCGGCCCTTTACTTATGACACAGGCGCACGCTTGGCACTACTTTGTTGATGCACGTGCGGCTACTGCGCACACAATTCACAAACACAGAAAATAATTTTTTTTTTGGTTTGGACTGGAGTGTACTTTCGGGGGTTACAGCACCCTTAACGGTCAAGCCAGCCGGCCCTTTACTTATGACACAGGCGCACGCTTGGCACTACTTTGTTGATGCACGTGCGGCTACTGCGCACACAATTCACAAACACAGAAAATAATTTTTTTTTTGGTTTGGACTGGAGTGTACTTTCGGGGGTTACAGCACCCTTAACGGTCAAGCCAGCCGGCCCTTTACTTATGACACAGGCGCACGCTTGGCACTACTTTGTTGATGCACGTGCGGCTACTGCGCACACAATTCACAAACACAGAAAATAATTTTTTTTTTGGTTTGGACTGGAGTGTACTTTCGGGGGTTACAGCACCCTTAACGGTCAAGCCAGCCGGCCCTTTACTTATGACACAGGCGCACTCTTGGCACTACTTTGTTGATGCACGTGCGGCTACTGCGCACACAATTCACAAACACAGAAAATAATTTTTTTTTGGTTAGGACTGGAGTGTACTTTCGGGGGTTACAGCACCCTTTAACGGTCAAGCCAGCCGGCCCTTTACTTATGACACAGGCGCACGCTTGGCACTACTTTGTTGATGCACGTGCGGCTACTGCGCACACAATTCACAAACACAGAAAATAATTTTTTTTTTGGTTTGGACTGGAGTGTACTTTCGGGGGTTACAGCACCCTTAACGGTCAAGCCAGCCGGCCCTTTACTTATGACACAGGCGCACGCTTGGCACTACTTTGTTGATGCACGTGCGGCTACTGCGCACACAATTCACAAACACAGAAAATAATTTTTTTTTTGGTTTGGACTGGAGTGTACTTTGGGGGTTACAGCACCCTTTAACGGTCAAGCCAGCCGGCCCTTTACTTATGACACAGGCGCACGCTTGGCACTACTTTGTTGATGCACGTGCGACTACTGCGCACACAATTCACAAACACAGAAAATAATATTTTTTTTGGTTTGGACTGGAGTGTACTTTCGGGGGTTACAGCACCCTTAACGGTCAAGCCAGCCGGCCCTTTACTTATGACACAGGCGCACGCTTGGCACTACTTTGTTGATGCACGTGCGGCTACTGCGCACACAATTCACAAACACAGAAAATAATTTTTTTTTTGGTTTGGACTGGAGTGTACTTTCGGGGGTTACAGCACCCTTAACGGTCAAGCCAGCCGGCCCTTTACTTATGACACAGGCGCACGCTTGGCACTACTTTGTTGATGCACGTGCGGCTACTGCGCACACAATTCACAAACACAGAAAATAATTTTTTTTTTGGTTTGGACTGGAGTGTACTTTGGGGGTTACAGCACCCTTTAACGGTCAAGCCAGCCGGCCCTTTACTTATGACACAGGCGCACGCTTGGCACTACTTTGTTGATGCACGTGCGACTACTGCGCACACAATTCACAAACACAGAAAATAATATTTTTTTTGGTTTGGACTGGAGTGTACTTTCGGGGGTTACAGCACCCTTAACGGTCAAGCCAGCCGGCCCTTTACTTATGACACAGGCGCACGCTTGGCACTACTTTGTTGATGCACGTGCGGCTACTGCGCACACAATTCACAAACACAGAAAATAATTTTTTTTTTGGTTTGGACTGGAGTGTACTTTCGGGGGTTACAGCACCCTTAACGGTCAAGCCAGCCGGCCCTTTACTTATGACACAGGCGCACGCTTGGCACTACTTTGTTGATGCACGTGCGGCTACTGCGCACACAATTCACAAACACAGAAAATAATTTTTTTTTGGTTTGGACTGGAGTGTACTTTCGGGGGTTACAGCACCCTTAACGGTCAAGCCAGCCGGCCCTTTACTTATGACACAGGCGCACGCTTGGCACTACTTTGTTGATGCACGTGCGGCTACTGCGCACACAATTCACAAACACAGAAAATATATTATTTTTTTAGCACTTGGGGGGAGCACCCCTGATGGACAGAGCACCCCCTGGACAACACTACAGCACTCCTTTAGGACTGGGACACTGCACAGGACTTTGGAGTGGACACAGCCCCTATGGAGAACTGACTGCACAACACAGTCCAGCCAGCCCCTATGGACTTTGAAGTAGTGGACACAGCCCCTATTAACAACAGCAGCACAGCACAACACAGCCAGCCCCTATGGACTTTGAAGTAGTGGACAACAGCAGCACTACACTACACTACACTACACAGCCCTAACTCCCACCCTCCCTCTTCACTGTCCACAGCCGAGTGAGAAAATGGCGCCGACGTGTGTACCTTATATAGGATCCAAAACCCGCGAGACTCGGAAGGCGGGAAGATGACGTTTTGCCTCGATTTCAGATCCGAGTCAGGCGGGAAAAGTCAAGCCTGACTCGGATCGGACTCGGATCGGGGGGGCTCGGGGGGGTTCGGATTTCAGAAATCCGAACCCGCTCACCCCTAATATATATATATATATATCTTATATAAATATATATACGAGTATATTTATATAATAAGTATAATTAATATATCACATATACATATCTAGACAGTGTCGGACTGGAGCATGAGGGGCCCACCGAGATCATCAGTGGTAAGGGCCCATGCTTAAGGTAAGTGGTCATCCACCACAGATGGTTGGCTAACCATTAGGCAAATCTTGGTGTAGATTCTATAGAAGTGAACCAAGCCCCCTTGTTAATCAGTGGTCCTGCTCAAACAGGTAACTGACTGTCTAATAGTGTAACAATTTATAATATGGGGTCTGAAACCTGACACCTAGAGGAGGGGGTGGGCCCACAGGCAGTGGGGCCCACCGGGGATTTCCCCTATACCCTGTGGGCCAGTCCAACCCTGTATCTAGAATATACCACTTCTATATAATAAGTATTTATCTAAACGTGTGTAAAATATGTGTATAATGTATATTACACACACACATATATATATATATATATTAGGGGTGTGCACCGGCCACTTTTCGTGTTTTGTGTTTTGGTTTTGGATCTGGATCTTTCTTCGTGTTTTGGATCTGGATTGGTTTTGCCAAAACCACCCTACCGTGTTTTGGGTTCTGGGTTTTGTGTTTTGGATCTGTATTTTTTTGAAAAAAAGCATAAAAACAGCTAAAATCACAGAATTTGTAGGTTTTTCTGCTCCTATGCTATTATTAACCTCAATAACCTTAATTTCCACTCATTTCCAGTCTATTCTGAACACCTCACACCTCACAATAGTGTTTTTATGTCCAAAAGGTTGCACCGAGGTAGCTGGATGACTATGCTAAGCGACACGAGTGGGCGGCACAAACACGTGACCCATCTAGGAGTGACACTGCAGTGGCAGACAGGATGGCAGTTAGAAAAACTAGGCCCCAAACTGTACATAATGCAAAGAAAAAAAGAGGTGCAAGATGGAATTGTCCTTGGGCCCTCCCACCCACCCTTATGTTGTATAAACAGGACATGCACACTTTAACAAATCAATCATTTCAGCGCCAGGGTCTGCCACACAACTGTGGCTGAAATGATTGGTTCGTTTGGGCCCCCACAAAACAAGCTGGCAATTAATGTGTCCCTGCACAAACTGGCTCTACGGAGGCAAGATGTCATCCTCATCCTCCTCATCCACCGATTCCTCACCCTCTTCAGTGTGTACATCCTCATCCTCACAAAGTATTAACTCGTCCCCACTTGAATCCACCACCACAGGTCCCTCTGTACCTTCTGGAGGCTGGTCCCCCTGGAAGAGCTGATAATTCATTTTGATGAACATCATCTTCTCCACATTCTGTGGAAGCAACCTCCTACGCCTTTCGCTGACAAGGTTCCCGGCTGCACTAAACACTCTTTCGGAGTACACACTGGAGGGGGGGCAACTCAGGTAAAATAGAGCCAGTTTGTACAGGGGCCTCCAAATTGCCTCTTTTTCCTGCCAGTACAGGTATGGACTGTCTGACATGCCTACTTGGATGCTGTCACCGATGTAATCCTCCACCATTCTGTCAATGGTGACAGTATCATATGCAGTGACAGTAGACATGTCAGAAATTGTTGCCAGGTCCTTCAGTCCAGACCAGATGTCCAAACTTGGTCCTGCCTGCCCTGCATCACCGCCAGCGGGTTGCTTAGGATACCTAAGTTTTTTCCTGGCAGCCCCAGTTGCGGGAGAAAATGAAGAAGGAGCCGTTGACGTGTCACGTTCCGCTTCAGCTGACAGTGTGTTCACCAGCAGGTCTTTGCACCTCTGCAGGCTTGTGTCGGCCGGAAAGAGAGACACCACATAGGCTTTAAACCTAGGATCGAGCACGGTGGCCAAAATGTAGTGGTCTGATTTCAACAGATTGACCACCCTGGAATCCTGGCAAAGCGAATGAAGGGCTTCATCCACAAGTCCCACATGCCGAGCGGAATCGCTCCGTCTTAGCTCCTCCTTCACTTTCTCCAGCTGCTTCTGCAAAAGCCTGATGAGGGGAATGACCTGACTCAAGCTGGCAGTGTCTGAACTGACTTCACGTGTGGCAAGTTCGAAGGGCTGAAGAACCTTGCACAACACGGAAATCATTCTCCACTGCGCTTGAGTCAGGTGCATACCCCCTCCTTTGCCTATGTCATAGGTGGATGTATAGGCTTGTATGGCCTTTTGCTGCTCCTCCATCCTCTGAAGCATATAGAGGGTTGAGTTCCACCGCGTCACAACCTCTTGCTTCAGGTGATGGCGGGGCAGGTTCAAGAGTGTTTGCTGGCGCTCCAGTCTTCGGCACGCAGTCGCTGAATGGCGAAAGTGGCCAGAAATTTTTCGGGCCACCCAAAGCGTCTCCTGCACGCCCCTGTCGCTTTTCAGAAAATTCTGCACCACCAAGTTTATTGTGTGAGCAAAACATGGGACGTGCTGGAATTTGCCCAGATGTAATGCCCGCACAATATTGGTGGCGTTGTCAGATATCACAAATCCCCAGGAGAGTCTAAGTGGGGTAAGCCACTGGGCGATGATTTCCCTCAGTTTCTCTAAGAGGTTGTCGGCGGTGTGCCTCTTACTGAAACCGGTGATACACAGCGTAGCCTGCCTTGTAACGAGCTGGCGTTTCTGAGATGCTGCTACTGGTGACGCTGCTGCTGTTGCTGCGTAAGGTGATACATCTACCCAGTGGGCTGTCACAGTCATATAGTCCTTAGTCTGCCCTGTTCCACTTGTCCACATGTCCGTGGTTAAGTGGACATTGTGTACAACGGCATTTTTCAGGACACTGAGGACACTTTTTCTGACGTTTCTGTACAGTCTCGGTATCGCCTGCCTAGTGAAGTGGAATCTAGACGTGATTTGGAACCGGGGACACACTACCTCCATCAATTGTCTAAATCCCACTGCACTAATGGCGGATACCGGACGCACGTCTAACACCAACATAGCAGTCAAGGCCTCAGTTATACGTTTTGCTTCAGGATGACTGCTGTCGTACTTCATCCTCCTCGCTAAGGACTGTTGGAGGGTCAATTGTTTAGTAAAAGTAGTGGTGTTCCTACTTCCTCTCTGGGATGATGAACGACTCCCAGCAGCAGCAACAGCAGCAGCGGCAGCAGTAGGCGTAGCAATGCAGGATCCTCCGGAGGAATCCCGGATAGGAGAGTCAGTCATGCCAGTGATATGGCCTGCAGGACTACTTCCGATCCTGACTAAGGAGGAAATTGACGAGGAGGGAGTTGACGGTGTGGTTTGCAGGCGCTTGGATACAACAGGACAACGGGATTTAGGTCTGAGCCAAAGTTTCTGAACTTGACAGTAACTTTTTATGAACGCGCTGCAGGTGCCGTATAAGGGAGGATGTTCCTAGGTGGTTGACGTCCCTACCCCTACTTATTTCACCTTTACATATGGTACATATGGCAAGACAGTTGTTGTCCGGATTTGGATAGAAATATTGCCAGACCAAAGAGGTGGAATGTTTGGTCTTCTGCCCAGGCATGACCGTGATGGGCTTTTTCATCCCACGGACAACAACTGTCTCCCCCGGAGCCTGATTTAAACAAACCACATCACCATCAGAATCCTCCTCGCCAACTTCCTCCTCAGCGCCAGTTACACCAGTATCCTCATCCTGTTGTACTTCAACAGTGACATCTTCAATTTGCATATCAGCAAGTGGACTGTGGGTGCTCCTTTCAGCACTTGCAGGGGGCGTGCAAATGGTGGAAAGAGCCACCTCTTCCCGTCCAGTGCTGGGAAGGTCAGGCATCGCAACCACCACCACACTTGGACTCTCCTTGGGGATTTGTGATATCTTCTTAGAAAGCACAGTTCTTCGCTGTGCTTTTGCCAGCTTAACTCTTTTGATTTTTTTAGTGGGAGGAGTGCTTCCATCGTCATGTGAAGCTGAACCACTAGTCATGAACATACTAGGGATCGACCTTAGCCGTTCCTTGCCACTCCGTGTCGTAAATGGCATATTGGCAAGTTTACGTTTCTCTTCAGCTGATTTAAATGTCTTTTTCAAGGTCATTTTCCTGAACTTTGCCATTTGGGATTGTATGTGCCCTCTACTATGACATTGGGCATCGGCCTTGGCAGACGACGTTGATGGCATGTTATCGTCTATGTCATGACTAGTGGCAGCAGCTTCAGCACTAGGAGGAAGTGGTTCTTGATCTTTCTCTATTTTATTTTTATCGGAGAAAGTTTGGTCCTCCATTTATGTTATATCGATTTGATATATACGTGCGGCTAAACACAGAAAATTATTTTTTTTTTGGTTTGGACTGGAGTGTACTTTGTGGGTTACAGCACCCTTTAACGGTCAAGCCAGCCGGCCCTTTACTTATGACACAGGCACACTCTTGGCACACTTTGTTGATGCACGTGCGGCTACTGCGCACACAATTCACAAACACAGAAAATAATTTTTTTTTGGTTTGGACTGGAGTGTACTTTGGGGGTTACAGCACCCTTTAACGGTCAAGCCAGCCGGCCCTTTACTTATGACACAGGCGCACGCTTGGCACTACTTTGTTGATGCACGTGCGGCTACTGCGCACACAATTCACAAACACAGAAAATAATTTTTTTTTGGTTTGGACTGGAGTGTACTTTCGGGGGTTACAGCACCCTTTAACGGTCAAGCCAGCCGGCCCTTTACTTATGACACAGGCGCACGCTTGGCACTACTTTGTTGATGCATGTGCGGCTACTGCGCACACAATTCACAAACACAGAAAATAATTTTTTTTTGGTTTGGACTGGAGTGTACTTTCGGGGGTTACAGCACCCTTTAACGGTCAAGCCAGCCGGCCCTTTACTTATGACACAGGCGCACTCTTGGCACTACTTTGTTGATGCACGTGCGGCTACTGCGCACACAATTCACAAACACAGAAAATAATTTTTTTTTAGGTTTGGACTGGAGTGTACTTTCGGGGGTTACAGCACCCTTAACGGTCAAGCCAGCCGGCCCTTTACTTATGACACAGGCGCACGCTTGGCACTACTTTGTTGATGCACGTGCGGCTACTGCGCACACAATTCACAAACACAGAAAATAATTTTTTTTTGGTTTGGACTGGAGTGTACTTTCGGGGGTTACAGCACCCTTTAACGGTCAAGCCAGCCGGCCCTTTACTTATGACACAGGCGCACGCTTGGCACTACTTTGTTGATGCACGTGCGGATACTGCGCACACAATTCACAAACACAGAAAATAATTTTTTTTTAGGTTTGGACTGGAGTGTACTTTCGGGGGTTACAGCACCCTTAACGGTCAAGCCAGCCGGCCCTTTACTTATGACACAGGCGCACGCTTGGCACTACTTTGTTGATGCACGTGCGGCTACTGCGCACACAATTCACAAACACAGAAAATAATTTTTTTTTTGGTTTGGACTGGAGTGTACTTTCGGGGGTTACAGCACCCTTAACGGTCAAGCCAGCCGGCCCTTTACTTATGACACAGGCGCACGCTTGGCACTACTTTGTTGATGCACGTGCGGCTACTGCGCACACAATTCACAAACACAGAAAATAATTTTTTTTTTGGTTTGGACTGGAGTGTACTTTCGGGGGTTACAGCACCCTTAACGGTCAAGCCAGCCGGCCCTTTACTTATGACACAGGCGCACGTTTGGCACTACTTTGTTGATGCACGTGCGGCTACTGCGCACACAATTCACAAACACAGAAAATAATTTTTTTTTTGGTTTGGACTGGAGTGTACTTTGGGGGTTACAGCACCCTTTAACGGTCAAGCCAGCCGGCCCTTTACTTATGACACAGGCGCACGCTTGGCACTACTTTGTTGATGCACGTGCGGCTACTGCGCACACAATTCACAAACACAGAAAATAATTTTTTTTTTGGTTTGGACTGGAGTGTACTTTCGGGGGTTACAGCACCCTTAACGGTCAAGCCAGCCGGCCCTTTACTTATGACACATGCGCACGCTTGGCACTACTTTGTTGATGCACGTGCGGCTACTGCGCACACAATTCACAAACACAGAAAATAATTTTTTTTTTGGTTTGGACTGGAGTGTACTTTCGGGGGTTACAGCACCCTTAACGGTCAAGCCAGCCGGCCCTTTACTTATGACACAGGCGCACGCTTGGCACTACTTTGTTGATGCACGTGCGGCTACTGCGCACACAATTCACAAACACAGAAAATAATTTTTTTTTTGGTTTGGACTGGAGTGTACTTTCGGGGGTTACAGCACCCTTAACGGTCAAGCCAGCCGGCCCTTTACTTATGACACAGGCGCACGCTTGGCACTACTTTGTTGATGCACGTGCGGCTACTGCGCACACAATTCACAAACACAGAAAATAATTTTTTTTTGGTTTGGACTGGAGTGTACTTTCGGGGGTTACAGCACCCTTTAACGGTCAAGCCAGCCGGCCCTTTACTTATGACACAGGCGCACGCTTGGCATTACTTTGTTGATGCACGTGCGGCTACTGCGCACACAATTCACAAACACAGAAAATATATTATTTTTTTAGCACTTGGGGGGAGCACCCCTGATGGACAGAGCACCCCCTGGACAACACTACAGCACTCCTTTAGGACTGGGACACTGCACAGGACTTTGGAGTGGACACAGCCCCTATGGAGAACTGACTGCACAACACAGTCCAGCCAGCTCCTATGGACTTTGAAGTAGTGGACACAGCCCCTATTAACAACAGCAGCACAGCACAACACAGCCAGCCCCTATGGACTTTGAAGTAGTGGACAACAGCAGCACTACACTACACAGCCCTAACTCCCACCCTCCCTCTTCACTGTCCACAGCCGAGTGAGAAAATGGCGCCGACGCGGGTACCTTATATAGGATCCAAAACCCGCGAGACTCGGAAGGCGGGATGATGACGTTTTGCCTCGATTTCAGATCCGAGTCAGGCGGGAAAAGTCGAGCCTGACTCGGATCGGGGGGGCTCGGGGGGGTTCGGATTTCAGAAATCCGAACCCGCTCACCCCTAATATATATATATATATATATATATATATATAAGTATGTGTGCAAGGTCCAGTGCATAAGCAACACAGCAGTGAAAATATACTATACTAATGTGTGCAAAGATCACCAGAGCTTAAAGATGCCCACTGCTGCCTTCTTTCCTGCGTGTGATGATGCATACCTGTGTAAATATCGGTAACATCACCGCACATTGGCAGCCATCTTGGCCTTTTAGCAGGTCTGTCCAGCCGCAGCCTTTGGAGCTCTTCAGACATGCAGAGCTGTGTATGCATTTGCAGTGGCTAATTTATGCATGCCCATGTAATAGCGTTTAAATTGGCAGACGGCTGCATTTCTCAGACAAGCCCCCATCTCTAACCCCGAACGTTGACAACCTGCACTCACTCTGCGATGGATTCCTCTGTGTCTGTGATCGAGGTGTGATTGCTGCACAAATGCAAAGCAGCTTATACGCATGCGTGATGGCAAACAATCACTCAATTGTGTGTGTAATCGCCTCTGCATCAGTCTCTATATCAGACCCCAAGTCAGTAGTGTAACTAGAACTTTGTGAGTTGTATACAAAAATTTCCCTGTACCCTGACGGCATATAAGTACATTTTTTTGAGGTCTTAGAAGAATATTGGACATTGACATCTTTTTTTTTTTTCTCAAGTAAAACAGCTTTTTCCACACCAATTGTGGATGCGATTGTGGATGCAGTAGCAGCAGGAGCTATTGTGAAGATTTAGACTATATGGACACTGGATTCAGAAGTGAGGTAAGAGCTGTAATAATTTGATGATTTTTGTGAACATTTTGGTATGTGGGGAAGTTGGGAGAACATGTGGGGATGTTTGAGTGGAATATTGGACATTGACATCTTTTTTTTTTCTCAAGTACAGGTCCCTCTACAGCGTTTGTGGATGCAGTAGCAGCGTGAGCAAATGTGAAGATTCAGACTATATGGACACTTGATACAGCAGTGAGGTAAGAGCTGTGCTAATATTTTGATTAATCTGAACATTTCTGTATGTGGGAAGATCTGATGGGCATGTAGGGAGGCAGGTATAGGATCAGTAGTTGGAGGGATTGCTCAGGGCCAGAGCTAGGTGTCTCTGCACCCAGCGCCGTCCCGTGCTTTTACTCCTCCCGCTCCTTCCCTGCACCCTCCCCCTGACTATACCATTATACTTGCAGCTGTTGGGTGGAGGGCCGGGATTTTCTTCAGCCACACCCAGCGCCCCTGTGCAGCCGCACTGACAGAACATGTCAGGAGCCGGCCCTGGGTATGCTGATCCTTGTAGTGCAATGTTAGAGGATCTAGGGGTGCCATTAGGTGAGTTAGCTCTCAATTTAGAAATATTTAAATGATTGTGCTATTATGTAGTATCTATTGTTGTATGGACCACATTACTACTATTATATAGTATGTAAATCTCATTACTGGTCCAGTATAGTGTGCTGGGGGAATCTTGTGTTGTTTACTCTTATCCAATGTACCCCTCCCTTCCAAACATGAGTAGTGGACCAATAAACTGATTTGAGCAGTTGGCAATTCTGAGAGGCATGTATGGCATTCGTGGTTGGAGGGTATACTGATCCTGGTATTGACATCTTGGGGTGCTTCTAGGTGAGTTTGCTCTCAGTTTACAAATAATTAAATGTATGACCCAAAGTAACTGCTATTATCATGTAGCATAGGACCACCAGAGCAAAGAAGCTTTGCTGTAGTTTGTGGCTTACTATATATTTGCAAATGTATGTAACTGAGATTTCTGCATTGCTATTATTATGTAGGAGTAGGATGAGAATCTCATTTGCTGGTCCTTTGCAGTGTGTTGGGGGAATTTTGTGGGCATGTAGGGAGGTCTGGAGGTCATGGCTTCTTGCGGCATGTATACAATTTTTTGGGCCTCTAAGTTTCTGACTATCCACCTACAGTTTATATAGTCAATTGAATGGTTTTCTTCAAAAGTGGTATAAATATATAGAAACTGTACAGTATATCTTTAAAGAAAAATGTTTGCTTCAGTCTTAGAGTGACATGAGGAGGTCAGCATGGCATGTGAGTTTTTTATAGTTGCTTGTGCAATGTGAGAGCTTGTGGTCTGAGGGCATATGGTGTAATTTTCTGTTTCAGTAAGTAATTTATAAACAACTTTTAATTATCAAAAAAATCATATATTTGCTGTTAATTTACATTACTTAGTTGGTTAAGAGTACATCAGACAGTGGAGCTCATTCAGACCCGTTCGCTATGATGCAAATGCTCGTAGCTGGCAATAGTCGCACTACTGCGCATGCATCACAATGCTTGTGCGCAAACCTGTATGAGAGATTGGGAAGTGGTTGCTCGTAGTGCATACACTGCCCAGCGGAGTGAGTGACAGGAGAAGCCGTTTGTGGGTGGTGACAGCGGCAGGCCACTAGAAATGGGGGAGCGGAGGTGCAAATGCAGGCGTGCCTGACTGTTGCAACGCCGTTTCATATGCGTTCATAATTAACAGGCAGAGTCATAGTATCACGTCACTTGGTTGATGTTCACACTGGAAGTGCTCGCAGTGCTTGTGGCAGGGTATAGTCAATCTCAAGCTCTGCATTCGCTTCCGATGGTACCCAATGTACTGATGCTTTCATACAGTTCCGGAGATGACGTGTGCCAGCGGGCATCTACATTTAAAAAGCGATCGCATGCCAATACATAGTGGGCATGCTAATGCCCTGCCATGCAATTGCCTGCCATACCATCATTTAGCCGAATTTGCATACGCTGGGAGTGAGCGTACACATCTAGCGAGTGGGTCTGAATCAAGCCCAGAGTATGGTGCTAGTAAAGGGGAGATGGTCAGGTGACACTGGCAGCCTAGCTAAATGAATCCGGAATTTTTTGCCAAGTGAGTTCTAAAATTACATACAGTTCAATTTTTAAATATTTTTAACACTGACTATGACACGGGTCTGGGAAAAAACAGGGCAAGGAAACCTGCTTCTACCATGGTTATCATGTCTTTATTAGAACCTTTACTGAAATTAGTTAAGACCCTCCTGAACTTTCAGATAGCTTTTTATGGTGTTCTGTATCATCCAATTGCAGTAAGTTGCAGAGCAAGGTGCATCAAACTGTTAATGAAGCAGATAACTAAACAGCAATACCACCTACCTAACCCTAATATATATGTTCATTTTAGGGGAATTGTTGCCATGGATTTTTATCATCATAAATCTGGTGCACAAAAACGTAAAGAAAAAAAAGCAAGAGAGCAAAAGAGTGCCGAAGGCCGGAGAACTCTTGAAAGTGTAGGATTTATAGTTTCCTCCCATTTGTCTGAGCATGAAAGTCAGAAGGAGGAAGATCATTTAGCCAAAAAAACAAGTGAACTTGACATTGATAAAGTCAATGAAAATGTAACTGTTATTGTTGTTGATGATGATGATAATGGTGGTAGTGGTTCAAGTAGTATGATGATAACTTGTACTTCTGGCACAGACACTACACTAATTTCAGAACAACACTCAAGTTATGTGCCTAAAGCTGGTGTCACTGAGGGTTGTACTTCTGGCACAGACACTACACTAATTTCAGAACCACACTCAAGTTATGTGCCTAAGCTGGTGTCACTGAGGGTTGTACTTCTGGAACAGACACTACACTAATTTCAGAACCACACTCAAGTTATGTGCCTAAAGCTGGTGTCACTGAGGGTTGTACTTCTGGCACAGACACTACCCTAATTTCAGAACCACACTCAAGTTATGTGCCTAAAGCTGGTGTCACCGAGGGTCGTGCCACATCATATTCAAAGGTAGCATCTAATGTCGAAGTAGGTAGCAACAAAAAGCTACTTGATTTTGATATAGGCTGTCTCCAAATGGGTTTTTCAGTAACTGAATTAGAAGATGCAATTCAATGAGGACCAGAACCATACCCAAAATTTTTCCCGCCTAATAAAGATGGCACCCAATTTCCTAATTATATACTAAATTGTTGTTTAAAGAATAAAGAATCAGTTCCTCATGATTGGTTAGTATGGAGTAATTCTAAGCAAGCTTTGTTTTGTTTTCCCTGTTGTTTATTCTGCAAACTCCCAGAAACACATCATTCCATTTTGACCACAGAAATCGGTTGGGAACCTTCTAAAGGTTCTAAACTCTACAACAAAATACCTGACCATGAAAGTAGCAATAATCACTGTACATGTTATGTAGAGTGGCGAAATTTGGAAAAAAATCTTGCTAAAAATACCACAGTTGATAGTTTAATATTGCAAAAAATACAGAATGAAGCACAAGTCTGGAAAGCCTTATTATATAGATTTCTTGATGTAGTTCTGTTCCTTGCAGAGCGTGGATTGGCTAGTTGGACATCCAAAAAATGGCAATTTTTTAGGAATGTTATAAGTTATAAGCCACTATGACCCTTTGCTTGCAGAGCATTTGAAAAAGGTGAAACAGGAACAGATGGAAAAAAGAAGATTACAAGTACATTATTTGTCAGCCGAAATTCAAAATGAATTTATTTCATGTTGTGCTGACTAAGTTTTTAACTGCATACTAAACGAAAGAGAAACTGCTAAATATTTTTCTATCATTGTAGATGCAACACCAGACTCTGCACACATGGAGCAAACTACATTCATTTTGCATTATGTTCTTTGCACAAACAATGAATATGACATTGAAGAATGATTTTTGGAATTCGTAAACTGTAACAAAAAATCAGGGAAAGCCATTGCAGATTTAATTCTGCAAACACTTAAAAACAATAGTATTCCAATAAGTGATTGTCGTGGGCAAGGCTACGACAATGGTTCTAACATGAGTGGAGCATACAAAAGCGCTCAAGCTCGAATTTTGCAAGATAATCCACTTGCTATTTTTCGCCCTGTGCCTGTCACAGTTTGAATCTGTGTGGTGTCCATGCAGCAGAATGTTGTCCTGAGGTTGTTACATTTTTTGGAGTAGTACAAAAGCTGTACAATATATTTAGTGGCAGTCCTCAGAGGTGGGAGATTTTGAAAGAAAATATTGGTGCTTCACTCCACTCCATGTCAAAAACACGTTGGTCTGAAAGGGTAGAGAGTGTCAAGCCAATTGCTGAAAGACTTCCTGGGATCCAGAAGGCAATTGAGTCAGTGTTAAAACTGAATCTAACATCAGAAATCCGAACAGATCTAAATTCTATAACCAACTACTTGGAGTCATTTGATTGTATTTTGATGGCATCTATTTGGCTAAAAGTACTTACAGCTATAAATTACAGAAGCACAGTTTTGCAAGCACGAAAGACCACAATCGACAAAGAGGTTGAAAATCTTTTTAGTCTTGTAGAAGATTTAAAAATTATCAGAAATAATTGGCAAGCCATCTTCAATGAATCCAGACTGGTTGCTGAAAATTTGGGCATAACAACCGATTTTAGATCTTTTCAGGAAAGACGCCAAAGAAAAAGGACCAGATTTTTTGATGAACCATCAACTGAAGAAGATTTCTCTAACTCTTCTCCGGAGGAGATGTTCAAGTGGAAAGTATTTCATGTTCTTTTGGACAATGTTATTGGCAATATGACAACACGATTTGATGCAGCAAAAGCCATAAATTCAATGTTCAGTGTTTTGTGGACCTTCCCTAACTTAGAGGATAATGAAGTTCGAGAAAAGGGAAAACAACTACAAAAAAGATATGAAGGTGATATCAGTGAAGTTATTTGCGATGAGCTAATACACCTTAAATCAGTAGCTCATTCAAATTAAGAGGAAGATTCTCTTTCACCTATCAAACTAATAAACCAACTGAAGGTACTGAAACTTGATCCCCTGTTTCCAAATTTTGTCATTGCTTTAAGGTTGTTCTGCACCATACCTGTAACAGTGGCTCAAGCTGAACGCTCTTTAAGTTGTCTCTCAAGAATAAAAGATGTTTCAAGATCAACAATGACCCAAAACCGGTTAAACGATTTAGGTTTGCTATCAATAGAGGCTAATTTGGCAAGAAATTGTGACTTTTCAAGTGTCATTGACTTGTTTGCAAGTCGCAAAGCTCGGAAAGCTCCAATGTAATACATCCTAGGTACTGTATGCTGTAAAAATTCTAAGCTTTTAAATTTTTATCTGCAATGTGCTATAGTGTGAGCCTGTGAGGTTGTGAATATGTAAAGTATTTATTTTTGAAGGTTTATAGCTTTAAGAGTTTTGTCTACACATGTTACAGTTATTGATCATTGCAAGTGCAATTTCTGAAGGAACCAAATTTGTTTCATAATTATTTAAGTTGTTTTGATGTTCATAAACTAGAAACCCTGTCAGATGTAACGACAATTTTGGAATTTAAATTGTATGTTGATTCACTTTACTACCACACTGTGTAAATGCAGATCATGACACTCTTACACTTGGTTAGAAATGTCTGCACTTTATTTACAGAAGAATTGAGTTCTTTAAACTAAATTATTTTGATATTTATGTTTTAAAATTACTGTATTTTATGTCAAAATTAAATTAATCTACCTCTATAACAAAAATTTAATTTTACTTATTTTTATTTGTTATTTACATGAGAAAATGTATAAAATAAAGTTGTTGCACTTTCAATTTTGTGTGTTGTATTATATTATCTAAACACATCCAGCTAAAACAGCATCTTTTATGACACTGTCCTATCATCCTAATTGAGAATACTTTAATCCCAGCTGCCGGTAGATATGTCATGCTCCTGTGGGTGGGTGCTTCTAACATGCTAGACATGCCCCCAAAGATGTGCAGCCCTGCCCCTAACATGTGACCACAACCTCCTTGGGTGGGGGGCGGCCCTGGGAAGTTACTGTACCGGGGCCCAAGATTTCTCTTGGCAGCCCTGGCTGTTTAGACAAGGAATCTGAGAGGAGGCACATATAGAGGATAGAGTGGATATGCACAAGTTATTCCACTATATTCGCCTTAATATGTTGTCCCTATGAAGTCCACGATGGATGGTAGGGAGAGTCATGGCTAGTAAGGCTCTGCAACTTGCATTGTTCCTTACCATCAGCACTGGATGATTCACATGCTTTGCAAAGCCTGCTCCCACCCTAACTCACAAAAGAGTATAAACATTGCATATATATCTGCTTATGTATTAAACCCCTTTTTTGTTTTCCAATTGTTTAATATATAGTATTTATTAGTGTCTATATACAATTAATCACACCATTTTTTAGCACTCGTTTTCAACCATTGTAGTGGTTAGCAGTTGCTTAAGGGAACTTTGTTCCCATAAGCACCATTTTGTTTTTTGACAAAAACATTTAGCACTAACAGAGGTAAAGGGGAAACACTAATAAAGTTAATTATGTTTCATTTTGTTTCTTGGTCTACCTGTAGATTTTTATGGCAAAAAGTCTGCTAATATTTTACAAAATACATTTTCAAAATCATGATAAGAAAAAAGGATTTACAAACCATACAGAAGATAAAAAATATGTTAAATGAAATATAAAACTTCACTCAGTAGTATCAATTTCCTAATGTATTATAAAATAATGTTATGTTAAAAAAATAGAGAGTATTTATCAGAATCAGTTCAACAAAAGCAAATTTTGTGAGAATTAATAGTTTTTTCTTTTTTTTAAACTGTGGTATAACATAAGAAAATTAAATATTAACAAATTTATAAAAAGAAAAGTAAAGATGCAGTCCTTAACTTTGTAAGCTGAATATATGTTGCAAAGTACCTTGCAGTATTGGAAGCAATAAATGTAAGAATAGATACTGAATAAAATGCTTAATTTAAAGGAACATAAATTTTAATTATCTTATTAAAAGCTGAAGTAGTAAATATCTGAACTCCAATTAAATTCTCCTAAGTCTAGATGTTCCCAATTTTTGGGTGGACAATTATAAACAAAGTGTCCATTTTCACTACAATATATTCAGAGAGGTCTTTCTTTTCAGAAGCAGTTTGAAAACACTTGTGGCAAAGGTCCCTCTGCATTTTATAAAGAATATGGCATGCACACAGTAAAGTGGAAATGGTTGGAGAATGCTCTAAAATGCTATCTGAATTGCTAATCTACTGTACTTTGATTACCAATTTAATTAATACATACAGTGCAAAGCATCTGGGTCCATGGTTTCTTTAAAAACTCATACTTACTGAGAATTGACTCTAACTTGGCATCATTCCACATAACATTCTGTGCACAATTATTATGTAGAACTTAAACCTAATTTAAGATGTTTTGCAGATCTTTGCCTGCTTCCTCCCCTTGCCTTCTAAAGGAAGGCTGTAGCTCTTTAGTTATTAGTGCATAGCTAGATCATTCATTAGACAGTCTAGGCCCCTGTCTAGAACCTAGTGGTGAATTTATTAACATTCGCGTTGGTCCCGATTTTCATTTCCGGGTGATAATATAACTTTTTGGCAAATCGGGAATTTACTATCATTATAGTCGGGTGACTTCTTAATTTTTGCAGGTTGAAATCATGTGGTTTAAATGTGCAAATTCAGCCATTTTGAACAATAGAAATGATATCACCATCGGCTCAAATCGGAAGTACTTTTCACTTTTTTAATACAAATTGGGAATTTACCATTATTCAATTTGCTAAAGTCACCCGTTTTACACTCAAATCGGGGACTCAATAGAAGTTTTAAATGCACCACCTCCTAAGCTGCGAGTTGCCATCGAACATACACAAATCTGTTTGATTTGTGTATGTTTCTGAATGGCAAGTGTGTTCTAAGGGTTAATTAAATTAAAAAATTATGTGAAGTCCCCCCCAAAAGGTTAACCAGCCCCAGACTTGCCAGCCTGTCCTGGTTTTTAAAATTACGGGGAACAAAATGAGTAGGGTTCCACCATTATTTAAGAACCAACACCTGGAAAAAAAATACCAACAGTGGTGAGCCCTCACCTCTCTCAGCCAATGAACGGCTCCTCCATTGAAGTCAATGGTGGGAGCCGCATGTTACTAGAGTTTATTCTGCAGTTCCCATCATTGACTTCAATGGAGGAGCCATTCATTGGCTGAGAAAAGTGGGGGCTCACCTCTCTCAGCCAATTAATGCTCAGATACGGCTCTATAAAGGCAGAAGCCGCATCTGAGTATTTCATTTGGGAGATATCAGCCATCCTGGTTGGTATCTGTTGCGTGGGTCAGTATTCTAATTTTTTGTTTTCTGAAGACCTTGCCTACTTTGGACAAAGGGACCACTCCTGGTATGTAGGAGTATGTGTGTGTATGTATGAAATAAAACTGTACTTTCATGGTGTGTGTTGTGTGTACCAGCGAGCCCTTAATGCCCCACATGCTGGTACTTGTGGTTCTCCAAGTACCAGCATGTGGGGGAGGCTTGCTGGGACCTGTAGTTCTACTGTAAAGACAATGTTATTAATTCTATTTTTTACACACCACATACACTTTCAATGTGCCACCCACCCCCAGGGGTGGTGGGGATATCCCCGTGCTATCAGCTTAGACCAAGGGCAACCTGGAGTGGGGGGCCCCTTTATTGTGGGGGTCCCCAACTCCCCAGGGATCCCTGGCCTGGGCTGAATAGCAGTCAGGATTGATGCTGTGGCTGGGGGGCCTGGTGAAAGGGCTCCCCTGGCTGTGGCATCATCTCCCAGCTAGAAAGAATCTAGTGCTGGTTTTAATTATAGGGGGACCCCTACGCAATTTTTCACCCCTATAATTAAAATCAGGACTGACTCTGCAGCCTGGTGCTGGTACCTAATTTACAGTGGAACCCTATATGTTTGTTCATCATAATTTTAGGTACCAGTACAGACTGGCATGTCTGGGGCTGGTTAGCCTTTTGGGAGAAAACCCCCACATCAATTTTTTTTTAAAAAATGTAACCCTAACATGAAAAAAAAATCACTGATATGTGCAGGCTGCTTGTTCGGGAGACAAATTTGGCTGCTTTAATCAGGACTTCAAATCAGACAGGATTGACCAAATACACCATCAATCAAAATGATTCTGTCAAAATGAGGACCTTGGTAAATTCCTGATTTTAAAAGTGTAAAAAATTGCCATTTTTGATCGATCCAAGCCAATTTGAAAAACGGGACAATCGGGACCAACATGATGGTTAATAAATTTACCCCCTAGCATGTACCAAGTGGACCAGATTTTTATGGTATTTTTTTTTACAAACAGTGGTGTAAAGAAAGCCAAAAGCAGTATGTGCCACATGTGGTCTTAGTCCATCTCTAAAATAGGGTTTTAAAAACAATTACTCTGTATAACTAAATCATTATTAGGGGTGAATTTACTAAGCTTGAGTGACATAGAATACAGCAAAATCGTCCATTAAATGCATATTCATAATTTACTAAATGCTAAATTCTTCCGACTTTGCTTCATTTGATGTCTAAAAGCATTGAGATGTTTTCAAACAAATAGACCATCGATTCAACTCATCAGTATTTTGCCATAGACATCAATTAGACCTGGAAATGTACTAAGGATTCGTAGTCATTATAACGGCCGATAAATAGTGCAAATTGGCTGCAAAATACGCCAAATAGAAATCTCAAATAGCACTCCTTTTTCAGTTTGGGTTTCACATCTCAACATAGTTGAACATTACTGACAACTCAATTCTGTGGCTAATAAGAGGGGAATAAGCACATGAACGATGTGCTAGCCAATACAGATACATGCATGGATCATGGAGATCTGTGTTGCATATATCTGTGTGGTAAAAAAAAAACACAGATGCATGGATGAATCAGCAAGATCCGTCTGTGCTTAAAAAATGAGAACCTGTGTAAAAAAAACAGGGTGCCCCCCCTAAAGGACAGCCAGCTCCGGGCTTTGGAGACCAAGTACTAGTTGTGCTAAATACAGGGAAAAACTTATGTAGAGGTCACCCATATTAAATACAACCAGCACCAGGCTATTCAGAACCAGCCCTGTTGCCGAAATACAGGACACATATGACATAGGGGTCACCTGTATTTAGCTCAACCAGCACAGGGCTCTGATCTGGTTCTGGAAATACAGGGATAAAAGCACATGGACCCCCTGTAATTTCCATAACTAGCACCAAACTTTTTCTAGCGGGGGTGTAGTGCCACGGGTCTCCCAGCCAAAGCATTACCCCTAACCACTAGCAGCCTAGGCCAGGGCACCCCGGGTTGATTGTGTATAAATGTGAGGCATAAGAAAGAGTTCAAATGTTGTCTTTTGCAGTAGAACTACATGTCCCAGCAAGCCCCCCTGCATGCTGGTACTTGGAATACCACAAGTACCAGCAAGCAGAGCATTAAGGTCCTGCTGGTACCTATAATACCCCTGTAAAAGAAATATTAAAATAAAAATAGAACACTGATTGTTTTAGCCCCTGGGCAGTGGGTGCTGGGTGGATTGTGTGTAAATGTGGTGCATAAGAAAGAGTTCAAATATTGTCTTTTGCAGTAGAACTACAATTCCCAGCAAGCCTCCCCCGCATGCTGGTACTTGGAGAACCACAAGTACCAGAATATGAGGCATTACAGGCCCACCGGTACCTGTAGTTCCACTGCAAAATAAATACTTACAAAACCACAGAACTCACACACCATGAAAGTAAAAGTTTATTAAAACATACATGTACACTCACAATCTCACATACTCACCTATGTATCCCTGAAGCCATTTTGCATCCTTTTCTCTAGTAGTAACCCATAGGTACCTGTAAATAAAATTCTATACTCACCTCCTCCTATGCATGGATCACATCCACTTCGTTGCAAAGTAGGCATCCATAGGGCTTGGGAAAACAACAAACTAAAAAAACGCCTACCACCGGACATTAGTACTGTCCTACCCGATTGATGGCTCAGCGGTGGGATTTCACTATAGAAATCCTAGTGCTGAGCGCTCATTAGCTGAGTGAGGTGAGCCTTCCGCCTCTCAGCCAACGAAAGGTTTCCACCATTGAATTTAATGATAAGAACCATAAAGTTACTTAAGGTTACTTTCGCGGTTTCCACCACTGAACTCAACGGGGCTTGTACATCTTTACCACACATTTGACATTTATCTGCATCAATGTCCTAATAAATTGAAGCTACTGTAAGGGCAAATGGTTCGCAAACTTGTTATTTGATTGATTTACTTAATAACGTGGCCCCTCACTTTATACTGTATGTAAGACCGAAAGAACACAATAAACAAACTCAAATATTTAGATTTAATACTAAATACACATCAATCTCATTTGTATCCTTTCAGTGTTTTCAATGTGATAACTTTACTTTACTTTCTGAAATTCTTTTCACAATGTCAAACAATTCAATACAAGCTGGTATTATAAATAGAGCAAATGTAATTGTTAAATGGTAATCTGATATGCTTGAAGTGTTTGTGAATGAACATAAAGTGAACAATGCATTAGGTGCTCAAATCAAAGAGAAGAGGTTCAAAATAAAGTGCCATGGTATGAAATATATGCTGCATTATAGCAGCAAACAATGTAGTTTTCATATTTCCTAGTTCTGCTTATAGTTACATTATTTTTTCTTTATGATTCATTACAATAAATTTGGATTAACAGCTATAGACACTAAATATAAATCCGATGAATTGTGCTTTATGGTGTGTTCTTATATTTTTCGCCTAATGCTGAGTTGGATGCATTTTGGGGATAATTTATGCAAGAAAAGCTGAAAAAAAATGCAGGTCACATAAACTTACACCTATGTTATTATCCATTTATTTTGCTTTTGAAATAAGCATTCACTATTAGGTTCACTTTAACTGAAAATCTTCTCTAATACAACAGGTGCAACTCAGCATCTCATGTATGGAGAAAAAAGATTACTAAAACACACACACAAAAACTATGTATACAGACAAGCAACAAAGTGAGCACAAATTAATTCATAACACATGCCTGCAATGCAAGTAGTTGTCTTAATTCACCTCATAACATTTGTTACATTTATGGGGACTTTGTAGTAAAGAAACAGCAAAAAAACATTATAGTAGAGAATTCCCTGTCATACTCCAGAGATTTGATAGAAAAATGATTAGAATAATACAAAAAATATATTTAAAACTTATAAACATCATCTTTGTTTATTGCAATCATTTTTATAGTTAACACTCACAAACTTTGTGGAGCTCCCTGCGACTGCAGGGAGACAAGAGATGAGGCAGCAACAGCTCAGCGTTACTTCTGTATAGTCAGACACTGCTTGCAGAGCTGGGGTGGGGCCACCCAATGGGCAGTAAGCTCTACAGAAAGAGATCTGAGTTTGGGGAGGCATGCCTTGGGCAATAATGGACAACATGGATGTGTCATGTGACCAGAAAGTGCACTGCAGTGTTTAGAGATTGGAGCTCATTAAGCAGAAGCAAGAGAAGACACAGTGATGCAGGTAGGAGAATCAATGTACACTGAAGCCTAGTGTAGTGAGGGCAGATTTAAAGTGAGTAGGCGGTGAGCAGGTTTCCAGCAGTCAGACCCATCTCCATGCGTGCCTCCCCAGCCATTGACCTCACTGCACATCACTGCATTATAGCATTTGTTAAAGTGTAGAATGCATATTTTGGTGTAACACTTGGTGACCAGGACAAGTAGTGAGCCCCACATATAGGTTGTTATGTTTGTGTGGAAGAACTATAACTTTATGCTAAAGGAAGGAAACATTATTTCTGTTTTGGTTCCCTATAATCTGGAGTCAACCTTAAAATGACAGTGATGACTGCTTCTTTTGTTAACGTCTCATGGCCCAGGTATTTCTTTACCTTTACCTCTGGAGGAAATAGAAAACACACCTGAAGACAAAGATTCTGATGAGGACTTTCGCAATGTTTTAGGTAGCAACAAGCCCCAGCTTTTTTCATAGCTTCAGTTAAATGACTTAAGTGTCTTGGGTCTTCCTAAATATTCAGCAGAACTGTTATTCTCTAGGTTAAAGTAAACTAACTTTTTGGCCTCTGGTACCTCTTTCTCATGATTTATAAACAGAGAAAATTATTTATTTCCATACTTTTCCCAAAATGGTGACCTTGTTTGCTTTAGCAATGTCCCTGGACTGATGGATAGGTTTAACATACAGTATGATGTGAACAGCTCTTCATTGATTCATCCAAAAGAAGCCACAAAGTAGTGCTTCTCCATAATTGCAGCAAGTATGCTTCAGTACCTGTAGGGCATTATGTTATTCTGAAAGAATGATATGAGAATTTAGCCTCAATTCTTAACATGGATGGACAATATGTGGCAATCTAAAAGTGTTTTCCATGCTTCTTGGACAGCAGGGAGGATACACCAAGTACCCCAGTTTTTATGTGAATGGGAAAGCTGGGATAGGGACCAACATTGGATCTAAAAGAAGTGGCCACATAGGGTAACATTAAAACCTGGAAGCAAAAATGTAGTACAGCAAAGTTGTTTGATAAAGAGAAAGTCCTCCTGCCTCCACTTCATATCAAGATTGGATTGATAAAAACATTTGTAAAGGCTCTGTCAAAAGAAGGGGAGTGTTTTCTATACCAGAACAATGAATTTAAAGGACTATCAGAAGCAAAAGATGTTTTAGTCAGTCCAGATATCTGGAAACTTATGAAAGATAAAGTGTTTGAAACAAAAATGGAAACAGTTGAAAAAGAGGCCTGGGAAGCTTTCAAAAAAGAAGAAATTTGTAGGGAACAATAAGGAACCTAATTTTAAGTATATTGTGGAAGACAACCTGATGAAATACAATGATTTGGGCTGCTTGATGAGTTTAATGGTGCACTTCCTGAATTCTCATTCAGACTATTTCCCCCAAAATGTTGGTGCTGTAAGTAAAGAGCAGGGGGTAAGATTTCAGCAAGCTATCAAGAGATGGAACACATACATCAGGGTAGGTGGAATGTTATCATGATTGTGGACTACTGCTGGATGCTGCACAAAGAAGAGCAGCAAGCTGTCTACAAGAAAAAGAGTGCAAAAAAAAACTTTGAGGGTAAATTTGAATAAGCAGTATAAGGACTTGTAAATGTGCATATAACTATTTTTAATGTTTTTACAATGTCAGAGTGGATTTCTATCAATAATTTTGTGTATACAGCTATTTTTAATGATTTTTTTTCAAATAATTGTTTTAACCAGATTACATACTATTTTGCTATTTCTCCATATGATCGCATTCACTTTGTGATAAAACCTTGCATGATAGAGAAATTTGGAGGTCATGTTTGAAATCAGTATGCCAACAATCATAAGAATCTATCATCAAATTGCAGACAATTTTCAATGACCCTAGTGTTGCAGGTCTGTGTAATCAGCCATTCAGTATGGTTGGGTAGTTTCAGGGACCTTGATCATTATCATCATGTATTTGCAGCAGCAATCAGAGGCATATTGTGGGTGGAACAATCAAAGCTCTTGCTCTGGGACTGGTAACTATCTAGAGGGTGGCAGGGGAAATTATTAGTGTTTTTCTTTTTTGTTCACAGTTTAATAGACTGACAGGGACTCATCTATGGTGCAACAGAGAAGAAATGATGGGGGTGCAGTCACTCATTATTGTACAGCCGTACAGCACACAGCAGCATGAACCCAGCCACTGACCTCACAGCCAGTCACATGGTGAAACATCTGATGGAATGCATCAAGCTCTCTCTGTTTGGCACATCCCATTAGAAGCTTTGCCTAGTGATTGACTTTGAAGTTGGAGGGCAGGTTCATGCCACTGTGCTGTATGACTCAACAATAATTAGGGTACTTATGCAGACAGCAATGTGTTGTGACTTGGGGCACTCCCATTGTTGCCTTCTAGGGCCCAGTGGTTCTAGAATATCCACCACTTATCTGCTGTGGTTGGTTTCAATTTCATGTTTTTGTAAGAAAATGCTGATGTGCAGCTAAAATGCCTGTCAAAGGACAGTTGCCGTAGTTCCTAACCTATACCAGACTGCTGTGGTGTAGCTCCAGTTGTACAGAGGCAGAGCACTAGTGAGTTATGTGATGTTAACTGGTTTGACAGAAAAGTTGGAGCCCAGATGCAATCTCCATAGTGACCAGAGGCCGCTCCATACCTGTCTGGCCTGGGGGGTCTGCATGTCATAGGCTGCAGTCTATGCAACCCTCTCCTCCCTGCCATCCCAGTGATTGACAGCTGATGTCACTGGGTGGTGGGACTTAAGTCTGGCAGCAGTGAAGGGTGGGTCCTAAATATGGGGTGTGACTTAGGTCCAGTGCTACTAGCAAACCGGTCTCCTTTGCATCAGCTGCAGCCTCTAGAAGACAGATTGGACTGCTGTAATAGCAGGGGAGTGGCAAGCACTCTCTCTGCTGTTGTAGTCTGGACTGGTAGTTCCTGGGGGAGGACACACTTCCTTCTGGGACTGCATGTCTGGCTGTGATCATCTGTGAGGGATTCCAATGAGAAGCTAATGCCATTGTTAGGCAGTTCCTGTGTGTTGCAAAGTTGGGGGGCTGCAGTTCTGCAGTCCCTAGATAAAATCCACCACTGATGGTGGCTAGTGAAAGTTGGCTTACCAGCTGTGATGTGGTCAGTTAACAGTCCATTCTTCTATGTGTAAACAACATGTGCCAGATCCTGCCACAGACATCTGACTAGGTTTAGAGCTGCAGGACCTTGTAACACCCCAAATATTCAGCCTCAATATACAGCACTTGTTACCCCAATAATATTACCTACTTTACTCTCACTCATCTCTTTCTCCCTTTTGGGGGCTTGGAATGAAATCTGCATCAGCCTGTCTGGATGAGGTTAATGAATCTAATTCTCAACGGGAACACAAGGTGTCAGGTACCCCAGACATGTCACATATCACCCAGGCAGTGTCCTATACCTGTCATAGTCCCCAAGGCACTGTGCTCTCCTTGCAATTGCCAAAATTAATAATTCCCTCAACCCTATATCATACTCCCTCAAGGCACTGTGGGGCTGATTCAGACCCGCTCGCAAGCAGGTTGATGTTTACCCCAGGGCCTGTGTCTCCCATCCACCAGCAACCACCACTTTCCTCAGAGGAAGTGGTTTCTGCCATCACCCAACAGGACACTGTACTCCACCATCTTTCCTAAAACACTATGCACCACACTAGGTACCCTCTGAGATATCAGAAGTCAACTGAAGAACTGTTTTTCTAAAGAATTAGAATGATGACCCTAATTAAAGGACAACACTGTAATAATAGAGGCAAGAATTATACATTGTGACATGATGGGGTGTTTTTCTCAGTAGAATGGTCAGTGGTGCAGTGTCTAGGAGTTCAAAATATGGGTTAGCACATTGCTTGTCTGGGTTAAAACAAACATTAGGTTGATTTAATGTTGTCAGCCCACAGCAACAGAAAGTAACACTAGCCCTCACTCAGAGTACTATCTAATTTATTCAACCCTATCTAACAGTGCAGCTAGTTGGCATACTTCACATAGTGTCAAAGTCAAAAGGTCCTGGTGTCCTGACCACCACTCGTTTCCTGGCTCACTGGCCTCCAGGGTTATTGGATTGCTTGGCTGCACCTGGTCTGCATCTTCTAGGCAGCCCTATGGTGTGGACACAAAAACTTTTTCTCCCTGTTGGGGGTGGATCCCTCAAGTCCAATACAGTCAGTGGCTCAGCATCACCACCTTCCTTCCCTCTACCACTATATATATATATATATATATATATATACAAATGTAGCAGATGGCATCTTGGCTGGTGCCTAATCCTAACCTCCCCCCCAGGGGTGCCTGACCCTAACCCTCCGGGGGGTGCCTAACCCTAAGTGACCGCCAGGAACCCTAAACCTAACCCTTCCCCCCGCAGCTGTCCGCACCCAGTGCCCGGCTTACCTTCGATCGGTAAGCTGGGTGTCGGGCTCCCAGCATAGGATTTTGATGCCTCTCTGGATTTTGACACCTGACATTTAACTCTTGCTGGGATTAGACTGTCGGGAAGCCAACGTTCGGGATTCTGTCCATCAGCTTCCCGACTGCTTCCCCTCCATCTACCTACAAATCTCTCTAATGGTGTCTCTAATGGCATGTATTTATGTACAACTACAGCCAACTCCCTCTCCATTCACTCTCCTGTGTAAAATAGTCCCTGATCATGAAGAGGTACTCTTACATGCAATCCAAAACACGCAAATTGTAATATTTTTGGAAAAAGCATACTTTGCCTCATTTTGAAAACGAAATTTAATGGGAACAACCTAGCTTGATGGGAAGACCCTAGCTTGATGGGAAGACCCTAGCTTGATGGGAAGACACTAGCCAGGACTCAGTTGTACTCGGAAACCCATAGCTTGGGTCTATTCTAATTTCTGCAAAACTGAACTGCTCAGGTTTACTATGCATACAGTCTCTTTTATAGACATGCACAGAATAATATTATGTACAGTATTATATATTATACAAAGTGGCATAAGCTTAACTTAGAATCAGATTCTGTGTGTCAATAGATGGCACTCTATCAAAGTGGTGTTGGCAATAAGAGGAGTTAAATAGAACTTGAAATTAGTGAAATATGTTAAGAACTAACAACAATTTTATTTCCAGATTAGTGCTTCAATCTACACAAGGGAAATATAGTACTGTATGTCATTGTTTCAAATACTCCAAAAAATATTTTTATATACTGTAGCTTTTTTTAGAAACAGCACCAATAAACAAAAAAGAGACAATCTTTTTTTAACCATGCTATTGTGTTTAACTGAATTTTATTGTTAAACACTTTAAAAAAAAAAAACTTTTTTTGTGGCTTAAAAAATTAAACACTGAAAAACTGGAAAATATTGCATTTTAATCTACTTTGTATAGGAAAGATTCCTGGACTGCACACCCTGAATAAATATAATGGGAGTTGCTACCTGTTAAGACTTCTTGCAGGAACAGGAACAGACAAATCACAGGTGCAAAACTCCAAAATACTGATTATATATAAATATCTTATGCAATAAAATTTTGCGATCAATACAGATTTTTAGCATACTCATGGCCAAGGTTTTGGGCCTACCAATCATATCCAGGTAACCTCTTTAGGGTAGGTCCCTAACATACTAGGTTTCAAATCCAGAGTGCAGGACATCCCTAAATGGGCTCAGCCAACCACCCCAGGGCATCGCCATAATGAGAAAAGTGAAATGTTAAGTAAGAAAAGTAAGAGCAGCTATGGCTGCATTGAAAGGTGAAAATACAAATATAATAAAAACAAACAATAAAGTGTTAAAATAGTGCAAAAAAGAAAGAATGTGTTATAATGTGATGCCCTGAAGCAGGCCAACCATTTTAATCTACTTTGTAAATCTTTTGCCAATACATTACACATTTCTATCTGCTATTTATTTTATTTTATATTGGTTAACTCCACTTTTATGGCACACCCTTCAAAATAGTAAATATAGTGTAATTAATGATAATAAGAACTCTTAAACCCCTACCACTGCTGATGATGAGAGAGACTCAGCATCTGCATATACCATAAAACTGCAGAAGATGAATCCCACTTGTCATCCACAGTGACTGAGGGCATTTTATTTAATATAAAATTACCTTCTCCCCATCATTCTGACAATGGTGGGGAGTGTGGGCAGTGTGGGGAAGTAGCTGTAAGTGATAGAGACTATTGTGAAAAATAAAAAAAACACATGAAAATGATGCTGGTGTATAGGCGGAGATTATCTATAACTCTATATGTCTCCCATCATGGCATCTATAAGGTGAACCACCTTTATTTGAAAAGGGAAATATCCTCTTTCAAACTAGAATATGGGCCTGGGTGATACAGGGGGCATTGATATATCAGGCAGGCATGACTACAAAATTACTATGCATGGTGCTGAAAAGCATAACCCCCATCCACAGCTGGACTGAACTCCCACCAGCCCCCTTAGAAAAGATCAGACTCAGGTAATTAGTATCCACACCCCATATCAGAGCCCCATGAATAGAAATTATTGCATGGTGATGATATAGTCCCCATCCTGGCAACCATCATTTAAGGGACACCAACATTTGAATGAACAAAACAAAAAGACTAATAACAATTTCTGAAAAAGGTAAAGTCTTCTAAAAACAAAGCCTTTTGATATTCTCTACTACAGAGGCTGTAGAAACATTGAGGAGATGATGCAGAGTTGGTCACAAAAGGACATCAATTACTGTAGGAAAAAGTTTATGCAAAAATAGTGCATTTCCGACTCATGCGCAGAGTTGAAGATTAATTCCAGTTGACAAAAGTAGCATATGCATCTGGTTTCACCAGACACGTGTCTTATAAAACTATGTATTTTATGTGCAACAAATGCAGTCACTATTAGACATCAAGTAAATGACAAAAACCTTTTCTATACTGTAATTCAGAATCAGCTACCCATCTCACATATTATTGTAATCAAAGTGTTCTCTATGCCCAAGTAACAAAACAGCACCAATCTGTGTCTGTGGAGCTTTCATAAACAGCTATTGACAAGTGGTTCCAGGAAGAAATTCTCCCTTATATGCTTTTTTCTCCCTGCTCTTGATCTCATTTAAATAATTTGGGCCATGAAGACAGAATCTCATTTGTGCATGTGGTATATGAATAGTCAAATTATTGCTCCTATCTTATTTTCAGCAACATATGTTCCCAATTTCTATAGCTTCACCCAAGAAAAGTTGCACAATTTTTCAAATTGCCATATCGACCTCCAAAATCATGTACGTACATGTGAAAATATGCATGCTTTCCAATCTATAGGTGTGTTATTTTTCAAAATAACAACTGCATTGTGTTGTTTTTTACTTTAATTAATGATCATTTTAGTGTCCTGGCTTTGCCATGCTCTGTACAATTTGAAAATGAGCTGTGGGAAATTATAGTTGTGACTTTGTGAATTTCGAAGTGTCTTGTGATTTGACACGGATGCTGGGTACTTTCAACTGCCCACATCAAGAGGGTTATACTTATTACATATTCACTGACTTTCAAAGTGTGTAGCTGGCATTTGAATTCGACATAATCTAATATTTCTTTGTACATTTTTTTATTAATTAAGTTAACATATTTTTGAAAATTAAATTAATTGATCAAAAAGAAAATTCCTAGGGGTGTCTTGAAGCCCCCTTCCCATGTCTGTAGGTCACCATTGTAAAATTGCCTCCCATTGTTATTGGTAATAAATCTCATTAACATTATCATCCATCTCTTTAGTTGAAAAAAATACCTTGTTGTATAAGTTCCAACCCCCATGTTATATGTCCTTATTTTTTGTACACACCCTTCTCCCCCGTAATCAGTGTAATTTTTTTTCACTATTTTACCCTACCCTTATTCCCCTATGACCAGTAGAACCCCCTTAGGGGTATCACTCCCCACCCCCATAGTGCATTATATCCCCCCTCACCCACATGCAGAGTGCAGTGGAGTGTGTTTCAGCAGGGAATGATGATAAGTCTACCTGCTGCAGCTGATCCTACACTTGCAGTAATTAACCAAGTAAAGCACTTTTGTCCATGCAGCATGCACTCCATAATTCCATTTGCAATGTATTCTGGGGTGCAATTCCAACAGTGATGTCGGTGGTCATGGACCCCTACATCACTGCCTAGTAGGATGGGGGCCAGAGAAAATCTATTCTACACATAAACATATTTCCTTTTTAAGCGCTGGGGGATGCAGCAGGATGGTATGGTTGCATGGTATGCAACTAAGTCAACTGAAGCCCAGCTGGCTGCGGTCTCATCCCCCATGCAATTAAAGTGGTTAAATATGTGACTGTGTCAATAGCTATGTTGGAGTAATTGGTGTCTGATATTTATGGTGTGATTTTATGTTTTTAAACCATAGTGGGAAACTTTAAGTTTGCTACTACCTATGTGATGGCATGGAAGAGATGGGATGTTGTCAGCATCCTGCCAGCAGTTAGAATCCTGGTGCCAGAATCCCATCCACTAACATCCCGATGGTGAGCATTAAGGTTAGGGTTAGGCACTCTGGAAAGGGTTATGGTTAGGCTGCAGGACAAGATGGATAGGGTTAGGCTGTGGAAGGGGAGAGTTAGGATTAGGCTGTGGGAAAGGGGGGTTAGGATAAGGGGTAGGGTTAGGGTTTATTACAAAATTCTGTCAGGATTCTGACTGGTGGAATGCCACTAATGGCATTCTGACCATCAGCATCTTTTCTGCTTGGATCCCATACTCAACCTGAATGGACATATGCAATAAATTTTAGCAATACCAAAACAGTTATGTTTCATATTATGGTCACTACTGTATAAAGCTTAATGTAGCCTGGTACAGTAATCCCAATATTCTTTGTGTGTTAGTCAGTTAGTTGATGCAGACACCTGTAATAAAAGCAAATATTTTCTCCACATTAATCAGCAATGTGTACTATATTTACATTAACAATGTACTGAGAAGTTATAGTCTTAATTTAAAACAACAATTTTGGTCCCAGTACTTTCCAGTTTTCCCTCGAATGTTACATTAAGATATCTTAATTTCAATCAAGTTCTATGTATACTCTATATTTTACTGACAATTAAATTATTGTGTTTATATTGTGAAAAAATATATATTTGTTCAAATATTAGACAATTTCTTTAATGATTTCTCAGATTAAAAATGTAAATAGAAAACAAAAGCTCAATTACTTTTGATGTTCAGTTTGAACTGTGATTGTGTAAAATAAATGTTTTTGGTAAATGAGAAGCAGTATACATTCTAATAAATTTCACAGTTCTCAAAATACAGCTTCTAAAATAAGAAAATGAAATGCACTCAGATTGAAGATTTTATTTCTACTAGACCATAAGCTTTTATATTGTTAACTTAGAAACTTTAAGAAAATTGCCAGAATAATTGAATCAATTCTCATTAGAGCTAGCAGATGTTGACATTGACATATCAGCTCTATTCTCCATGGCATTTTAACTTTTTATTTTTAATTTCTGAAATGGCATTTGAGTATTTTCCTGTGTCATGAATTTCCGTTGCACTTTATAAATTACAGAACATGACAATGGTTTGCCTGTTCTTACATCTGTTCTAAGTATTTTTATACACATGCATGAAAATAAAAAGGGAACATTATTAAAACTTTGGAAATAATAGAGTATATTATTGAGTAATACATTTGCTCAAAATAGAAATAAGGAGTTTTATAACTATCAATGTTTAATATAGGTCTCATAATTTAAAGTACATAATATGAAGATTTTCTATAATTTAATTGCCTAATATAACTCATTATACAATATGTACGTGAATTGCTTTTAAGGCGACATACTTTCTTTGTGGTAAGTGCTTTTGACATATTGAATACAATTATGAATTTAAGGTTTACAATAAAATAAAAAGTTTATTAGCACACATTTTAGCCAGATAATAGAGGTGATTCCCTAGGATAGTTCAACATTTATTGTGACAAACAGCCATGTCCTAACAAAGCTGTCAATATCTCCTTCCACAGTAACACTCTCTGAATCTCCTATTTAGAAGTAAAACCTAAGGGCAATATATGGACTGGTTACTAAAGGAAAAAAACCTCTATTCTCCATACACCATATCAGGTAACATATACCTAGTGTGAGGATACGGGGTTCTCTCAATCACCCAGACACCGAGCAGATGAAACCAACGTGATGGTTTATTTTTCCACAGCACACAGAAATAGATAATATGTCAGGACAAGCAGTAAATCCAGTGAACGGGCAATAAACAGGTAGCAGTCCAGACAGAGGCAGTCCCAGTAGAGTATAATGTCCCAGAACAATTCCACAAAATAGCTAGAGACCCTCAGTCCCCACAGTAGAAGCTATCACTGATCACACAGCAGTGAATAGCGTATGTCCACTCAATCGCTTCCAGGACCCCACACGTAGAAACTATCAGAGATCACACAGCAGTGATAGTCCCTGGGTCCAAACAATTGATTCCAGGATCCCATACAGTAGAAGCTAATCACAGAACACACAGCAATGAATAGCGTATAGGTCCTTGCAGAATTTCCAAAGTATAAATCCACAGAACTGGTGATGCGTTCCACTAGTACCATGGCAGAGCGAGACCTCTTAGCCAAAGTAAGCGACTAACATGTGGAGTTGCCTTCAGTGACCTGTTTTAAAATCTTCCAATTTCCCACGATATTGTGACCTCCCAGGGGGGGTTGCACCGTTTCCTGATTGGTGCGAGTCCCTTATGCTGTCACTTTCTCCTACCTCCTCTGGGTATTACTTCCCTGATGAACACCTGCTGGGATGGTTCCGTTCAGTCTACCAGGTTCACATGAAGCACAAAACAGGCAAATGGAAGGAGGAGTAAATCCTGAGCGTCCCCTGGGGAGGTGGGAATTAACTTAGAGGGTCTTTTGTTTTGGGAGGTGTCACCTTGCTCTAACACAGACATATGGACCAGGCTAACATCAAGGCTTATCCAGTATTAAACATTTCAATAACTTACATTATTACAGTACATAATAGACATGCTAATGGAAATATGTGTCCTGAGAATGATCACACATACACTAGGAGACGGGAAGTTGAACACAAAAGGACTAAAAAGTAAATTGATCTCTGCAAGGACTGAGATGCTGCCAGTACATTTGTAACACACATCTCATGTCCTCACATTCTAGATTTTAAAGTTTTTCTTTCTTAAGTAAAATTAGACACTGCTTCTCTAAGGTAGTACAGTACACAGATTATATAGAGCACAGAGTGATTGAGCTGACTAACCCATAATAATCTTACACATGATTCTAGAAGGGAACATACAGAATATAGTAGCAGGACCTATTTCTGAGACCATTATCAGGGTCACTAAGACATTATATTGGCCCTGATTCATGGTCAATCATAGGAAGCATGGCCACTTTCCATTCTGTATATTTAGCATGTCTCCAAATCTGTACCAGGTATGGTTTAATTGGTAGACAGTTTTCATGTAGATATGCATCAGGTTAGGACATGAGAATGTCAACATGCAACATGTCAGCCGTGACCATGTCGACATTTATCATGTCTACATGGATGACATGTCAACATGATGAACAGTTGACAAACCATCCCTGGAGGTCTAGTGATGTCTGTTCTCCTGGTGGCAACATCTTCTTCCAAGTCCCGTGAGTCACATGTGGAGCAGTTCCAGCGATGACCTGATGAGTGTTCTACCCTCTATCCATAATAATAATCTCTAAACCTCCCCCTAGTGCCTAACCATAACCTGTCCCCCACAACTTTCCAACCACAGCCTAACCCTAACCCTCCCAGTGGTGCCTAACCCTAACAGTTGACATCCTCAGAATGTTGACATTTCACATGGCAACATTTCACAGGAGGATGTTGTGAACATGTTGACATTCTGAGGATGTCGACATAGTAAACCACTTTGACATACTAGTGTAGACATTGTGGTTTTGACACTAGGAATGTTGACATGTTTACTGTCATCCATATGATTGGATACCTTGTGCACCATTCAATGAGCCTTGCTCTGCCTCTCAGCTGTCCATGGCCATGTTGGAATCACTAAAATATAAAATATATGAAAATCACAAATACATTGCTTCATATTGTACAACTAAAAACATCACAAAAAACTATCAGTAAATTATTATTATTATTATTATTACCAGTTATTTATATACAGTATATACTTAGAATATTTGCCCATTCACATCAGTCCCTGCCCCAGTGGATCGTATAATCTTTATTCCCTACCACATGCATACACACACATACACACTAGGATACATTTTTGTTGGGAACCAATTAACCTACCAGTATATTTTTGGAGTGTGGGAGGAAACTGGAGTGCCCGGAGGAATCCCACGCAAGCACAGGGAGAAAACAAACTCCACACAGTTAGGGCCATAGTGGGAATTGAACCCATGACCTCAGTGCTGTGAGGCAGTACTTACACCATCAGAGCAATGACTATTCATATGAGCATATTTTTCTTAAGCAAGACAAACCAAAGGGGAGACTTAATAATAAGCAGTTTAATATCTAGTTAGCATAAAACAACAGTTACTACAGAAATGTCCTCACTCAACTATTGTTTTTCCATCACATAGTGTAGAATACAGTACATGGAGCATCTTATACTAGTGATATGGCTCATCATAGCATAAAAATATGTGCTTTGACATACTACTGTAAGTCACAAGATAGTGTAATACCACTTTTCAAACAGCAGATGTCATATATCCAAATATGTCCTGCCCCTGTACTAAACAGCCATTGTCAAACAACTGATGACTACTGTAGGCCTGCACACAACTACAAAAAAGTCCTGCAACAGTTTGTGACTAATTGACATCACTTGCAACCAAACAGGGATATCCCAACAACACATGTGCTCATGTCTTTAGCATTGCAACAAGTTGAGCAACACTGCCACACAATGTTTAGTAATTGAGACACTGTAGGCCTGATTCTGAGTTGAGAAGATCTCTGTGCATGGGGCAAATGTTGAGATTTTGATAAAGCACAGATGCACATTTATGCATTTTTGTGTATTTCTAACCTATTCTGAGTTGCGTGGAACTTGGTTAGATCTGTCTTTCCAAGAAAATAGGTGCTTTGGGGCATCAACTGGGCAACAACACTGTGAGTACATGGAAAACACTCTGTCTAGAGGGAGTGTTATGGGAGTGGGGGGCTGGTGCAAAGGTAGATACTAATGATAGCCCCCTTTCAGTGGCAGACAAATTAGTGAATGGGTCACACAAATTTCCACTTGCAAGTGCACAAATGGAAAGGAACAGAATCTTAGATTAGCATAAGGGTTCTGTACTTTGTGTGTGACTCAAAATCAGCCCCTGTATGAGGAATTGCTGCATGGTTAGATAGACGAGCATAACTACAGTGAACTTCAATCTGATGTGGTTTAAACACTGAACTGGCTATTTTTTTTTCCAAAAACAGCACCAAAATTGTTGTTTTTTATTATTGAATTAGGTCAAGAAAATCTATTTAATACTTATTCACAACAATTTTATATAAAAAAATATTTTAAACATTTAACACTAACATCAATTTTTACTACTGCATATCGGTCATCGTTTAAATTAGACTATCAATGTTTGGAACATTGCAACCAATGCAACTTTGCTTTCCCCACACTGGGGGACTGGGGGGTAGGGCCATAACTAGGGTAGTGCAGCTACTGCCCTGGCAGTTCAGGGAGCACCGTTTGGGACTGTCAAATTTCTGTTTATTATCATTCTCACTTGTAGCTTCCTCTTATTTAATCCCCAGAATCTCCTGGCCTCCCCTATCTCTTCCCTGGCCCTTCCCCATGAGGCTATTCCCTTTTTTGGGTGTGTTATGTCCCTTTGAAAAATGGGGGGGTGCCATTGCTCTTTCTGGCACAGGGCACCAAAAAGTCTAATTACGGCTCTGCTGGAGGGGAGAGGGTAATTTCAATTTCTCCTCTCCTGAAATGCGAAATAAGGTGAATATATCCTATAACAACCACATTTTAAATTGGATTGTATTAATTATGCCCCCAATAATCTAAAATGAAAAAAACAAAAAGGAATTATGCATTTTTAAATACAGATCATTATAAGAAAACAGCTTGTTGAACACAAGCAAACTACAACTACTATAGGACTAAAGCTTAAAAAAATCATAGATGGAGACATAGTAGTATGTCTGTTTACTTAGAGTAAATTTGTACTCAGCATGCCCAGAATAAAATAGATATGCATACAGTACAATTATGTGCAGATGTGGCTCTTCCTTCTCTTTGGCCCTTCCACCTCCTTGTGCTTTGAGAGGCAGAATGGTGTAGGGCAGTGGTTCCCAAATTTTTTTGACTCACAGTGCCCTTAAATCAATATTGTGAGCTGTGAGGTGGTCAAGATTGACTGGAAATTACTGGAAATAAATGCTGTTGACATTAATAATACTGTAGGAACAAAAACAGGCCCAAATGATGTGATTTCATCTGTTTTTATGATTTTTTAGAAAAAATACAGATCCAAAACCAAAACACTCATGGTCAGTTTTGACAAAACCAAATCCAGATTCAAAACTTAAAGGAGATACAGATGCAAAACCAAAACAAGGAGATCGACGCACATCCCTAATATCCACAACAATGTATTTCAACACCAAAGAGTCAATGGTTCCTAAAAAGGTAATATTTAAATTAAAGAAGATTAGTGAAAGGTTGCGGTATAGTTTACATGTGTGACAATGGTGCAATTCTCAGCAATATGTCTGTCAATGAATATGGGAGGTCCTATTTACAATATAGGTATAAGGGGGCTCTACAATATTGCTGACAAGTAGGCTTTTGTGTACAAATTTGCTGGGTCAGAGTAAGTCTGACCCCCACACTGCCTACACTGTCTGCACTCCCACACTGAGGACACCACCAGCACCCCTGCACTGCCAACACTGTCAGCACACATGCACTTAGTACACCATTGGTACCCCCACTCTGCTGACACCGCCGGCACCCTGCATTGAGAACATTACTGCACTGCCGACACAGTCAGCAAACCTGCACGGAGGACACCGCTGGCACCCCCGCTCTGCTGATACCCTGCACTGAGGACACTGCCATCACTGCAGCACTGCCATTCCATGTACTGAGGACACCGTCAGCAACCCCGCTTTGCTGACTCTGCTGTCACAGTAAGTGCACTATTGGTGTATCCAACCCACACTGTCTAACACACTGTACACATGTTGGAAATTGGAAGCTGAACTGCAACATGTTAGTGCAACCCACTGTGTCGCTTAGCTTAATCAGCCAGCTAGCTGGATGCAAACTTTTGGCCTTAACTAGATGAAAAAAATAATATTGTGAGGTGGTCAAATTTGATTGGAAATGACTGGAAATAAATGCTAGTAAGATTAATAATACAGTAGGAACAAAAACATGCCAATTTTATGTGATTTTTGCTGTTTTTATGATATTTTAAGAAAAATTCCAGATCCAAAACCAAAACCGAAAAACAAAACACCAGATTCAGACCCAAAAACAGGGGAGATCCAGATCCAAAACCAAAACACGAGGGTCGGCGCACATCTCTAGTAAATATACACTAGGGTATGGCTGGCAGCATCACAAATCACAATACTTTTATGAATTTTACACTGCTGTATGACCTACAGCATCACAATACTTGTATGAATATTACACTGCCGTATGACCTACAGCGCCACAATATGTGTATGAATATTACACTGTGGTACGTCTGGCAGCATCACAGTACTTGTATAAATAATATTACAATGCTGTATGACCTACAGCATCACAATACTTATATGAATATTACATTGTGGTACGGTCAGCAGTGTCACAATTCTTGGATGAATATTACACTGTGGTATGACCTACAGCGTCACAATACTTGTATGAATATTACACTGTGGTATGAATGACCTATAGCGTCACAATACATGTATGAATATTACGCTTCAGTGTGGCCAGCAGCATCACAAATCACAATACTTGTATGATTATTAATCTGCAGTATTAATGACCTACAGCATCACAATATGTGCATGAATATTACACTGCAGTATGGCCAGCAGCTTTACAGTGCTTATATGGATACAGCACAAAAATAAATCTTTTAAACTTTTTTTAACTTAATACTTTTTTAAAACTTTTATTGACTTTATTTTACAGCCCATGGATGGACATCACACCCCTGGATGGACAGCAGACTGGATGGACAGCACACCCTTGAACAGAACAAAGGATTTGCAGCACAGCACACCCCTGGATTGGACAACACAGCCTTCTGGATGGAGCACAGCACACCCCTGGATGGGCAACACAGCCCCCTTGACAGTGCACAGCATACCCCTGGATGGGTGACACTGCCCAATGGACAGAGCACAGCACACCTTTTGCACATGACATTTTGCCTAGTTTTGGATTCTAAGTCAGGGGGAAAAACCCGACTGTGTGGCCAGCTAGTCAGCTGGTCATCATCATGCTGTCATGATAATGGGCCTATTATATGTGGCAGCTAGGTTTAGCTACATCCACCCCAAAGTTAATCTGACCTTTATCATAGCATCTGGACCTAATGCTTTGTAATAAGAGGCAGGGCCTGAAGAGGCACTTGGATCTCTTGTGTGAGCATTATCTCAGAGCAACTTTCGCAAATGTGGACATTTTGCATTGAATGTACTTGTGTAACTGCAAAAAAAAACCTGCTTGGGGAATGTTTATTTTCAACTCTCAGTGTCAGTTAAAAAAAAGTAAACTAAGATTGAAAAATTGTCAGATCATTATCACTATTGTGCATATAGAGTGAATGTAGCAAACTTTTCATTTGATGACGGTATCGATGAGTTTGCTATTGTAAAATCCAAAAGCCATTGTATATCAGAGTAAATTTTAAATTAATTAATATGGACAAACTAGAATTGTGCTCATAAGTTGTAACAACTTTATATAACATTATTACAGCTTAATATTGATGTGCGGTATAGTATAGTAAGTATTAAATATATTGTGAATATTACATATTGAAGTTCAAAATAGTTTGATTTGCTAGATAATGAGTAATAACTGGGCGTACTGCATACTGTAAGCTAAGACTTTTTTTTACAAAGGTAAAACTTACTGCATGTGGGGGAAGTCTATACTGTAATATAATGATGACATAATTGTCTGTCTTCAGAGCACTTCTTTATCTTAAAGGAATGAGATCTTGTTGGTGCAAAATGTAAAAAAATTATACCTATGCAAAGTAGACATTTTAAGAATTCTTGTGTACATCAACTAAAACAATGCTATGACAGGAAACTTAGGGTTAGGAAGGTGTATTATAATTTATTGTATTAATAAAAATAAAAAATCTACTTTATACAGTATGCTATCATTTTGTTCAATGTAATACTGTTGCAGACATGGTATCATACAGATGAGTCTTCTTACACCTCCTTTTTTGCTTCATTTGGCACGAGATGCTTAGCACGGCTAAGACGCTCCACCACAAGTAGTTATTGAATACATTCCCAATTTTTTTGCTGCAAAATAATTTGTATAAAATAACACTTTAAAGTAACACATTTTTAGCAAAATGTGGCTAATCCTCAGAGTCCGTGCCATAGCAAATTTGGCCATATGGCTAGATTTTAGGAAGATGTATGTGGATACATCTGTATAGTGGGATGTTACTATATATTGTTTCTTGCAAGCCTGAGAGCAAATTTTGCATTTTATATTGCTCTTTTTTTAACAAATATCAAAACTGGGGGAGAGACTAGCATGTAAAGTGCTTAAATTTAAATGTGTGTGCATTGAAAACACATATTTTTCACTGAAAATAATACACTTGTTGAAAGGACTTACACTTGCCTGCATTGTATTCTTGATCCTATGTCCTGGCACATGTTTCTGCTTGATGCACTACATAAATGAATGTTAGTTAATAAGTAAATAAATAAATAAAATTACCTGTTCATGTACCCTCTGATTATTCTAAGTACCTACATTGTGCACCAACCCAGCTTTCACCTGGCTGCTCAAAACCACGTATGAGCTGCTTTATTGCACCTAGACCAATAACTTAACTCGTAAGATAAATAGGTTGCCAAGCGGTCACTGTGGGTTTACTTTATTTGTAAATGTAGGAAAAGAGGGGGGGGCAGCAAGTCTTTAAAGCAGGAATCCCCTTTCCGTCTGTACACCAGTAAATGAACAATAGACCGCGCCTGTAAGTGATGGAGCTGTAGAGGTATAGGGTATTCAGAATGACACAAAGTATTTATGTTTTAAACTGCCTCTAATGAGTCACAGTGCTCAGAAGAGTAGATTAACAATTTGAATAAAGAATAAAAGTAAAAATAGGTAAAATGTGGGAAGTATAATAGTAGTATATATTGTATAATTATGTATATTATAAATATGATATATAATGTTATATAATATATGCCCATTGTGGGTAAAATCCGGATGGGGGGTTTAGAGTAAGGATGGAAACCGGCCACGGGGGGTAGGCGTCCCTATCTCTCCATCAAGAGTAGTTGTAGTCTTAGTATTTGGATTTGGGTGGTGACAAAGTATGGGTAAGGCCTCACCTTCTTTGGTCTTCTTTCTCTTCTTCTTTATCTTCTTTTGTTCTTCCGATCCATGGTGTTGCTCCGGACCCTATTCTGATGTACGCTGGTTGTGCTTTCAACAGCTTGGTCCCGGCAGTGTGAGCCAGGATGTGTGTCACTTCCAGCTGCGGGACACCGTGAGACATCACAAGCCGGAAGGTGCGGCAGTCCCGGCACTAGTTGCGCGCTCTAACTCACCCGATGGTGAGGAGACTTGGCGATGTATAGTTGGTGGTTAAATGGTGTGGTGGTAGGTGGCTTCCTAACGTGTCTCGCATGTCAGGCCTTCTTTAGGGAATGGTTGCAGCCATCTTGGAAAAGGGCAGTTTAAATACCTGTGTGATGACATCACAGAAAAGGCATGAGCAGCACGGTTTCCATTGGGATTGAGGCGGGGAGTGGAGCACAAATTGTGACCAGCTGAAGCAGGTGTTTGCAGTGTGATTAGCTTGATTGCTTTAGTGCAGCAGAGTAATGTAGATGTTTAAGGAGCAGGGATTATTAGTTTCACATGTTTGAAAACATGGTTGTCAGTATGGGATGAATGTTAATTAGTAGGATCCATTACAGGGTGAATATTAGTTAATAGGATACATAGTATGTATAGTATGTATGATCGGCAGAGGGAGGTGTATTGATAGGTTTAAGTGCTATTTATCTAGAAAGCAGGGGTGAGTGTGATCACTTGTGTCTAAAAAGTAGGGGTGACTGTGATCACATGGTTGGTGGTGTAGTTATTTGGTAGGAATTGAGTATATTAGATATTTTCTTGTGGCGATGCCTAGATATATGTATTGCATTGTCAGTGAAGCATTTTGGTAATAATATGTCTTGGAAGAGAGTGAAGTAAAATTAGAGTAATAAACTAAAATGATAAATAGGATTGGAAAGTACATTAAAAATAGAATGATGGAAATGTAGGCGGTGCATGGTTTTATCCAGTGATAACTGATCTCACTTTGATGTCTAAATTAAGTCCGTGTGTTTCTAGGGTTTTTAGGTTCACCATCCATCTCAGTTCTTCTTTGTTGATTTTTTTGTTATAGTTTCCTCCTCTCTAGTTCTTTTTGACTATCTGGATTCCAATAAAACTCATCAGTTTTGGATTTTGATTGCGAGCCTCCTTAAAATGGTTTGAGAGGCTATGTGTTTCTAGCCCTTTGCATGTATTCCTGATATGTTCAGAAAAGCGTGTTTTTAATTTTCTGGTTGTCCTATCAACATATTGATAACTGCAGCAGTAGGTTATCAGATAGATAACTCCTTCACTGTTACATGTGATGTGGTAAAAGATAGTATATTCATTATTGGTTTGTGTTGAGATAAATGTCTTTTGTTTCTTTATTGTTGTGGTGTTTAATCTGCAAGCTTGACAGGATCCGCAATGAAAGAAGCCGGGAGTGGGTTTGTGACCTGTTAAGGCGGTTTGGGTTGATTGTTTCCCTTTTATATGATTGTGTACTAGCAACTGTCTGAGATTGGGAGCTTTTTTGTAGATGATCCTTGGTTTGTCAGAAAGTATATCGTTGAGGACCTCATCCTCCAGTAGGATGTGCCAGTGTCTACTCAAAATTTTGTTGAGATGTCTGTAATTTTTTATTAAATTGGGTTATGAAGAAGGTGTTTCTACCTTTGGTTTCTTTGTCTTTATTTTTATAGGTCAATAAAGTGTTTATGTCTATACTTTCTATTGTTTTGAGTGTGTTGGATACCTTCTCTTTCTTGTAACCTTTTTTTATAAACTGCTGTTCCATTTTTTTTGCCTTGGATTTGGTAGTCTGTTAGTTTACTGCAATTTCTATGGATTCGTTTGAATTGGCCAGTGGGGATGTTAAATTCAGATGATGTCCGCTGTTGGTAAGAATGTAGCTATTAACGTCAACTCTTTTTTGATAAGTTTTAGTACAGATCTGATTATTCTTGATAAATACTGTTATATCTAGGAAGTTGACTTGTGTTCTGCTGTAAATGGTCGTGAATGTGAGGTTTCTGTTGTTGTTGTTTAGATGTTCTAGGAACCTTAGTAGTTTGGTCTCATCTCCTTGCCATATGAATTCCCTATAGCTCTACAGCACCATCACTTACAGGCACAGTCTATTTTAGATATATGGTCCAACATTTATCTAATTGTCCAATTACTTGACTGCCCCATTCAAAGATTCACTGTAAATACTACTGTTATTTACAGAATGCTCCCACTGTCTTTATATTGGGCCTGATTCAAAGTTGAATTCTATGCTGATTTTAAGCAGTTGAGCGATTGTCTGTGTCTGCACATGCATCACAGCAGCATTAATTGAGATCAAGTTTGCTGTGGGGATTCACTCGCAATTGATTTACAGGAATATACCATTTTGTGAGTGGTTATACATACAGATGTGCGGTTCGGTTCTCAAGAAATCCAAATCCACCCGAATTTCATGAATCCGAGTAAATCTGTGTCTCGGTTCTAATCTTCTGAGGAGATATGGGTAACTCAGGGTTGCGGTTCTGATCTTTATACGGTTCAGAATTCGGATTTTAAATCCGAATTTCAGGTGTTGGATTGCATAAATTACATGATTTTAGCTGTTTTAAAACTTTTTATCTTTTTTTTATTTTAAAAATCCAGATCTACCAAAACCAGAACACTTGAGTGTGGTTTGCAAAACCAAATTCAGATCCAAAACCTTGAAGGAGATACAGATACAAATCCAAAACCAAAACACAGGGGTCGGCACACATCCCTAGGTATAGGAAGTTCCTGCCCAAACTATGGTGTATTGGGGCTGATTCCTGGGCATGTGTTAGCCAGCAACTGTGGTTGCATATGAAGAGAACAAAGCTCCAACACCTCAGTTACAGTGGCCACTCTAAGTAACCATAGACTCACTCAAGAAGTCAATGTTTTCAGGATTTGCGTCCAATTCTGCATTTATTTGCCCAGTTGCAGGCAGCTGCAATAAATCCAGTGGGCATCTCAATAAAAATTCAGCTAGCTGAAGCATTAGCATATTTTAGCAATTGCTACAAGGTAAAATTTGTAAATGCATTGCATTAGTGTACAACTCTCAATCAGGCCCATTTTACAGTGCATCAAATAATCTAAATGAAAGCTTAACACATTAGTTGGTGAGAGAACACACTGTTCCTAATGAGAACAAAAGTTTTTAGCAATTTAAAAAAATATATATTGTGGTGTTTATCTCAAGAATAATTACCAGGAATGATGTCATGTAAATGTATATATATATATATATATATATATATATATATATATATATAAATATATATATATATAAATGTGTGTATCAACAAGGTTTCTAGGCAGTGTCCTGTATTTGACCTGTAGGAATACAAAGCTTGGAGGAGATTTGTCTTCCTTGAACCAGGCATCTAGATAACCATCTCTTATCTCTACAGGCCATAAAGTTTGGGGAGAGATACATCCTTAATGCAGATGGTCAGACCTGGTCAAGCCAGGTCATGGGATATAAAATCCTTTAGGATGGAGATGACAGGAATGTAGGTTATGTTACCTGCTTATTGGTTTCTAAAGAACCTTCCACACTGTTTCAAGACCCCCTACTTCCTATAGACAATATGTAAGGATGTGACTGATTTCTTAATGCCCAGTGTCCAGCAAAGAAAGCATTAAAAACCAAAAGGTGGGGGCTAGTGCTGCGAGAGTATAACTATGCATCTCCCTCAGTGATAAGTGTTCTTGTGCCCAAGGAGAGTCCGAGATGACTGGCCGGAATCCAATGCTCCTGTGTCTCCTTCACGACTGAGTCTAGATGTAAAGACTCTTGGTTCTTTTTCATTTTAATTCCTTTTATTTTCTGAAACTTATTTGTGATCTATTTGTATTGTCCATATTTGTATTACCTTTTTCTGTAATCAATAACCTTAGAAATATTTTTCGGATTAAACATTCTTAATCCAGTGTATTCTCTGTGTTCTTGTCAAATTCACGAGCCTGTGAGGTCAAAGCTACATACCTATATGTAAGTGAGTGTGCATATTGAGATTTGAGGGGAGAACCTAACGACTCCCGTTAACTTTGTTGGTGGTGGCAGAACCGTGTTAGAGTAACCACACATGCTGAGGTAACCATAAGTCACTGGAGGTAATTCTCAGATTGCGGTATCTGGAGAATCGGCCGGCTGGTCGTGAAAAATTAGTGGCAAGCGATGGAATGAAGATAATTTTTGTTTTTATCACAAGAACTTAAGTGAATTAATGATGTGTGATTCTTGAGAGAAACTACATCATAAATTCATCTGAGAATTCCGCTCAAGGTTTATAGTTTAAACAGACATACATAGCAAATAGTTTCTGTTCCTTTCCCCCCTTGTTTTTCTTTTCTATTGTGTTTGGCAATTAGTTTGAGGTACAGAATGACCACAGAGTACCTGCAACAGAAAAGGGATGACCTTGTGGCCATGTGTATGGAGAGAAACATTGCCTGGACGGGCCAGAACAAGGATCAACTGGCCCAATTACTCCAAGTGGCAGATCAGAATCTTGCTGCTGAAGGTAGCCAGACAATGGACAACCCTGCTGCAGAGGCGCAATCTGTACTGGACCTTACAACAGATTCCCAGCGTCGGTCGGACATCATTGCTGGGTCAAGTGAGTCTGCACTAGAGAGTTTCCTTCAAACTGCTGCCAGGCATATGAAGGACGGGGACTCTGCCACAACTCTACAGCTGATGCAGCACTACCAAACGTCTATAGACAGGGAAGCTGCTGGACGCCGAGCTGACCAGGAAGCGGAAGCTGCCAAATGGAAGGCAATCCGAGAGGCTGAGGAGAGCCAGGGTGAGCGCGTGTTCCAGCTGGAGATGGCCAGACTCCGCGGACAGAATGCCACCTCTGAACTGGGTAGGAAAAAGCCCCAGCACAATCAATTTCCTGTATTGGAGAAGGATGGCAAACCTCGATACTTTCCTGAGGGGGTTTGAAATGACTTGCCGACAGTTTGCACTGGACCCCAGTGAATGGGTGAGTTATTTAACTCTTGGGCTGAGAGGAAAAGCTTTGGAAGCATTTGCAGATCTGGATGGTTATTATGCTGCAATTAAAAAAGCCTTGTTACAGCATTTCACCATCACCACTGAGGCTTATCGACAAAAGTTCAGAGACTCAAAGTGCAGTCCCTCTGATACCTATGCAGGACTGTTAGTGCAATTGTCAGCCCTGTTGCATCAGTGGGTTGATGGATTGCAGGTGACAGACTTTGACCAACTAAAGGACCTTATTCTCCAGCAACAGTTCCTCACACTGTGTCCAGCAGAGGTGAAAGAGTGGTTCCTGGATCGGGATCCCAAAACATCTCAGGAGGTGGCCAGCCTGGCAGACAAGTACACCAGCACTCGGGATTCTGTGGTGAAGAAGAGCTGGGGGATGCCAGGACAATCGGCATGGAGAGAGAGATGACCTGGAGGATCACCCCCGCAGTACCCTGCAAAACCAGCTGTTGCTGCACCTTTTGGGGGGGGCGGGGGGAAAACCTGTTTTGGTAACTGACCGCAGGTGTTTTACGTGCAATGAGATGGGGCACACCAGTGTTGATTGCCCCAAGAATAAAAGATCAACACCCTCTCCTGTGAGTGGCCTGGCAGGGAAAGCAGAACAGCAGACAGACCCCAATTTGGAAACTGTGAGGGGGAGAATCAGCGAAGCAGGTCTGGAGGGTGAATCAGAAAGATTTATTATGGAAAATAAAATATCTTGGGAGAGAAGTGTCAGGGTTGGACAACAAGGTGCAGTTACTGGCATAGCCGAGTGTCTCACTGTATATGGTACTGGTGAAATTACTCCAGTCCCTGGTGCAAAGGATCTGGCAAAGTTACAAGTACCAGGGATTGATGGTAATGAAATGTGTAAACGTGTGTCTGATGTGATTCCTGCTAAAATAATAAGTACCAGGGAGGAAGCAGCACAGAGGAGATGTGCAGTAATCCCTGAAGGAATGAGCAGTGGTCTGCCAGCAGTCACAAAGGACAGTAACATTGTGTGTCCAAAGTCTCCCCACCCTCACACACAGACCCTCATTCCAGCACATCTAGGAAGACAGGAAGTTTTCAAGATGGCACCTGGTAGGGTCAGTGACATGTTAGAGTCTACCCCTTTTTGTATAGCAACTGATGGTCCAGAGATCAGAGCCAAAGTATATGATTCCAAGTATTTAATATCCTTCTGTGTCACGATGGGTCAGGAGAGGGAGGAAAGGATTCTAGCCCCAACTAACTATGACAGAGAGAACCTTAGCCTCATACTTCCTGCTGCTGAGCCTGTCCTTGTGATCCTATCACACACCTCTGACGATATTAAAATTAACCTCTATATACCCCTGCCTGTACCTTCTAAAATCCTTCCTATAAACCTCTAAGGATGACGCTAATTTGCGTACGCAGTCAAACAATAAATAGAGACTCCAGACTCAGAACATGTGGTTCCGAAGCACAAAGTATTATTCAAGTAAAAGTACAGTCAGTTACACGCTATGATCTGTGTAGAATTTAGTGCAAAGGAATTATACAGACCCCAAGTACAGTATGCATACGCATGCGCTCTGGACCAGATCCCGTCATTCAGAAAGAAAACCTCCGTCTATCAGCATTCAGCAAGAAGACTAAAGACCAAGTGTTTGAGCACACATGTTTATACCCCCCCAGAATAGACAGGACAATAGAGAAGTTTCTTGCTTATGCCATTGGTTCCCATTGGGGAACCATCTGTTACAGAGCATTTAACAGGCTGCTTCAAATAGACTCAACCCAGCCTCCAACAACTAGGGGTCTCTGCCCACCCGCCCCCTAACAGTCATCCTAACAGTTGTTCATAAAATATACATTTTTGTTGTTTGAAGTCTCTGCGTTCCATAACTCGAGAATGCATGATGCAATCTCCCCACCGATTACACCAGAATACTGTGGAAAGGGTACGCATCGATACAAAACCAAACACGGCTGTCTTAACATGTATAAAACCTTAGTTATCAAATATCTTTATTTCTCAGCATTTAAACTAACTGACCCAACTTAAATCATATACTTTAAAGCTTATTAAACCTTATGTGTGAATATGTAATGTGTGAGTATTCAGGGTTTGATATAAAGACGTATTAATGTGTGTATGAGGAAGGGTGCACTTAACTCTCACTAAGTGAACATCTTAACAGTGTGACATGCTGAGCCAGACAGTTCCACATGCCCACTCTGTCAGCAGTCCCCCCCACCTGTCCCAGGCTTCAAAAGAAAAAACTCTTTATTCTCTCAGTCTCTTGTGTGAAATGCAAATAGCCCAGCTACAAGAGAAAGACCTAAGATGACACTCTAGTCTTTGAAATCATGTCATTGCAGGAAGCCTGCTAATGTAAGGTGTGTATTCGAGCAAGACCACCTGTAGTGAGAGCAGACACTGTCCAGGAAGCTTATCTACACAAGCTAGTTGTCACGTAGTCATTTGCTTTATTCAGCTAATGCAATCAATTTTGGCATACTGTAAAGTCATTTCTGAAATATATCCTTTATAATACGTAAAGTCATGAAATAGGAGGGTGTATCAAAGTCACAGCTTGCACTGTTAAGCATCCTACCCCTTGAATTGGAAATGCTGGCTGGTGACTAACTTTTTAAAAATGTGGTGTCTGATTGTACTTTGTCTCCAATGACTGGCATGGAGTTTGCAAAACTTCCTTCTCCTGTTGTAGGGCTCAGGGAGCTAGAGATTGACAATGATCACTCCCAGATACTGTGTAAGGAGATGGAGCCAGGGCAGAGTGATAAAGGGAAGTACTCCTTACCTGAACCAGCAATTATTCAGACAAGGTTGGATGAGCTGGAGGCCCAGGACTGCCCAGAAGGCATGAGTGAGGTGCCTTACTCAAGTCACCATGTAGGGGGAGGTACTCTCCACCCAGAACCAGACAAAGTGGAGGCTATTGCTGCATGGCCTACCCCTAAGAATAAAAAACAGATAATGTCCTTTTCAGGAACTGCAGGGTACTACCAAAATTTTGTACCACACTACAGCACCCTAGCCAAGCCCTTAACAGATTTGACAAAAAAGAAGTTGCAACAGGTGGTAAATTGGACAATGGACTGTGAGAGGGCCTTCCTAGCCCTAAAGTCTGCTTTAGCTCAGTCCCCTGTGCTGCAGGCCCCAGATTTCAAAAAGAGGTTCATTGTACAGACTGATGCCTCTAATAATGGTTTAGGTGCTGTGCTCAGTCAGGTCAATGAGCAGGGGGAAGAGTATCCTGTCATTTTCCTATGTGAAAAACTGCTGTCCTGTGAAGTGGCCTATGCCACCATTGAAAAAGAGTGTTTGGCGATTGTATGGTCTCTCCAAAAACTGCAGCCATATCTGTATGGGAGAGATTTTACCATAATAACAGACCACAACCCACTCGTATGGCTTAAGAGTCTTTGGGGATAATGGTAAACTTCTCTGATGGAGCCTTACCCTGCAACAATACACCTTCACCATCCAGCACAGAAAGGGTGCAGAGCACAGCAATGCTGATGGACTCTCCTGGCAAAGTGAGGAGGCAGTCAGTGGTGCACATGTAAGGCTGTGACGTGTGTCTCAGTCTCTCCTGTGCCCATCTTCAGGGGCAGGCCTGGAGTTTATCTCAAGAATAATCACCAGGAATGGTGTCATGTAAATGTATTTATATAAATGTGTGTATCAACATGGTTTCTAGGCAGTGTCCTGTAATTGACCTGTAGGAATACAAAGCTTGGAGGAGATTTGTCTTGCTGGAACCAGGCATCTAGATAACCATCTCTTATCTCTACAGGCCATAAAGTTTGGGGAGAGATACATCCTTAATGCAGATGGTCAGACCTGGTCAAGCCTGGTCATGGGATATAAAATCCTTTAGGATGCAGATGACAGGAATGTAGCGTATGTTACCTGCTTATTGGTTTCTAAAGAACCCTCCACACTGTTTCAAGACCCCCTACTTCCTATAGACAATATGGAAGGGTGTGACTGATTTCTTAATGCCCAGTGTCCAGCAAAGAATGCGTTAAAAACCCAAAGGTGGGGGCTAGTGCAGCTGTCAGAGTATAACTATGCATCTCCCTCAGTGATAAGTGTTCTTGTGCCCAAAGAGAGTCTGAGACGACTGGCCGGAATCCAATGCTTCTGTGTCTCCTTCACGACTGAATCTAGATGTAAAGACTCTTGGTTCTTTTTCATTTTAATTTTTTTTATTTTCTGAAACTTATTTGTGATCTATTTGTATTGTCCATATTTGTGTTACCTTTTTCTGTTAACAATAACCTTGGAAATATTTTTCGGATTAAACATTCTTAATCCAGTGTATTCTCCATGTTCTTGTCAAATTCACGAGCCTGTGAGGTCAAAGCTACGAACCTATATGTAAGTGAGTGTGCATATTGAGATTTGAGGGGAGAACCTAACGACTCCCGTTAACTTTGTTGGTGGTGGCAGAACCGTGTTAGAGTAACCGCACATGCTGAGGTAACCATAAATCACTGGTGGTGATTCTCAGATTGAGGTATCTGGAGAATCGGTGGCTGGTCGTGACATATATTTTTACTTTTATTGTAATAGATGTTTTTGAAAAAAGCAATTAATTACAATCCTTAGAAGTGCTGTATTCACAAATGCACATATTAAAATCATGTTTGCACACATGGTACAGTCACCATAAAGATTAATTTATGGGTTCTGATAATTGGTCTTTCAGTTTACACCAATTTTGAAATCTGTTTGTTTGTCAAAATAAAGAGCACAGTTAAGGTGCCCACACACATACCGACTTGCTCCCAATCAGCCGATGTACATGATGTCCCCTGAACTCTCCCTGAACTCTCCCCAGGCAGTCGTGTTCACGATTTGGAGTTAAAAATATCCAATCTGACTAAAGATCTATCTTGCAGCCAATGCATTGTATCCCAGATTGGCTAATCTGCCCTACAGCATGGCAGATCTGAAGATGCGAGGTACGACGAGTGGGGACGTGCATCGGCATCTTGATCTAGAGTAGAAACTCACAATTTGGCCATTTTTTACATGATTTGTCGTCGCAATTCGTCAAAATCGGCAAAATTGGATGAAAAGTCGGTATGTGTGTGGGCACCTTAAGTTTTGTTCAATTTCCAATAATATACTGAATTTGAATTGCACCTATTTGTCTTATAAATGTCTTCTGAAGCAAGTACTTACTGCTATTTTTGTGGATTACATTTTTTAAAAAAAAGACATTCTCTCTTAGGGGTCTATTCATAATTGGGGCCAGGTGCCACATGATAATTAAGTAAACAACTTGCTGTGAATAGCAGAGGTGGATGCTACAACACCAGAACATATCAACATTGCTCCAGTGCCGGGACAGCTGATCCGTTAACCAGCTGTCCCCGCAATCTCTAACAATGCTACTTGGCCGTGTTGCTATGCACATGTAAAATAGGTTCACGCATGCGCACAAAGTTCCCAACATCCTACAGAGGGACCCAAACTGTGGCAGAGAGATTTGATTGGCTCTCCCTGAAAAAAAGCATTGGTTCCCACTAGGGATTAGCGGGTTTGGTTTCAGAGAACCGAACCCACCCGAATTTCAGGGATCCGGGGCAGAACCTCGCGATCTGCTATCGGATATCGAGGTTTTGCCTCGAGTGGCCATTTTTTTTAAAATCCCTTTGCCTTCAATGGGCAAAGCGCAGATTGGATGACAGAGCTGTCTGTCACGGCTCTCAGCCTATCAGCATTAAGCCCATTGAATTCAGGAAAAAAACAACTAAAAGAAGATGCACTGGTTCCCGCGGCTGCCAACCCCCACTGCCGACACACCAGCTGTCGGCACCCCCACTGCTGACACTTCCAGCAGCCCCACTGCTGTCCTGACACCACTGGCTTCCCCATGCTGCCGACACCGTTGGCACCCTGCAACGAGAACACCCCTGCACTGCCGACACAGTCAGCAAGCCCACACTGAGGACACCACTGGCACCCCTGCTTTGCTGACACCACTTGTACCCTGCACTGAGGACACCAGCAGCAACCCCCGCAATCACGACACAGTCAGCAAAACTGCACTGAGGACACCACTGGCACCCCCACTATGCCAACAACACCAGTACCCTGCACTGAGGACACTGCCAGCACTCTCACACTGCCATTCCATGTACTGAGGACACCGTCAGCAACCCCTGCACTGCCAACACAGCCAACAAACCAGCACTGAAGACACCGCTGGCACCCTCGCACTGCCGACATTGCTGGTACCCTTCATTGAGGAAACTGCCATCACCGCAGCACTGCCATTCCATGTACTGAGGATACTGACAGAAACCCACACACTGCTAACACAGCCAGCAAACCTGCACTGAAGACACCGCTGGCACTGCTGACATCGCCGGTACCCTTCTCTGAGGACACTGCCAGCATCGCAGCACTGCCATTCCATGTACTGAGGACACTGCCATTCCATTTACTAAGGACACCAGCAGCAACCCATGCAATCATGACACAGTCAGCAAAACGGCACTGAGGACACCACTGGCACCCCCACTTTGCCAACAACACCAGTACCCTGCACTGAGGACACTGCCATTCCATGTACTGAGGACACCGTCAGCAACCCCTGCACTGCCAACACAACCAGCAAACCTGCACTAAATACACCGCTGGCACCCCCGCACTGCCAACATCACCGGTACCCTTCACTGAGGACACTGCCAGCACCACAGCACTGCCATTCCATGTACTGAGGACACTGTCAGCAACCCCACTCTGCTGACACTGCTGTCATAGTAAGTGCCCTATTGGTGTATCCGAACCACAATGTAGAACACACTGTATCTGTGTTGGAAATTAGAAGCTGAACTGCCACATGTTAGTGCTGCTCACTGTGTCACTTAGCTTAGTCAGCCAGCTAGCTAGATGCAACCTTTTAGCCTTAACTAGATGAAGCAAATAACTTTGTGAAGTGGTCAAAATTGATTGGAAATTACTGGAAATAAATGTTATTGAAATTAATTATACTGTAGGAATAAAAACAGGCCCATTTTATGTGATTTTAGCTGTTTTTATGATTTTTTACGAAAAAATCCAGATCCAAATCCAAAACACGAAAACAAAACATGGAGGTGAGGTTTTGGTAAAACCAATCCGGATCCAAAACCAGGGGGGGATCCAGTTCCAAAACCAAAACATGAGGGTCGGCGCACATCTCTACTTAAAGATTGTGGAAAAGAGCATTTCTGTATGTGTAGCAGGCCAATTAAAGATGATGAATAGCACCCTAAATACATGCCATGGTGGATAGAAATAGCTTGTAACCATTATAATCAATGGAGGACATTTAGAGGTCGAGGTATATTACAATATAAAGTATGTATGGAAAAATGCACACACATATCTTGGGGTGCAACCAGCTCAAAAACTGTTTTATATGCACAAATGCACAGCAGGCATAATAACAATTGTGTGTACTTATGACACAAGACAGTGCTATTAATAACTGTGAGTTGTACAGTATTTGCAGTACAAATTGTACATTTGATACATACATAAATACTAATATAAATTAAATTACATTTAATGTAACATATGTTGTTTTCCACTCTTAAAAGGAATCTGCAGGAGTCCAAATAGAAATGTATCGTTCAATATGCCATTATCTAATCAGAAGTAGCATTGCAGTCAACCGTTTTTTCAAAGGAGAAAGCAAAGTGAAATAGAAGAAGTTTCAGAAAAGTTCATGGATCATTTTTAGAGTTTAAATAACAACACATAGATAAAAAGTAGAATCAAATACAAATATGTAGGCCAGGTGTACTAGATGTAAAATAAAAACAAGCTTCTGAATAAGCGAAGTGTCAAGGGAAGCAAAAAAGACTAAAGTCAAGATTAAATAAAGAGAAACCAGAGGAATCTTTAAAGCAATACAGAGCTCACCATCCCTCAAATCCAACTGTTAAAGGGTTAAAAATTCACTCAAAATAACAGGTTTGACATATTTGAAGTTGCACAAATTCACCAGAAATCTTACAATTATAAAGCATTTCTTGAGAAATAAAAAAGATAATTTTTTCGGACCTTCCCTGGAACAAGCAGCTTTAAGATCATTTATATGTAATAAAAATGCAGAGGTAGAATGATCAGATAAAGGAAGAGGAGATGGAACTCATAAAAATTTGATTTCACATACTGGAATTTAGACTGAGCACTATTTTTTTGTACAGTTTAAGTGGACGTTATCTGCATCTAATTGTATATTATATGATTATAGATATAGATATGATAGATTATACAGGAGATATGGAAGCTCTGGAGATTTAGGGGTCTATTTATCAAGTTTTTTTCATTAAATTATGTAGAAACTGCAGTTTCTGCATACTTTTATGAATTGTACAGATGGTGTAATGGTTAGCACCTACCTCACAGCACTGAGGTTGTGGGTTCCATACCCACTATGGCCATAACTGTGTGGAATTTGTATATTCTCCCTGTGCTTACATGGGTTTCTTCTGGGTACTCAGTTTCCTCCCACACTCCAAAAAATATACTGGTAGGTTAATTTTCTCCCAACAAAAATTAACCCTAGAGTGTATGTGCGAGCATGTGCTAGGGAATATATATTGTAAGCTCCATTGGGGCAGGGACTGATGTGAATGGCCAAATATTCTCTGTAAAGTGCTGCAGAATATTTGTGCACTATATAAATCACTGGTAATAAGTAAATAAGGATTAATATGATTATAGTGAATAAGAATAAATGTATAGGACCTTACACACAATAATGATCACAATACTATGGTAGAAAACCTCACCACTTTGATGTGGTGACAACCAAAGAAATACATAGAAAAATAATGGACATAAGTAGAACTGATTAGGAAACAGAAACATATCTAAATGATAGGATTGAGACCGAAGAATCACAGTAGTGCTCCAGGATAAAGCAGCACAGAGTTAAAATCAACTGAAGTGTAACAACAAGAATCAACAGAGAACCTATCAGAGGCACAGCTAAAACATACCAAAATGGAAGAAATAACCGTCAAAAGGGAAATAACCAGCGAAATGTTACAGAATGAGTAACTGATAGAGTTAAGTCTTGATTTTAGTTCAGCCTACAAGTAATGCATAATCGGCAGCTCCTGAGAGAAAGCCCAAAAGGAAAATAAAGCAGCCTGTACAGGCTGGTTCTAACAACAATCAATCCAACCAATAGCTGAACACAACTGAGTTGTGGTCATGTGACCACAACAGGACTCAGGGCCTGATTCAGAGTCACTCGTAAGTGGCAGCTCGTTCGCTCCGAGCGATGTTTGCCCAACTGCGCATGCATACGGATCGTTATACGCATGCGCGGACCAGTCAGTGCGGCCGAAATTCATGTGCTCGCAAAATAGCGAATGTCTGCTAATTTGAGTGACAGGATGAGGCGTATGTGGGTGGTAACAGGGGAAGGTGCTTGAAAACGGGGAGTGGAGATCCGATCGCAGGCGTGCTTAAAGGTCAAAACGGGCATTTTATGGGTGTGCATATTTAAAACAGCAGCGTCATTGACCATGTCACTGGGTTATTTTATAGCCAGAACTGCTCACAAAATTGTGGTAGCAAAAACCAACCACAAGAATAGCGAGCAGCTCATACCCTGTTCGATGTACTCGATTAATCTAATAAATAGCGGACATGATGTAGGATGCGAGCGGACAGGGGGCGTAGTTTCCCAAAAAACGACCGCAAGTTTTGTTCGCTCATTCAGACCTAGAGGCGTGAACAGACCGCAAACAGCGAACGGTTCATTTGAATAGCCACCCCTATTTTCTGGACGAGCGAGCGCAAATAGCGACCGGCTCTGAATCAGGCCCCAAGTATAAAGTCACTACATAGAAATCCTTTATGACCACACAAGCATGAAAAACCTTTCTTTCATTTAAGGGGAAAAAAAATCAAACCCTGAAGGGGTGTTAAAATCATGGTGGTCTCTACTCCACTCTGAACCATTGCATGACAATGTCAATGATGTCATGTATGTCTTCCAGCTGTCAGGCTGGTTGTCTGAGGAATAGCTGAATCATCCTCTTCATTCCTGGAAGCTCTGCTTCCATCAGGTGTTGTAAGTACTATACACATACACAGTAACAGCTCCATAGCCGAAGCAAGGAAATCTGCATCAGAAGACGCAGACCCTGGCCTGATCCTGCCTACAAAATGGGGGTGACATCCCATTTTTTGTAGTACTGTCCCAGTCTCCGCCTCTGCTCCACCCACCTAAATACTGCAGCATGTCAATCATGCTGCAGCTTGGGGTAACTGTGAGCGATCTCGCAAAGGGACACCTGAACATGTGCTGTACAGATCCTGCACATGCGCAGGTCTCTCACAATCCTAGTAGTATGCAAACCATTGGGTTTGCGTGCTACTCTGAATCAGGCCCATTGACTCTGTGTAGAAAATTAGCGCTATTATGAGGCTGATTTGGCTGAGTGACTGAATGAAAAGAGATTAGCCAAATAGAAAGAATACCTCCAGTATATCCATCTGTGTCTAGATAAGATCTTAATATTCCAGTATTACATGAACATATTATTGCACAAACTGTCCAACCACTTGAGGAAAGTGTTAATTTGGGGAATTGCTCTCAACCAGTCTATTTCCTACATATGCTGGTGCTGTCCTAAAGTGTCATGATTTTGGAGAGCTCTAAGGAATCTTTTTCTAACATTGATACAACTTGACATTCCCCTTTTTCTTCCTCCTCCTGATCCCAGTCCCACCAACCTCTTGATATCAGAACATTATAATGATGCCATGTCCTGCAACCATCTCTCAGCTAACCTTTTATTGGAATCACCAATCACCAATCACCAATGTATCAAGCTGTCCTTACTAGACTATGTCACACTAATTGCATGTAGTATATAAAATGTATAATAAAAACATCCTCTAAATCTTTTTGCAAATTGTGGAAACCATGGGCTGTGAACCTCAATCACAGACTACCTTTTTAACATTAAAGAAAGTAGACACAATTTTATTCAGTTTTCTTTTTGTAAATTCTTGTCTTCTCTGTGTCTGTCATAAGAATTATTTATCATGATAGAGGCCATTCATTTAAATGCCTGTTGAGTCCTGCTCTTAACCTATTAAAGATTGATATGACAGGATGGTTTATAAATGTGTCCTAAAATTCTCTCAAGGTTGTGTTTAATTTATCTCATGCTGCTATTTTAAAATCTAGCTTTGTTTGCTTTTTTATATCCAATGTGTAAATAGTTTTGCTACTCAATTTATTTGCTTTTTTGTATTGTTTTTTGCTATGTCTTCTTCTTCTTTATTGTCTATTTATTTCGAGCCAAGGCTGGTATTTTTTTTCAATGTTTGTTTGCTGATTTCTAAAGTAGTTGTACATCTAAAGCTTGTTTAAGTTTTTTGAATAGATCATCTTTTTCAGCATACATATATTCATGGTCCATATGAAAGGGGAAGGGCAAAGACATTATAACATTTGGTTATAGTATTATCCCTTAGGTACGAAATAACCAATTATCAATATACAGATGTGGTCTCATACATCTAGCCTCAATATGACATGCAGAGTGATTTCCCTGGCATGATTGAGCTGCCAGGTTCCGTGCTTCTCTGCTAGCATCTGGCATCTTTTTTTCTGAAAATGTGTCTTAGGGCCATATTAAATTTCTAGCGAAATGTCGGAATCGGCGATAATTTATTGCCGATTACCTCATTTTCGCCTATTTCAATTATCCCCGTATTCAATTTCAAAGACTTTTTGCAGGTGCGAAAAGTCTTTGAAAAAAATGGGGATAAGTTTTCGCCATGTAAAACAGAATTGGGGTGTAGGGGTGCAGGCTTAAAAAAATAGCCTGCACCCCTGGGAATATCATTTAAAAATAGACTATGTAAAAAAAAAGTTTAAAAAAAAATCAGGACACCCCAAAAAAGTAACTTTCATTTTGGGGTTTTAAAAAAAACATAGGGAATACACTTCTAAAATAGCCAAATTAATTCAGAGGAGTTCCCAAGTATGTGGTAGGTGTTTTCTTCATTGTGGGAATAGCGGCAGGTGCATATTTGCAGAATTTTTACAAATAATTTTAGGGATTTAAAAAAATGATTATCCCCATTTTCTTGTACCCCAAATTTGATATGAATAATTTTTTTACAAAAAAAAATCCAAGTACTATTCTTCACCCCTTCTTCATAGCCACAAATATGCACCTGCCACGGCTATTAGAAACCCCAACTTCCTCAATTAGGTAAACATGGGGGTACCCATAGTGATCCCCCATGTCTAGACATCTTTAGGGGGGTCCCTGGAATATATCCCGAAAATTCCCATTTTCTGGTGATACTTTTCCGCTGGCTCTCGTTTTCGTTGATTTCTAATTGAATACGGGGATAAGTGGGCATGCACCCGATACTTTATCCCCAGAAAACCTGCGATGTGGAGGAGTATGGAATTTTCACTCCCATATTGAATACCCCCCTAAGTCGCAATGCGATGCACAGTTTGCTGGTGTGTCCTATTTGCATAGCATTGTGACTTAGATGCATTTCAGGCAGAAAAAGATGCCCGGCCCGAGCAGAACCTCATGGGACATGGTGTGCAGAGAGGGGCTTTTCACACGACTGTAGTAAATATGTGTAAATAGTAGAGATGTGCACCGACCCTTGTTTTTTGGTTTTGGATCTGGATTAACTGTCATGTTTTGGTTTTGGTTCTGGATTTGTAAAACCACCCTCATGTGTTTTGGTTTTGGATCTGTATTTATTTTCACAAATTGATAAAAACAGCTAAAATCACATAATTTGTGCCCTTTTTTGTCCCTACAGAATTATTAAACTCAATAGCATTAATTTCCAGTCATTTCCAGTCAAATTTGACCACCTCACAGCTCACAATGTTGTTCACCAACATAGGCCAAAGACTGGATGGCTGCACTAAGTGACCAACAGAGCAGCAGCACAAATACACGGCAGTTATTTCTGTTTACAAATGTTTTGCAGACACAGAAATGTACTAAAAATCATGTTTGGAATATCATTGCTCAAAACAAGTAGTCGTAGTTAACAAGCAGCATAAAAACATCCCTAAACTATGTGTAAATAAATAGTAACAGCAGACATGAATACCCTCTACACAAGTGCACATGCCCCCAGAACATGACTATTCTCAGGATGCAATCGCGAAACCGGCTGACATGATCCAGACAGTCGGCTTCCCGACTGCTTTATCCCGGCGTGGGTTAAATGGCAGGCGTCTATATCTAGACAGATGCGGGGGGGGACTTAGGGTTAGGCACCCCCCCAGAAGGGTTAGGGTTAGGCTAGGGGGAGGGAGGGTTAGGGTTAGGCACCCCCAGGGGGACAGGGTTAGGTACCCCCCCAGGGGACTTAGGTTTAGGCAGCAGGGAATGGGGGGTTAGGGCTAGGCACTTACAGGGGGGGTTAGGGTTAGGCACTTACAGGGGGGATTAGGGTTAGGCACTTGGGGGGAGGTTAGTGTTAGGCACCCCTAAGGAGGGTTAGGGTTAGGGGGTTAGGTTAGTGATTACTTACCTTAGGATGATCGGGATTTCCAGTGCTGTCGGGCTGCCATTGCCGGGATCTGTACAGCTGTCGGGCTGCCGCTGCTGGGAATCGAAGCACCGGCCATGCAGCCAGTGGTATTTCATACCGATTCCCTATTCTCAGTGTCTGTAATTTCCTTCTGGGGCATTTGACCACTGATGACTGGCACTCTGTGCTCATGTAAAGCCTTGATCAATCAGCCTTTGTGTTGAGCAGTTCCCCTACCATGAAAATAGCGTTCCGTACCTTTGGGTTAGAAACAGTATGGGTTGGACACTGTACAGGTTGGCTACAGTGCTGGTGGGATACAGTGTGGGTTGGATACAGTGCGGGTTGGATACAGTGTGGGATACAATGTGGGTTGAATACATTGCAGGTCGGATACAGTGTGGGTAAAGTGTGAGTCAGTTACAGTGTGGGATACAGTGCAGTTTATGGTGCAGGTTCGATACAGTATGGGTTGGATACTGTGCAGGTCAGATACAGTGTGGTATGCAGTGCAGGTCTGATACAGTGCGGGTTGGATACAGTGCAGACCGGATACAGTGCAGACCAGATACAGTGTGGTATACAGTGCGGGTCAGACACAGTGCAGTTTGTAGTGTAGGTCAGATATAGTGTTGGTTACAGTGTGTGTTGGATACAGTGCGGGATACAGTGTGAATGTGATACAGTGCAGGTCAGATACAGTGCAGTATACAGTGTGGGTTGGATACAGTGTAGGTCGGATAAAGTGTTGGTTGTACACAGTGCAGGTCGAACACAGTTCAGGTTGGATACAGTGTGGGTTGGATACACCAATAGTTCACTTACTGTGACATTGGTGTTGGCAGTGACGGTGGTGTCCTCAGTGCGGGTTTACCAGTAGTGTCCATGCTGGCAGTGTCAGCAGAGCAGGGCTGTTGGCAGTGCAGGGGTCCTGGAGTTGGTGGCACATATCCTTTAGAATGCCAGCCAGGTCCAGTACCCAAATTTACGAACTTACCAAAAGCTGACATTCAGAAGTAAAATGCAGCTGAACAACGATTGAAACCAGTGAACAAAATTGCTGAGGAGCAGCCAGTATTTTCCTAGAGGTCCTGGTACCTAAAATAAATTCTATAATAAATGTTTGTCAAGTCGAACTATAAATGTCATACCTAGGAACCAAGGAAACAGAAGAAAAAAGATAAAGAAAAACTCTGAAGACTATGAATCATACTTTCATTAAGAAAACAAAATTGGAAAACAAAATTGGAAACTGTGTTGAAATCAACCTGTGTACCCTAACATAAGTCATCTTTCCACCATAAATTGTATAAAATACCTGCAATAAACTGCAATAAAGCAGTTAAAAAAATAAAGCAGTTAAAAAAATGAAGAATTTCAACTAGTGCCACATCACTTACACATACCGTGCAAATGCATTCAATTTCTCGGTTCTTGCCAACTGTCATAATCCATGTTGACGTTTAGTTCAAAATATATTACATATAAACAAGATTGAACAACTATTGCAACTATGCACTGCAACACTTTCAATTAAAATATGAGACCAGGAAACTCATTAAGAGTTCACATTAAGTTCACATTGCTAACTACATATGTTCTAGATGTATAAAAGACAAGGCCACACTAGGTTTTTTTGACTGTAGCATTGACCACAATGATTTATATAAAGTATTAATTTGTATGGACGGGACAGTTGTCAGAATCTCGGTATCCTGACAGTAAGTACTAGGGTTAGGGGAGAGTTAGGTTTAGGCAGCAGGGAGGGAGGGTTAGGGGCAGGAGTAGGGAGAAGGGGAGGGTTAGGATACTGATCTACAGTTCAGGATTCTGGCATCAGGATTCTGACCGTATGCATCCTGTACCCAACCTGTATGGCAGGGGTTGATGCAGTGTTACTGTGAAGATACAGCTATGTATAGTGAGAAGATGAGAAGTCTAAGTTTGAGCACTGCACTCAAATCAAAAATAACATTAATACTTAACATTTAATAGTTTATTTAAGAAGATGAAAAGTTACATATCAACTTTTTTCTTGAGTGTGCCACTCAAACTGGGACTTCTCTTTTAACTATATTTAACTGCTTATTTTTATTTTGCAAAATTGTATGCATCTTAGGGGTGTACACTGGCCACTTTTCGTGTTTTGGTTTTTGATCTAGATCTTTCTTCGTGTTTTGGATCTGGATTGGTTTTGCCAAAACCACCCTTCCGGGTTTTTTTTGTTCCTACACTATTATTAACCTCAATAGCATTAATTTCCAATCATTTCCAGTATATTCTGAACACCTCACAATATTGTTTTTAGGCGAAAAGTTTGCACCAAGGTAGCTGGATGACTATGCTAAGCAACATAAGTGGGTGGCACAAACATGTGGCCCATCTAGGAGTGGCACTGCAGCGGCAGACAGGATGGCAGTTTGAAAAACTAGGCCACAAAGAGTACATAATGCAAAGAAAAAAAAGAGGTGCAAGATGGAATTGTCCTTGCCCCCCCCCCACCCACCCTTAAGTTGTATAAACAGGACATGTACATTTTAACAAACCAATAATTTCAGTGCCAGGGTCTGCCACACAACTGTGGCTGAAATGATTAATTTGTTTGTGACCCACAAAACAAGCTGGCAATTAATCTGTTCCTGCACAAACTGGCTCTACAGAGGCAATATGTTGTCCTCATTCTCATCCACCGATTCCTCACCCTCTTCAGTGTTGTATACATCCTCATCCTCACAGAGTATTAATTCATCCCTCCTGGAATCCACCACCATAGGTCACTCTGTACTTTCTGGAGGCTGGTCTCCCCGGAAGAATTGATAAATAATTTGGATGAATATCATCTTCTCCACATTTTATGGAAGTAACCTCTTACGCCTTTCGCTGACAAGGTCCCAGCTGCACTAAAAACTCTTTCGGAGTACACACAGTATGGGGAGCAACTGTGTCAATCACACAGATGCATGGTAGCACGGATCTCCCGGGTCCATGCTACATGCATCTGTACACGATCTATGCACCATAACGCTGATTGGCTGAGTGCCATGACAGACGGCTCTTTCAGCCAATCAGCACTTTGCACATTGAAGGCAAAGGGATTTTTAAAAATGGCCACTCAATGCAAAACCTTGAGATCCAGAGGATTGCGAGGATTTGCATTGATTAGGGATCCAGGGCAAGAGGAGAGATGCGAGGGGCGCCTCTTATCACTGTCGATCCCCGAAGTTCGGGTGGGTCCGGTTCTCAGGGAACCAAACCCGCTCAACTTTAATGCATCTTCTATGGGAGCATTATGATCCTATTCATATATTTGGTTTGATACTCATTATCTTTATCAGGGTGCACTTGTTTCAGACCTACTGTACAGTATAATTGTTGTAAAAGATATGAATTTAAGCTTCTGACCAATTCTGTTGAGCATCCCGTAGTTGAGAATACTCTATTGATACTAATTTATGCCCTTTTAGTAGTAAGTGCAGATGCATATGATTTGCCTATGAGCTACTGTATGACTGCATTGTCTGTAATTGTAAGCACTCGGTTCCAGAGCATGGAAAATACACACAAGACTCCATAAATCTGCACCAGTTCCGTAAGTTGTTTTGTTTGGCCTGGTGATTTACAGCATAAAATAAATTATACATATATCAGTGATGCAAATTCATGTGTGGTTTGTCTATGGGCCTGACTGAGAGTAGTACACATACCCGATAGTGTCCCTACTATTCCGATTGTAAGAGACCAGTGCATGTAAAAGGTCTATACTGCGCATTTGTAGGTCTACCTCTGCAAGTTCTCTCATAGTTCCCCAAGTTACATCCTAGTTGACAGACTGCGACCATTTGGGGACTGGTTTCTGTTCCTAGAAACAGGGGCGAGTCACCCCCATTTTCTGGGAGTGCCAAGTATCGGGTGTGTGTGTACCGATGCAGACATACTGGCCTTGACACCAGAGCTGTGAGGGGCAATCTAAGTAATGTTAGTGTTACTCAGATTGCTGATGGTCAGGGGTGTATCTAGGGGTCCAAGCGCCCCCGGCAAAGAAAGGGACTGCTGCCCCCCTTCCCCCGTGGCCCCATATTTTCAGAAAATCAAAAGACAAACTAGAGATTAATGCCAGCAGTGAGTGGCATCCTGGTCTAGGGGTAGATACAATCCTGGGTGACACACACTGAAGGTGACACATACATATAGTAGGTGATACACACAGGAGGTTACACACACAGGAGGTGACACACACACATAGGAGGTGACACACACAGGAGGTGACACACATACAGAAGGTGATACACACATACGAGGTGACACACACAGGAGGTGACACACAGAGAAGGAGACACACACACACAGAAGGTGGCACACACAGGAGGTGACACACACACAGGAGGTAACACATACAGGAGGTGACACATGCAGAAGATGACACACACACAGGAGGTGACACACAGAGAAGGTGACACACACACAGGAGGTGACACACAGAGAAGGTGACACAGGAGCTGACACACATATGCAGAAGGTGAAATGCACAGGAGTGGAAACTGGCATCAAAGGGTGTGGAGGGAGCACAGGGACCGCTCAATGCCAGCAGCCACCGTGCAGTGACGAAAGAGGGTGGTGTACAGGTTACAGAGACCCGGGAGCTCCCCCAGACACCAAGGTTGGGGGAGTCACACGGACAAAGGATATTATGTAGATAGAAAGATGAGATGCCCCCTGCTACATTTGCATATATATTGTATAGTACTACACAGCCGCTTCCCTGCGCCTGTGCAAAGCCAAACACTCTGAATAAGGCACTATAACATAATATTGTAAACCTACTGTATAATCACAAAAAGCAGTCTTTCTTTAATAATATTTGAATATTCATTAATATAAATCAAAATAAATATATTTATACAAACAACATTTCAATGCTGATTTTAAAGCTTTCTTTTAGTTTGCTGAACCTTTCCAGACCCGTTATCATATATGTAGTACTAACAAGCACAGTAAGTCCTGTAGATTATCACAATGTGAACTAGTAAATATGCCACATGGTTTTAACTCCTGTGCTTATTTAATAAACACATTAAGAAACAAATTAGGAAAACACAAAATATTCACAGACTTTCCAGCTTCAAAAACTGACTGCTCAGTTCATGATGTTCTATTTGCAAGCCAACAATTTAATTAGACTGTTCAATAACAGTGCATGTCTACAAATACTAAATGTGTCTCATACTCAAAAAGACTATGAAACAATGAAGACTATTGACCTTTTATTTTAATGGTCACAAATTATATGCACTGGGAAGAATGCACGACAGAAGGGAGAAATAGTTGTGATGGCTGTTGGACCTCGTTTGACAGTTAATAAAACCCATCAAGTGTACATTATGTTAGATTAACCAAGATCTGGATTCCATATGACAACTCATTATTATTAAAGGCAAATGGAGGATATTTTCAAATACACCCTGGAGTGATGCATGCTAAAATATGTATGACAAACTCTTGAATGTCAAGGACACTTTTGTTATGTGTAATGAAAAAATGCATGCAATGTGTAGTTTGCAAACTATTGTGTACACCTCCAAGGACCTGAACATTGCAATGAATGTTATTGAAAACTGTCATTTTCCCTTCAATGCCCAACTGCTCTGTAAATAATTTATTAAGTGTCAGTATTGGAATACAGTGAAAAAAAGATATAAGCCTGGGAATCAGGGATTTAAGTCAGTCTCAGCATGTACTGTAAGTCATGTAAGTCAACATTTTCAACTTCTAATTATGTTAATTTGGGTTAATTAACAAACACATTTTAAAGGCATATTTTTAAAAATGTTTATGATATAATAGCACATATTAGATAATGACAATTTGCTGTCTAGAAGCTAGTGGCTGATAAAAGAACATATGTAGTTTTTGCTATAATTGTTTTAAATGAAGCTTCAAAATAGAGTTGGCTTCTGTGATTTTCTACATAGGCCTAATATTATTGATCATTATTTATGTAGAGCATATATACAGTGTTATACATATTTTGCCTAATTTAGAGGAGTAAATTAAATAAAAAGGTAATTTTTAACCCCTTGGCTTCCTGCACTGCAGGAAAGACAAATGTACAAACCAAAGACCAACATAGATTTGGGGGCGGGGGGAGTTGAGAGTCCTACTGTAGTTTAACTGTAAATCTCAGTGTTAAAATAAAGATGTAGTACATCATTCGTACTGTATGATGTTCATTGCAATATATTTTTATTTGGATGCAAATTTGTACCCTCTCTATTCTGGAAGCAAATGATTGCACCCATAGAAAATCTATTTGAACATGGTGAGAACATGCAAACTGTACACAGGTGCTAAGCAATGGATTCATTAGTACAGGGTTTCCCAAACTTTTTCGAATCATGGTGCCCTATAGTGTCAGGATTTTTTCCAAGGCACCCCTAAGCCACAAATTAAGAAATTCAGAAAAAATGTAGTAAATGTAGTAAATTGCGCTTCAATGTAACTTCTAGGGTCAGTTATGTGGCGGTAGACAGGGCTGTGCTCCTTTTTGTCCACATATTTTTTGATTGGCAGTCATTAGCACTGGTGTTTCCTATCACACTGACTAAAAATCATTTTATTTGGTAGGAGACCACCAACCGAAGGCACCCTTGTAAGTGCCCTGAGGCACCCAGTTTGGGAACCACTGCATTAGTACATATGAGATTGGAAGAAAATATTTACTTTTAACCTGAATCTGAATGCTGCCAGCTTACTTCTGTGTCCTATATGCTAAGTGTATATCATAATTAGAGATGGGCAAATAGATTTGATAATTATTTTTTTCAAGCTATTTTTTCATCAGTACACATATAATAATGTGAGGAAATATTTTCTTTTTGACCAGGATCTGAAAGTTGGCCTCTTTCTCTCCCACCATCTCCAGTCCTGGCATGTGCCCAAATTTCAGCAATTCAAATTATTATTTTTGAATCAGTCTTGATTCACTCACAACAATACATGCCCCCTGGATAATCACTCTAATCACAATGCATGGAAAGAAACAAATATTACATGTGTAACCTTATCTTTAGCCTTATAAAATGAGCTAGCTTTTGTCACTCATTTTACCTGGGTTATTTGTGTGAAAGATGTATGTGAATAACACTTTTTATGAATTACCAGTGCATTGCTGATTATTGTAATCTCTATCTTTACTTCTTTGCACACTTTGCACATTTACAAAGCTGTACCCACTTTATTTGCTGACACCTTTTTTACACCCTACCTAAATTTCGCTCAATGTGTTCTATTGACTTCTATTATAGTAGAGGAGCTATTTACAAAGCACAGAAAGAAGCCCCCCAAAAAAATCCAATAAAAGTTGATCACTATGCACACCAATGCTGATTCATGTGCAATGACCAATACTCCTGGGAAGCCCTGGCACTTCCCATGGTTGAAGTTATTTCTATTTCATGCTCAGCAAATCACAAGTATTTTTTAATTCTATTTGTAATAGACTGGTCATTGCCTGGGAGTCTCTGTATTTACTCTGATGTGAGAGACCTGCGCATGTGCAAGATCTATGCTGTGCATGTGCAGTTCTCCCTCTGGAAGATTTCTCACAGTTCCCCAAGCTGCAGCCTGATTGTGACCATTTGGGGCATAGAGTAGGTGGTGCAGGCTTCTGTTCCCAGAAACAGGGGCATGTCACCCCCATTTTTTGGGAGTGTCAAGGCAAGGGTCTGTGTCTTCCAATGCAGACTTACTGGCCTCGGCAACAGAGCCGTGAGGGGCAAACTAAGTAATCTTATGGTTACTCAGATTGCCAATGGTATCATAGAAGATCCATTGCTGTGTCTTAGGACGCAGCACTCGGATATGCAGTCAGGAGGCGTCTATTTACATCAGACACCTCCAGATACATTTGCATATGATTTGTTATTATATGAGAACCCATATTGGAGACAGATACTATGAAGAGTAGCAATATTGTAAACAAGAGTCAAGATATGGCTAAAACCCCACTAGTCCATGAATTCAACCTGTGGAATGTCTTAGATGCTGGCTGGTAGTGGTTGCATAATGGTCTGCGTTAACTCTGATATGTTAATCAATACTTCAGTACTTCAGATATGGGTAAATCTATACTTCAGTACTTCAGATCACTTATGATTCCTTCAGAATATTAGTGCACCAATCTGTGTGTAGGCTTTTTATGCAAAATAATTGTCCATGTCTAAAGGCCAGTGGAGTCCTATAATGACTTCAGGAAGATTAACAAGGAGTTTTGCTCAATGCAATGGACTCCTACGTCAGCATTAGTTCTTTAAATGGAATCGGTATGATTTACCGCCTGTTCACTCGGCAGTTGGAATCCCGACACTAGCATCCTGGCAGCAGTGGAAATCCCGATGATCCTCAGGTAAGTATTATCTAACCTAATTCTACCCCCTAACCCTAACCCTCCCTTAGGGGTGCCTATCCCTAACCTCCCCCCAAGTGCCTAACCCTAATCTCCCCTCTAAGTGCCTAAACCTAACCCCCCCTTCCCCGCCACCTAAACCTAAGTCTCCCAGGGGGGTGCCTTACCCTAACCTCTCCTTCCCCTAGCCTAGCCCTTACCTCCCAGGGGGGGTGTCCAACCCTAAGTCCCCCCCTGGTAGCCCTAAAACTAACCCTCCCCCCCGCGCAGCTATCCGTGCTTGGCATCCCTTCGATCGGGGTGCCTGGCGTCGGTCTCCTGGCATATGTCTAATGACAGGTGTCGGCATATCGACACCTGTCTTTAGACCAATGCTGGGATATCGGAAAGATTTCTGGACTGACTATATATATAATGGGAGGTGCTACCTTATGAGACTAATTGCAGGCACAGAAACAGACAAATCTCAGGTGCACAACTCCAAATTATTAATAATATATATATAAATGCAATAAAATTTTGCAATCAATAGAGGTTTTTAGCATAATCATGGCCAAGGTTATGGGCCCACCCACCATATCCAGGTAACCTCTTTTTGGTAGGTCCCTAACATACTTGGGTTCAAATCCAGAGCGCAGGACCCCCCAAAACTTGCTGGGATATGACAGACGGGAAGCCGGCTGTCGGGATACCCTTTAAATATATTACAGTATTTATTTGTCCACTGAATAAAAGTTAAACTTTCTTACAAAAAAAATACATTTTACAGCTAACCCCTTGTTAGACCATACAGTGTAGTCATACAAATAATTTTTGGTGAATCTCTCAAGACTTTTGTACTCTGATAAGAAGCTTATAACGTAAAAGTCTTTGCAGCCATATAAAATAATACAATTCATAGATATAATTTTTGAGGTGTTAGAATGAAAACGTAAAGGTATAAATTATTGTATCAAAAATTAAATAGGTTGCAATTTCCCTCTTAATATTAAACAAAGTGATATAGATCCTTGGCCTATCATTGATCTCAAGCAATTTCTTTTTATCTCAGTGAAAGGATGTTATGTAACAGAAGTACTCCTGATTTGTAAATTCCAGTAGTAGAATTCCACATACTTTGTTCTAATGTCGCAAGCTGTTACAATACTGTCATTTTTCATGTCCAAAAATTTTGTTTTTAACAATAAGATTCTGTTAAATAAGTATTTTTTTCTTATTTTTAAAATGATGTATCACAGCGTAATAACCTATTTTTATATAGATGTTAAATGTTAAACACAAGTCCATTATACTACCTTGACAAATATTGCTAAGCTTATAAAAGGGATGCAGTCAGGATACCTGCAGGCACTATCCCACCTGCCTATATCCTGACACTGACAGCCTGACAGGGGACTAAAGTTAGGCACCAAAATCCCGATGGCTATCATTAACACCACTACAAAATACTGACACCCAGCATACCGAACTATGATATACTGGGTGTCTTAGCGTCTAGCCACAGGGGGGAGGGCTAGGTTTAGGGACCCCCGGGGGGGTCCTAGGGTTAGGCACCCCCCGGGAGAGTTAGGGTAGGAAAAGTGGGGTTAAGGTTAGGCACCACTAGAGGGGGGTTAGGTACCCCCCTGGGAGAGTTAGGTTTAGGGTGTGGGGAGGGGGTGTTAGTTTTAGGCACTAACAGGGAGGAGGTTAGTTAGGAAATAGAAGGGAGGTTAGGGTTAGGCACCACTAAGGGAGGGTTAAGGGGGGAGAGACGAAGGTTACGTAACTTACCAACCCCAGTCGGAAATCAGGTGCATCGGGGTTCCGCCATTGGTATTTGACCCGGAGGCTCTTCAGCCGCCGGCATTATATACTGATTCCAGTTTATGAATGTATCTTTGTATATATTTCCTATATTTCCTAAGGACCATTCCATTTGTCTTTTGAAAATGTTATTACATTTTTGACACCTGATTGACATAAAAATGTAATTAGTAGATTTTTTTTTAAAAAACTATTTTACCTGAATTTCACATTGAACAAAGGCCATGATTCAGAGCCTGACGCTCTGACAGAGCATTCGCTCTGAATCAGGGCCGGGTTTTTTTTTTTTTAGAATGGCCTCCTGGCCGCTCGCATAGCTGTGGGTGACCACCCACAGCTACAGCGAGCGGCCATGATGATGGTCGATTGAGATGAGAACCTCGTGGTTGGGTCTCATGGCCACAAGTCCCAGAGAGCTTTCGGCTCAAAGAGAGCCGAAAGCTCTCCCACTGACATCACTTGTGATGTCAGTGGGGCCACCCCCAGATGGTAGGCGTTCATTCTCATGGGAACACCTCTGTCTGGGCAGCCACCCCCCGGTCCGCCAACCAAAAGGGGCATGCTGTCACTCAACATCGATAGCATGCCCCCTTTGGTGCGAGACCTGGAGCGACGGAGTGCCCGTCGCTATCCGGGTCTCGCGCATGCGCACAACGGAGCCGGCTCCGTCGTGTGCATGCGCTCTGGGCCACCATCGGCCCGGTTGCAAGTGCTCAGCGCTTGTGACCGGATCTGAATCAGGCCCATAGAAAATATGTCACTTTTACAAGAGAATGGGTATTTAATGCCAGTGGCTGAAGAGCTGCCAGATTAAAAACCAACAATGGAACACCAACAGACCTAATTCCCAACTGGGGCTGGTAAGTAACCCTCCCTTCCCCTCTCCCCCCCCTAAACCCTAAGAAAGTAGTGAAATCTTTATATATAGAAAACTAGCTGTGATATTTGGCATTGCAAAAAACTGGACCCTGAAGTACACCTGCTGCCTTAAATTTTTTACATTGACCGTGCCAATAACCTGGATAACTATACAAATTAGGAATAAGTGACAGTGCAGGCAGGCTTATTCTCCTACTATTTGGAATGGGGTATATCAAGAGAGGACTGACTTACTGAACAGGAATCAGTATTGCTTCCAAAATCACTTGAGATTCAGAATCACTGCAGAACAGAGAGTGATTCAGCTGCAGACGGATATGCTATCACAGCTGCTAAAATGTTAGCAGCTGCAATAGCTGTAATATGGTAATGCAGCAGGAGATGTCACGCCTCCAGCATGCATTACTGATCCAAGCTGCATCAGATCATCTGCGATCCCTTCGGCTGGCTGAGTGACCATAAGGTCTCGCAAGCCGGCTGGCACAGATGAGTAAAAGAGGCTAGGAAATGTCCTTCAGCCGATGGAGATCTTTGACACTCCTGTCCCCCCAAATAGTGGTGACATGCCCCTGTTTTGGGAAATGGATGCTGTCACCACCCCCATAGCCTCTAGGCATAGGCATTTTATTCAAATTCCAAGGGCATCTGGAATGCCTAGGGGCATCCACAGCTCTGCAGCTCCCCCACCCTCCACCACTGCCGCAATCGGAGCTCATCTCCGATCGGACAGCACAGCCATCAGGGGACTGTAGTGACAGGCAGGTCAGAATTAGCTTCTGAAAAGAAGCTCATTCTGGCTACAGAAAGAGACAAGGAAGATGGCCGTTGGAGGGCATGGTGTGCATGCTCAGCCCTGGTAACTCCTCCGATGGGCCTTTGTGGAGCAGAGCCATGAGTGATAACTCACGGTTCCACCTCAATATCAGCCACCATTGCAGCCCAGTGCCCAATGGACCAAGCAATCCATCTGCCACAAAAAAGAAGGCAGGGGTGCCCCAGTCCACTGGCACAGCAGCCAGCACAGCACAGCCCATGACAGACGGTCCTGCCATCTCCCACTCCAACCTGGAGAGTGAGTCTATCTAGGTAATTACCGTAAGTTAGCTCAAGCTGGGAGACAGGAGAGTGTCGACAGGCACTCAATGGACAGAGAGGGGTGCTAGCTGTTTTGCTGCCTGTTGAAGTTAACTCTGAGAGGGGTTGGAACTGGGCATATATATATATATATATATATCAATGTATGTGTATATATATATATATATACATATATATATATGTATATGCATACATCACACTGATGCTGTAATGCAACATTTCAGTGCTTTATTGCACTGTTGCCAAGAAACATTGAATAGCATGTCTAGCAGGGTTGCCATCAGAGGGGAATGCCAAGACTGGGGGCCCACCAATAGTGGCATTGTGTGGTTGCGATTAATCTCACCAGCTGTTTGTAATCTCCATATGCTAAGGTTTGCCAGGATCAAAGATTGTGGATTGATTATGTTGTCTGAACAGTCTGAATGTATCGAGTGCTGAGCTGCTCATGAACCTGCCAGGCACCCTGCTAAGACCTGCGGGGCAGCTGCTGTAAGATTAGACAGTGAGTTAAATGCTAATAATGCACACTGTTTAATGCTAAAGTTTATCATGCAAACATATAGGGCTGACAATACTATGTATTTCATGTATGTTGCTGTTTGAAAAGTAATATAACACAGCACTTTGGAATTGATGTGACAGTGTGTGTATGAAGCCAGACCCTCAGCCCTAAAACCTGTGTAATTTAAGAGTGTCCCGGTTTTATGGAATTGTGTGACAGTGTTGTGGCCCTGATGAAGATCAAACCTAGGCAAAAACCTAATCCTGGTTAAACAACACCACCATGCCAAATTTGGTGGAGCTAGGTACAAAACTCTGGCCGTGCATAAAAGGACCAAAAGACAGACACACACTTTCTCTCTTATTATGTAGATGCTTTATAACAAATCAAGTCATTTTAAATAGAACTTTCACACAGAGGGCCTGAACCAGAGTTGTACAGTATTGCACATGCACAAGGAAGTTTCCAAGCAATCCTGAATGAATAAAATGCAAATGCAGCAGGGGGCATTTGTAGGAAATAGATGCCTCCTGCATGCATCTATGATCTGAGTGCAATGTCTGAAGACTGGCCATTGAACTGTTCAGCTGGGTCCAGGAAGTCAGCTTCTGCAGAGCCTTAGCTCGACATGCTTACAAAATGGGGGCAACACCCCCAGTTTTGTAGGATGGTCCTGGTTTTCAATCCAATTCTACCCCCAAATGCCTTAGTATGTCAATCATGCTGCGGCTAAGGTGCGACTCAGACCAGACCTGAATCAGACCTGTAAAAATTCACAGCAGAAGCTCAACATTGATGATGTTGACATTGTTGAAATTTGAACATTATTAATATTGCAACCTGAAAAGTGTCAACAATGACAGAATGTCAACATCAGAAATTTCAACAATGTCATATTGTCAACAATTCCAGGAGGCTTGGGGGTTAGGGTTTATTCTAGGGTTGGGTTGCCATTAGCAGTGTCAGACTGGTGCATGATATGCCCACTGCGGGAATGCAGTGGCAGGGGCCCTTGCCTTTGGGGTGTGACCAGCCATCATATATGTTTGGCTACCTATTAGAGAGTGCATGGTCTGGGCCCCTTTATAAATATATATATTAAATACTGATAATGTATGCATAATAACATACCAGAATGATAACATCTATGCACAGCAGTGATTCCACCATAGTACCATGAATTAAGTAAAATGTAACCTATTCATAATAATTAGGTAGATGATGGTGATACTGTCTATAGAGTAATACATTGTACATATTACAAGGGTTCCCAGTACTTACTGACAATTGTCACCGAACTGCACTAGTTCTAGAAAGTGAAATACGAAATTCTGTACATGCTGTTGTAAAAAAAATCAACTAGCTAAGCTCTTCCAACTTGGATGACTTAATTATATGTCAATAAATGAAGGCAGAGCTACAATGCCTTTCCAATCACTGCCAGGAACCGTGGTCTTTATGCTAAAGCCCACAGACAACTAGAGGAGGGGTCAGGAGTGTGTTGTGTTACTGCCCACTTTGATTAGCAGGAAGGTGAATCTGATGTACAGTACAGTAATGATGTGGAAGGAAAGTAGGGGTTATAGGGAGTTGATAAGGTATAGGAAAAAGTATATTTGTTACAAAATGGCTTCACTTTAGTTAGATTCATGTAGTATTTTACCAATTTACTAGAACCTGTGATTTCATAGATGTATATAACATTCCATTATAACGAGCTGATCTTGTTATAGAGCCATTAGCATATACTGTTACCAGAATGTAGTAAACTGTTCTAAGATAAGATGCTTTGCTTGTTGAGTCAGAATACCCCAGACTTTGAGTCACCTCTCCTTTGTCAAGGCTTTTGGACATATTATCTGTAGTACATCTCTTAATATGTATCTTATATCATGTGATTTGACTTGTTGGCTCAGTAAAATCTGCCTAGTAACTCATAAAGTATAAGAATGAGTATATGAACAATATTGGGGGTCAGTTCTAGAACTCTCCTTATGCCGCATGATATAATTGGATATCTTTTAATAAAATACCTTACTTTTGCACTCTAAACATTATTTTTGTGAACCTGAACCTTATTGGATCAACTAAGGTTTCCATATCAGCATTTTCTTTAGAAATGAACCAAACACCCATGTTTATCAGTTGTCCTGCTCCACCAGGTCACCAATCCTATAATAGAGTAACAATACAGTATATAATTTGAATGAACAGGTGGAGCATGACCCCTACAAGAGGAAGTTGGTCATTTCTGCCCAGCATACTCCAACGGGAGGTCTGACCCGGACACCCCTGCACCAGGTGGGTTGAAACTAATATCAGGTGGTCCAGTTGGATCCTGTCCAACTTTTAGGGGGGTTAGGGTCCTGGTCAGATCTCCCGATGGTTTATGCTGGGTAGAACTTTGATCTGGGAGACTGTTCTGAGCTTTCTACTGGATGGATTTGGACAAAAACTTCACAGAGTGGTAACATTGGATCCCAGAAGACATACTAGGGAGTTGAGGTCTCAATTAGATCTCCTGTTTGTGTACATTGGGAAAAACTTTGTTGTGAGGAAGCCAGGAAAACTTTGACCTAGGGAGCCTGTTCTGGGCCTTCCACCTGATGGATTTGAATGAAAACTTTAAAGAGGAGTGGAAATTTGTTAGAGATGCCTAAAGGAGTTGCTGTGGTCCCAGTCTGATCTCAGGGCAGAGTGTGCCGGGCAGAACTTTTACCCAGGGAACCTATTCACTACTGGGGAGCATGTTTTGATAACCTTCCTCTGGATGGATTTGGACAAACACTTTACAGAGTGGTAACATTGGATCCCAGAAGACATACTAGGGGGTCAAGTTCCCAGTTGGACCTCCCATTGGTGTACATTGGGCAGAACTTTCATCCTGGGTGGAAGGGTGTCAATAGGTCTTGGATGCTTAATGGAGCAGCTGTGGTCCTTTTCTGACCTCTCACAGCGGAGTACACTGGGCAAAACTTTGACCCAGGGAGCCTGTTCTGAGTCTTCCACTGGAGGGATTTGGATGAAAACTTCACATAGTGGTAACATTGGATCCCAGAAGACATACTAGGGGATTGAGTTCCCGGTCAGCCCTCCCGTTGGTGTCTGGACCTTCCACTGGATGTATTTAGATGAAAACTTCACATAGGGGTGGTCTGGGATGCATAATGTAGTGGTTGGGTTCCTGGTTTCTACCTGATGGCGGAGTGCCTTCATGCAGAACTTTCACCAAGGGAGCCTGTTCTGGGCCTTCCACTGGATGGATTTGGATGACATAATAAAAACTTAATAACTTGAAGATTTAAAACTGGGCAATGTTGGGTACTTCATCTAGTTGCACATGAAAACACTTTCACTTATTCCTTTCTGTGCAATATATATAGGTTTTGTATTATAAATTACTTATATTTTCCTGTATATAGATAAAAGAGTTTTTACCGTACAAGTGAATTTGAAAAACAGATTTGAAAAAAAAAGAACCAGCCAAAAATGATATGTGAATTATGTTCTTAGTTTTGTTTCTTGCTTATTTATTTGAATATATTTCAGAACCATTTAAATTTTGATTAATATTTATTTTTATGTACTCAGTTACTAGCAACAAAAACAATATCTAGTATTTTAATAAAATAAGACTGTTGAGGTGTATAATGAATTGAGAGTGTTTTAGTGTTTTATAGCATTATTCATTTTGACTACTATACCTTTATCAAGAGTTTCCTTTATTTAATTCAATGCCGTTGTGAGACAGGCAATCTTTTCAAGCTTTCTTATTTTCCAGATGAGCAAACTTCCCCAAATGAACTGTGTTTTTATTGGGATGATAAAACTGTGCATAAAAGTACCAAATCTACAGAAAGACTTTCTGCTGCATTATGCTAGAAAATGTTTAGGTGGTTAAATATTACAATCATGACTCTCTTTCAATGAATGTTACTTCTTCACTGTATAACTCTCATTTGTAATATTTTTATGCACGGTTGCATTTTTCTGCACTTCCATTAAGTATCTTATTTCTACATGCTATTTATTCAGTGGTGACCTTTGTTTAAAACCTCTTAAAATGTGAAATGTATCTTCCATTTAAATTAGAATGCCACTATTATATCCTTGAAACACTTCACTTCTCATGTTTAGAGATTTTAAAGGGATTCTGATATTCAGTTCTTATTAGTATTCTAATCATGCATGCAATGTGAAAATATCAGAGGATTTTAAAGCAACTCTTTTAGAGGATAATAACTATTATCTTAGTGCTGCTTTAAACCATATTTAGTCATTTTAATTATTGAATTTAGTAAGTATTTTGCAACCCCAGCATTGACTATCTCGTTTCTCAAATTGCATACCTTAAATATGATATATTTTATTAAGTAGAGTGGAGAGTGAGGTGGCATTTATGAAAACTGGTGCTGTTACTAAACCAGCCATAATATAAATATAAACTGTTCAGCTACAATATTATTGGTTGATATCAAGTTACATTTTTGAGTTTATTACCAGTTATTACATAGCACAAATATATTCTGATGCACTTTATCGAGAAAATTTGACCATTTACATGAGTGGAGCTCACAATTCATATGCCCTACTACTTGTATACACACACCACACTAGGGTTATTTGTTTTCATTGGGAGCTGAAAAACCTGCCAATAAAGAAGCAGACAGCCAGCCAGGGGTGTATTATTATCTCCCTGGCTGCTGGTGGCGGACTGACCGCAGAAGTAGACTCTGGGCACTAGTATGTTCCCAGAGTCTACTGCACAGGTCATCAGAAAAATGGTGCAGATGCCATTTTCCCTGCGATTTCCGCACTGTGCATGGGCGCAGGGCCAATTATAGGTGGGACAAAGGGGGCGGTCATCCTGGGGCACCCACACAGAGAGGGCCCCCACACATTGGCACACTTCCCCCACAACACTTACATTTAAATCGCTGCTGATTCCGTGCAGTGCATTTACGTAAGCGGCTATATTCGGCGGCTCGGCCGTTTCTTACAGCGGCCGCCGAGGAACTTCTCCGGGGTCTTGCGAGATGATGTCATCATCCCGCGGGACAATGACTGAGACTGTGCTGCTGCCGTGCTGCGACTTGAGTGAGACACCCAATGTGACCTTTCACCCACTGTTGTTCCTCGAAGGCTGCCTAGTCAGCTGCTGCCAGCTGAGCCTACTGTGCTGCAAGTCACAAGGTAAGATCTCACTGTGCTTGTTCCCTGGCTGCCTGCCCTGTGAGAAAGAGCTAGAAAGGCAGCCAGGCAGGTAGTAGTCATGTCTCCCACTCATTAAATAAGCACCCCATGTCAAATTATTTCAGTTATACAGATCAATGTATGTCTATATATATATATATAGAACAAAGAAAGGTGCGGCACTCAAAGCATCATAATTATGAGACAACTTGCGGCAAAGTATGTCAACGTTTCAGTTCATTCGCAGAACTTTTATCAAGTTCTATTACTTACTCTTGTGAGGGCACCGGCAGCAGCAATTTGGAGTGTGTTATTGGGAGTGCCAGTCCATCCACATGTATATATATATATATATATATTGTAGTGTAGGGCGGGGGTGGTGCCTGGGTGCTGGTTGTTTAGGATGGAGTGTCTTGGAGCTGGTAGTGTAGTAGGGGGTGTCTGGGTGCTGGTAGTGTAGTAGGCTTGTGTCAGTGCTGGTTGTGTAGGAGGGAGTGCCTGAGTGTTGGTAGTGTAGCAGGGGTGTTTCTGGGTGCTGACAGTGTAGAAGGGGGATGTCTAGGTGTTGGTAGTGTAGGAGGGGGTGTCTGGGTGCTGGTAGAGTAAGAGGGGGGTGCCTGGATGTTGGTAGTGTAGGAGGGGGGTGCCTGCCTGCTGGTAAAGTAGGAGGAGGGTGCCTGGATGTTGGTAGGATAGGATGGGGTGTCTGGCTGCTGGTAGCATAGAAGGGCGATGTCTGGGTGCTGGTAGTGTAGGAGAGGGGGTCTCTGGGTGCTGGTAGTGTAGTATGGGGGTCTCTGGGTGCTGGTAGTGTAGGAGGGGGGTCTCTGGGTGCTGGTAGTGTAAGAGGGGGGTCTCTGGGTGCTGGTAGTGTAAGAGGGGGTGTTTGGGTGATGGTAGTGTATATGAAGAGCGTATGGGTGTTGGTAGTGTATGGGGGAATATCTGAGTGCTTTGGGTGTGATGATAGTTAATAAAGGGGTATGTCTGGGTGCTGCTATGGTGTTGGTAGTGAATAAGGGGTTGTCTGGGTGCAGCAGATGTATTAGTAGTATATGACATGAGTACTGCAGGGGTGTTGATAGTGAATGATGAGGGGTGTGTCTGGACTGTGTGTTGGTAATGAATGTAAAAGGTGATTGGGTATTGCTGGGGTGCAGTTGGTGAATGAAAGAGGAGCAAAGTAATTGGTGAATGATGTGTGCATGTGTTATGTATGTATGTACGGTGTGGGCCCCCCTGGACCTAGAGGCCTGTGTGCACTGCACACCCTGCAGCCATTATAGATGCGCCTCTGCAGCCAGCAACTTCTTACAAGTGAAGCTTCTAGATAATGTTTCTCCATCATGGTCGTAAGAAGGGTTGTGTGGCCAGTTCCATCACACAGAGCAGAGCACCATGGGGGCAGCTCTTTGCAGCTCCTCTGCCCCTGCATATGGATGAAATGGCACTCTGCAGCCAGTATTGGTGCTGCAGTGCCAGACGGAACATCCTTCAGTCGCGCTGACAGTGCAGCCTATACAGCTTCTCAGAGTATCCTTAGGATACTCTGGCCAGTGTGTGCTGCTCTTGTCATGGTGCTAATGGGGCACAGCCTCCAAATAGAGTACAGCCTTGTGATGGCATGCATTAAGCATGAGGGTGCATCAATGGCATAGAGAGCACTGAAGCCGGGGCTACCTATCATGGCAGTGTTACAATGAAAGTGAAACAGGTGGCCACAATGTCCCAGCCCAGTGCCGTACTCCCAGCCTGTAGGTCAATGGATAACACACATGCAAATGTAAAAAACAGTAGGAATGGATGGGTATACCATTTCTTAGTATGCATGTGGGTGTTGGCATAGACCCCAGTGCTTGCACCTCCATTAATGGTTACCAGATTTTTCATTATGCTATTGATGTGTATTATGCTGATGATGAACTCCAATATATATATATATATATATATATATATATATATATATATATATATATGTACTGTATATATTTATGTATATATATTATATATAGATATATATATATATATACTGTATATATATAATTATATATATATATATATATATATATATATATACTAAATTGTCTTATAGATGCTGAAGGCCATTTCCAATCATCCACTAGCTGACCTAGCCAAAGCTCTAATACCAGCAAATAAATATGATACTGGGCCTTACCTTCTGTCACAGGTGGTACGTAATATTAAGGCGGCATAACACGAACACTGCGTATTATTGAATTCATAGAATTTACCCTGATTTTGAGGAGCAATGGCCACTCTAATACCAACTTCACATTTCTTGGGTTGAGATGTGTCAAAGGTAGGTCATAGATGCTGTACAACATCTATCCACGCATTGAATCCTTCAACCCCAAATTAATTGAAGAAAAGCTCTCAACTACAAATCTTGATAATTTAAGAATGCCAAACATTGACTTTCAACTAATGTACTGCCGTGAATCAAATGCATATGTTGATGTTTATATGCTGCAAAGATAAGCATGCCTGAACACCAGTGTTTTATGAACTTCCTAGACTCAACTAGTGCCTTTTTAGTATCTTCTGTGAGGACAGAAATGTGCACAAATTGAACCTGATACATCCATTCCCAACCTCTGCCTCTGAAAAAATACAGAAAAACTTCCATGTTTGCACAATACACCATAAAGGCATGAATTTTGAAAACCCATTGGAGGCACAACTAACAGCAGTTTTTTTGTACTTCTTTACCTATCCCTTTAAACTGCTTAGCCAGCAAATTAACAAGCTTGTGAGGGTGCTCAACATAATCAGAAAGGTTGATAGAAGCATTAGAAAAGGAATCTCACTTCATTTAGACTGTGGAGGTACTATTTTGGCCGCTGAAGGGCCCACCATCGGAGCTAAAAAAAAACCTTGAAAAGACTTTATGTTGAGCACTTTGGTACATGAGTAAGGGGACACCTCTTTACTGGTCATTTGCCATTTTGGAGATCATATAAGGACAGCTGGCATTTTTCGTTTTGCAACTATTCGGACTGCAAAATGGGTACACAGAGACCCATGTCTGGTAAAGTTGGTCTGTGGAATTTTTTTAATCAGATTTTATGAATAAAACTTACATTATCATACCTGGATATTCCTTCTTGTCCATATATTTGGAAATCATTTGTCTTCCAGATAGAGGTCTCAGAGAAAGGAAAAGATTATTTTTAAATATCTGTTTTCTCCCTTATGAGGGTGAGTGTGATATTCTCCATTTTGTGGTTATTTACTATATAGTTATATACTATGTTGTTTTTCGATATAGGGGCTTACGTAATAGGGTGCAGCTTTGTTATGTAACCAGCTTGGTTTTGCCTTTAAAATGATTGCTGCTTTCACAATACGGGAATAGTCGCAGGAGATCCCGCAGTAGCTGCAAGTCACACCCAATTACATAAGCCCCTTAGTGTTAATTGATTGTGACAGTGAGTGCATATTTTGGTTATGCAAGGTTCATAAAAAGGATCAGGAGCAACAATGGGAATAGATGGGATAGCTGAAATTGAGGATGTACGATGGAAGTTGTAAATGTGAAACAGGATGAGGGGGGTTATTGATTATCTGACACTAATCAGAATGATGATATTCTTGAATAATGTGTTGGACAAGAAGAATTTGATAACATTTTGTTTGTTTTGAAGTAAGTCATCTACTAATGGCATCACTTCATGCCAGTAATAAGAAGCAAATTATCATGCCTAAGCAAAAGACAAAAAGTCACTTTTCCATGTGGGAATATTTTCCTCCAAATTCTGACATTTGTCAAGGCATCTGTGGCATTTGTAGTGCCAAAGTAAAGAGAGGTAAGGATGTTAACCATCTAAGCACCTTTGCCCTGTCAGATCACTTGCTGTGAAATCATTCAAGTTGTTTATTAAAAGGAACCAAGTATGGAAGACACCATCCTGTAGCACTGAAGCCATGATGGCTGTTAGCATTAGATCTGCATTCAATAGCAGCCATCAATGCATCTGGTTTTAGACAGTTAGTTCAGATCATATGTCCCTGCTACTAAATTCCATCTCAACTCTATTTTACCAAATAGAATTGAGCAATTCCTCACCTTTACATTAAAAAAAAACCTTTATTCTTTACCTAGAAATTGCGAGTATACTGACTTTCCACTTTACTACACATATGTATAAAAGTGCTGGTCAAACTAGAGAATACATAACTATGACAAACCACTGGGTGGGTGTATTGCTTTTAGCAGCAGTATCTAACACACATTGCCAATTCATTCACAGGCAGGCTACTCTCTGTATCACTGGATTGACTAAGAAGCAATATGATGTCAATATGTTGGAAAAACTTAGGGATGTGATAGTAAAATGCCTTACCCCACTAAGGCTTTCCTCAGGATTTGTCATTTTTGATAATGTAACTAACTATGTATGAGAATTACAACTGGGTGAAATTCAACACATACCATGTTTTGTGCACACAATAAACTTGGTGGCTCTCATTTCTTAAAGAAGAACAGGTCCATGCAGGCGATGCTGGAAGTGGCCTGTAAAATTTATGTCCCTTTTTTGCATTCAGTGACTGCATGTAGAACACTGCAAAAAAACATCAATTTGCCATGCCACCAACTGAAGGAAGAGGTAGTAACCAGACAGAATTCCACCCTTTATATGCCTCAGCGACTGGAGGAATAGCAACAAGCCATCGAGATGTACACATCAAGCCATGAGATAGGGAGAGGGGGGAAATGTTACCTTACTGCAGCACAATGAAGGATACACTTGGTTTTATTCAAGATATTTAAATAATTTGAAATTGTAACTAATGAAGTGAGTTTGGACATTGCCAGTCTAAGTCAGATCATACCGTTAATTAAAGTACTGGAAAAGAAGATAAAGAATCTAGATTAAATGAAGCTATTCTATAGTATGGTGGACCTCTAGATCAAGTTCTTTATTTGTTTCATGAGGACCAAAGGGTTTGCAACATCTTGCAATTGGATCAGTACATTTTTGTCAACCATGCTTGATCCTAATTTAAGTCTTATGTAATGTATTTTTTTCCAGCGCAGGCAAAACTTACAAGATATAAAGAATTCATTGTGAGCAAGTTGTCAGCTCAAGTGGCACATAACATAATGGGCCTCATCCAAAGATCTACGCTAATGTAATTACAACTGCAATTTCTCACAGATCATAATTGCTAATATATGCTAATGCCTTCCAAAGCATACTGGAGCATAGGGACTCCCACTGCTGCCTCTCATGTCACTGCGATGATGTGCAACAGTATAAACATAAAAAACAGCAAAGCACATTGGGCAGTCATGCAGCATGTAAGTCAAGTCTGACCATCTGCAAACACTGCCACTCTCCTGATATGCAGAGAACTCTCATGCTGTGAAGGAGATCACAATGGCTAATGTATGCATGCTTATTAAACAGCATTTAAATGGTCAGACTAGCCTGCATTTGTATAACCACCCCCATTACCACTCCCAAATAACTGTCACTCATTTGCAAGTGGAACCTCTGTACCAGAGTACTCACAATGCAATTGCTGCATCTGCACAGTGTAGCTTTCAAGCATGTGCAATAGCAAACAATCACTTCAGTTTCTCCTGCAAATATAGAAAAATCTGACCTTTTCCTGCAGACCAACTGGTGATGATGCATCAACTCGGCATGCCAGGGAGAAACATTATTACATCTGGTCTGTCTTAAAAGAATTGCCCACAATTATTGACAACTTTACCTTGAGTCTATCTGATTTAGTAAGCATTAATATAATGGTGGATGATTGCTTTATGATAATGTAGAAATCCACAGTCCCTGAATACATGGAGGAATGAAAAGCAATTTGGAGTCCCTTGTACAAACTAGCTATGAAGTACTTAAGCTGCCCACCCTCTAGTGTGTACTTGGAAATAGTGTTTAGCATAGCAAGGAACCTTGTGAGAAATCAGTGATGGAGGCTACTTCCAACATTTTTGAACAACTAATGTTCATCAATGACCTACAAATTCTATGAGGGTGACATTTGCCACCAATTGCAACAAACAGAGACTTCTGTAATGGTGGATACCAATGGGGATGAGCTAATACTGTGTGATGATGAGTTTAACAACAGTGGTAAGGATGATGATGAGGATAATGATATATTCCAATAGTGAGGATGGTTAAAAATACTGCAAGCTACTTTTAGTCCATTAGTAACTTTGTTTAACCAAACTACCAAGGTGTTTTCTTTTGTTGAGGCCCAAACAAAGCAAGCACTTCAGCCACAAAGTCCCTATCACTAAAGTGATTGGTTTGTTAAACTGTGTATGTGATTTTTAATATACAACAAAAGAGTCATTATGGCTTTGCCAGTATTGTGTGTGTTTAACATGCAGTGCATATGACTGTACTGGGGCATTGATGTTCTGCATCTTGCAAGAACATCCATCACCAGCTTCTCATCCAGGTGTATATACCCCATTTCTCGCAACTTCTCCACAGATGCAGAGTAGTATTATCCTCCTTATCTTAATTTATTTTTTGTGTTTGAGAGGCATTGTCTAATTGACTATGACAAGTATAGATCATCTGAGTTGCTCATTTGAGCTTTCCCTCCTGCAGTAGGTTTTCAGTAGATATTCCAGCTTCTCAACTCTATACTAGAGGTCATGGCAGCATCATATATCTAGTTATTGACAGCCACTTGCCACAGGTGTTGATTTTCTATAATGTGTATCTTGCATTTTGTATTTTGTATACAGTATGTTTGATTTTATTTGTTTGAGCCTGTGATTTGCTGGTTGGATTTAGTGTGTTTGTAAACTCACATTTTGAGGCTTGTTTTTTAATTGTTTTGTCCACACCACTAAATACTTACAGTAGTACTCCAACCCCAATCAACATGTATTGGCCTAAAGCCTGTGCTGTGCTGTTTAGAGAAATGTGGAGGTATATATAATTTAAATTAGGTTTTTAAGTTTTGCCTTTTAGTTCTTGATAAAAGAAAACATTCTAAATCTTGGCAGTCAGGCACACCAGTCAGAATCCCAGCACCAGCATCCTGACTGCTTACTTCCCAATGGTAAGTATTGGGATTAGAGGGAAGGTTAGGGTTAGGGGTTGGGGTTAGGCACTATTGGGAGGGTTAGGGTTAGGCTTCGAGAGGGGAGGTTTAGGGTTAGGCTGTGGGGAGGGGATGTTAGGTTTAGGCTGCAGGTGGAGGGTTAGGTTTAGGGTCTAGGTGTAGGATCAGGGTACTTACCAGTAGCTGTTGGTAATCTACCCCAGTCAAGATGCTGGCAGTGGCATTCTGAGCACTGGGATCTGAGCACTGGAATCTAAGTACTGGCATCCTGTACCCAACCCAGTGGTGTAGTTTATTAAACTTCCATCCTGTTTGCCACCACTGTGCTGCTATGTTTCATACAGAAGATGTGATATATTTTTTTAAACTGCTACTTGTTTCTGCTGCTGCTCTGTTGCTTAGTTTAGCCAGCCAGATCACTGCAGCTTTTTGCCATTATTGGTAAACACAACATTGTGAGCAGTGAGGTGGTTAAAATTGATTGGAAAATATTATTATTATTATTATTATTATTATTACAAGTGGTCCACAGCGCCGTACATACAATACAGGTTGCACAGAAGATTACATTACAATACAGTAACCGGAATATAAACAGAGCACAAGTAACAACTAGCAACACAATTCTCCATACACAATACAGCTGGGAAGCTGAAGGTTGTCAGGGGCTGTGAGACAGTAGGGAAGAGGTCCCTATTCCTAAGAGTTTGCAATCTAAGTGAGAGGGGAGACAGACAGATGACATGAGCCATGAGTGTGTAGATGGAAGGGTATGCTTTGATGAACAGGTGGGTTTTCAGTACATGTTTGAAGCTCTGCAAGGCTGGGAAGAGCCTGATTGAGTGAGGGAGCCCATTCCAGTGAAGGAGGGCTGCATGGGCAAAATCTTGGATATGAGCATGAAATGAAGAAACCAGGGTAGAGGAGAGGCAGCATCATTGGCAGACAAGAGTGGGTGGGATGGAGTATATAAGGAGATGAGTTTGGAGATATAGGAAGCAGTAGAGTTAGAGAGGTCCTTGTATGTGAAGGTGAGGAGTTTTAACAGTTTTTGTAGGGGAATGGGAGCCAGTGCAGGTTTTGGCAGAGGGGAGCAGCAGAAGTGGAATGGTGGGAGAGGAGGATAAGTCTAGCTGCAGCATGAGAACAGATTGGAGGGGAGCAAGATGGCAATGTGGGAGGCCTGTGAGGATAAGTTTGTAGTAGTCGAGCCAAGAAATGATTGGTGAATGAATAATCAGTTTGGTAGCATTCTGGGTGAGGAAAGGCCTAATGTAGGTGATGTTGCTTAGCTGGAACCAACAGGATTGAGCCAGAGATTGAATGTTTGGGATGAAGGAGAAAGTGGAGTCAATGGTGATGCTCAAACAGCAAAGTTGGGGGACAGGGAAGATTATGGTGTTATCAACAGTGATGGTGAGATTGGTGGGAGTGGAAACTCTATTAGAGGGAAAGATGATGAGTTCAGTTTTGTCCATGTTCAACTTCAGAGAGTGCTCAGACATCCAGGAAGAGAAGGCAGGCAGCTGGATACCTGAGAGAGGAAAAAAGGGGAGAGCTCAGGAGAGGAGTGGTATAGTTGTGTGTCATCAGCATAAAGGTGGTATTGGAGGCTGAAGAAACTGATATGTTATCCTGAAATGACTGGAAATGAGTGCTAGTTATGGTAATAATACCATAGGAACAAAAACAGGTCCAAATTATATGATTATAGCTGTTTTTAAAGAAATATTCAAAACCAAAACACAATGATGATTACTGTGGAACAAACAAAATATGGAGGTTTGTGCACATCTCTAGTTGGAAGCAGGAGGTAGAGGGGTATAGATGCTAGGACCAAGCAATGCAAGGAATAGGCCTCTCTGAGAGACCTGACTACTAACAGATAAAAAAGGGATTTTCCCTCCAGCACACTGCAGCAAAATGAACAAAAATACTTGAATCCTACATGATAATAGAAATTCAGAGGTATTGTTTTTTTCTGTAGCTCAGTGTAAACCCCACCCTTTACAAGCACCTGTGCAATGTCATTAAGTTGATGTGAGCGACCACCACACTTTTTGTTTGCCGTTTTGTATGGCATGAAAGGAGCCAGCATTGGGAGGATGTGTTGGTCTGAATAGTGCCATTAGGAGGTTTCTGGGGTACCTTCTAGGTGAGTCTGCTCTCAGCTTATACATGTACTGTTATTATGCAGTACATTAATTTGTAATTATATGACCCAGTGTGGGTGCTACTATTAGATAGCAACAATTATTTTGGGGTGAGCGTTTGGGCGTGGGTCCCCCGAAGTTGCTCTGGCTGGGCCGTTTTTCAGGGCATCACCACTTAATTCACATAGATATTTTTTTATCACCTTTCTATTTGTTTGTCTATTATTTATGTAATTTTAACCCCTTACCATTAACACTTATTGATTTATCTTTACACAACTATACTTTACACTTCACTTTCACCTTTTTTCCATTTTTCATGTGATGCCCTTGGGATAGTCCTTGGCTGGATTCTTTTGGGGTTCCCTGCGTCTCGGACGTGAACCCCGTAATGTTAGGGACGCTGGTATAGAGGAGCCTTGACGTTGGCCCAGCGCTTATTCATATATTTGCAAATGTATGTAAACCAATACCTCTGAATTTCTATTATCATGTAGGATTCAAGTATTTTTGTTGATTTTGCTGCAGTGTGCTGGAGGGAAAATACCTTTTTTTTCTGTAGCTCAGTGTAAACCCCACCCTTTACAAGCACCTGTGCAATGTCATTAAGTTGATGTGAGCGACCACCACACTTTTTGTTTACCAACAGATAAACTAAGGATGGTAGAACAAGAGGCACCATGAGCAGAATCTATCTCCATGTCAGGTCCAGGAAAAATATAATATGGGTATCAATAAGGGTTAAACCCTGGGGAAATCCCAAACTGTTAACTCCATCAATAGGATACAGTAATTAATTTAGTCAAAAGGGACAGCATGAGAAGGATGCATGTAAGACCCCATAAATGCACTGGAACAAAGGGCCTGATTAAGACCTGCTCGTTAGGATGCGTTCGCTCATAGCTGCTGATGGTTTGCATTGTGTGCATGCATACGCATCGCAGTGCACATGCGTGAACCAGTCTGAGCGATTGGGAAGTGTATGCTCACTGGGCATAGACTGCTCAGCAGAGTGAGTGACAGGAGAAGCCGTTTGTGGGTGGTGACGGGTTGGTCTATGAAAACGGGGGGGTTGAGGTGCGAACGCAGGCATGCCTGAGCATCGTATCGCCATTTCAGAGGTGTGCATAATTAAGACGCAGTGTCATAGTACATGTCACCTGACTGATTTTCACACTGAAGTGCTCGCAGTGCTTGTGATAGCATATAGTCAAAATCAAGTGCTGCGTTTGCTTCCGATGGTTGCTTACACATCCTGAAGATGACATGCACAAGTTGGAATCTTAAGACAGGCTGGTGGGCATCTGCATACACAGGGCAATCGCACACCAAGACATAGTGGGCATGCTTATGCCTTGCTGTGTGATCACCTGCCTTGCTGCTAGTTAGCTGGATTTGCATATGAATTGGGTGAGTGAGTCTGAATCAAGCCCAGAAGTCTAGACAGTGACAGCACCAAGTGGGAAGGGAAGGAAAGCACCAGTCATCTGGGTGCAGAATGGAGAGCAAAAGCTTATCTGGGAAATGAGGAAAGAGGAAAGGGGACATGCAGCATATTTCCTTTGATCCAGAGGGTAAACAGAGCAGCTTGGATGGGGCATATCAAAGCAGGGAATAGTATAGAATGGGAAAAATGAAAAGGAGTTTTAAGAGAGGAAGAAAGCAAGGGAATTTAACAGTTTGGTATGTAAGAGATGCTTATCCAGAATAATCCAAAAGGAAAGAGGCTGACTTTCTTTGTCAAGGGCAATGTAAGATAGCCTAAAGCCTTCCCCATCCTAACTCTGATTAGACTAATCTGAACAACAATAAATAAATTCCGCCAATCAAATTTTATAGGTTTTAAAACTTCAGAAGTCCTACACTAAGGGCACTTATAGTTGTCCGCACTTACTCGGCCCTTGCTCCTTTTAGGGCTGAGTCAAATACAGTATGCACCCATGTCAATTCTGTATGCAAGCGGTCGAACATGTCCGATATTTTCAATCTGTGCATGTGTCCAAGTCGCACTGTGCATGCATCCCAATGGTTACTGCCAAAAGCTGCCGAATTTCAGTGGGCATTCCTGGGTTGTAGAGATGAGCAGTTTTGATTTTCTGAAAACGGAAACCACCCAAATTTTGCATAACAAAGTTCCCACCAGATTCGGAATCCAAAACAAGGCAAAAAGTCATCTTACCGGCATTGGATCTAGCTGGTTTTGTATTCAAAAAAAGTCCCACCATCAAGATCGTGGCAGTCATTTCACACAGGATGCTGGAGGCTTAGGGTGTGTGGGGCAGGCTGCAGTGCAAATGTGACTCTGTGGGCTACTATGGGCTGCTGTCATTGACTGTCACTGTTTGTCATCACCAGTTCAACAGTGATTAAGTTCTGTACAGGCTACTGTGTGTCACACTCTGTCATTAACACTGGGAAGGTCAGTGGGCTACAGCACTGTGACTGTGTCACTATCATTATGCAAAACATAACTTTAAAAAAATAAAACGTATTCAGGTCAGGATATGTTCAGGCACTGTAATTAGCAAATACAGTCAGGTGCATAAATATTGGGACATTGACAGAATTTTCATATTTTGACCTCTATTCACTACCACAATGGCTTTGAAATGAAACAAACAAGATATGCTTTAACTGCAGACTTTCAGATTTAATTTGAGGGTAATTACATCCAAAAAAAGTGAACAGTGTAGGAATTACAACGGTTTCAATATGTGCCTCCCACTTTCTAAGGGGCCAAAAGTAATGGGACTATCAATTTAAAAGCTATTTCATGGACAGGTGTGGGCTATTCCCTCATTATTTCATTATCAATTAAGCAGGTAAAAGGTCTGGAGTTGATTCTAGGTGTGACATTTGCATTTGGAATCAGTTGCTGTTGACTCTCAACATGAGATCCAAAGAGCTGTCACTATCTGTGAAGCAAGCAATCATTAGGCTGAAAAATCAAAACAAACCCATCAGAGAGGTAGCAAAAATATTAGGTGTGGCCAAATCAACTGTTTGAAACATTCTTAAAAAGAAAGAACGCACCGGAGAGCTCAGCAACACCAAAATATCTGGAAGACCACGGAAAACAACTGTGGCGGATGACAGAAGAATTATTTCCCTGGTGAAGAAAAACCCCTTCACAACAGTTGACCAAATCAAGAACACTCTCCAGGAGGTAGGTGTATATGTGTCAAAGTCAACAATCAAGAGAAGACTTTACAAGTGTGAATATAGAATATAGAGGCTATAGAGGGTTCACCACAAGATATAAACCATTGGTGAGCCTCAAAAACAGGAAGACCAGATTAGAGTTGCCAAACAACATCTAAAAAAGCCATTACAGTTCTGGAACAACATCCTAAGGACAGATGAGACAAAGATCAGAGTGATGGGAAGAGAAGAGTATGGAGAAGGAAAGGAACTGCTCATGATCCAAAACTTACCACCTCATCAGTGAAGCATGGTGGTGGTAGTGTCATGGCGTGGGCATGTGTGGCTGCCAATGGAACTGGTTCCCTTGTATTTATTGATGATGTGACTGCTGACAAAAGCTGCAGAATGAATTCTGAAGTGTTTCGGGCAATATTATATGCTCATATTCAGTCAAATGCTTCAGAACTCATTGGACGGTGCTTCACAGTGCAGATGGACAATGACCCGAAGCATACTGCAAAAGCAACCAAAGAGTTTTTTAAGGCTAATAAGTGGAATGTTATGCAATGGCCAAGTCAATCCCCTGACCTGAATCTGATTGAGCATGCATTTCACTTGATGAAGACAAAACAGAAGGGAAAATGCCCCAAGAACAAGCAGGAACTGAAGACATTTGCAGTAGAGGCCTGGCAGAGCATCACCAGGGATGAAACCCAGCGTCTGGTGATGTCTATGCATTCCAGATTTCATGCTGTAATTGCCTGCAAAGGATTTGCAACAAAGAATTGAAAAGTGAAAGCTAGATTTAGGATTGTTTGTCCCATTACTTTTGGCACCTTAAAAATTGGGAGGCACATATAGAAACCGTTGTAATTCCTACACCGTTCACCTGATTTGGATGTAATTACCCTCAAATAAAATCTGAAAGTCTGCAGTTAAAGCACATCTTTTTTGTTTCATTTCAAAGCTATTGTGGTGGTGAATAGAGGCCAAAATATGAAAATTCTGTCAATGTCCCAATATTTATGCACCTGACTGTAACTTTCAGTCCCACCATTAATACTATCAATGCTGTGTGTCACAGTTCAGGACATGTTCAGGTACTGTAATTAGCAAATAATTTTCAGTCCCACCATTAATACTATCAGTGCTGTGTGTCACAGTTTGAAGTTATCATTTGCTACAAAAGTAAAAAAAAAAATCCAGAAAATCTTTTTTTTTTTTTTTTAAATTTGTGTAATCATTGGGCAGTCAGCTGTAAATGTTATAAAACAATGTATAGTAGGTTCAGTACAATGTTACTATGAGCAATATGTGGAGTTGTAATTTTTTTATCTAGTTAAAAAAATACAAGGAGAAAAATAGTTTTCTAAAACTTGTGTGTTCATTGCGCAGTGTGCTGTAAATATTAAAAAATAAGGTATAGTAGATGCAATCAACCATTTAAATCAGCACTGTCATTTATTTAAAAAGTAAAAAAAAAAAATAATTTTTTGTAAAACTTGTGCGTGTTCACTGGGCAGTACAATGTGAACATTACAAAATAATGAATAGTACTGTTGGTGCAGTCAACCATCAATATCAGTGCAGTGTAAAGTTGTAATTTCTTTAAAAAGTTAAGAAAGACAAGAATTTGTGTGTGTTCACTGGGCAATGCTCTGTAAATGTTAAAAAATAAAGTATGTGCAGCCCACCATTTATAATAGTGCTATGTGTCGCAGTGTGAAGAAGTACTTTGTAAAAAAAAAGTTAAAATGACAGAAACCCTTTTTTTTCTAAAACTTGTGCGCATTCACTAGTTAGTGCACTGTGTTAAAACATAACATGCAGTAGGTGCAGTTTCAACATTAATAATATCAGCACTGTGTGTTAATATAGATCATGATCAGTCGATAGAAGAGCAAGAACCAAATACTAGTACTGCAACCGTTGCTAGTCAGGATTATGCTAGTACTTTAATATCTACTAAAACCAGTGCTCAAGGGTATATAGGGTTTAAGAAAGAGCACCTGAATCCAAACAATATTTCACAATGTTAAAGATAAAAAACATAATCTCTTCTAAAAAAAGGCAAAGTTTCCTTCTAAAAAATATAAAATTACCAAAATGCCATACACCATATGCAGTGGCAAGGAAAGGCTCAGGTTTTGGTTTTATTTGTAAATGGTGGTTCTGCAACTGCTGTCTGTCATGTATATTCTTCTGTAACCTCACTTGACAAGGAAACAGCTTCTCATTAATAGTCTATAAGAGGTTTCTAATTTGAAACAGGCAAATCAGTGCAGAAAAAACAGTAAGGCTGAAGAACAAACTGTGTGTTCAGAAATGTCACAAATCCCTAAGGGTAAGGGTATCCATGAGTACTATGTATGAGTCTGACATTTCTGATACTGAACTCATAGAGAAGCCTCCTTCCACCATTTCTACACCACTTGAAAAATGTGGATAAAAATAAAAATAATGACATAATAGAAATTGACGATGCTAGTGTGGAATTGCAAATTGAGGATGAGGGGGATATTTGTGCACTATCTGATGCTAATAAGGATGTTGATGATGAGTACAGTGTGATTTATGTAAATCAGGCACAGTGGCAGTTCTTGTTCATGATAAAAAGAAAGCCATTGTCATGCCTGGGTATAAGATCAGAAAAGCCATATCTTGGGTGTGGAATTATTTTAACCCAAATGCTAACAATATTTGTGAAGGTATCTATAACATTTTTATTTTTATAAGAACTTAAGTCAATTAGTTGTGTGATTCTGGATAGGATTAGCATTCTAATTGACTGGGGAGTACGCTCAAGGCTTATAATATTTTAAAAGACATACAGTTGCAAATACTTTCTGTCCCCCCTTCTCTTGGTTTTTCTTTTCTATTTTTATTTGGCAAGAAGTGAGATCCGAGATGGCCGCTCGGTACAAGCATCTAAAGAAGGATGAGCTTTGTGACCTATGTGAGGACAGAGGGATTGTCGGCACCCAAAGAGCAAAGATCAGCTGATCCAAGCACTCCTCAAGGCAAATAAGGGCCAGGATTCTGGAAAGGATAATGCTGAGGCATACTTTGTGGGGAGAAATCTTTTGACACTGCACATTACAACCGATACTAGGGAAAGGTCGGATACCTTTGCTAGTTCCAGTGAGGTTATGGCCTTGCATAAATGCTTGCAAAATGCCCTCAACAATTTTGGGGAAAAATACTTTTTGTTGCTCCTGCAGCTATTACAGCAGTTCCAAGCCAGGGAAGCGGCGGAATGTGCTATTGCTAGGGAAGCTGCCCGGGAGGCTGCAGAAAAGGAAGCAGCACAACGTGCGGCAGACAAGGAAGCTGTCCGGGAGGTTGCAGAACGTGAAGCTGCAGAATGCAAAGCAGAGTGCTTATACCAGCTGGAGCTGGCTGGGTTGCACTATCAGCCTGCAGCTAGAGACTTACATTTCACTCACCCAGAGAATTTCCTTATGTTGTTATCTGAGCTGAGAACCCAGACAGCCCCATGGCATCAGAGTGAGCATATTGTACCAGATCCAGATGATCTATTGCCCACGATGAGTATAGCAGAGCTAATTAAAGAATGTCAGCTGCAAGGTGTCTCCTGCCACAGCAATAATCACAGTGAGATAATCAAGCAGCTAATCTCTGCACAAGAAGACCCAACCAATGCTTTTAGCGATTATCGCATGTGTACTATTGCTCCGGGCCCAACAATGAGTCTTGCATACCAGCTTCAGTGTCTAGAGGAGAGTTTTGAATGCACGTTTCAAGGAGCATGTGATTGGGGGAAACCATGTACCCCATTTTGGCAAGACCAGTGTCGCTGGGTGGATGCTGAAAGGCACCGCTTGCAACAACTTATTTCACAAGCTAGAGAAGAAGCCACCCAGCCTACAGAGGTGGCCCACAAGGAAAAGACACCCTCACCAGCTACAGTCAACGTGGAGTATGCTGCTGAGATATTGCATCCGTAGGCCCAGTTCACGCCGCTAAGGAAAGCTGATGGTACTAGCAGCATACCATCACAGGACGCCCAGAATGTGCTACTAGGGGAGGCTGTTTTTAAAGAGGACATAATTGTTCAGAATCCTATTTCTATGAGAGAGGTGGTAATGTCTGCGAAAAATCCCACACATGTGTTAGTGGACACTGAAGTTGGACGATTCTTATCCCAATATGTTCCTGCAAATGTTGTTCCTGCTATCTCTATTGCTTCTCTTACACTGTGTGGCTCATCACAGGTAGTATGTGTTCATACTGAATCTTGCAATGTTGTTACTTTGTGTAAATAACCTGAAATGCTCAGTGATCCTTTTGCATTTTGGAAGGTGACAGAGACATGTGAAGATGATGTCATTGCTGATTTTGGTAATGCTGTGATCTTAATACAAGTTAACCCTGTTTTCCCCCAGGTGAATTTCGATGACCAGTGCAATTTGGGTATAACAGTATGTGATGACAAAAATATTGCTGATCTGTCTGTCCCAGAAACTAACCCTTTGCAAATTCCCAGTGCAGAATCTAGGCAGGCAGAAACGTGTTACAATGCAAATATGTGTGATAGGGGTTTAGCAAATGATTTGATAACTGTTCCCTTATCAGTATTTGAGGTTAATACTGTATGCAACAATGAGTCCAATGTAACCCCTTCATGTACAGTAATGACCCATCCCACAGCAGCACAGAGGGGCTGTGAGTTAACCCTTGCAGGTGTGGAAACCAGCTCAATAGAGGTTAATCCCCCTCATCCCCCCTCCCTGCTTGTACACAGTTCCATCTCAGACACTGAATTGGGAAAGGGCGGGGTAGCTGCTGCCCTAACTCCTCACAATGACCAGGTATTCCAGAGGGATGCTTTCAAAGATGAACAGCAAACTGACCCAGTCATAAGCCATACACCCCCCACTGGGCTGTTTGATAAGGACCTGACTGGAATGCTGGACAGCAGTGCATTAGAATTAGATGATCCTGTGAGGGAGGAGGGTGTGTCAGAGTCACAGCTGATCCTACCCCTTGAATTAGAAATACAGGATGGTGACCAACTTTTTAAAAATGTGGTGTCTGCTTGTACTTTGTCTCCAATGACTGACATTGAGGTTGCAAAACTTTCTTTTCCTGTTGCAGGTCTCAGGGAGCTAGATATTGACAATAATCACTCCCAGATACTTTGTATGGAGGTGGAGCCAGGGCAGAGTGAAAAATGGAAGTACTCCTACCTGAACCAGCAATGATTCATATAAGGTCAGATGAGCTGGAGGCCTGGGACAGCCCAGAAGGCATGAATGAGGTGCCGTACTCAAGGCACAGGGTAGAAGAAGGTATCATTCACCCACAAACAGACATGGGGGAGACTATAGCTTCTGAGTCTACCCCTAAGGTTGATGAGAAGGTTGTGTCTATGTTAGGTACAGCTGAGTACTCCCACAGGTCTGAACTCCACTCTAGCACCCTAAAAAAATTCTTAGGACTTTTGTGGAGTCTTAGGGAAGAGACCAGGAGGGGTTCCAGCTGCATTGCCATGTTGCATACCGTGAGGTGCCGCAGGAACCCACTGGCTTCTCACCCTCTAGACTGCTATACGGGCACAAGGTGTGTGGGCCCTTAGATTTGTTTAGGAAAGAGTGGGAAGGTAAATTGATTCCCCCTGAAACATCAGTGGTGTTGTACATGGTAAAGTTCAGGGAGAAGATACAGTCCCTAAGGGGAATGGTGCAGAATGACCTGAATGCTGAACAGGTGAAACAGAAGCTCTGGTATGACTGCAGCATGAGGGAGGGCACCTTTTGAGTTGGGCCACAAGGGCCTGGTGCTGAGCCCTATGCAGCTGACCAAGCTACAGGCTGCCTGGGAAAGTCCCCATCTAATAGTGCCACATCTCTAAGATGTCAATTATGTGTTGGCAGCAGGGGAGGGGCGGAAGAGCTAGACTGTGTACCACAGTAATTTGCTCAGAGTTTGGTATGTCATGGAAACTTGTGTAATAGCCATGTGTCGCCTAAATTAAAATGATCAGAAACCTGACCCTTTGGTGGATTTAGCAGCTGCTGCTAAAGAGGCATACAGGCGCTGTCATGAGAAGACATGGTAGAGGGTGTCACAGGAGAGAATGTGGTAGATGGATCACTGTCTCTCCTGTGCCCATCTTCAGGGGTAGGTGTGATGAATATGCCCTCACAAATTATAATATTGTATGATGTGTGATGTTCTGTCATTTTATATTCCGTATAAACAATTGTTATTCCGTGTGCAGGTCAGGATGGACTGAGTTTATCAAAAGGTGAATTGTAAATAAAGTGAATGTTTTTCAGATAACAAAATGATGTATATCCCTCACAGTGTGAGGTCATGTGTGAACAACTCTCCCTTTTTATGACCCCTGAAGTCAGTGTCCTAGATCATAATCCCAGACCTCCTGTTACTCCAGTGCCCTACTTCTAAAGACTCTTGTTATGCTATAGAGGCTGAGATAAGGATTCTGGTATTTACTATAGGTCTAGAAGGGGGAAGTTGAAGAGTGAGTTATATTGTCACATATCTTTAAAGCAGGGACCCTGTTAGTTTGACCAGGTAACCCTGTATTGGAAATCTATTGATCTTAAACCCTGCTGACCTACTTGGGAAACCTTGTTAAGTATGAACAAAGAATTAGGTATGTATAAAAAAGGAAAACCATCTAGCATTCAATGTTCACTCATTGGGGAACAGACGGACGTTCTGGGAGTGCATCAGGATATTCCTGTGCGTGAAATCCCCCACCCCATCAGCAGTGCTAAGAACTTTATTGTGAGTTATCTTAGGGACTCTGAGTTTTCTCTTTTATTTTTTTTTAAATATTTGCATTATAATCTGTTTGTCATTTTATTTAAATTTTTGTAACTAAGCCTTGAAAATATTTTTTGGATTAAACACATTTAAACTAGCATATTCTTTGTGATTCTTATTGAACTTGCGTGCCTGGATAGGCCCATGCTACATATTTGTGTGTAATTTGAATGTGAATTATTATTAATCTGGTTGGAGATCGCAGACCTCCAAAGAACCGTCTGCGTGGTGGCAGAAGAACCGTGTATCTTGGTAAGTGACCGCGGTGAGCCGGCGTCACAACTAGCGGATCCAGATTGTTGTATCTGCGAGTCAGCCCAGGTTCGTGACAGGTGTGTTACCCAATTAAGAAGGAGGGTAGCAGTAGTATGGCCAACAGGTGAGCCTCCTAATATTTGTTAGTGAAAGATAGGCTGATTTGGAGTTTGCAGCTTTGCAGTGAAACTAGTAATTTTCATGGCTTTTCTTTCAACCCTTCTGAGGAATCCTTGGTATTTAACATTGTATTCTTTTATGGACTTAAATTAAATTTTCTTAAACAATCAACCAATTATAATTAAATAATTTATCAATTAATCAATCAATCCTTTACCTGCCTTAGACTATGTCCATTTCATTGTACTGCCATCAGGCCTCTGATCTTTTTTTTATTATTGGTTTCTATGGTGTTATATAGTTTATTAAACAATCATCCTGTCTGCCACTGCTGTGTGACACAGTTTACTAGATGTTCTATAGTTCTATAGTATTTTAAACTGTTGTGTGTTTGTGCAGCTGCATGGTTGCTAAGTGTAGCCAGCCAGCCAGCCAGCCAGCCTTTGAACAATGTTGATTGAACAATTTGTGAGCTGTGAGGTGGTCAAAATTGATTGGAAAAGACTGTCAATTAATGTTATTAAGGTTAATAATGCTATAGGAACAAAAACAGACCCAAATTACTGTACATGATTTTAGCCGTTTTTATCAACTTTAAAAAAAAACAGACCCAAAACCAAAACACATGAGGGTGGTTTTGCAAAACCAAAACAAGAGGCTGAATCCAAATCCAAAACCGAAACACGGGGGACCTTGCACATCTCTAGTTGCAACAGAGGTATTGCTAGCCAGACACAGGCATGTTGCAGTCAGCGACTGCAACTTTTGCCACAGTTGAACAGATTTTGATGGCCATGTTCAATTGGAAATTCTGTTCCACTATATGGCTTATGCAATGTTCGATGATGTGACCAATGTGTGGTTGCTGGTGTGTCTTAATATGCATAATCTCTGTATGAATCCCATCAACTGCAGTATTAACATAAAGACCAGTGGTGGCTCCAGGGGTGGGGCTGCAGTGCAGTCCAAAATTTAAATAGGGGAGCCACACCAACTGCCAGTGAGTCCCAGCCATCTATGTTTGGCAGCATTTGAAATGGCAGTTGATGTAGTTCCCCTATTTGAATTTTGGACTGTGCTGCAGCCCCACCCCACCGATGCCTATGTTAATCCTGATGCCGGAACTCCGACAGGACACTGGTCCGATCGTCCAATGCCGGGGGGTAAGTATCCACGTAGCCGGGGATGGGGGGGGTTAGGTTAGGGACCCGCGGGGGGGGACTTAGGGTTAGGCACCCCCCTGGGAGGGTTAGGGTCAGGCTAGAGGAAGGGGGGGTTAGGTTTAGGCACTAAGGAGGGAGGTTCGGATTAGGCACCCCCTGCGAGGGTTAGGTTTAGGAGTTAGGTTTAGGCACTAATGAGGAGAGGTTAGGGTTAGGCACTAAGGGGGAGATTAGGGTTAGGCACCCCTAAAGGTGGGTTAGGGTTATGGGGGAGAGGGTTATGAACAGTAAACTTACCTCCTGCTGTCGGGATCTCCTCCATTGAGCTGTCGGCATCTGGATTTGAAACACCGGGCTCATGTCTAGCTGTCAAACATACTGATTCCCGGAAAAATGTGCAGTTGCAGCTGCATTAGCGAGCACCTCTGAAACAGGCCCTTTATGAGAGACTCTATTAATTTAATTATTGTGCACATAGTTTGTGAAATTTTAAATAATTTTCTTTCTGCCATTAAGAGACCTTCATCACTAAAAGAATTATAAAATATTTAGAATTATTAAGAACCCAGATTCACCATCACAGGTCAGCCAGAAAGAGCAGCAAACCTAATGGTATTATTAGTAATACACTGCCTAATGTAATGTTAAACTTATTAGCCTTGTAGTGCCCCTGCATGCTAGCTGCCATGGGCTAATATTAATTAATTTCCAGCTCCCTGTTAATTTTTAAGTCTGCAAAAAGAGGGAGGCAGGAGACCTTCTCCTCACTTATAGCTTACAGTACATAGGCGCATGCTAGCCCCATAACCGTCAATGCTGAATTTTGACACATCCATTTGTACAAATTGGTAATAGCTTACTTTAATCTAAAACACAAAATGCAGCACAAATGTACAATTCATGCTAAGTTTTACAGATTTCCAATCAGTCGGAGTAACAAACTTCAAATTATTCAAAGTTAATAAAAAATATTAAAAGGTGCTACATAGACTGCCCTGTAGAGTATGTATATACCTACCAGTTTTTAATACAGATAGGTTCTTATATTCAAAAGTGCTTAAAATATGAATGTAAGGAGTTATAATGGGTGTCTATTTTAAATCTGATGCAAAATCAAGACCAGCCATATAAATATAGATTGGGCAGATAAAAACAGTTTGAATCTCTCCCTCCCACCCTTGCTTTCTCTCTCTCTCTCTCTCTCTCTCTCTCTCTCTCTCTCTCTCTCTCTCGTTAATAAAGTTATAAAGAAGTCTGCTCAGTGTTACATACCACTGTCATTATGTCACTCTGGCAAGCAAAACAATATAGTGTGTATATCAACCCTCCTCCACAGCCTGTGTTCCCTGTGCCCCAACATTGACCCTGTTCGTTAGTTTTCCGAAAGCATTGGGTAGATGATGTTTAAATGCCCTATTCAGCATCTTTTCCCTGAAACTGCTGTATACTAGAATTCCAAAGGAACCTAGAGCAAAATGAGTTATGGATGTTTGAACCCTTTGTAAAACCTAGCATTTCACTATCACAGCTATTTCCTTCACTTAATACAGACAACAGTCAATAGCCACATTTTTTTTTTAAATGTGAATAATGTGCTTTATTTCACAACATTTAATATATATATATATATTAGGGGTGTGCACCGGATTGGTTTGTCCAAAACCACCCTTCCATGTTTTGGGTTCTGGGTTTTGAGTTTTGGATCTGTATTTTTGGGGAAAAAAGCATAAAAACAGCTAAAATCACAGAATTTGTTTTTATTTGTTCCTACGCTATTATTAACCTCAATAACATTCATTTCCACTCATTTCCAGTTTACTCTGAACACCTCACAATATTGTTTTTAGGCCAAAAGGTTGCACCGAGGTAGCTGGATGACTATGCTAAGTGACACAAGTGGGCTGCACAAACACGTGGCCCATCTAGGAGTAGCACTGCAGTGGCAGACAGGATGTCAGTTTGAAAAACTACTGTAGGGCCCAAAGAGTACATACTGCAAAGAAAAAAAAGAGGTGCAAGATGGAATTGTCCTTGGATTTATGTTGAATAAACAGGACATGCACACTTAAACAAACCAATCATTTCAAGGTCTGCCACACAACTGTGGCTGAAATGATTGTTTCGTTTGGGCCCCCACAAAACAAGCTGGCAATTAATCTGTCCCTGCACAAACTGGCTCTACAGAGGCAAGGTGTCATCCTCGTCCTTTCTTGATGCACGTGCGGTTAACGCGCAAACAAACACAGAAAAATAAACACTTTTTAAATGTTTTAATTTTTTTGGGCACTTTGGTGGTTACACTGCCATTCAACAGACCAGCCGGCCCTTGACTTATGACACAGACGCACGCTTGGCACTGCTACTTTGTTTATGCACGTGCAGCTAATGCGCACACAAACACAGAAAAGTAAACACTTTTTAAATGTTTTAATTTTTGGGGGCACTTTGGGGGTTACACCACCCTTCAACAGACCTGCCGGCCCTTGACTTATGACACAGGCACACGCTTGGCGCTGCTACTTTGTTGATGCACATGTGGCTAACACGAACACAAACACAGAATTTTATTTTTTGCGCTTGGGGGGAGTACCATTGATGAACAGTGCACCCCCTGGACAACACTACAGCACCCCTTTATTACTACAGTGACACAGGAGCCACTGAAGCCCCTACTCTTCTGTCTGCACACAGCTCCTATGGACAACACAGCCTTTATGGGAAAACAGCACTGCAAAACACAGCCCAGCCAGCCCCTATGGATTTTACACACAGCGGCTATGGACAACAGCAGCACCAGCACAGCACCCCCATCCTCCCAAAAGCCACAGGGCCTGATTTAGGTACAGACAGTATTTGCGTATTCATGCAGTTTTTCGATGTTAGGAAAACTGTTCATGTGCAGGACCCAAAATACTCATGTGCAGGTTGGGTCCTCCATCCTCGCATGCAATATGGCTGCAAACATCAGGTGAATGACATTCTGCTGCCATTTGTGGGAGGAGAAGGAACGGCACCAGCCTGCATTCCTGGAAATGGGAGCTTATCCTATGGGGAATACTGAGGCCAGGATCTTCAACATTGGACTCAGATTTCTTAGCCTCATAAGCTTTGGCTAATGCAGCCCCACCAAGAGCAGCAACCAATGGTTGCAATGGTGATCCGAAATGGTGATCACGGAGCAGCATCAATGGATGCTGCTCTGGGATCGCAGATGCATACAGGAGATGTCTATACCTACAGACAACTCCTGCTGCATTTGCATTTTTGTGGACAGTATTGAAGAGTCGCTTCACGTCCACATCTGAATCAGGTCCACAGTCCAGTGTGCTGGGAGCAGTATTTAGTGTGAGAAAGATACTTTTTTCCCAGCCACCACTTATCAGAGGTTCCAGTCATAATCTGTAAATCTTGTGTATATAGGGCCTGATTAAGATTTGGGAATAGAGTAAGCTAGAGCAAGTGACTGTGTAAATGGACAAACCATGTTGCAATGCAAGGGGTGCAAATACATACATTGGCCCTCATTCAGAGCCGTTCGCTATTTGCGTTCGTTCGTTCAAAAACAAGGGGTGGCTATTCAAATGATCCGTTCGCACATTGCAGTCTGTTCACACCTTTAAGTCTGAATGAGCGAGCAAAACATACGCTCGTTTATTTGTTAAAAACGCCCCATGGCCGCTCGCACCATACGTCATGTCCGCTATTTATTAGATTAATTGAGTACATCGAACAGGATATGAACTGCTCGCTATTCTTGTGGTTGGTTTTTTCAACCGCTATTTTGCGAGCAGTTCTGAGTTAAATAAAAACAAGTGACGTGGTCAATGACGCTGCTATATTAATTATGCACACCCATAAAACGGCCGTTTTGACCTTTAAGCACGCCTGTGTTCTGATCTCCACTCCCCGTTTTCAAGCACCGTCCCCTGTTACCACCCACATACGCCTCATTCTGTCACTCAAAATAGCAGGCACTCGCTATACTGCGTACAAACGATTTTCAGCCGCACTGACTGGTTCGCGCATGCGTACTAAAAACCGTACGCATGCGCAGATGTGCGAACATCGCTCGGAACGAGCGTACTGCCGCTAGCGAGTGGCTCTGAATGAGGGCTATTGTTTTTGCATGTGGGGTAAATACTGGCTGCTTTTTCATGTAGCCCACAAATGCTAGAAAACTTTATTTTTACACTGCATTTTAGATTTCAGTTTCGACACCCCCCCTCCCAAATCTAAGGGACATACTTAATTGAGAGCAAGGTTTTTTACTGCAAAAAATCTCACAAACTTCTAATTTTGGATTACTGTGATTATTAATGCTCCCAATTTCCGTGGTGTCCAATTTTAAAAAAAATGCACATGGGGTTTGCAGCACAGAAAACCCTGCGGTGTGAAAAAAAAGAAGATAAACAATAACAGTCCGTTAGTCACCACGGCTCTAGGTCATCAGCCCTACATCTTGCGCTGGTGAGTGGGTTGCTGGGAGTCAATTTGGCTGCAGGAAGGGGAGATGGCATCTGGGAGATGTAGCTCTCTCTGCTGCTGCCTCTGGGAGGTTCAAACACACATGGGGGTCACACAGACTCTCACATACACAAATCACTCACACATACTTACAAACCACACCACTGCAGAAGACTGCTTTGATGAAAGAGACATCGCTATGGAAGGTGAGTAATTACTTACTAATTAGGTTAATTGGAAACTTCCAACTGCTTAATTAGCCATTGGGGGAAGGGATGCCACAGGGGCCCCAGAGCAATTCCCAATAATTTTTCCTAAAAATATTGATTTTAGGAAATATTAGTCGTGCTCTTGCACTGCGAGAAAAAAACCCTTCTGCTGCTCAAATAAATGAAAAACCCAGCACCTAATTGATTAGCAAAAATCCCACAGGCTATTCTCACACCTAATTAAATATACCCCTAAATCTCTCTGCACATTTTTCATCTGACCCACCTGCAGTGCAGCGTGGTTTTAAGTAGATGCACAGTTACAGTACATGCACTTTCCTATTCTATTACCAAATCTGAATCAGGCCCATAGTTTCAAAGGTGGGGGTTAAAACAGTTTTCTAAAAGTCTTTATCTGTAAAAACACTAAACAGAAATAATTACACAATTGTTGGTACATATTGAAAGTTTAGATATCCTAAAATTGCATTGTCAGAAATTAAGAAGTCTGATTACCCTTTCCTGACAAACCACTGAATATTTGTCACCAAAAGCCCACAATAAAATTATCTTTCTAGATTTTGTCTGTCCACCATCACTCTTTAGATATCTGTGCAGACGTGGCATACTGTACCACAGATGGAGAAAACAATTATTAAAATTGAAGCAAGCACTTTTATATTGTTCCCAATATCTACTGTAAATCAGGTTTGAAGCAGATTATTACCTCTTTTCCACCAAAAACCAAGGTCTGACCTGGGTTTTTGGTCATACTTCCAACCCTGGTCATTTACACTGCACCTACGATCTGGGTTACTCCCAGGTCAGCCCTGTTCACACTGAACTCAGGACTGCCCTGCTAAACCTGTGAGGTCATAAAAAGTGGGAGGTGAATGCTCCACAACCACCAATCAGCTCATTTTAGGCATGACCCAGGTCAGAAAACCCGGGTTGCACCGTTTACACTGCACCATTACCCGGGTCCATCCTGGGTCTAACCCTGGTAGCTACCTGGGTTGGATTGCAGGGTCACTTGACCTGGGTTATTTTTCAGGGACCCTTTTACACTGAGCTGTGACCCTGGTACACCCTGCAAAACCCTGATTTTTGCTCTGGTGTAAAAGGGGTATATAATATGGATTATTTTTCAATGAACTAAAGTAATTATGGCAGTAATAATTAATATATATATATATATATATATATATATATTTGTTTTGCTTAGATCTATATGCAATCCATCCATTACAAATAAAAATAATGCTCTGATTATTAAACATAAGAAATATTTTTTTGTCCTGGTAAAAACAATGCAATATTGTAATAAAAACAAAATATTTATTTTCATTTAAACCAATTTATGTACAAAAGCAAAATTTGGTCTATAAATGAAAGGGTAAATATCTTTCAATAACAAAATAGTTGACATTGATAATAATATGTATTTTGGTTCATTTTTTTAGCCTTTTAAATAACATTTTAACTATCTACCTCTTATATTGCCACTTATTAGCAAATTTCCTGTGATTCAGCTCGAAAATGTACTGTATTCAGGGTCCTAAACAAGACCAAAATACACCAATTTTTATACCATGCTCAGATTTTTTTGTTCATCTCTAAAAATAAGCCATTGTAATTAGCAAGATTTCTGCATTCATTTCTATAATTTGCACTAGACTATTCAAAGTTAATTGCTAATTAGTTAGTATGTGTTTTGCATCATCTTAATATGTATTCATCAATGCATAGTAATCATTTCAAGTTCGACAGTAGTCAAATAATATGAATGTAACAATATAATGAAAATGGAAATAACAATTAGAATCTCCACTAAATATGTGTATCTTGGTAATAGATGTATTTAACAATTTACCCACTGTGACAGAATGGGCAGTCCCAAGACCATTCTGTCAGTGTTTCAGCAGTCATCTATTTATAGGATTGAGCAGTCAGCTATTTTTCTTGAACAGGGCCTAGTATGAGGTTTTATTTAGGAACAGTCACTCCCTCTAAAAAAACACTAAGGACAGGAAGCTGGGAGCAGTTGGAGCCCCTCTGACATCACCAATGACAAGCAGGAATTAAAACAGGGAGTGACTAGCTATCCCCCACAACTAAAAAGGCTTTTCTTACATCTAGAACCCATGTCTCTCCCCCAGGACTGAGTCAGATATTGTGTCATGAGGAGGGAATTTTTCTTGGCCCTCAGACATGACTGCTCTCTTATATAGCCACTCATTGAACTCTTCTATTCAGGGAAGACATTTGCCTAAGACCACTCTTTAGCAGGATCAACTTTAGTTGTTGGATCTTCCCATTTGGTGGCAAGCAGTGGGGTCATGCCATGTCATCCAAAGGGAAGAGCACAAGAGGCTGTACACCAAAGCTCGAAAGAAACAGGTTTAGCAAAATTTAGTCAAAAACACTAGTGCTAAAAGATAACACCTGAAGAAATAGCCCAGTAAGTATGGCAAGTGAAGTTGCAAAAGCTGATCTAAGGAAAGTGGAAAAGTATTGCAGGAAGCCACGGAAACATCAGTTGTTTCAGTTCTGCAAGACGAAGACTATACCCTAAAATGGAACTGAAAAAAGGACATGTTAATCACTTGTCTATTGAAATTTGACAAAGCTCTGCCAGAGGATATTGCTCTATGGAGAAAGAGCAAACTCTAGAAGTAGGGGCGAGAAGGCACCTCCCAAATCATTGGAAAGGTAGATGAAATCCCTAGGGACCAGAACTATATCAAGGGGGGAGGGTGGGAGTAATAAAAAATGTGCTGGGTGTAAATATCTACACAGAGGTACAAGCGAGACATGCTGTGCAAGAAGAATGGAGAAGAAAGCTATGGCTGGTACATGGAGATGTGCCCAGATTTAAGGAGGGGGAGAGGGACATTGATACTCACCTGCAGACTTTTAAGAAACTGATGATGGTGCACCATAGTGATGAAGAGGAATGGGCTTGTTATGTGGGCCCAGCTTAAAGGGCAGGCCTCTGCAAACTTATAAATCTCAAGAAAATGAGGAAATGGAAAACTATGAACTGAAAAAGGTAGCCCTGCTGGTGAAATCACCCCCCGATTGCAATTGGGCCAATTTCTGGACTCTGAATTGTGGAGTGATGACTCTTACACTGAATTTGTCAGACAAAGAGCTTGCCAGCAGTGGTGAAATTGACAACACATTGATTCCCCTGAAGCAATCATTAATGAAATGGCAATGGAACAATTATTAAATAAAATGTCACCAGAGGTTTGAGAGTGTGTGGCTGATTTTAAAATTACAAACCCAGAATAAGCAGCCAAAATGGCAGACTAGTATCTGCCTTATTAGGTAAGATGGAAGGCAGTGTAGAGCAATGAGGAGCATCAAGAATGGAAATAAGAGAGACCCATGCAACCAGACCCTAATCTGCCCCAGGCTACAGGAGGTTTGCAGCACATCAACACCCACCAGTGCAACAGACCTATCCCCAAAGATGTTACCATTATAATCAGCCAGGGTACTGCAGTAGGATTGCTCCCAGTCTCAATGACCTTTTCTTGGGGGTGCAGCAGTTGATCTGGGGGAGATGTTTAGGAGTGGATTCAGATAGCTGCAGAAAACTGACCAACCGTAGCCAAAGCTTGGAGTGCATCAGATAAGTGGTTATGTGACTTGGAGGGGTACATGGTAGGGTGGGTGAATGGGTTGTTGTATTGGATTTCCCCTCATACTGATGAACAGGACCACAGTAGTGTCTTAAAGCAGTTCGTGGTTGCCCAGGGGTATCAACAGCAGTTGTTGTCCTTAGCCCATGATATCCTGGTATCAGTACATTTTGGGGCCAGGAAAATGCTTGCTAAAGCTCTGTGAACCATTTTCTGGCCCAAGGTATCACATGATGTGAAAGATTATCAAGCCTCTTGTGATAGCTGTCAGAGTACCCCAAAGAGACCCTCTACATCCTTTACCTATAATCTAGGAGCCCTTTCAGTGGGTAGCCATAGACATAGTCAGACCTCTTAAGATTGCCACTATATTCTGACCCTCTAATAGCAAAAATGGTACTGCAGTCATCAAATACATTTACAATAATTGGAATTTAACATTTACACATTGTTTTGATCACTTAGCTGTGAATTATTTAGATCTCACTATCTCTATAGAGGGAGTTAGGTTAATTAATACTAATTTTAGAAAAATAGGGGATACAAATAATTTTCTTCATTTCTCAAGTAAGGAGCTGTCTAGTGACAGGGAAACACCTTAGGCTACACACCAGTGCTGTCACTTGTGGTCATATACTTGCTATCTGCCACTATTTGGACTTTTGAACCTTTGGACTTCATTATTATCCTTTAGAATGTAAGCTCTTACGAGCAGGGCCCTCTACCCTCTTATGTTTCTCCTTACTTTACTTTCATCAACTTCTTACCCCTCTCTAGGGCACCTAACACTTGGTTGCTTACGCTCTTTGCATATCTAGGTGTTATGGTCACAAATGTATCATTGTATATTATCCATGTCCTTGTCCTACTGTATATTCTATTGTATTGTAAGTTGATGGTGTAATTATTTGTTTATGTACTTTGTAAGGCACTGCGGAACACTTGTGGAACCATATAAATAATGGATAATAATAATAATAATAATAATAATAATAATAATAATAATAATAATAATAATAATAATAATAATAATTATTCAGACCTGATTATCATGTGTCACTACCACCATTGTGGGATACCAATTGCAGCATTAAGGAACTGCTTAGATTACAGCAACAAGATTTGGCTGTGACAAATTCATAATCTAAAAGGGATTTTATATTATCATCGTGGGCTATTCATCACAGCACCAAGACTGCCTTGTTTGCAGTAACATTACTCCACTGTGCTTCACTTTTTATCCATAAAGGGCACTTTTGGATACTGGTAAATATGTACGCTAACAGTACTTTCTTTATGTTGCAATAGCAAGAGGAGCTAACATTTTCAGCATAGGTCTGGTAAACATTTTACCTCTTACACAAGGTTTTTTATCTGTATATGTCTTATGCATGTTTTTATACCACAGCTTATTTATGTTGTACTGTTGAATAACTTTTCAAGGTTAAAACATCTTTTTATTATGTACAAGCATTCATATGGTTCTTTTTAGCTAATAATGGTTTTTTAATACTGTATCAATTTTATAGATATATACATATATATATATATATATATATATATATATATATATTAATAACAAATCTTTGCAGCATGTTCATTTCCTTTTTATGTGAGAATTTGCACTGGCCATGAGTTATAGCCAGGGGGAGACTTGTATAGGTAGTCCTGGCTGTAGATTGGATACATAAGCCATGTGCTGGGGATCCAGACCCAGACTGGAGAAATCATGGTCAGCTGACTCTAAGCAAGGTGGCAGCCCCCATGTGCAGGAGGTGCCATCTCCATTAGAAAGTAACCAAGCATATAAGTTTGTCTTCGAAACTGGTAACATGTCTTGCAACTACTGGTGAGTATGTAATACTATAAAGTGGCTCCACTTAAACTTAACTGGTTTGTTAGAACTAGTTTAGTAGTCCAGTTGTTACTCCCCTGACTTCTACAAGAAGTTTATTATTAATCCTGATGCTTATTGTTAAGCAGTGACGTGTGGTGAGGTTGATGGCTGGGGAGGCACTGACTAGTATTAGAGCCAGATTTACAGATACATATATGAACCCAAGGGTTCATGTAGGCATAAAACAAAGGTGCAGCAGTATATAGTGCTGGAATTTTAGTGTGTTTTGATCAGGGACGTGCAAACAATGTAGTCAGGAGACGCAGTGCCTCACCTGCCATATACTTTTTACTCTAGAGTTATGACTATACAAATTATTAGAATAATATAAAGAAGATATTTAAAATATTTTCTATAAATTTTTCATATAATTTTTATATACAAAACTCTAGAGTATAGCTAAGTATGACAGAATAGGCTCTGCCTTACCTGCCTCACCTGATAGCAAATCACTGGTGTTAAATCAAGTGGCAAAGATGGGCCATAACCACCTTGTGGTATACTTGTCCTATAAGCTTGTGGTTAGGAAAGTGGCTTATGCCAAGATCAGCTGGTTAACATGGGAAAGACTTTTGATCCCTTACAAAAAGTCCAGAAATCATAGTACTATGAGAATTTAGGCTATGAGACCCCATTTTCAAATTTTAACATATTGTTGCTGTTTTGTAATTAATGGACATTTAACTATATAAGCCATGTTTTGAAAACAATGGATACAAAGGTAGAAAACCTATAAGAATATCGTTGAATGAGACTGTTTATATGTTCGCTTTTTATTGAGATTGTGACTGCCTGAATTTACACTCACCAAATTAGTCAGCCTCTAATAACAATTGATATATTATGCATAGAATCAATTTTTATATAGTGTAGTTTCTGTTTAGCATAGCCAACTTGTCTGCAAGTCCACAATTGTAGAATATTCCAGGCAGTGCAAACAAGACTGCAATCCTGAGGACATTTGTAATCCAAAATCCAAAATAACTCCAAGGCACAATCCTCAGCACACTGGCAGAAACCAAGGGTATATTTACTAAAGTGTGTGTTTAGAGAAATGAAGATGTTTCCCATAGTAACCAATCCGATTCTACTTATCATTAATCTAGCACCTTCTAGAAGATAATAGCTAGATCGTATTTGGTTGCTATCTGCATCATCTCCACTTCTAATACCTCACACTTTAGTAAATATACCCCCAATACTCCAATGCCCGTAGCTGTTAGAAGCAAATATTCACACACTGGGTTCTCCCTTGCATCCTCTTTTTAACAAGGGTTCCAATTCCCACAATTAAAGTCCATTCTGTAAAAGGGTTGTCTTAGTAAAAGATCTTCCCTGATTGGTACAGTTTAATGAGGGGCTGTACAAGAGAGTAGTCAGGGCCAATATGAATACCCTCCTGCTGGGTTCATGACACAATGTCTGACTCAGTACTAGAGGAGAACAATGTGTTCTTGATACAATTAATTCCTTTTTGATGGGGGATATCTAGTCACTCCTGTTTAACACCTTTAGTCATTAGTGACACCCGAGGGGCTTTAGGTGCTCCCAGCTTCCTGTATTTTGTGTCTTTACAGGAAGTTTGTGTGTGTATGTGTGTGTGTTTTTGTGTGTGTGTATATTTATACTGTATATATATATATATATTTATATATATATATATATGTATATCACAAGCTGTAGTCACCTCCTGTTGGATAGCGATTCTCACAGTCTGGCTGATGGGAAACAGAGACGCCATGCTGTATGCATGTAATTATCCCATCTGGGTGACATCATCATGGCTGGGACAGGATTGGTGCATTTCCCCTTTTTTACCCTGCTGGTGCCTTGCTCAGGTGCCGTGATAGCATTTCACGTGTTTCCGGTTCAGCTGTGAGTCTCCTGTTTTAAGTCAAGTATCCAGTCTCCCTGTCTGCCTTGTTCAGCTCCTGTCGCTTGTGTCATCCAGGCAGCACAGTCCACATTTCAGTCACCTGCTGTTTGTATCATCTAGGTGGCACAATCCGCATTACAGTCTCCTGCCGCTTGTGTCAACTCGGCGACTCAAGCCCCACCTATGCACTAATTGTACACAATCTAGTGTACTACTGCTTGTGTCAACTTGGCGACACAAGCCACACCTCTGCACTAATTGTACACAAGCCAGTATACTACCGCTTGTATCAACTCGGCAGCACAAGCCGTACTTCTACACAAATTGTACACAAGTCAGTGTACTGCTGCTTGTGTCAACTCGGCAGCACAAGCCGCACCTCTGTTCAAATTATACACAAACCAGTGTACTGCCATTTGTGTCAACTCGGTGGCACCAACTAGCCAGCCCTCAAGGCTGCTTCATGTCCCAAAGGCTGCATCTTGTTCTATGGCCACAGGCAACAACTAGCCAAGGCTTACCAGCCAACAAGGCTGATACACAGCCCAAAGGCTGCATCGTATTCTATGGCCCACAGATCACAACTAGCCAAGGCTTATCAGCCCTCAAGGTTGCTTCACAGCCGCAGCTTGCGAAGCATTCCAGCCCTCAAGGCTGATGCATGGATTCCCTGTATCAACCTTCAATTACCAGCTTTAAATTATCAATCATCAATTATCAACTACCAATTATCAATCATCAACTATCAATTATAAATTATCAACTATCCATTCTTCTATCTTCAAGAGGATACCTCAGCCATAATCCTTGTTCCGGCCTTCACTCTATTATATTCTGCCTAGATTTTGTCTAGGAATCATTACAATATATACTGTATATATTATAAGGGCACAGTCGTGCCCTTATATAAAGGCTAAATCTAGAAAACTGCAATTCTCCCACAGAGAATTCCAGAGGGAGGGCATGATGTTTAAGGGGCTACACCTCAAAAGTTATAGGAGGTAACAAGCTGAAATTTGTAGCGGGCGGGTAGAATTGTTGCTCGGTGCTGCTTACCAAATTTCAGGGCAAAAACTTTAAAAATTAGGATTTGGGAGTAACCTAAATTTCCAACTGTCACTTTTTTCTGACATTCTCAATTAGGACCACTTTTCTGCTGTAGACTATAGGTTTTTTTTGGGAAGGTATAACTCAGGTTAGGGGGCAAATTTAGACTTGGGGTTTGTGTTATTAGGTAGCTATTGTGCCAGGGTATGTGCTTTGGGAGTTCAGGTAAATGAGAAAGTTACAGTTTTTAAACTATTACCTCAAAAATGCACCATTGAATACATAGGACATTTCAACTTGTTGCACAGCATCAGTAGGAGCCTCCAGCAGGTGTACTCACTGTGGCTTCACTTGGGTGCACAAAGATGACCGTCATTTCCGGGCTTTAGTGGTGGTGGGCTCAGGGGAAGGAAGCTAGGGTTAGTTGCAGTGGGACCTGAGGGAAAGGCGTGGGGGGGGTAGTGGGCATTTGCTGCAGCCAGGACCCCAGGGTTTGCTAGTGGGCCATAGAGGTGGCATTGGGGGCAGCAGTGCAGTTGGCAGTGGGGCAGGAATTAGGACCTAGGGCAGATGGCCGAACACAGATGCAAGCTCGGATCTGGAAGATCCATAATACCTGCTTCTGTGTTTAAAAAAAAAATGCCGTGATCCTGACCCCCAAAAGACAACCAGTACTAGGCTTTGGAGCCACAGTACTGGTTGTGCTAAATACAGGGGACAATTGATGTAGGGGTCCCCCATATGAAACACAACCAGCACCAGGCTAGTCAGAACCAGCCCTGGTTGCCAAAATACAGGGGACAAATGATGTAGGTGTCCCCCGTATTTGGTGTAACCAGTGCTGGGCTCTGAGCTGGCCCTTGTTCTTGAAATACAGGGGGAAAAATGCATAGGGTTCCCCTTTACCTCCAAGAAACAGCACCAGACTCTTTCTAGCAGGGGGGGTGATGCCACAGTTAGGGGAGCCCTTTCACCGCACCCCCCTTCCAAAGCATCAACCCTGACCACTAGTTAGCCCAGGCTGGGGATCCCTGGGGAGCTGGGGACCCCCCCAATAAAGGGGTCCCCCTCTCCAGGTCACCCAAGCCCCAGGCTGATAGCCCGGGGCTATCCCCAGCACCCCTGGAGCAGTGGGTGCTGGGGTGCTTGTGTAAAGTATGTGCAAGTAAAAAGTAAAAATATTGGCTTTTGCTGTGGAACCACACCTCCCAGCAAACCTCCCTGCATGCTGGTACTTGAAAAACCACAAGTATAAGCATGTGGGGCATTACGGGCGTGCTGGTACCTGTAGTTCCACAGCAAAAGCAAAATTAAAAAAACAGAACACACACCATCAAAAAGTAAAATTTTATTAAAATGTATATGCACACACAGAGATGGTATAGAGAGTATGGATCCACTTACTTTCTTATTGCATAATAATTTTATTTCTATTCTCATCCCTAGAGATGGGAGGCATGTGATTGATTATTATGACTCTAATGGAGGCTACCCCATGTTTATGTTGAGTGTAGTGACGGGGTACTGGTTGCTCGCTTGACCCACTTTTCTATGGCTTGTCATATGGCGGTACGATGAAGTGCCATACATTTTTTAAATTGTCGTTGGGTATTCCCCACATACAACAAGCCACAGGGACAAGTGAGCATATACTGTATATCACATAGGTCAATGCAAATTTAATAAATATTTTTCTGGTACAAGGGTGACTGAAAGAATTACCAGTAAGCAAGTTTCTTCAAGTCACATTCCCCAAGCAGTGGTAACCACCAGTTTTAATACTAAGAAAGTATGCTGGTTTTATATGGTGACTCATTTCACTGATGTCCAGCTGGACAACATGATCTATAATGTTCCTAATCTTTGTGAAATTAGGTAGCAATTTGGAGTGTTGTAAAGCAGGAAGTTCTTTATCAGAGTTAACAATGGGCCAACATTGTTTGGCCCATTTAACAGTATGCGTGCTATCTAGTAGATACTGGTTCACCCATGGGATACATTTACTATCTACTGTAGCTTATCATATATATATATATATATATATATATATATATATATATATTTTTTATTTTTTTTATTTTTCATTTTTCATTATTATCACAATAACAAACAACGGTGAAAAGAAATGTATATCTAGCATACTTTCAAAGTAAGTCACTGTTAAAAAAAGTATGATCTCATGGGCATGTTTCTATACATTTGTGAACTTAATCATAGTTCTTGCTCTTCTGAATGTTAATACCTAGAAAATAAATTTATCTAGTGTCACAAATCAGTGTGCTTTTTTTCAAATCAGCTAGCTATGGTACAGTTCTTCATATTCAGCATACTGCTTATTTATAAATGCCTTGCTTTGACTGGCATTTTTGACATATAATATAATTATGTTTGTGTTTTCCATATGCTGTATTTATTTTCTCATTAGTATGAATAGTTGTTGTTGCTCTGGATACCGAATATAACATTTAAGATATTTCCATTTAACTGGAAGATTTGAATCAGATCTTTCTGTGACTCTTCTTGAATGTAAATGTGTTGTTCTAATATCAAGTGTCAAATTTTTAGCAGGAGGTGCATACTTTTCAATTATCGTATATATTATTAATCAATAGTTATAATATCAACAGTGATAGCATGAAGGGAGAGGGTGGATGGGTACAAAGTTCCCAGGTCAGAGCCATATCTAGCTATCTATTACCACAGACACAAAAAAGCCACATTTAAGCTGAGAGAGAGTGATGCACAGACAAAAAGCATATAAAATGTTATTCAATATAAACATATATAAAAAATGCTAAGCAAATAATCTTAAATAAAATACAAACACCTGTTGTCTTTACCTTAGAAATAAAATGGCAATCTTCTTTACTGCAGTAATCCAAAAGACTATACAGTATCAGTCTAGTAACGCTAATAAATGGCTGTGACTTAAGTAAATTACAAGTTAAGAGCTGGAGAGGTCAATATATATCAGCCAATCAGGCATGTCTACATATTGCTGTTGGTCATCATCATTATCTCTGAACATGGCTGGCATCAGGGGTTACAGGCAGTACACTTGTAAGGGACCCGTGCACCTATGTCCATTCCTTTTTTACTATGAACTGCCCGTGGCCTGTGACTGACAATTTGAAGGTAATGGGGACATGGATCACAGTTAATAATTCTTGGTTGGGGCTGAATATTTGAAGCAGTATGCCACTGTAGATTCAATTGAGGGAGTAGAGGTTGGGCTGCTTTTGGTGATCCTTGTGATGTGGTCCCTTCAATGACATGGCATGATTCCACAGGCTGAGCCAGACAGCATGAACAGAAAAGGAGGGAAGGGGGTTTGGTTCCAACTGAAGTACTGAGACAGAGCAGCAGATGAGTGTGACTTATACTGTACTACAGATCATTAAATGACACTGTTGCTAAAGTTAGTGACTCTGTATCTGTTTCATTTTAATTATTCCCATTAAATTAATAATATTTTGAGCATGTGATTGCATTTGAAGCCTATTGAAGTATGTTTAAGACTAGTGGGGAATTAAATGCTACAACTTTGTCTTTTACTAATACTGCTATTACAGAAACTGTGAGCTGTGATAGTTGTCTATCCAGAGTGTAAACAATACAATAACAATGGTTTGTTAAACACTCTCAGCACTGCTAGACATCTGCGTATACTGTAAACCATAAATGTGTTATGAATCTCTAGGAAGATTCACAGTGAAACTATTACCATGAAAATAGAGCTCAATATAGTAATGTGAGTTAATTGATTGTGGAGCTAGGTAAGTCAATTGTATAAGCATTGATTGATAAAAGATTCTTGAAGAGACAATTGATAGAGTTGATTGATAAAGAGTTGTGAGGATAGATGGCTCCTGACAGGAATGTGGCCTTTAAGCTGATATATGCTTGACTGGTTGTAACCCTCAGAACTGGTATACACTTGGCTAGTTGCAGCCTTGAGAGCTGGTATGCACTTGGCTAGTTGCAACCTTGAGAGCTGGTATGCACTTGGCTGGTCTCAGCCTTGAGAGCTGGTATGCACTTGGAAAGTTGCAGCCTTAAGAGCTGGTATGCACTTTGCAAGTTGCAGCCTTGAATGATGATATGCACTTGGCTAGTTGCAGCTTTGAGAGCAGGTATGCACTTGGCTAGTTGCAGCCTTGAGAGTTGATATGCACTTGGAAATTTGCAGCCTAGATAGCTGGTATGCACTTGGCAAGTTGCATCTTTGAGAGCTGGTATGCAATTGGCAAGTTGCAGCCTTGAGAGCTGGAATTCACTTGGTTATATCAGAAACTGCTGTAAATGTTAATTGCTGTTAGAACATGCAGACAATGAATTGCTACTGATCTGAGCAATTGTAAATTGCAAATAGTGCACATAAACACTGAATTGCAGTGCAGACAGCTAGGTGTAATTTAGCTTACAGTCCAAACAGACAAAGAGGAGCTGCTGAGACTGCTGGAATGAATACACAAAAGTTCACACAGTACTGAAGTGCAAATTAGACACTGCTATGATGTACTTCCAGAAAATCCACACAGGGTTGAGGTGTGGCAGGCACTGCTCTGATGTTACTTGCAGGAATCCACACAGGCACTGCTCTAATGTTACTTGCAGGGATCCACACTCACACTGGGAAGCGGCAGCCACTTCTAGATGTAACTCGCAGGGGGTACACAGATGCTGGGACACAAGGAACTGGAACATACAGTAGGATGAACTACTCACTAGAACCAGAAGCCACAGAGTAACGCTATAGCTGGCACCAAAGCAGATAACCAGCAGAGGTAAAGAAGGAAGGAGATCCAATCAGTGTAGGGAGGTAGAGACAGAACAGTCAGGTAATGAGACATTCCAATCAGACAGAGAGCCACAGCAGCACATGTAACAAAATGCTTTTTTTTTAAGATATCCATGACGGTACAGTTTTATCTGATCTCTACAACAAAAACAGTCCAATTGATACTCAAAGAGAAAAAAATAGCAATAATGATGCATTGAATCCAATGACACAAGATTTATTAAAATACAGATCATTAGGCTAAGATAACAGCCACAGTAGTGATCCTGGATGATATAAGGAATGGAAATGTACCATGTTTGGCACATGGTAAGGTGCTAGAATTGAGTATTATGGGAGGTTGCCAGACTCCTTCCCTCCTCCCTTTATGCAATGCTGTCAAGGTGTCAATGGAAGGTTGTCAGCAAATGTCAATAAATGCAGGAAACTCCCAAATGCTGCAGTGTTTTGAGTCCTCAGACTATTCTTTAGGGCTGTATGGATTACCTTCTTTTGATCCTGCTATTTATGGTTTCCATAACCCAGAAGTATAACATGAGTGCCAAACGGGTTAACATTATAAAAACACAATAAAAACACCCAATAATTTACAGTGATTTAATCATTTGAAATGCATATATTCAAATATCAAAATTAATACAGACTTCAATAAAAAGATGCATTTAGTGGCCTAGTTCAGGTTCATAACACCATGCAATTGGCACCAATCACTTGTTTTTCCGCCAGTTATATTGACAATAAAGTTCATTCTATTCTATGCTTTGGAAGCCGAACTTCCAGTCACTGCCTGAAGTCACACTATTTGGCGGAGAATCTTAATCTGATGTCCGGCTGTGCCATAAATCATCTGTGCATTCATGCTGATAAGAGGCTCAGGAAGTGCTTCCAAAGGATCATAGGAATAACGGCAATCCCCATATATGTGTACCTCAGAAATGCGGATGTAATGTAATGAAATCATCTGGTTTAGAACAACAATTATCTAATTATCACTGCGCATGCTCCAAAAATTCTGGAAATCATTATTAAAACATTATTTTCTTAAAAATACTTTAGAACTGGAAATAATAACTCTAAAAGCCAAGATATTGCATATTAAGGACCTGAATTTACATTATCAGAAGCTCCAAAAAATTTAAAACCAGTTTTTTTAAAACTTGAGGGAGCAATATCCCTCCATATAATATTATATAAAAAAAATCAAAATCACAAATTAAAATGACATTAAAAGGTCATGATCAGCATTTAAAAATACTCTAGTAAAGGAACTAAAGTAAAATCTATGGGATCCAATGAGGAAGCAGAAGTATTCTAAAAAAACATTTTAATTCAAATTCTTTGTTCAAGCCTTGGGCAAAATTGTATCTAATTTAAAAATCCAAAACATTTCCGCTTTCACTAACAAGCTTTCTTCATCTCTATCCTTCCAATTTGCCTTCACTGTTTGGATACCCAAAAATTGTTTCATAACCTTAATATTTCATTCACAAAGAGTTTTAAATTGGTTTGACAGACTGTGGGTGTCTAAGCCTTTTTTCATATTTCTTGCATGTTCTGCCAATCGGGTTTTGAAGGCTCTCAAGGAACAACCTACATAAAAGAGACCACATGTACATTAAAATAGATAAAATACATTACATGTGTGGCATATAATAAAATTCCTTATTTTATACTCTTTTTATTTTTTACAAAAGAACTTGTGAACTTGGATACTTTACTAGTTACTAATTTACAAAAAGATTATTGGATTCATATAGAAGAGCACTCCTAAGAAGATGAGCTTTAAGATTAGAGCAGATACTCTTCTATAAATGAACTTAAGGACTGCTGGAATCAGATCCATTCTTAATAAGTGCCAGTGCTTATTGATGACTGATTCTAACCTTTTTGTGATTAGCACTATATGTCGTGATAAATAAAAAGTCATAATCAGTTTTTTTCTTTTTATCTGAAGATTTCTTGGGGGCTAAAGTTTTCTCTTTTGAGAAGTGATACCTCTTTTTTTTACATAATGGTTTTTATTAGATTTTTTTCAAACAGTAAAAGGGTATAGAAGAAATAAAGAGGACAAAACATAGTGGGATTCAGGCATGTGATACACATAAAAATAAAACAAAACAATAGGACACATCAGTGGATAACAAATAGTTGTTTTTTCCATTTATTCTATTTATTCTATCACTAGGAGACAATCAAAATAGAAAGGATAAGGTAAAGGTAAAAGTATTGTGTGTCTACTGGAAGACATGGACTCTCAGTGGAGAACTCATGCCAGATTGACCACTTTGTAATCAGTAAGTTATCTGAGGAGGAGTAAGGACAATTCAAAGTCTCCATCTGGAAGCTATAGTTAATTTTTGTCTTAATCAGCATGAGAGGGGGAGCTTTATCTTGTTTCCAGAACTAAGCAATAGCTGCTTTAGTAGCAAAAAGAACATGGCTTATAACATATCTATGGTACATTGGCACATCAATGGGGAAAATATGTAAAAGTGCTGTGGAAAACACAGAGACTTTTGTAAGCCAGTAACCTGTAAAATTATATCTTCTACCTAGAACCAAAGGGGACGTTTGACAGGGTACTTTCAAAAAATATGGAGGACCTCTCCTACTTGACCACATGCACGCCAACACAATCTAGATTGGGAGGGCAATATTTTATGTATCTTCAAGGCATTGTTGTTATTTACCCCCATTAGGATGTCTGTATTGTACATCCTTTTATATTGTGTTTTCACCTAATTATTGATTTAGTCATTTATTTATTATTAATTCATTTTTAAATAATATTCCTTTTAATGTTTACTATATATACTCACTATGTATCAAGATAATTAGCATATGGTTGAATTGTTATGGGTTTATGAAAGGAATTTCTATCAAATAAACTAATATATTATTGTGATTATATGTTAATGTATGTATTGGAGCCAATTAAGGGTCCTAAATTTATCAATCCAATGCAGCCTGTTTTGGATCCACTTGATTACCAGCATATTAGATTTTAATAAAGTAATATGATTATTAGTATCCTGCATGTATCAGTATCTAACCACATATATTTATTTATATATTCCTTTATTTTTACATATTTCTCTATTTGTATGTATGATACATTCTTAATTTCAGAAATCACAATTAACCATGTTTTAATAATGAATAATTACCTATGGGTTTAAATATCCTATACCATGAGAACAAAAACCACCTCTGATGAAACGGCCCCCCCTATTGGCCGAGAAAAGTGTCAGGTGACTTGCCATTGTGACCACAGACCAGGAAGCTATTGATCAGATAGAGATTGGAGCTATACCACTCCAGCCATCAGCCATCAGCACGAGGAAACTGCTTTGCGAGCCCAGCAAGTAACATTCAGTCTGGGATCTTTGAGCTGCTGTAGCACTGGGAGACATAGGGCGCTTAACAGCCAGATGGCTAATAATGCGGACCGGGATGCCAGGAGACACTGACTCATTATAGGTGACACGCGGATTTATTGCTGTGCAGAGTTCACACAGGCAGCCTTTAGACCAGCAGCTGACTTTGACTTTGTGAATTCATGTTCCTACTGTTTAACTGACTCTGACTGCTTATTCCTTTAATCTCCCATGCTGACTGCATTTACTAACTAGCATGCTTGGACAGACTTAATTATTGCATCCTTGCACAACCATTTCATGTTTGGACAGATTTAACCATTGCATTACTGCACAGCTATTTAGTCTGACCATGTGCTGTTGAAAACAACTAAAGTGCTTTTGAATCTATGTGTTCATTTGTTTAATACCATGGTCTGGAACATGAATTGACTCTTTCTTATATTGGTGTTATTGTACTGTATAATTCATTTTTGCATTTAGATGATACATTGTGATTGTGCATTTTTATATGGTTTATTATTCTGTTTATTTCAATTCATACCTTTACCAAGCACTCTCTCACATTTATTTTTACCATATATTATGTAGTCTGGCAGGAGTCATATAATTTCAGTTTGTATGATATACTTAGACATTTAAAACAAAAAAAATTGGGCCCATACATGGGTTCTAAACATTTACCCAAATCTTGTTCCCATTTCAAAATAGCTTGGGTTTTATCAGGTTATCGCAAGAAATTCCTCCTTTGCAAGAATTTGAGATTATATGGGAAAGAACATGGGATAAGACCAGCCAAACCTACCTGGGGAGGGAAGGATTGGATTAAATTTTTCATTTGAAGATATTTATAAAAATCTCTAGATGGTATAGAGAAGTGGGGTTGTAACTGGGAGACTGACAAAAGAGTATTATTTAGAAAGAAATCATGAGATTGAACACCATTAGCGCACCAATAGGAGAGATTCAGATTTGGAATTAAACATGATAGACCTTAGATAGAGATATTATCAGATGGTAAATTAAACTGTAAAAGAACAGATAGGCTGTCCCTTAGTGATGCCTCTATTAAGGCTTTTTCTAGAGCTTATTCTTGAGTTAAAAATCTTTTACTTATATCCTTTCTTTGGAAGAGGAATTATTTAGTGTCACTACAATTATTTTCTCAGGCATATAATTTGACTCTTTGGAATCCTTTTGAGACAATTTACATGGTGGAGAAAGTTTTTGTTTGAGAGACCTTTGGTTTTGTATATCCTTTCATTTCTCTTATTCCATATTTCGGGTATATAGTTAGATCTAAGAAATTAATGGATTCAGCAGTTACATAAAAAAATAATTGATGTTAACTTTAATGCTATTAAGTTTATCACAGAAATCCTTCAAATCAAATTTAGGAGCATTCCAAATAATAGAACATAGTCTATAAATATTTTTTAATAGATTTTTTTATTAAAGCAATGAGTGGTACATGAAACTATCATATACTGTAGATAATGTGTACAATAACCATCAATAGATATATTTCTTGATGTTTGAGAATAGAAAAGAGTATAATTATAGACAAGTCACTACATTACACTATTGATGTTTATTACAAGATAAATCTGTTTCTTTGCCTCAATCCCTCACTTCCGATTAAAAGTAATCCCCCATTTTTGTATAAAAATTGATTTTTGTAATATAAAATTAAAGAGCTATAGGAGGGTCATTGTTCACCATGCAAATCATATACCATGTGGTATTTCAAAAAGAGCTATGAATTTGGGATTTAGCAGATGCAGAAAGTGTCACTATATAGCTCTCCCATACTGCAAAGAATTGTTCGACTCTTGTTTCCCTCTCTAATGTAGTTCCCACCCACTCCATCCTAAAAAGATAAAAAAGCTTGACCTTACAAAGGCTAATTAAAGGGGGATCAGGATGTATCCAGGTTGTAATATGGCTTTATTTGCCACTGCCCTTACTGCCAGTAATTTTTTATAACACCCTTTAGTTACTCATAAGTCCTGGGAGATGATTCCAAAAAGAGCCTCTTCTGGTGTTAAGGGTAAATAGTTAGGTAGGAGTTCAACAGAGAATGCATGAACATGGACCCAGATCTGGCATATTATGGGCCACATCAAAAGACAGGGTATCAGATCTGCTTGAGGAGCTCCATGTTTAAAGCACAGATGCAACATGGAGAGACCAATCTGAAATCATCTACGTGGTGAGAAGTAAGTTCTATGGAGTATATTGAGGAACATTGTCATGTACATTACAGAGGAAAATGCTCTGCATGACCTAAAGTGAGATTTTAATACATTATAAACTAAAGAGATAGCCTCTCTACCCGAAGGTTGTTGCTGCAGCAATATATCAAGTAGATTTAGGTAATCTGCAATTAATATCTGAAGTCTGCTGCAGAACATTACTCCTGATGTGCTGCTTTACTTGAAATTTAGATTTAGGTAATCAGCAATTAATAGCTGAAGTCTGCTGCAGAACATTACTCCTGATGTGCTGCTTTATTTGAATTGAAGATTTAGGTAATCAGCAATTAATATCTGAAGTCTTCTGCAATCGTATAATATTGTATTGTATATAAATTGCCATAAGTGCGATCTACAGACTTTACATTGTGTGTAGGCATGATTGATCTTAAGTCCTAACTGTTTGGTATGTGCTACATGTTTGGCTAAGCCATTTTATTGCTGGGTCTGTATTGGCTGGCCAGTGGGGGGTTGTCATTAATTAGGATGCACACTTGGCAACATCTCTACTTTAAATATAATTCATTAGGCTTTTTAGCCTTGGCTGGAGTTAGCAGACTCTTAAGTGCAGAATCACAAGTGCAAAATAGACTTTAGGTAAAATTTCAGTGTTAGACCGGCGTTAAACTGAAGGAAAACAAAAGGAGAACATTTCAGCAAACACAACTAAAATGCTATCAATACTGCATATGGACACCTAGGGAGCATCAAGTGTGAGTTCACTACCTCTTCACAACAAATATCTGCTGCCTGCATAACCAGGACATGCAACACTGAACTCCTTGTATGGTCATTACAAAGACATTATCTCACTTGCTACTATTTGAGCTGCCTCTTTTTTTACTAAAAACTAAATTTTTATTTGAACCAATGCAAAGTAACCTCTAAACCTTGCATATACGGTCTGATTTACCATTGCTTTTGCCTAGTCTCACAACTTTGAACTTCTTTTTTTATTACTCATTTTCAAAACCCTTTAAAACAAGTATGTTCCCTTAAATCAGGGGTGGGGAAACTTTTTTCTGGCATGGGCCATTTTGATTTTTACAAAATCATTCGGGGGCCATACAAAATTATTGACTTAAAATTTGCCTCCTATATTTGGTTAAAAACATTATTAACTCACCCTTAATGTGATGGCTGTAAGTAACTGCTTCTCTTTGGTATGTTGCCAGGCAGAGTCTGGAGGGGCAGTCCCTATGGATGTGTGACAGGCAGATTGATAAGGCAGCCCTGGGGTCCTCTCAGTCCTAACCAGCCTGATGACAGCACTGACTGTACACACCCCCTGTGTGCCACCACTGCCTGCTTGCCTGTGCTGTTATGGTGAGACCCTGCATGCCCCTGCACTAACCAGCTCAATGGTAGCCATATGACAGCCCTGATTCCACCCCCCCTTGTGCGCTGCCTGCCTGTCACCACTGATGCGGAGAGAGCCCTGCATGCCACTCAATGACAGCCCTGACACCCTGATCCCCCCCTGTGCTACCTGCCACTGCTGATAGGGAGAGATCCCCTGCACTAATCTGCCCAATGACAACCCTGAAACCCTCCACTGCTGCGCTACTTCCCGCCACTGATAGCCGATGACAGCCCTGACACACACACACTCCCCCCGCTGTGCTAGCTGCCTCCACTGATAGCACAGCAGGGGGAAGGGGTGTGTCAGGGCTGTCATTGGCTGCCAGCCACCAATGACAATCCTGACATCCCCTCTCCCCCGCTGCACTACCTGATGCCACTGACAGCTGCTACACTACTCTGATTCTGCTGCTGCCACTGACAGCCAGCCGGGCATGATTTCACCTTGTGGGCCGTATATGGCCCATGGGCCAGAGGTTCCCCTCCCCTGCCCTAAATAAAAAGAAAAACTTTTGACATCAAACATACGCATTCACTAACTATGTTCATTCACCAGCATTTTTGAAACCTTCAACACTGTCGTTCTCACACATACACTATTCTTAGCTCATCCACACCGTGACCATGTTTCCTTCAACTTCTCACTTTACTCAGTGACTACCTAATCCTTTATTCTGTCCCCTGTTCCCACATCTATCCTGTCCCCCTAGACTCCTCCTCTTCATCCTCCCCTTCTCTACCCTCCACTGTCTGTATGCTTCCCCTCTGCTTCCCTCCTTCTCCTCTCATTACTCCTCTTTCATTCTTTTCTCACCCAACCACTAAGCTCAGCACCCACCCTCCTCTCCCTATCACTTCACCACACCTTCATCAACATCACACTAATCTCCCACCCTCATTTACAAATGCATCCAACCTCTCTTGCCTATTGATCACTTCCTCCCACTCCTGCCTCCAAGATCTCACCCGTGCTGCTCCCTTATTCTGGAACTCTCTCCCTCTCCCTATTAGACTCTCCACCTCTCTACAAATCTTCAAATGGGGTCTCAAGACTCACTACTTCAAATCCTTCCAGCTCTCATCCTAACCTGCTGCTTACATGCTTCTTCCTCACTGTCTACCCTATCTGTGGCACCCCTGTCTGTCTCCCCCCTATAGAATTTAAGCTGTCATGTGCAGGGCCCTCTTCCCTTATGTGGTTTTCCTTCCTACTCCAAACTCTCCACAAGGACACTTAACACTTGGTAGCTGATGCCGTGCAGCTTCTTTGAGTGTTATGATCACTGCAGCAATGTTTATAAACTATGTTCTTATTCTGTATTGTCTTGTACTGTAAGTTGCTTTTTTACAAGTTTGCTCATTTGTTAATGTACTTTGTGAGGTGCTACGGAACCCTTGTGGTGCCATATAAATAAAGGATAATAATAAAAGTGAATTTTCCTAATCATCCAGGGAAAAACATCTAACAACTAGACTGGCATAGTGCTGGGTGTCCAGCTAAGACTGTATATCTCACAGATACCTCGTGGAACGTGAAAGGTCAACAGTGCTCTGTGTCCACAAGAGAACTGATATTGCCCACCCCACGTATTCTACACATATTGAAGGGATATCTGGCTTGTCCTTCCTGAAAATCAGGATTTGACACTAAGGGAAGATACAAAGTTTTGTGAGCATATAAATTATATTTGTGGCTGAACACGTGTCATAATTTTGTAACAGACCAGAGAAGTGGATTTTCTCAAATATGGGGAAAGATTTCTTGATTATGTAAATGCAAAAAATATACCAAGTTTCCACCTTGAAGAAACTCCCTTTCCAGAGAGGTGTTTGCATAATTATCCTGACAATGCAACCAATATTTGAGATACCTCAAATGAGCTGCCTGGCAATATAGCTGAACATTGGGGAAATTAATACCTCCATTAGGAACTGGTTGCTGTCATTTTATAAGTCCTATGCATGGCTGTTTACCCTGCCACATGAATCACCAAAACATAAATTGAAGTTGTTGAATATCTTTGGGAGTTAGCATAAAATACAAAACCTGAATCAGGTACATTAAATGAGGAAATGACACCATTTTGATAAGATTCGCCCTAAGGGCAGCGATTTCCAACCCTCCAGCTCAGTGGACAGTGCACGTATAGCAGATGTATAGTTGAGGCCATAAAGAAGACCAGGATTTTCAGTACAGTAATTCCTAGATAAGTAATTGAGTATGATTTACATGTTAAGTTAATATTACCTATACCGTTTCTCAAATAGCAAAGTGCTACTGATTTTGGCCAATTAACTTGAAACCCTGAATTTTCTCAGAATTACCATAGAATCTGGATTATTCTTGGTATTAAATCAGAGGGTTGTGAAACATATAATAAAATATCTTAATTTAAATATTGTGTTCCCTATTATGATCCCCTGCAAGCTAAAGTCATTTTGAAGAATGCATAATAGGGTATCAATGGCAATATTGAATAGGAGTGGGGAGAGGGGGCACCACTGATATGTCCCACAAGACATAAGTATTGGGTTACTACTATTGCCATTAATTTGAAGGGTAGTATAGGGTGATGTGTACAAATACTGAATGATTTCAACAAAGGATGGATGAAAGTTCCTAAATTGCAAATCTGTGTATAAATGAAGCCAGAGTTCTGTATTGACTGCTTTTTTTGTTTCAAGACTGAGTAGTATATTTTTAATGCAGCTGGTTGGGAAGAGACAATCATTTGTTTGATGGCGGAATGTATGCCTCTAACTGAATGGGTTTTACGCACAAAGCCTAATTGATGGCTTGCTAAAATTTGAGGGAGAAAATATTGTAGCTGATCTGCCATTATTTTGGCAAATAACTTTATATCTGAGTTGAGTAATGTGGGCTGTAGGAGTCTAATACCTGGGGATCCTGCTTGGGCTTTGGGAGTAGAATGGTGTGTGCAGAGTTAAAATAAGGAAAGGAGTGTGATTTTATAGAATGTCATTAAACATGGACCTGGAGATTTCTGAAGATGATGTTGTGAAATGGCTGTGGTAACCTCTAAAATAGTGACTGGCATGCTAAGAGATTCTTACTGTTCTGAAGAAAGGCAAGGTATGCACACCTTTTGAATTAATCTATCATGTTATTCTGCATTAAATGGGAGGGCTGAATATAGCATGTTAAAATAAGCCACAAAGTGTTCTAGAATACTACATGAATCATTTAATAGCTGACTGGTCTGATGCTGTTTTGAGCATGGTAATAAAGCACTTGTGGGATTTAGATTTGGAAATTGTCACTATAAGATACAGTTTTATTTCCCCATCTATAATATTTGAAATGGGAGAACACTAAATCTCATTTTGCCTGAGACAACAAAAAAATCATTCAGTAGCTGTTGAGCTTCAGTAAAACGATTTAAGGATGGTGTTGCAATGTTATTGCATAAGGATGAGGACAAAGAAGTATGTAATGCATAGTATTCTGCATTTGTTTTATTCTTTAATCTCAAAACATAATCTATTATGTGGCCTCTTAAAACAGTTTTGGACACGCCCCAGAATAGGGTGGGATTGTCCCAGTAATCTAAGTTATCATTCATGTAATTCATCCATTTATCGACAAGGAACTTGCGAAAGTCATCCGATCGATAGAGGTAACCAGGAAAGCACCATCCCCATTGTCCATATGCCTGTACTGCTTGTTCTAATATCACTGAAACCAGGGCATGGTCAGAAAATGCAATGTTATAAATGTAAGTCCCCCCAACCCATGCAATCCAAGGAGTAGGATACCAGAACGATGTTTATTCTAGACCATGAATAAAACTAGAAGGACCAGTCTGTAGGGTTTAAGAGGCACCAGATGTCCGTGAGCTGGAGGGTGGTCCTCAATAGTTATTTTTTTTCCTTATAGAGGAAGTTGGGTGACGCAAGGTGGGCTGCTTATTTAAAAGGGGATTGTCAACTAAGTTTAGGTCACCACCCATAATAAATGGAAAATTGCTGCATTAAGCCAATAAATGTGTAAGATCCTGCTTCACTTGGAGGTTGCATTGTTAGGAGCATAAACATTAATCAAGGTGTAAGTAAAACCCCATATTTTGACATCCAATAAGAGGTAACGGCCATTAGGATCTGCTACTGTATTCAAAATTGTGTACTGGAGGTCTCTATGAAATAATATTGCTACCCCCCTAAATTTCCTCTGATAGTTGGCTGAGATACATTGACCCAGCCATGGGACTATAAGAGTTGAACCACTATCCACTACCCAGTGTGTTTCATGGAGGAAAATTATCTGAGGATGAAAGTCTATATATCTTAATGATTGAACCATATTCCACACACACTATTCTTTTTCAATCGTGAGATGTTCCCAATATGCAATAAAGAGAAATTCATGTATCTGTGTCCAAATTTGGTTTCCATGGCAGTCCCTACTTGTTGAATATAATAGCCCCCTTCGAAGAAAAAAATATTAATGTCAATTAAACCTTCTTTAATGAAATTTATATCCTCTGATAGAGTAGATTTATTTAAAAACCAAGTATTCTTCTACTTCTATATCATAATTTATAATTGCAGGTGTGGTTGAGTAATGATACATGAGCTGAAATATGAAACCTGGAATCTTCCCACTCTACATCTCTTAGTTTATTGATATTGTGTAGTGTAAATAAGATTTATTTCTAACCACTATGAGTTGTAAGAGGAAATCTTTCATCTCTGAAAAATGTGTAGTTAATCCACCTACTCCTGTGATTATGGGCCACCCTGGTGGTGTGGTGATACTTTTGTGAACCTTAAAAAGCACATAAATTCAGCAATACAAAATAGTGTTTGCTCATATCAACTTAATGGTATTTCACAGGTGCTTGTAAGGGGAGGGTTTACTCTGAACTATAAGGAAACAAAAGGTTTCCCCCCAGCACACTGCAAAAAAATAGCATAAAAACTTGAATACTACATGATAATAGAAATTCAGAGGTATTTGTTGCATGCATTTGCAAATTTATGTTTAAGTGTTGGGCCAGCATCAAGGCTCCTCTATACCAGCATCCCTAACTCTACATGATAATACCACCCACTCTGGGTCATCTAAAAGCAAGATTTTGTGCTACTTAATAACCGCACATTCATAAATAAATATAAGTTGAGAGCCAACTCACCTAGGAGGTACCCCAGAATCCACCAAATAACAATACAGGAACCAGCACACCATACCATTAAGTTGATATGAGCAACCAATATTTTGTATTGATGTTCTGAATGGCATGGATGGGAAAAGCATTGGGAGGGTGTGCTGGTTCCTAAGGTACTGAATTTATGAATAATCATCAAATCTATCGTTCCTATTGTAGTAATCATATTTTCTTCTTGAGAACCTTTTGAGATGTATCCAGTCCCTAGTTGGTTTGAATTGAATTTTTTTTATGTTTCTATATCTACTTGTATGTGGGAGTTCTCTCTATGTTCTTTCTGTATCAGGTACCTTATTTCCTTTGGTAATTGGAGAAATAATAATTGGGGTCCTGATTATTCCACAAACTTAACTGTTCTTGTATATTTGTAAATATCTAAATGTTCCTCTTTTTATTTGAAGTTTCTCTCTGGGTGTTCTATTTGGTTTGATGGATCTTATTATGTTATTCAGGATATTACAATCATTAGTTTCTTGATCCACACTATAACTATGTGAAAGATCTATCTTTATTTTGTTGCTTTTGTCCTTACTGTCCAATCTATAGTAATAATAATCTTAGTATTTTTTTCTGTTTTTAGTAATTAGATCTCATGTATTTTTCTAATTTTGAATTCTATTTCTTTCTCTAAAATAATGAACTCTGGCATATCTTGGAAGGGTTTAACAAGCATGTGGAGTACTCTTATTTTTTCATTTATTTATCTCAATGTTTCCCTTCTTTCTTTCAAAATAAGTTGAATAAGTGAGAAGGAACATGTACTCAGTATAATTTCCCATTATTTTTGAACATTTTCACTATAATCACTAAATGATAGGGGTTTCTTTATTTTTAGACCCTTGGGGATTATTTGATAAGATTGGTATCTCTCGAGGGTCACTACCTCCCACCATAATCTGTTCTATTTTAGGAACCAAGCTTCTAATCTTCCATATTAGTTTCTAAACTGTTCTGTCATTTCAACTTGTTCACTATGCTCTGGGATAAATACAGTCAGGTCCATAAATATTGGGACATTGACAAAATTTTCAGATTTTGGCCTCTATTCACCACCACAATGGTTTTGAAATGAAAGAAACAAGATGTGCTTTAACTGCAGACTTTCAGATTTAATTTGAGGGTAATTACATCCAAATCGGGTGAACGGTGTAGGAATTACAACAGTTTCAATATGTGCCTCCCACTTTTTAAGGGACCAAAAGTAACGGGACGAGCAACTCAAAAGTTATTTCATGGACAGGTGTGAGCTATTCCCTCATTATTTCATTATCAATGAAGCAGGTAAAAGGTCTGGAGTTGATTCTAGGTGTAACATTTGCATTTGGAATCAGTTGCTATCAACTCTCAATATGAGATCCAAAGAGCTGTCACTATCAGTGAAGCAAGCCATCATTAGGCAGAAAAATCAAAACAAACCCATCAGAGACATAGCAAAAACATTAGGTGTGGCCAAATCAACTGTTCTGAACATTCTTTAAAAGAAAGAACGCACTGGTGAGCTCAGCAACACCAAAAGACCCGGAAGACCACGGAAAACAACTCTGGTGGATGACAAAATAATTATTTCCCTGGTGAAGAAAAACCCCTTCACAACAGTTGGCCAAATCAAGAACACTCTCCAGGAGGTAGATGTATATGTGTAAAAGTCAACAATCAAGAGAAGACTTCACAAGAGTGAATATAGAGGGTTCACCACAAGATGCAAACCATTGGTGAGCCACAAAACAGGAAGACCAGATTAGGGTTTGCCAAACAACATCTAAAAAAGCCATTACAGTTCTGGAACAACATCCTATGGAAAGATGAGACAAAGATCAACTTGTACCAGAGTGATGGGAAGAGAAGAGAAGGAAAGGAACTGCTCATGATCCAAAACATACCACCTCATCAGTGAAGCATGGTGGTGGTAGTGTCATGGCGTGGGCATGTATGGCTGCCAATGGAACTGGTTCCCTTGTATTTATTGATGATGTGACTGCTGACAAAAGCAGCAGAATGAATTCTGAAGTGTTTCGGGCAATATTATATGCTCATATTCAGTCAAATACTTCAGAACTCTTTGGACGGTGCTTCACAGTGCAGATGGACAATGAACCGAAGCATACTGCAAAAGCAAAGAGTTTTTTAAGGCTAAATAGTGGAATGTTATGCAATGGCCAAGTCAATCCCCTGACTTGAATCCGATTGAGCATGCATTTCACTTGATGAAGACAAAACTGAAGGGAAAATGCCCCAAGAACAAGCAGGAACTGAAGACATTTGCAGTAGAGGCCTGGCAGAGCATCACCAGGGATGAAAACCAGCGTCTGGTGATGTCTATGCATTCCAGAGTTCAGGCTGTAATTGCCTGCAAAGGATTTGCAACAAAGTATTAAAAAGTGAAAGATAGATTTAGGATGGTTTAGTTTGTCCCATTACTTTTGGCCCCTTAAAATATGGGAGGCACATATAGAAACCGTTGTAATTTCTACACCGTTCACCTGATTTGGATGTAATTAACCTCAAATTAAATCTGAAAGTCTGCAGTTAAGTCACATCTTGTTTGTTTCATTTCAAAGCCATTGTGGTGGTGAATAGAGGCCAAAATATGAAAATTCTGTCACTGTCCCAATATTTATGGACCTGACTATATGTATTGAAACTATTTTTCCCTACTTTGTAGGTGTGAGAACATAATGCTGCCTTTGTCTACAAGCGATTGGCACCAATTTAGTGCTGTTATAAAATGGAACTAGTTAATTTTATGTGTCTTTTTATCAATGTATTAATTTTGATATTTGAATATATGCATTTTTAATGATTATATCACTGTTAATTATTAGGTGTTTTAATTATATGTTTTTAAAATGTGTTTTGGTACTTAGTACTCATGTTACACTTCTGGGTTAGGGGACCCATAAATAGAAGGATCAAGAACAGGTAATCACAGCCCAGAGGCTGAGGACTCAAAACACACTGCCAACATTTGGGACTTGGAACCAGAGAGAGAAGGGTACTGCACAGAACCAAAACAAAAGTTCACAGATTAGATACCAACAATCTTATATCCATTTATAATAGCTCATCAATAATCGTTGGTGGTACTCCCAAAGCCCAAAATATGCCATAAAGCACAAAACAAGAAAAAGGAAGTCCTCATTGCTAGGGCATTCTTAAGGTGGATATCCACATTAAATTCTCAATTATAAAATATAACTTTTAATATATGCAATTAAAATTAAAAAATGCCTCTTTATTGCACAAAATAATGTAGTATATATCACAAGTAACTATATATATATATATATATATATCTCCTAATGTATAGTGTGGCATAATATTTATTATATGAATGGTAAGTGATGCCCTATGTCACTATATTTGTATTAGGATATCATATCAGAATTCATGTGTAGAGAGACAGGTACCTTAATAGCCCTGATTGTGTGTCAGATAAAGATATATATGTTTATGATTTACTGACTTTCCAAGCCTCTAACTGTGTGGATATGTAATTATGTAACCAATGTACTGTATAGACATTCTGCTGTGTAGTCAATCTGTCCCAATCCACCTCCTATGTTTCTAACCTACAACACCTGGTATTCCCAGGTGGCCTCCCATCCAGGTACTGGCCAGGCCCTTTACTGCATTGCTTTCAAGATCAGACGAGACTAGGCATAGATGTTTCTAAATCAGTAATTCCTGATTTTTTTTTCATTCTCACTTGTAGCTTCCTCTTTTTTTTATCCCCAGCATCTCCTGGCCTCCCTTATCTTTTCCCTGACCCTTCCCCATGAGGCCATGGCCATTTTTTGGGTGCGTGTCTTATATCCCTATTTGAAAAATGGGAAGGCTGGGTGTCAATGCTATTTCTGGCACAGGGCACCAAAAAGTCTAGTTACGGCTCTGACTGGTGCACACAATTGTGCCAGTGCATGGTAGGATCCTAGGGGCTGAGGCACACAACGCATCCCTGCCCTGCAAGAAGGCTTTATGGCAGGGGGTCTGTGATACAGTAAATTCTAGCAGGCACCTGCAAGAACTTACTGCAGGTGTCTGCAGCAACAACCTCATGATCTCAGAGGGAGTCCAGGCCCATCCTCCCTCTGTAGATTCAACTGGCATGTACCCTAATGTGAACCTGGATCTATTCATGCTCTGCTCCCTCCCCTATTATACTCCCAGTCATGCTCCAGAGTTTTGATATAAATACTGTGTTCTTATACATGTGTGCCTCCCCAGTTATTGACCTCTCCGCACATCACTGGTGTTAATATACCTCAGATGATGAGTTATAGTAAATTGGCATACTGAACTTGCCAACCTGAAACAAGTCTATTTCTATTTTGCAATTTTTTTGCTAGTTCTATGTGAATTTATAGCTTTATAACTTTGTTAAGTGGTAATGCGAGTTTAATGCGATTTTGCATGTTCTCAGAGACTATTACATATGACGAGTTGAAACTTGCACGTTTCTAGTGGTAAATTTTTCAAACTAACACCCTATTACATTTCTCAAATAATATTCATTGTATATGTGGATATGCAATCAAATTAATTGCTAGCCATAAAGATACAAAATAAATGAGTGCGATAGCATAAGAGATGGCAAAATTCCTACAGAAGTAGATCATATTGTAACTATTCCACCTAAGAAACCTCAACTCAAACAGGATCTTTATTCACCATTCATTGATCAAATTGAGCTATAAAATTTGAGAATGATTGAAGGAACCCAAGCAAAAACAAATGTACTTTGACTTTTAAACTGTCATTCATATAAATCAACTGAAAAAAATAATATATTTGGAAGACACTTTCAAATACAGCCCAATCCATGCCTCATTCATTAAGTGAATTGGAAAAATGTTGTAAATTATCTTTTTTCAAGCTGCATGCATCTAATACCTAAGCAATGGGAATATTGCTACTGCCACTTCTTTACCATTCCCTATATCTTAATTTATCTTCAATTGCCAATACTACATACAAAATGTTGCACAAATTATAATAGGTAAACTAAGATGTAATTCAATGCAAAGGTATGTACCCCAATATATCATGTGTGGGGAGAAAAAAGATAAGTAAAATGTCTACACCTAATTAAAATACATTTGTGTCAAACATTCTCCATACAAGTATCACTATAAATTGAAATGCTTTACCAAAGACATACATATACAGCAAAGCACTCACTGGGCCAGATTTTGACTATAACCTGTACACACTCCTAAGGAGATTAGGAAAATGGAAAGTAACAAATGTGTATAAAATTAGAAAATTATGTTTTGATAAAAAGGTGTGGGATTCATCCATTGGTAAGATAAAGAGGATGACATTTAATAAACAGTGATTTGTTGAAATCACTGATTTTGGGGGATTTTTTTTGCAGTATTTAAACTAGCCTACTTTTAGAATTTATAACATTGCTGCCTTAAATCCAGGAGCAAAAATATACCAAATATCTGTGACTTTGCAATATCATTGTCATTATACTTTTCCCATTGGCCTATGCTAACAAAAAAGTGAATTCCCCACAATTTAAATGGTAAATAATATCATTCACCATTAATAGCCCTAGTTCCCTGTTTTAGTCCTGAAATTACTAAACACAACTAATACTCATGAATTCCTGGAAATACTCTTAGAATATATCATCTAAAATTATGTTGAAATAAAAATACATTACTATACCTAACTCAGACTACTGGAAATATGTACAAAATATTCACTACATAAATTGCTTTTGTCAAAAATAAATAAAAATAAAGGAGAACTGAACGAATTTGAAAAAAAATGTATCACAAATTTCCAATTAAGAAGCCAAAAATGTTTACCTTTTACAAAGCAATATATGAATCACATTGTGGAAAAGCCATTTTTATACAATGGAAAATGAGAAAAAGAACTGAATTTCACTCCATATTTTTTAATGTCTCCATGTTTCTTCCAGATGCATTCTAACATTAGAAACAACTAATAAGATAGTTTATAAATATGATAAAACTGCAGAAAACAAAACAAATGTCACAATACATACTCTAACAATTGTTGGATATGTGATAAGTTTAATGTGGTTATACAGTACATTACCTTTGATCTGAATGGCTTGGCATCTTACCAACATTATCCCCCTGTGTTTCACCATCATCATCCCCCCCGGCAAATAACAAGCATCATCTCCAGCCTCACCTCTCCTGCATCTCTTTAGCCTCACCCCTTGAATGTATTCAGCCTCAATCCACCTGTGTCTCTCCAGCCTCACAGCCCTGCATCTCTCCAGCTCCCCTGTGTCTCTTTAGCCTCATCCCTGCCTGCATCTTTCCAGCCTCATCCACACCTGTGCCTCTCCAGATTCATCCTCTTGCACCTCTCCAGTGCCATCATCATGCCTTATGAATGACATACCCCTTTATGTATGTACTGATTTTATGCCCCAGTCATGTTGCCCCCCACTGAGCAGCTCTAGCCCAAGTTATACCTGACTTGACCAAACACATCCCCACGGCATTACCCCATTATTTTTTTATTTTTACTAACTTGAAGCAATAAAAACAGCTCTTCAATCAATGCTGCAGCTGTAGATTTTGTTATCCTCCTTCCACTGCTAGTCTGTCTCTGTCATCTGACTCTCGTGTCCTTTCCCCCTGCTGCCACAGCTTTTGTAAGCCAGGAGAATGAGACAGATGTCCCTTTATGACATCACTGTGTCTTATTCCCAGCCTGTCATAGGAGGGGGATGCGGGGCTGCCCACCCACCACATCTATTAAAATGTGTGGCATGGCATACATCAGGACAGCCTCCTCTATTATCACACAACCACAATACTGCTCATGACCTGCTGTACAGGCCATGAAAGGTGGGCTGGCAGAGGTGGAATGCATACCACCACCAAATACAACTGACGCAATGCAGTTCCGTCCCATTCCTGTCCATGTTAACCTCTGGAAAAACTTATTGTTTATTGATGAGGGCACCATTTATAATGAAGGTTTGTAGTACTACATGTTCCATCCTGCACATTTAGGTCATTTACTAAATGCTCTGAATGTTCACTGCAAAACAGTAGCTTTATGCATTACATCTCAAAAGACCTCCCAGCACATTCATTGCATGCCTACTTTTTGCTGTTTGAAGAGGTGGAAAATGTTTAAAGGTGCAATCTGTAAAGTTTACATTTTATTTTTTTTAATCCTTAAATACTGCTTGTTTTAGCCACATTTAGTATTTAAGGTGATTGATTAATAGTAATTACCAGAATGTGAAATGTGGTAGCAATTTTATAGTACGGTAACAATTTAAAAAAATAGTGATGACAAAATTCAAGACAATCCCCTCTTCAGCCTATGCATTTTCCACATATTCCAAAACTCATTTGCATATTTTGATGCAAAACAGTACATTTTTGAGTTACTCCCTTAAAGAAATATTCTGTGATTTTGGTTGTTGGGAACCATATTAGTAATGTAGAGCATGTCATATTTTAGCACTGCCAAGGAATTAACTTTTTCCTTCATCCAGTGCCTCGTTAAATATAACTAGTACCTATCAACATTGTTTTAAAGAAAGGAAGTTAATTTATATTAAACATTTTGTAAGGCTTTTCTTAATAGGTCTAATGAACTGAATACTCTTTTTTTTGCTCATATCAAATAAGAGTGAGGAGGAATACTATATATCAATAAATCTATAAAACAGTATTTTAGTTGATATCTGTCTCATCATCAAATGCATTGATCTGGTTACTTGTTATGGTCAGAATTTTTATGTTTGTTTGTCATCCCAAGGCTTTTTCCTTTGTACTACTATTGTAATTAGATGGTTACAAAGCAGAATATGCAATAGTCCAGTGGTTCTCAACTTCAATCCTCAAGTGCCACCAACAAGACATGATTTTTGGATTTATTTAATCAGGCGCAGGTGAATTAATTTTGTACATCTGCCTCCCCTCTCCTACAAGCACTACACTGGCTCCCCTTCCCCTTCAGAACCCAAATCAAGGTTCTTACTCTCACTTACAAAGCTCTCACCTAATCCTCTCCAATTTACATATCAGATCTCATCTCACTTCACACTCCTGCCTGCCCACTTCGCTCAACAAATGCATGCAGCCTCTCTTGCCAACTGATCCCACTCCAAGATTTAGCTCATGCTGCTCCCTACCTCTGGAATTCTCTCCCTCTCCCTATTAGACTCTCCACCTTTTTACAAATCTTCACATGGGCTCTCAAGAGCCACTACTTCATCAAAGACTTCCAGCTCTTATCCTAACCTGCTGCTCCATGTATCTTCCTTATTGTCTACCCCATCTGTGTCACCCCTGTCTGTCTGCCCCTCCCCTTTAGAATGTAAGCTCTCATAAGCAGGGCTCTCTCTACTGCACTTTTACTTCCCTTCCTCATATGATCGTCTACTCTTAACTCCACACAAGGGCACCTAACATTTGGTTGTTGATGCCCTGCTGCTTATTTGAGTGTTATGATCACTACTGCAGCAATGATCATAAACTATGTCTTTCTCTTGCATTGTTTTGTATTTTAAGTCGCTTTTTCTTGTTTGCCTATTTGTTTATGTACTTTATAAGGCACTGGGGACCTGTGTGGTGCCATATAAATAAAGTATAATAATAATAATATTCCTAATATCCGATATACTGACTCTTTCAGAAATTTCTATTTAGATAGTTCTCCACCAGCTAAGACCTATGGCAGAAACATAACTTTATCCTATTTTCTCAGAGGCAAGATAGAATGTACCCATCCCCCCAGGAAAGTACTAATGATTCAAATTATTTTCTCTGTGTCTTTAAGCTCTAGTTCCCAATTTTTTCTTCTTCACTGACAATTATCACACCATCATAATGTCATGTCCACAACACTGGAAGGAGTTGGGCACATAGTGAAGAAGCTGTGCAAATAATATTAAATGTCAATCATCTATGCTGGCTACAGACCTTATTTACCTCTTCTCCACAAGTTGTTGTGAGATATATTTGCACATATAGCCTTTATCCTCACTTCACAGAATGGTAACACTGGATCCCAGAAGACATACTACAGAGTTGAGGTCCCGGTCTGACCTACTGTTGGTGTACGCTGGGCAGAAATGTTGACCAGGGCAGCCTGTTCAGGATCCTCCACTGGATGGATTTGGATGAAAATTTCACAGAGAGGTGGTAAAAGGTCTGGGATGCCTAATGGAGTGTTTGTAGTCCTGGTCAAACCTCATGGCGGAGTGTGCCAGGCAGAACTTTGACCCATAGAGCATGTTCTGGGCTTCCCCTGGATGGATTTGGATGACATCACATAATTTGGATGAAAACTTCACAGAGTGGTAATACAGGATTCAAGAAGACATACTAGGGGGTTTAGGTATAAGTTGAACCTCCTGTTAGTGTACGCTGGACAGAATTTTGACCAGAAATCCTGTTCTGGGCCTTCCACTGGATGGATTTGTCGACATCACATAATAAAACTTAACAACTTGAAGATTTAAATCTGGACAAAGCAGGGTATTCAACTAGTACTGTAATAAAAAAACTGTTTATATTTTTCATTTCATTTTACTTTTTTTCTTGTCTTGTCTTACTTGGATGTCTGTATGGATCCCTCTATATCTGTATGTGCCCCTCTTTATCTGTATTTACTCCTCTATGCAAGGATTAGTTATCCACAAGGCAACCAAGGTGGCTGCCTAGCCTAAGGCCCTGTGGGCAAAAAAGGGTCCGCTAGGAAACCAAAAGACAAAACATTGTTCTTATTAAGAAAAAGGACCTAAGAGAACCTGGAGTGCAGTGGAATTGTGCAGGTGTTCACTTACAGAGTTCTGCTGGGCAGCACTTTAGCAAGGACTATTGCAGGCTGCTAGCTTAATAGCTCTGCTTTAAAATCACAGTGTGGTTGGGGTGGAGCTTCCTACACACCAATATCATGATTAGCTTCCAATCACAGGGTAGGAGGAACATGTGCTAAGCTCCTCCAAGTAGGGCTTGGTACATTTTCTTTTGATTCATCATGCTTAGTAGCACGGTACTAAGAGAATAGTCACAGAGCTGTGTGGAAACCTGACACTTGCACTATACAACAGTGTACTACAGTAGGTACATGTAGCAGCATACAGTTCAGCTATGGACTGTGGTTAGTTAACTAAGAATTGTCTTCTGTAACACAACTGTAAATAATTCTTAAATATTAACAACTTGTTGTAAAGTTTGTGCAACAAGTTGCATACAGTACAGTATATCACTGCAACTCTTTCTCACAGTACAGTAAACAGTAGAGATGAGTGACTTGGTTTTTAAGAGAACCAAACACACCCAAACTTGGGGTACTAAGTTGAACTGAGACATGTCTCATTTTCCCCAGGAAAATGTCAGATATCACATGTTTTGGATTGCATATAAGTCCCTTCCTGTCATATTCCAATTGTACTTCCAAGTTGCTATTCATCCTTAAAGCAGCACCAACTTTTTTGAGTGGGCATGCTTGCACTTGTTGTTCTACAAATTCCATCATGCTGGGACAGGCTTGCTGGGACCTGTAGACTGCCTGTAAAGAATAATATTATTAACTATTACATTATTTTTACTCACATACCCATATCCTAGGGGATGCGTGAAAGAGCTTCCATTTTTGGGGGGTCCCAAATTTCTGAGGGTTCCCAGTCCTGGGCTCCTCATTTTGGGGTTGGTTAGTGTTATGGCATGGTTACCCCAAGCTGTTTGTTCCCCTAATTCCCAATGCCAGACAAGGATCAAAGGCCCAGGGCTGGTTTTTGATTTGGGGGGACCCTACACATTTTTTAAACTGTTTTGCTGCTTCTAGCAGCATTTAAACTAGAAGCTTTGGAGAAGTGTGTTGGTAATGTATACAGTTTCTATTAGGATTTTACATTTAGGCTATTTTAGGCTATATAAGGTGCCACTAATGTACCACTATGTTATATATATGTGCTAAATTATTTTAAACTGCCATTTGTGCTGCTTCTCTGTCATTTCATTTAGCCAGTGAGGTCACTGCAGCATTTGGACAATACTGGTGAAAACAATATTGTGAGCTACAAAGTGGTCAAAATTTACAAGAAATTAATGTTATTGATGTTATTAATACTGTAGGAATAACAATGGGTCCAAATGACATATTGATACATGTTTTTTTGTAAATTTTTAAATAAATTCAAAACCTAAACATTTTGCTAAAACCAAAACACAATAAAGATTTAAAACAAAAATATGGGGGTCTTGTCACAACTCTAGTAAATAGGGTTTGATAATAGGATGGTTGATATTTTAAAACGATTAATTGACACATTACAGTAATGGTAAATAGGGGTGAATGTGTTCTGCAATTTCATAAAAGTGCTAGATTACAATGTAGATAAATAAACTATACATCTATGCTACACAAATTTTCAGATCATATAGTTTTACATTGAATAGTGGATGAAAATATGAGAATTTAATAAAACAAAAGATCATGTATCAGTAGCAGAATGAAACATACAGTATATTATCATTAATATCAGTTTGACTCAGGGGTGGATTGACTATAGGGCATACTGGGAAGATTCTCATTTTGCCAACACCTGTGTGGCCACCTGTAGGTAAAGTGACATTTATTTAAAAAAAAATGTACAGCTATCCTCCCTGCCCTGGTAATTGGCTCCAGTCTGGTGGTTGCTCTGATAGCCAGCCCATGCAGCAATGTTATGGCCTGGTAACAGGGGACTACAATGGAAACATGTGTACTGGACCACCATCACTGTTGACCTGCTGATAGTCTGTCCATCCCCCTGCCTGGGTCTACTAACTTATATTCAAGCAGAATGATATCTGCAGCACTGAAGAAAAAATCAGCTGGTTGCAGGCATGAGGATGAAGAAGAGCACTTTTTCCTCATCACCCAGTGGCACAATAATGTGTTTCTCTTTATTGGTGCAGCATACAGTCTGTGATTTTATGATGTCATGCAACTGGAAACTGGGAAGCAGAGCAGGGCTGAAGAGCCATGAAGAGAAGAGAAGTAGCAGGGAGACCAAGAAGGTAAGTTTGGTCATAGGCTGGAATGATACAAATGGGACTGGAGATGGAGTCACACAGGGGGAGCTGGAACACTTGTGGGGCTGGAGTGACATGAGGGGAACTAGAGTGACATATGAGGGCTGGAGTGACACATTTAGGGTTGGAGTGTTACTAGAGCTGGAGTGACAAATATGGGGCTGGAGTGACATGGAGAACTGGAGTGACACTTAGGGGAGCTTGTGGTACAAATTAGGGCACTTCACTGACACATGTTGGATTGCTGTGACACAGGGGGAACTGGAATGATATGGGGAATTAGAGTAACATGAGGGCTGGAGCTAAAGTGACACAGGGGGAGGCTGGAATGACACCAGGGGGAACTTGAGTGAGAAGACACAGAAGGGGGAGCTGGAGTGAGAGAAGAGGTGGAGCTGTAGTGTGTGGAAGGGGGAAATGGAGTTCAACAAGGGAACTGGAGTGACATGGTGGAGCAGGAGCGGCACTTGGGGGACTGAGGATGAGACCTGCTGAAATGCAGAGGGGTGGAGGTGGAAGATGTTTGCTGGAGAGTCACAATGGGGAAGGGGCTCCTGTATAGCCACTATAGGGATAAGTCTCTTGTAAACCCACAGTGGGCATGAGGATGCTGGAGTTACACAAGGGGAGAGATGAAGCTGCTGAAGAGACAGGGTAATGAGGTGCTGGAGATATGCAGGAGGGGATGAGACTTCTGGAGAGACACACAAGGCAGATGAGGCTACTGAAGTTTCATAGGGGGCTGGAGCAGAAGAGACACAGGGCAGCAGCAGATAAAATGATTAACTTTTTATATTTTGCATGTATTTTATTAAGATCTAGGGTAGACCAAGATTGTTTTACAGGTTGCTCTCCCTACATCAGTGCAGCACAGATGTACACCCCAAAACATTTATTTCACAGAAAAAGAGAAGAGACACCAGGGAGGTGGGGGTGAGGTAGGGTGATGCTGGAGAGACACAGGGGGGAGAAGGGCTGAATACTATAAACATTTGGCAGGGGCATGGTAATCTTCAATAATACACCAATTTTAAAATAGAGAACATATAACTGATGCAAATGGTACCAAATTAGCACATATACTTTAATAATATAATTTTTTGTGATCAGGGAAGTCAACATTTTGCTCTGCCCCATAATTTATATTACTGTGTATTATCTGGTTGAACCTCTGTTGCATGATGATGACACTTTATTACTATACAAAGAGGTATATAGTGAATACTGACTCAAGATACTGCCAGTCCAGGAAGAATCAATTTCTTTAGAGGTTCCCCATTGCAAAGAAATTATATAGGTAATGAAAGAATCATTCACGGGGAATACATAGAGGTTGAAAAAACAAAACATGGAGCAGCCAAGTGATAAAGGGGCATACTGTATTTATCACATAGATTGTAAGCTTGAGAGCAGGACCCTCTTTCCTTTATCTGTCTGTTATTACCCAGTTCTGTTCTATTAATGTTGTTTCCAATTGTAAAGCACAATGGAATATACTGCTCTACTGTTTTTAAGAAATTGTTAATAAATAAAATAAATTATAATTTTACTCATTGTCATGTTTTATACCTGAAAATTATAATTTCTTATTGCTGCTATTCACAGAAATAAGAAATTATAGATCACCAGGATGTACTATTAATCACTCACAGGGGCTCCGAAAGGAGTCTATCCCAGCGATGTGTAATAAGTGAAATGTGATCATTTCACTTCTCGTTCAAGAGTCGGGGCCATTCTGTGCATGTGCTATCTGCTGACCAAGCATGTGTGGCAGCCATTACTGGGAAGGGTTCCTATGGAGATATCTGCTGTGGTCCCTTCTTCATACATCAGGGGGGTCCTTAATATTTGCAGGTATACCAAAAATATTATTTGAAAAACATGCACCTTAGACTTATTTAAATGGACCTTAAAAAACTATGTTAGGTGATATACAAATGAGCAAGAGTGACACTGATTGAACAGAGTGCAATTTTCTTTTGTAAATGACCTAACATTTTAGTCTCAGCAAGTGGCAGGAGTGATAAAAAAGCATCTAAAATGCATTTCACACTATCAAAGTTCCTACAGCTTCAGGGGAATAGACAGTCCCCATGCCCCTGGCCATTCACTTTATATTTCCTATCCACAACAGAGTGTGTGGTAATCATCCCTGCCATAGTGATATTTTTTCTTGATCTTACACCTCCTTAATTCACCTTAATAATATTTTCCCATGTGTATGTGAGTACCATATAAGTATTCAGACTAAATTTTAAAGAACATATTTCAAGGGGTTCCGTTTTTTTACACTGGGATATGTTGGAGCTGATATGGTTATTGTAAATAAGGACAGCTGTTCTCAATGTGTATACTGATATGCTTGGGATGAGCAGAGAGTTATGTGAAAATAACTGAAATATTTGTTGTGTAAGCTATCAAGTTTTGGTTGAGTTTGCTTGCTGTCTGTACTAAAGAACTTGGAATAGGAACTGCCCATAAACTGTCATGAAAGTGTATATGCAATGCTAGTCCTGTTCATATATTTATGGGCAATACATAGACTGAGGTGGAATATGAGAAACCAAACATAGATACAGTAAATCTTATCACAGACGACCTGAAATTCCAAATGGATCTCCACTTCAAAAGCATGACCCTTGCATTTGTTATTTGTGCTAATTCTTAAAGGTTGCATACTCCATTCTTTCAACATTTTGCAATATGGCTCTGTGATGGATAGGCATGCCACTGTGCATTACTTATTTTTACTGATTTTCACCTGCCAAGACTGACCATGTTCCTGACACCTTTTTTATCTTCAATTTATTCTCTGTTGCCAATTCTCTTCACCTGAATAATAAGCACCAAGAACATCATACAAAAGTCCAGTAGGCAGCAAACGCACATCTAGTTTTCAAGGAAAATGTTTGACTAAAGGTGACAAGCATGATTAGTCTCCATTATTGGTGTCTACAAAAGTGTTTTAGCATTGGAAATTACAATTGGTATGTTAAGGTAAATTATGGCAACTTTATTTCAATATTAAGTTATTTGTTCATTGCCAACTATTGTACTTACTCTTGGTTGACAGGTAATTTCTCTTTCTTCAAATAATTGTTATATGATTTATGCTTCTTTTAAGATGTCATTCGATACATCCCTAAGTCTTTTATTTATTTGCTGGAGCTGTGAGGAGACATTGCACAAAGCTAGTCTGCCTTTTCCTATTTCAACGAACCAAAAATTACCAGTGTTTGGTCTAACATACTGTAATTCCATTAGAAGTGTTGAGCTTACATTTGAGATAAGTGGAATAAAATGCTAGTTATTTATTTTTTCAGGGGTATATGTTTACAGTTTTTGTTATTAATCATATTGGTCTCCTAACCCAATAGTTAAACACTTGCAAACCACCTTTACTTACCTGCATTGAGTTCTGAAAAGTGTATGATATGAAGTTCCTAATGAATTAAAAAAGACTGTAATTCATCAGTCGGAATAGTGTGTGCTACATCTTCATCACCTACTTCCTATTAAGGTACTGGAATGCAAGAGATACCAGTTATGTGCTCCATTCAGCTTAAACATTTCTTGGTGATATAATGATGGTAGCATTGAATTCATTATAAATTATATAAGGATGCATGCTGGTTCAGCATATAGACAATCTTAGGGGTACTGTAGTTTTATTAATGATTGGATTTTCAAAGCTGTCAATAATTAACAGCATTGACTGATGGATTTAAAATGTGAAGTGTAATAAATGCAAAATCAGGCTTGTTTAGCATTTATTACAGTTGCCACTTTAAATCCATCAATCAAAGCCACCAATGATTGGTGTCTTTGAAAACACAACTTTTAGTAAATCTACCCCTCAGTCTTTATTTTGTGCTCTACCATAGTTTTTAATTTTTTGGATAATTTATAAAATGCTCCTCAGGAGCCATAGCTCTAACACCGGAAGCTTGCATGAAGTTACCCTCTCCATCTCTCTTTTCATTCTAAGGGCCGTATTCATTTAGCCCCGAAAACTGATGTTTTTACGGCAAAATACAGCAACATTTTCAACAAAAAACTGGCAAAAATGGCAACAGATGAAAAAAACTGGAGAAAAGTTTTCTCCATCCCAGAGCAAGCGAAAAAAAATGCAAAATCCCTATTTTTGGCTAAAATTGTGTGGATTTCTCTCAGAACCCTTTGAACACCCCCCTAATGATAAATTACCAGAAAAAAATTATAACTTGCGTACTTTGGCGAAAAACGACCACGCAAATTTGGGGCAAAAAAAATTGATTAGCAACCACTTTGCTACTTCTGGTAACTGGCAGTCACAGCACTGCAATTCCTTTTCATTGCTCAAAGGCGAACATCTTAGCTGGAAATAGCATTTTTTTTGTTGCCCTGCTCATACACATTATGGAAATATCTCCTATGTGTTCCTGCTTGATTTCCACCTTACCTGCTCTTCACTAGATCTTTGCCTACGTATATTGGAATACCTTGTCTGCTACCTTTCCAGATAGTTGGCTTTATTTACTGAAAAATACTGTCTTATACCCATCCTGATCTTAGACTACATTTACCAGAATACCCTGTCTACTACAGTACCTGTTCTGATATTTGGCTATGCTTACTGGTATATGCTTACTGCTTGCCCATACATTTGTAATATTTTACTGCATACACATTATCTGCCACCCATCTTTAAGTTTGGCCTGGTCCAGTTTACTCTCTTGTTACCATCAGCCCTGGTTTTGGTAAACCACACAGCCTGAAGTTTGTGCTATTCTTGATTTTGTTTTGCTGCTGACACTCAGCTAAGCCCCTACTACATTCAGTTTGAAGATGTAGGGACATCCAAGTACCTGTGAACAAATATCACTCTAGGGGAATTAAGGCTTGCTATAGTTGAAGAACTCATTAAGCTTTGTTCTAGGGATTCATATAGCATCCAGCAGTAGCACCAATAGTGCCAAGATATACATTTTTTCTATAATAATAGTAGTATATACCAGCACTGGCTGTTAAAAAGGTAAATAAAAATAAAAATAATAATAATATTAATAATATATATAAAATATATATATAAATGCAGGATGGTTGGTGGAAAAGTTAATATATCACATTTATTTGTACATATAACAAATACTAATAATCACAGTAATAACATTTATGTGCACAATATCATTAAAAATGATTATATATGGGCCACTTGTTTTGTTCTTAAATCTCTTGGTAAATTAGGATCTTCTTTAGGTGGTATTAGCAGCAAAGTTTACCAGGCATTGTAGAAATCCCCAATTGTCTGTAAGTACTCAGTCCAAATGAAGGAAAGTTGTAGGGGTAGTCCACTGGTGATCAGCTGCAGTTAGATAGTCATTTGTTAGAGATATGGTCCAGATGATATTCAGAGATATAGTCAAGGAATCTAGTGTTGTAAATCCAAGTGGTCCATAATTTTTAATGCTATTGTGCACATAGATGTTTTTACTTTGTGATTATTAGTATAGGTTATATGTACAAATAAATGTGCTATACTAACTTTTTCACCAACCATCCTGCATTATATAATATATATATATATATATATATATATATATTAATATTATTAATATTATTATTTTTATTTTTATTTACCTTTTTACAGCCAGTGCTGGTATATACTACTATTACAATTTTTGAGATTAGAGGATTTACAGCCCTCTTTCTAGCTGCTATTGATAGTGCACCTATTATCTATATAATATTATTTTTTTCTACCTAGAATATTTCTTTGGGGTATCATAATGCAGAGAAGTATATAATATGAAATTAAAAGATTGTAAACATGACCCTGTCCAAATGAGATTACAACCTATGAGGTATTGCATGCTGTAAATTAATCTATAATTTTACTGGGTTTTATAGACAGCTTGACTGGAGATCTCTACAGCTGCTCTCTTAACAGGATATTTATATAGCCTTATCTGGACAGCCTTCTCTGGTAGAGTGCCTGTAATATACTTGTAAATATATTTTCTGCTTAAAGATGCTAACTAAATATATTTGAAATAGTATATTTCTCAAAATGTAAGACATGTTTTCTCCTATAATTTTAGTTATCATACATTACCATTTACTTTCCCCAATGAAATTGTCTCATATTAGTTGCACTGATAAAATTAAGCTATTAAGATATGAAACTAAAGTTGACATAATTTAAAATGCAGGAAAACCTAAATAATATCCCAAGGAAATCAGTGTCAGATCAAACCAGGGATTAAAATGACTTACTCAATAAAATATCAATATTAAAGCTTAATGAAAACATGTTGTAGAAAAGCAATATATCTTTGAGACAGGCATAAAAAATAATCTTTAGTGACATAAAAATTCTTTGAAATAGCTATGATTGTAATTGTTGTTGATTTAAAGTAGTTGAACAACTGAACTTTTTATTTTCTTATTTTCTGTATCATTTAGAGTCCAATTTAACATTTTAAATATAGCTAAATAATTGAGTTGTTCTTTTGTAAAATAATTCATTTTTATTTTAATTACTCATGTTTGAATTTAAAGACAATCTGTCAGATTAAAAACAGTAGACATCATAACTTGTGCACTTTGCAAGTGTCCATTTTTGTTTTACAAAAATTAAATTTTTCAAGCAAAAATACTGATTACAATATACATACTGTTGCAGGCAAATCATAATTCACAATTTACAGACAAATAATAATTCACAATTATACATATCTACATATTTACAATTAATTAATATAATTACTGAGAGACAAACAAAAGGTAGATGACCTTGCTTGCAAGACCATTCATTCTAGAGGGAATACTGTATGGACAAATACAAAGAGGGAGCCAGAAATGTGGGGTGCATAGGCTAGAATATGAGGGGAAGGGCTGGTAGGAATGACAAGAAGGACACATATATTGGCTGGAAACCAGCCTGATTGTGCATGGAAGAGAATTCCAGAGGTTGATAATGAACACTGATAAATCTTTAAGGTAAGAGTGGGATGAAACAATGATGGAGGAGGTAGCAGAGCAAAGTGGATAGAAGGTAATGTTTCTGAAAATAAGACTGGGCTTGTAGAGAGGAGAAGAGTGGTTAAGGACTTTATAGGAGAGTGAATACATTTGAATTTGATTATTTAGTGAGCAAATAGTCAATAGAGAAACTGGCAGCAGGGAGAGTAGAGTTAAAGCAATGAAAAAGGAAAATGAAACAATCTCATACAAATATATAATACCTGTATGGAACATATATTTGTTCCTAATGTAAAAATACAGACATATATATATATATATATATATATATATATATATATAAAACATATAGTTAATATCGGAAAAAAAAGGAAAAAGATTTAATGGGTGTAGTCAATGTTCCTGATTAGGTTAGTATCAGGTGAAAAACAAGTGTTCCTCTTATATTTGGTTATGCTGTATCTGTGGCAATTTGTTTAAAAATGTGCAACAGTTTGGTATATTGTTGCTAAGTTTCTGCAACATGCAGTAAGCTCACCCAATTCCTGGCTGGTAGGTCAGTCTGTGATCTGCAGATCAAAAAAGTCAAAATTCCACGTATATTGCTGTGTATATATCCCAGTGGCTGCAGCATATACCTTCAAGTGCCCGTTAGTAAATAGAGGACTTTCTCCCTTTCAACACGAGATCTCTCAGTGGTGTTGCTCTGTTCAGTGTCAGGTATTGTGTAGCTGCTGACGGAGCCGCCGGCCGACTTGGCTATACACTCACTTGGGAGCAGGTGCTTTGCAGTCACAGTGGATAGATGTGGTTCCCGATAAGGGCTTCATGCCGGTTTGTGTGGTGACTGGAATCCCTCTATTGGAGAGGGTGGTGAACCGTATAAGGTCTGGATGTTTGGTCTGCTCAGGGTGAAAAGATTATGGCTTGGAAAGTCAGATGCCACAAGTCCAGCTGTATTTGCTCAATGCGTTTCCGTGTGTCTACACACCTTCGTCAGGAGCATGCTGGGAAAGAGGGATTTAACGCTTTTATTCTGTTTCTCTTAATTAGTATAATGAGAATCTTTATCAGCTGGAAAGTTCAAGCAATGTCAATCAGGTGCATTTAATTTGATCTTTCATATATCCTGCACAATTGCAAGAGTTCTTTACAATCTTTTATGTCCATAGTGGTTGTTGGAAAATCAGAGCTTATCTGAGATAATATATTTTTATATGTGTAAAGATGATCTTAAGTTATTTCATCTGATTATATCATCCAAAACTGTTGTTTTATCAAATAAATAAACGATTTTGCTCTTTTGCTTGTATTAGCAGAGAAATATGACCTAGTCAAAAGTGCCATACTAGCTTGGTCAGGTCTCACTCCTTCTGGGAAACTGCAGCACTTGGACCCTATTACCAGGGGTTCCTATTCAGAAGCAAGTTGCAGAACTCACCAGATAGGTTCGGAGTTGGCTCCAGCCAGATGACCACACTGCTGCTCAGATTGTAGAGATAGTTGTTGTTGACCTGTGTAACCCTAGGGTGGAATATGCAGTGCTGGGTTATACACACTGATCTTCAATATCTAGAGAATTTAATTACATTATTGGAGTGGTATGACACCACAGGAAATATGACAAAAAGTCACCAGGGAATGGGTGACCCATTAAGATGGCACCTGATTGGCCTGTGACCTCAATTGTCAGCCCTCCTCAAGGAAACACCGCTGGAAATGCCAGGGTTGTTTGCTATGAGTGCAGAAAGCCAGGTCATTTATGGTGGGACTGTCCCAGAAAAACAGTCTATGGAGTGTGTAGCTGCTAGTATGGGCACTATGTACCCTACTTTTTGCATGACGGTACCCCTGGATTCCAGACCCCCATAAATGGGGGCAACTGTGTTACAGAATGGCTGAGAACTTCCAGCTATTATAGACTCAGGAAGTGAGCTAACCATGATCTAAGAGGTTCTGCCCAGGCCAGTGTAAAAAGTGCCAGGGTTAGTTGACGTACTGTACACTGCATTCAAGGATCCACAGAAAACATTTCCCAAGTGAAAGTAAATACGGTCTGCATGTGTTATGGCCACAGTAATAAAAATTCACTGCTCTGATGACATCAATAGTGTGTAATAGCCCAAACGAAAACAAATCATCGATATAACGCTTGTAAAATAAAAAATTTTAACTGACAAACCTGTGGCACTACATTTTCTACAAGTTGGGCATTCGGTGTCCAGTTTGAAATGCATGATGATAGACCATATCCCTGCTTTGAGAAGGGGTGGTGACCGGGAAGTTGCCCTACGTTAACGTGAAGCAAGATGGATTTTTGACTTAGATACCCTAGTTTCTAAGGGACTTAATGAATCTAATCCACTCAATGTTTTTTTGAAATGTAGTCTTTAATATCTTTATTGGAGTCCATTTTTTTTCTTTTTCTTTTTTTTGTGTTTTCCTCATTTTTTTCTTTGTTTGGAGTGGCTTTTGTATATGACTATTACTTTTGTATATTATTTTGTTTATATTATGTATTTTTTATAATGTTTGGTTTTATGTTATTTTGTTGACATATATACCTACACCAATTTTTATTATTAATATTTTGTTAGTATCACAGGTATTTATTCCTTGTGGTATATGATACAGTTATCCTCCCGACCAGCAGGGGGTGTGATTAAGATGTGTTGTGCTGTATGCTCTCTATTGTTTGGGCTATTACACACTATTGAAGTAATCAGAGCAGTGAATTTTTATTAATGTGGCCATAACACATGCAGACCGTATTTATCTTTGAGTATGTGTTTTTTGGTTATTATGAGTGCTCTGTCACCTTTGCGATGATGTCAGCGCTCCACTTAGTTGAAGCACTTACCAACTTCCGGGAATGATTTGGTATGCCCTGTGTCTTTTGTCCGCGACTTCCAGTTGTGGGTATTTGGAACGCATGGAACTTCCGGTAGTAACGCTTTTTTCTTTTTTCTCGTTGTTTGATTCTATTTGGAAGCCGTTTCCGATGCTGTCTTGGCGGTGGGACTTAGCGCTAATAAGGGAATCATTTTAGTGTTGTTTGAGATATGTATGTTTAGTTGTTTATAAGATGTAGTGACTATGTCCCAGCATACATTGTGTCTTGCGTGGGTGGAGCCCTACTTAATAGATGTGGGTATATATGTCAGCAAGTGGTGGTGGTATTTATTCTGTCTTTGGTTTTCAAGCTGAAACATGTTTTCTGTTATGTCCTGAAGAAGGTCCTCCATTGGACCGAAACGTAGACTATGACTACTGCACTTTATGGCTTTATGCACTTTTTCCCACAAGATGGGTAATTAAATCCAATTTTTTGTCAGTTACCTGGTGATATATATATATATATATATATATATATATGTAGCACAATCTCTAAAATTAAAAGGTTAGTAATGATACATTTTTATAAAGCTTCTTTTGCGTTTGTGGACAGTCCTTGAGTACTTGACTTTGGGATCCAATCTCACTTGATGTAAAATAAGATTAAGGGATGTGGCTAGTAATCTAGCAAGAATAGAAATTAAATTTATACGCTCTTTTCAGATACTGTTACCAAAAGGGTTAAACAACGATTTTGAATTAAAGTGGTTTATGTGATAATTACCTACATCTACATCTCTTAAGAACATATCTATATTTCTTAATATGCCTACTATTGATTTTATTACGATTTTATTGTAATTATAAACTGTATGTTTTGTTTTGTTTCATATGTTTTATACCATTTTAAAAAAAGGACTCTTCCGACCGGGACTTGTGTTTAGAAATATTGCTATGACTAAAAACTGGAACTCTGCTGTCTCCCAGGCTATGTACAGCTGAGTGTTAAGTTTGAGAAAGTATCTGGAACAATGGCAGTAACAGGAAATGACCAAGGGGAATGATGGACAGGTACACACCCCCAGATTGATTGGTTAATAGCAGTATTTAGGTCGACATGCCAGCAACACTCCAGCATACCTTGAATTGACCTGGACCACGATCGATACGCATTGGTGGAGCAAAGGCTGGACTATGTCATAGGAGGGATTAAGACCATAGTGAGCAGAATGTCTGAGTGCAGCAGTTGGACTGATCTTACTAGCACCAGGTAAACACTGCTCAGTTTTTTTACATGCTCTCTGGAATTATCTATCCATGTATATCCTACCAATGTGATGTTTTTATGTTATTTTATATTAAATACACTTCTTTTTTACCGAAACCCATTGATTGGGAATTTTTATGAATCCTTCATATATATGCTTGGGAGTGTTAAAAATGAGAAGCCTAAGCAATGATGGATTCAATAAAGTTACCTTTATGTGATATTCAGCTGTGTTTTCCTTGTGAGTAAGGCTACGCCCTTCAAGTGTTATTTATGGTGAAACAGCCTTGGGTCCTATATGTTACATATTGTGGTAAATGGAATCCCAATGAAACCTGAATATAAAGATACAGTACCTTGATATGGGTTCTTGATGCTCACTTTGTGAGTGGGGTAAAAATATTTATTTGTGGTGTATACACATAAGGTGGTGACAAGGCTTAAAAGATACCTTTATGTACACACTAGAGCATATAGCTATGTAAGTGAGGTGTGTCCCATTACATGATGTGATGAGTGATGAGACTTTCTGCAGATTCAATATGTTCCATATCGATACCTAGGTGCAATAACAGGCAAAATATATATATATATATATATATATATATATATTAGATCACCGCCAAACAATAAATATACTAAACAAAATTTAAATATCGTTAATGTGGATATTATAAATCTACAATTAAGAAACAGTATAAAGTAGCCTGGTTGGCATGAAATGGTAAAAATGTGTAATTATTAAAAATACAAGTTGATATCAATGTGCATAAAAATGTAATATACTGTATGAATAGTGACTAAAAAGGAATTTAGTACACCAGGGAATACTCCAGAACTATAAATTAATGATGGTATTAGGTGGTTGATATAGTGCAGTCACTCATGGACCATATACTATATGGTGATCTGATAATGTATATCATAAAAAAATCTGGACAACAATCCAGCATGTATAGTAAATGCTACCCACAAGTTTTGGCAGAATTACTTCTTCATGGGTGTGGCCTCTCGCCATTGACCAAATTGACCAGTTATATATCATAACAATGGTATAAAGATTATGTTAGCTACCAGGGCCAAGCTCTGGAATTCTCTGCAATTTTAAATTAAACTGCAATACACTTACCAGAGACAAACTCTTTGAACCCTGCCTAGTCTTCGCATTGTCACTCCCCAACATCTTGGCCTTCATAGTTCTGTTCTTTTCTTGATCACCTCATACCTCACTCAATGCTAATTCAGTGTCTCTGTTTCTGGCTCATCCTCATCTCTATTCTTTCCCTTGAGGCACTGTTCATGGTGCTCTGCATTTATAAGTTCACTTGGCCTGAAATAACAACTTCATGTAATTGACACATACACCTACCCCTATTTCTCCTGACTGTTCTCCATCTACAGTATTTTACTATGTGTGTCCAATAGCCTCTCTACCTTCTCCACTTGCATGTTTCTACACTACCTAAAGCTTAACATATCTAAAACAGATTTCATTATCTGGCCTTGCCAGTATCATTACTGTTCTCTACCCTCCCTTGTGTTTGACACCACAATCCTATCCTATCCTCCCCTTCCCCTTCCCCTCCTATTGTATCAACACTGCACTCTTCTTCTAGACTGTAAATATTCACTGTCTGGGCCTCTTTACCATGTGTCTCACATACAGACCTCATTTGTTAAATATATATGCATTTGTCCTATCCTAATTTTAAATATGATTTGCCATTCTGACTGTCTGGCAAAAGGTGGTGTCTTGCAAAGAAACATTGATGATAATGATGAGATACAAGGTGAAAGGATTAAGAGGCATACATAAATTGTTAGAAAGAAGGATGAAGAAACCAAATATTAGGGAAGGGAAGTGAGATGTAGAAAGAGTCAATATATTAGAAAGTAAAAGCAAGTGGATGATAGTGGAAGGGATAGTCAGAGAGAAGACTAGAAGAGTATTTACAGTACATCACTGGATTCAGATAAGTGCAGCCACTAACCAAGCACTGGGAAAGTTTGATATAAGATAACAAGTTGTAGCCAGAATAAGGGTCCTACTTTATTTTTACTGACTTATTTTTGGACACTAAATAAAATGTTAACAGCACATGGGCTATAATCCTAGAGCTTCCTATAGAGGAATCTAGTAGAACTCCTCTTCCCTTCAAGTGACAGCAACTCAAAATTGTCTCAAAACCATATACTGCCTTAGGAGATACTACTTAGTTGCTGAGTTACTCCATGATTGATGCATATGCTATTTGGTACATCACATCACTGTAGTAAAAATGCTGAAAACTTAGATTTTCTGTATGTGTTACTGAATAATAAAGTGAATAAGGGATTTTAATGACTGCATCTGGTTTACACTTGGTTTTGGAAGTGTGTAGTAAAATAATGATGTGTTCTGATTGACTGTAAAACATTATTTATATTCCTGCTGTCTTCACCTTAACTGTGATGCAATTACCATTTTGCCGCTACAAGAGTCCATTTCCACTCTGGTTTCAGAGAGCTGCAAGCTGTAGTATTTTATTTTATTTTATATTATACTTTCTATCTATTTCTTCTTCAAATCAATGTCTGGATGTGGGATAACTATGATATGAAGTTTGGGAACTACAGTAACAGCTGAACCACACCTATTGGTTGAGTGGTTTGAGAGAATAAGTTGTTCTCCTGAAACTTTACTATTGTTTTCAAATGCATATTTTCAACTTGGCTACAAATAATTTCAGTCTGTTAACTATGGGAATGAATGCTGGTTATTTATCTATTTCTCCTGGGAGTTGTTACAGGTTGAGTCTCCCATATCCAAATATTCCGAAATACGTAATAATTTTTGATATGACTGAGATAATGAATTGACATGACTGAGATAATGAAACCTTTGATTTTTGATGGTTCAATGTACACAATCTTTGTCTAAGGTACAAATTATTAAAAATATTGTATAAAATTACCTTCAGGCTGCGTGTATAAGGTGTATATTGAACCACAAATGAATTTCATTTCTGTACACAAACTTTGCTTGAGCCACAAAATTATTGAAAATACTGTATAAAATTTCCTGCAGGCTGTGTGCATAAGGTGTATATAAAACATAAGTGCATTCTGTGTGTATATTGGGGTCCCATTTCCAAGATATTTCATTATGATATGCAAATATTCCAAAATACAGAACATTCCATTATCCAAAATGCCCCTGGTCCCAAGCATTTTGGTTATGGGAGTCTCAACCTGTACCATTCTATATTTAAATTTTTTTATGTATAAATAAATTTGTAATAGGAATTTCCACTGGTTTCATTTTATTGTTTATTTTGATAGATAATTATCATAAACCTAAGTTAGCACTTCTAAACTTTAAATCTTCTTTGCCATCATTAAAGGTTGTTTTATTCAGTCACCTTCAAACTGCTACATTTGATTTAAGTAATCCCCACTTGAAGTCCTCGCCCAAAATAACATTTCTTATGTTTTTGTTGAGAATGATAAAGAGATTTATTAACTGTTTTAAGAAAGTTTTGGTCCATTCCACAGAAAGTGTTAATGCTAATCCTGAAGATACTATTGGAATCAAATGCCTGTGAATAGCAGTATTTCAAGAGGAATTTTTAAAGGTTTGTTATGAGTCAATAATAATATAAGTTTTTGTACACATACTCTAGTACATTTATACAGTATATATATATATATATACAGTATATATATATATATATATATATATATATATAATAATTAGCTGCCTGACTTACAGTATGTTTATGCTACAAATAGACAACAAACCTGCATGTAACCTCTCCGTCACACTGGATGTCCCACTCTGTCACCAAAACAATTGTTTTTTTTTGTACAAAGAGCAAATGTACAAATATTTAGATTAATATATTATTACACCATTGTGTCTGCTTACCCTACACAGGAAAAATCAGAGCCCAATCCGGTCTAATTTCAGAGGAGTCTAATGTTATATTACCTCAGAAGGTTCCATCACATGTTCATTGTAATTTATTTTTTGCAATAATTACTAACTTTTTTAACTTTTATTTGCTTGAGTCATCTTTAAACTTTAACTACTTTATGTTAAATTAAATAAAGTTCTAGATTCAATATTCAACCATATTCATAGAATGGGACTTAATTTTAAATTTATCCAAATGTTCCATTCCATCACGTGGAATGGACCTTTCATGTTAATGTTATTTTATCTATTGCTGAATTTCATACTAAAGTCCATTTGACCTGTTATAAAGTATACTCAATGAACCTTATTGATAAAATATAATAAAATAGAATAAAAATTTACTCAATTAGGCAAATTATCTCCAAGGACATTTGGATACACATTAATATATGTGATATATATAAGCTCTCTGGTTCATAGCCTTAGTGGTCAGTGGTGTAAGCAAATTATATAACACAACATGTTTTGGATTAGTGAATCCTTTTTCAAGCGTGGATACTGTGCACTTGATGCTTTCTCTATTTACACTACTCTCCTGGAAGTAGCCACTGTCTGCATGGTCTTCAATTTCCGGTCACATACAGGAAATGTTCCTAATTATCAATTAGTTGGAACTCTTGTAGATAAATAATCTTAATGATAATCAATGTTTCACACCTCCCATTCTAGTGTGGTACTTAGTATTACCACACAGTACACCCTACCTAACACAGTACTGCCCCTTATTCATGTCATGCCACATAGTAGTGCCCCTTACTCACATTATGCCATACAGTAGTGCCCCTTATACACATTAAGCCACACAGTAGTTCATCTTATATTCATTATACCAAACAGTTGTGACCCTTATTCACATTGTGCAACTCAATAGTGCCTCTTATTCATATTGTGCCACTAAGTGGTGCCCTTTTTACACAGTATGCCACACAGTAATGCCTCTTTTTCACATTATTCAACACAGTGGTTCATCTTATTCACATTAAGCAAAACAGTAGTGACTGTTATTCACATTGTGTTACACAGTAGTGCCCCATATTCACATAATGCCACACAGTAGTGCCACTTATTCTCATTATGCTGCAGTAGAGAACCTTATTCACTTTATGCTTCACAGTAGTTAACCTTTTTCACATTATGCCACAGTATTGTCCCTTATTCATATTATGCCACACAAAAGTGCCCCTTATTATTATGCCACACTAGTGCCCTTCACATTGTGCCACAGAGTAGTGCTCCTTATTCACATTATGCCACACAATAATGTCCCTTATTCATGTCATAGTACACAGTAGTGCCCTTATTTACATCATGCAACACAGTAGTGCCCTTTATGTACTTTATGCAACACAGCAGTGCCCCTTTTTCATATTATGACCCACATAAGTGTCCCTTATTCACATTTTGCCACACAGTAGGTTACCTTTTTCACATTATGCCATACAGTTGTGACCTTTATTAAAATTTTGCCACAAAGTAACGCCCCTTAGTCACATTATGCCACTCAGCAATGCCCCTTATACATATTACACCACAGAGTAGGGTCTTTTATTCACATTATGTCACACAGTAGTGCCCCTTATTCTCAATATGCTACACAGTAGTTCCCCTTATTAATGTCATGACACACAGTAGTGCCTTTATTCACATTATGCTACTTAGTAGTGTCCCTTATATACATTATTATATACAGTAGAGCCCATTGATCACATTATCCCACAGTAGTGCACCTTGTTCAAATTATGCCATACATAATGTGCCCCTTGTTCACATATGCCACACAGTAGTGCCCCTTACTCATATTATGTCACAGTGTTGCCCCTCATTCACATTTTGCCACAAAGTAGTTGCCCTTATTCTTGTCATGTCACAGCAGTGCTCCTTTTTAAATTTATACAGTACTGTAGTGCTGCCCCTTATTCACATTATTCTGTACTATATTGCCCCTTATTCACATTATATCATACACTAATGTCCATTATTTATGTCATGCTACACAACAGTGCCTCTTATTTACATTGTGCCACAAAGTATTGCCCCTTATTTACATTATGCAACACAGTAGTGCCCCTTATTCACATTATGCCACACAGTAGTTCGTCTTATTCACATTATGCCAAACAGTTGTTACCCTTATTAAAATTGTGCCACACGGTAGTGCCCTTTATTCACATTATGCAACTCAGTAGTTAAACTTATTTACATTATGCCAAGCAGTTTTGGCCCTTATTCATATTATGCCACTCAGTAGTGCCCCTTGTACACATTATGATACACAGTATTGCCCCTTATTCACATTATCCCATAGTAGTGCCCCTTATTCACATTATCCCACAGTAGTGCACCTTATTTTATTAAGCCACACAGTAGTGCTCTTTATTCACATTATTAAACACAGTTGTACCACTTATTCACATTGTGCCACACAGTTTTGCACCTTATTCATATTATGCCACACAGTCATGCCCCTATTTCACAGTATGCCACAGTAGTGCCCCATAGCTACATTATGCCACAGTAGTGCACCTTATGCACCTACTCATCTGCATTACCATGGCTTGAGTGAACACATGTGTGAAGGGCTATATTTAATAACCTTTTAAGCATTAATGTGTTTATTCATTAAACTTTTTCTTTAATGTTGTCAATTATTAATTCTCAGAATATTACTATATCCATTTTATAGTCCTCAATAAAAGTTATTTTTTTATATATTCATACATTAATATTTCAAAATGTATCCCAGCAGAGAGTCTACTTTTTCACTTTATGATTTGTAAACACAGTATCCCTTGACTCTTGGGAGCATCATCAACTTCAGAATATTATCCAGACTTTTAGGAGGACATTTATAACCTATTGTAGGTTATGTACTAGGTTTCCGTGTGGAATCTCCTTCATTTTTCTTGAATAAATATGACTTTTGTTCCATGAGTTCTATCATGCCAGGGCATGCTTGCACCCACTGCCACAAAGGCTGTTCCTCTGGAGGGAGAACTCTTTTTTTTGGAGGGTAAGGTTCTCATTTTCTGAGGAATTCCAGTTAAGGGCTGGTTGCCATTATGTCAGGGGAACCCCATGATGTGTGTCTCCCTGTTATAGCATCAGCCTCCTGGCTGGTTCAGCCTTGTGCTCCTTGATGGAACATAGGTCAAACCCCACACCATTTTGTCCCCCTATTTTCCAACACAAGACCAGACTCAGAAGTCCAAGCAAGGTTATTGATTTGGGTCAGACCCCAAACATTTGCTTTTTAAATCTAACTATTTTGCTGTCCAGCATCTAAACTAGCATCTTTGGAGAAGTGTGTTGGTAATATACTATAGTTTTGATTAGGCTTTGACTTTTAGGCTATAAATTCTTGATTAATGAAAACATTCTATAGGGTTGTATAGTTGATTAAACTGCCATCCGGTCTGCCGCTGCTGTACAACTATGTTTCATAGATGTGCTGTATTCTTTTAAACTACTGTACCATGCGTTTGTACCACTTCTCTGTTGCTTAGTTTAATTTATAATTATTAATCAATTATCAATTTATTGTACTAGCCTGTTACTCTGATCTTATTTTCGCTTTAATTACCTGTATTGGCCTGAGGCCTATTATTTCTTGTTTGCTGTTTGTAGAGGTGTGTTGGTAATATATATTCTGGTAGGCTTTTACTTTTAGACTATTAGTTCTTGATTAATGAAAACATTCTAAAGAGGCATATAGTTTATTAAACTGCCATCCTGTCTACCACTGTTTTTTGCAATATTGCAGCATTTAGCCAATATTGATGAAAACAATATTGTGAGCTGTGAGGTGGTGAAAATTGACTGGTAATGACTGGAAATTAATGTTCTTGATGTTGATAGTATTGTAGAAACAAAAACAGGTCCATATGACATGATTTTAACTGTTTTTAATTGTTTTTAAAGAAATCCAAAACCAAAACACCTGAGGGTGATTTTGCCAACATTAAAACATGTCAATGATTTAGAACCAAAATCAAAACCAAAATATGGTCGCCTGTGCACAGTTATAATGCATATTAATACAGATGTATATGTATGTGTGTGTATATATATATATATATATATATATATATATAGTACTTAGAAAAGAAGGCACTCAAACAGGACTTTAAAATAAAACTTATATTGTGAAAAATATATTTTGGCCCAGGACATTATATCATAGTTATTGAGAGATTAAGGAACTGAATTTTTGCTTGTTCCTGCTGAAAACAGCACTGATAAATAGCAGACACTTAAACTATCCTTATAACTAGTAGTTTACTTAGGGTATTCAGGTGTTAGTGCCACTGTTTCACCCTCTGGGACACACACTGTTGAAGGTTTTAATAAACTCAAACTGTTGAACGCTATCTAAAGGTCGATGTGACCGAGTTACATTAGTCTGAGAATGCCGCCTTTATTGCTGAATAATCTTTCCTGGTGGAACTGGATGGCACCCAGCAACTACTATACCTGTGAATATATATATATATATATATATATATATATATATATACAGTCAGGGGCATAAATATTGGGACATTGACAGAATTTTCATATTTTGGCCTCTATTCACCACCACAGTGGCTTTGAAATGAAACAAACAAGGTGTGCTTTAACTGCAGACTTTCAGATTTAATTTGATGGTAATTACATCCAAATCAGGTGTACGGTGTAGGAATTACAACGGTTTCTATATGTGCCTCCCACTTTTTAAGGGGCCAAAAGTAATGGGACAAACTAAACAATCCTAAATCTAACTTTCACTTTTTAATACTTTGTTGCAAATCCTTTGCAGGCACTTACAGCCTGAAGTCTGGAACACATAGACATCACCAGACGCTGGGTTTCATCCCTGGTGATGCTCTGCCAGGCCTCTACTGCCAATGTCTTCAGTTCCTGCTTGTTCTTGGGGCATTTTCCCTTCAGTTTTGTCTTCATCAAGTGAAATGCTTGCTCAATTGGATTCAGGTCAGGGGACTGACTTGGCCATTGCATAACATTCCACTTTTTAGCCTTAAAAAACTCTTTGGTTGCTTTTGCAGTTTGCTTCGGGTCATTGTCCATCTGCACTGTGAAGCGCCGTCCAATGAGTTCGGAAGCATTGGACTGAATATGAGCATGTAATATTGCCTGAAACACTTCAGAATTCATTCTACTGCTTTTGTCAGCAGTCACATCATCAATAAATACAAGGGAACCAGTTCCATTGGCAACCATACATGCCCACACCATAACACTACCACCACCATGCTTCACTGATGAGGTGGTATGTTTTGGATCATGAGCAGTTCCTTTCCTTCTCCATACTCTTCTCTTCCCATCACTCTGGTACAAATTGATCTTTGGATGTCCATAGGATGTTGTTCCAGAACTGTAATGGCTTTTTTAGATGTTGTTTGGCAAACTCTAATCTGGTCTTCCTGTTTTTGTGGCTCACCAATGGTTTACATCTTGTGGTGAACCCTCTATATTCACTCTTGTGAAGTCTTCTCTTGATTGTTGACTTTGACACATATACACCTACCTCCTGGAGAGTGTTCTTGATTTGGCCAACTGTTGTGAAGGGGGTTTTCTTCACCAGAGAAATAATTCTTCTGTCATCCACCACAGTTGTTTTCCGTGGTCTTCTGGGTCCTTTGGTGTTGCTGAGCTCTCCGGTGCATTCTTTCCTTTTAAGAATGTTCCAAACAGTTGATTTGGCCACATCTAATGTTTTTGCTATCTCTCTGATGGATTTGTTTTGATTTTTCAGCCTAATGATGGCTTGCTTTACTGATAGTGACAGCTCTTTGGATCTCATATTGAGAGTCAACAGCAACTGATTCCAAATGCAAATGTAACACCTAGAATCAACTCCAGACCTTTTACCTGCTTAATTGATAATGAAATAATGAGGGAATAGCCCACACCTGTCCATGAAATAGCTTTTGAGTTGATAGTCCCATTACTTTTTGCCTCTTAAAAAGTGGGAGGCACATATAGAAACCATTGTAATTCCTACACCGTTCACCTGATTTCGATGTAATAACCCTCAAATTAAATCTGAAAGTCTGCAGTTAAAGCACATCTTGTTTGTTTCATTTCAAAGCCATTGTGGTGGTGAATAGAGGCCAAAATATGAAAATTCTGTCAATGTCCCAATAATTATGCACCTGACTGTATATATACACTGTGTATATATATATAATTGAACATTATATATATATACACTGTGTATGTATATATATATATATATATATATATGTGTGTTCAGATTACAAACTGTATACAGGGTTACAGGAATTATTTATTTTCAAAAATATAATTTATTCCAAAAGGTAAAAGGGTTCCTTTCTCTTTGTGAAAGTAATATATCTAAATCAACCACTCTCGGTCCAAGTTTAGCAAGTTCAATGGCCTTAAAGCTGAAATGTTAGAATTACAGTATGTACTTCAATAAAGTGTTAATATAAAGAGTAGTGGTCAAATTTGTTTTACACTGTGTACATGTTCCTGCATTATTTAACATGTCTCTTTGTTTTCCAAATATTTGTTAACATACAAGTACATTCAGCAAGGTAAATGAAGTTCACTGACATACAATTAATAAATGTCTTAACTTTAAGATCTTGCAAATTTGAAAATCTGTAAAACTTGTTTCCATGTTACTAGTGTACTGGTACATTATGCATTACACATCCCACATTTACGGAAACCCACAGTATTAAAAGAACTACTGTATATTTTTTTGGTAGTCAGAAGGCTAGGGGATAAATAATTTTTTATGGTTTTGTAAAAACTAAATCAGGATTCGAAGGTGAAATATTATTTAGAATAGTATCCCATTTTAAAATGTGCCATTACTTATTCAAATATATTTAATGCACTGTTCTGGATTATAGAACCTAGTAATAAAAGGGATGAATTCCTTCTTGGCTGATTAATCTGGTAGGAGAGTAGATAACTTCTATCTACTTTTCTGAGGTTTTTTTTCTAATGCTGTGTTAATAAGATTTTCTGGATAACCTAGTTCCAAAAGTATTTACATTATGTAGAAATTTGTGCTTCAAAGACCATACATAGTTGTGAACATGTAATATTGTATTTTTGTTGTGTGGGTAATATCAACTTTTTAATGTGTATTTTCAAGTTTACTTGAGAAGTGTCATCAGAACAAAAAAACTAGACCAGGAAACTGAATTTACTTATTCAAGTTATATGTGAATTTAAAAATAAAAAGGTTATAATTAATGTTTTTATGAAATCTAGGAATTTGTTAGGATCACCTTCTCATATTAATATATTGACTATATACCTTTTATAAAAAACAATATTGTCTTTAAAATGGTGATTAGTGTAATGTAAACATTTTCCCAGTAGTCTATTAATACTGTATGTTCGCATTGTTAGTGGCAAAAATTGTCAATCCAATAATGATTTCATTCATGAATTTATTAATGCAATCAACATATATCTAATTTAATGAAGGAAGCAGAGTCACTTATTAACTTAGTTACTTCTGCAATATAGTCAGATTGGCTCATGATCACCACTCCACTCCCTTTATCAGCCTGTTTGATAACAATAATATAATTATTTTCCAGTTATTTAGTGCTTTAATCAGACCAATTGTTTGTAGGTCAACTATATTCAACCTTGCATAAATCTTTTTTTTATGAGGGAATAAAATATATCAATATTACTGTACTTTTCCTAGATTCAAGTGGTTAATAAGTCAAAGTAGGTTTTAAACCTGATCTATTAACAGTATTATCACTGGCAGGTTGACTAGTACTAGATAAATAACTGACAAAATTCTTCAAAATGGCATTCTTGCACAATGTCAATGAAAGTTATTTACCATGTTGAACATACATGTATGTTAAAATGTGTTGAGAAAATTAAAAGGCATGTTAAATTACTTGTACAGGAAAATGTATGCAAATAAAGTTGATAATCACTCTTTATATAAGCACTTTATTGATGTACATATTCAAAATCTTGAACATTTCAGGTTAAACGCCTTTGAATTTGTTAAACTTGGACCCAGATGGGTTGAATTAGATAGATTACTTTCACAAGTGGCCAGTGTGTACTGAGCATTAGATTCAGTGTGATGTTTTTTGCTATTAAGCAGAATGTTTATAGGAGCTGAATGTGGGGATACTGAATGAAGTGGATTAGGGGAGTGAGCAGAAATTGGCAACCTAGTGGGATGGTTGTGGTGACTCAGTGAGATTGACAGAGTGGGATGATTGTAGGCACTGAAGGGAATGGGTGGGTCACATAACTGCCAAGACATTCAGTTGCATAGACTGCATATGTACAAAGAGCACACAAATCCGTGAATTACCAGCTCCACAATTGTGTGACAACAAACTCACCCCATGAGAGTGTTGACTGTGCAGTTCACCACAGCGTCTGATGGCAAACCACATCCTTGCACAAGTAACACATGCATTAAGGCTTCAGCCATAATGATTGCAATTTCATTGCTTTTCCTCATCTCAGTTAGAGATTTTGTAGATTTATGAAATTTTGGATCAAGTGTAAGAAGCCATAATGGATCATGAGAAACTATAAGGATTTGTTGTCTATGGAATTGAATTGCTTTTTGTAAAGTTTAAATACTGTATTTATGATTTCAATGGATAAGAATGTGCAGGGATTATGATACTGGTGGATAGGGTGTAGAGATTAGGATACTGAAGGATAAAAAGAGCAGGGATAAGGGCACTGGAGTATACAGAGAGTGCTGAGACTTGTATACTGGAGGATATAGAGAGTGTAGGGATAAGGGCAGAGGAGGGTTGAAACTTGCTGAGTGTAATGTACTGCAGATTTGGCAGCCAGGGGTTAATGGGTAATAATGCTGCTTAGAGATGGCAAGATAGGAATTTAAAAACTACCATGAGAAGTAACTCATTACCTGTCTGGCTGAAGGTCAGCTTCATGATCTCTTCTTCACTGCTCCCGTCCCTCCCATTGATTGATGGCTGATGTCACTGGGGTGGCGTGGGTGAAGGCCAGACTGTTTGGGGCAGTACTTAAATCTGGGGTGGGATTTAAATCCGGCAGTGCTAAGAAAAAGGCTGGCTTCTAGGGAGAACATCAGCTGGAGCCCCTAGAAGACATATAGGGCTGCCATAATAATAGGGGAATTGCTTCCCATAGTAAGCACTCTCTCTGCTATTGAAGTCTGGACTGGCAGTCCCAGGGGGAGAAAACACCTCCCCTGGGACTGCCTGTCTGGCTGTTATTAGCAGGAGCTGCTTCCAATGGGAAGCCCCTCATCTGCTATTTGGCATCCTAGAGTTAAAATTCACCACTGGATACCACTATAAAACTATCCACACTAGTATAATAATAATTCATTTGGTAATATTTTCTACATAATTATAGGATAGAATTCATAACATTCTGTTAGCAGTCCTCAGTGAGTCTGTTGCCATGCAGAATAGCCTGGGGCTGTGACACAGGAGTCATATTTCATGCATATGTTTTAGCAGATGCAGGATGTGACATACCCCTGTAATGGAGACAACACACCTGCACTTTTAGCCAACCTGTTACCATCACAAATGCCAGTACATATTGGTAGCTGCTCAAACAACTTAGTAATATCACTCAAGTGCTTGAAAGGGAGGGGTTATTCTATACAAGAAACAGCAAAGGGTATTCCCAAGCACTCTGAATGATATCAGCAATAAGCTATGAAAAACTACATGGTGGTAGATAATTCAGAGATCTCAGTTGCATATATTTGCAAAAATATGGCTAAGCCTCAAGGCCACATCATGGCTTCTCTGATTACTGGTGGTCCTTAATTCTTTGTCAAAGTCTGGGGCTTATTAGTAAAGATGCATATCCACTACACAAGAAAAATGAGTGATTGTACATCGTTATTTTTCAATCGTTATTTTTCAATCATTCATTAATCGTGCAGTGAATATGCTGGCAACAACCAGCGATGCATGCTCCCACTGGTTGTTGTCAGCATTTGTCATCACCTGAACTTGCAGGCCATCCTGCTGATATCTACAGGTTGTGCATGTTCCAGGATGAGGGAGGGTGCCTGCACTGAACAACATATCGTTCAGTGTGGACACATTATTCACTGCACATGATGATAAACGATTGAATGATTACTTCGTTCCACTCTTATGTAGTGGCTATGCACCTTTAGTGTTAATAATAATAATAATAATAATAATAATAATAAATCAAAAGGTATCTGTTAAAAGGTGATACACAGGTGAAAGGTGTAATTAAAATACTAAATAATGTAGTATTGGTAGAAGAACAATTTTAAAGTGTTAAAGTGTAAAATAAAGTGTTACAGTGTACCACCCCAAAGCATTCCAGCTACACCAAACCAATGGGCACCGCACCACAAACTTATCCCTTAAACTAATAATATCCAATCTAGGTCATATCAGGGGAAGAACTATGAGAGATAATGGCGGTGCCTACCGCCGGGCACCATAACTGAAGGGTTGCCTCCTCCATGGCCCACAATATATTCACCCCATTTAAGGCTGTAAAAATTTACCCGGAGTGTATTGTCACGGCTGCTCAGGACATGACAGCTCTTCTTGGCACCTGAGAAGCTACCATAACTATATACTTGTGGAGGGCTCTGTGTCAGACCATCAGCTGCCTCTATAGCCTGTGTCAGACCATCTAGCTATATAGCCTGGCCCTGCTGATTGGTATTGCTGCTCCTCAGCAGCTTCTTATGTTAGTGAGACATGTCTGGTGCCTTCCCTTACCCATAAGTCCCTGTCCCACTCCTGTCTGGCATCAGCCCTAGCCACAGACCCATGCAGCAGTCCCAGTGCCCTCATCACCCACAACTCCCCGTCCCACTCCTCCCTGGCGGAAGCTCTAGCTGCAGACCTGTGCAGCGGGCCTGAGCATAAGCATGGCTACAGATCTTCCAGTATCTGTATGTCTTCAAGGCTGCATCAAACAGAGCTGCAGGTAAGAGTGCATGGAAGGCGGGGGCATGAGGCACCAGCAACTGAGTGTGAGGGCAGATATTTAGTGAAGCAACTTCCTGGCATGTGAAGCAGTCAGCAGTAGACTGGGTATTTTGAGATTTGTAGTTCCACCACAGTGACAGTATTACAGTATCTTAACTCAAACTCATTCTTCAAAGCCCCCATATCACGTGGTTTTCCTCTCCATCAGGGGTATCAGGAGGGCTCCCCACTCACATGCCTCATGCTAATTGCACTATACAGGCCACTATCTTATCTGTGACTAATGCATAGCTGGATATTCTTCTAATTAACACCAGGGCTGTAGCTGAGGTCACTCTTTTTTTATTTTGAAAAATCTTTTTATTGACAAAATTTTTCAATAAATTCACAAATATTCATATACAGTATTAAACAGATATAATATAGAAAGTCCTCTACATAGAGTTTGACATAAATGATCTTTATATAAATCGAATATTATGTCTAGAGAGATACCAGACTCAACGTATTATATGAAACTGAGATACACAATATAAAAACAGCAAATATGAATCCTCTGAAAGGATTGGATGAGTCAGTTTTATAGATGATATCTGCACAACAAAGAATTCAGTTGAGTTAGACCCAAATTGATGACCATAATTGAGTTTCATAAACCTACAAAGAATGGGAAACATATACGAGACAAGACAAAGGTATGACACAAAGAGGAAGGAGGGAGGGACATAGGGATAAAAATAAGACTGGAATTTAACAATAGAATTAGCAGAAAGTGAACTACAAAAAAAATAAAAATATATTTTTTTCTGTGTTTGTGAATTGTGTGCACTGTAGCCGTACGTGCATCAACAAAGTAGCGCCAAGCGTGCACCTGTGTCATAAATCAAGGGCCGGCTTGCTCGTCTGTTAAAGGATGTTGTAACCCCTAAGTGCACTCAAAAAAAATAAAAAAATATTTTTTTCTGTGTTTGTGAATTGTGGGGGGTCATTCAGACCCGCTCGTGAGTGCAGGATGCTCGCAAGTGGGTTGATGTTACCCCAATGTGCATGCACATGACGGAGGGAGCTCCGTCATGTGCATGCGCGAGACCCGGCAGCGACAGCCAAGCTGTCACTCCAGGTCTCGCACCAAAGGGGGCATGCTGTTGATGGTGACTGACAGCATGCCCCCTTTGGTGGGCGTGCCACGGGCGTGGCTGCGAGATGGAGGCGCTCTCATGGAAACGCCTACCATCTGGGTCCGGCCCCACTGACATCACTAGTGATGTCAGTGGGAGTGATTTTGGCTCTGATGGAGCCAAAATCACTCCAGGGCTTGCGGGCACCGCGACCTTACCGCAGGGTCTCGTCACAAGCCCGATGGTTGCGATGGTCTTGACCATCGCAACCATCTTTTTGGCCGCTCGCATATGCTGTGGGTGGTCACCCACAGCTATGCGAGCGGCAAGGAGGCTGCTCCATTTTTAGGTAGGAGGGCACAGATTCAGAGCGAGCACTCTGGTCTGAGCGTCCGGCTCTGAATCAGGCCGTGTGTGCGCTGTAGTCGCACATGCATCAACAAAGTAGCGCCAAGCATGCGCCTGTGTCATAAATCAAGGGCCGGCTGGCTTGTCCATTAAAGGATGCTGTAACCCCCAAAGTGCACTCCAAAATAAATAAAAATATATTTTTTTCTGTGTTTCTGAATTGTGTGTGCTGTTGCGACACGTGCATCAAAGTAGCACCAAGCGTGCGCCTGTGTCATAAATCAAAGTCCGACTGGCTCATCTGTTAAAGGGTGCTGTAACCCCCAAAGTGCACTCCAAAAAAAATAAAAATCTTTTTTTCTGTGTTTGTGAATTGTCTGCACTGTAGCCACTTGTGCATCAACAAAGTTTTGTTATGGGAGGGAGGCAGAGACATGGGTGTGTGGGAGTTCAAGGTTGAGGACACGGCTATTGGGGGAGGTCAGAAGGCAGAAACACATGAGGAGTGGGCACAGGGTGTTTATGGCACTGCTTTGGGGGCAGAGATATTGGAAGTGGGGCCCAAGGGGATATGACACTGCTATAGGCATCGGTGGATTCTACCTTCCACATTGATAAGAAGGGACCCAGTGTGTGCACTAGTGATGATGATGGTCACCGGCATAGAAGGGGGTAGGAAGTAACAACAAGGTGCTACCATTCTACTGAGATGTGCTACAACAGCCTACATGGGTGTCCTGTAAATGTATATGCAGCAGGTGGGGTGTGTGGGTATACCTGTACTATGAGTGATGGGTGCTGACTGTGCTGTGCTGTCTGAGGGGTGATGGGTACTGTGGTGTGTTGCTGGGTGAGGGGTGATGGGTGCTGTGCTGATTGGGGTGCTGTGCTGGGAGAGGTGTTGGTGAGAGGTGCTGTGCTGAGTGAGGGGTACTGGGTGATGGGTGCTGTGTTGGGTGATAGGTGCTGTGCAGTGAGGGAAGAGGTGTCATGCGTGGGTAGAATTTGCCCTATAGAATGCCTTCTGCGATGGGGCTATAAGGAACTTTCCCCTAAAACCTGTCCCTTTTTTCTTTAGTTACAGCAGTGTGCTGCGAGGGAAGAACCTGGGATTTTCTGCTGGGGGCACCAGAGAATATCTTGCCTAGGACACCAAATTGGTTAGGGTCAGCTCTGGCCGATTGTGTGCGTAATTACATTTGTGATCAGTAGTGAATCAGGCCCAATGTGCCTAAGACAGTCACTTAGGGGACACCCACCAAAAGCAGGAAAATGCTGGCTCCTCATTTGTGGCGCAAGGGCATAACTTGGTTGACAGGTGAAGTAACAGAAGAATTCATATATGCAGCTGCAATTACCAATACTCCCTTTCTTTTAGTTGTCTATGATAGGTCACCTTGGGTTGTAACAATGTGACTTTATGTAGGAACTGTGGGATTGTTAATAAAGCTTTATCACTGTGATAAAGCATCTGTATTATATGGAGCAGTCATAAATAAATGTTATTTTTATAAATGGTTTAACTGTCTATGAGGGATATGTACCAAATCTTCAAGAGATATAAAGTGAAGAAGTTGCCCATAGCAATCAATCATCATACAACTGTCATTTTATAGACTGTGCTAGATAAATGATAGCGAAAAGCTGATTGTTTGCTATGGAAAACTTCTCTTCTTTATCATATCATACATTTACTATTAAGTATGTACCTTTGTTGTGCATAGCATGATAATCATGTGTTGTGGAAGTAGCAGATTCTAATCCCAGTTAATGCATAAGAGGTGTCCGGTTATCATGCTGGATTCAATTATACAGTATTTGTTCATGTTGGATAAGTTGTAAAATGTTTTTATTATGGGCAGGACTAAGCTCAATTTATATTAACTTATTTGTGTCAGCTCAATTTGTTGGCCAAGCATTCTCAAGGACAGTCTTACATGTAGTGCCTGGCTTTCACAGGACATTCATTAAGTGTAAATGACATATGTCTCAGTGCCGTGTCCTCTTTGGTGAAGCTGTGCCCTTGATTTGGACAAGTGCATCTAGAACTTTCTCAAAGCACTCTGAAAGAAGATGTTACATATGTGAAAAATCTGAGATTTGCACTAACTGTTGGGAGTCGTAAGGTGGAATGAGGTCAGGACTGGCCCCATAGTTACTTTAGCTATGAAGCTACATAGGTAGGTGCTCTATGAGACATCAGCCTTAAAGAAAGTTCTGTCTCTTCTGTCTTGAAGTGAAAGACCATGAACTGAATGAGTGGATTGTTAGCCAGATGTGAGCACTGGGCCTGATTCAGAACTGGACGCTCTGAAAGAGTGCTTGCTCTGAATCAGGGCATTTTTTTATTGTGCGGCCTCCTGGCATTTCGCATAGCTGTGGGTGACCACCCACAGCTATTGCGAGCGGCCAGGTGATGGTCGCGATGGTAGGGTCTCGTTCCTGCAAGCCCCAGTGAGCTTCTGGCTCTTAATAGAGCCGGAAGCTCACCAATGACATCACTCGTGATGTCAGTAGGACCGCCCCAAATGGCAGGCGTTCCATCGGGAATGCCTCCGTTTGGCCAGCCACCCCTCCGTTTTGCCAGCCACCCCCCCTGCCCACCTCCAAAATGGGGCGAGCTGTCAATCAAAATCGACAGCCACCCCCTTTTCGTGTGAGACCCGGCTCCGGCGTGCGCATGCGCAGTGGCCAAACATCGACCAGCTCGCGAGCACATAGCGCTTGTGAGCGGGTCTGAATCAGCCCCACTGTCTGTTGTCATGACATTATGGGCCTGATTCAGACCTGGTCGCAAGCGCTGAGCGCTCACAACCGGGTCAATGGTGGCCCACAGCGCATGCGCATGACAGAGCCGGCTCCGTCGTGGGCATGCGCGAGACCCGGCTAGCGACAGGCACTCTGTCACTCCAGGTCTCGTAACAAAGGGGGCGAGCTGTTGATGTTGAGTGACAGCTCACCCCCTTTGGTGGCTGCCCAAATGGAGGCATTCCCATGAGAATGCCTGTAGTTTGGGGGCGGCCCCACTGACATCACGAGTGATGTCAGTGGAGATTTTCCGGCTCTGTTAGAGCCAAAATCTCTCTGGGGCTTGCGGCCACGAGACCCTACCACAAGGGTCTCTTCACAAGCTCGATGGTCGTGATGGTCTTGACCATCGCAACCATCATCATGGCCGCTCGCTGTAGCTGTGGGTGGTCACCCACGGCTATGCGAGCGGCCAGGAGGCCATTCTAAAAAAAAAACCCAGCCTTGATTCAGAGCGAGCGATCTGTCAGAGCGACCGGGTCTGAATCAGGCCCTATGTGATAAGTACATCAAAACAGAAGGGGTGCAGGGTGGAACTCAGTGAGCAGTGTCTTGGTGGAAAACAGTTGTATGCTGATGAACTGAGTAAAGTGAGGGTGAGGAGAAGGTGCTACCTCTGTAGCCATAACTTTCCTAGTTTACAGAGGGTAAAATAATTGATGGGGCCACTTCTTTCTATCAGGTGTCTTAATTCTTGTTATACTGTAATTGCTAAACTGAGCCTGACTTTTTAGGAGTGATTCTGTCTGTAGAAGATAAACGGACTGAACTCTTTATTGTCCATGTGTTGCCATGACGAGCATATCTGTCAGAAAATTATCAAATAATTACAGTTTTTAAATAAATGTAGACATAAAAGATCTATTGTGTGACTGTGTAACACAACTGTTACAGTGTGCATAGGGGTGACTTGTTTTATCTGTAGAGATATGCACTGACCCCTGTGCTTTGGTTGTGAATCTGGATTCATCTTTGTGTTTTGGTTTTGCAAAACTACCTTCCAGTGTTTTTTTTTTTTTAATAGCTAAAAAGTTCTTAAAAACAACTAAAATAATGTAATTTTGTGATCCAATATCTGAAATTCATATTTAAAATCCGACTTCTGAACCATGGGAAGATAATAACCATGACGTGGATCTGTCTGGATCTCCCCAGGAGATCAGAACTGCAACTCGGATCAGTCTGGATCTCCTCAGAAGATCAGAACTGTGACTTGGATCTATCCAGATTCATGAAATTTGGGTGTATTCAGATTTCTGGAAAACTGAACCGCACATCTCTATCTGTAGTTAATATTTCTACTATATGTACAGTATGCAGAGAAAATGTGTGCATCCTGGTCCTGTATTTTCAGTATAACAAATACTGAACTGAGTCCTAAACAATCAATTTTTAATTATGTCTTCTTTAAATCTAAACATAAATCAGCTGTGATTGTGTCATAATAAAGTGACTAGCAAAGAGGCAATTGTAGAGCATCTTTGTCAGATAATAATTATTGTAATTTCAAAACACATATTTTGTTTTTAAAAATGTATTAACACTTTGAACCTGATTCAGGTACACGTGGAAAAGCATGAACATGTACATGCAAATCAACATACCCTGAAGGGTCTGCTTACAAAAATACAGATACCCACAAGAGCCCATCCCCTGACCAATTTAGCATGCACACATATCAGCAAATACACTGACCACACAGCCTGAAAGTGAACTTCTCACTGTTTGTACACTACATATAATTCCCACCCGATGCTGTGTGCATGTCAGGAGATTTAATGCACACCTCCTAGAACACGCCCACTATACACCCACTCTCCACTTTCCAGTTCTCTTTTGCATGTATTGGCTTCACAGGGCATTGACAGTTCAATCGGAAAGGATATTTTGTGTGCATGCACTGATGCTTTACTCAGGACTGCACATGCGCAGTATGCTGATTATCGCTCGTAACATGATCTTGCTCTAGTGCACCTCTAAATCAGTCCACATATATATATATTTTTTTTTGCAAGTAAAGGTTATTGAGATTTTAGTTCATAAACAAATACAGCATCATGGCATAATAATCAATCAACCATGTCAATAAACAAAACAAAACAGCCAAAACATTACCATATATATATAGCTTAAGAAAATCCAAAAACAAATATTGGCACATTGAGATCAGAAAAATATTAGTCAGTAAAACTGACAAACATAAATAGTATAACCTTGCATAATTTAAATATGCCACAATAGTAAAAAATAAATAATCACCCAGTATAATAAAAGCAAAATAAAATAACAGAAAAGAGAGAGAAAGCAATGAAGAAGGAGGGAAAATGGGGAATGACCCAATGACCAAAAAACAGATATTAGATAACTGAGGGAGAATGGTAATTGGAATTATAAGGCTCCTATCAGGGTTTTGTAGTGAGGAGACTCACAAAATTCCAACCAGGAAAAACATACCTTCAGATAGCACTGAAACTTATTAGTAGAAGACATTATAATATCATCCATTGAATGATACAGTTCAATCCTTTGGAACCAATCTATGACACACATATTTTTTAAATAACAATATACTTTATTTCACTATGCAGTGCCAAAATTTATTTTACTTATCAAACTAATTAAGGTTGAGCTGGCCCTGAGTAAGAGCTCTTTTTGTTAAGTACAGAGTTGAAACAATGGTGTGCCTAGCCATCACGTGCTGAGCCGGCATCTCCAAGCGCCAGTTCTTCCTATGCAATGAACGGGACCCGGGTCACATTGACCTAGTTTACCCATTCACTCTGCACCGTGATCCAGGTTGAACACATGCTCAACCCTTCTCGTGACCAGTTGTCACTCGACCCGGCTTATTTCAATCTGGCCCTTTCACACTGCATAGTAACCCAGGTTGCTGCGTGTTCACGTGCAATAACCCGGGTTATTGCTTGTAGTGTGAAAGTGGTATTACTCTCATTTTCACCAGTTCATAGCTGAAGGAGATTGGGGAGACATTTTACTAAAGTTGAAACGTAGCCACAGAAATAAGTAATAGCTCCAAATTGACTGGCAGTCTATTAAGTAGGTAAGCATGCAGGGCATTAACTTATATCACATTGTATGCTTCTTGTGAGTGGACCATCTCTCTTATTTTTTTAATTCATCAATGAATTACATTTAATCATGAAAATGAGACTGTGTATAAATATTTACCACTATGCTACAGGTAATTGTATAGGCAATAAGTGGAGAAATAGTTATAAAATGAAATAGAAGGTCAATAATATTAATTAAAAACAGTAGGTGTATATCAATTTATAATTAAAATAAGGAAACCTACAAAATCCCATACTGGTAACCTCAAAAACATTTGCCACCAAAGTCACAGAAACATTGCTGGTGCCTCTACTGATATGTAATAAAAATAAATTTTATTGGTTAAAACCATGTACTAACCTTCCAACAACCCAAACATCCCTACCTAACCTTTTAAAGATCATACAGTAAGCTTTCTGGTTATAAAATAAATGACTCAAAGTTGGAGGTAATGCTCCTTAATGTCACACAACACAACCGCTGGACCCTCACTCCATATTTGACTTCAAGTGCAAAAAAGAAAAAAATCAAACTTAAAATGGTTAACATTACATGCCCTTGTGGCTGATTATACTAAGAAATTTCCCCAGGCATCTGTTCAACAATGATTAAATCCAACCATTCTTGGAAACACCTAATTATTGTCTCTAGGCAGGAGAATTGCCATTAACTCCCCAAACTCCTATAACTTTTTCAATAGCTCCCAGTTAAAGTCCCTATACAGATTTATTATCTCTCTAAAATCCTGCACCAAATTTGTATGGAACAACAAATCACCCAAGATTTATATTAACATACATTTGCAACCAACTACCTTTGAGGACAAAGGCTTTCCAAATGTAAAACTGTATTACTGGGATGCCCATCTAGGACAAATTACTGATAGCTTTGCCCCCTCATGGTTGAACATGGAATCTAAACACTAAAACTTAGCAATATTAAGAAGTAGATTTGTGATATTACTTGTTTTATAATTTTACTATGTTTTTGGGTTATACCTTGTAGATTTTAGGGCTGTGGATTTTTTTAGCACACTAAATATTTTCTGACATCATCACATATGGTATCCAAACACCTCCATATCTTCTTGAACTCTGATATTTGGAACTTCCCCAAAGAGAATATGCCCAGTTTTCCTGAAACTCCTCCCTACCTTACAGTTGAAGCCATTATTTGGGATGAATACATATTCTATTCAAGCCATGATGCATATTATCACCCTTTTACCATTATGGCATAGCCCTAACTGAAAGAAGGCACTTTGCCTTTGTCACGCTCTGACATGGGAATTCTTGCTCTCCTATAATGCTTATCCATGCAAATATCCTGATCTGACCTTCTTCACATTTGGGTGTCTTGCTCAAAGCTCATTCCTTTCTGGGATGACATATGGAACCTACTGAACTCAATCCTCCTATCTTCTGTGTTTAAAAACCCTTCGATCTTCCTCTTCTGCTACTAGTACTACAATACATTGATGAAACTGACAAATACTCTACCAAACTCAACCTTTCAGTGGGCAGCGGGCAAATGTTTATTGGTCAAACCCTCGAAACAATAAGACCCATATGACAATTTGTTCCTAATGACATATACAGTATTTGATATTTCACTCTAATGGAACTTACTATCTACATAATAAATACCAGATATTCATTTAGGTCTGAGTTTAATGGCTCCACCAACATATGCAAAGCTCGGCTACTATTGGCTTAAATTAAACTGATCTGATTTCAAGGATTCCCCAAATCCAGATATCTTATACATCCTTCCCATGGGAATAAGTCATTTACCTTACAAACCAAGGGCACACTACTTGGAAAAAGTGGAAATGAAACTCATTAAGTGGTATGGCAAGCATACAGTGGAGAAACAATTAGCCGTGCTGCTGTATATCTGTGGTGGAAACACTTCAAAGAGGGTAATATGCGATTCACTGATGAAGCACATTATGGGAAATCATCAACCGCAGTTATGCAAAATGAAAGAAGGTTAACTATACGCAAACTTTCGTCATCACTTGGCATCTCATTCGTATGGGTTCCTCATATTGTGACAAAGGAACTGAAAATGCATCGTGTGTGTCAGGTGGGTACCCAGAAATCTTACAGAAGAGCAGATGCAACTATGGCTTGAATCTTGCCAAGAACATTGGCCCTCATTCAGAGCCGTACGCTCTGAGCAGAGCGCACGCTCTGCATGAGGGCCGGGCTCCTTTTTCATGGAGCGTCCTCCTGGACGCTCGTATAGCTGTGGGTCACCACCCACAGGCTATACGAGCGTGCATTTTGATGGCCGCGATGGTCGTGACCATCGCGACCATCGAAATTGCGAGCCGGAGCCTGCGGTTGAGGTTTTCAACCGCAAGCTCCGGAGTGATTTTGGCTCTATCAGAGCCAAAATCACTCCCACTGACATCACTAGTGATGTCAGTGGGCCGGCTTCTGACGGGAGGCGTTCCCGTGGGAACGCCCCCGTCAGGGAGGCACGCCCCCGGCACGCCCACCAAAGGGGGCATGCTGTCAATCAACATTGACAGCACGCCCCCTTTGATCGGACACAACGAGCGAAGGAAAGTCCTTCGCTCGTCGTGTCTGGCGCATGCGCACGACAGAGCTCCCTCCGTCGTGCGCATGCTCAGTGCAGACCATCGACCCACTTGCGAGCGTACAGCCGCTCGCGAGTGGGTCTGAATCAGGCCCATTGTTTGAATGTTGGAGAGGATACCCAATTTCCTGACATCGATTGTGAAGAATCGTGGTCCTGTCATTATGATCCGCAGTCCAGTGTATGGAAACATTTCCGCTTTTTCCAAGTTTAACACAAGATTCAATCACACATATCTGACGTAATCTTGCAGACATGTCTTCCTCATCCGCCATGCAGAAATGTATGAAGATCTTCCACTCGCTGTGACCAAACAAAGAAGACTATGGCAGTCCAACCGCATGTTCAGACACATGTATGAGCTTCACCATAAACAGCATAGCGTTGGCACATCTACCTATGGGACAACAAAACAGAGGCAGTCTCATTATTTTTCAATCAGTCCTTTTAAATTAGTTTACATTTCAAAATAATGTATTATTAAAATATATAACTTTATAAATAATTCCAATTACAATTATAGATTCAGGCATATGCCAAAAGATTGCAACTACATTCATTTTATTATTGTGAGTTTTTTTTCATTAGCATTCTACCCTATCCGTTTATTAATTTGGTAAGGGTAATTTTTCATTGCATTTTGACCGATTCCAGAGATCGACTAACATATTCTAAAGTTGTTTCCTATTATGTTTAATGAATGTTGTGTAGAGCTGTATCATCAACATAAATCATCTCTGCATAGTGAGTATTCAGATCATTTATCATCACAGGAGAGATTATAACATTGTTGTTGAACTGAAGTAGTCTGACTCCAGAACACTGTTACTGCCATTTTTACCCTGTGATTAAGAGTATTCTTAGTTAGTGAAATGCTATGGTATATAATGCTTATAATGTATATGAAATTACTTTTCAGTAAGGTCATTATTATATTTAGAAGGTTTAGAAGGAGCTGGGCTTGACAGTAAAATAACAGCAATATATTGTTTGTTAGTTTTATGTCACAGTGGGACATAATTTTGCAAAATAAAGTTTCAGCTTTCAACAAAATAATAAAGGGAACATTCAATAATTATATGTGATAAAAATAAACTGAATAAGACTGCGCTAATAACTAAAATCACTCCATTGCATTAATGGAGCCCTGACTGTTATATTTTCTGCCATCTCACAATTCTGTGGTTTTAGTTATTAGCGCAGTCTTATTCAGTTTATTTTTATCTGGTTTTGTGTATTGTGTGTTCTCAAGTCCCATATTAAAGACTTGCAGCTGTACTATAATTAAAAAGAAACATTGTTTTTTTACATATAAAGGTTTGCATTAGTGCCGAGGTTATTGGATTATTTTCAATAATTATATGTGCAAAATAATAGAGAAGAAATAAATTTACAATATCAACTAATCATTCAGATTTTATATATTTCCAGATGAACCTCATTGAGCAAACTTGTCTACAAGGTGGAACTGTATTACAATATTCTAATGACAGTACTGTACTTTTCTTGTACTAACAGACAGTAGATGCAAAAGAACCATGGAGGTCTACAATAAACAGACACTATAGGTAAAAATAAAATTAGGTTCTGGTAAAATAGAATGAGTTAATAATCTATAGCAATAAATTAGCATTTTATTTCCAAATGTAGTCAGTTTATAAAGAGCAAAGTGTATCAAATGGAAAATGTGTAATGGGAGAAGTGGATAGCAAATAGGGTCCTGAGTCGCACGTTGCTGTAACTGCTTTAGTGTCTGTTGCCATAGTTGTGTCTGTGACTCTGTGCTAATGCTAGTATCAGCCTTCCCCTGATGTGCAAAGACTGAGATGCCCATTGTGAGTGGCTTTAGAGCATTTTTACAGCTAGGTGCATCTTTAGGCGCCAACATTAGTCACACCATTGAAACTTGCACCAGTCCTTTGGTAGGTGCACATTTTCCATCTAAGTACTGTATGTCCTCCAATGTGAGAAATGACTCATCTGAGGGCCTGATTCAGAGATTTAAGCAATGCCAAAATTTATGCAGATTAAGCGATTGTTTTCCATCGTGCATCTCATACGTGTAAGCTGCAATGCGCAGGTGCAGCGATTGAATTGAGATTACACTCCCACATAGGATTCATTCAGAAAGTGAGTGGTATGTAGTCAGCATTTGGGGGAGGTAACAAGGGGTAGCTAAAGAAATGCAGGCTTGGTTGGACCATTTAAACTGTTTTCTGGGTGACCACAAATTAGTCACTATGTCGTTGCTCACAACAGGAGAGACCTCTGTGTGTCTGGAGTCCTGCTACATCTGCAACAGCTTAGACACTCTCAAGACTGATGGACATCTGCAACAGCTTAGACACTCTCAAGACTGATGGACATCTACAAAAGCTTAGACACTCTCAAGGCTGATGGACATCTGCAACAGCTTAGACACTCTCAAGGCTGATGGACATCTGCAACATTTTAGACACTCTCAATGTTTCCGGTTTTGAGCCTGAGCAGCGGATGTGAGATGCTTTCAGTAGGCATCTCTAAGCACTGGAGAGTGAATGAGTCATTAGCATATTTTTGCAATTGTGATCCATGAGAGATCGCAGCTGTGTAAGTTTTTAGGGATTTTCACGCCATAGCATAAAATCACTCAACTCCATGAACATTGGCATTGTGTGCAACACATCAGAAACAGGCAGTAGGAGGGGAGAGCAACAAGGTATTCATACAAAGAGTAGGATCATAGGAGAGGGTTGGATTTAGGAGATTAGGCAAGTAAGTAGTCTAAGGATATGTTATACACTTATAAAAGAAGGAAAAGAATTAGAAAAGCATAGAACAGTGGTAGGCAAAGTGTGGCACACCAGCTGCTGTGAGGGCATGCTGAAGCTATGGAAGGTAGTTCCACAGCAAATGGAGTGCAGGATGTTGCATGCCCCTGATATAGAATATACTGTATCAGCACAGCTGGATTAAGATGTTTATGGGCCTGTTGATGAAAATGATAAAGATTTTATATGGGTCCATTTACAGTAAAGGCCATTAAAATAATTGCTGCTTTAAAAATATTTTGAACACTCGCAGGAGTTCCCACAGTGGCTGCAGCTCACAACCTATTACATAAGCTCCCATTGTCTGAAACACAAGACTCCTTAGTTTCAGTTATTTCTGTAGCACATTGGAGAGATAGGATTATGCAGTATAGGCTTCTGTAAATAATTTTGAGTATAATGTTAAACCTCATAATACTCAAGTTTTCTGGTTCAGTCACTTCTCCAGCACATTTCAAAGCAATAGTAGTTTTCTTAATCAGAGTAACCAGAGAACAGGGCATAGGTTCCAAACATACAGAATGTACAGCAATGAACAGTGTTGTACATACTGTAACCTCTTTATTTATGAATTTTTTATTCATCTGTAGAGTACAGTTTTCATACAAGAAATTCTATATGTTACAATATAGTAGAAATCAGAGTCATTGAGTAAGAAGAGAAAAAGGAATGTGATGTGTTAAGGATGCGGAAACTACAGATAAAAAATAAATATGACAGGAGGTGAAAATGAAGTGAGAAGGGAAAAGAGAAAACAGAATAAGCATCTGTGGAGAGCCACTGTTGGACAGCTAAAGCATCCTACTGTGCCTAAACTGCAGGAAACAGGTTTAATGTGTCTAGCAAAGAGGCATACATGCTTCCACTAAAGGGACTCACTAGCTTTTGTTAATAACTAAAATCACAGTTGGTGTATTTATTTTTCAGGATTTAGCAATGTAATATCTTGTTGCTATTGTGATATGACAGATAATGGCAAATCCTTTTCCATACCTACTGTAGGTAATCAGTCATAAAGTGCTAAACAATTATGTGTATTGCAATAATGTTGGTTACTTGATTTTAAGAGATAATGCAGTTTTGCAATCGCTGAATCCCTGCAAGGTCAAATCACAAGGTGCTTGCGCAGACATTAGCTGCACATAAGTTTTACCTTTCACTTGCAGAATTAGGCTGCAGGTAATATTGAGAGAACTTTTGCCAGGGTTTTCTCTTGGTTACCAGAGATGCTCTGGCATGGTACTTTAAATTGTATTTCATTATGTATCTCTGCAATATGTAACAATACGTAATGATAGTTACTGCAGACATGTAACCACTGATAGTAAATACACTGATCAGCCATAAATTAAAAGCACTGACTGGTGAATTGAATAACATTGATTATCTCATTACAATGGTACCAATAAAGGAGTGGCGTATATTAGATAGCAAGTGAACACTCCAGATCTGATTCCAATGTGGATGGTATTGCACAGCCATAAAGAAGTGGCTGTGCAATAACATAGGAGGTGTCTCTAGGAAATAGACACCTCCAGCATGTATCTGCAATAGACGCTGCTTTGGATCACCATTGTCACCATCGGTTGTGATGGTTGCTGCCCTTAGCCAGGTTGCGCAAGCTGGAGCATACTAAACCTGGCTGCCGCAACCCCTGTGCCAGGTCCAGGAAGTCTACATCTGACAACACAGACCTGGTCTTGGCATGCCTACCAGATGGGGGTGACGCCCCAATTGTATACTTTTGTCCCAGTTGCCACTCCAACTCTACATTCCTTTACAGGTGAACTACAGGTACCAGTGGGCCCTTAATGCATGGCATGCTGGTATTTGTAGTTCTCCAAGTACCAGCATGCGGGGGAAGCTTGCTGGGACCTGCAGTTCTACTTGTAAAGACAATGTTTATACCCTTCTTTTTGTACACTGCATTTACACTATCAACCCACCACCCACTGCCCAGGGGTGGCGGGGATAGCCCCGGGCTATCAGCCTAGGATAGGGGTGCCCTGGAGAGGGGGACCCCTTTATTGGGAGGTTCCCCAACTCCCCAGGGATCACTGGCTTGGGCTGACTAGCGGTCAGGGCTGATGCTTTGGCTGGGGGGCCCAGTGAAAGAGCTCCCCTGGCTTTGGCATCAGCCCCCCTCTATAAAGGGTACAGTGCTGGTGTTGGAAATTACAGGGGAACCTTATGCAATTTTTTCCCTGTAATTCCAAAACCAAGACCAGATCAGAGCCCATTGCTGGTTATGCTAAGTGCAGGGAAACTCTACACAATTTTTTCCCTGTACTTACACAACCAGAACTGGCTATGAAAAGTCTGGGACTGGTTCTGTTTTTGGGGGTGACCACACATCATTTTATTTTTTCATTTAACTCTTTATAAGCTTTTTACAGTAACATGTATGCACAAACGAACTGCTCATGGTGCTCAGTCAGGGCTTTGAAGTTTGTTTTGAAGTGGGCTTTGCTGTTCGATTTGTAAATGAATATGCAAAATTGAACAGCAAATCACTGTTCAAAATGAAACAAATCGAATTTGATTAAGAAAATACTTCTAAAATCGATATTTAGTAAATGTTGGATTTGAAGAGGGATTTGTACTCTCAATTTGATTCGATTTGAGGTGCGCTAAATCGAACATCAAAATTAAAGTAAAAATTAACTTTGATTAATATACCCCTTAGTGTAGCGTATGGAATTGTCGGTGAGCGTAATATTACTGTTTGTCCACCAGATGTCACTTTTGAAAATCACCTTGCGCATATGTGAGGTCTCCAATTAAATATTATAGTGCAAGATTTACTTTACTGTACAGTATGTTAAATGCTTTTATACCGTATTTCCATCACAAATGTACTGCATACAGTACATATAACACAGTATTACATTGACGTACACATGGTTCTCGCAATTTCAGACATGATGTGAAGTCATGTTACTGTATTACACAATGCAACTTGTGCCGTATACATGATCCTACAAGCGCCAAGCGTCATTTTCCACAGTGCACTCACACAATGCTTGACATGTATTAAAGATGAGTGTCGGGCCCTTGGATCGCTTTATAAAGGTATAAGCGCCCTAACTAAAAATGTCAACCTAGAAAAGATCTGCTTGCATTGAGCTTTCTCTGCTTGGGAGATGCATGCAGCCAATGACTGTAGAAAGGACAGTGAACAGTTGGGACAACACAGCAGCACTACTGTCTTAAGAAAAAAAAATATTTATGACATTCACTGATATCATTATGTCCCTGCAGGTAATCACCACCTGCCTCTGTGGCCTAGTCGTATCGCCGATGATTACCATGCCCTTTCCCTTGGATTTAGTTCTCGCAAAGGCTGCAAGGTTTACACTTTTGAAAAACAATGTAGAATTATGCTCTGATATAAATTATACACTGGATATACTGTACTATACTGTATGTTTTATACTGCAAGTCTTATGTTATTATGTACTGCGACTTGTGCCGTACACATGATCCAGCAAGCACCGAGCGTCATTTTCCACAGTGTGCTCACACAATGCTTGACATGTCTTACAAATGAATGCCAGGACCTAGGGGTGTGCACCGGCCACTTTTCGTGTTTTGTGTTTTGGTTTTGGATCTGGATCTTTCTTCATGTTTTGGATCTGGATTGGTTTTGCCAAAACCACCCTTCCGTGTTTTGGGTTCTGGGTTTTGTGTTTTGGATCTGTATTTTTTTGAAAAAAAGCATAAAAACAGCTAAAATCACAGAATTTGTAGGTATTTCTGCTCCTATGCTATTATTAACCTTAATAAACTTAATTTCCACTCATTTCCAGTCTATTCTGAACACCTCACACCTCACAATAGTGTTTTTATGTCCAAAAGGTTGCACCGAGGTAGCTGGATGACTATGCTAAGCGACACGAGTGGGCGGCACAAACACGTAACCCATCTAGGCGTGATACTGCAGTGGCAGACAGGATGGCAGTTTGAAAAACTAGGCCCCAAACTGTATATAATGCAAAGAAAAAAAAGAGGTGCAAGATGGATTTGTCCTTGGGCCCTCCCACCCACCCTTATGTTGTATGAACAGGACATGCACACTTTAACAAACCAAACATTTCAGCGCCAGGGTCTGCCACACAACTGTGGCTGAAATGATTGGTTCATTTGGGCCCCCACAAAACAAGCTGGCAATTAATCTGTCCCTGCACAAACTGGCACTACGGAGGCAAGATGTCATCCTCATCCTCCTCATCCACCAATTCCTCACCCTCTTCAGTGTGTACATCCTCATCCTCACAGAGTATTAACTCGTCCCCACTGGAATCCACCACCACAGGTCCCTCTGTACGTTCTGGAGGCTGGTCTCCCTGGAAGAGCTGATAATTAATTTTGATGAACATCATCTTCTCCACATTCTGTGGAAGCAACCTCCTACGCCTTTCGCTGACAAGGTTCCCGGCTGCACTAAACACTCTTTCGGAGTACACACTGGAGGGGGGGCAACTCAGGTAAAATAGAGCCAGTTTGTACAGGGGCCTCCAAATTGCCTCTTTTTCCTGCCAGTACAGGTATGGACTGTCTGACATGCCTACTTGGATGCTGTCACCGATGTAATCCTCCACCATTCTGTCAATGGTGACAGTATCATATGCAGTGACAGTAAAAATGTCAGAAATTGTTGCCAGGTCCTTCAGTCCAGACCAGATGTCCAAACTTGGTCCTGCCTGCCCTGCATCACCGCCAGCAGGTTGCTTACGATAGCTAAGTTTTTTCCTGGCAGCCCCAGTTGAGGGAGAAAATGAAGAAGGAGCTGTTGACGTGTCATGTTCCACTTCTGCTGACAGTGTGTTCACCAGCAGGTCTTTGCACCTCTGCAGGCTTGTGTCGGCCGGAAAGAGAGACACCACCTAGGCTTTAAACCTAGGATCGAGCACGGTGGCCAAAATGTAGTGGTCTGATTTCAACAGATTGACCACCCTGGAATCCTGGCAAAGCGAATGAAGGGCTTCATCCACAAGTCCCACATGCCGAGCTCCTCCTTCACTTTCTCCAGCTGCTTCTGCAAAAGCCTGATGAGGGGAATGACCTGACTCAAGCTGGCAGTGTCTGAACTGACTTCACATGTGGCAAGTTCGAAGGGCTGGAGAACCTTGCACAACACGGAAATCATTCTCCACTGTGCTTGAGTCAGGTGCATACCCCCTCCTTTGCCTATGTCATAGGTGGATGTATAGGCTTGTATGGCCTTTTGCTGCTTCTCCATCCTCTGAAGCATATAGAGGGTTGAGTTCCACCACGTCACAACCTCTTGCTTCAGGTTATGGCGGGCCAGGTTCAAGAGTGTTTGCTGGTGCTCCAGTCTTCGGCACGCAGTCGCTGAATGGCGAAAGTGGGCAGAAATTTTTCGGGCCACCCAAAGCGTCTCCTGCACGCCCCTGTCGCTTTTCAGAAAATTCTGCACCACCAAGTTTATTGTGTGAGCAAAACATGGGACGTGCTGGAATTTGCCCAGATATAATGCCCGCACAATATTGGTGGCATTGTCAGATATCACAAATCCCCAGGAGAGTCTAAGTGGGGTAAGCCACTGGGCGATGATTTCCCTCAGTTTCTCTAAGAGGTTGTCGGCGGTGTGCCTCTTACTGAAACCGGTGATACACAGCGTAGCCTGCCTTGGAACGAGCTGGCGTTTCTGAGATGCTGCTACTGGTGACGCTGCTGCTGTTGCTGCGTAAGGTGATACATCTACCCAGTGGGCTGTCACAGTCATATAGTCCTTAGTCTGCCCTGTTCCACTTGCCCACATGTCCGTGGTTAAGTGGACATTGGGTACAACGGCATTTTTCAGGACACTGAGGACACTTTTTCTGATGTTTCTGTACAGTCTCGGTATCGCCTGCCTAGTGAAGTGGAATCTAGATGGGATTTGGAACCGGGGACACACTACCTCCATCAATTGTCTAAATCCCACTGCACTAATGGCGGATACCGGACGCATGTCTAACACCAACATAGCAGTCAAGGCCTCAGTTATATGTTTTGCTTCAGGATGACTGCTGTCGTACTTCATCCTCCTCGCTAAGGACTGTTGGAGGGTCAATTGTTTAGTAAAAGTAGTGGTGTTCCTACTTTCTCTCTGGGATGATGAATGACTCCCAGCAGCAGCAACAGCAGCAGCAGCAGCAGGAGGCGTAGCAATGCAGGATCCTCCGGAGGAATCCCGGATAGGAGAGTCAGTCATGCCAGTGACATGGCCTGCAGGACTACTTCCGATCCTGACTAAGGAGGAAATTGACGAGGAGGGAGTTGACGGTGTGGTTTGCAGGTGCTTGGATACAACAGGACAATGGGATTTAGGTGTCACTGGACTGCTTACGGTCTTAGCCAAAGTTTCTGAACTTGACAGTAACTTATTATGAACACGCTGCAGGTGCCGTATAAGGGAGGATGTTCCTAGGTGGTTAACGTCCCTACCCCTACTTATTCCACCTTTACATATGGTACATATGGCAAGACAGTTGTTGTCCGGATTTGGATAGAAATATTGCCAGACCAAAGAGGTGGAATGTTTGGTCTTCTGCCCAGGCATGACCGTGATTGGCTTTTTCATCCCACGGACAACAACTGTCTCCCCCGGAGCCTGATTTAAACAAACCACATCACCATCAGAATCCTCCTCGCCAACTTCCTCCTCAGCACCAGCTACACCAGTATCCTCATCCTGTTGTACTTCAACAGTGACATCTTCAATTTGCATATCAGCAAGTGGACTGTGGGTGCTCCTTTCAGCATTTGCAGGGGGTGTGCAAATGGTGGAAAGGGCCACCTCTTCCCGTCCAGTGCTGGGAAGGTCAGGCATCGCAACCACCACCACACTTGAACTCTCCTTGGGGATTTGTGATATCTTCTTAGAAAGCACAGTTCTTCGCTGTGCTTTTGCCAGCTTAACTCTTTTGATTTTTTTAGTGGGAGGAGAGCTTCCATCGTCATGTGAAGCTGAACCACTAGTCATGAACATACTAGGGATCGACCTTAGCCGTTCCTTGCCACTCCGTGTCGTAAATGGCATATTGGCAAGTTTACGTTTCTCTTCAGATGATTTAAATGTTTTTTTCAAGGTCATTTTCCTGAACTTTGTCATTTGGTATTGTATGTGCCCTCTACTATGACATTGGGCATCGGCCTTGGCAGACGACGTTGATGGCATGTTATCGTCTATGTCATGACTAGTGGCAGCAGCTTCAGCTCTAGGAGGAAGTGGTTCTTGATCTTTCTCTATTTTATTTTTATCGGACAAAGTTTGGTCCTCCATTTATGTTATATCGATTTGATATATACGTGCGGCTAAACACAGAAAATATTTTTTTATTTTTGCTGGAGAGTAGTGCACTTTGTGGGTTACACCACCCTTTAAGAAATGAGCTAGCCGGCTCTTTACTTATGGGACACAGGCGCACGCTTGGCGCTGCTCCTTTGTTGATGCACGTGCGGCTACTGCGCACACAATTCACAAACACAGAAAAAATATTTTGTTATTTGGTTTGGAGTGTACTTTGGGGGTTACAGCACCCTTTAACGGTCAAGCCAGCCGGCCCTTTACTTATGACACAGGTGCACGCTTGGCACTACTTTGTTGATACACGTGCGGCTACTGCGCACACAATTCACAAACACAGAAAATATATATTTTTTTGGTTTGGACTGAAGTGTACTTTGGGGGTTACAGCACCCTTTAACAGTCAAGCCAGCTGGGCCCTTTACTTATGACACAGGTGCACGCTTGGCACTACTTTGTTGATGCACGTGCGGCTACTGCGCACACAATTCACAAACACAGAAAAAATATTTTGTTATTTGGTTTGGAGTGTACTTTGGGGGTTACAGCACCCTTTAATGGTCAAGCCAGCCGGCCCTTTACTTATGACACAGGCGCAAGCTTGGCACTACTTTGTTGATGCACGTGCGGCTATTGCGCACACAATTCACAAACAGAAAAAATATTTTGTTATTTTGTTTGGAGTGTACTTTGGGGGTTACAGCACCCTTTAATGGTCAAGCCAGCTGGCCCTTTACTTATGACACAGGCGCACGCTTGGCATTACTTTGTTGATGCACGTGCGGCTACTGCGCACACAATTCACAAACACAGAAAAAATATTTTGTTATTTGGTTTGGAGTGTACTTTGGGAGTTACAGCACCCTTTAACGGTCAAGCCAGCCGTCCCTTTACTTATGACACAGGCGCACGCTTGGCACAACTTTGTTGATGTACTTGCGGCTACTGCGCACACAATTCACAAACACATAAATTATTTTTTTTTTGGTTTAGACTGGAGTGTACTTTGGGGGTTACAGCACCCTTTAATGGTCAAGCCAGCCGGCTCTTTACTTATGACACAGGCGCACGCTTGGCACTACTTTGTTGATGCACGTGCGGCTACTGCGCACACAATTCACAAACACAGAAAAAATATTTTGTTATTTGGTTTGGAGTGTACTTTGGGAGTTACAGAACCCTTTATCGGTCAAGCCAGCCGGCCCTTTACTTATGACACAGGCGCACGCTTGGCACAACTTTGTTGATGCACGTGCGGCTACTGCGCACACAATTCACAAACACAGAAAATATTTTTTTTTTGGTTTAGACTGGAGTGTACTTTGGGGGTTACAGCACCCTTTAATGGTCAAGCCAGCCGGCTCTTTACTTATGACACAGGCACACGCTTGGCACTACTTTGTTGATGCACGTGCGGCTACTGCGCACACAATTCACAAACATAGAAAATATTTTTTTTGGGGTTTGGACTGGAGTGTACTTTGGGGGTTACAGCACCCTTTAACGGTCAAGCCAGCCGGCCCTTTACTTATGACACAGGCGCACGCTTGGCACTACTTTGTTAATGCATGTGCGGCTACTGCGCACACAATTCACAAACACAGAAAAAATATTATTTTTTGAGCACTTGGGGGAGCACCCCTGATGGACAGAGCACCCCCTGGACAACACTACAGCACCCCTTTAGGACTGGGACACTGCTAAGGACTTTGGAGTAGACACAGCCCCTATGGAGAACTGACTGCACAACACAGTCCAGCCAGCCCCTATGGACTTTGAAGTAGTGGACACAGCCCCTATTAACAAGAGCAGCACAGCACAACACAGCCAGCCCCTATGGACTTTGAAGTAGTGGACAACAGCAGCACAGCGCAGCACAGCACAGCACAACACTACTCTGCACTACACTACACTTCACTACACAGCCCAGCCAGCCCTAACTCCCACCCTCCCTCTTCACTGTCCACAGCCGAGTAAGAAAATGGCGCCGACGCGGGTGCCTTATATAGGATCCAAAACCCGCGAGACCCGGAAGGCGGGATGATGACGTTTTGCCTCGATTTCAGATCCGAGTCAGGCGGGAAAAGTCGAGCCTGACTCGGATCTGACTCAGATCGGGGGGGCTCGGGGGGGTTCGGATTTCAGAAATCCAAACCCGCTCACCCCTACCAGGACCCAGGATCACTTTATAATATAATCAGCGAGCTAACTCAAAATGTCAATATAAAAAGGATCTGCTTGCATTGAGCTGTCTCTGCATGGAAGACACACGCAGCCAATGACTGTAAAAAGCACCAATGCACAGTTGGTACACACCAGCAGCAATATTAAGAAAAAAAAATGGCATCACTATGATTGACAGGTACAAAAGGTCAACAGTTGAAAGGTAGATAGTGCTTAAGGTCGACAGTTACAAAAGGTCAACACATTCAAAAGGTTGACATTAAATTGGTTGACCGGTTAACCCTATCATAATCCAAACCCTAATCCCTAAAATTATTGGAAAAGCATGAAAAAAAACATATGTTGACTATGTCAACCATTTTCATGTTGTCCTTTTGAATGTGTTGACCTTTTTTACCTGTCTACCTTTACCACTGACTACTGTGCTTTTCACCTATGAACCATTTATAGAGTACAGTACCTGTTGATCTCTTGATTCACCACCTTTTTACTGTCTAATAACATGAAACCCATTAACTACTGTATAGCAAAGCAGAATACGTGTAGCAACAGGCCTACAGGGGTACAGGGGAAATCTGTGGAAGCCATATATAAATAATTGCAGTACAGTACATTATGAGGATACGTAGACCACACTATGGCCCTCATTCAGAGGTGCTCGCAAAATGCGAGCGATTGTTCTCAATGTGGGCAGCCACTTCTCTTTTGAAGTGCAGCCTCCTGGTCGCTAGCTAAGCTGTGGGTTACCACCCACAGCTTTGGTGACCGACCAGGTTGATGGTCGCGATGGTCAAGATAATCGCGACCATCAGGGCATGCGACGAGACCTTGAGGTTGGGTCTCGGCAACTGCAAGCACCAGGAAGCTTCATGCTCTGATCGAGCAGGAAGCTCCCCACTGACATCACTGCTGATGACTGTGCGGTCGCCCACAAAATGGCATGTGTTCCTTAAAGAACACCTCCGTTTTTGAAACCACCTGCTGCCACACCTACAAAACGGGGTGAGCTGTCGATCACCATCGACAGCCGCCCCTTTTGTAGTGAGCTCCGGAGCAAGAGAATTTCTCTCTTGCTCTGGGGCTTGCGAACGTGCAGTGCGGCTGCTGCGTGTGCGCAGGGCCTAAACATTGACCCACTTGCGAGCGGGTCTGAATGAGGTCCTATATTTCTTCAGAAGTGATATTTGTTCAAAGTACTCTCTATTGTCTAACAGTGAGCTACAGTAGCTACATAGCCAGGAACTGGTCCTAAGAGATGACACTTGAGGTACTGTAAGTAGTGGGGTCTGGCTATAACATAGACCCCCCCACCAATCTAAACCTTTAGTAACTCCCTTCTCTGTGCAGGTTGCTCCCATGGATTTGGGGTTGGGAAGAGTGTGATAATGGTGGGCTAATGTAAGGGCTGGAGTGTTGAGTCTCTGACAGTAGGCTAAAGGTAGGTAAACACTATACAATTATCTGTCCAATCTGGCTGGTTGGAATTAAAATCTGGTACTCTTGAGAAAACAACTGTTCATACACTACTTCAATTACAGCACTGTAGCTACAAAACCATAAACAGGTTAATTTGTTGACATTGTGCCACTATTGTCGTGGACAAATACAGTACAATTTTAAAAACATTTCTATTAATGCATACAGTAAAATTATATACAGTACTTCATACCAGTGGATTGACAACTTATTTCAACCATAACTAGCAAGACTTTATACAGATGATTTATATAATTATTACAATGTTCAGGTGTTAGTACATCTTCCCAAAACTTTGTTATACCAATCATCAGCTGCTGTTTTGTTGTTGGCTTCACATCACACCTGATGTATATCTTCAAATGAGCCCACACCATTTCAATTGGATTCATGTCCGGTGATCTAAAGTACAGTATAAAAAAGTGAGTCAATAAAATTAAAAATAGTTAATGAAAGTAAACATCCTGTAAACATTAAGTCAATCAAAATGTTTGCTAACAACATTACTTAATCATTGAATATAGTAAAACAATACTCACTCTGGTAGTGTGCATGACCAATTGATACCTTTCTCTTTGAGGAATTTGGCTGAGGTGTTCAGATCATTATCCTGGAATAATCTGTGATGAGATGGATAATGGGCCTGATTCAGAGCCGCTCGTAAGCGGCCGCTCGTTCGCTCCGAGCGATGTTCGCACAACTGCGCATGCGTATGGGTTGTAATACGCATGTGTGAACCAGTCATTGCGGTCGGAAATTGTGTGCTCGCAAAATAGCGAATGCCTGCTAATTTGAGTGACAGAATGAGGCGTTTGTGGGTGGTAACAGGGAAAGGTGCTTGAAAACGGGGAGTGGAGATCCGAACGCAGGCGTGCCAAACGGTCAAAACGGGTGTTTTAAGGGTGTGCATAATTAACCAAGCAGCATCATCAGCCATGTCACTTGGTTGTTTCTTAGCCTGAACTGTTCGCATGATTGCGGTAGGAAAATCCAACCACAAGCACTGCGAGCAGTTCAGACGCCTTTCGATGTACTCGATTAATCTAACAAATAGCGGAGATGACGTAGGATGCGAGCGGCCAGGGGGCGTCTTTACAAAATAGCGAGCGCATATTTTGTTTGCTCGCTCAGACATAGAGGCGTAAATAGCGAGCGCAAATAGCGTCCGGCTCTGAATCAGGCCCAATGTTCCCTCACAAATGGCAGCAAACATCACTCTACTATTTTTTCTTGAAAAAAGATCTTATCCATGATACCTACAGAAATTAGAAAATGTTGGTCATTAATAAACACCACATGCTGCACTGTAGAGACTATTTTTGTGCTTGTGTTATTTTACATGTTTTTATTTTTTAAATCACCAGTACAGTATACAGTATCTTCAAATATAAAAAAAAAAAGGATGGTTTGAACCCAGCCATATTTGGACTGTATGTCCCTGCTGGCCTTCCTATATGCCTGGCACTTGTCCTTATTAGAGGAGAGGGGTTGATCCCTCCACCAAAAAGGATGAAAAGTTTGCCAGTGCTATATGCCCGCTGTTTAGACGCCATTTTCACCTCAAGATGCACAACACACAGGATGCAAGACGTACAGTGTGATGCAGGACAAACGTACTGTACAAAAGTAGAGCATGTGCAGGCCCCTACAGTTACTATTGAGCATTAATTACTGTATAATGTGACTGTTATAATTAATAACTGAGCAGAATTCTACATTGTATGCTGTGTGTCTCAACTGTGCACTGTGCAATGTGCTTTCCACTGTCATTGGCTACGTGTGTCTCCCACACAGAGACAGGTTAATGCAAGCATATCTTTTTCTACAGTATGTTGACATTTTTAGTCAGGGTGCTGATGGCTTTAAAAAGCAATCCTGGGGCCCAGCATTCATCCGTAAGGCACGTCAAGCATTGTGTGAGCTCACTTTGGAAAATGACGCTCGGCACTTGAGGGTACAAGTACAGTAATAGGAGAGTACCGTCATACTTGTATCTTTATGATGTTGAGTTTACAGGACAGTACGTGTTCCTGGAATTCCGTATTGATCACATGCAGCCTCCCCCACCACCCTGTGAGAGTGGTGATTTAACAGACTTGTTCTGCTTCTTAAGTGATAAACACAACAGGACATTTTTTACAGTATGGAAATGAATGGCTTATGCTGGCTTTAGTTGGGGGAAGGGAAACCAGAAAGCACAGAAGGACCATACATTTGTAAGAAGATATTCCTTATTTATCCATGTAATGATTGTCTTTTGTTTGCTAACACATATATGTTTGAACTTTGAATAATATATATACATAGATTGTAAATATAAATATATATATATATATATATATATATATATATGTGATTTTCAACATTTATTTAGTAGAATATCTTCTCTCGCAGCAAGTAATCACAGTAAGAAGGTGTTTTAGGCAGGCAAATCAGAGCACCGTTCTGATCGCCATTATCTAAGGAATGTGGCAGCTGTCAGACTTGGGGAAAAAATATGAGTTTGACATCTGTCAATCAGGCTAGAGCTTGTCAGAAATGTAAAATTTGTGTATTCCCATTGAGCTGGATGATCGATGCAAGACAATCTGGGCAATCTAATAGACAGTTGAACTATGGGCCTGATTCAGACCCACTCGCGAGCGGCTGTCCGCTCGCAAGTGGGTCGATGTTATGCACTGAGCATGCGCACGACGGAGGGAGCTCCGTCGTGCGCATGCGCCAGACGCGACGAGCGAAGGAAAGTCCTTCGCTCGTTGTGTCCGATCAAAGGGGGCGTGCTGTCAATGTTGATTGACAGCACGCCCCCTTTGGTGGGCGTGCCGGGGGCGTGCCTCCCTGATGGGGGCGTTCCCACGGGAACGCCTCCCGTCAGAAGCCGGCCCACTGACATCACTAGTGATGTCAGTGGGAGTGATTTTGGCTCTGATAGAGCCAAAATCACTCCGGAGCTTGCGGTTGAAAACCTCAACCGCAGGCTCCGGCTCGCAATTTCGATGGTCGCGATGGTCTCGACCATCGCGGCCATCAAAAAGCACGCTCGTATAGCCTGTGGGTGGTGACCCACAGCTATACGAGCGTCCAGGAGGACGCTCCATGAAAATGGAGCCCGGCCCTCATTCAGAGCGTGCGCTCTGCTCAGAGCGTACGGCTCTGAATGAGGGCTTATGTTAGATCAGTGTTGGAGATCGCCAAGGGAAAATGAAACTTTTGTTTGCTTGTTATTGCCATTCTGATAATATAAACAAGACTATGTACTAAAAATACATTGTGAGTGTCATCTTGAAAGTGTGCCTATCTAGTAAAGTGCACCATAGCTTTTGATACCTTGTACTTGAATGCCACTTATGCGGGACATGTATATATACACCTGTGTAAGTGTGCCTGGTATTTCTTTAATACATTGCATGAACTAGACTTATAAGTAATATTTTTTATCAAGAATATTTTGAAAGCCAAATTAAATATATCATTATTTTATTTTTTTAAATAGCAAATAGAAACGCTGAAATAACTCCTAATAATGAAACATAGATATGCTGTGCAATCTATATTTATTTAATGTTCTCATTGCTCTGATTTACAATTGTGTAAGTGTGGTAGTAGTAGACACATATGCCATTTCAGCAAACCATTGTTAGCCCTTACAGAAATGCTTGGTGTAGCCTGAAAAGAACCAGAAGAGGAAAATAATCAAACTCTACAGCCAGGAGCAAGACAGCTGTCATAAAAGTCAAATGGGACAGCACAAAGTCAGATCGCCAGAAACAAGGTCAATTAGTAAGAAATTTGATAATCACCAGTCACACGAAGGGAAAACTGGTGCAGAAGACACTAGTTAACACCACTCAAAGTCACTCACTATGTTATGGAAACATCAAACTCAATACAGATCAAACATCGAAGGAGCCTGCAGCAAGACAGAAAAATAGGACAGAAGTGATCATGGTAAGCAGGTCTTTTCCCATGTGTCTAAAATACAGCAGTAAGTTAAATATAAAATGTGTGACTTATTGTATATTAAACACAATTCTAATTTCAATATAATTTACTAAAGGAAATATAACAACTGATTAGGAATTTAGTTTATGTTGTGCACCAAATAACACTGTCAAATATAACAATACAGTTGTTAACAGCTAAACTTTGAACATTATGGTTTTAAATGTGTTATTATCTAGCAATAACCAATTCTCTCTCTTTGGCTTTGATGTTGAGATGCAAGCAATCTTTTTGCAATTTTTGCAATTGCGTAGGTACAGAAATTTCTGAAAAACCCGGGATCGGGTCAGATGGTATCAGAAATGTGGCGGTTAAGTTATGGGTATTCTTAGAAACTGGCTACTAGTGCAGTCTGGCTAACCTTGACACTCCAGCTGTTGTGGAACTATATATCCCAGCATGCCCTGCCACAGTTTTAGCATGCCCTAATAGCAAAACTGTAGCAGTGCATGCTGGGTTATGTAGTTCCATAACAGCTGGAGTGTCAAGGTTAGCCAACACTGTACTAGTGCATACAAAAATGGGCAGTTCGATGAGTGTACAATGGGAGTGTCACGGGCATGTCAATGCAAGCGTTACATTCACAGCTGCATGCATAGGAGGCCATAGTCTGGTGGAGAAACTATACTGGCCTTAGGGTTACAACATGCACAAGTGCTAAAAGTGAGGCATCTAGGTCCCTGCACATCCAGTAGTATGTATGTACACAATGAAAGGAGTTGGTAGACCATTCGCATAAAGTTGCAGATGGCCAAGTGCCACTAGACACTGTTGCATGCACATTGCTCTGCTTACATCAGCATCAGGGGCGTATTTATAATGGGTGCAGGCGGGGCCCGCACCACACACCTTGCACCCATATTATACTTTCATCTCCAGAGTCCCACATTGGTCAGCGCTGTAAAAATGCCTGGAAAATGTCAGCTGCAGCCATTTTCCTGTCATTTTTCTCATGCGCAATACAGGGAAAACGGCCACTCCAGTGCCCAGAGTCTCTCAGTGCAATTTAGCACTCAGTGCGCTGCCGGTTGCGGGGCAGAGAGGAGGAGGCCCATGACGGAGACTGCACATGGGCCCTCTCCCCTCATGAAATGCCCCTGATCAGCATATTGGTTTATTTTTTCTGTTAGTATATAACATTTGTAGAAGAACTATGGACCTGATTCAGACCTGGACGCTATTTGCGAACGGTCGTTCAGAAAAAGGGGCCGGCTATTTAAATTGAGCGCTCGCTCTTTTTGGTCTGTTGGCACCTCTATGTCTGAGCGAGCGAACTAAACATGCGCTCCCTATTTTGTAAAGACGCCCCCTGGCCGTTCGCATCATACGTCATCTCCGCTATTTATTAGATTAATCGAGTACATCGAAAGGCGTCTGAACTGCTCGCAGTGCTCGTGGTAGGTTTTACTTCCCGCAATCACTGCGAGCAGTTCAGGCTAAAAGACAACCAAGTGACGTGATCGATGACACTCCCTTACTAATTATGCACTCCCATTAAACGCCCGTTTTGACCGTTTGGCACACCTGCGTTCGAATCTCCACTCCCTGTTTTCAAGCACCATCCCCTGTTACCACCCACAAACGCCTCATTCTGTCACTCAAATTAGCACGCCCTCGCTGATATGCGAGCGCACGATTTCCGACCGCAATGACTGGTTGGCGCATGCGCATTACGACCCATACGCATGCGCAGATGTGCGAACATCGCTCAGAGTGAACGAGCGGCCGCTTACGAGCGGCTCTGAATCAGGCCCTATGTTTCAGGTAACTAAGACATTTTTATTAAGCTCTGCATGTTAAACATACTGTATATACATACAGTGGCTTGCAAAAGTATTCAAATGCTTAAGAAGACAACAGATTTGTCTGCTTTAGAAATGACACACAGATTGTTCCATACAGTATTTTAATTGTGAATCAATAAGTTCTAAAAGTAAATTTTCAAACTGATATTTCATTCATTAAAATAATTTTGCATAAATAATCATCCCCTGCAGCTTACCTCATTTTGAAACAATAACAGCAAAATATATTGTTAAGGTAAGATTTTTAGCAGGTTTGCTCAACTGATTCAGAGCTGTATGCTTTTGCTAAGCAGTTGCTTCTTTAAATGCATCTCCTGTGCAAAAATATGGTAATGCCTGCAGGAGGCTTATGGAGGAAAAAGATGCCTCCTGCCAGCATCTCAGATCCAGGGCCGGCTCAAGGCATGTTCGACCAATGCAGTCAAAAAGGGGTGCCACCCCATAGAGAGTGCCCCCTCCCAGCCATTCCCGATTTCAGTGGGGCAGTTCCCATTTTTTGGACACTGCCCCGCTGTTCCATCTGCGTGACAAAGTGTCCCGTGGGCGGTTGGGAGGTTGGGCACCTCCACCGCCATGCCGGCCCTGGAGAAGAGAAATGGATGCTGCATGCATGCGCGCAGCATCCATTCAGTGCAGGAAGAGACCTGGGGGAAGCCTAGCTATTGACGTAGTGCTGGGCTCGCCACCAGCCTGAAGTTAAAGGGAGGTGTGCCATACAGGCATGCCCCCAATTAACGCCATTTAGGGGGCTTGGCCTATGATAATTAAGTCACTCACTGTGAAGCTGCATGCAGGTAATGGGTGCATAAGTCTCGGCCTGCACAGGGCGCGGCTACCTCTGGAGCCGGTCCTGCTCAAATCTGATGCCTGCGTCCGAAGATGCAGGATCTGATCAACTTCAATTGAAATTTTCAATCAGTGCCACATATTCCTAATTTGATTGATATCTGAGCTATGAGTTGTCAACGTTTTTGTTGTTTAACCACATCAGTGTTGCTTTAGATTTGTGATACTTGTCCTTCTGAAAGGTGAACTTTCCTCCAAGCTTTAGTTTTCTAGCAGACTTGCAGTATCTTTCTGTATTTAGCAAAAATCCGTCAGTCCTTCAGTTTTAAAAAGATGCCTAGTCCCCACTGAGGAAAAGCATCCTCACAACATTATGTTGTCACCCCCATATAGTACTTCACTGTTTGAATTGTGTTTGTTGAAGAACATGCAGTGGTGGGTTTGAGCCACACATAGAATTTGAATTGGGGCCCCAAAAAAATTGTTTCCCTCTCATCTGGGGATTATGTACTAAACTTTGGAGAGAGATAAAGTGGAGATAGATAAGGTACCAACCAATCAGCTCCTACCTGTCATTTTTGAAACTCCCTTTCTTGTGACAGTTAGGAGCTGATTGGTTGGTACTTTATCTCTCTCCACTTTATTTCTCTCCAAGGCTTAATACATCTCTACCTCAACACAAAACTTTCTCACATTTTAATTGGGTCACTTTGATGCATTCTTGAAACCCAGTATGTGTTTTGATGTTTTTTTATTCAGTAAAGGCTTCTTTCTAACCACCGTCCCTTACAGGCTGATTGTATGCAGAGTGCTTGAAATGCTTGACTGGTGCACCTACAGTACATTCCAGTTTCAGCCACAGAACTCTGCAGTTTCTTCATAGTGATAGTACTTCTCACACAATTCTCCTTCTAGCTCTGCTGCTGATATTTGAGGAACATTCTTGTATAGACAATGCCTGGGTGGTGTGATGCAGCTTCCATTACCTCACAAGTTCCAACAGCGCTCACTGCGATATCCAGGCACTTGGATAATATAGTAGTATTTTCTTATCTTATACATGTTTATAGCTTTGTTTTTAATTTCCTAAAAATGTTCTTTAGTCTTTATTTTTACAGCTTTCTTTCAGATTCACATTATAAATAATGTTATTTGAAATAGCTGGTAATTTATTCATAAAATCTGACCATTTTTAATGATTCATAGATAAAGACTAATTGAAAGCTAATTGTTAGGCCAATATCTTTCATCTATGTAAACTTCCACAGCACATGGGTTATGTATAATAAATATGTGTTTTTATTTTTAAGCCAATTCAATGTTTTGTTCATATATTCACTATGGACCTGATTAAGGTTTGGGAAAATAGTAAAGGCCCCATACATCAACAATCAGAAAACACAATTGAACAATTTGAAGATTTATTGCCCAATATAAGGTTTTCCCAATCTATCAATCTGCGCAATACAGATTTTTTTCAGTGACTTGCAGATCATTTCCAGCACACACAGATCTGCCAATCTTGAAAGGCCCATCATTTTACTAGTAACAGTCTGCAATCTGCTGATCACCTCCATACTAGGGGTGAGCGGGTTCAGATTCTGAAATCCGAACCCCCCCGAGCCCCCCTGATCCGAGGCCGATCCGAGTCAGGCTCGACTTTTCCCGCCTGACTAGGATCTGAAATCAAGGCAAAACATCATCCCGCCTTCCGGGTCTCGCGGGTTTTGGATCCTATATAAGGTACCCGTGTTGGCGCCATTTTCTCACTCGGCTGTGGACAGTGAAGAGGGAGGGTGGGAGTTAGGGCTGGCTGGGCTGTGTAGTGTAGTGTAGTGTAGTGCAGAGTAGTGTTGTGCTGTGCTGTGCGCGCTGTGCTGCTGTTGTCCATAGGGGCTGTGTCCACTACTTCAAAGTCCATAGGGGCTGGCTGTGTTGTGCTGTGCTGCTGTTGTAAATAGGGGCTGTGTCCACTACTTCAAAGTCCATAGGAGCTGGCTGGACTGTGTTGTGCAGTCAGTTGTCCATAGGGGCTGTGTCCACTCAAAAGTCCTGTGCAGTGTCCCAGTCCTAAATAGGTGCTGTAGTGTTGTCCAGGGGGTGCTCTGTCCATCAGGGGTGCTCCCCCCAAGTGCTAAAAAAAAATATTTTTTCTGTGTTTATGAATTGTGTGCGCAGTAGCCGCACGTGCATCAACAAAGTAGTGCCAAGCGTGCGCCTGTGTCATAAGTAAAGGGCCGGCTGGCTTGACCGTTAAAGGGTGCTGTAACCCCCAAAGTACACTCCAAACCAAATAAAAAATTATTTTCTGTGTTTGTGAATTGTGTGCACTGTGGCTGCACGTGCATCAACAAAGCAGCAGCGCCAAGCATGCGCCTGTGTCCCATAAGTAAATAGCTGGCTGGCTCATTTCTTAAAGGGTGGTGTAACCCACAAAGTGCACTACTCTCCAGCAAAAATAAAAAAATATTTTCTGTGTTTGTGTGCACCTTAGCCGCACGTATATATCAATATAACATAAATGGAGGACCAAACTTTCTACGATAAAAATAAAATAGGGAAAGATCAAGAACTGCTTCCTCCTAGTGCTGTTGCTGCTGCTGGGAGTTGTTCATCATCCCAGAGAGGAAGTAGGAACATCACTACTTTTACTAAACAATTGACCCTCCAATAGTCCCTAGTGTTGAGGATGAAGTACGACAGCAGTCATCCTGAAGCAAAACGTATAACTGAGGCTTTAACTGCAATGTTGGTGTTAGACATGCATCCGGTATCCGCCATTAGTGCAGTGGGATTTAGAAAATTTATGGAGGTAGTGTGTCCCCGGTTCCAAATCCCGTCTAGATTCCACCTGCATCCTCAAAGCAGCAGTGACAAGCATGTGTCTGTCTGCTAAAGGGTGGTGTAACCCTCAAAGTGCGCTCCACAAACAATAAAAAAATTCTTTTTTTTTCTCTTTGTGAAATGTGTGGGCTGTAGCCGCACCTGCATCCTTAAAGCAGCAGCGACAAGCGTGCATCTGTCTGTTAAAGGGTGGTGTAACCCTCAAAGTGCGCTCCACAAACAATAAAAAAATTCTTCTTCTTTTTTCTGTCTTTGTGAATTGTGTGGGCTGTAGACGCACTTGCATCCTCAAAGCAGCAGCAACAAGCGTGCGTCTGTCTGTTAAAGGGTGGTGACACCCTCAAAGTGCGCTCCACAAACAATAAAAATATTCTTCTTTCTTTTTCTGTCTTTGTGAAATGTGTGGGCTGTAGCCGCACCTGCATCCATAAAGCAGCAGCGACAAGCGTGCGTCTGTCTGTTAAAGGGTGGTGACACCCTCAAAGTGTGCTCCACAAACAATAAAAATATTCTTCTTTTTATTTCTGTCTTTGTGAATTGTGTGGGTTGTAGCCGCACTTGCATCCTCAAAGCAGCAGCGACAAGCGTGCGTCTGTCTGTTAAAGGGTGGTGTAACCCTCAAAGTGCACTCCACAAACAATAAAAATATTCTTCTTTTTTTTTCTGTCTTTGTCAAATGTGTGTGCTGTAGCCGCACCTGCATCCATAAAGCAGCAGTGACAAGCGTGCGTCTGTCTGTTAAAGGGTGGTGACACCCTCAAAGTGTGCTCCACAAACAATAAAAATATTCTTCTCTTTTTTTCTGTCTTTGTGAATTGTGTGGGCTGTAGCCCCACTTGCATCCTCAAAGCAGCAGCGACAAGCGTGCATCTGTCTGTTAAAGGATTACATCGGTGAAAGCATCCAAGTAGACATGTCAGACAGTCCGTACCTGTACTGGCAGGAAAAAGAAGCAATTTGGAGGTCCCTGTACAAACTGGCTCTATTTTACCTGAGTTAACCCCCCTCCAGTGTGTACTCCGAAAGAGTGTTTAGTGCAGTGGGAACCTTGTCAGCGAAAGGTGTAGTCGGTTGCTTCCACAAAATGTGGAGAAGATGATGTTCATAAAATGAATTATCAACTCTTCCAGGGAGACCAGCCTCCAGGACGTACAGAGGGACCTGTGGTTGTGGATTCCAGTGGGGACGAATTAATACTCTGTGAGGATGAGGGTGTACACAACACTGAAGAGGGTGAGGAATCGGTGGATGAGGAGGATGAGGATGACATCTTGCCTCCGTAGAGCCAGTTTGTGCAGGGACAGATTAATTGCCAGCTTGTTTTGTGGGGGCCCAAACGAACCAATCATTTCAGCCACAGTTGTGTGGCAGACCCTGGCGCTGAAATGATTGGTTTGTTAAAGTGTGCATGTCCTGTTTATACAACATAATGGTGGGTGGGAGGGCCCAAGGACAATTCCATCTTGCACCTCTTTTTTTTCTTTGAATTATGTACTGTTTGGGGCCTAGTTTTTCAAACTGCCATCCTGTCTGCCACTGCAGTGTCACTCCTAGATGGACCACGTGTTTGTGCCACCCACTCGTATCTCTTAGCATAGTCATCCAGCTACCTTGGTGCAACCTTTTGGATATAAAAACACTATTGTGAGGTGTTCAGAATAGACTGGAAATGAGTGGAAATTAAGGTTATTGAGGTTATTAATAGCATAGGAGCAGAAAAACCCACAAATTCTGTGATTTTAGCTGTTTTTATGCTTTTTTAAAAAAAAATACAGATCCAAAACACAAAACCCAGAACCCAAAACACGGAAGGGTGGTTTTGGCAAAACCAATCCAGATCCAAAACACGAAGAAAGATCCAGATCCAAAACCAAAACACAAAACACAAAAAGTGGCCGGTGCACACCCCTACTCCATACTCTAGCAATCTACAACCCCAATCCATCTGTGAAATCCAACATGTTGGACAACCTGATTTAACAGTTCCAATCACTGTTTGGTTCCAATCTTTGATCTGTGAAGCCCATAAATTGCAGATGTTTTTTATACATGATCAGTCGCAGATGTATGGGTACGTTTAGGCCCTATACATGTTCAAGTGGCATCTCCTTTTGCATTTTGTGTATATAAAAGGTGGCTAAAGTAATAAAAATGGAGTTTCTTCAATCAACAATTCCTCCAGTATGCTACAGATAGAAATGTTTTTTTGCTCACTTCTGTGCCACCCAACATGCTAGATGTACTTTCTATACTGTATTTAAGAATTTTGTGCCACACCCTCTTTTTATATACAAGCTCCTCTATTCCTTCTGTATATCCTCTTTTGCATTCTATACTTTTGTCTTTATTTCCTTCTCTCTGGGCTGGGCACAGGCTGCCTAGGGTGGTGTTTATTTATCTTCCAAGCTCTTCTTAGGGATGAGACATTATAGACTTGATTCTGAGTGACATCAATTCTGATGTTCACAAAGTTGAGCAATTTTTTGATACTGAGCATGCTCAAATGTCCCTAAAAACTCATACGACTCATGCATTACACAGTGTGTAAGCACAGAGCCGCAATTGTGATTTAGATGCACAGTATCAGAAATGTATTGTAAATGTGCTGGGCATTCTTGGGCGGAAGATGGTCTGTGTTATGGGCATGTTATGATAGTGTCAGAGGTGTGCTTGTTGAGCTGGTTGCATACACAGATGCTTAATCATTCACACTGGAGATAATTCTAAGAAAGAAATCTGCACCCACCATAGTGATGATGCAAGTTTTGATGGTGATACTGTCTGTCCTGATCACAACAGCACCTTTGTGCATATATTCTGTGTAACTTATGCACCATAGGAGTCTTCAGAATTTTTTGCACATGTGCAGTTGAAAAAAAAATCACTCAGCTGCTGTATGTGAACATCGGCTTTGCGTGTGAATTGTATTTGGCTCTGAATTAGGCCCATTATATCGAAGGTGCTGATGTTGAGCCAAGATACTGCAATGAAATATCCTTATTATGTGAACCAAATTACAGATCCCAAAATGAGGAGAAGAGAAATAAAACTACAGAGGGAGCACTAAATGGTCTTTAAATTTGCACTTAATTATAAAATAAGTACAGTTCATTTGAAAAAATAAACTCACCCCACATGTTTTAAAATATAAGAATCAAATAGCATCAGTTGCTCTCCTCAATTTGGACTAAAACTGAATCCCAAATAGTGAACAATGAATCTTGTTAGAGACTCTTGTTAATGACACTGGGCCTGATTCATTACAGACCGCTATTGCGATCGCAGCTGTGGTTACACACGCAGACTCGCTGCGAAAAAATGCTAATGAATGCTATTGCAATGCTGGCGCAAGCCACCATAAGGACACCCACTTCACCTTACACACATCCATAATACTTTGAAAATCTGCAAAACCATCTGTACCATCAAGTTTGATTGGAGCCTCACGCACAATTGCACAAGGTCAGATCTTACTCAGAAATTATTAACATTATTGCATGCAGTGAGAGCTCGAGCTGTATATGGCATCGCAGTGACTAATTTATGCATGCACCTGTGGTGGTGTTCAAACGCACTGGCACGCCTGCATTTCACCGCCCTCCCTGTCAACACCCCCAGCACCTCTACGATGGTTCTGCCTGGTCTCTGTGGTCGCAGTACGATCTCAGTGATGTCTTCACGCACTGCTATGCATGTGTAATACACAACAACTGGATGCCTGCAGCATGCTGTGGCAAAAGACACAGTTGTGGCTACAATAATGTACATCTCAGAATCAGGCCCATTGCCTACATATTGTCTTCTGCACAAATACAATAAAGCAAAATAGTACTACAGAATAACATTGTTCAAAACTGTAACACATAGAAAACTTATCTGTGGGGACAAAGAAAGGATTGAAGTGCGGCTAATCACATGGCACGATGCGTGCGCACATTTGCACTAATACATACAGTATCTAAAATTCAGATGGATACAAATGAAACAGATACCGCAGGGGAGAGTTTCATGGGATCTGAGAAAACATTTGATATTAATATTTGGACTTTCCACCACAAAGATTTGATATAGGGGCAGCTTCAAGACTCATTAAATATATGCCCTATTTGAGAGAAATAATGTCAACAGGAAGGCACATCCTATAAAATCTAGTGGAGGTGAGCTTTAATCTAGTACTAAGGGCCTGAATCAGCAAGGACCACAGTTGCTAATACACCAGCAATCAGCCAGTTGTTGCATACTGTGCATGCATATGCATCGCAGTGCGCAAGCTAGCCATTGCGATTGGAACTGCAATCACAGTGGCTATGCTGACCCATCGCAGAGTGACTGGCAGGAAGTGCTGAGGCTCCTTCTGTTTCTTTCTGCACCACAACTATTTGCCCTTAGGTGCTTTTAATAATCTTCACAGGTTCCTACATTTGTGGTATACATTTTAGAATGGTCAATATGATAGGCAAGTCCTCAATAAATTTACATAATGTGTTAATATTATGGATGTTAGCGACACATCTTATGGGGTTCACCTTGATATGGTGGATGAGCAAACAAATTTGACCAAACTTGTACTAAGAACCTCACTGATACTCTATTTTAATTGTAGAGTTTATCAGAATTATTCTGACTCTCATTGTTCTGTGTGCATTGAGTTCTTTCTTCCCTGCATTGCACTACAAGTCTTAGGATGGTAGCATTTCTTATTATATTTAAAATTAGGGTGTGTAGTCCAAGCCCCCTTCCCCTTTCCACTCTATTTTTGTATTTTGCACACTTGAAGGATGAAACTCCTCTTGCTAGGTATTTGCAACCCACCTATCAGCTCTTTGGTGCTTTTAATCATCTGCACAGGTTCCTACATTTGCTGTCTACATATTAGAATGGGCACTATGATAGGTAAGTCCTGGATAAATTGACATAACATGTGTTAGTTTTAGGGACGTTAGAGACCCATCTAATGGGGTTCACCTTGATGTGGTGGATGGGCAAAAAAAATTTAAATAAAATTGTTGTGTGTTAAAAAATATAATGTAATTTTAGTACCACCATTACTAGGAGTGCTGTGAGTTGATATGAATCTGTTGATAGAAGAACAGGAGCAGCAACCCAGTACTAGTGCAGCTAGCAATCATGATAGTACTTCAACATCTACTAAAGGTGATCTAGGGAAAATAAAGTTTAACAAAAGGCACCTGAAATCTAAAGAGAATTTTAAGAAATTTCACCTCTTTTAAAAAAGGGAAAATTGACTGCTGAAAAACATAAAATTGAAAACATTCTATACATCACATGCACTGACAATGGAAAGACTATGGCTATGGCCTTCCTTTGTGAGTGGTGGTCCTGCTACTGCTGTTTGATGCACAAGAATGCCAATTGTGGAACTCAGGGTCAAACACAGCCAGGCATATTCTAAAACCTCACATGCAACACTTTCTCACTCTAAGGGGCAGATTCAATTGGGCGCGAGGTTTAGCGAGGAAAAAACCTTGTGCCCCTCGTGCCCAATTTTGGAATACCGTGGCTATATGCGCTCCTGATACCCATGGTATCCAATTAAAAAAATAGTGGTCGATGTGTTTTCAGCTCTGAAAACCCAGTGCCATGTATAAAAATTTAAAAAAGTATCCTTCACTTACTTCCACGGCTTCCGGTGGCCTCCCCTCTATATTTTTACTAGAGAGGGGGCTGCTGGGCATCCTGGGGGCTGCTGGGAGGCTCCAGGGGCTTGGGGTAAGGGCAAGGGCTGCTGGGTGATGTAGTTCTCCCAGTGCCCATTCCGGTGGGGTCACATTAACACTGGGGGTCACACTCACACAGTCATGCACACACATACTCACTCATACACACTTACAAATGCACACACGCACTGACATACTCACCGCTGCTGCACAAGAGCCGGCTCCCGGCGCTGGATGCAGAAGACAGTGATGCAGAAGGTAAGTATTTATGGACTAATTAAGTTAATTGGAAACTTCCAATTGCTTAACTAGTCCTAAGGGGGGGTGCCGCCAGGGTACCAGAGCAAGTCCCACTGATTTTACCTAAAATTAATTATTTTAGAAAAAAAATCACACTTGCTCTGGTGGTGCGAGGTAAAAAAACCTTCCCGGCTCTCAAAAAAAACCCCACGCACCTTATTGAATAGCAAAAATCATGCACCTACAGGAAAAACCTCACAGGTGCAGGATTTTTGATATTCTCGCACCCAGTTGAATATGCCCCTAAGTCTACAAACTGTAAGTCAACTTTAAAAAGGCAAATTATTTTACAAAAAAAACTAAGTCTGAAGAACAAACTACGTGTTCACAAACTTCAAAAATCTCTTTGGAGAGATTAAGGGGTAAATTTACTAAGATTCGAGATGGTCCCGATTTGCAAAGTGTTTCATCTCGCTGGAACTCGCCAAAACTTGGGTGATTTAATCACTTTTTTATTCCAAACTTAACAACAGGGATTTGAGGTTGAACGAGTTTGCGATGGTGAAGCAGAACGAGATATCTCTCCCGAGTATCTTGTTTTGCCGAAGATTACTCACCCGAGATTGCAGTGTTTCCTCCCTGGAAATCTCTCCCGAGCTAGCAGCCAGCACATATCAGTGAGATATGTGCTTGCTGCTTGTGTGTTAAGACTTGTAAAAAGAGGTTAAATGTTATTAAAAAAATTATGTGAGGTCCCCCCCCAAAAGACTAACCAGCCCCGGACTTGCCAGCCAGTACTGGTTCTTAAAATTACAGGGAACCAGCACCAGGCAGCAGGGACAAAGCTGGTTTTAAATATAGGGTGAAAAAAATTGTATATATTAAATATATTTAAAACCAGCTCCAGACCCTTTCTAGTGGGGGACTGATACCACAGCCAGGGGTACCCTTTCACCGGGCTTCCCAGCTGCAGCATCAGCCCTGACCACTAGTTAGCCCAGGCCAGGGATCCCTGGGGAGTTGAGGAACCCAATAAAGGGGTCCCCCTCTCAAGGGAGCCCCTGTCCTAGGCTGATAGCCCGGGGCTATCCCCGCCACTCCTGAGTGCTGGGTGGCAGGTTTTCCTGTACTTAGCACAACCAGCAATGGGCTCTGATCCAGTCCTGGTTTTGGAATTACAGGGTAAAAATTGCATAGGGTTCCCCTGTAATTTCCAACACCAGCACTGTACCCTTTATAGCAGGGGGCTGATGCCAAAGCCAGGCAGCTCTTTCACGGGGCCCCCCAGCCAAAGCATCAGCCCTGACCACTAGTCAGTCCATGCCAGTGATCCCTGGGGAGTCGGGGACCCCTCTGATAAAGGGGTCCCCCTCTCCAGGGCACCCCTATCCTAGGCTGATAGACTTGGGCTATCCAGTGCACCCTAGGGCAGTGGGTGCCAGGTTGATAGTGTTAGTGTGTAGTGTAAAATAAATGGTTAAATATTGTCTTTAGTTGTTCAACTACACATACCAGCAAGCCTCCCCACATGTTGGTATTTGGCAAACTACAAATACCAGCATGCAGGGCATTACGGACCCACTGGTACTTTTAGTTCCACAACCAAAGTAATTTGAAAAAAAACACATCATACACTGTGAAAGTAAAATTTAATTATAACATACATGCACACTCACACTCACTATCACACATTCTCACCTAGTATTCGAAGTAATCCATAGGGGTATCTATAAAAGAAATTCATACTCACCTCACCTACAGTATGCGTAGTTCACATCCTCTTCTCTAAGTAAGCATCCATGGGGTTAAAACAAAACAATGGGTGTACCCAAATCCAAGCCGAACTGAGCAAAGCTATGTATTTCCACATAGCTTTACTCTGCGCGAATGACCGGCAGACACACGTGTGCCTCGTAATTGAAGGAGCTGCCAGCCAATCAGTGGGCATCTCCGTCGGAGCAGCTTGCTGATTTGCTGTGTGCGGTCAGCGTGTCTCCCCATAGACTTTAATGGGTAGAATTCTCCATTGAAGTCTATGGTGGGAACCACGACATTGTATCTACTGCTTTAACCACAAGGTTCACCTTGTTATAATAAAATTTTAATTTCACGGTGTATGTTGTATTTTTTTCATATTGCTTTGGTTGTGGAACTACAAGTACCAGAGGGCTCGTAAATGCCCCGCATGCTGGTATTTGTGGTTCACCAAATACCAGCATGCGGGGAAGGCTTGCTGGTACATGTAGTTCAACAACTAAAGACAAATATTTAACATTTATTTTACACTACACACTAACACTATCAACCCAGTACCCACCACCCTAGGGTGCCGGGGATAGCCTCGGGCTATCAGCCTATGACCGGGGTGCCCTGGAGAGGGGGACCCCTTTATTGGAGGGGTCCCAACTACCCAGAGATGCCTGGCCTGGGCTGACTAGCGCTCTCAGGGCTGATTCTTCAGCTGGGGGGCCCGGTGAAAAGACACCCCTGGCTGTGGCATCAGTCCCCCGCTAGAAAGGGTCTGGAGTTGGTTTTAAATATAGGGGTAACCTCAAGCCAATTATTTTATCCCTATATTTAAAACCAGCTTTGTCCCTGCTGCCTGGTGCTGCTTCTTAAATTACAGTGGAACCCTACACATTTTGTTACCTGTAATTTTAAGAACCAGGACTGGCTGGAAAGTCCAGGGCTGGTTAGTCTTTTGGGGGAGGACCTCACGTCTTTTTTTTTTTTTCAGAAAATGAACCCTATTTTAACCATTTACAGAAATAAACAAATACAAATCACAATGATTTGTGTATGTTTCTGACCATCTCGCAGTTCAGGGGGTTGAGAGATTGAAAAGTGATTTTGACAGAAAGTTTGTTCCTATCTCACCTGAGCTTGTCATCCCGATTCTTGGTAAATTTGAGAGATTTATGTTTCAGGCGAAAAGTACTTCTGGTTTGGCCCGATGATGATTTGATTTGAGATTGCTATCTCACCCAAGTTTTATGAGTGAGATGAGAGAAATCTCCCTCTAACTCACCGACTTTTGCCTTTAGTAAATTTGCAAGCAGGAAAAAAATAATAAATTCCCCGAGATGGTCATCTTGACCTATCTCGATTCTTAGTAAATTTACCCCTAAGTGTGTCCACGAATGCTATGTGTGAGTTTGACATTTCTGACACTGTACTCCTACCACCATTTCTACACCCTATGCTAATATAAGGATCTGTACTCCTACCACCATTTCAACACCCTATACTAATATAAGGATCTGCAAATATACAGATGAACAGCAGTAAAAGTGATGATGGTCACTTAGAAATTGAAGATGCTACTTGTTGTTTGTGCCAAAGTAAGTCAGCCACCAGTGGCAGCAGTTCTTGTCAATGATAAGAGGAAGGCTTTTGTCATGCCTGGCAATAAGACCCAAAAAGCCACCTCTTTTGTGTGGAATTATTTTTACCCAAATTCTAACAATTGTCAAGCCACCTGTACCATTTGTGAAGCTAAAGTAAGTAGAGGTAGGGATGTTTACCATATAGCATCCTCCTCCTATTTACTGTACGTCATTTGCAATGAGTTCATGCAAATTATTTGGGAAAATCTAAAAAAATCTTGTAAAATAATACCAAGCAGTCCAGCGTCAGCTACAAGCAGCATAGATAGATCCCAGCACATGCAATCTCCACCATCAACACCTTCATCATCAATATCTTAATTAATGATCATTGGTAGTCCTCCTGCATCCAATTTGTAATGGCTAACTGACTCCAGTATCCAGTATTACCCAGAATATCCTTGCATGCTAGGGCTTCTGTTGTTGGTGATGAATCTTCAACTCAGAAAGGGGACAAAGAAGACTAGGGGGTACATTTACTAAAGTGTGGGTTTTTAGAAGTGGAGATGTTGCCCAAAGCAACCAATCTGATACTAGCTATTATCATTTAGAAAGTGCTAGATAACTGATAAGTAGAATCTGATTGGTTACTATGGGCAACATCTCATTTTCTAAAAACCTGCACTTTAGTAAATATACCCCTGGTAGTTTCAAACACCAATTGACTGTGAAATCAGTTGCAAGAAGAAGTGAGTAGGAAAGTTGCCATCCAGTTGCTCAGTGGATAACTGAAGCCATGATGGCTATGTTAGCATTAGATATGTGAACAATATCTGGTTTTAGACAGTACTGCATCCCCGCTACCAAATTCCATATTGATTCCATTTCACCAGAACAGCAATTCCTCACCAGTACTGGAACATTAAAAAAATACTTGGCCTATAAAATGCCATTGTACCCACTATCCACTTTATCAGATATGTGAGCAAGCAGTACTGGTGATAATAAAGATAACATGACTGTCATCCAGCGAGCCTCTAGCTGCAACGAGGCTCAATCCCTATCACCCCATCTTAAATTGGGGGAACAAAATCAATAATTTTGTATTTGAGGGTAGACAATATATTTTTTAAAGTGACGTGTCACCGGTTGGTCAATCTCCTTGCCATCAATGGCTTGGCAGATTGCCGACCGGTGGAGCACCATTCTTTCTTTGAATTTACGAGAGGTTTTTCCTACATACAGATGCCCGCATGGCCATCTGATGTAGTATATGACATAACTGCTTGTGCAGGTCAAGGTGAAATTAATTTAGAACTTTCTTCCTGAGTGCGTATGCACAAAGGAATCCTATATTTCCATGTAACCACACGTGGTGCAGCCTAAGCATGTGAAACAGCCTTTTTTGCATGAAAGAAAATTAATAGTCTCGCTGCTAGGTTGACCAGAGATGTCCTTGCAGAGGGGGGGATGTGATAGGGATCGAGCCTAGTTGCAGCTAGAGGCTCGCTGGATTTTTAAGTTTAACACCGTTTAAATGAAAATTTATCCTTTACCTGTTTTTTATAAGTAGTCTATAGTAAGTGTAGACACGGAGATCAATTACTACAGTGACTTTATTGACATAACAGCTGGAGCCATGTTGCTTTAATGTTGCTGTTAGATTCCATTTTTTGCGAAAATTTGTTATTATAGATATTATGTGGTGATGGTTTTTCACATGTATGCTCAACAGCATCTGTTTCCATAGCAACCTCCCTGCTCAGCCAGTGACACAGTCAGTCGGGCCAGGACCTGCTTGTCTGGAGTCCACTGATGACATCAACAGACGGGGATGGTGTGTGGGATTGTGATGCCGCATTGCACTTGTGATGTATCTACTTATAGGGTAAATTGCATGTATTTGTTTATTATATCCCTGATGAAAATGCAAATAAGAATTGAAATGTTGGATTACCAATTTGTGGATTAGCAGTCTTTATTTGTTTGAAATGTAAAAGTCCCAGGAGTGTCGCCGAAAGATTGGAGGAATATAAAGTGTATGCAATTACACAAGGAATGCACCCAGGCCCATATGTAACGTTGTGGCGAGAGTGCTGGCAGATTGGGGTTCTATATACAGTGTGTGTATATATATATGTATATATATATATATATATATATATATAAAACAAAAGCTTGGAGTCCGGCACTCTTATTAACAATGCTGGGTAACTTGCTGCGGTGCCCTCCTAGGATGTCAGCGCATCCAAATATCAAAAGGCAAATAAAGCGGCACTCAGCAGTCTGGAAATATGCACTTAAAAAGTTGTACTTTAATCCAATGTTTCAGGGATGGCCCCCCGTCTTCAGGGATACATACATGACTAAGGTAACTAAAACACAGCTATAAATACATACAGACACATACAATTAGCACAGACATTGCTCACCTGTCTGTCCCCGCCATCCTCCACATCATGCTGCACACTGTCCATCCAGTGTACTCGGCGCGATGACGTCATCAGACATGAACATCCAGGAAGAGCATCACAAAACACCAGACTTGGTTGCTAAGCAACCTCAGCATCTCAAAAAATGTAAACATAGAAATCGTGAACTAATTAACAAACATGAAGATATACTAGTGTACAGCAGAAATAAACATGCCAATTTGTGTTAAGAACAGGGTTCTGTTATCCTAGATGGCAATATATTAATACGTGTATATGAATAAACTTTACAAAAAGCATTGTAATGATAATGTTTCATTTAACCCTTTAGGGTTTAAAGTATGAAGGGTGAATATCCACCTGCTTTCCTTTTGTAATAGGATATTATCCCTGTTTCCTCCTATTTTGCTGAGGGGCACATGATCAATAATGATCGAACGGATGCTGGTTACATTATGTTTAGCTAAAATACAGTGCCTTGCCACTGGCTGGTCGCTATGACCAGTCTCCAGAGCTTGCCTAATGGTGCTACGATGTAACGCCATTTGCTCTTTGAATTGTCTCTGGGTTTTGCCCACATAGGCTAAACCACAGGGACAACTTAACATGTAGACCACATGTGTGGTCATGCAGGTAACAGAATGATTAATTCTGTAATGTTTACCTGTCTGAGGGTGGCTAAAAGTGTCACCTATCAGTAAAGATCGACAGGTCGCACATCCCAGGCAACAATGAAAACCTGCTTTGCGGCTGAGAAAATGATCGCTCTGGGATTTTTGAAAACCAGTAATATCAAGCTTGACAACCTTATCCAAAACGTTAGGGTTCCTGGTAAAGCTGTGAAGTAATCTGGAATCCTGAAAAGGTAGATCAGGGTCACTGGTGATTATTGACCACCATTGTTTAGCCATATGGTTAACTCTATGATTATTAGGGCCATACCTGTTGACCCTTGGAATCCTCTATGTGGACAAGGTTTTGGTCCAATGCTCATTGGGCATTAGAGTATTTGCCCATGGAGTATTTAATACTTTATGTTTCAGCTTTAAAAAGGTGTTTATGATCATAACCTCTTACGACAAACTGTTCCAACATGTCATCAAGTGCCTGTTCAACTGCATCTTGATCCGATGTAATCCTTCTCACTCTCAGAAACTGTGAGTAAGGCAACCCTCTCCAGAGAGGTAATGGGTGGAAACTTTCATGGCATAGGAGGGTATTCCTATCAGTATCCTTACTGTAGAGGGAGGTACTAAGTTGCTGTCCATGAAATCTGATGCTTACATCTAAATATTGGATGGTATTCTTACTGATTTTATGGGCAAGCTTTACCACACTACTAGATTGGTTTTGAAATTCCAGTAAGGATTTAAGTTCTTCTTCTGGGCCACACCACAATATACGGAGGTCATCTATGAACATCAAATATAGAACAACTTGATGTTTATTTTATATATATACAGATATATACAGTCAGGTCCATAAATATTGGGACATTGACAGAATATTCATATTTTGTCCCCTATTCACCACCACAATGGCTTTGAAATGAAACAAACAAGATGTGATTTAACTGCAGACTTTCAGATTTAATTTGAGGGAAATTACATCCAAATCAGGGGAACGGTGTAGGAATTACAACGGTTTCTATATGTGCCTCCCACTTTTTAAGTGGCCAAAAGTAATGGGACAAACTTAACAATCCTAAATCTAACTTTCACTTTTTAATACCTTGTTGCAAATTCTTTGCAGGCAATTACAGCCTGAAGTCTGGAACGCATAGACATCACCAGACGCTGGGTTTCATCCCTTGTGATGCTCTGGCAGGCCTCTACTGCAAATGTCTTCAGTTCCTGCTTGTTCTTGGGGCATTTTCCCTTCAGTTTTGTCTTCATCAAGTGAAATGCATGCTCAATCAGATTCAGGTCAGGGGATTGACTTGGCCATTGCATAACATTCCACTTTTTAGCCTTTAAATACTCTTTGGTTGCTTTTGCAGTATGCTTGGGGTCATTGTCCATCTACACTGTGAAGCGCCGTCCAATGAGTTCTGAAGCATTTGACTGAATGTGAGCATATAATATTGCCCGAAACACTTCAGCATTCATTCTGCTGCTTTTGTCAGCAGTCACATCATCAATAAATACAAGGGAACCAGTTCCATTGGCAGCCATACATGCCCATGCCATGACACTACCACCACCATGCTTCACTGATGAGGTGGTATGTTTTGGATCATGAGCAGTTCCTTTCCTTCTCTTCTCTTCCCATCACTCTGGTACAAGTTGATCTTTGTCTCATCTGTCAATAGGATGTTGTTCCAGAACTGTAATGGCTTTTTTAGATGTTGTTTGGCAAACTCTAATCTGGTATTCCTGTTTATGTGGCTCACCAATGGTTTGCATCTTGTGGTGAACCCTATATATTCACTCTTGTGAAGTCTTCTCTTGATTGTTGACTTTGACACATATACATCTACCTCCTGGATAGTGTTCTTGATTTGGCCAACTGTTGTGAAGGGGTTTTTCTTCACCAGGGAAATAATTCTTTTGTCATCCACCAGAGTTGTTTTCCGTGGTCTTCCAGGGCTTTTGGTGTTGCTGAGCTCTCTGGTGCGTTCTTTCTTTTAAAGAATCTTCCAAACAGTTGATTTGGCCACACCTGATGTTTTTGCTATCTCTCTGATGGGTTTGTTTTGATTTTTCAGCCTAATGATGGCATGCTTCACTGATAGTGACAGCTCTTTGGATCTCATATTGAGAGTTGACAGCAACTGATTCCAAATGCAAGTGTCACACCTAGAATCAACTCCAGACCTTTTACCTGCTTAATTAATATATATATATATATATATATACACTCCTGGTGTGACACTCCTGGTGCAGACAGACAGAGACTCTGAGGCAGCGTTATATTACAGTTAACATTTCAAAGCTTTAATATAGCTTTTTCATCAGAACTACAGAAAAAACAACTACATCTTACCATATATCTACACCATCGCCCAGTGGCAGCACGCTGAGCCCGGAGCGGGACCAGTCCCCCAATAGGCTGCAATGTACATACACATCATCATCCAGGTGGTCACATGCTCCGCCCTGACCAATGGTACCACTGTGTTGTGAATTGTGGGCCTGATTCAGAGCCACTTGCTCTGACAGAGCACTCACTCTAAATCAGGGCTGGCTTTTTTCTTTTTGGATCGGCCTCTTGGCCACTCGCATAGCTGTGGGTGACCACCCACAGCTATTGCGAGCGGCCATGATGATGGTCGCAATGGTCAAGACCATCACCACCATTGGGCTTGCGATGAGACCCTTGTGGTAGGGTCTCGTGGCCGCAAGCCCCAGAGAGATTTCGGCTATCACAGAGCCGGAATCTCTCCACTGACATCACTCATGATGTCAGTGGGGCCACCCCAAATGGCAGGCATTCTCATGGGAATGCCTCCATTTGGGCAGCCACCCCCCCGGCTCACCCACCAAAGGGGGCGAGCTGTCACTCAACATTGACAGCTCTCCCCCTTTGGTGCGAGACCCAGAGCGATGGATTGCCAATTGCTAGATGGGTCTCACGCATGCGCATGATGGAGCCTGCTCCGTCATGCGCATGCGCTGTGGGCCACCATTGACCCAGTTGCGAGCGCTCAGCACTTGCGACCGGGTCTGAATCAGGCCCTGTGTGCACTGTAGCTGCATGTGCATCTACAAAGGAGCAGCGACAAGTGTGCACCTTTGTCATAAGTCTGTTAAAGGGTGGTGTAACCCCCAAAGTGCGCTCCACAAAAATTAAACAATTTTTCTTTTTTTCTGTGTTTGTGTTTGAAATGTATGCGCAGTAGCCGAACGTTCATCAAAAAAGGAGCAGGCCTTGACTGCTATGTTGGTGTTAGACATGCATCCAGTATCCACCTTTAGTGCAGTGGGATTTAGACAATTGATGGAGGTAGTGTGTCCCCGGTTCCAAATCCCATCTAGATTCCACTTCACTAGGCAGGTGATACCGAGACTGTACAGAAACGTCAGAAAAAATTCCAGTGTCCTAATAAATGCAGTTGTACCAAATGTCCACTTAACCACGGACATGTGGACAAGTGGAACAGGGCATACTAAGGACTATATGACCGTGACTGCCCACTGGGTAGATGTATCAACAGCAGCGTCACCAGTAACAGCATCTCAGAAATGCCAGCTTGTTCCAAGGCAGGCTACACTGTGTATCACTGGTTTCAGCAAGAGGCACACCACCGACAACCTCTTAGAGAAACTGAGGGAAATCATCACCCAGTGGCTTACCCCACTTAGACCCTCCTGGGGATTTGTGATATCTGACAACGCCACCAATATTGTGCGGGCATTACATCTGGGCGAATTCCAGCACGTCTCATGTTTTGCTCACACAATAAACTTGGTGGTGCAGAATTTTCTGAAAAATAACAGGGGTGTGCAGTAGACACTTTGGGAAAAATTTCTGGCCACTTTCGCCATTCAGCGACTGCTTGCCATAGACTGGAGCACCAGCAAACACTCTTGAACCTGCCCTGCCATCACCTGAAGCAAGAGGTTGTGACGCGGTGGAACTCAACCCTCTATATGCTTCAGAGGATGGAGGAGCAGCAAAAGGCCATTCAAGCCTATACATCCACCTATGACGTAGGCAAAGGAGGGGTTATGCACCTGACTCAAGCGCAGTGGAGAATCATTTCCTTGTTGTGAAAGGTTCTCCAGCCCATCGAACTTGCCACATGTGAAGTCAGTTCAGACACTGCCAGCTTGAGTCAGGTCATTTCCCTCATCAGGCTTTTGCAGAAGCAGCTGGAGAAAGTGAAGGAGGAGCAATGATGGAGCGATTCCGCTTGGCATTTGGGACCTGTGGATGAAGCCCTTCATTCACTTTGCCAGGATTCCAGGGTGGTCAATCTGTTGAAATCAGACCACTACATTTTGGCCACCATGCTCGATCCTAGGTTTAAAGCCTATGTGGTGTCTCTCTTTCTGGCCAACAGAAGTCTGCAGAGGTGCAAAGACCTGCTGGTGAAATCACTGTCAGCTGAAGCGGAACATGACATGTCAACAGCTCCTTCTTCATTTTCTCCCGCAACTGGGGCTGCCAGGAAACAACGTAGCTATCCTAAGCAACCTGCTGGCGGTGATGCAGGGCAGGCAGGGCCAAGTTTCTACATATGGTCCTGACTGAAGGACCTGGCAACAATTTCTGACATGTCTACTGTCACTGCATATGATATTGTCACCATTGAAAGAATGGTGGAGGATTACATCGGTGACATCATCCAAAAAACCATGTCAGACAGTCCGTACCTGTACTGGCAGGAAAACGAGGCAATTTGGAGGCCCCTGTACAAACTGGCTCCATTTTACCTGAGTTGCTCCCCCTCCAGTGTGTAATCCGAAGGAGTGTTTAGTGCAGCCGGGAAACTTGTCAGTGAAAGGCGTAGGAGGTTGCTTCCACAAAATGTGGAAAAGATGATGTTCATAAAAATGAATTATCAACTCTTCCAGGGAGACCAGCCTCCAGAATGTACAGAGGGACCTGTGGTGGTGGATTCCAGCGGGGACGAATTAATACTCTGTGAGGATGAGGATGTACACAACACTGAAGAGGGTGAGGAATCGGTGGGTGAGGAGGATGAGGATGACATGTTGCCTCCGTAGAGCCAGTTTGTGCAGGGACAGATTAATTGCCAGCTTGTTTTGTTGGGGCCCAAACAAACCAATCATTTCAGCCACAGTCATGTGGCAGACCCTGGCGTTGAAATGATTGGTTTTTTAAATTGTGCATGTCCTGTTTATACAACATAAGGGTGGGTTGGAGGTCCCAAGGACAATTCCATCTTGCACCTCTTTTTTTTCTTTGCATTATGTACTGTTTGGGGCCTAGTTTTTCAAACTGCCATCCTGTCTGCCACTGCAGTGTCACTCCTAGATGGGCCACGTGTTTGTCCCGCCCACTCGTGACGCTTAGCATCGTCATCCAGCTCCCTCGGTGCAACCTTTTGTACTAAAAACAATATTGTGAGGTGTGAAGTGTTCAGAATAGACTGGAAATTAGTGGAAATTAATGTTATTGAGCTTAATAATAGCATAGGAGCAGAAAAACCCACAAATTCTGTGATTGTAGCTATTTTTATGCTTTTTTTAAAAAAAATACAGATCCAAGACACAAACCCAGAACCCAAAACACAGAAGGGTGGTTTTGCCAAAATCAATCCAGATCCAAAACACGAAGAAAGATCCAATCCAAAACCAAAACACAAAACACGAAAAGTGGCCAGTGCACACCCCTACTATGCACCCACTCATGATAGTAGCAGCCATCACTAACAGCACACATTTGTACCAGCTCTATCTTTGGTGCAAGAGATCAGCGTGAAATCAGAGGGATATATTCATATACGCACTTCCGATTAGCCCGCATTTCTACCGACACGTCCATGACACTCCTACTACATGCAAATGCCCAATTGTAAGCCAGTTACTCCCATTTAGCAGCAAGCAGAGATGTGGCTGAGATGCATGGGACTCCAAATAACCCATAATTGCTCAAAGCTCCATATTCGAGTCGACGCATGCATAGTTACTAAAAATAGCAAGAATCATAAATAAAGCAGACTTTAAGCAGGTTTTATAATAAGTAGCAAAAATATTACTGTGTATTATGGGCCTGATTCAGCATGGATCGCTATTGCAACAGCATATGCAGATCGATCGATGGTACGTACTGCGCATGCGAATGCTGCACAGTGCACATGCATGAGTTAGCATTGCGAACGCTTTGCGATCACTCAAGCAGAATGAGAGCCATCACAGAATGAGTGACAGGCTGTGGGCATTTGGGTATGGTGATGTGGGAGTGGTCTGAGAAACGCAGACATGTCTGTCTGTTTGAGCGCCGTTGCATGGGTGTGCATAAATTAGCCACTGAGACGCCATTTGCAGCTTGAGTACTCACTGTGTGCAACAAGACTTCCAGTTTCTGTGACAGGTCAGACCTGCTGTAAATGTGCATGAGGAGCAGATGTTACTCGATGTTCCCAATGTATGCGCAGAACTGCAAGGTATTATGGATGTGAGATAGCGGTAGTGGGCATCTCTATGCTGGCTGTGCAATGGCTTTGCAATTGCATTCATTAGCATATTTTCGCAGCAGCAAAGTGCATGGATTGACAAAATTAATGCCATTGAAATATAGGACAAAATTCGATCTCTGCAATTTCTGAGTTTCTACAAAAATTGTTTTGTGAAGAGAAAAATACTGTACAGTACTGCCTCCTGCTAACAGACCTGTATCCTTTTCTCTCATTTTAATACTCTTGTCCCACAAAATTAAATCTTATTTTTGCATCTGCAACTTTGTGGATTTAGAGAACATGGTACCTTTGTAATAGTTTGTGACTTGCAGCCGCTGTGGGAACTCCTGCGACTCTTTCCGTAATTTTAAAGCAGCAATCATTTTAATGGTAAAACCAGCTTGGTTTTGCCTTCAAAATGATTGCTGCTTTAAAAATACAGGAAGACTCGCAGGAGTTCCCACAGCAGCTGCAAGTCGTACCCTATTACACTAGCCCACATTGCTTTGGAATGTTAAGCAACAATATTACTTACAATACACATGAATAAAGGTTCCATTACCTGTACATATAAGGAGCATGTTTTACAGTAAGCAAGGCAAACATTTTATTATAGTAAATATTTACATTAGCTAATATAATAAGTTTGAAAAAAGCAGAAACTTGTAGTATCTGGAATTTCTTTTTTATTTCACAAACAGTGATTTTCCACGGCTGTCAGTGTGCTTAGTTCTTGTATTCTCTATGCACCATTTAATGTTAAATTAAATTTTCTTTTTCTCCCAGGGGCAAGGAAAAAATTACAGTATCCAACAGCTGTTATCCAATTTCAGCGGTTCAGCGCATTTTCTTATTTGAGGAACTACATTTTAAAGTACAATTTCCCAAGGCCCTCGATATCCAGGAATACACAGTCATCCATTACCAAAACAATGTCCTGCAATAGTAAATACCTTGTGGTTAATGAACACATCTGTGCATGTTTTCTTTCGTCCCTGCAGAGTCATTTGTAAAACAAGATCTCAAAATAACCAGCTATCAAATTTACATTCACTATTATTTATGGAACAAAACAAAGTTTATATTTATTGATCTCATCAAAAAAACATAAAAGGTGCTAATAGCACAGAAACTGTATGTTGTTGTCCACAGTAACCAATCAGAGGCACCATAGTTTTTATGGAGAATTTAAAAATAATTCTACTGTGTCCAGAGGCATCCATAAGTAAATTGGGTGCATTTTAGCTGTAGTTTTATTAATACTTTGAGCATTTTTCCATTACCAGTAAAATTTACATTATTTTTTTTAAATGTCCCCAAAATTGATGATTTGTTTTAACTATATAAACCTGTGCAGTATTAATTAATTTTGATATTTATTAACATAATTACACTGAATCATGTTTAAATAGCTATTATTTACATTGACATAGTTTGACAATAAAAGAAAATAAAATTTTTGGGACACCCTCTTATACAGTAAAATATAGCCTTGACAGTGATATATATATATATATATATATATATATATATATATTTGCTTTCCATAATATCCGTTAATCCGGGACACAAGTCCTGTGGCTGGCTAAATTCAAACTTGGAATGCCACCATTTGTCCAGCCACCCCCCCGCCCCGCCTACAAAATGGAGCGAGCTGTCACTCACCATCGACAGCTGCCCTGTTTTTTAGCGAGCCCTGGGGTGAGTGAAGTTCTCACTCGTTCGGGGGCTCGCACACGTGCATTGCGCATACTGTGCGTGAGCACTGGCTGACCATCGACCCACTTGCAAGCACTATGCGCTCACGAATGGGTCTGAATCAGGCCCTGTGTGCTTAATAGCTATTGCATTCGCAGTTGCATTCCATAGTGAATTAGGCCCTTAAATAGGACTTATTTAGACATATCTAATAGTGAATGCTTAGCAGCAACATTTTGAAAAATTAGTCAGACTCCCCAAAATGTTGCTGCTGAGCCTTCATTATCTGATAAGTCTCAATATTTACTTGCTATTACATTTTTATATAAATAAAAGTTAACACAGTAAGTTTTTTTTAACTGAGTAAGGGGCATATTCAATTAGGTGCGAATAGGCCATTTCTGTGGAAAAGTATTGCCGGTGACGTCATTTCGCCAGGTGAAACTTATCCCCGTATTCAATTCCAAAGACTTTTCACCGGTGCAGAAAGTCAATGCATTGGAATAGGCGAAAAAGATTTGCCTATGAAAGCTGTCGAAAAAAAGTGCAGAATTGGGGATTTGGGGTGCAAACTATCGGGAACCACCCTTTAGCAACTTTAAAATATGCTTCCACCCATTTTCTTGTACCCCAAATTTGTTGGGACTACTTACTTTCTGCAAAAATACCTGCTAAATGCTATTCTTCACAACATTTGCAAAGACGCTAATTAGCAGCATTTGAGATCAGTTAAGTACCCCAAATACCTACAGCAGGGGTATTTATAGTGATCCCCAATGTCAGTGCATCTTTTGGGGTGTGTCAGACTGATTTCTCCAAATCTCACAGGACTTTTTGCCAATTCCGAATTCACCGTGTCCCATTTTCACAGATTTCTAATTGAAAGTGGAAAAAAGCGGGGACCAGCGCGATACTTTTCCACATGGAAAAACAGTGATGTCGGCGAAAAGTCCAGCATGCGAAAAGTATGGGACTTTTCGCAGCTACTTAAATATGCCCCTAAATCTGTAATCCTAAGTATTTCTCTAACCTCTGGCAACATGTCATAGTCCTGCAAAAACACAAACCCGCAGTAGGGGGTGCGTGTTCCTGAGGATCTGAGGATTGTCCATCACTCCTAACAGGGACAGGGAGGTTGGACTTTAGTGATCCTGGTGGGTGATCATGTAAGGATAGCTGATCAGTGTCTGTGTGGCCAGGGGAGAAGTTTTTGGTGCTGCTGCTGCCATAAGGATCACCCTTCACTAGTGTAAATGGGGGAGAAGAGGAGACTGAGAAAGGAGGGCTGCAGGTGTAGGGAAGAAAGGAGAATGCTTAGAGGGAAGAGGAGCTGATTCAGACCCGTTCGCAAAGCTGCGAATGCACGCAACTGAAACGAGCGACAATATGCAAAATAAGCGAACACTCGCAAAGTTCAACGCAAGACTAAAGAACACCCACACAGACAGAAACACACCCACTGGACCATTATGTGTCCTGGCATATGATCACTTTACTTCTGAGATCGATGGAAGTGTCCGTCACCCTGCGAGCCCGTCGCGATCACTTGCTAGAGGCGCGTGTTTCCATCTGATGTTTTGATGTGCCGCACATTATGCGTATGAATAATTGCATCTTTGATCTGTTTACTTTTTTTTTATAATGTGCATATAGGCTGGATAGATTAGATAGATAGATTTGATAGATAGATAGATAGATAGATAGATAGATAGATAGATAGATAGATAGATAGAATCTTTTCTTTCTTTTTTTTTATTAACTAATGGAATTTGTTAACATATAATAAAAACACAGCACCTTTTTTTTTTTTTAACAAATGTAAAAAAAAAAAAAAATCAAAGTGCCCATTGTATGCGGGTGATTGCCTCTGCAATAATTTGGACAGCTGTCCCCACCACATTCAGCTCCCTCCGGAGCACATCTCACCATATCTCCTGTTGTTCCACTGAAATATAAAAAAGGGGAGTGTGGGAAAGAATTGTGGGATGAATTTTCAGAGGTGGGTGGGGTTCGTATGCGTCGACGTAATCCTATGAGATAAAGATACAAAAACATTATAATTAAAAATGAGTAAATACAAAAGTTCACAACTTTGCATACATGAATGGTGTGTGAATATTTATGTCTATCAGTGTTATTTTATTTTTCTCACTATCTATATCCTGTGTCAGGGTGTGCCAAATTCTACATGAAGGTAAAAATGAATATCCAGATCTCACAGGTTTAGCAAGGCAAAGGCATGTCCAGATCTAATTTTTAAATTTGATGGCTGTTGATTACATACAGACACCTGAAATTGAAGCCTGACATTGAATTAGTGGACTGCTTCTAGGCACAGGGGTGACTATTGTTTGCGGTCCTGGACCTGTGAGTCGATTGAAGAATTATAGTTGTTTTGTTAAACTTGGTATGTCATTTTTCTTTTGCAAATGCCAAATCCTGTGTACTTGCCCGGGGTGAGCAAGCAAAGCTACTGTAGTATTTGGCCCTGTCAAGGTTTTCTACACCAAACATATATATATATATATATATATATATATATATATATAAATATATACATACATTTTTGTTAAAAATATAATTGAAAATTAAAAATTATAATATATAAGTACATACACATATACATACATAGTGTCAGATGTGTAAAACAACATACACACACACCTAATGTCTCCAACATTAAATATATTTTATATTATATGTTGAGATTTGTTCAAAGACAAAATGGCACCAGACCGGAAAAAAATGGCTGCTAACCTTAATATGTTTTTTTTTAATAAAAGTAATGCATACCCCCGTACAGACAAGCATACAGTACACAACACAAACTAACTTACTGCAGTGATTACAAGCATGCAAATCATAGAGTAGAAATGGCGTCCACCTCCGGAGATCTGAACTATCGTGCGGTTGCAGCCTATGTGGCGAAGCCTTCTGCGCAACGCCTGGTATGCACGCATCTTCAAGCGATTTGGTACATGCGGGTCCACGGGCCCCAGATTCCTGTCCATGCCTTCTGTCAGGATCCGTGATGGCAATGACAAATATTGAATTTTGCATACTTTATATAAACTATTTTGCGATCTGATTGGCTGTCACCAATAAAATGGCGCCTGAATACAGGACAGTGATTATTATTATATTCTATCTCCACTATACAATACATAATACAACAGGTGTTTTACCTAGTGGCACAACTGGCGTTTCTCTGTGCAGCATAGCGTACACTCCCACCACCTGGCAGTTCTCCGTGAAAGTGGCTGTGACCTGGGGGTGTGGTTTTATAGGCGTTTCCATGCATGTGGATTGCGTGTATTGGTTGCACCTATGTACGCATATGCCTATAAATAAGAAGATCAATCTGATGCACTCCACTCGTTATGCGATTGCTACATTGCAGAAAAGGTAATTTTTACTTAATTAGTTTTTTTTTATTTGCCAACTGAAATTTGCTAATTTGTAATTGTAATTTACAATATTAGATGGAGTGACGTTTGCAGCCAACTCCGGACAAAAGACAATTCCCGCAGCCGACACCTAAATGGCCAAGGAGGTCCCCTCCCTGACAAGCCAAAGACAAATACAGCTTTTGGGGACCTTAGAGTGGAGGTTATTGGCCAATGCCAATTTAACACATCTGGTGGCTTGCCAAGCTACCCCACATGCTGTGTCTGGTAAATATTTGCATACACCTGTCTCTGTCTCTTTATGTGTAAAGTCCCAAAAATGTATATATTTTTCTTTTTTAAAGGACATGTTGAGGATCCAAGCCTGCAGTTGGATGCGGGAAGGGCACAACCTCCATCCACTGTGCCTCCCCCTTCCACCACTGCCACCCTTGCCAAAGTCATCAATGGGCTTAGGGTGGCAGTGGATCACAAAGTTGCAGCGAATGAGACAGTCCAGGCCAGCATGGTTGAGGTAACCTCCATTCTAAGGTCAATTGGCCAAGATGTCAGGGAGATGAAAGACCGACTTATTGGGACAAGAGAAGGTGTGAGCGAGGTGGACCAGTGCCCTGCTCTGGCTAGGACGAGTTCCAAGCAGGGTACACAATGGCCCACCCGGATCCAGAAATTGACATCTTGGGAGTCGGCTGCAAAGCATCCAAAAGAGGATTGATCTTCTTGGTAAATTTCCCCCCAGATCTTTCCACAAACTCTGTTACTTTTTCGCCAAGTTAAGATCTGGTTAGTGCCACTGGCAAGCCTACAAGGAATAATTTGACCTTGTATCTTGCCATCATATGTGGCAGACATATTTGGAGGTGAATTATGATTTGAAGGAGGTGGAGGAGGGACATTTGGTGATGGTTCAAGTCACATTCCACATCTGGAATTTTCCTCCAGCAAATCATGTATATCCTATTTTTTTGTGTATTTTTGTTTAAAAAAATGGTGTGTAAACCCAGTATTGAACCTATAATTGATTTATGACAAACAATAACAAAAAATTATAGTTGAGTTTTATTTATAATATGCATTTTACATTTTGGTATAGCAAAAATACAAAATAATATGCCCTCTATTAGCTGCTGTGGAACTACACATCCAAGCATTGGCTGACACAGTTTTGTTTTTAAGCATTGTAATTAACATGTAATTATGCATGCCCTTAATATGCATACAAGCATGCGCAGTTGATTGACCATCGACCGGTTGAATGCCGGGTCTAAATCAGGCCGAGAGTACTGTTGACTGCTGCAAGATTATCCTCTAGTGTATATTAACATTTTTGTATTTGTACAGAATTTTATGTTGTTTGCATGGTAATAATTATTTTCTACTTATTCGCTGCATATTAATTATTGTGTGATGCCCTGTGTCATATGCATGCTGATACTTAGTTCTTACAAACTCCGCCCTTATTGCATTTTACTAAATGTACATTATCACTACTGCTCCCATCAGATGCTATTTTATTGATTGCCTTAGCACAGTTTTGAAAAATGTATACTAGGTACATTATCACTACTACTATATTAAGAGCAATTTCTATAGAGGAAGTTAGGAATGTATTGTGAATCTGTGATGGTCCACTCCCTTCTCACAAATTGTTTATCTTAGACTTTACTGCATCCCAATTTAGTGTGTGTGGAGCTCTGGGGGTGGGGTCCCACTCATTGAGCACACAGAGACATGTTTGTAACCTTAGTTATTAGTGCTCACTAAGGCTGCATAGATGTAGGCTGTGTTAGAAGAAAAGTGTAATTACAATTTGATAACTATGTCGGAGTTACACCGGAGTTAAACTGGAGGAAAACTTAGGGAAAACAAACTGAAAACCAGAACACTTTCTGAACGACAACAAGCGACATTTATGTGAATTACCAAAATCACCATCTTCTGCTTCATGAATATCCAGGAAACTCCTTACTGCACTCACTGCTTGGACATTGCAAGTACTCCACTATCTGCGTGCTGCTCTTCTTGATTGATTTTTGTTGGTCATCATAACACTTCGGACTAGATCGGCTCGGTAGATTGTAATTTTTGCCTTCTTACTACATAAATTCTTGTTTGTATTGCCCTTTCCCATTGCGTCACAACTATCCTCTTTAATCATTTGTTTAATTACTAGTTCCTTCTCCCACTACTCACACACCTCACTTTATATATCACTTTTTGAGCTGTGTTCATACATTAGCAGCACTATTCTTTTATCTGTGTTTTTGAACATTTAACAACTTTAATCCACACTGTCTCTATATCACACAGCCTCCACTCCAGTTTTCATCTCACTTATTAGCTCGTCCACAGCATGAACACTCTTACTTCAAACATCCTCCTTAATCAGTGCCCACATAATCCTCTACTTTATCCATCCCTATCCTCCCCCTTTTGTCTCCTCCACTTGCTGATCCCCCTTTTTTCTCTCATCAGTCTGCTTTCCTACCCTCTGCTTCTTTCCCCCACCTTTCCTGTTCCTCCACTCTCAACCAACTCCCTCCCTCCATGGCCTTGCTACCCCACCACTATGCCAACCTGGTTCTGCCTGTCACCTCCAGGGCTGCCAAGAGAAATTCTGGGCCCGGGTACTGCAACATCCTGTGGGACCACAGCATGTTGGGGATGTCTACACCCATTTGTGGGTGGGTCTAGCATGTGAGATGCACCCACTCACTGGAGCATGGCATAGCACCCAGCATCTGGGATTAAAGTAGTCACTACTGTATTAGGAAGGTGGGACAGTCCCATAATATATCCATTTTTATCAGGATGTATTTAGATTAGGGATGTGCAGGCTCGGATACGTTGTCCAGGAATGATGATGTTCGTCCATGCAAGATGACGTTTTGCCTCTTTCTGAGTTCCGTTTTTTTTTAGGGAAGAATCCGAACTCAACGTGCAAACTCGAACCTATCCGAGCCTGCACATCCCTAATTTAGATGTTAAAATGTAACACACAATAATTAAGTGCTACAACTTTATTTTGTACATCTCTCATGTAAATAACACATAATCAAAATCTAATTTCTGTCATAGAGATAGATGAATGAAGGACTTAATTTTGACATAACATCAGGTCATCTTAAACACACAAATTTCACAGCACATATCCTAACCCACTGCTCCATGCTCCTTCCTCACTATCTATCCCCTGCCTATCTGCCCTTGCCCTTTAGAATGTAAGCTCTCACAAGCAGGGCCCTCATCCCTCATGTGCTTCTCCTCCCCCTACTTATAGTATAATTTACTCCTAACTCCCCACAACGGCACCTAACACCTGGTTGCTCATGTCCTGCTGCTTGTGTTATGCAGCTATGTTTATAAACCATGTCCTTGTCCTACATTGTTTTGTATTTCTATTAACTGTTTTTCTTGTGTGCTCATTTATGTACTGTGTAAGGCGCTGTGGAACCTTTGTGGTGCCATATAAATAAAGGATAATAATAATAATAATAATAATAATAATAATAATAATAATAATAATAATAATACATCCACCTACTTTGTTAGTAATAAAATTGGCCAGATTATTCTGCCTAAAGATATCCATGGAAATGCATTATATAAAATAAAGTATAATGATGTGTCAGAACAGATTCAATACATGTCAAAATAATTTCATATAGATAATTTCTTTACATAAAAAGTCAAATAATGAAGCACATAGAAATAAATAACAATCAACTGTAAACATAACAACTGGGTCAAAGCACAGAAATCTAGTGGAAATCTCTCCTTCAAATTAAAAAGTAAAAAACTACAATACAGGTATACTGTATATTTGTTTACAATGGACTACAGGTCTCAAAATGAAATTTAACTTGATATAGAGCACTTTTTGCACTTAGGGCCTGATTCACTATGGATCGCAAATCTGCTTATATGCATACACTGCAGTTGCTAATATCAGCGGCGCTATTTAAATGTGTGCATGTACAGTACATTGTGAACACAGCCTGACATAAGGACATGCACCTCCCCTTACTCACATCCGTACACTTGGCCAACATAGTGAAACAATCTGTAACATCAAGTAACATCAGACCCATATGCACAGTTAATGAAGCCCGGACCTCACTCAGGAATTGCTAACTTAAGCGCACGCTATGAGACCTCAGGAGGCGTCTGGTATCGCAGTGGATAATTTATACATGCCCATGCAATGGCATTGAAATGCACTGGCACACCTGTGTTCGTTCGGCCACCTACACCCGTCACCACCCACAAACAGCACTTCCTGTCACTCACTCTGTCATGCATCTGCATTGCCTCTGCGTATGCAGTTCTGACCACAGCGCCTGGCTTGAGCATGCACAGTGCAAATTAACTGACCAATTGTGTGCGTATTAGTAACTGCATTCCTTGCTGAATCAGGCCCTTAGACAGGTATCACTGACATAGCAAGCCTGGTACTAAAAGTGGTAAATGAATGAATAAATAAAATATGAGGAACTGAAAGTCCCAGTAATAAAATAGTTGTCACAATCTTATCACATGAGCAGGGTCCACTTTATCAGTATGATATGGCTGTATTTATTGTGGTGCCATGGTGCATCTGGTAAATGATGGCTGCTGTGCAAGGTAAATACAGCTAATAACTGTGACTGGTCTCAGTGCTATGAGTGACTGTGTGGAGGTAACTGCCAAGACAAATGATCCTCATTTCAGAGTCACAGCAGTAGCAGCTGCCAGAATCTTACTATACCAGTCTGGAGAGCTCAACATAAAATTCCCCAATAGGCTGCTTAGTAGGGAAAAAAAATCCAATTTTAGTTGTGACACCAATGGCTAGAGTTGAGAGAGCAAAGCTTTCTTGACCACCCAAAACTTTCCTTCCTAAAATAAAAGCCCTTTTATTTGTTTATTGTGCATGAGTCATTATTTTAAGTTTATGCTTTATGTTGAAAAACAGCAAGGTAAAGTTGTCCTAATGTAGCTGAAGCTGTATAGAATTCTTAATTTGGTTCACAGGAATTTAATAAATGTATTTAAGGTTAATGACTAGCTTTAGTTCAGTGACTGTCAATTAAGGTAACTTGCCTACAGGAGGTTATCATGGGAGGGACTTAGGGACTGATTCAAAGATGGATAGAGTTCTTTGGATGCAGCAGCAATGTTAACATTTGCTAATGGAGAAGGAGGCAACTGAAGAGAAAATACACCACCTGATAGCATTGCAGAACCAAGTGACGCAGCAATGGATCATCTGCGAGACCATCGGTCATCTAAGTAACCTTGAGATTACTCAGATTGGCCCTCATAGCTTCATAGTCAAGGCCAGGAAGTCTGCATCTGAAGATGCAGACACTGGCCTCAGCACTACTAGAAAATGGGATGCCACATCCCATTTTCCAGAACAGATGCAGGCACCACCCGCTCAAGGTCACATCCTGTCAATCAAGCTGTGTCTCAGTGGGCACTGCATGTGACATTGCAAGACCTCTTCTGCACATGCGCTGAAAAGGGCCTGTATAAGTACCAAACCATCAGAGATGTAGGCAAACCATTGGGTTTGCGAACTTCTCAGAATGAGGCCCTTAGTTATTTAAGGAAATTTTATTAGAAAGAGGAAAGAACTCTGTTAAGTGAGCACTCAATCAATAATATAGTTAATTTAAAACATAACTTTTAATATACACTGGTTAATATATATCCTCATCACACTTTTGCGAACGTTAACACATAAATCAGAATGAGTTGCACACACTATTTCCAATATATTAGTCCCTTCCAGGATGTACACAGATGTTAATGAGGAGACATCTATACCTCCAAGATCACAGCAAACATGGTCTACAATTGAGTAGTCCACACAGTATAAAAATACATAATTTACTATATAATGGTCCCAATCGGGACTCAAAACAAATACAAATTTTGTATGAGAGGTAGGAGGTGTGTTAATGGGCATGAATTAATTAAACACGAAGTGAATAGCGCTGGGAATGAACACCCGGAGCTATTCAATTCTGCGCAAAGTTAGGTCGGGGATGGCTCGTTCTTGTGCCTTAAACAGGGTGATTAGGCGTGAGAACGGGCATTTTCTGACTAAACTTCCCAGCGCGATGCTGTTTTAACCTGGCGCTAAGGGCAGAAAACAGCATCGCACCTGGACTTTTATCAGATTTCTGCTCACATCCCCGGAGGGATGCGAGAAGAAATCCTTAGTCGGGCATATCCCGGTGCTATTCACTTCAAGCAGAATAGAATCGTGCCCAAAGTTCCCTAATCCTACCTCAATTGGCAAAATATTCAAAATCATCTGTAGCATAAATTAGGCTTCAAATGCACAATTCAGAGGGATCAGTTTGTCCTTAATGTGTGATCACCTTTGTACTGAAAAGTCAGTAAGGTCAGAGTAGAGAAACTGCTGTTTCATACTCTACTGCTCCTCACTTTGCCCAATGGCTATCGATGAGGAGTGAGAGATCATTGGAGAGCAGGTTGTCCTTAGAAACAACAGTGTAACTGGGATATTTCTCAAATTTTCATTTCTGCTATTGGAGGTCTTGCTAAATAGCATTGGACCCCCAATGAGTTAATTACTCTATTTGAGATAATCCTCAATTAATAGAGGAATAGAAAGGATACAATATAACATAAGTTAGAATGTAGACCTTTTATAATTTTTTTAAGCATTACACTTTTTCAAAAGTTGCTCAGACACTTATCACATAATTCATAAGTAAACAGGTATCATAAATACTATAATTCATAATCTATACAGTCTAATAAGGGCCTAAATTGTGCATCTCATTTCTTCCTCATAAATAATTATGTTAATTGTGGATAATCAATGTGCTAAAAAAAAAACTTGTATTGGTGTAGTGCAAGATATCAGTACCTATACATACTGGTGGCAATGCCCTACATACATATCCTGATATTCACAATGGTGTATGTTATACATTAATTTTTACTCATACATATGAATTGCAGGTTATACGGTTACACTGGTAACTTTAAGATTCATATATAGTAATAATTGGTCTAATATAATTCTTAAATGAGGTAGACACCAATCATGTGTGCATGAGTGATCTTAGTACAATTCGCAGTATCTTATGTTATCTTAAACACAGTTAATTGCAACATCCAATTTAGCAGCAAATGAGAATAAAATACATTGACAACAAAACAGAAAGTGTGTGTGCAAATGGTAACAGGATCAACTAGTAGTATTGATTATTGTAGCAAACTGTATTGTTTCAAATCTGTTGCCATAAAGGGTTCAAGCAGACAAACCTTCATATGAATAGGTGTCAGAAGGACCCTGATTTTGCAAAACCTGCCACTGGACACATTAGTAATAAAATACATAAAGTGCTAGTGCAAGTAATAGTCAACTTTAACATCAATTATTATAGTGCTAAATATACAGTATATGACGTAGTTCAGTGACTTCAAATAATATGTAAACACTATTGAATTCAAAAATAGCATATAATCAAGAGCATACTGTAAGTATCTGCTATATGGTACTGCTTGCAGTAATTGTTGTGCATAAGTGCTAGTGCAGTGAATAGTGTACTTTTTCTAATGTATGCTGCTGGAATAAGAAAATTAGACAATTGCATCAGTTCATTCAGTCTGGGGGTGTGCCGCCACATGCAGGTAATGCAAAAACATGTGAGCCTGAGGCACTAGATAAGTCTGTGCAAGAGATACCGTATATGAATCTTGTTCACCTCTGGGATTTCAAACCTGATGCTGGGGTGTCCCGTACTGTGCAGCGACGGGCACCCTTGCTGTGAGAGCAATAGTTTCTTGCTACTCAAAATTTTTCCACTTATTGTGTATTAGTTGTATTTTAAGTTACATTTTCCATCTGGTTTTGACCTTACATTTTCTTTCACACTTTCCTATAACGTTCTATACTTTATGCTTTAATAGACTATTCAGCTTATCTTCTAGCAATGTTAGAAAGATGTGGATATGAGAGAGTCCATTTATCTCTTCTATACTATGCAATCCTCATACAGTAGAGTGAATCACAGGTTCTCAAACTTGGTCCTCAGGACCCCAAACAGTGCATGTTTTTCATGTCTCCACACTGAATCAAGTGAAATAATGAGCTCCACCTGTGGACCTTTTAAAATGTGTCACTGAGTATTGATTACATCTGTGCACCTGCTGGGTGATCTGCAAAACGTGATCTGTCTGGGGACCGAGTTTGAGAACCACTGCCTTAGTCTAACAGGGTGTCCAGATAGGATACCCATTCATTGCCTTTGGGTCTCCCATTCTGGGTCTTGTAACTGTGATATTGCAGCTCATATTCCAGGCGAAATTTCATTGGGTGTATTTAAAGCAAATAAAAAAAATAATCCATGTTCTCTGGGCCACTCAAAGCCAAAGATCTGAAATTTATAGGGTTATTAGCACAAAAGTGAAGCACTAGTGGTATTTTATGTCTTACTTTTTAGGCATGTTTGTAATTGGTTTCAAGGCTCTTCATTACAGTATTTTAATGTAATGTAAGTCTAAAAAGATCTTGTTACAAATAAATATTGCAGACAATTAAATGAGATTTCATCTAGCTGGCAGTCTGTATTATTTCTAATTTTACATGAAACTGTTAGAGCCAAAATGTGATGTCCCTATATAGTTCTTCTAGGGCTTCTTCAAGTCTTAGCAGCCTGTGTGGTCTCACATATTTAAGCAGGTATAATTAGCTGCCTAAAACTAAATTAAAGAAATTTCATTGTATTAAGAGTATCTTCTATCTATGTCAATGACTTTAGCAAACCTATGTCTTGGATGGAAATATAATCTTCACTAGTTACCAGATTCCATCATGTGTAAGTGGATGCTATGAATTACTCAAGCCTGCAGTTAAAATTTTAACATCTTTTGTTGAAATCCTGTGTCTGTAATACCGCTAAGTATTTAACCTTTGCAGGTTTTGCAATATTATATGCAATAGAAGACAGCAATGCTTTATATTTGCCACAATAATTTAGAAATTTAGATTAGGGTGCCAAAATTGTTATCCTTAGAAGGTAGATCATGCAGATAAAATCAAAGCAAGGTTATGTTCTATGATTATAAGTCTTCAGCCAAAGTGTTTAAAACTGATTCAACTCCCATGCATGTGCAGGCCACTACACAATAGTGACCAGGAACACACTCTGCACTTACATGGATGGCTGTAATTCAGAGAGGAAACATATTTTCTGTGTAACCCCATAAAATAAACCAATGAGTCCATGGACTGGAAACTGTTAATTGTTTTTTCTGGGTTGGTACAAATTCATAGTAGCCAACTCAGATTGAACAGCACAATATATTCTGTAAAATGTGAATGGAAACCTCTAAACCTACAAGGACCCTTAAACCTTGACATGATACTTTCAGGGCTAAGGATAATTAATGTTACTAATTAAATCTAGTAGAAGAGATCAAGTCACTTTTTCAAACCCCTCAATAAAGCAATACATTTAGCACTGAATAGCACCGGTAATTTTGGGAAATCTATGTTGTTTTATTTATGAGTTGTTTTATAATTATTATTAGGAGGTGTAATAATGGATGCGTAATAAGGATTTGGACCTTTGCACATTTTCCTTTTTAACTAGACACTATGGATATCTAAATAAAACCTCTAGGCAATCCTGTCTATACCTTCTAAAATCCTGCCTATACCTTCTAAAATTGTCGCTATTTAGTGTAATGAGTCGCACTGTAAATAAATGCTTTCAGACATTGAATGTGGTTCCAAAGCACAAAAAGTTATTATTCAATATAAAAACAGATTGTTACATGGTGTAATCTAAAGACAATTAGCGCAAATAAATCATACAGACCCAAGGTACAGTTGTTGTATACGCATGTGCTCTGGGCCCAGATACCGGCATCAGCATTAGAAACCTCCGTCAACAGCACAGCAAGAAGACACAAGACTGGGGTCAGAGAGCACACATATATACTCTTACAGGGATAGGCAATATAATAGACAAGTTTGACATGGTTCCATTGGTTCTTCTTTTTAGGTGCTTCTGTTACAGGATAGTTCATAGGTCAATTTGAATGGACACAACAGCCTCTAACAACCCTTTGTGTCCTTTTTCCCGCTGCATGCTAATCTAAGCTGCTAACATTACAGAGTACATTTTAATGTTTTAACTCTCTATAGTCCATAGTTTGCAGACACATGTTGCAATCTTCTCACCGATGATACCGGAAATCTGTGGAGACACAGTGGATCAGTACAACACCAAACACAGTCTGCTTACTATGCACTAAACCTTAGATATCAAATACCCTTTATTACACAACATTAATAATTACTGCATAAACCTTGGATATTACACTTTAATGCTAGGGAACCTTTTATGTAAGTGTGCAGTGTGTAAGTATTCAGGAATTGGGAAGAGACACTAGTTAGTGTTGTGCGACTATGTGTTTTGTGGAGTAATGGTACGTGTTTTGCAAGGAAAATCATTTTATATGTTTTAATGACTGTCTGTATTTGTATCGTGAGGACCTTTAATTCTTTCTAGCATGGGAATCGCACGATGCTAAATAATAGCATGCCATATGTACTTATAATGGCGAGTTTCACTAAAAATGGCACTGGGCGGCCAGTCGCAAAATGCCATCTCATTGCCATTCACAAAATGGCATCGCCCCGATCTAATTTTACACCCATCCTGTCTCAGCCAATTATCTGGCTTCGACAGTCCACCCTTTGATAGCAAACAACATGCTATTATACTCTGCTTTTAAAATTAATTTAGGCTTACATTATGACATATTATTTAATGTTATATTATGGGATGGCACAAGGTGGTTCTTAATCCATCAATAATGTGTCTCTAGGAGGGGACATAAAACTGCCCTTATACATACACCGCAGATCTTGGAAGATCAGGGTAAAGATGTGGGGATGCACCAGTCCTATAAAGGAAGTCTTGAGGGGGAATAGGAACTTACATTATTTAAGATGTTTTAAAATAACATTTTAATAACATGTTTTATGCATAATGTGTCTCTAGGAGGGGACATAAAACTGCCCTTATACATACACCGCAGATCTTGGAAGATCAGGGTAAAGATGCGGGGATGCACCAGTCCTATAAAGGAAGTCTTGAGGGGGAATAGGAACTTACATTATTTAAGATGTTTTAAAATAACATTTTAATAACATGTTTTATGCATGTCTAAATCTTATACATTATACGATGGTACCTTCTAGTTCAGGGTTGTAATGCAGTTCTACATTTACCTCAGTATTCATATTGTTAGTACTGACCACCATCATAATTTCATTCTTCCGGTTTACCTTATCATTACATTTTCCACATTTCAACACAGTAGGAACACACCTGACACATATACCAATTACTATGATGACAACCAGTATGAGGATCAGGAGTTAACCTATGCTCACAATTATTTCCTGGACCCACTCTCCTAGATTTGAGAACCATTTCACTGGGTCAACCATGAAACCCATTCCTCTACCTTCTCCTCTATTTCAGCCACTGAAGCATTATGGTTCTTTCGAAATTCCCATTTAAGCTGCAGAATATCATCCATTTTCTGGTCTATTACCTCCTTGGGATCGCTGGTATTGATTGTTATGTAAGTGCAACACTTTACTCCAAATTGGGTAGCCAAAGTTATGCAATACCCTCCAGTGACAGCTGTTAAATAATTTAACACTAGTCTGTGTTGCACCAGTTCTTTCTTGTACGCTTGCAACTCCCTACCTGTATACCTGAATGTGTCATCATACATCTCGGTGATATTATCTATTAATTTAGCAAGATCTTGGATATATCTGAAATTTAGTGTACCCCGAGAGATCCTGGTGGGATCCAGTGCTACCAAAACTTGAAAGCCAGTTGTCTCACTAATTAACTGAGTGGCTTTATGCACATCACCAGGTATCATATTTCTTTTGTCTCTGTGTTCATACTGTTTGTGAAGATATGGTGATGGTGTGTTTTTATGAATACCAAGCATTTCACCATATGTGAGGGTCATAACCTCTGGGACTACTCTTCCCAGGTAACACAAACCTTCAGAACTCGGAGAGAGCCACTTATATGCTTTCCTTCCACCTATAAAATATACATTATTGGAGAGAAGATAAGGAATAGTATGCATCATGATCATCAAACACATTTCCCTCACAAATGATCCTATCTCAGGTTCTCCCATCTGGCAAATACATGTTTCTGGTTGTATAACCTTAACACTGTACCCAACTGATATTCTACCAATCATTTCTTTGGTGTTACTCGGGGTATATTTATACCGGAAGTGTCATCCACCTGACCTAATTTTGCATAACAGTTCATAATTCATAGGCTCACGGTCAGCTCTTTGTGAGAAGGTCATCATCTGGTTATTCCCAGCCACTTCCCAACTTCCTGGTTCATTGGAGTTGGTGATGTTTAAACATATAAGTGTTTTATCTGCCTGGTACTGGTGGATTTTAAAATGAGGTAGTTTGGTATTAAGAAATTTTCCATCCAGTGTCTTCCCTTTTTGCAATTCTAAAATAGGTTGACACTGTTGGATGCATCTCTCGTTGACTACGGACCCACAGAAATCACACATACAATAATCCTCAGATGATAGACCTTCACACTGTCTCCGAGTATCCAAAATAGCAGATCTCTTAACAATTACAGTACTAAGATTGGTCAGACACTCCCCTGATTGGCATAGCACTCCTTCTCTTGACTCCACACCATCAATACTGCCATTAGCTCCCATCTCCTCTGGCGGTCCGCTGTCACAGCAACCAGAGATCCCTGAGCAAACCAGGATGATGGAAACTCTGGAAGAGAATACAAAAATTAACACTGCAGACCAGTCCATTGCCGAAGCAAGGACCTGCAAATTTCTTTAGTTCAGATATCTCACTGCAACCTTTTAACCCTCCCTGAACAAGCTCACGATCGACAGGTCCATGTTATCAGCCTCGTCTGTGCCTTGTTTCTCCACCGGTTGGTTGACCTTCTTGCAGTGAGTGGAATGGACCCAGGTATTTCTCTCAGCCACCTTCAAAGATGTGGTACTCGTCAGCAACACCTGATACGGACCTTCCCAATGATCAGTCAAACAACCTGAACGCAAGAAATTTCTGATCATAACATATTCTCCAGGTGCAACATCATGACAGTTTGTTTCAGGCATATCATGGGACAACAATTTCAGTTTCTGCTGTTGCTGTTTTAACTGTTTACTCACTGTTATAAGATTACAGTTACCTCATTGTTATCTTTCAAATCTTCCTGTGGACTTATAATCAAATGAGGATGTCTACCAAACAGTATTTCAAATGGGTACAGATTTAGAGGGGTTCTAGGAGTGGTCCTTATGCTATGTAGGACCAACGGTAATGCTTCTGGCCATCCTAGTCCAGTCTCTGCCATGATCTTACTTAATTTATTTTTAATAGTACTGTTCATCCTCTCCACCTTGGCACTGGCTTGCGGTCGGTAGGGGGTATGAAGTCGACTATTAATACCCATCATTTTACACATATATGTTGAAAAACATCACCTTTGAAATGAGTACCCCTATCACTCTCGATAATTTTAGGGATACCGACTCTGCACACAAACTCCTGAACATTTTTCTTGGCAGTGAATGCAGCAGTAATAGTGGCAGATTTTTATGCCTCAACCCAATTGGAAAATGCATCAGTGCACACTAATACATACTTGAGATTCCTGCAGGGTGGTAATTGGATGAAATCAATTTGTATTACCTGGAAAGGTTCGTCAGTCAGAGGAATGTGGAATGGTTCGGTAGGGATCATTTTCCCAATGTATTTCCTCAAGCAGGTCAGACAGGACATTGCTCTCTTTTCCGCTAGAGAAGAAAAAGCCAGTGTGCACCAATATACTCTCACCAATTTACACATACCTTGCTTTCCCAGATGAGTCAAACCATGCGCTGCCTCAGCCAGGCTTGGGTAGTATGACTTGGGAGCCACTGGCTTACCTTGTCCATCTCTATAGAGTCCTGGGGACTCTTGCCCACATCCCTTTGACTTCCAGACTGACTTTTACTGGATAGAACACAAATTTTGCATCTCAGTTAATTTCAGCATATCAATTGTTTGAAAAGTCATGATTTGTTCAGTTGGTACATTCATTTTTAACCCTACTGCCCATTTTGCAGCTGCGTCCACCCTGTAGTTGCCCAGTGACACCGCATCATCCTCACATGTATGGGCTTTACACTTAATTACTGCCACTGCCTTTGGCAATTGGATTGCTGTTAGTAGTCCTTTTATATGTTTGGAATGTGCAAATGGTGTGCCTGCTGCTGTCATAAATTTTGTCAGATACCATAAGGCCCCGAAATCGTGTACTACCCCGAAGGCGTAGCTAGAGTCAGTGTAGATATTAGCAGATTTACCTTCAGCTAATTCACATGCTCTCTTTAGTGTCAAATGTTCCGCCACTTGGGCTGAGTGTGGTGGGCCTAAATGTTCAGCTTCTATAACGTTCTTGTCATTTACCACAGCATAACCTGTACCTAACTCTCCATTTTCAGTTTGTCTATGACAACTCCCATCCGTGTATAATGTCACATCTACAATTTCTAAAGTTGTATCCCGTATGTCAGGTCTTGCAGTTTGATTCAGATATTCCATACAATCATGTGCATCAATATACCTGAAGAACTCACCTGTGGCCAGCAGCTCACCTCTCTCCACCCTTTGTGCATCATGTTGCACATATGGTAAATAAATATGCCTGGATTTAAAGTACTGCACCTTTTGATGGTGATGTTTGCAGGTGCTATTAAGGCTAGTTCAAATTTTGTGAGCCTAGCTGAGGAGACATGTCTGGTTTGGGAAGAGTTTAGCAAAGCAGATACAGCATGGGGAGTATAGACAATCATAACATGGCCTAGTACCACATCCTCGCTCTTACTGACCAATAGAGTAGTTGCTGCTACACTTCATAAACATGTTGTGAGTGATCTTGCCACAGTGTACAATTGTGCACTGTAATATGCTACGGGCCTACTGGCATCACAATGTTTTTGTGTGAGGACACCTGCTGCACAACCATCAGCTTCCGTACAATACAAATCAAAAGGTTTTTCATAATCAGGTATTTCCAATGTAGGTGCTCTTGTCACACTATCCTTAAAACTAAGGAAATCCTACTATGATTCCTCTGTGTGTATGACACAATCGAGCTTTGAGGAAGAGGCTAAGTCCTGTAATGGCAAGGCCAAAATAGAAAAACCTGGGATCCACATTCTGCAGTACCCACACATTCCCAAGAAGGTACGAATTTGCTATTGGTTCTGTGGCAGTGTCATGTTCTCTATGGCCTGGATTCTGTCATTTGTGAGATGTTGTAACAATTGAGTTAGGCAGTATCCCAAATATTTAACCCTGGACTGGTATGGCTGTAGTTTGTCCTTAGTAACCTTGTGTCCTGTTTGCGAGAGATGAAGCAACAAAAGTTTAGTATCATTTAAACATGACATAAACAAATCAGAACACAACAATAAATTGTTCAAATATTGTATTAGAACAGATCCATTGTCAGGTTGAAAAGATTGTAAACAGTCGTGTAAGGCCTGGGAGAAGATACTGGGGCTGTCTATGAAGCCCTGGGACAATCGTGTCCATGTATATTGTACCCCCTGTATGTAAATGCAAATAAGTACTGACAGTCAGGATGAATAGGTACAGAGAAGAAAGCAGAACAGAGGTCAATGACAGTGAAATGGGTTGCATTGGGTGGGATCTGTGTAAGAATGATAGCTGGATTTGGCACTATGGGAAATTGGCTCTCTACCACCTTATTAACCCCTCTAAGGTCTTGAACCAGCCTATAACCCCTCCCACCACTGTTATTTACAGGAAAGATGGGACTGTTGGCTACACTAGCTGTACGAACTAAAATTCCCTGCTGTAACAATTGCTCAATTATGGGATAATCCCCTAATTCTACCTCCTGTTTTAATGGGTACTGGGGAATTTTTGGAGCTTGCCTACCACTTTTTAAATTTACCATTACGGGACTTACATTTACCATTAATCCAGTGTCCTGTTCATCCTTGGTCCGCAGTGAATCTAGAATTTGGGATAACATTTGATCTACCTGAGATGAATTTTTACTTAAACCAGTAGAGTGATACATTATCCTTTTTGGAGTGTCCAATATATCCCTCACCTCATGCGCAACTCTCTCTGGGATATCTAGAGATATACCATCAGGGGTATAATGTATGACACATCCCATCTTACAATACAAATCCCTTCCCAGTAGGTAATTAGGAGCTGCTGCTGCCAGGTTGAAAGAATGCCTGGCATGCAGTGGCCCAATAGTGACCTCTGTGGATTTTGTTAAAGGATAATGTTGCACTTTACCCGTTACACCCATTGCTGGTACTGTCTCACTAGTTACCTGTAAGTTATCAGGATATTTTATCACTGACCTGGTTGCCCCTTTGTCTACAAGAGTAGGATATTTAGTACCAGCTACCTCAACCATCATCACCGGTTCTTCCCTAGTACTTCCCGTTAACCTGACTATCTGTAGACTACAGGTATGACCTGACCCCTAGCATTGACTCTCACTCTCCAATACAGCATTTACTGTATGGCCACAATTGGAGCTGATGACTGTTGTTGGTTTCCTGTACTCAGTGTATATCCCATATGGGGATATCCAGGTACTACCTGGTTAGGGGGTCCTACCTTCTTCACCCTAAAGTTCCTACTTACATATCCCACTTGGTTACAGTTAAAGCACCTTCGTGAGTGGGGTGGGTGAAAAGATTGCTGTGGGGGTTGAGCATAAGGGAAAGATGGTGGGTCTGGATAAGGATATTGAGGGACAAATGGTGGTTGTGGATAGTATGGGTTTTGAGACTGTGTGTGATAAGTGCAGTAGGGTTGTGTTTGAGGTGGTGCAGGTTTGGTGAGGACGTGTAGCTGTGCAGGTGCATGTGTGTCAGTTGGCTGTGATGTTATAGTCATTCCTTCTAGAGCTTGAAAACTAACAGCCATTAGCTTCTTGCTCTGCGTCTCTATCTTTTTAAGGATGTTCTTATCATGTTCAATAGCGGATTCTATGAGGGTGTCTAAAGTGACTCCCCTCCAGCCAGGTTGTGAGGTCTGAACTCGGGTATTTAGTTTGTCTTTTAGACCATCCATAAGTACAGTGAGGATCATTCCCCTGTGATGAGTGCTATCTTTAATATCCTCTAACCCAGTGTACTGGGTGATAGCCTGCAGAGCTCGGTTACAATAATCCTCTGAAGATTCACTCTCTTTTTGTTTTATGTTGAAAATTTTGCTCCAGTTAACTACTACTGGAAAATATACACCCAATTGAGTTATAATGCGGGAATTGTTACCTTGGTTAATTTTGTCTGTTAAGGGAACATCTCCATCCAATACACAATCCGTGATAAACTTTGTCACATCGGTATTGCATGGAAGACAAGCGCTTAACACCACTCACCAATCTTTATAGGTTGGCTCGTGAGCGCTACCAAAATTTTTCAAAAATCTTTGGCATTTGGCTAATTCCTTTTTAGGATCAGCAAAATCATTAATTATGGAATTTAGCTCCGCTCTTGTCCAAGGACAATGCATTGCTACCTTCCTTGTGGACACTACCCTGTTCGCATCCGCATTCCCATTCGGAACAGTTATTGTCTGGATGGGATGCAGACCGGCCGTACTGCTACTTTTGACCTTGTTACCTGGCTGGGGATTCAGGGCCTGATTCAGAGACGGATGCTCCGACCAGAGTGCTCGCTCTGAATCAGGGCCCTCCTCCCTCAACTTGAAGCGGCCTCATTGATGCTCGCATAGCTGTGGGTTACCATCCACAGCTACAGCAAGCGTCCATGATGATGGTCGCGATGGTCAAGACCATCACGACCATCGGGCTTGCGACAAGACCCTGCAGTAGGGTCTCGGTGACCGCAAGCCCTGGAGTGATTTTGGCTCTATCAGAGCCAAAATCACTCCCACTGACATCACTACTGATGTCAGTGGGGCTGGACTCAGATGGTAGGCATTCCCATGGGAACACCTCCATCTGGCAGCCACGCCCCCAGCATGCCCACCAAAGGGGGCGTGCTGTCAATCAACATCGACAGCACGCCCCCTTTGGTGTGAGACCCATAACGATGGCTTGGCCATCGTTATTCGGGCCTCGCGCATGAGCACGATGGAGCTCCCTCCGTTGTGCGCATGCGCAATTCGGCACCATCGACCCACTTGCGATCGTCCTGCGCTTGCGAGCAGGTCTGAATGACCCCCTTAGTCTATTACAGCTATGTATAGGGTTAACAACTTCCTCTACAGGTGCAGTGGATATTAACACTTCCTATACTATCACTGATGAAGATGGCTGCAGCACTTGTGCTTGTTGTGGTGCAGCATCTAACATGGGTACAGCATGGGAAATGGCAGACATAAAAATTAGATCATCATCCGCATCATAAACATTTTCTTTATGATTACTTAAGAGAGGGTACAAGTTACTTGTTAAATTTTTATGCTTTTTTCAACAACTGTACCTGCACCCCCATCCACATAGGGCAGCGGAGGTGCACATGAACCACTGGAAATACCTTCCACAACGCTACCTTTCTGCACGTACGCATTATCTCGTGGTGCGCACACACCGCAGTTTAGCGCTGTGTGTGTACTCTCCGTTATCATGCTCATGACACTAATTAGCATCTCGAGCACACCTTTAAGCCAAAAGCACACCTCTGATAGAGCCAAAAGCACTCCATGGCTTGCGGCAGACGAGACCCTACCTTAGCGTCTCGTCGCAAGCCCGATGGTCTTGACCATCGCGACCATCATTTTGGCCACTCGCTATAGCTGTGGGTGGTCACCCACAGCAATGTGAGCGGCCAGGAGGCCGCTCCAAAATGTATGAGGGCCAGCCCTGATTCAGAGAAAGTGCTCTGTCAGAGCGTCTGCCTCTGAATCAGGGCCTTAGTATGCATAATATGGCGTGCCGACCCAAGCGGCGCTTCCAACAGCAGCACATCATCTAACATCTCTACCATTTGCTTGGCCCCCATCTGGGAGAACCCTAAGCTTTTCAATGGAGATTTAAACTGGTGAAAGACAATCAAGATACTTTCACTTACCTGTGGACATATTAACAGGATGCGCACACAAACCTATGGAAGAATAACCAGGCTGCTTCCACCTTTTTGACTACCTTTCAACTGCTAGCATGTAGCATTCCACTAACACCTACCCTTTTCAGTGATTTCGTCCACCCTCTACCCAGTTCACAATCACAATTTAGCCAAAACTGTGCTGTTTAATTACAATGCTCAAATAACCCTAACTGTTCACTAAATACTGTAATCACATTGGGAGCCAAACCTACAACAAAAACAACAACTACACCTGCTTATGTGTTAGTACAGTATCTACTACCAAGCTACTAGGTTGACCCTTGTGCCTAGTCCTTAATGGTCCTATGATACCGTTAACTAGGGAACTCTTGTCCCTACCAACAAATACTCACTGTTACACACACTTTTCCTGTGCAGAAAAATACATGTTTTCCCAGACTATGGCAACACTGATCAATGTATTTACAACAATGCTATCTATCAATATCACCGTGCACTCTCAACGGCTTTGTTTAAAACATGTGGCAGCAATACAGGAAATACATATATGCTGTTGTGCGACTAGTCACATACACAATAATGCGACTACTACACAACACGTATTATGATTTTTACGCTATAGTGTGACTGGTCGCATACACAATAATGCAACTTTCCCTTTTTAACACAAAAAAACTATCGATGAAGGAAAACAAACTTTTTCCTCCCTCGTCCCTGGATTCTTAATCAGTGCTCCTAAAGCCACAATAACAGGTAGTGGACTCTCAGCAACAAAGTGGTAGCAGATTTTGAAGGTACAATGAATTCTCCTGCTATGGCGCCTCCACCCTTTTGCTGAGAGATCGCTACCGAGTGTTACCAAGTGACCGGTAGCATGATTAACACTGCGAGCCCCCAACTAAGGATACCTAAATAAAACCTCTATGGAATCCGGTCTATACCTTCTAACATCCTGCCTATACATTCTAAAATTGTCGCTATTTAGTGTAATGAGTCGCACAGTAAATAAATGCTTTCAGAGTTTGAATGTGGTTCCAAAGCACAAAAAGTTATTATTCAATATAAAAACAGATGGTTACATGCTGTGATCTAAAAACAATTAGCACAAATAAATCATACAGACACAAGGTACAGTTGTTATATATGCATGCGCTCTGGGCCCAGATATCGGCATCAGCAGTAGAAACCTCTGTCAACAGCACAGCAAGAAGACACAAGACTGGGGTCAGAGAGCACACATATATACTCTTACAGGGATAGGCAATATAATAGATAAGTTTGACATGATTCCATTGGTTCTTCTTAAAGGTGCTTCTGTTACAGGATAGTTCATAGGTCAATTTGAATGGACACAAACAGCCTCTAACAACCCTTTGTGTCCTTTTTCCCACTGCATGCTAATCTAAGCTGCTAACATTACAGAGTGCATTTTAATGTTTTAACTCTCTGTAGTCCATAGTTTGCAGACGCATGTTGCGATCTTCTGACCAATGATACCGCAAATCTGTGGAGACACAGTGGATCAGTAAACACCAAACACAGTCTGCTTACCATTTACTAAACCTTAGATATCAAATAACCTTTATTACACAACATTAATAATTACTGCATAAACCTTGGATATTACACTTTAATGCTAGGGAGCCTTTTATGTAAGTGTGCAGTGTGTAAGTATTGGGGAATTGGGAAAAGATGCTAGTTAGCATTGTGCGACTATGTGTTTTGTGGAGTACACCATGGTATGTGTTTTGCAGGGATAATCATTTTATGTTTTAATGACTGTCTGTATTTGTATGGTGAAGACCGTTAAAGGTCATACATGGTCACAAACCATGGTGTACTCCACAAAACACATAGTCGCACAATGCTAACTAGCATCTTTTCCCAAATCCCCAATACTTACACACTGCACACTTACATAAAAGGCTCCCTAGCATTAAATTCTTTCTATTGTGTGGGAATCGCAAAAAAGCTAAATAATAGCATCGCCGTATGTACTTATAATGGCGAGTTTCACTAAAAATGGTGCTGGGGCGGCCAGTCACAAAATGGCATCTCATTGCCATTCGCAGAATAATGTCGCCCTGATCTAATTTTACACCGATCCTGTCTCAGCCAATTATGCAGCTTCGACAACACCACTTTGATTTTCAGTGCTGGGGCAGGTTATATTTAGTAAAGGGGGCCACACTTTTTTTTGTGATCTAAAAGTAAGCAGTCCTGCACTGAATAGACCAAGATGGCGGTGTGTGCATATGCTGTGGCTGTTCTGACTTTTAATGTTGGTGTTCATGGTCTCCATGGCCTAAGTGTGGCATGTATGGTCTTGATGGTCAAGGTCCTGTGCGGCAGAGACTGGTGTGGAATTGTATACCCCCAGGAGATGCTGCTGGGTCTTCGGTTGACTGTTGTTTTGCCCGGAGTGCTGGGTGCTGGAGCCGGAGTGGTAGTGTTGCCTGCTGGAGATGTCAGGGCTGGAGAGGAGGCTGTGATAAGCATTGTAAAAGTAGCCACAGGAACCTCCACATCCACAGGACTTGTGGGAGTCACAGTGATGTCTGGGGTGGCTGCTGCCTCCGCAGCGAGTGTGATTGCTGCCCTAGGAGTTAGTGGGCTTGCTGCTGCGGGAGCCTCTGATTGTGCTGCTGCCACTTCTGTGACCTTCATGGCTGGGGTGGTAAGTGGCAGCAGAGCTGGAGCCGGGGCCCATGATGGGTGGAGGAACATTGAGGTGGCTGTGAAGCAGGATGGTGAGGCTGTGAGTGGAATGCCATATTCTGGTCTGGGCTATGGGTATAGGGATGGAAGGTGGAATTATGGGGGTGGGCAGCATTCTGGATGGGGACATTATTGGGGTCATGGTCATTCCTGGAGATGCAGGCAAGGCTGGAAGAGACACCAGAGGAGAGAGAGGAGGCAAAACAGGGGTAAATGAGCTGGTATGAGAATCAGGCTCGATTTATGTTTCATTACCTAGTTTATATGTAGCAAATGTTCAGTTTTTGTCTGGTAAACTGGACAAGTTACAAGTGGTTCTTACAAACAAGAAGCATCTGAAATTCTGTTCTATCTTTACCGAGACTTGGCTGAATGACTAGTTGCTTGACTCTGCTATTTCCTTTGATAACAGAATCTTTTTTAGAACAGACAGAACCTCTTCATCAGGGAAGAGCAGGGGTGGAGGGCTGTGTTTGTATGTCCTGCATACTTCGTGTACTAATGCTGTTTGTATTGGAAATAACTGCTCAATTGATATTGAGTTTTTGATAATCAAATGCAGACCCTTCTATGTGCCTAGAGAAGTTTCGGTGGTAATTGTTATTGCTGTTTACATTCCCCCCCAGGCAAATGTGAAGAATGCCTTGGAGATTCTTTATGATGTAATTATAAATCTACAATCTGTTTATGCAGAGGCAGTTTTTATTGTAGCTGGGGATTTTAATCAAGCTGATTTGAAGAAAGTACTGCCAAAGTTCTATAAAAATGTATTGGCTCCAACCAGGGGCAAGCACACCTTAGAACAGGTATATACAAATTTCAAGCTAGCTTATGAAACTGTTGTTTGACCCCATACCGGAAAATCTGATCATATGTCTTTGTTTTTAATTCCAGTTTATAAACAGATGGTCACTAGATTGAGACCGGTTAGACATCTGGTAACCATCTGGCCAGAGGATGCATTGGTCAAATTACAGGATATGTTGGAATTTACATATTTGGATTTGTTTATTGATGAAAGTAGAATAAGTGGTGAAATAGATATTGATTTCTTAACATCACTGGTCTTATGCTACATAAATTGCTGTGCGGATAGTGTTACAGTAATGAAAAGTATCAAAATGTTTTCAAATGTAAAGCCTTGGTTGAATTGGAAGGTTTGATTATTTCTTAAAGCTCATGACAGGGCATTTAAATCTGGTGACCTAGTCGAATTTAGATATGTTAGGGGCGAGTTGCAGAGAGGTATTAGGAGGGCAAAAACATGTTTCTCCATACAACGATTGAAGCAAGACATCATAAATCCGAGAAACCTGTGGCAGTAGATCCAGGAAATTACTGGTTGTAAAATAAAAAAGGTTGCGGTTAGCAAAGACAATAAGTTACTATTTGAAGATTTGAACCTATTCTACTCTAGGTTAGATAGGGAAAATGGTTTGCCTGTCAAGCCCCGAATTCCCCTGGAAGGGGAGTTTCCTCTCATGTTGGAGGAGAGTGCTGTGGTAAATTGCTTACATCAGGTGAATCCGAACAAATCTGCCAGCCATGTTGGGATTTGTGGAAAAGTCCTTAGAGGATGTGCAGATCAACTAGGTTGGATATTAACAGTCCTGTTTAATTTGTCCCTCTTAAATTGTGTAGTACCAAAGTGTTTTAAGACTGCAAGTATTGTTCCAGTCCCCAAGAAGGGTGTGGGAAATGCCTTACTGATTACCACCCAATTGCACTAACTTCATTTGTGATTAAATACTTTGAAAGGTTGGTATTAAGATACTGTATATCCAATCCTCTTTCCTTGTGGAATTTGATCCCTTTCAGTTCACAAATAGGAAGAACTGTTGGACTGATGATGCGGTACTGACAGTGCTGCATTCCACTTCATCTTATTTGGAAGCGAGGAATTCCTATGTTAGGATTCTTTATGTTGATTTTAGTTGTGCTTTTTATATGGTAATTCCTGTGTCACTATCATCTAAATTGTTCGATTTGGGGATAAGTGGCTTTATTTGTAATTGGATTTTACATTTTCTCTCTGACAGAACTCAGTTGGTTAAAATGGGAGGTACAGTGTCCGGGGAGGTGTTGGTAAAGACAGGTGTTTCCCAGGGCTGTGTCCTCAGCCCCTATTATATTTGTTATTTACCCACGACTGCGTGTCGACTTCTGATTCTTTGAAAATCATTACATTTGCTGACGACATTGCAGTCATTGGGCTAATTAGCAGAAATGATGAGTCCCTCTATAGAAAGGAAATCGAAAAATTGGTTATCTGGAGTGGTGACAATCATTTGCTCTTAAATGGAGACGAGACTAAAGAATTGGTAATTCATTTTCAAAGAAGTTGTTTAGAGAAAAAATTACCAGTATCTATTAGTGGTTGGGATGTAGAGATGGTAGAGTCCTTTAGAATTTAGGGCATTCAGGTTTCATCAAATCTGACATGGTCTAATCAAAAAAGCATAACAGCCCCTCTTTTTTAAGGAGTTTAAGGGCTACAGGTGTAAGCAAATTAACTATATTGACTTTTTAAAGATGCTCAATTGAGAGCATTTTGACCTTTTGTATCATTGTCTGATATAGCAACTGCACTGCAAGTGAAATGAGTGCATTAGAATGGGTTGTTAAGACCGCTAGTAAAGTCATTGGAGTGCAGTTGCTAACCACTCATGATCTTTATAGGCTTAGGGTTCTAAAGAGAACCGGAAGTATCATATCACACCCTAGTCATCCCTTTCACAATTTTTTTTATAAACTCCCATCTCAAAAGAGGTTTAGAGCATTGTTGATATGCACAGGATGTTTGCGGGATAGTTTTCTTCCATCTGCAGTGCACATGTTGAATACTATGAATGTATCTGTTTAGTTAATTTATTTATTATTTATTATTGTCTGTGTATTATTTATTGCTTGTACACCTTTTACCATGGATTGCTGCTTTACTGTTCATTATTGGTGTGTCTGTACAAATGTAATTTCATCTGTCAAACTCGTTTGCTGATGACAATAAATTCGTATTCGTAAATTCATGTTCATATTAGGACTTAGCACATTGATTTGGGTTGTGGTGTCTGTGGGTGACAGTGTCAGGTGAGAAATGGGCATGTGGTCTTGTGTGCCTATTTTACAGTGTTTCTAGATTTTAGGACAAGGGTTGGTTGCAGATTGTAAATGGGAGTCTATGTCTTAATTTTCCATGGTCTTGATGAGTAAAAAGTAAACAGTGAGCCTATTTCTAACCATCAAGTTGTTGGTCACTGTGCTTAGGGAAGATATAAAGTTGAGGCCACAACAAATCCTTGGTAACCACCAAAGCAGCATGCACCTATGGAAGCGCTACTACAGTATAAACAGAGATTTAATTGTGAAACAGTTACTTACTTCTATGTGCAAAAAGTAATGGTTATTGCTGGGTATAAGCCATGCTTAATACATACAGTATGATATAAAATTAGAAAGGCAGTGAAAGCACACAGAAAAAATTTTCAATTCAGCACCATAAATATATCTCTTGGGCAGAAAGAATGAAAGATTATAGTAAGTATCACACATTACTAGGGAAAATATAACATACATAATATTATTGATATCATTATATCTACATGACATTAAATATGTATCACAAGGTGCATAGGGCTCTATTTATTAACATTATTTTTACTAAAATAAAGTGAAAAAGGGTGTTTTCACACCCTTTTCACATTATTTTAGTTTCACCTGTATTTATTACAGGGCAATTGGAGTAGAATTAGTAAAATTCTACTCCAACCCCCAGTATCACTTATTTTTAGTAAAGCAGATCGCATTTCCCATAATTGTAATGGGAAATGTGATCTGTGTGCAAGTTACTAAAAATAAATTGTAAAAAAATACAGAGGGAAGCCCTGTGATAATAACGCCACCTGGAGGTGGCGTTATCCAGGGTCTCCCCCGGTTACCGGGCTCCCACTCTGCTCTATCGGGGAGAGCAGAGGCAGGAGCCGGTACCAGTAATCAGCTATGTGGTCTAAATAGACCGCAAGCTGATTGCTGTAAAACAAAGAAAAAAAAATTAAACATTTTTTTTTTAACTTACCGGAATCCAGGGACCGGTGATTGGGCCTCCGGTGATGGCTCCTCTCCGGTCAGCTGGTCTCCCACAGTGCACTGGGGCCCGGTCATCAGGTGATCGGGCCCCAGTGCAGTATGGGAGATCACCTGATCGGGAAGCCCGGAGAAGACTACCGGAGGCCAGGAGTATGCAGGTAAGTGTAATGAAGGAAGGGGGGGTCGTGGGGGGGGGAGGGGGGGTCGCGGGGGTCCGCGATCGCGGGGGCAGGGCTTAGCGTTGGTGGGGGGATAGTAGCGGTGGTCGGTCGGCGCATGCGCCGGCTCTTAGTCGCAGTATTTTTTCCGAAAATATCGTGACTAGAGTGCGGATGGGATCCGCAGGGACAGAGCTTTATCGCAAGCTCTGTCCCTGCAAGGGGTTTATAGTAAATCCCTGTGATATTACCTGAATTCGCAATGCGAATTCACTCGGTAATATCACACTACAATCCGCATTCAATATGCGGATTGTAGTAAATAGAGCCCTAACTGTTTGTTCCATTTTTACCTTATTCTTTTATTTATTCTCTATTAATCACTGAGTGCACAACATGGTAATCTTCTTAAAAATGCATAATAGCTTTTACTAAACTATCCACTACAGATTTAAAAATTATAAGATAGAAAATTACATTTTATATGGACCCTATTATCACACATACTTGTACTTATAATTTATATTTACTGTTAGCATTAACATAGCTTTAATATTTTCACCTGATTAGTTTTGAAGATATTATGACAGTACACATGGGTTTGAACCGAAGATTTTGCATTAATTTAGATTTAGATAAAATAAGCTATTAGACAAATTTTAAGTTTCATTAAATCTCAATGTTTCACGGTTGATAGAAAATACAATCAAAATGCAGCCATATGTAACATGGGTTCTCTTTTCTAAAGCTTCTAGACATCATTTGACATTTTAGTATACACAGGAAATGACTACTCCTTCTGATATTCAATTTTATTAGCACAGACGTGATCAGTGACAAAAAAACAAACCTTTATTAGGTGCATGTATCATCAAAATGAATGTTTGGGAAATAGAGTCAGAACCAAATGGATAAAGTTGTAAGAGATTTTCTGACAACCTACAGAAACCCCTGCTGAGCCTGGTGAGGTAGTGATATCACCTAGCAATCGCTAACAGGCTAATGCTGGGTACACACTGGCTGATATATTGGCCAACCAATTGATCGGCCAATATATTGTGACCCCGTTGGCCAGTGCGTACAGTCGATATGTCTGTGAACAACGTCGTTCACAGACATATCGCATTGGCTGTGCTGCACAGCCAATGAACAGATATGTCTGCAGACATATCTGTCCATCTTCAAGTGTGTACGGGTGATTAGATGATCGGCTGTATACAGGGGTGCACAGAGAGGGGGGGAATCTGCAAGTGGTTACTACTTACCCATGTCCGGCACAGCTCCCCATCCACGCTGCTGTGTGCTGGGCTGCACTGGGAGACTGTCCGAGGCTGCTAAAGCAGCAGCCTTAGCAGTCTTCTATGCCAAAGGGGGGAGCGATCCCGCTCATCCTGCCCCCCATTGGCTGTGCCCCGGGATGAGTGGCACCCAGCGCCCCCCTCCCCTGCATGTGTTGATGATTTTTTTTATTTTAAATTACAAATACCTGCATACTGTAGAATGATTGGTTGTATTGTGATCTGTAGATTAAGAGTATACTGTAAATATATGACCCATAATTATGTGTATCTATACTTTCATTGCATTAAGGGCCTGATTCTGAAATGGTAGCTAGAGGATCCCTGCTGACCTGCTACTGCTCACTGGTGATAGCTATTTTGAACCATATATCACCCAGACAGGAGAAATTGACATAACCTACAACCGTGATTCCACATCGTATACTCTCCGGCAGAGGAGAGCAAACTCTTCCAGGTGGACTGTGACTGCAGCGATCTCCCGCAGTGGAGACTGGGTATGTGACATCTCAGTTTGCTATCTGCCTGTGCTCTGTAATTTCCAGCAAATGTGTACATTGGGTCAAATTAAGCCATCCAGAGGTAATATAATTTTCTAAATATATTGTTTGACCAGCCTGGAGCAAAAGGGAGGTAAGATTGATTTTCCCCTGAACTCTGATGTACTTGTGGACACAGTGAACTTTTATATTGGTATGTTCCACTAGACATTCAAAGTTTATTATAAGAATATTATATTTTAACATTAATGATACTGGATTTAAACCTCTATACGCTCCTGCCTATACCTTCTAAATCATGCCTATACCTTCTAGATTTGACACTATTTGCGTGCACAGTCATACAGTAAATAAATGCCTTCAGACCTTGAATTGTGTTTCCAATGCACAAAGGTTATTATTCAACATAAAAACAGTAGGTTACATGCTGTGATATAAAGACAATTTAGCGCAAAGAAATCATACAGACCCAAGGTACAGTTATACATACGCATGCGCTCTGGGACCAGTTACCGGAATCTACAAGAAACCTCCATCAACAGCATCAGCAAGAAGACTCCAGATTGGCGTCTGTACGCACATTTATACCCTTACAGGGATAAGCAATACAATAGGCAACTTTGGCATGATTCCATTGGTTCCCAGTTACGGTGCTTCTGTTACAGGACATTTAACAGGTTGATTCAAATGGACACAGGTCAGCCTCCGACAGCTTTTTGTTTCCTTTTTCCCGCCGCATGCAAATCTAAGCTGCTAACATTACAAAGTACATTTTAGTGTTTTAACTGTCTACAGTCCATAAGTTGAGAATGCATGTTGCGATCTTCTCACCGATGATACCAGAAAGCTGTTCAGACAGAGTAGATCAGTACAACACCAAACACGGTTTGTTTATCATGTACTAAACCTTAGATATCAAAATAATCTTTATTTCACAACATTAGTAAGAAATGAATAAACCTTGAATATAACACTTTGAAACTATGAAACCTTTTATGTGAGTGTGCAGTGTGTAAGTATTTGGGGTTTGGGAAAAGACACTAGTTAACTGGGGGCAGATGCGTACGCATGAAGCTAATAAACAGCGTTCACATGCAGGATATTATGCATTCGCTAAGGTGCATCATGTTAACAGCGCAATGGTGTGTATTTAATGTGTGTATGGGGTATGGTGAAATATGCGATCGCATGATGCTAATAATAACATCACCATATGTTCTTAAGTGTGAGTTTCCCTAAAATGGCGCTGGGTGGCAATTCGCAAATTGGCGTCATGCAGATCTCATTTTCTAACATGGTGTCTTGTGGCCATTCGCAAGATGGCATCGTTCCAATCTAATTTAAACTGATTCTGTCTCAGCCTATTATCCAGTTTCAACAGTCCACCCTTTGATAGCAACCAATATGCTATCATACACTGGTCTTACATTAATTATTTAGGCTTACATTTTGACATAATATTTAATGTTATTATGGGATGGCACAAGGTGGTTCCTAATCCATCAATAATGGGTCTCTAAGAGGGGACATAAAACTACCATTATACGCACACCACGGATCTTGGACGATCATGAGAAAGGTGTGGGGATGCACCTATCCTAGAAAGGAAGTCTTGAGGAGGATGAGGGACTTACATTATTTCAGGTGTTTTAAAATAACATTTTAATAATACATTTTGTGCATGTCTAAATATAATACACTATACAATGGTATTTCCTAGTACAGGGTTGTAATGCAGTTCTTCATTTACCTCAGTATTCATATTATCATTACTAGCCACCATCATAATTTAATTCTTCCGGTTTACCTTATATTTACATTTTCCAAACTTCAACACATTAGGAACACACCTGACACATATGCCAATTACTATGATGACAACCAGTATGAGGATCAGGAGTTTATCTATGCTTGCGATCATTTCCTGGACCCACTCTCCTAGATCTGAGAACCATTTCGCTGGGTTCAACCATGAAACCCATTCCTCTACCTTCTCCTCTACTTCAGCCACTGAAGCATTGTGGTTCTTCCAGAATTCCCATTTTAGCTGCAGGATTTCATCCATCTTCTGGTCTATCACCTCCTTAGGGTCGCTGGTATCATTCGTGACATAAGTGCAACACTTCACTACAAATTGGGAGGCCAAAGTTACGCAGTACCCCCCAGTGACAGTTACTAAATAATTTAACACTGGTCTGTGTTGCACCAGTTCTTTCTTGCATGCTTGCAATTCCCTACCTGTATATCTGAAGGTGTCATCATACATCTCGGTGATATTATCTATAAATTTAGCAAGATCTTGGATATATCTAAAATGTAGTGTACCCCGAGAGATCCTGGTGGGATCCAATGCTACTAAAACTTGAAAGCCAGCTGTCTCAATAATTAACTGTGTGGCTTTATGCACATCACTAGGTATCATATTTATTTTGCCTCTGTGTTCATACTGCGTGTGAAGTTATGGTGATGGTGTGTTTTTATGAATACCAAGCATTTCATCATGTGTGAGGGTCATAACGTCTGGGACTACTCTTCCCAGGTAAAACAAACCTTCGGAACTCGGAGAGAGCCACTTATACGCTTAACTTCTCCCATCTGGTACATGCAAGTTTCTGGTTGTATTATCTTAGCACAATATCCATCTGGTACCCTACCAATCATTTCTTTGGTGGAACTTAGTGTATACCGATACCTAAAGTGTCTCCCATTAGATTTAATTGAGCATAACAGATCATAATTCATAGGCTCATTATCAGCTCTAAGTGAGAAGGTCATTGTTTGATTATTCCCCGTCACTTCCCAACTCCCTGGTTTATTGGGGTTTGTTATGTTTAAACACAAAAGTGATCTATCTACTTGTAATTTGAATTTGGAGTTTGAAAATGAGGTGGTTTGGATGAGAGGAATTTTCCATCCAACGTTTTCCCTTTTTGTAATTCTAAAATTTCCATAATATTCAGCGGAAATGGCACCAACCCTACATTATGCTGTCCCTGTGGCACGTTTGAGCACACCCAACAATCAGTCTGATTTAAAACTTTGCCTACCATGCTATGATAATCCTCTAAAGGATACCCACCCCAGTACGGGTTCTATTTAGGCTGGCACCGTTGGATAATTTTCTCATCAACTAAGGACCCACAAAGCTCACAAATACAGGAATCTTCAGACGATAAACCTCCACACTGTCCCCAAGTATCTGGAATAGCAGATCTCTTAACAATTACAGTACTAAGATTGGTCAGACTCTCCCCTGGTTGACATAGCACTCCTCCTCTTGACTCCACTCTATCAGCACTGCCATCAGCTCCCATCTCCTTTATCGGTCCCCCGTCACAGAAACCAGGTATCCCCGAACAAACCAGGATGATGGAAACTCTGGAAGAGAATAGGAAAATTAACACAGCAGACCAGTCCATCGCCGCAGCAAGGACCTTCAAATTTCTTTAGCTCAGGTGTCTCACTACAACCTTTTAATCCTCCCGAAACAAGCTCGTGATCGACAGGTCCACGTTATCAGCCTTGTCTCCACCTTGTTTCTCCACCAGTTGGTTGACCTTTTTGCAGTGAGTGGAATGGACCCAGGTATCTCTCTCAGCCACCTTCAAAGATGTGGTACTTGTCAGAAACACCTGGTACGGACCCACAGATCAGTCAAACAACCTGAATGCAAGAAATTTCTGATCATAACATATTCTCCAGGTTCAACATCATGACAATTAGTTTCAGGCATATCACGGGACAACAATTTCAGTTCCTGCTGTTGCTGTTTTAACTGTTTACTCATTGATATCAGATACCTTACAGTTACCTTGTTGTTACCCTTCAAGTCTTCCTGTTGACTTATAATCAAATGAGGTTGTCTACCAAACAGTATTTCAAAGGGGACAGATTTAGAGGTGGTCTAGGAGTGGTCCTTATGCAATGTAAGACCAACGGTAGTGCTTCTGGCCATCATGGTCCAGTCTCTGCTATGATTTTACTTAGTTTATTTTTAATAGTCCCGTTCATCCTCTCCACCTTGGCACTGGCTTGCGGTCGGTAGGGGGTGTGAAGTCAACTATTAATACCTTTCAGTTTACACATATTTTGAAAAACATCACCTGTGAAATGAGTACCCCTGTCACTCTCGATAATTTTAGGGATACCGTATCTGCATACAAACTCCTGTACAATTGTCTTGGCAGTAAACGCAGCAGTATTAGTGGCCACTGGGTATGCCTCGACCCAATTGGAAAACACATAAGTGCACACTAATACATACTTGAGATTCCTGCAAGGTGGAAATTGGATGAAATCAATTTGTGTTTACTGGAAAGGTCCATCAGTCGGTGGAATGTGGGATTGTTCGGTAGGGATCGTTTTCCCAATGTTTTTCCTCAAGCAGGTCAGACAGGACATTGCTCTCTCTTCTGCTTGAGAAGAAAACCCTTTTGCACACCAGTATGCTCTCACCAATTTGCACATACCTTGCTTTCCCAAATGAGTCAGACCGTGCGCTGCCGCCGCCAGGCTTGGGTAGTATGCCTTGGGAGCTACTGGCTTACCTTGTCCATCCCTCCAGAGTCCAGAGGACTCTTGCCCACATCCTTTGGACTTCCAGTCTGACTTTTCCTGGATAGAACACAAATTTTGCATCTCAATTAATTTCAGCATATCAATTGTTTGAAAAGACATAACTTGTTCCATTGGTATATTCATTTTTAACCCTGCTGCCCATTTTGAAGCTTCATCTGCTCTGTTGTTGCCCAGTGACACCGGATCATCCTCACATGTATGGGCTTTACACTTATTTACTGCCACCGTTTTGGGCAGTTGAATTGCTTTTAGTAATTTTCTGGAATGTGCAACTGGTGTGCCTGCTGCTGTCATAAAATTTCTCAGACGCCATAGAGCTCTGAAATTGTGTACCTCTCTGAACGCATACCTAGAGTCAGTGTAAATGTTAGCAGATTTGTCTGCTGCCAATTCACACGCTCTTTTTAGTGCTACTAACTCCGCCTCCTGGGCTTAGTGAGGAGGACCAAAGGGTTCAGCTTCTATGATGTCTGTGTCATTTGCAACAGCATAACCTGTACATAATTCACCTGTGTCTGTTTGTCTATGACAACTCCCGTCTGTGTAAAATGTTACATCCACATTCTCTAAAGGTGGAGCACGTATGTCAGGTCGTGCAGGAAAGGTCTGGTTCAGACATTCCATACAATCATTTGCATCACTATGTCCGCTGAACTCACTTCCCACCAGCAACTTGTCTCCCTCCACCCTTTGTGCATCATGTTGCAAATATTGTTAATACATTGCTCGATTTAATGTACTGCATCATTTAACAGTCATGTTTGCAGGGGCTATTAGAGCTAGTTCCCATTTGGTAAACCTAGCCGAAGAGACGTGTCTGGTTTGGGCAGAGTTCAGCAGATCAGATACAGCATGGGGGGTATAGACAATCATATCATGGCCAGTACCACATCCTCACTCTTGGTGACCAATAGAGCGATTGCTGCTACACTTCTTAAACACGTTGGGAGTGATCTTGCCATAGTGTCCAGTTGTGCACTGTAGTATGCTACGGGCCTACTGGCTTCACAATGCTTTTGTGTGAGGACACCTGCTGCGCAACCATCAGCTTCTGTACAATACAAATCAAAAGGTTTTTCATAATCAGGTATTCCCAACGCAGGTGTTTTTGTCAGATTATCCTTAAGATTAAGGAAAGCCTGCTCTGATTCCAATGTGTGTATGAAATGGTCAGGCTTTGAGGAAGAGATTAAGTCCTGTAATGGCAAGGCCAAAATAGAAAAACCTGGGATCCACATTCTACAGTATCCACACATTCCCAAGAAGGTACAAATTTGCTGTTATTTCTGCGGCAGTGTCATGTTCTGTATGGCCTGGCTTCGATCAGTAGTTAGATGTCGTAACCCCTGGGTTAGGCAGTGTCCCAAGTATTTTACTCTGGATTGGCGCGGCTGAAGTTTGTCCGGAGCAACCTCGTGTCCTGTTTGCGAGAGATGAAGCAACAAAAATTTAGTATCATTTAAACATGACATAAGTGAATCAGAACACAGCAATAAATTGTCTACATATTGTATTAGAAAAGACCCATTGGCAGGTTGAAAAGATTGTAAACAGTTGGGCAAGGACTGGGAAAAGATACTGGGACTGTCTATGAAACCTTGGGGCAATCGTGTCCATGTGTATTGTACACCCCTGTATGTGAAAGCGAATAGGTACTGACAGTCAGGATGGAGAGGCACAGAGAAGAAAGCAGAACAGAGGTCAGTGACAGTGAAATGGGTTGCATTTGGTGGGATCTGCATGAGAATGACAGCTGGATTTGGCAATTCGGGGAATTGGCTTTCTACCACCTTATTAACACCTCTAAGGTATTGTACCAGCCTATAACCCCTCCCACCACTCTTCTTTACCAGAAAGATGGGACTATTGGCTACACTGGATGTATGAACTAAAATTCCCTGTTGCAATAATCGCTCAATTATGGGATAAACCCCTAATTCTACCTTCTGTTTTAATGGGTACTGGGGAATTTTTGGAGCTTGCCTACCGCCTTTTAAATTTACGTTACGGGGCTTACGTTTGCCATTAATCCAGTGTCCTGTCCATCCTAGGTCCAAAGTGAATCTGGAATTTGGGATAACATTTTATCTACCTGGGATGAATTTTCACTTAAACTGATAGAGTGATACATTATCCTTTGGGAAGTGTCCAACATATCCCTCACTTTGTGTGCAACTCTCTCTGGGATATCTAAAAACACACCATCAGGGGTACAATATATGACATATCCCATCTTACATAACAAATCCCTTCCCAGTAGGTTAGTAGGAGCTGCTGCTACCAGGAGGAAAGAATGCCTGGTATGCAACGGCCCGATAGTAACCTCTGTGGATTTGGTTAAAGGATAATGGTGCACTTTACCCGTTATGCCCATTGCTGGTACTGTCTCATTGGTTACCTGTAAATTAACGGGAGATTTTATCACTGACCTGGTCACCCCTGTGTCGAGAAAAAAAGGAAATTTAGTACCAGCTACATCAACCATCACTATCGGTTCTTCCCTAGTACTTCCCGTTAACCTGAATATCTGTAGACTACAGGTATGACCTAACCCCTAGTGTTGGCTCCCACTCTCCAATAAAGCATGGAGAATGGCCACAATTGGAACTGATGCCTGTTGAATATTTGCTTGTCTCTGTGTATATCCTTTATGGGGATATCCAGGTACTCCCTGGTTGGGGGGTCCTACCCTCTTTGCCTTACAGTTCTTACTTAGATGTCCTGGCTGGTTGCAATTAAAACACTTTCATGGGTTGGGTGGATGAAAGGATTGTTGTGTGGGTTGAGCAGGAGTGAAAGGTGGTGGGTATGGCTAAGGATATTGAGGGAGAGGATATTGTGGGAGATATGGGGTTTTTGGATGATATGGGATTTGTGGATGTGTGTGATAAGTGGGGAAGAGCTGCGTTTGTGGTGGTGTGGGATTAGTGAGGACGTGTAACTGTTCAGGTGTGGGTACATGTGTGTCTGGCTGTGATGTTACCATCATTCCTTTTAGAGCTTGAATACTGACAGCCATTAGCTTCTCGCTCTGGGTCTCTCTCTCTTTAGAGATTTTCTTGTCATGTTCAATAGCAGATTCTATGAGGGTATCTATTGTGACTCCCCTCCAGCCAGGCTATGAGGTTGAACTGGGTCTTTAGGTCTTCTTTAAGGCCATCCATCAGTATAGTGACAATCATTCCCCTGTGGTGTTTGCTATCTTTAATATCTTCTAACCCAGTGTACTGGGTGATAGCCTGCAGAGCCCGGTCACAATAATCTTCTGCAGATTCACTCTCTTTTTGTATTATGGTGAATATTTTGTTCCAGTTAACTACTACTGGAAAATATACACCCAATTGGGTTATAATGCGGGAAATGTTACCTTGACTAATTTAGTCTGTTAAAGGATCATCTCCTTCCAATACACAATCCGTGATAAATTTTGTCACATTGATATTGCATGGTAGACACGCCCTTAACACTACTTGCCAATCTTTGTTGGTTGGCTCGTGAGACCTACCCAAATTTATCAAAAATCTTTGGCATTTGGCTAATTCCTTTTTGGGATTGGGGAAATCACTCATTATGGAATTTAGTTTCCCACTCTTGTCCAAGGACAATGCATTACTACTTCCCTTGTGGGCACTACTCCATTCGCATCCGCATTCCCATTCAGAAAAGTAATTGTCCGGATAAGATGCAGACCAGCCGCACTGCTACTTTTGACCTTATTACCTGGCTGGGGGTTTAGTCTGTTACTGCAACATATAGGGTTAACAACTTCCTCTACGGGTGCAGTGGAAGTTAACACTTCCTGTACTATCACTGATGGAGATGGCGACACCACTTGTGATTGTCGTGGCGGAGCATCTAACGTGTACAGCATGGGAAATGCAGACATAACAAGAGGCTCATCATCCACATCTTAAACATTTTCCTTATGGTTACTTAAGAGAGGGTACAAATTACTTGTTCCATTTTTATGTTTTTTTTTCAATAACTGTACATGCACCACCTTCAACATAGGGTGGCGGTAGTGCACGTGAACCACTGGCAATACCTTCCACAATGCTACCTTGCTGCACGTGCATGCAATTTTGCGGCTCGCACGCATTGCAATTTCTGGTAATGCATTCGCAATGCTAGTTTGCGTTGCTTGCACACCTTTAAGCCATGCATCACCTTCATTCTGCCATAATTTTAAACATTTGTTATATTTTACCTTTTTCACTCAAGAACGCAACAGACTGATGTGATCTCGGACATTGTTCAATACATCATTATCAAAACTACCAATTCTGGGAAACGGCCTTACACTCTTTATCGTCATCTTAAACCAAATATCACAGTACCTAATTGCATAAGCACCATACTTAGTATGCATAATACGATGTGCCGATCCAAGTGGCGCTTCCATTAGCAGCACATCATTGTCTAACATCTCTACTGCTTGCGTGGCTCCCATCCTGGGACAAATCCTATGTTTTTCAATAAAGATTTAAACTGGTGAAAGACAGTCAAGATACTTTCACTTACCTGCTGACATCTTGGAAAAAGGGTGTATCCACGAACCCTATGGAAGACCTCTAGACGCCTTCACTCACCTATGGAAGAAAAGCTGCACCCACGCAGAAATCCCTTTTTGACTACATTTCAACTGCTAGGGGGCAATAAATACCCTTTGTTTTCCAGTTCATTTCGTCCACCCGCTCACCAGTTCACAATCACAGTTTAGCCCAAAACTATGCGGTTCAATTATAGTGCTCAAATAAGTCTAACCGATTACTGAACACTATAATCACCCTGGGAGCTGAACCCCCCAAAATATAACAACCCATACACCTGCCTTGTGTAAAGTAAACGGTAAGCTGCTACCGAGTCACTAGGCCGTTCATTATGCCTAGCACTTAAGGGTCCTACGATACCCTTAAAAATTTAGGTCCCGTGTTACACCCTAAACAAATACTCACAGTTACACTCTTTTTTCCTGCCAAGAAAAATACACGTTAACCCAATTATTGGCAACAATTGATAATGTAATCTCAGCGGCTTTATTTAAAACATGTGGCAGCAAGACCGGAAATACGTATACACTATTGTGCGACTAGTCGCATACACAATAATTTGACTATTGCACAACCGTATTATGACTCTCCTTTTTAACCCACAAAATAAAAACGGAAAAACAACCTATCGACGAAGGAAACAAAACTTTTTCCTTCCCTGTCCCTGGATTCTTAATCAGCGCTCCTAAAGTCACAGTAACTGGTAGCGCACTCTTAGCAACAACGGTAGTAACAGATTCCAAATGCACAATGCGTTCTCCTGCCAGGTGCCTCCACCCTTTTGCTAAGAGTTCGATACCGAGTGTTACAGACCGGTTGCGAGATTAACCTGCGAGCCTCCAACTAACGATACTGCATTTAAACCTCTATATGCTCCTGCCTATACCTTCTAAATCCTGCCTATACCTTCTAGAATTGATGCTATTTGCGTATGCAGTCATACAGTAAATAAATGCCTTCAGACCTTGAAATGTGTTTCCAACGTACAAAGGTTATTATTCAACATAAAAACAGTAGGTTACATGCTGTGATCTAAAGACAATTTAGCGCAAAGAAATCATACAGACCCATGGTACAGTTATACATACGCACGCGCTCTGGGACCAGTTACCTGCATCTAAAAGAAACCTCCATCAACAGCATCAGCCAGAAGACTCCTGATTGGAGTCTGTACGCACATTTATACCCTTACAGGGATAAGCAATACAATAGGCAACTTTGGCATGATTCCATTGGTTCCCCGTCACAGTGCTTCTGTTACAGGACATTTAACAGGTTGATTCAAATGGACACAGGTCATCCTCCAACAGCCTTTTGTCTCCTTTTTCCCACCACATGCAAATCTAAGCTGCTAACATTACAAAGTACATTTTAGTGTTTTAACTGTCTACAGTCCATAAGTTGAGAATGCATGTTGCGATCTTCTCACCAATGATACCGGAAAGCTGTTGAGACAGAGTAGATCAGTACAACACCAAACACAGTATGTTTATCTTGTACTAAACCTTAGATTTCAAAATAGTCTTTATTTTACAACATTAGTAAGAAATGAATAAACCTTGAATATTACACTTTGAAACTATGGAACCTTTTCTGTGAGTGTGCAGTGTGCAAGTATTTGGAGTTTGGGAAAAGATGCTAGTTAACTTGGGGCAGATGCGTGCGCATGAAGCTAATAAACATCGTTCGCATGCAGGATATTATGCATTCGCTATGGTGCATCATGTTAAAAGCTGTGTGTATTTAATGTGTGTATGGGGTATGGTGAAATATGCGATCGCATGATGCTAATAATGGCATCGCCGTATGTACTTAAGTGTGAGTTTCCCTAAAATGGTGCTGGGCGGCCATCCGCAAAATGGCGTTGTGCAGATCTCATTTTATAAGATGGTGTCTTGTGGCCATTCGCAAGATGGGGTCATTCCAATCTAATTTAAACTGATTCTGTCTCAGCCAATTATCCAACTTAGACAACATATAATCCAAATAATAGCAAATTCGATGTGATATGATATGATAAATATTGATTTGAGATTTTATTTTTGTGCTTGGTTTATTCAAATGACAGCTTAATGTATAATAAAAAAATGTAATTTATAAATATATTTTTGTATTTTTGTGTCATGACATTGTTTTCATACCAATTTTACTTGTGTACATAGCACAGGATCTCTTGAGAATATTTGTTACACCTGCGATTTAGCACAAACTGAGCATGAGACAAAACAGCAAACACCATTGGCACATGCGTAGAAGAAGCATGGACACTATCTTGAGTAGACATAGCCTTCTGTGCAATGGCCATTTCTGGGTGGCAACTGAGCAAATATCAAGCCTATGGACAGAACAGATGCTTCTAGTGGGAATGTCATGCTTGTTTGAGGAGTGCAAACTGAGATGGAATGCCTGTCTCAGATTTATCTACTGCACCCAGCATGGGGTGGGAGCAAGTGCAATATTAATGATGACTGCTGCGTTCCTGAAAACCAGTGGGTGGTGTGGCAATATGCATGAAGATGGATGGATGCCCGCATAGACACGTGGAAACTCACATTAGCATAAGTTATTTGATCTGGCTACCATAGAATTCTGCACTTGTGGCCACTTTTCATCTGACACAGAGGATCACATAGGGTTGAGGTTACCAAAATTTTAAAAAGGGCAAACTAGATGGGTTAAGTGGTTCTTATCTGCCATCAAATTCTATCTTTCTATTTTTTTAAACAATAAACCCTTGATTTATAAATTCTATAAAAAAATGAATTAGAAGATATACCAGTCACAGGAGTAGAGAGCCTACTGATTTTAATGCTCCCTAAATAGTATATTTACTAAAGTGTGGGTTTTTAGATCTGGAGTTGTTGCCAATAGCAACCAATCAGATTTTGACCATCGCGACCATCATCATGGACGCTCGCTATAGCTGTGGGTGGTAACCCACAGCTATGCGAGCATCCAAGAGGCCGCTCCAAGTTTAGGTAGGAGGGCACTAATTCAGAGTGAGCGCTCTGGTCAGAGCGTCCGGCTCTGAATCAGGCCCTACATCCCATCTGACCTTGTGTATGCACCATAAGTCTTTATAGAAGCTTTAAAGACTTATGGTGGATTTGGTGGATTAGAGATCTTAAGCATACCCACTAACCCACAGTTCAATACTAAAGCTTTTGACAGAGCATAATAATAAAGGTTCATAGACTATATATGAATGATGAGAGAAAGTATATACAGGTTGAGTCTCCCATATCCAAAATGCTTGGGACCAGGGGTATTTTGGATAATGGAATATTCCGTATTTTGGAATATTTGCACATCATAATGAAATATCTTGGGAATGGGACCCAAATATAGACACAGAATGCATTTATGTGTTATATACACCTTATACACACAGCCTGCAGGTAATTTTATACAATATTTTCATGAATTTTGTGGCTCAAGTAAAGTTTGTGTACAGAAATGAAATTCATTTATTTTTCATATACACCTTATACACACAGCCTGAAGGTAATTTTATACAATATTATGTAATCCCTTGCAATATTAAAATAAGCAGCTTTAAGCATGTAAATAGTATGCATATAGTTATTATATATATTTATAAATATGTTTAGTGTGCCACTGTAGTGTAATGTATATGCAGGGGTTTAATCATTACAGTGGTGACAGTGGAATCATTTATTGGGAGGACGATGAACTATTGCAGTATACCTGGCACTGAAGGGGTGCGATTGGCAGTTGTGAAGTGACAGTTGGATCTGGCAGGGAAAACAGTTATTCTAGGGGGTTCTTGAACGGCTGCGTACCTGAATAGAGGATGGCGTGCCATGGTGTTTGAGAGCTGGAAACCAGTGATTGATAGGAGGGACGCTGAGGTGAACGCTGCTATTAGGGGGGGGGATCCGGAGACTGAGTGCTGCCTGTAACTCGGCTTTGTGGAGGAGAAACTTGAAAGTCAGCAAACCAGGGGGTCTGAGGCCCAGCCCCCAGGAGGAGTATAGTCAGCGCTGCTGTGCCTGTGGAAGAGATGGAATGAGACAGAGATAAGTCTAAAATGAGTCCTGCTGACAGGTCTCTTTATTACAGTAATACTAACTTTACATACCACATGAGTACCGGACAGCAGTTCAGCAGTCCATAGACTGACATCACATTGAAGCGGATAGGAGGTACTGTTTGTTGTACTGAGTGCATTAGATTAAGGAGGAATTAGCTATACTAACATTCAGCACCTGCTCAGCATTATAATTCTGGCCTTCAGACAGCATAGACTCCTGCCTATTATATTTATATTCAGGCACAATTGCTAACATAGCACCAAGGATTATAAGGAATAACTCTACAGGCTGGTGCATATCACTACTAGAGCCCATTGGATGAGAAGAGACTAATTTTAGGAATTCCCTATAAACCCGGATTTTATTACTTAAATGCATACTACTCTAGTAATACGTGCACCAATAAGCATGGCCATTCACATTGACTAATAAGGGGAAATTAAGAACCGCATATGAGAGGGTAATCTCTTTAAAGCTTTAAAGAAAACAGGTTATTGGTTATTTGTATGTAATTTGTATAGAATAATATTGTGACAATTTCATTCATGTGCGAATGTTATTTTGAAAATGTTATGGCTAATGCATTGCTCATTAACCAAACTCATCTTCAGCAGAACAGAGAGTTGCAGTAAAATAAACTATGTTACCTATTCGTGTGTAATCCTGAGTATGAACACAGATGTTAAATTGAAGTGAATTATTGCTGCTGCATATTTGTAAGTGTCACTGGTGGGTTAAATCAATTGAAATTAAGGTATAACTTTACACATAACCAATACGTACCAGCGAGGGGTGTTCCCAAGTCCACTCCAGGTTTAGCATAATGAGATACAAGACTTGGGTGGAGGCACTAAATGGAAAGAAAAATTAGAAAGGTTTATAGTAGCAAGTAATGGAAAGAGAATACCTGCTACAATTATTAATAATTTGTGCTTTAGACAAAATTTGTGTACATTGAACCATCAAAAATCAAAGATTTCATTATCTCAGTCATGCCAAAATTATTCCGTATTTCGGAATATTCCATATTTCGGAATATTTGGATATGGGAGACTCAACCTGTATTCATGATTCATGTGTTACAGTATATGTTCCTCAGACTATCCCCATGACATCCAATTATTTATAAATAAATATTAAAATCATTATTTGCAAACTATCTCATTTAGTACCATTTTAGAGACTGCTGATGTGTGAACAATAGTAATCAATATCTGAGGCAAAGGCTGTTATTTTTGAAACACCATCAATCTTTGAAGATGTTGTCAAATAGAATGTAAATATACTTGCATAATATGAATTGCTGCTGATTACAAAACACTAAATCAACAATATACAGCACAGTCATTATCATTCTAAACTTTTACTGTAACCATCATTTTATCTATCTTCACAGAAATTGATAATTTGTTGCTCCAGAGAAACTGCAATGCTTAGTTAATTTACTGGACAGCCTACATACAGCTCTAAAGGCCCCCATACACGGTGCGATATAGCAGCCGATCCGACGGATTGGTACAATTTTGCTGCTGTATTGTACCTTGTCTGGGCATGATATCGGACAGAGCGTGTTCCCATGGGGTTGTATATCGCACCTCAAGATCTTTCTGCAGCTTAATTTGATCTGGGGATGCACAATCCCATGCAGCGCTATGCAGGTGGGGTGCTGGCATATCAGGTGGTAAGCCACCCGATCACACCTTTTGTGGGGACCGCCTGATATGTCGTCCGTTCGATCCACCGTCGCGTAGCAAAGTGCATATCGCACCATGGGGGCCTTTAGTGTATATAGTACTTTGATATAAATTTTGTGTCCATTGCAGTCTCTGCCACCACTCAAATGTGTATCAAGCCTTTAAAAACAATTATGTTGACACATAGAGAATGTAGTGAGGGATGTAAGTACACTAAGGGATGGTGAGACATTTTGTGGTCCACAGTACCACAGAGGATACGTAGCTTAGCATGTAAAATAGTAAAATACTGTTAACTAGATATGTGCGCTGACCCCCATACTTTTATTTTGGCAAAACCACCATCAAATGTTTTGGTTTTGGCAAACTACCTTCAAGTGTCTTGTAACTAATGCTGGGTACACACTGGCCGATATATTGGCTGATCAATTGATCGGCCATATATTGTGTCCCCGTCGGCCAGTATGTACCGACGATATGTCTGTGAACAACTTCGTTCACAAATATATCACATTGGCTGTGCTGCACAGCCAAGGAACAGCTGTTTCTGCACACATATCTGTCCATCGACAAGTGTGTACGTACGATCAGCCAATCGCCCATACGCAATGGTGCAGAGAGGGGGGAGCCACGAGCGGGTACTACTTACCCAGGTCCGGCACAGCTCCCCATCCACAGCAGCCCAGCACACGCTGCTGTGTGCTGGGCTGCACTGGGAGACTGTCCGATGCTGCTAAAGTAGCAGCCCGAGCAGTGTCCTATGTCAAAGGGGGGGGAGATCATGCTGATAGCACCCCCCATTGGCTGCGCACCTGGCTGAGGGGCACACAGCACTGTCCTCCCCAGCGCCGCAAATATTATTTTTAATGGGGCGTGGCCATGCCTACGCATCCTGCCCACCCCCGGCCGCCGGGACCCATTGCAGCATGCAGATGATGGTCGTTCAGTGTGTGTTGTTCACTCGATCTGCAGATATATCTGTCAGGTGTGTACCCACCTTTAGACCTGTTTTTTCTTAAAGTATTATTAACATCAATAATAATTTCCAGTCAATTTTGACCACCTTACGGCACCTGAAATCACAAGAATTGGACACATAGTAAATACAATCTAAAATATGCAAGATCTGGTTTTTATATACAAGTTCCGAACTTGGCGAGACGACTCTAGTTGGGACTATGTGCTTCTTAGAACCCCAAAGTGATCCAAGCTGGGACTTGGTTAGACTTGGAACCCCAAAGTTCTGGTGTGTTCAGTTTTAAGTAAAATCAAACTGGAAATCTAAACTTTGGTCATTGTGCATGCCACCAGTTTGTGCTGCAGTTCACCATGGCGAGTCACTGTTCTGCATCCAGAGTCTTTGTCAGGTCCTTCAGACAAGCCTGGACCAAAGTAATTAGTACCCACCCCTCTTCTTCTCAACACTGCTGAGTGCACAGTGTAATAATAAAAAAAATTATATCTTAAATAAATAAGCAGCATGTCTATTTCTCAAAACCTTAACTGAAAGTGGGCTGGTTGCCATTATAACACAATATTGTGAGAGTAGGGGCACGATGAGCTAATAAAAACTACTACCAGGCTGGTCTGAACAGGGATGTTGCCTCAATGCAGTGGAATAATAAAAAAAACAGTATGCCACCTCTACGAGAATACCAGGCATGTGCAGACAGGGTTGGCACTGGCTGCACTGCCATTAGTTCCACCGCTGGCTAGAAGGATAATTAAGTGAGGACATATCTGTATTTGATATGCATGTACCTACAGATGTGTCCTCCATTCCTTAATATACCATACGTCATTAGGTGCAGCGTGCTGTCTTAAGGTGCCCATACAAGTTGTGATTTGCATACAATGTGATCTCGTATGCAATCGCCCTTGAACTCTCTCCAGCAGCTGAGGTGAATGATGTGCAGCAAAATCAAGTGCGATATGACACAGATGTATGTAGCACGGACCAGAGAGATCTGTGCTACATGCTTCTGTGTCATTGACACAGAGCACGAATGGGTCAGAGAGATTCATCTGTGCTGCTGCAGTAAAAATAAATAAAATAACTGTTTAAAAAAAGAAACCCTCCCCCCCAAAAAAAGAGCAATCAGCCCCAGGCTTTTAGTGACCCAGCAGGGGCGTATCTATAATGGGTGCAGGGTGTGCAGGGAACATGGGCCCCTGGGTCCAGGGGGGCCCCGCACCACTCACCCTGCACCCATAATATTACTTACCTCTCTGGAGTCCCATGTCGGCACGGGGGTCCGGCGCTGTAAAACGACTGGAAAATGGCCACGGTGGCCATTTTCCCTTCATTTGCGCATGCGCAGTACAGGGGAAATGGCTGCCGTGGCCATTTTCCTGGTGACCTGTGCATATATTATAGCCTCTGGGCACACTTTTTTTTCTAGTGCCCAGAGTCTATAACTCCGGCACTGGCCGCGCACAGCTCAGTGCGCTGCCGACCGCTGGGCGGAGAGGAGGGGGCCCGTGTCAGAGACTGGACATGGGCCCCCTCCTCTTTAGAAACACCCCTGCTGGTTATGCTTAAATACAGGGGAAAAATGACGTAGGGGTACCCTGTACTTAGTTGAGGGAATTTTTTTGTCGGTCAGCGTTCACAAAATAATGGTCTATAACCACTAGCTGCTATATTTATAGGAGTTATCCCACACTCCTGGTAGTCAAGTTTTTTAATTGTTTTGGATAGGGGATGGGGAGTTGAAAGGATAGACTGTGAGGATAGGGGCGGATTGAGTTAGGGAAGAAGTAAGGGATAAGCGCTCTGTGGTTACCAGTGTATGCTGATTAACTAGTGGGAATTGTGCTTCTTTTGATTGTTATATGAGTGAAATATTATGAGATTCTTATGTGGTTAATGTTTAACAGTCCAGGTGGGCAATAACTATGGGTTGGTGCTTCTAATCTATTGTCTTAGAAATTGGTAGCTTCTAAACTGGTGATCACAGTGTGTATTCTACTTGTCTGGTGTGCAAAAAATTTATGCTGGATCTTCAGTGAATAAAATGTTCTCTATGTTGTTATAGCCCTGTGTATTGCAAGTATTCTTGTTTCTGGTAGGCAAAACCTTTAGGCAGGTTATTCTTATTATTTGAGGATGTCTCAATTTGCTGCGTGAATCACCTCAGTATCTCCAGTTCCCCTTCAAGTTTCTTACAATGTTGTGGGTATTTTTGTTCCCCAAGTTGTAATACCTCAGAATAATGAGAGCGCAGTATGAGGGTGGGTGGATAACAATAGTGCAGCTGGTAAGTATGTGCTTGAATGTACTTACCCAGATTGTTGCTGGTCTTCATCCTCCTCCGGAGATGTACTGGCTCAAGATGGGCAGAGTGAGGGCTGGGGTGTAAGAATAGGCTATTACAGCTATATAAATTTAAACTGTATTTATTCCAAATATTGTTGACAAAGAATGGGTAGGTAAAAACAATATAGTCAATTTCCGTTTCGTAGTCCCAATGCATTTCGTCCCTTATAGGGACTTTTTCAAGGTCAAAGAGTAGTGCTGTATTTTACCTTTGGCTGCTTTATATGGTTCTATGGGTCCTCTGTTCGCCCACTGCTTCTCCTGGTGCAGCAATTCCAGGTTCCAGTCATGACGTACTGAGTGCTTAGCTGGTGTCAGTGCGCTTGCGTGGACTTGTGTTGGATAATTAATCAGATGTCATGTGATCTCCCGGGTGTTATTGGAATAGGGATATGATGTTGGATGCGGACTACTGTCTTCAGTCATGGCGTCGGCCATTTTGTTGTGGTTCTTATTTTATTAACATCACTGAAACCAAGTGTTATAGTAGCAATCTGCAGTTTGTTGTTAGGGATATTTGTAGCATATGATCTCCGTATGTGCATCTTGCGGTAATATTGTTTTTAATGTTAGTGTTCCCAAATATTAAGCTTATTGTGAGTTTTTATGATTCAATAAATGGAAGTTAAACTAGCATATCAATGAACTTGATGTATTGTTATGGCTTCCTAACATCATATCTTTATATGATAATTCACACTTCAATAATACTGGCATCTGGTGTCTGGTTATACATACCCTCCACAGAGTGCCAATCATTTTATTCAGTATATACTATGGGGAGAGTAACAGTCCTAAAACGGGTCATTTAGAGTAGCTGGAATTATTAGCATATGTGTGCCTGTGTTCATTGAACAATTGTTAAAAGTGTAAAACAAATACTAATACTAATACTAGTACTAATATATATTGTCTCCTCTGTGGGAGGGTTGTGATTCTCCAAGTATGCATCAGAGAAATGACTAGAAATACATGGTACATTAGAGCCTCTGGATAATGTGATATTGGAGGCTTGACTGATGTAAGCCTATTGGATTCTGGGCCTGATTCAGAGCCGGACGCTCTGACCAGAGCACTTGCTCTGAATCAGGGCCCTCCTACCTAAACTTGGAGTGGCATTTTGGACGCTCGCATAGCAATGGCTTACCACCCACAGCTTATGCGAGCGTCCATGATGATGGTCATGATGGTCAAGACCATCGCGACCATCGGGCTTGCGAAGAGACCCTGCAGTAGGGTCTCGGTGACCGCAAGCCCTGGAGTGATTTTGGATCTATCAGAGCCAAAATCAATCCCACTGACATCACTAGTGATGTTAGTGGGCCGGACCCAGATGGTAGGCGTTCCCATGGGAACGCCTCCATCTGGCAGCCACACCCATCAATCAACATCGACAGCACGCCCCCTTTGGTGTGAGACCTGGAGTGACGGTTTCCCCGTCGCTCCCCGGGTCTCGCGCATGCGCACAACGAAGCTCCCTCCATCGTGCGCATGTGCACTAGGGCACCATCGACCCACTTGCGAGTACTCAGCGCTCAAGAGCGGGTCTGAATCAGGCCCACTGTCCTTACCATCTTCCTTATGATGCATTATGTCCCTGCTTTTCCAGATACACATATCTCCCCATAATATATACTGTGCAAAATGATTGGCACTCTATGGAGGGTATGTGGAACTACAGCACCAGTGGGCCCGTAATGCCCCGTATGCTGGTACTTGTGGGTCTCCAAGTAGCAGCATGTGGGGGAGGTTTGCTGGCACTTGAGGTTCCACAGCAAAAGACAATATTTTTACTTTTATCAAATGCACTACACTACACTATCAACCTGGCACCCATCACCCCAGGGGAGCCAGGGATAGCCCCGGGCTATCAGCCTAGGCCTGGGGTGCCCTGTCCCCAGGGATCCCCAGCCTGGGCTGACTAGTGGTCAGGGTTAATGCTTTGGCTGGGAGGCCTGGTGAAAGACTGCCCTGGCTGTAGCATTAGCCAGCCACTAGAAAAAGTCTGGTGCTGGTTCTGGATAATACAGGGGGACCCTACTCATTTTTCCCCTGTATTTCCAGAACCAGGACCACATCAGATCCCAGTGCTGGTTGCACAAAGTAAGGGGGAACCCATGTCATTTTTCCCGCCTATTTTGGCAACCAGTGCTGATTCTGACTAGCCCGATGCTGATTGTGCTTTAGTACAGGGGACCTCTACATCGTTTGTTCTCTGTATTTAAGCACAACCAGCACTGGGTCACTAAAAGCCCAGGGCTGGTTCCTCTTTTGAGGGAGGGGCACAACATTGTTTTTCTTTTTTTACACAGGATCTCCTGGTCCATATGTGCATCTGTGTCATTTAAATACACAGCAGCACAGATGGGTCTCACTGACCCATCCGTGCTTTTGTGTCAATGACACAGATGCATATAGCTTGGATCTCCCTGAACCATGCAACATGCATCTTTATCGTGCATTAAATCATTCTGTGTGCATAAACTATGTGTGCACGATAGGTCAAAATCTTACTGCAAGTTCAGTTGATCAACAATGCCAATACACGGCAGCGGGGATGCGCATCAACATCGTAATCATCCTGGAAAATGCCACTTTTTACACGATTGGTCATTACGATCGATCGAAAATGGCCAAATCGTGTAAAAAATTGCACCATGTATGGTGGCCTTTATTCTTTAATTGTGTCTTCATACCATTGCAGATGCAGGAAAAAGCTGCAAACAGTGCACCAGAGACAATAAGATGCGACTTTAACCACACAGATATTAGTTTGTGCTTCACAGATGAAGCACAAAGTACTTGTTGTGAGAAAAATCGTAGCACATTGTATACAGATTCAGGCTCATTCACACACAGATGTACAAATGTCAAACATCAAATTGATCACTGTTACTTCCAGTAGTTCTACTGGTATCTGTTGGAATAAGGTGCATATTTTAAGTGAAAAAGATGCTTGGCACATCGAGAGGAGTTGTTTGGTGCAACTGAAGCCACAATGTATGAGGACACATCTATAGATGTCCCATAAATTTGGTAAATAGACTATCCTAAGCTGTTTTCAGGAAGGACCCAATGGCTGTAGCCCTATTACAGAGGGAAGTAAAACTGTTAGAGATGGAGTCAGAGGTGAAAGTAGCACAGAGAGACAGGTACTCCTTTAGATTATATTTAATATTGAAGATAGATACATAGACAAGCAGTATGCATGGTAGTTGGAATGTGCTTTAGTGAAAAGAGTAATACTATAAACATAGTCCATGTACTGTACAGTTTAGGGCAATGTGAGTACAAGAAGGCTGAAACAGGGATATAATCTGAACAAAGTTCAGGGGTCTAATACACTTGAGGACAACTGTTTTTGTTAGTGGTTTTACAAATTTTCTAAGTGCAATAAATGGTATTATATAAACATACTGGTCTGAGATCACATTGATATACATAATATCACAATATATTTAACATCTTATTAAACTATTTATTAGACTGAAGTCTAAGAGCCTCATTTATAGAATATACCAGCTACATAGCTATGAAAGTCCAAAACACATATGCCATATATAATAAGGTAGTGCACTACAATTAAAAAATCTGTAATCAGTCAAGTCAGTGAAGTATACAAAACAGGTTAAAGTGCAGTATAGCTGAGCAGCATAAAAGTCAAAATTACTCAGAAAGCATAGAAATAGGCCTATGCAATTATAGTGGGAGGAATATGTGTCAATCATGCTATCTTTATCAAGCTAAATATATGTAGCAGTTGTGGCTGTTCATTTATGATTGACAATTCTTCTATTAAGGGGTTTTTAGTCTCCCTATTTTATATAAATGTATTGTCAATTTAGAACTTGATTTGGTTGGAGTGATGATACATTTATGCAGATATAATTTTTGCCCATATTAATACTGTCATCCCTGTTTTTCAAGGAAACTTTTTTGCTTGTGTATGCTCACAATGGCCTTATTTAAAAATAGTGGGTATGGTACAGTACATTACATTACTTGCAGATTTCATTATGTGAAAAAAGTTTTTAGGGCATAACTTATATGTTGATAGTAATGTGAATATGTCATCAACGTGCCATGGATTTATGCCTATATTATATCCATCTACAGTACTTGTCTTCACAAGTCTATCCAATTATGCATGAGTGATCATTATGCATTATGTCAAAACAATTAGACTAACTTCTGATTTTAAACTTTTAAGACTGTATCCAAAACAAACCTCTTTAGGGGATCTCGGTAAATTCCCAAAGTATCACAGTATTGGGCCCCCAAGATTAATAAGCAATTTATTCTCACTCCCCTATGTTCACTCTTCACAACATATTTACACTATACTTGCCAACTTTCACTGATTGTTAGGGAGACTCCCTGATATAGTAGCAATCTCCATGACTCCCTACAAAGTCTAGCCATCTCCCTGATTGCACCTTACCCCATTAAGTAGCTGTTTTATATATGAAAAAATCAGAAATATATACATTTAAATGGGTTCATTAGTATTATAAGGCACAATGATCCCTATGGTCACATGCATTTTCTGAAAGGTATCAGTGTGTTTTCATCAACAAGTAGATCTTAACTGCTTTGGGGCTCATTTACATTAATATATGACACACCTCTAAGATGTAGCAGTACAAGTCCACTTTACTGCTGCACTCATAGGTGTTGCTTTCACAATATCTCTGAAAAGCTTTTTCAAAAGTAGGCAAGTATGATTTAAATGTGTATAACAGTTAACTCATTTTACTGACCTTAATAAGTCCTCCACTTTGTTATGTACTTTATTTCTGAATTTGCATATAAACTAGCTGGTTGTCCTTTTTATAGAGCACTAAAAAACACTTAACAACAATTATCTTAGTGATAAATGCTTGGCTGGGCCACTATATAAAGGATACACGTTTGCCTTATCTTCCATTCTCATGTTTCTCTCTCTCTCTACTTTTCTTTTTCAAACTCTCTTTTTAAAGTAAATCTAATTATAATGATTTCATAAGCCATGTCACACACCTCCCATTGGACCCATAAGTATTAGAGGGCAGATGATGAGCTATACAGCACAGTTAATGTAACTCATAATGATTTTCTTCAAACCCACTATATTTTGTTAAGTTGTTTCTAACAATAATTAAGGCATATACAACAATCCTTTGTTATATGTCTGAAAGTAACTGTATTCTAAATATTTCTACCCCAAAAACATAATTCTTAGATTTTATTAATGTAAAATATTTTTCTCTTCTACAAATCTAGACAAATAACTTAGTGAGAATGTCATACAGAGGACAGTGTCATTAAGGTTACAAATTACACTTATACAAGATGCATAACTTACAAGTATAGTTCTTTTCCTTCAGCTTGAACTTTGTCTGCTGAAGCTTTCTGCATTTTAATCTAATGAGCTGAATGAACATCAGAGAAGCCTTATTATGCTATGTACAAAAGTCCTTGTGTTCAGTGTTTACCACCCAGTGCACCCAAAATAGCAAGCAGCAAGATACTGGGAGTTTTGTAAAACTGAACACAAGAGCTTTTTACTGTAAACAGGATGGAGGATGTGGATCTTTACCAAACTGATTCAAGATGAACATGTGTGAGTATGTAACACTACAACTTTCTTGGAAACAAAGTTAAATATTTGTAAACAGAATATTAAACATAATTTACCATAATAATTTTACTTAATGTTTTTTAATTAATTTGTTATATTAATGTGTTTGCTTCTTTGCAATTTACTTAATTGTGCATGCAAACTAAGAAGAGAAAATTTCTAAAATTAAGCTCATGTATTGAAAGTCATAATACTGATTCAGGTGGAAATGAAATTCATATATCATTCATAATTCCGGATTACTGGGTTAACTGTTTTGTTAACCTTTTAAATTGTTTTATTTAATTAACTTGACTTAAAACCAAATTATCAGCTAGAATTATGAAAAAAAGCTGTCATATTCAAAAAATTGTTATGCTTAAATATTCATGCTTTAAATGTAAAAGCAAAATATACAGTATCAATAATTGTATTCTGTTTCATGATAGAAATGCATGCTTGGGGTTTGTATATTCATACTTTGTTGACAACACTGTCATTGTTAAATTAATATTGCGACCATTTGTGTAAGTCATTAAAGTATGTAATATCTAAATTTTAGTAGACCAAAATTTTAAAGAATAGGATTTGAATTTATTAGATTATTTTATGATAATATTATTGTTATGGCTGTTTGTTATCCTGTTTTACATGCATAAAAATAATGAAATGAATGGAAAGGCTGAATTATAAAAGCATACTACTTTTATTAGTGATATTATTAATGCTCCCTTTTTGGCAGTCATTGGCAAATAGAAGCTAATTTTGGTAATTATTAGGACCAAGCATTATTGAAGTTTGCATTTACAAATTAAAAAAAATATGTCTACAATTACTACAACAAGATGAATACTACTAGTATGGTTTATATATATTGCCAGAAATTAATAAATATAATTTTTAGTTGTTTATACTTAGTTTAGCATTCTGCTTGTTTTTCCTTTTGAAGCTTCATTTGTTCGTGATTAAAACAAAAATCTATTGGGCTTTTGCTTATAGAGTTTGTTAAACTAGTTTAATACTACTACTAGTAGAGGGAGTGTGTGCTTCTGTTTTGAACATAAAATCATGAAACTATATAATTGGTAGTGTATTTTTACTTTATTTAATTTTTTTTAGAAAATTTTGGTTTAGAATATTTTTGTATGATTTAGCTTTTAGTCAGTTTTAGTCTAAAAGTAGTTTTGATTTATAGTTTTTACCTATACACTTGCAGTGAGCAGCTCAGAATCCAGCTGTAAGTGTTGGTCTCAGAGATTTGAAAAGCCTGCATTCCCATAACTACTATTTATTACCAGTTATTTATAAAGCGCACACATATTCCGCAGCACTTTACAGATAATATTTGGCCATTCACATCAGTCCATGCCCCAGTGGAGCTTACAATCTATATGCCCTACCACATGCACACTAGGGTTAATTTTGTTGGGAGCCAATTAACCTAGCAGTATATTTTTGGAGTGTGGGAGGAAACTGGAGTACCCAGAGGAAACCCACTCAAGCACAGGGAGAATATACAAACTCCACACAGTTAGGGCCACAGTGTGAATTGAACCCACAACCTCAGTACTGTGAGGCAGTACACCATCTGTGCTGCTGTGTTGATTGTGTGTTTTGTGTATTTAAAGTTGTTTGTTTTTATTTACTGAACTGTTTTGGACTATCAAAATGCTGATTTTCCTTGTATAAATGTTCTTGTTTAGTTGTTTTGATTTAATTTACTCATTTTGAGGACAAAAGGAAAATTGTTAATTGAGTCTCTTTCTAAAAGAGAAAGCGCTAAAATTCTTATTAACTCATTGGCATTTATATTGTTGTTGTCTCTATTTGCTTGTCAAACTTGGACATTGAAAGGCTGATTTAGCATTGGGATCAAATCCAGCTATTGGGTGCAAAATTTGCTCCATGGTGAAGAACTAAATTGATCTACCTGATCAAGGGGGAGAATAAGCAAAACTTAGAGAGAGATAAAGTGGAAAGAGATAATTTACCAACTAATCAGCTCCTAACTATCATTTTATAGGCTGTGTTTCAGTGGGCATTCCTGGGTGGTAACAGGGTGATGGCTAGCTAGACATGGGTGCATCATGAGTGAGTCTCAGCCAGTGACTGCTTTGCTGGCACAGTCTGCCATGTTCCTACAAATGTTCTGGACAACTCTGGAGCTTCTCTAATGTCTGATGGTGGGATCAATGTACTTATGATGGTGCTACATTTTACCTAAAACGATGGTTTTTAGACGCAGCTGGTTGGAGTCACTGTACAAAATGGTTGCATCATTACTGTAGCACAAGACACAGTCATGTTGCATAAGAGGATGTACTCTCATTACTGTACACCTCTGAATCAGGACCTTAAACAGAGTGCTTATGATTTTTTAAAACATTTCACTCTGAAATATCTCATGGCTATGTCATTATGTTCTCTGATGCTTTTAAATTTAAAATGTTGAGTAAAAAGGCTGTTTTCTCAGACCACCTTTGCCATGTCAGAATTAGACCTAAATTGAATAAAGGTATATGCACCGTTCATGGGTCCTCCAGAGGCACCTTTTTTTCTCACCATGAATCTATAAAGCATCAATGTAGATGAGTGTATTTTTTGGTGGAGATTTTAATCACACTCCAAAGACTGACCAAAATCAGAGGGGTTCTATCCTACTTCATCTCCTTGAATAATATATGGAGAGACCAAAATCCAAGAGAGGTTCCTTTCAACTACAATAGCAATAACATCATCATCCAGGATAAAAAAATTGTATATTTCTTGTCTTATACTAATATTTATGCTCCATTTACTAACCATCATGCTGTATGTGTTCAGTGGGTGCTTAGATTTAAGTTCATTTAAACTGGTACCTTAATATCTGTTGATCTCAGTTTTGTCAACTAAGATTTTTCTAAAAATATTGCAAAAACAAAAGGCTGTGTTTGCCCAATAAAAGACCTGGGGCATTGCTCTTAGACATCATTTTGGATGCTGAAGGAGCTAAAATTTTAAACAAATTTTCCTAACATACAGTATTGTTTTTGTCCTGCTGCCAACAAAGGGAGAACTGCAACATTTAAAGAACTTGTATCTCACTTGTTTGTAAAGAATACAAAGTTTTTGCTATAGCCATTTCCTTACATCTTAAACCTTGGTTAAGGCAAATAATCCATTTAGAATCAATGCATATAATCACAGATATAACAATCATGATATTTTATGTTATATGTTTTTTTATTTTCACAAAAAGATTGGTCTTCCTTAATATTTTACTTAAATGAAAAAAAATGCTTTTGATTATTGTGATCATTGCAGGGCTGCTGACAGCTCTGCTGGGCCCCAGTACTGGGTAGTGTGGCCGACTTGAGAAGGTATGGCTAGAGCCCCTACTTGTGAAAAAGAAAGACATATTTGCGGCCTTGTGTACCACACGGGGGGCTGTAGTGTGGGGGTGTGCCAGTGTCCAGTGGGCCAGGTGATTTTGATTGCTACCCCTGACATATCACACAGGGAGAGAGAAGACTGACTGCTGAACAATCAGCCTCTCTCCCTAGCCTAGCACACAGCATGAGAGCAGCATGTGTGCTGGGGAGAGAAGCTGTTGCAGCAGTAGTCAGTTCTGTCCCTGCCAGAAGTACCACAGTGGGTGCAACAGACCCAGGCCCAGGTAAAGAGTACCCATCCAGTGCCCGTGATCATATGCATATGTCTGAAAGTACTTTGTCAAACTACATTATTTTCTTTATTCCACAATGGAATGTTTAGTAAAGTTTTACTAACGTGGCACTTAAGAGCAGTAATGCAGGGCTGCACTTTAACAAGTCAGTAATACTCATTTTCCTTTTACCATTTTGTGTCTTATATTACAGATTCACTAATTTTATATCAGTCTGAGTTAAGTGTCGTGTCAGTGTATACTCACTATGAGGCTTATGTAGAGTAGAATACAAGTCAGCTTTGTGGAAAGATTTAGCATCTTATATTTGTCACATTGCATGCACCATACTGTAGCTGAGCTCACACATATATGGAAAATGCTGAGTCATGTCACATTTCCACTTATGGCTAAAGAGGCATTGCTAGGTGCTGACTGGGCATTCATACATAGGATAAGTTTAGCAAGAGCCTTTTGACAACAATGCAGGTTATACATTATTGTGCTTTCACAGGGTATGCATTCATAATTTCTCTGGTCAGCATGTCAACATTTAAAATGTCGACAGCAGAAGGTTGACATTGATGATGATAACTTGGTTAAAATGTTGACATAATTAATGTCGACATCAGAAATGACAACATTGTCATAATGTCCACAATTCCAGGATGCTTAGGGTTAGGGTCAGCATTAGGGTTAACATACAGTAAGTTTACCATTAGGATCATAGTTGCTGTTAGAGATAACATTATGGTTAGGGATAGAATGACTACAAAAACAGTATGTAGATATTCTAACAATGTCGACATAACATCAGTGCCGACATGGTTAGTGTCTTCAAATATACAGTATATAACAAACCCATACACAAATATTGGTTCAAGAGTGCACTGATACTGATAATGACTATGAAACCAAACATATGCATGGTGCAGTACAGTCAAACAACATTGTATATGCTTAAATATCTGAATTTTTTCTGTGCATTTAACTTCTGTTTACCTCTTCAGTAGCCCTATGTTTTAATTGTTGCTAAAAACCCTTCTGAGGGGACATTTTAATTGTATCAGGGAATATATGGTACTTATCTGTAAAGCATATTTGGTCTAACTCTTCTGTACTCCTGTTTGAGAGCAGTCAGTGGCAAAGAAATACGTATATTTAATGTGACTCTTTGTTATGTTCTGCGTTGACATAAACTGTAGCATTAAATTAATGCAGTTTTAGCAATCTTGCTAAGTTTTTCTGGTGAGTATATATATATATATATATATATATATATATATATATATCTATACAAGGTGTGACTATTAAATAACAAGATTGTTCTTGTAAAAAAATAAACCATACCGCATGTGTTAAAAGGGAGTGAAGGGATATTGTTCTTTGACTATCCCAAAATTGGTTTTGCAAGTTTCACCCCTCTCGCACACATAGTCACACAACAATCGAATTAGTGTTTTTCCCATGCACCATTAGAATGCTTAGTTCAAAAGTAGAGCAATGTGTTAACTTAAATATTTTAGTTGAATTTAACAATACGCCTACCAAATTTTTCTGCATGCTAAACAAGGCTTAAGGGGCAGATTGTATGTCATGTGCACGTGTATTTGAGTGGCACAAGATATTTAGTAATGGTCGTGAGGATGTCAAAAACAATGAACATCCCATAAGGCCATGCACATCAAAAACAACTGATAATGTGGAAAAAATTGAGAAAATTGTTCAAGTTGAGAGCAGAAATGGTAAACATCGATAAGGAAACTGTTAGGCAAGTTTTGCATCAAGATCTTAACATGACATAAGTTGACAGAAGTTTCAGCTAAGATTGTTCTAAGGCTTCTCACTAACAAGTAGAAAAAAAATTGAAAACCAATTTGTACAGATATTTTGGAAGAAAGTCAAGTGGATTTGCATTTTTTAGATAAAGTTATAACCTGTGATGAAAATGGATCTTCCATTATGATCCTGAGACAAAACGCCCCTCCATGCACTGGAAAACATCATAATCACAAAAATGAAGAAAGCACATCAAAGCAAATCCAATTCAAAGCCATATTAATTGTTTTCTTTGATTTCAAGGATGTTATTTTGGAAGACTGGGCACCAGAAGGTTCAACAGTGAATCATCGTTACTACTAAAATGTTATAGCAACTTTACGGGAAATAATTCGAAGAAAGAGGTCAGAGTTGTGGCAAAATGGTTTCATCCTCCATCAGGACAATGTACCAGCACACACAGCTCTCTCTGTACAGTTTTTGGTCTAGAAACAGATTGCAGTGCTAGAACACAGTCTATACTCACCAGACCTAACACCGTGTTTTTTCTTTCTTTACCCTAAAGTAAAATCTGTACTCCAGGGAACTCGTGTTGCTTAAGTAACTGAGGTAAATAAGAAAACAATGGAGCTTTTGACTTGAGACAGCTGACAGATAATGAGCTACAGCACGGCTTTGACCAATGGAAAATAAGAATGCAGCAGTGTGTGGATGGAGAAGGGGAATACATAGAAGAGGAACGAAGTTAAAATGTAATTAATATAAGTAAACATAAATTATAGCATCAATCTAATTAGTTTATTTATAGCCACACCTCATATATATATATATATATATATATATATATATATATATATATAATGTATATGTACACAAATATATCGTATATCTAAAGCTTGTATACCAATAAATGTGTAGATATATATATATATATATATATATACAGTATATATATATATATATATATATATATATATATATCCTTTTAAAGAATTATCATGTATAACAAGTTTCTTTAAATGAAAAATGTTATCACTTGAAGATGAAAGTGCTTTAGAGATGCACTTAAGTTAGATACAGTGAGCATCCTGCTGATTGTATATGCGACTTTGGAGGATAGGGGCATCTTTAAAGCTAAAAGAGATGGCATAATGTTCCATGTTTTCTCTAATAATATTATTTATCAGGATTTAAACTGACAGATGTAGATATATCTTGGAATGAGATCTGTATTTGCAAAGAGAAAAGAGTAATAAAATGATAAGGATTGTGCAACAGGGAAATAGACATTTAAAATCCCTGTTCAAACTGTATGAAGATATGCAGCTGTTTAAACAGATAATGTCCCCTGTAAATGTTTGCTTCTGCATTAAATATATGGGGGATTAATAACTAGAGGAGAGTTTCTCAGATTTATTGTGTTTATCTTTTCCAATTTACTAGTGATAGTTCAAAGAATGACATGTATGTGCTGAGTATACACTCTGTAAATTCAAAATCTATTTATAATATAGCTTAAAAGATATACTGATTTCTATCTATGAAAACACTGAACTAGGATTTCTCTATGTATTGTATATTCTTGGTTTGCAGAGGAAAACTGAAACTCTTATTTTGCAAGTATTATGGTTTCAAAAAGAACCACCACTTGCTGCTTCAGTACTCAGGACAGCTGGAAGGAACGGGGCCTGATTGGGAGGTGCATGCAGAGCTGGTGTTTGCTCAGTTGAGTGATGTTTTGCTACTGCCCATGAGTAAAAAGTCTTACTGCAAACGTTGCGAACCAATGTGTGTGATGGCATATGCAATTGCATACAACATCACTATAACTTGATCCATGGGCATTTCAGTGTGGAGACTGGGTGGTGACCTAAAGAGGGGGTAACATGAGCGTATTATGGGAGTGTGATGGGTGTGTTTAGGCATGTGGCTGCATTCTCTTTTACAGCACAACAGTCATAGTGCCCATATTTTGAGAACGTTACAAGGGAGGCTGTGTGCCTGGAAAGGGCTACTAATATGTTTGACGTTGTGACTGCTGATGCATCCATGATAGAGAGATCGGATTCAACATAATTGTTGCAGGGTTAGCTCAGTCCGTCACATGAAAGTACACAATTGTAATGCTCAAGCTGACATATGCATATATTTTCGCACTTGAAAATCCTTGAGAAATCACAGCCATGCACAAACTGCACCTTTGAATCAGACTCACTGAAAGGCTTTGATACATTTACCAAACATATTTTTATTTTCTAGTCTGAGACAATTAGAAAGTCTGTTTGGCAGCACAAAATGATTAGCATTCCTTTGAGCCATACAATAAAAAAATTCTATGTAAAAAAATCTATTTTAATAGCCAAAGTAAAAATAAGTAGAATGGAAGTGGCAGAATGTGTTAAGCAAAGAAATATTATGGTAATCTGTCATTTTAAACTATTAATTTAACATGAAGTAATAAATGGGAGCTATGATAAAAAGAGAAAGGTGTGGAGATTAACCATTTGGTTGTTTATTAGGTTAGCACTGCAATATTGTTGCTAGTTCTTCATGTATTTTCATATGAAGCAAAGACCCCCCTTCAAATAAAAACACTTATCCTCTTTTTGCCAGTGGGAAAATCATGAGCCGCCAAGAAGGATGTCACAGGAAAGTAACATTGTCTCTCCTGTGTTTGATGATGTCATTTAATGGGTGGGTGGGGGGACTTTCAGTTCCTCATCATGCTAAGACCTAAATAAATTGGGACACACTTTTTATAGAGAGGGGAGCCTCCTCTTTTGTCCACCATAAAATCTATTGTCTTGTGATGATCAGTGTGACCACCATGCAAGAACATCTACACTGTAGAAAAATCAGTGATGGTGGAATATCTCTTGTATCCTTTAGTTCATGGTCCCTAACATTTAAAGACCAGAGTATCACTCCCATGTGTCCACATGCATATGTGGGGGCACCCACATTTCAAGGAGTAGCATCCACTCTTTGAAACAATAGACCTGATTCAGACCTGCTTGCTAGGATGCAATCGCTCGTGGCTGGCTGATATTTGAGTTCTGCGCATGTGTATGCATCACATTGCACGTGCACGAACCACTGCGACAGATCAGGAAGCACTCACTCAGCATAGACAGCCCAGTTGAATGAGTGACAGGAGAGGCCGTTTGTGGGTGGTAACAGGAGCAGGCCACTAGAAACAGGGGAGTGGATGTAAGAATGCAGGCATGCCTGTGTGTTTCAACGCCATTTCATAGGAGTGCATAATTAACAGGCAGCGTCATTGTACACGTCACCTGGTTGTATTTCACACTGAAGGGATCACAGTGCTTGCGGCCAGGTATAGTTATCCTCAAGCGTTGCGAGTACATCCGATGGTGCTCGATGTACCAATGTTTTCATGCACTTCCTGGAGATGACTTGCGCAAGTGGGCATCTTAGGAATGGCTGGTGGGCGTCTGCATACACAAAGTGATCACTCGCCAAGACATAGTGGGCATGCTAGTGCCTTGCCATGCGATCTCCTGCCTTGCTGGGAGTGCGTTGGATTAGCATATGCTGGGAGTGAGTGGCCACATCTGGCGACTGGCTCTAAATCAATGTCCCATATTAGTAGTTGTTATCCGGTGAACACTAGACAATGATATGAAACAGTACATAAAAAATCATATTTTCAACAAATGGGAAGGGATCAAATACCCAGATTTTCCTCATCTTTAGTCAAGTAAAGACTTAATTGCTTTGATTTAATTGAGTAGGTTTTCTCATTTTTAAAATTGGTACCCCTTGTTGTTCTACAATATTGTTCCTATACATTGTAAATGTATTTAAAGAAGGGGTGTGCACCGGCCACTTTTCGTGTTTTGTGTTTTGGTTTTGGATCTGGATCTTTCTTCGTGTTTTGGATCTGGATTGGTTTTGCCAAAACCACCCTTCCGTGTTTTGGGTTCTGGGTTTTGTGTTTTGGATCTGTATTTTTTTTTAAAAAAGCATAAAAACAGCTAAAATCACAGAATTTGTAGGTTTTTCTGCTCCTATGCTATTATTAACCTCAATAACCTTAATTTCCACTCATTTCCAGTCTATTCTGAACACCTCACACCTCACAATAGTGTTTTTATGTCCAAAACGTTGCACCGAGGTAGCTGGATGACTATGCTAAGCGACACGAGTGGGCGGCACAAACACGTGACCCATCTAGGCGTGAAACTGCAGTGGCAGACAGGATGGCAGTTTGAAAAACTAGGCCCCAAACTGTACATAATGCAAAGAAAAAAAAGAGGTGCAAGATGGAATTGTCCTTGGGCCCTCCCACCCACCCTTATGTTGTATAAACAGGACATGCACACTTTAACAAACCAATCATTTCAGCGCCAGGGTCTGCCACACAACTGTGGCTGAAATGATTGGTTCGTTTGGGCCCCCACAAAACAAGCTGGCAATTAATGTGTCCCTGTACAAACTGGCTCTATGGAGGCAAGATGTCATCCTCATCCTCCTCATCCACTGATTCCTCACCCTCTTCAGTGTGTACATCCTCATCCTCACAAAGTATTAACTCGTCCCCACTTGAATCCACCACCACAGGTCCCTCTGTACCTTCTGGAGGCTGGTCTCCCTGGAAGAGCTGATAATTCATTTTGATGAACATCATCTTCTCCACATTCTGTGGAAGCAACCTCCTACGCCTTTCGCTGACAAGGTTCCCGGCTGCACTAAACACTCTTTCGGAGTACACACTGGAGGGGGGGCAACTCAGGTAAAATAGAGCCAGTTTGTACAGGGGCCTCCAAATTGCCTCTTTTTCCTGCCAGTACAGGTATGGACTGTCTGCCATGCCTACTTGGATGCTGTCACCGATGTAATCCTCCACCATTCTGTCAATGGTGACAGTATCATATGCAGTGACAGTAGACATGTCAGAAATTGTTGCCAGGTCCTTCAGTCCGGACCAGATGTCCAAACTTGGTCCTGCCTGCCCTGCATCACCGCCAGCGGGTTGCTTAGGATACCTAAGTTTTTTCCTGGCAGCCCCAGTTGCAGGAGAAAATGAAAAAGGAGCCGTTGACGTGTCACGTTCCGCTTCAGCTGACAGTGTGTTCACCAGCAGGTCTTTGCACCTCTGCAGGCTTGTGTCGGCCGGAAAGAGAGACACCACATAGGCTTTAAACCTAGGATCGAGCACGGTGGCCAAAACGTAGTGGTCTGATTTCAACAGATTGACCACCCTGGAATCCTGGCAAAGCGAATGAAGGGCTTCATCCACAAGTCCCACATGCCGAGCGGAATCACTCCGTCTTAGCTCCTCCTTCACTTTCTCCAGCTGCTTCTGCAAAAGCCTGATGAGGGGAATGACCTGACTCAAGCTGGCAGTGTCTGAACTGACTTCACGTGTGGCAAGTTCGAAGGGCTGGAGAACCTTGCACAACACGGAAATCATTCTCCACTGCGCTTGAGTCAGGTGCATACCCCCTCCTTTGCCTATGTCATAGGTGGATGTATAGGCTTGTATGGCCTTTTGCTGCTCCTCCATCCTCTGAAGCATATAGAGGGTTGAATTCCACCGCGTCACAACCTCTTGCTTCAGGTGATGGCGGGGCAGGTTCAAGAGTGTTTGCTGGCGCTCCAGTCTTCGGCACGCAGTCGCTGAATGGCGAAAGTGGCCAGAAATTTTTCGGGCCACCCAAAGCGTCTCCTGCACGCCCCTGTCGCTTTTCAGAAAATTCTGCACCACCAAGTTTATTGTGTGAGCAAAACATGGGACGTGCTGGAATTTGCCCAGATGTAATGCCCGCACAATATTGGTGGCGTTGTCAAATATCACAAATCCCCAGGAGAGTCTAAGTGGGGTAAGCCACTGGGCGATGATTTCCCTCAGTTTCTCTAAGAGGTTGTCGGCGGTGTGCCTCTTACTGAAACCGGTGATACACAGCGTAGCCTGCCTTGTAACGAGCTGGCATTTCTGAGATGCTGCTACTGGTGACGCTGCTGCTGTTGCTGCGTAAGGTGATACATCTACCCAGTGGGCTGTCACAGTCATATAGTCCTTAGTCTGCCCTGTTCCACTTGTCCACATGTCCGTGGTTAAGTGGACATTGTGTACAACGGCATTTTTCAGGACACTGAGGACACTTTTTCTGATGTTTCTGTACAGTCTCGGTATCGCCTGCCTAGTGAAGTGGAATCTAGACGGGATTTGGAACCGGGGACACACTACCTCCATCAATTGTCTAAATCCCACTGCACTAATGGCGGATACCGGACGCACGTCTAACACCAACATAGCAGTCAAGGCCTCAGTTATACGTTTTGCTTCAGGATGACTGCTGTCGTACTTCATCCTCCTCGCTAAGGACTGTTGGAGGTTTGTTTAGTAAAAGTAGTGGTGTTCCTACTTCCTCTCTGGGATGATGAACGACTCCCAGCAGCAGCAACAGCAGCAGCGGCAGCAGTAGGCGTAGCAATGCAGGATCCTCCAGAGGAATCCCGGATAGGAGAGTCAGTCATGCCAGTGACATGGCCTGCAGGACTACTTCCGATCCTGACTAAGGAGGAAATTGACGAGGAGGGAGTTGACGGTGTGGTTTGCAGGCGCTTGGATACAACAGGACAACGGGATTTAGGTGTCCCTGGACTGCTTACGGTCTTAGCCAAAGTTTCTGAACTTGACAGTAACTTTTTATGAACGCGCTGCAGGTGCCGTATAAGGGAGGATGTTCCTAGGTGGTTGACGTCCCTACCCCTACTTATTTCACCTTTACATATGGTACATATGGCAAGACAGTTGTTGTCCGGATTTGGATAGAAATATTGCCAGACCAAAGAGGTGGAATGTTTGGTCTTCTGCCCAGGCATGACCGTGATGGGCTTTTTCATCCCACGGACAACAACTGTCTCCCCCGGAGCCTGATTTAAACAAACCACATCACCATCAGAATCCTCCTCGCCAACTTCCTCCTCAGCGCCAGCTACACCAGTATCCTCATCCTGTTGTACTTCAACAGTGACATCTTCAATTTGCATATCAGCAAGTGGACTGTGGGTGCTCCTTTCAGCACTTGCAGGGGGCGTGCAAATGGTGGAAAGAGCCACCTCTTCCCGTCCAGTGCTGGGAAGGTCAGGCATCGCAACCACCACCACACTTGGACTCTCCTTGGGGATTTGTGATATCTTCTTAGAAAGCACAGTTCTTCGCTGTGCTTTTGCCAGCTTAACTCTTTTGATTTTTTTAGTGGGAGGAGGGCTTCCATCGTCATGTGAAGCTGAACCACTAGTCATGAACATACTAGGGATCGACCTTAGCCGTTCCTTGCCACTCCGTGTCGTAAATGGCATATTGGCAAGTTTACGTTTCTCTTCAGCTGATTTAAATGTCTTTTTCAAGGTCATTTTCCTGAACTTTGCCATTTGGGATTGTATGTGCCCTCTACTATGACATTGGGCATCGGCCTTGGCAGACAACGTTGATGGCATGTTATCGTCTATGTCATGACTAGTGGCAGCAGCTTCAGCACTAGGAGGAAGTGGTTCTTGATCTTTCTCTATTTTATTTTTATCGGAGAAAGTTTGGTCCTCCATTTATGTTATATCGATTTGATATATACGTGCGGTTAAACACAGAAAATCATTTTTTTTTTTGGTTTGGACTGGAGTGTACTTTGTGGGTTACAGCACCCTTTAACGGTCAAGCCAGCCGGCCCTTTACTTATGACACAGGTGCACGCTTGGCACTACTTTGTTGATGCACGTGCGGCTACTGCGCACACAATTCACAAACACAGAAAATAATTTTTTTTTGGTTTGGACTGGAGTGTACTTTCGGGGGTTACAGCACCCTTAACGGTCAAGCCAGCCGGCCCTTTACTTATGACACAGGCGCACGCTTGGCACTACTTTGTTGATGCACGTGCGGCTACTGCGCACACAATTCACAAACACAGAAAATAATTTTTTTTTGGTTTGGACTGGAGTGTACTTTCGGGGGTTACAGCACCCTTTAACGGTCAAGCCAGCCGGCCCTTTACTTATGACACAGGCGCACGCTTGGCACTACTTTGTTGATGCACGTGCGGCTACTGTGCACACAATTCACAAACACAGAAAATAATTTTTTTTTGGTTTGGACTGGAGTGTACTTTCGGGGGTTACAGCACCCTTTAACGGTCAAGCCAGCTGGCCCTTTACTTATGACACAGGCGCACGCTTGGCACTACTTTGTTGATGCACGTGCGGCTACTGCGCACACAATTCACAAACACAGAAAATAATTTTTTTTTGGTTTGGACTGGAGTGTACTTTCGGGGGTTACAGCACCCTTTAACGGTCAAGCCAGCCGGCCCTTTACTTATGACACAGGCGCACGCTTGGCACTACTTTGTTGATGCACATGCGGCTACTGCGCACACAATTCACAAACACAGAAAATATATTTTTTTTTGGTTTGGACTGGAGTGTACTTTGGGGGTTACAGCACCCTTTAACGGTCAAGCCAGCCGGCCCTTTACTTATGACACAGGCGCACGCTTGGCACTACTTTGTTGATGCACGTGCGGCTACTGCGCACACAATTCACAAACACAGAAAATAATTTTTTTTTTGGTTTGGACTGGAGTGTACTTTGGGGGTTACAGCACCCTTTAACGGTCAAGCCAGCAGGCCCTTTACTTATGACACAGGCGCACGCTTGGCACTACTTTGTTGATGCACGTGCGGCTACTGCGCACACAATTCACAAACACAGAAAATAATTTTTTTTTGGGTTTGGACTGGAGTGTACTTTCGGGGGTTACAGCACCCTTAACGGTCAAGCCAGCCGGCCCTTTACTTATGACACAGGTGCACGCTTGGCACTACTTTGTCGATGCACGTGCGGCTACTGCGCACACAATTCACAAACACAGAAAATAATTTTTTTTTGGTTTGGACTGGAGTGTACTTTCGGGGGTTACAGCACCCTTTAACGGTCAAGCCAGCCGGCCCTTTACTTATGACACAGGCGCACGCTTGGCACTACTTTGTTGATGCACGTGCGGCTACTGCGCACACAATTCACAAACACAGAAAATAATTTTTTTTTGGATTGGACTGGAGTGTACTTTGGGGGTTACAGCACCCTTTAACGGTCAAGCCAGCTGGCCCTTTACTTATGACACAGGCGCACGCTTGGCACTACTTTGTTGATGCACGTGCGGCTACTGCGCACACAATTCACAAACACAGAAAATAATTTTTTTTTTGGTTTGGACTGGAGTGTACTTTCGGGGGTTACAGCACCCTTAACGGTCAAGCCAGCCGGCCCTTTACTTATGACACAGGTGCACGCTTGGCACTACTTTGTTGATGCACGTGCGGCTACTGCGCACACAATTCACAAACACAGAAAATAATTTTTTTTTTGGTTTGGACTGGAGTGTACTTTCGGGGGTTACAGCACCCTTAACGGTCAAGCCAGCCGGCCCTTTACTTATGACACAGGCGCACGCTTGGCACTACTTTGTTGATGCACGTGCGGCTACTGCGCACACAATTCACAAACACAGAAAATAATTTTTTTTTTGGTTTGGACTGGAGTGTACTTTCGGGGGTTACAGCACCCTTAACGGTCAAGCCAGCCGGCCCTTTACTTATGACACAGGCGCACGCTTGGCACTACTTTGTTGATGCACGTGCGGCTACTGCGCACACAATTCACAAACACAGAAAATATTTTTTTTTTGGTTTGGACTGGAGTGTACTTTCGGGGGTTACAGCACCCTTTAACGGTCAAGCCAGCCGGCCCTTTACTTATGACACAGGCGCACGCTTGGCACTACTTTGTTGATGCACGTGCGGCTACTGCGCACACAATTCACAAACACAGAAAATATATTATTTTTTTAGCACTTGGGGGGAGCACCCCTGATGGACAGAGCACCCCCTGGACAACACTACAGCACTCCTTTAGGACTGGGACACTGCACAGGACTTTGGAGTGGACACAGCCCCTATGGAGAACTGACTGCACAACACAGTCCAGCCAGCCCCTATGGACTTTGAAGTAGTGGACACAGCCCCTATTAACAACAGCAGCGCAGCACAACACAGCCAGCCCCTATGGACTTTGAAGTAGTGGACAACAGCATCACTACACTACACTACACTACACTACACTACACTACACAGCCCTAACTCCCACCCTCCCTCTTCACTGTCCACAGCCGAGTGAGAAAATGGCGCCGACGCGGGTACCTTATATAGGATCCAAAACCCGCGAGACTCGGAAGGCGGGATGATGACGTTTTGCCTCGATTTCAGATCCGAGTCAGGCGGGAAAAGTCGAGCCTGACTCGGATCGGACTCGGATCGGGGGGGCTCGGGGGGGTTCGGATTTCAGAAATCCGAACCCGCTCACCCCTAATTTAAAGTAGTTCAAGACTATGAAGATGAGAAAATAAATAAATAAATAATATTTGTATAATCCTGCTATTTAGTATTTTGGAAAGATGTAGTAATGCCAATTCAAGAACCAGACATTTTTTCTTTGTGGTATGTTTAGAACATATAAACATTTGGTTTTAGTTAACTTTTTTGTTTTCAAGATAAAATACTTTATTTAGCCATTTTGGTTAAATTTGATTTGATGTGTTAGAAATTGATGTAGGATAAACCACAAGGTGTTTTCTGTGCATTTCCCTTTAATGTGATGGTGGTATCCCCTTTTAAGAATTAGCATTCTGCTTGTGGATTTTGTTGACCTATAAAATTGTTTGGGGAAGGAGTTTTCTATTTTGATAGTTGCTGCAAGGCAGTTTAACTGCCTCTTTTTTGTGGTTTGGCCTCTGTCCTACCCTATTTGACTATCATGTTGTACGTGTAGTAAAGAACATTATGTGGTTTGTTAATGTTTAGTTTAAGATTAATAAATGCACTCTCCTTCTAATGACAGTATCTATAGTAAGCTAATTATCCTGATTGTGATATGACTACACCACTTGAATGGGTAGGTTATGTTATTTAGATAATTGAACACCAATGTTCAGTTTGTTTACTTGATTGTGTTTGTCATTTCTGTTCTTTAATGTCACCACTAATTTATTATTATTAATTGGTCAATACAATTTGACATTATTTTTAAAATTCCAGCACTGTTGTATGTGTCATTATTTAATTTTTATTCAAAATTTGGTTTCTATAGCAATGCAGGCTATATTGGGTCAATGCACAGAATCCACCATTACTGAGTTTCAAGTTACATACAATTCATATTGCCATAAGTGTAATTTCCGTTAAGTGTCTACTTTAATCATTATTTATTATATTCAAATTGCCCCAAATGTATTGCTTAAAATAATGTTTTCTCTTCTTTAAATCTTTTTTTTTTGCACGCACAGATCCTCACATGTTTTTGTAGAAGGCAGTTTATTTGTTTTCTACCATGTACATATGAATGTGGAATTACATTTTTTACTTTGCTTTGCAACATTGTTACACAATTGTGCTATAATATTGTTATACAATACTTATACATTTTGTTTGGACAGTCATAGTTATTGTTTCTGATTTTTTTAAGCAATTTTGCCTCCTTTGCCTTCTATAGCATTTATTTTCTAGACCGTGGCAAAAATGTCTTTCATTTTCTTTATAGTCATATGAATAAGGATGACTGAGAGAATCTTTCTGAAAGTTCATGTGCTAGTAGTTAACTTTACTTTCTGTTTTATTTTTCACTTATTTCACATGGCAGACTTTAGTCTCCCTTCCTACCTAATATTTCTTTACTCATTATCTCTCTGTTCCACGCAAACCTTGTTTTTTCTCAATTCCAGTATATCCTTTTAAATGCTATTTGCTCTCGCATGTCTTACACCTTTCTCAATGTGGACCTTGCAATTGGAATCCTCTTAGTAGATAAATCTTAATTATTGAAAAGGTCCTGTTCATACAGTACTTGTGTTTCTAATACAGTACATTAATGATAAATATAAGCATAATAAAGTGATTTCTATTATCTTTGAGAGGAATCTACATATTATCTGTGCCAAAATGCTGTACATGTTTTTTTGAAAAATAAATGGTCTATTTGGTTGGTGCTGTATTTAGTTTTTACTCTTAGGGCAATATTTAGTAGAGATCTTGCCCATAGCATCCAATCAGATTCTAGCTATTATCTTCTAGAAGGTGCTAGTTAAATGTTAAGTAGAATCTGATTGGTTGCTATGGGCAACATCTCCACTTCTAAAAACATTCACTTTAGTAAATATACCCCATAGTACTGAATATTTCTATTTTAGCAAACAGTGGTTTATAAAGAAAACAACTCTAAAGCTGCATACACACAACGATTTTGTATATGAACGATTTTAGAAAAGGATTTTCGTTCATTTTTTCAAGGGAAAAATGAACAAAAATCGTTTACTAAAATCGGTCATTTACTATTGTAATGAGCAATTTTTTTGAACTACAAATGATTTTTGCATATCCCCTTACTGAAAATTGTTGAGTTGGTCTGTCTGACTGAACTACAAACTACAAATGTGAATGCACATGAACGATAATCGTACATTGTTTTAACTCAGAAAGTGAACGATTTTTTCAACGATTGAATGATAAACGATATTGTTAACGATAATCGTTCAAAAAATTGTTGTGTGTGTATGCACCTTAATTAGTATGTTTTTAATGTACCACAAACTGATTGTTGTAAGTAGTGGCAGCAAAAATTCTTACAGTAATCAATACACACATCTATACTACAGTATATCAAAAATAAATATTTGATATACATAATTTAGATCAATGGTAAATGGATGTTTTGTGTTTTTAATCTCTTTAATGTGTTTGCTATAAAGTGTTTTTTTCTCTTTTTTCCCCTAGAATTGTGAAGACAATGGAATTTGGTGTTCTACAACGCAGACTCTAACAACCAATATGTTAATAGTAGCATAACATTTTATATATATATATATATATATATATGTATGTATATATATAACTTGTTTTTTTATTTTGGAAAGAGCAATATGAGAGACATCTGTATATGTCTGTCCATTCTCTTTGAGCTATCGTTACTATGGCCTTGTGCCATAAGTATGAGTTTCCTGAACTCTATTAATCAACAAACTAAATTTGAAAATCATGTAAGAGTCAAGCGAGGGTGGTCATGGGAACCACTGTATGTTACTGAAGAACAAGAAGTGGACAAAGCATTGTATGTTGGACAGGTAAGCATAGCCACATGTTAATGATTATAATTGTAATGTATTTGTATTATTATAGTATTATTTGTTGGTGCTCTTGTTGTCCAGTAATTACTATAGCACCAAAATCTTAAGCAGTTTGTTGATGTACCAAAAAATGAAAGTAAGTTAACAAATACTGAGACAATATTTATAGAAATCTCTGTCAATAAAAGTTCAACATCTAATGGTGAAGAATAATATGCTAATGAAGAAATGTTTTTTTTACCTAATTTTACCAGAAAGTCTCATAATGGAAGCAAAAAGCTTATGGTTTCAGTGCCATAGGATGGCTATTATCTGCACTGTCCAGTGCTTCCAACCAAACATGTGACATCAGGATGTTACATTGAGGGAGCAGGGCTGGCTTGGCCATGAAGAAGAGGAGAGATCCAGAGCATTTTAAGGACATCCTGGGTGGCTCTGCAGATTGCAGGGTGCATGCCTGGTGCATCCTAAGGATACTCTGGGTAGTGCTTTGGTGGATCTATAGACTGCAGGGTTTATTCCAGGCATTTTTGCAGGCCAAATTCAGGTGTTTTAGGGCAGTGATGCTGTCAACCCCTAGGCCCAGCATACTGGTCGGTGACACAATACTAGTTTTTGCTGTGAATGGGGAAATATGAATGGGTATGAGTTTCTAAAAGTGTAATTTTTTCAGGATTTTGCATAGAAGTTTAAAACAGCAGTTTTAAAAATGAAAAATCAACCTGATTCCACTGTTGGAGATTTCCAATGGGTGGTCTGTGTACTGTAGATGGACACTTTACACAGGGCTCTCTCACCTCCATGTTGATACCACCACTAATCAGAGGGTTTGAGCCCTAGAACCAGCTTAAGGTTAAGTCCAGCCAAGTGAAGCGACTTGCCCTGGTTCCCTGTCTTTGCTCCACCACTGGAATTTCAGCCCTGATTGACTCTCAGCCTAGCAGCAAGAGGGCACAGCACACAGATTCTGCCTGATATACATATCAGAACTTTTCCAGAGCATAGGGTCTGCTGTCTGCTGACTCTTTGTGCACCTTATTACTGGGGATTGCAACTGTGAACCTGTACATCTGAATTGTGTAGTTCACAGCCACCATCTTCGTAGGTTACCCAGATGCCACTTGCTACCACTAGCCTCCAGCTTGTATTGGCTCTTATATGGCACCACAGACCACCATGCTCCATACGCTCCAAACTTCTGAAGCTGGACTACTCTGTATAGGTAACAACCAACATATAGAACCTGCTCTAGATACTTTATCACACCATTCTGTGTACTAACTGCTACTTCTTACATGTTTTCGGTTAAATTTATTAAGACATTATCCACCTGTTCAAATTACATTTTAATTTGATTGTATCTAGTGCTCTGTTGTTGTACCATTACATAATGAAAATGTTTGAGACTAAACATTCTAAAGACATCAAAAAAAGCCAGGCCTGAAGAGCAAAGGATAAGCAAGCAACCACTTCTGATATTATTAGTCTTTCTTTTTCTTCCAGAGAAAAGGAGACTTTTAATGGAGGTTCTGATACTGCTAAATACATCACCCATTCTCTTCTATGAGTTCAGCAGATAACAAGGCTGATACTGCCTTTATTTAACAAAAAGCTAAATCACTGATTGAATCCATAAATTGTGCCCTAGCACAATTAAAAGAGCACTCTGAGCATTTCTAAGAAGACAAACAACATATCTTGTATATGGAGGATGAACAGGCAACAGTACATACTAAGCTGCCTGCTCAGGAGTTCACTATTACAGCAACGCATAGTAAATTAAAGGACTTGGAAAATAGAAATTGATGCAATAATCTTATGTTTCATACAGTAGGACTCTTTGAATCTATGAAACCTAGATGCAATTGGTCTCCCACTAGCTACCTGAAGTGTAATATCACACCAGACTCAGTAGTGGTGGAATGAGTGCATAGAGTAGTCCCTGAGCACTAATCTGGCCAAAGGAAACCTAGACCAGTTATCTTTATTAAGATTCTCAATTATGACAACATAGTCATGGAGGTCTTTTGCAAGCATCCTGGGCTTCAATATCAAGGGGAGAGACTTTTATTGTTCCAAGATTTCTCCTACCCATTTTGCCATGCAGTGACTAGAATTTTTTTTGCAACTGGAGTGAAATTTGCTTTGCTGTATTATTCCAAGCTGAAGATCCTTCACAGTGAAAAACCTTGTTTCTTTGTGGACTACCTCTCTACTATGTCATCCTCTGTAGGCGATTCATACTCCCCTGTATATCCTAGGATATGCTCAGCCCTCCTTAGCATTATAATGCCGTAACTGATTGAGTGCAGGTTTAGTATTACTACTCTGCAAATTCCTGCTGCTCCTCCAGTACTGCTCATATTTCAGTGGGAGTTTTTCGTTTCTAGTTTGTTTTTTCCTTATGTATTTTCTATCAGATCATATTTTATGTATTTTGTATTTTAAGCTTTTATGTTGGATGCCCCAAAGAGTTCTAAAAAGGTTTTAAAATGGAAATATCAGATTCCATTTTTGTTTTGTGCATAGTACATGTTTCTCTTTCATGTTTGGGGCAGCTCCCTCACTATTTTTTTTTCAATATATTATTTCTGGTTGTTCCACCTGCTCTCTGGAATGGGTTGGGACATTTCCTGTCTTGTCTCTAATCTGCATGTTTACAATAGAGTTGTTGGTGGTTAAACGAGTGCAGAGACTTCTAAACATAATGTTATCTTAAATTAGTTAGATGGACTGTAGAAGAGCTCAATGTACTGTTCAAACATCCTATAGATCTGCAATATCTTAGACAAGTCAGGCCAGGTGGAGTACTTTTCAGGAATTGCATTGGAAAAAGGGAATCCCAATGTTCTTAGGGATAGCTGGATCCAGGATTATGAGTCTGCCTCCTTCACAGTCAAATGGTAGGTGATTGTAATTTTTTTTAGAAAACACATACAGTATTGTATTCTGGATACATTTATTGATAACAATTATAGATATTTGATTTTGAAGCTGGAATTAGTTGGGGAGAAATTCACACTGGCTAATATCTTACATTTTTATAACCAATATATACTCCCATCTTCAAGGTTGGAAAAGGGTGTTATTGTTATGTGAGGGGATTTTAATGCAGTTCAGTCCTCCACACTGGATAGATTGATATGTTCATGGATGTAGGGAAGTAGTCCACCCCTGGATTCAGAGCTACTGACCAACTCATTTCACTTGTTAGATCCATGGAAGTACCAACATCCCATATATAGGCCTTATATCTTTATTCCCACACCCACCAATTTTTCTTTAAGAATAGATTATTGGTTAACTTACCATTCACTTCTCCATAGGGTGAAGGATTAAGGTGTTGAGAATATAGTAATATCTGACCATGCTCAACTTGTATATCCTTAGCCCTTTATACTTCAATCACCTTCTATTTCAATTGTTGTTTTCCCACATACCTGGAAAATTCCACAAAACTATATTGAAAGTCAGTTTTTAAACTTTGTGGATGATATTACTGTTATGGAACTCCAACTCAATTGTGTAAGACCCCTAGCCACCCATTATACCCATAGTTTTATGCACACACTTAGACTACTACCAGGTCTTAAACAGTAGGAGCTTACACAATTGGCTGGAGACTGCAGGATAGAATGGAGTAACAAATGATAAGGCACAGACAAGACTGGAACACAAAGTGTTAAAGGACAGGTCTGGGTCAGGACTTCAGCTGCAGAAAACAAGGCACTGAGGTGGAATGTAGAGTACTGTGCAGCTGGAAAACACTTGCAGGCTGAGCTGGGGAAAGGCATAATGAGAACAGTCTGGGGTAACAAGACAGGCACAGGATCAGGTAAGATTCATGCACAGCTGACAGGCAAGGCTTCTGATAGGCAGATAGTCCACAGGACCAAGCAAAGTATTACAGAAATGGACAGAGTTTCCACTGAAATGTATAATTACAGGAACCTGGAACACAGACCAGCAACTTACACAAGAGTATAACCAGCAAGATGGAGCAGGTCTGGCTGCCCTATATGAAGGAGCTACACCAATCAGCATGCAGGTACAGGAATTAACAGATTAGCAGCAGCTGCAGCTCTGACAATCTCTCCATCAGGCCTAGCATTACTCATGGCGGCCTGGTGTCTTGGTCTCCCAGCAACTGCAGGTGCCATCTGAGTTCAGTGTCTGTGTTGCCTGGTGACGAGGGAGACTGTCAGGCACTGCTGCCAACAGATGCAGCATCCTGGTTGGCCGGCGACTACTGGGACCTGTGCAGGTAACAAGCTGCGATGGTGGCTTGTGACAATTACCCACATTGATTATTTATACCAACTTGTTTTGGGCTCCTTCAAAGCTTAAAATCTATATTGAGAGGCCATATCATAGCCAATGTAGTCCACAAATGTAAGACATTATTAAGTAATTCCCAGGCCATTAGTGCTTATTTGTCTGCAGCATACAGTATGCCGCTATGATGTCTCATAAAACATCCTTTACCTGACACTCTTATACAGAGGCAAATAAACTCTAAGATTATTTATGTACTGAAAAGGCCCAACTTAACTGGAACTACCAGAAAAATCATTACTTCAGGTGGGCAAACAAATTAAGCACATTTTTAATTGTATTTACCTGATTTGATTTGTTTATTAAAGCTTGATCTGCCCCAACCATTTTAAAAATAGCACCTTGTTCACTTGTTTATCAGCTCATAAAGAAATTTTGGAAGCTTTTCCAAAACATTATGAAGACCTACAATATATAGTGTTCTATCAGATAATCCTTTTGATGATGGATTTTTGAGAGAGTTGGACGTGTCCACTCTTTCTGATGCTGACAGATCTATGTTAACAGCACCTCACAGAGATGAAACACTGAGGTGTTATTAAGTCTCTAATGGCTTTAGTGCCAAGTATTATAGACTGTTATTGCCACACTTTTTACCAGAATTGACATCCCATTATAATTCACTTATTGATGGCAATGATGCTTCTTACTGCTTTAATCAAGCAAAAATTAATGTTTTGTCTAAACCAGATAAAGACCCCACCTTATTGCTGTCTTATAGACCTATTTCATTACTGAATCAAGATCTGAAAATATTCAATATGTTAATTGCACAAAAGGCAGGATGTACTAAGGTTGCAGTGACCATTCTGCCAGTCACCACAACCTTACTAATCACATATGTACTAACATATGCGATTAGTATCACAAAGGACAGCTCTTGCAATAAGAGCTGCCCTTTTCAAAGCAGCCGATGCCGGGTGAGGGGTCTCCATGGGACCCCGCCCCCTCCGAACGATGGGAACTTCCTGCTGGTGACCTGTGCAGGAAATCTCTGGCTCCTCCTCCTCCTTCCTGCACCCGGAAGAAGACTAGGAGGAGACGGAGGACTCAGGAGGAGCATGGCCAGCAAACATGGAGAGTCAGGTGAGTGGGTGCCATTGCTGGGCAATGGCAGGGTGGGGAGGTGGTGGCGAATGATCGGGTGCTGGTTTGCGGTAAGAAGCCCATAGGCTTCTATAGGGTAATGCCAGGTTTATCTGGCGGTAACCTCCGCACCGATAATAGGGTTGCCAGGGCTTAGTACATATGGCAATATGGTAAAAAAACTGAAAACAGGGTTTTTACCACATTTTTCCTTTAGTACATCCTGCCCAAAGACTGCAATGGTTGTGTTACCCTATTTACCACATCCTACACAGATGGGATTTGTGAAGGGTATTTCCTCTGTACATAATAATATTTAGATTGTTGGTGGTGACTAAGAAACAAACACATACAGTATTACTGAAGCTAAACAGAATATGGTAATAAACTGTAATGCTGACAAAGCCTTCAACAGGGTTTCTTGGATATAGATTCCCAGAGTATTGCCTCTATGTGGTTTTGGACCTGACTTTTTAGAATATTTCAAATTTTGTATCAATTCCCCTCTGTTTTCTTAATGGTGAATGGAATGAATCCAGCTTTGTCTGTCTTTGTGTGGGATACTTCTTAGGGCTACCCCTGTCACCTGTGTTATTTAATATAGCACTGGATCTTTTCATTTGACATTTTGTTATTTGTAGGCTAAAGAATGGTATTATGGTTGGTCAACATGACATAAAAGTTTATTTTGTGGTTGATTTATTAGTTAATGTTAATAACCCATATACTGCTGTTCTTGATGCACTAAACATTTTAGGTGATTACCACTCCATTTATGGCTTCTTAATAAATACCTCTAAAACCGAGGCTTTACCATCCACTGTAGTGGCTAGAAAAGAGTGAGGAACTGGTTTTCTTTTTTATTGGGCCCAGGCTATTTTAACATATTTGGGTTTACATATCCCGAGTCCCAACACAACACTCACTCTTATATGAGGCTAATCACCCAAATATAATCAACTGCAGTTGGTCTGATTTTCAATCTTGGAGACGCCTCCCTCTTTCTAATTTGGGCCATACGCAGCTAATTTAAATGGTCAGATTCCCCTAACTTTTTATATACCTTTAAAAGGCTGTCACTATTATTATGTAAAATATATGTATTCACTGTAACATGACCATAAGTACATTTATATAGGCTGGTAAATTCCCCTTTATATATTTATATAAATTACAACAGTCAAAGGATTTGGGTGGTATTAATTTGCCATGTCTTAAAACCTATGCATTAGCGGTTCCTTACAGAAATGCGATGGGCTGGATTGATGGTGGTGAATTTTATACTAAACTTTTGATAAAACAATCTTTTATCCCTATGCTGCATTTAGCTAGTCTACTTCATACTCACCCTTCTGCCATCCCTCCAGCTATAAAGGAAAATATATTGCTTCTTTCCACTTGAAAAGCTTGGCAGGCAATTCACACATGTTTAAACTCTCACCTTCTGTTACATATTATCTTCCTTTAATTGTCGTTACTGGGTTTCATACTAGATACCACAAACCTTGATTTGGACTTGGTGCCCCAATGGACTTGTTAGGTTTATTAATTTTTAGATCAAACTCATAGTAGCCCGATTATACACCTTTATTTGCATATATGTAGGTTGATAGCTATGGGTGTAACTACCATAGGTGCAAGGGTTGCAGCTGCTATGGGGCCCAGAGCTAAGGGTGGCCCATCTCCCTTATCAAAGTTACTTGTGTTATATACATTTTTCACCATTGGGTTGTACATAGGTACCCTTACAAACTTTTGCTATGGGATCTTCAAATTAGAGATGTGCAGTTTCAGTTTTACTTGGTTTTACTCGGATTTGTTCGGATCTCAAAAACGGCATTCCATTGGCTATCGGCTTTCATGTGTTTTGGATAACCAATAAAATAAATCCGAACTAATCTGAACTTGCGATAATTTTGGTAATCCGAACCCGCACATCTCTACTTCAAATACCTAGTTACGCCCCTGCTGATAGCTTTATTTCAAAATCATTTAGGATGTTAGCACCTCCCGAATCTAGCAGTGGATTGGATGGTGAACTTCTCCCTAAAACCCGGGGCCCATTTTCCACTTCATTAATATACTTGCTTTCCCATATATAATAGATCTTGACACTGCCAATAGTGGCCTGTCAAAATGGAGTGAGACATTTCCTGATTCAAGTTATCTATTGTGGTATGTTCTTATGGGTTACAGTCAATAGATAGACAGTAAAAAGGTCGACAATGTCGAGATACTGTAGACAACAGATGTTAGACAGGGACAAAAGTTTGACAAAAACAAAAGATATACACAGAAATGTTGACATGGATGTATGTCGACAGGTACAAAAGGTTGACAGGTTCAAACAGTTGACACAAAACAGGTAGACACAAAAATGGTCGACAAATGTTTTCTTTTAGTTTTTTTAGGGTTAGGCACTAGAAGGGATGGTTAGGGATAGGCACTTACTCCGATGGCAAGTGTTAGGCACCAGGAGGTAGGGTTAGGCACCAAGGGGAGGGTTAGGGTTAAGATTAGGGTTAGCAAAAAAAATGTGTTGACCATTTTTGCATCAAGTTTTTCACCCTGATGACCTTTTGTAGCCATCAACTTTCATCATTGTTGACATTTACTGTGTTGACATTGTGTCCCTGTCGACCTATTGCCTGTCTAACACCTGTGGCCTGTCTAGACATTGTCTATCTAATTCCTGTCTAACTTTTATACCAAACCCTGTTCATATGCCACCTTTAACAAACAATTAATATCAGCCTCCTAGCAGAATTCATCTCAAACTACTGCACAGATCATATTGCTCACCAAAATTGAGGGTTCTTACTGGTGCTTCTTTGGATTCTAACTGTTTTAAATGTGCACAGTCAGATGCAGATTTGGTACATTGCATGTGGTCATGTTCTAATGTATAGCGGTTTAGGCAGTTTGTTCGGGGTTATATCGTGCATGATATTCACTATTTCTAGTGAGTGTGCTTAATGGAATACTATAATTACTGCCCCTGAAAGCACACTGACCTCTGGCACTTGTCACTTTTGATAAAGGTAGCTGCAGTTGTGAATAAAATATGGGTTTATCCTGATGATTCAGATTCTACCTTGATGCGACTAGACCTGGCTCACCTCTTTCAGATGGTCTGGGTTGAGCTATTTATTGATGTGGAAGGCAGCAGAAACTTTCTTAAGGTCTGGCACACCTATGTCCAAAAACATACTGTAGGGCCTGATTGAGAGGTGCACACAGTGTTGATGATACATGCAAGCACCAACATTTCATGCCTCCACATGTGTCTAAGTCGCACTGTGCATGCATCTAGATGGTTACCGCTGTGAGATCCAGAGCAAAATTGATGCAATATTCTAGGATTTCACACTGAAGTGGTTAGGCAGATGCAGGCATGTCATGGGTGTGTTGCTGACAGTGGCTGTGTCTTTTGCCACAGTAGCACAGACATAGGATGCCATGTTCAGATGGAGAAATTGCACCTGCCATAGGGATGGTGCAAGCTTCGAATGTGTGACCAATTGTGAAGCGATGGTGCATTTATAGATGCATTGAGATGGATTAGTGCCACAGCCAGAAGGGGTCTCAGTAGGAAGAGCAATGGTCAATGCATTATCATAAAGATGCAGACATGGCTGCAGCAGAAGATGCAGCCATGGCTGTGACAATGGGCACCTCAACTCAGCCTGGGCACCTCAACTCAGCCAAGCATTTCTTTACACACCAGGTTTGTTTATCTCTGTTGTACAATCTGGAAACCCTGTCCCAGGGATTGCCCACTTTCTTGCCCTTATTCATTTCCATAATGTGTCTTTTCTGTTACTGCTCTTATGTACAGGGGTGGATTGGGATGAAGAACCAGCTCAGGAAATATATGGAATCAGCCTTAATGGAGGCGGGGACTGTAGAGGGGGTGGGGTCTTTGTTCTTACATAGATCCCAGTGTGGGTCTTGCATTTCTGAGTGAGTGAGTGAATGTGAGTGTGTGTATATACAGTATGTGTATGTGTATATAAGATATATATATATATATATATATATATATGTGTATGTGAAGTATGTATATATATTTATATATGTGTATATATATATGTGTATATACATATATATATTTATATGTGTGTGTGTGAATCTAGGACCTCATTCAGAGCCGCTCGCAAAATGCGCTCGCTCTGAATGAGGGTGGCCACATCTAAAACATGATCCAGCCTCCTGGCCGCTTGCTAGGCTGTGGTTTACCACCCACAGCTTTAACGAGCGGCCAGGATGATGGTCGCGAAGGTCATGACCATCGCGACTATCGGGGCTTCTGACTAGACCCTTGTGGTAGGGTCTCATCTGCCGCAAGCCCCAGAGAGCTTCCGGCTCTAATAGAGAGAATTTCTCTCTCACTCCAGGGCTTGCACACACGCTGTGCGGCCGCTGTGCGTGCGCAGAGCCAAACATTGACCCACTTGCGAGCACTCATGTGCTTGCGAGTGGGTTTGAATTAGACCCTTAGTGTAGATTCTGCCATTACTCTCCTAAAATGCATATTAAAGCAGAAAACATATCCAGACAAGAATTAACATCTAAAAACATATATTGATATATACACACAAACACATAATCTAAAAGTAATGTCAGTGTTGCCTGGCCTGAATTTATATTTTTCTACTCTCTCTCTTCTTCCCCCTGTTTCTCCTCTCCTTCTTCCCCTTTTTATTTAATCTCTCACTGCTGCTTTGTATTTTTCTTATATCTCTTTTCTCCCTCCACTTTTTCTTTTTCTTTCTCTGATATTCTCCTTTTGGTTTCTCTCATCCCACTACTTTGTCTCTCTGTTCCATCCTATCCTCCATTTTTCCCCCTCTCGCTCTCCTGCCCCTCTATGTCTGTGTCTGTTTCTGTTCTGACATTCTTTTTGTGATGTAGAACATTGATGGTGGTAGTGTGTTATTTAGTGTGAGTGCCAGGTTGAGTGTGTGATGGTAATATTGTGGGTGTTTGTCTGGTACATAGCTTGAGTGATAGTGTGATTGACAGGAATACTGTAATTGATGAGTGTAGGGTCAGTGTTATTTAAACAAAGATGAATGTGGCTTAATGACAGGACTGAGGGTCAGAGTGACAGTGAGTATGAGTGGCAGGAATATTGGGACTGAGGACCTCATTCAGAGTCGGTTGTTGCAGGTGCACAGTCGTACGCCACCGATGTTCGCTATACTGCGCATGCATAAAGTTCGCAATGCGCGTGCGCAAACTAGCCGCTATGATCAGAAATTTCTCTCTCCTTGAACACAGTCAGGTCGGTAGTTTCAGTGACAGATGGAGGCGTTTGTGGGCGGTAACAAGGGAAGGTGCTTGAAAACGGGGGAGTGGGCATCCGAACGCAGGCGTGCCTGATTATGCGAACAGCATTTTATTGGAGTGCATACGGATTATGGGAGTGCATAATTAACAAAGTAGCGTCATGGCACATGTGACCTGGGAGGTTTTTACACTGACATGATCGTAGAGCTTAAGAGAGGGTATGGTCAACCTTAAACTCTACGGCCAGTTCCGATGGTTCCCGATGGTCTCGATTAATCCTTATATGCCCGGAGATGATGTGCAATGCGTACGAGAAGGGGGCGTATTTTTTTGTCTTCCGACCGCTTCCTCCCCTTGGTCGGCCAACTACCGATCCAAACTTAGGGAAGCAACTTGCTAGGGAATCATTTGCATATCCGGACCCTTTTTCCGTACGACCATGCGGCCACTTCGACCGACTCTGAATGAGGTCCTGAGTGACAGGCAGGGTAAGGACAGAATGAGTATTACAAGGGGGGTGAACAGAGGGTTGCAGCTAGATACCCTTCAGCTTAAAGACCCTGACATCATCATTTACAATTCACATGTACATCTATTGAGATTAGTAACCTATGGTGAGAAAAATGGACCGAGCTACCATGCCTGAAGCATGGTGAGCCCACAAGTTCGTACTATTGGTGGCCGGATACTACATTTTAGATAAAATAATGGTGTTTTTTAGGACATGGAACTGCGCTTATGCCCTCACTTGATGTTGCATCCAGGTCCATTAGCTGAAGGGGATCTAGGCTCAACCATGAAGGCTGGGACAATGAGGTTGAGTTACAGGGAGAGTGCCGGCAGGGACACCCAGGGGGAGTTACAGGGAAAGCGAAGGTGGTGACAATAAGGGGTTACAGGGAGGCTGAGGGTAGGGAGATGTCATATATATATATATATATATATATATATATGACAACAGTGGCAGCGGCACTCCTCAAAAAGTATTATCAAATTGTTTCAATAGAACCTAAGTCCTTTACTTCAATGTTTCAATCTTAAACGATTTTCCTGATGAAAATCATTTCAGATTGAATTGTTGAAGTAAAGGACTTAGGTTCTATTGAACCAATTTGATAATACTTTTCTGACCACTGTTGTCTATATCTGCATCTAGTTACCTGTGGAGGGCACCCAAAATCATTATTAGAGGAGGAGTGCCAAGCTTTTTGCTATCTATCTATCCATCTATATATATATATATATATATATATATATATAGTTGTCTTTTCACTGCCTCTCTATCTGGGATGGCACTACAAGTCCCAGCACATCCAATTGATAAAGAGTGATGGGACTTGTAATCTCATAAAAGCTGGATAGGCAGTCAGTGCTCTAGTTACACGTAGGATCCCCAGACTTCTTACCTTTAGATGTAGAGCTCCAGGTGTTCCTGTTCTAATGCAGCCCCACAGATGTGTGTACTGTTGTGGCAGGGGGTAGACTACGCTGGACAGCTGGGAAGGGGAGCTGAGGAGGATAAGGAGGCACCATTCCCCTGGCTAAATCCACCATCATGACTGTGGTAACTATGGGTGGCCCGATTGTGAGTCCTTACCGACATCGGCGCTGCCCAGTCCTGCACTGCTAAGGGGTGGTCTTGTCACAAACAGGTGACCCCTTGGTTTTACCTGCCCCTGTTAACAGTGCTGCACTTTGCCCCTGCTGTGGTTCCCTGATTAGAGCACAAGCTCCATACACTGACTTGGCCACTGCTGCTCTCGACTAACGGGCCGGCACTCTGAAATGCCCTCTAGCCAGAGCAGATGACAGCTTCCTGTTTGCATTCCACAGTGGAACACAAATCCAGGAAGCACGGCAGCCAGCACAGGCATACATTGACGCAAAATTGTGGTAGCAAAAACCAACCACAAGAATAGCGAGCAGCTCATACCCTGTTCGATGTACTCGATTAATCTAATAAATAGCGGACATGATGTAGGATGCGAGCGGACAGGGGGCGTAGTTTCCCAAAAAACGATCGCAAGTTTTGTTCGCTCGTTCAGACCTAGAGGCGTGAACAGACCGCAAACAGCGAACGGTTCATTTGAATAGCCACCCCTATTTTCTGGACAAGCAAGCGCAAATAGCGACCGGCTCTGAATCAGGCCCTTGGTGCATCCCTTACATAGGTACACAGTGGAAATTCAGGTTACAAAGAAGGAAGATTTACATTGGTATGATGAGTGCATATATCTCAAAATACTTTCCACCAAAAAAACACAGTATTTCTTTTTGGCAAGCAAAAAAAATGCATTTTGAACCCCCCACAATTCCTTAACAATGACACATGACAGTGTTTGTAGCAAATGTGAAAGTTGTATTGCCCTACTCATGCACAAAATAATGTAATGATCTGTCATATAAACAAGATTGAATAGTCTCCTGAAGTATTATTAATAGATGTGAAGTTGCATTTTCCGTATAAAATGTAATTAAGTACAAACACCATACTTTTGTCATTTATTTATCAAATGGGAATCATCTTTCCTGCAGTAATCTAGACTGCTGCAACATGACATAAGTAACCACCACGGCTAATGCATGAATTTAACATACAGTATGCTTATATCTTAATACAGATGCATTTTGTTACACATGCACAGAGTAGACCACAAGAAAGTTTATAAATCCATGTTTAAAGGTGCATACACATGTAACGATTTTGTAACCAACGATTTTCTGTCAGATTTTTCCTTGAAAAAGTCAACGATTTTTGAAGTGTTACAATGACTGAGCACTAAGTACTATTGTTAGTTAATTCCTATTGATCTATGTTAAAAATAGTAGATAAAATAAGTAGAATTAAAAAAAAAAAGCTTAATTTTTTTTTTTTAAATAAATAAATTAATTAATAAAAACAGTATGCGCCAGCAAGACAAGCAGGGAGGGGAAGAGAGTATTAGGATAGGTAAAAAGAGAGACTCAAATGTTTAAAACTCTTTTAAAAACAATGTTAGAGCAGGAGGTGAAATGATATTCAATGTCCAGATGATTAGGAGGAATCAAGATATTTTAGCTACTGTTCCTGACTGCCCCTACCTGTGGGTTACTCTGGGACACTTGCAGCATGCAATCTTCTACTCCTTCTGAGCAGAGCAGTGTGCAACTCCAAGCAGGACCGTGAGAGCAGCAAGCCGCCAGAAAGTGAAGTCATCACCAGCCACTGTGGCATGCTCCAGTCAGATCCCCACAGAGTATTCTGTACAGCAAAGGAGGAGAAGCTTGCATGCTGCAACAGTACCAGAGTAACCCACAGGTAGGGGCAGTCAGGGACAGTAGCTGAAATATCTCGATCCCTCCTAATCATCTGGACATTGAATATAATTTCACCTCCTGCTCTAACATTGTTATTAAAAGAATTTTCAACATTGGAGTCTCTCTTTTTACCTATCCTAATACCCTCTCCCCCCCCCTGCTTGTCTTGCTGGCGCATATTGTTTTTATTAAATATATTTTTTAAAAAGAGTTTTTATTTCTATTTTTTTATTTTACTTATTTTATTTACTATTTTTAACATAGATCAATAGGCATTAACTAACAATAGTACTTAGTGTTCAGTCATAAAAATACCTTGTCTAAATCGAACTACACTGAGCTGCTTACATATACACAGCACAGCATACTATTATCTACCTCACTTTGACAGATTTTTGAAGTGCAATGAATGATTTTTACAATGATGAATGAAAAATGTTCCTTCCCTTAATGAAAATCGTAATGTTGGACAGTCTGAAATGTACGATAAACGATAAATACAAACAGGAGCGCACTTGAACGATTATCGTTCATCGTTATAACTCAGAAACAATTTTTTGAATGATAATGATGTCGTTCAAAAAATCATTATGTGTATGCACCTTAAATGAGACCTAAAATCATCAAACTAGCTCAGAGAAACAGACAATGCTCTAATACTTCATATTTTCCAACTTTGAGTTAGAGATAAGCTGAAATAAGTTGAAATATTACATTTCGTAGAATCATTAAGTACAGTATAATATTTCCTTTGCCATTTGCTTGAATGGCCATTCTGTACTCTATTTGTATATGCACATTTTGCAGACTATTAGTTTATGAATAGAGCGTGGTGGACAACTGGCAATTTATCTTCTATGCAGTGAAATGTGACATTTCACTCCCAAATGCAGAACAAGGTAAATATGTTGTCTATCGCTACTTTAGGATTACAATAAATAAAAAATATTGCAATACGTAAAAATTAAGTATAATATATATTATAATACTAATTTATAATAAAGGAGAACTGATTTTGCAGTACTTTCAGCAGAGCCGTAACAATGGCTCACACACCTCTAGTGTTTTTTTGCTACATGACAAAATAAAAGATGATTTAAGTTGTCATACATCCATTTGGGAGACAATTTACTTTATGCCTTCCAGGCTGTCTGTATAAAAAGCAGTCGAGACCTCTAGACTGTAATTTAGTGATTAATTAAACAAAAGAGACAATAGACTCAACTGACTAACAATAGTTTTTACATGTATACATTCAAACCCTCATTTTAAATATTCAGATTTTATATATTTTTTTTCTGATCTTATTCTCTTTAATTCATGGTCCCCTTTCCCCTAATGCATTTAAGTGGACCTATCTGCATGTTTCTAAAAGTTATCTTGATTTTTCATATTACTATCAGTAAAACATTATTTTTTCCCTTAACTTACCAACTGCAATATATTTCATTAGCATAATTATCTTACTCGGATACACAATTAATTATTGAATAGATTTATCACATTAAAATAATTATCTTAATTAGACATTTCATTGCCTTCTGTGTTTATATTTTTAATATGTTTAAAATCTACTGTATGCCAGTATGCCCTTTAATCATACTGCCCTGTTTACAAGCCTGAAATTAACCAGGTTTAAGTTCTAACTAAGTGGAACATTTAATTGGACCCACAGGGTACTGGGAACAATTAATTAACTGTTTTATTAAGGTCTGTGCTAAAGAGCTAGTGACTTCATTCTACACAATTAAACAGACACCAGCAGATAAATCCCATTTTATAAACATATCCAGGCTAACTTTAAAGTATTGCTCTCAATTACATAACATAATTATTAGAAAGTTGTTTAAAACCATAGATATCGTGCTGTTTTCTAAGAAGATAACTGTTGGTCAATTATGGCATAAACATGCAAAAACAAATTATAGTGTGATGTAAATAGAAAGCTATTTGTTCTGGCCAAGAACATAAATGCTTCATACTGTATGGATAAAAAGGGAATATGAAGTCATAGGGTGTATAATGTTAATTGAAGTCTTAATTTTTAAAATTTTAAACAAAATTTACCATATCAATAAGTCTTTACCTGTCAAAATTCATGCAGATCAGTAACACTATTTAGAAGTTTTTAGCCACTAAGGGGGGAATTGAATTTCCCATGATGATTTCTCGTAAAAAAAAAGTAAAAGTTAAAACGGGACTTTACTGCAATTTTTGTTTCCAGGCAATTCAATAACAATCCTTTTATACCGCATTTAAAATGTCCCATTTGATGGGATAAGTTCCCAGATCCATGTGTTTTCTCGATTGCAGACAGAAAAAATGACACTTATTGCAGGTTTTGTTTTACCTGCCTTCCTGTCAGCAGTGCACATCATGCTGCTGTGTGCAGGGCTGCAGTGGGATGAGAGCAACTGCTGCAACTGAGCAGCAGTCTCCTCTCCTCATCAGGGATGGGGGGGTATGATCACACTGATTGCACCCCCCTGTATCTACCACTGGCTGAGGGGCTCACAGAACCCCCCTCTTCGGCGCTGCCATGTTTTTTTTCTATGGGGGTGTGGCCATGCCTCCAGCAATTAAGCTATGCCCCCATTAAGGTTTGAGTTTTAGGGGCTAATTGAATTAACCTGGGAAATCAATTAGCCAGCGGTAAAGTAATGCAGCTAGATGAATTATGCCCTATGAATGGGAGTAGACATGAAATCATTTTCAAAACTGTTCTACAAAATAGTTTCCTCATTCTGCTTTTGGTATATAAAGTTGCCTTAAGTTTTCCCAGAAGTTCCAGACTTGCACCAATATTCCAAAAAGTAATGTGAGTCAGCAATGCAGCCAGGAAAAAATAAATTGATTAATAAAAATTCCTTAAAAATCTATGCACTGATTTTTCCAATAAGTTTTATATTACCCTGCAGTTAAAAGAAGCCTCTGCATTTTGGCTTAATCATTTTCTATTTTAATGATATTGCCACTTGATCATCAAAACAATTATGAACATGGTGGTACAGATAAATGTTCAAGGCACATACTCACGTAAAACATAGAGAGTAAACACTCAATGATTTATTGATATCTTACTATAAGTGTTCCCAGACCTACCACAACAATGCCATACATTCGAACGGATTCACCCTTTACAGCCCAGCTTTATTAATACTAATTAATCCAAATTGAACATTGTATTTGTACAATCTGCATTGTATTGTAGAATTTCTAATCTCTGCAAAACAACCAGTGCAATATGTTGCAACTTTGGATGGTAGGCTTAAACCTTTACTATTTTGAAAGAACTACAATTACATTTATTCACATAAATAATCCAGCTTGTTACAAATTCAAACTAATTGTTTAGAAATGAGATAAGAAAGCATACCAATCACCATTTTAGTCATTATTTTTTCTTTTCCAGAACAAATATTGATCCTAAAATCATTATGCTCTATTATTAGGATTCAAGTAGTGTCATTGCTTATATTTCATATTTAAACATGACAAGGATCCTTCATTATATAGTGATGCTAGCAGGTTAGCAAAACCTACAAAATGCATCACAGAGAAAATACTGGAGCATTTGCATAAAACAAGGCACACAATGGGTCTGAAGATATATTTGTGCTCTGTAGCAGTCATCTTTCCTTTGTAAATTACCTCAAGAGTAAATATAAGGTCAGTAATTTTTCAAAACACATAGCAAGCCATGTTGAGAAAAATAGATTACAGTTTGTAACATGACCTATTCTTCATGTAAGTGGCACTATTTACTAAATTCCTGTTTTTTGTACTGTATGTTGGTAATTTTGTTGAAAATAAAATACTACAAATAAAGCTTTGTATCTTTTTCCAACAGATACGGTCTGATTCTGACAAACAAGATGGGTCAATCAAATATATTTTATCTGGAGATGGAGCTGGAACAATATTTACAATGAATGAAAGCTCAGGAAAGATCTCAGTCCTGAAAAAACTTGACAGGGAGAAAAAGTCATTTTATACTCTACGAGCTCAGGCTATCAATAGATTCATAAGTGTTCCTGTAGAAACAGAATCTGAATTTGTTATAAAAGTACTGGATATCAATGATAATGAGCCAAAGTTTATCAATGGACCTTATATTGCTGAAGTTCCAGAAATGTCTCCTAAAGGTAATGTGTGCTAAACAATTGTTTAAAAGTAAAATGTTATATTAAAGAGCAGTATTGGCTTTGAAAATATTCTTCTTATATACTGTTTGTGTATATTTCATGGCACTTTTTGGTTTCAGTAGTTAATTTTCTCCCTTTAGATTGTTCTTTTATATTTCTTCTTTCCGGTTTTCTTTACATACTGGATATTGAGCTTTCAGATAAAAGATCCCATACCTGTAATATAATTTTACTTTGAAACATTTAGTGATAGAGGGCTTTATTCAGATTGAAAAGCCTATGGAATCACAAATTACAGAATTAAAAAAAATTGCATTTTTGTAACCTATTTAGTAGATATGACCAGTTCGTTTTGGCTTGGTTAATTTTGGATCAGAAAAACGATCTCATTAGCTATTGGTTCTCATGTGTTTTGGAAAGCCAATAAGATAAATCCGAACTTGCGCTAATTTGGCACAAAGAACCTACATAGAACTGAACCGCGAATATCTACTTTGTAGAGTCGGCACAAAAGCCGATCTGAAGCTGCAGCTCCCTTCTATTGGTGTATCTAGGTCTCTTAAGGATGGAAGACAATTTGAGGCATAGCTTCACATTTATTCTTGCAACCATTTAGGTCACATTGTGCGACTACATGTTTACACTATGCATATTGCACTGACTACATCTGCATGCACACTGCTCAGGTGCACACACTTGTTGTTTGCATGTCCATTCCAATCCTGTTGTCAGCCCTCTAGATGTACATAGTAGTCACATGACTGAAAAAGATGCACATTTCAAATATTCATGTATGAGCATAAAAATACAATTTATGTAAAAAATAATATGTTTAGGTCTTACTTTCAACAAAGTAAAAAAATTACTTGTATTGGAAGTAATCTAAGATTTATATACTGTGTTTATGCAATGTTTCAATAATCTCAGCGAGAAGCAAATTGCTATGGCAGTAGATAAACATTGCTGTTAATGTTATTTTAAATGTTTCATTTATCCAGTTTTTGATTGTTTTAGTACATTTTGATTGAAATGGGAAATTGTATTTTCTTTCAAAATGAAATACTCCTAGTTGGAGCATTGGGCATTGGCCACCTCCCAAGTGGTATAAAAATGAAGATACTATATGTTGTGTAACCTATAAAAATCTCTGTGCATACAGGCACAAATGGGAAATTCCCCAGATATGATCAATCATCAATCACTTGAACTATATTAAAATATGTTGTTTCAATCTTTTTTTTTGGTTTTGGATGCAGAAACAGTCATTGTCATACAACACATGTCTGTGTAACGGCTCTCATCAATAGGTCACATTATGGTACTGTTTCCAACACCAGTAAATACACATCTTACTTGGGTATCTATAATGGGTCCAGAATGTGAGGTGCTCATGAACTAAGTAAACCCCCCCAAACAATACTTTGTGGTCACCACTAAATAACTCATCAGTAAAAGGTACCAGTTTCATTTTCCAAGATGATTGGTCATCACTGTAGTCAGACCACTGAAGTCATTTTCGGGAAGATATGCACATGAGCAGTAGACTCTAGCTTGGTACCAGATTTGTTACTGAATATGCACTAGGGGGCAGGGCAGGTATAGAATTGGGGAGAGGAAGAAACAGATTTCCCAGACTGTGCCTTGGTAGATGCCCAAGAGTGCATGGGAGGCATAACACTGCACTGCAAACAACTGCAATGCCATGAACATACCAGTTGTTGCACCATAGTACTTTATACAATAAAGGGTATTATCCATGCCCCTCCATCAACCACACCTTCAGCACCTGAGCTCACTAAAAGTCTCATTGGCCCTGCCTTTTGGTGATTGCATGCAGACCCCCTGCTCTAATTAAACGCCCATGACACATCTCTACAAATTTGAGTACTATGGATACTTACACTGGTTCCAATAGTAAAAGTGTTCTATTCATACATATATTTATAAACTTTGTTGATCATTTTACAAACATTTAAAGGTTTCCTTTGTTACATGTGATGTGCTGTCAGATCTGTGCACCTTTACTGAAAATAAATCTAGCAATAATTTTTTTTCTCAAGAAAGGTCAGTGAGGGCTTATTGAGTTTTAAGCCCTGGGATTTTGATTTTGAACTAAAAAAATCTTCAAATATTAGATTTTGTACTTCAGGTTCAAGATGAGTTTGAGTAAAAGAATCACATACAAATCCGACCACCATAGGGCAGTCACGTAAGCAATTTCTTCTGTGTGTGTCTGTGTTCCTGCATTTATTAAGCACAATCCTAGAAAGCAGCACATCACAGAGCTTTTACATTTCTATTTTGCTTTGTGTCAGAGATGTCATCAGTCATATATAATTGGATTGAGATTACTTACAGAGGCATATTCCATTTATATACCAGTTGGCAGATTAGTATTCTGTATGCACAAACCTCTTTAATATGCTTAATATGATTATTTTTATGTACCAGACATGGCTAATTAGTATGTATTAGCTATGTTGAAGTCGTTTTTTAATAGATTGTTTTGGCTTTGAACATAATGTTTTATTCATAATAATCATTTTATAAATTTGGGAAAATTCTGGGAATTTCAATATAAAAGTTTCAATAAGTTGGTCTGAAAGGAAAAAATACTGTACCTCTGGAAAAGGTTATTGCCTGACAGTCTCCCTACAATTGTATATGTAGCTCTTCACAATGCAGAGCAGAACAACCTGTGCTGCACTGACAGGGTGAAAGCAGGCGATAATGAATCTGGTTACAATTACAGTATGTCCTTTTTCATATACGGTAATATTACTAACATGGGTAATGCCTTTATTGAAGAGCAGTAAGATACATTTATTACAACAAAAGCATAACAACTACACACAGCACCGTATGAGTCATATAACAATTATGGACTAACACAGAGGGAAAATTGTCTCTATCTAAAGTATAAACTTTTACCTTTTATGTACTAGAGCTGACTATAAGCAGGTGCTTAATTAACCACTCAACTGCCAATTTTTTTAATGAAATGGGCCTCAAAAATTTTTATTTTTTAAAAAAAATGAATTAAAATATTTTATTGAAAAGAAATATGATTAGGAAGTTTCTTGCCCTCCCCTCCAGTGGCAATTGATCTCCATTAGCATTACCAAGCTTCAACAACCACTACATAAGTAGATCTCCATTTGTGTAACCTTTAACATTCGCAGTGTAATAGATCTCAGTTTTGCACACACACACCCTCCACCTCCAGTGACTAGTGCCATTTTTTCTCTATTTTAAAAACCCTCCATGCACCAGAGTCATTTTTATGGGGCATTAAAGCCCCACCATAGCCACTCATAGTCCAAAAAAAGCCCCATTTGTATTAATGACCAATGCCATTATGGGGCATTATCCCTGCCCCACATGCATAGCAGAGTAGAGCTTGGGTCAGGGTGGACTGATGATCGGTCACCTTTACAAGTTCATCCCTGCACTTACAGAGATTAGCCAAATAGTGTTCTGGGGTAAATAAGTTCCCCTCTTTGCACTCCCCCCCAGCACATGCAATCCAGAAACTAAGGCCCTCATTCAAAGCCGCTCGCTAGCGGCCGTACGCTCGTTTCGCACATCTGCGCATGCGTACGGTTTTTAGTACGCATGCGCGAACCAGTCAGTGCGGCTGAAAATCGTTTGTACGCTATATAGCGAGTGCCTGCTATTTTGAGTGACAGAATGAGGCATATGTGGGTGGTAACAGGGGAAGGTGCTTGTAAACGGGGAGAGGAGATCAGAACGCAGGCGTGCTTAAAGGTCAAAACGGGCGTTTTAAGGGTGTGCATAATTAATACAGCAGCGTCATTGACCACGTCACTTGGTTTTTTTAACTCAGAACTGCTCGCAAAATAGCGGTTGAAAAAACCAACCACAAGAATAGCGAGCAGTTCATACGCTGTACGATGTACTCGATTAATCTATTAAATAGCGGACATGACGTATGGTGCGAGCGGCCAGGGGGCGTTTTTAACAAATAAACGAGCGTATGTTTTGCTCTCTCGTTCAGACTTAGAGGTGTGAACAGACTGCAATTTGCGAACGGATCATTTGAATAGCCACCCCTTGTTTGAGAACGAATGACCGCATATAGCGAGTGGCTCTGAATGAGGGCCTAAATTAGCTAAAGCCCAGCTGGTTGCAGTGGCATCCCCTGTTTCCATGGTAGTTAAGTGGTTAATTTATCCTCACAGTATTACATGTACTGCTTTTATAAGTGGGACAATTTGAAGATTAGCAATATCAGTAGTAAATTACCATATTTCAATAATTAATTGAGCTGACCTATTGTCTGATTATTTTGCATCAAATAATGTGTTTTATTTATGTGACTATAATCTAATTTGAATTTATTTATTATTTTTAATGTGAAATCTATATACTGATTTGCAAAATGGTTCTTTCTGGGTCTCGAACCTGAGGTGTAAGCTATGGAAAGAGCTCACCTTACCCACCTGTCCACACAAGCCAGCCAAAGCAGCTGTTACACCTATTGTGTATCTCATGTCTAGGGTGTGTCTATACACTATGAACGTATCACCAGAGATGGTGCTGGTGAGCAGCAGATTATGTGTGGGGTTGGAGAGATCCTCCCACACAGGGTAGAAATACTGAGTTTTGACACATCTTTGGGGGTAGTGAGAGAGAGTCAGTCTGCAAGACTCTGCAGTCAGGACAGACTGGGGTCTGTGTCCAGACCAGGTGGGACTACAGTTGGAGACCAGAGTGGGCTGGGAAGACACTGGTGGCAAGGAGGCTGGGTTTAGACCTATAATAGGTAGGGAGAACCCTAAAACTCCAAAAGACCATGTGACATAACAGCAGCTAAGCTACATGCTGAGGAAGCCACAGCCTACACCTAGAGGATACAGGGAAGGCCACCAAGACTGACTGTGTTTTGTATAGCTGTGGTAGCCAAGCCAGGCTGGAGCCAGTGATAGACCTGCAGAGAAGCAGGCAGAGACTTTATTGGCAGACTAGCTGCACCATTATAGTCAGGGGTCAAGAAGTGAGTCTGAAAAGTAAAGCACTATTTCATTTATTTACATGGAATCTGTATGTGGACCTTCATTAAAGCACCTAAACACTGCACCAATCCACCCTCTACCAATCTAATTACCCCAAGTTATGACATATGCTGGAGAATGTGGGCATAAAGATTATACACAATAAGGTGTACACAAGACAGGTCTGGGCAAAAATGAATTACAGAAAGTAAATGTAAGTAAGGACACTCACTGCACCTGCATGGTGAGATGCTTATCAGTGGTGAGTGAAGATAAGTCTGTTATGAAGTATTGTTGAAACAAAACAATTGTCTGCAAGTGTGCACTTCTCCTTGGAAAGAAAGATTAATAAGTGTTACACAAATTGCTGGAGTATTGTCTGCTTGTGGGAAACTGTTATGACCTGCAAATATATGTGAATTGCCAGCTATGAAATATATATTGTCTGTGAAGAGAAATGTACACTTTCCTTAGCATTGGAATGCTTAAAAGAAATTGTGTGATTTATTCTGCTAAAATGCTCAATCTCGCTAAATTAGATGTGGCTATTCCAGTATGGTGTGGAGCAGTTATACCTCTTGAAAGGCTGTTGAGAATGCATGATACATGCTGGTAATTGTAGTGCCACATGAAGAAAAATGTTTTGCTGTGTTGAAAATACTTTTGCAGACAAAGTGTGATTTAGTAAAAAAAAGCAAGTTGTTCCTGTGTATTTTGTTCCAAGAATTATGGGAACTAAAAATAAATATTCTGAAGGCAGAAGGCCTGCTACAAAAATTCAGTCTCAAGCTAGAGAGATGGAAAACCCGGGCTGGAATTTACAGTCTGAATGTGAAGGATATCTGTTACAAGGAAATAATTTAAAACTGTTTGAAATCCTCTGTGGTGAATCTTTTCAAAATGTTGGAGCTCAGGGTAATGTCCCAAAGAAAGAGACATTAAATTGTCAAAGCAGAATAAAGATAGCAGCGTGTGTGGTCAGTGTATGGTGCAAGGTCCATTCAGAGATGATTACATCAGCCTGGAAGAATTTGACAGTATGCAAAAAGTTTTGAATGAAAGTAATACGTATTATGCTGGGCAGATTGATAACTTAATTTAACAGTTGGCTGATGACAGAAATTTACATGGGAAAGCTGAAAAGAAATTACAGAGTGAATTGTCCTCTTTGAAAAATGGCATTGGTACAGGAAGAAGAAAAAAGACTTGAAATTCTTAAAGAGACAGACCTGAAAGACTTGAAAGAATGTGTCCAGAGACATCAGAGTGGTGCAGAGTGCACACAAGTGAAGGTGGAGGGTCTGACTCTGGTGTTAAAAGAAAAATACTCTTTAATTGGGTCCACACAAGTAAATCTTAAAGATTGTGAGTTGGAGAAAAGTTCACATGCTGAAAAGTTTTGTGAAGAAAAAGTATCTCCAGATGATGCAGACTCGCGTTCAGTGGGAAACAGACCATAAAGAAAAAGAGGTGGAGATTTTCCTCCTTGAAGTCAGCTGTAAGGAGCAAGTACAAACTCTATAATCCAATTTAGCTGCAGCTACAGCAGTTTCAGAAGTTTTGATGGAAAGAAGTGTATTCCTGGTGGAAAGTCTGCATAAAGTCACAGAGAAAAGTTAATCTTTGGAGAGAGATTTTAACTTTGCTTATGGCATGGCTTACAAATTGCAAGAAAAAAGTGAGAACCTTGAGAAGTGTCTGCTAAGTACACAGGATCATTTGCAAAGATTCCAAGTAGAGAGGAATACCAAAGAACTGGAGATGCAATGTGAATTAAATGTGGCAGAGTCTGAAGTAATTGTACAAAAGTTGAGACTTGCTGAATTTAAAGTTGTGGAGTGCAATTTGCTGCAATCTGAGAGCCAGTTGGAAGGCGCCATGGCGAAAATTGCCCAGCTGGAAGAGCAGCTGTCAAGTTCCACATGGTAGTGGGAAAATCAGAAAAGGAAAGATGTTGAATAACATTCTGAAGTGGGTTTCTGGACCCAAAATGGCATCCAATGTCTTTGCTGATGCCAGTGTGGCAGAAGTACATAAACATAAGCTGCAATTGTTACAGCTTGATCCTGAAAAGGCTGGTGCATAGAGTGATATACTACCAAAGCAGAGTGTATTGTGTGATGAGCAGCAGATGAACAAGGAGAATCTAAAACAAAGTAAAATGTTCCAGAAAAATTTTGTTTGTCAGCAGCAATATGACAATGAAGATGTCCTCATTAAATGTCACAGTGTTCAAGATGGGACCAAAGGATCAAAGTTGGGAAACTCCCTAAAAGTGGATGAGTTTCCTTGCAGTGTCTTTCATCTAACAGTGATAGCTGAGGGTGTGAAGTCCTCTCAAAGTGGCACAGGTACAGATTGCAAAACTGTGTCCGAAGTTGATGATAAAGAACTAACGTATACAGATGGTGATCGCATGACCTGCAAAGCAAAGGTGCAGGATGTACAGAAGTCTACTAATATAGCGATGGCTTCAAAGGTTGAGACTCCTTTGTTGCCATGTGTTCAGAGTGGTATGAATGTGACTCAATCACACAGTTTTGCTGTTGGAAGCAGAACCTTAAAGAAAGTTAATTCTGAGAGTCTTGTGAAGAATAATATTCATGTATGTGAAACAATGCCTTCGTGCAAGCAGGATGGAACTTGCAATGCTACTGAATTTATCTGTGAGGAAGTGAAGTGGTCTCAAATTACAAAGCTTGAAGCAAATAGTCCAGCTAGACAGTATTTGATAATAAAAACCTTTGTGGAAGGTGAACTTCAATGTGCGCTGGTGGAACATTTGGAAGTTGCTCATCCTATTTTAAATGCTCAAAATTTGGGAACACAAGAAAATACAAGTTATCTATGACTTAATGAAGTGGCAGATAGCCATCAAAGTTGTGAGATAAAGTTTGTGGATCAATGGAACAAAGATTCAAGTATCTTACATGGACATGAGAGTCCTGTATCTGAAGTTGGCAGTGCCAATATATGGACTGTTAACATAAAGCCAAGGTCTGGTATTTGTGATGATAGTGACTCTCAGATGAGGGTGGCACTTTAAAAGGAAATTATTTGCCAGTGAAGTATGCCAAAAGCCAATAATGTGCTTCAAGGCTGAAGGTTAAAGATGTGACAAACATAAGTTGGCCAATGGGTGTTCCTATAAGAGGTTTAAGCATGAGAAACCTTTGTTCTATGAAAAATTAACAAAGAAAAAGCTGTTTGGGTCTGATTCAGAAGATTCTTAGGAAAATAACTTGCTGGATTTTGAGGCAGTTGACAAATATAATAATGAAGTATGTCACTTTGGGAAAAAGTACCATAAAGTAAGAAAAAAAGATTAAGAAAAACTCTGAAAACTAGAGGATGAGACCCTCACAGGCCGGATTGATAATGGGGCAGATGGAGCTACAGTTCCAGGCCCCCTTTCAAAATAGGCCCATTCTGTTTCTGCCCTGCTGCTGTACACAGGATTTTTTATCCTGACACAGCAGCAGCTAGTGTCCATGTGAGGCCCCACCCCCCAACCGGAGGCCGCTACCCCCCCTCCACGCGGCGACAGATCAAATACCGGCATGGTTTAAACACATGGCAGCGCAGGGGAGGACTTCAATAGCCCTCACTGCACTGCATGTGCATAGTGCCTCGGCACCGTGTGAACTCACGGCGTGCAACGTCACATGTCACCAGTCCAGAATCCAGAAAGAAGCGTCTCAGCTGTGTCCTTCCAGTGAGCTCTGTGAGGGCTGCCCAGCCGCGAACTTTCCTCCTGAGGTATCAGACTGGGCCTGCCATTGTCCTGCTGGCTGCTGCTGATCGGGGTCACAGAGCAGAAGTGTAGCTGGCTACTGCAGTGCTAGTAATAACCAGGTACTACAAGCCGCACTAACAAGAGATATCTAATATATATATATATATATATATATATATATATATATATATATATTTTTTTTTTTATATATATATATATATATATACTGTATTTGTAGTATATGTATATATATATATATATATATATAAATATATTTGTGTACATATAAACACATATACACTCAGTATGTATACATACTGTATATAATTTGTAAGTGCATATATATATATATATATATATATATTTAGTTATCTTTCTTAAAATATGCAGAAACTGCAATTTAAGGGCAGATTAAAGTATAAACAGAAAAAAGATTGCGCTGCTGTTGCTGTATAATGGAGTATACTTGATTGATCCACGTGACAACTTCTCTGAATCGCAAATTATTTATTTATGGTGCATACAATAAAATAGACATATTAAAAGATATAATATCTCCGTATAAAAACAACAACAAATTGGTTAGAAATACTGTGACAGCTAGAACTGGAATAAATGTATCTGTACTTGGATATAATTGATTTCAACCGCTCAATGTATCAGCTGTATCTGATGTTAATGGATTAATCTAAAAACGGCATCCAGGCTAATAATGCAGTATATCAAGATTCTTTATATTAAAGTACACTTGAATGAAAACATGCCACTTAATCCACCAAGGCAACCTGGCACACAATAGATTGCACAATAATGATATCTCTTCAGTGATTCCGTGTCTGGCTGGGATCTGTAGTCCGCCAGTACTGTTGATATAAATATGCAATGTTAATTGTGTGTCAATAGTTACTTCTGAAAATTGGAACAGAGTGACGGCTAATGGATAATGCAATAACCTGACCAATTCTCTGGTCTAATGGCGGTCTTGTGTCCTTAATAGTTCTACAAAGGATACCGCTTGCTCTCACTCTCTCTTGTATCCTAGGTATCCGCTGGTTAAGGCTTCTATAAGAGCTGACACCTCTCTGCTGAGAACAATGTAACTTGGCGGTTGGTGGAAATTAAATTTTTACCAGATAATAGAGCTGAGTCATTGTGGTTAACCCCTTTGATGCATTTCGCTCCTCTTTGTGGGAGCTTTTTCAAGATAGGCCTAGGATACAAGAGACAGTGACGGCAAATACATCACTAGTGGAGCCACGTGATCGGCACCGGATCGGGACCTTGGTCAGGTGTGTGCCTCACCGGCAGCCACTGCTCCACCTTGCCTCCACACAGGCTCAGTCAGGCAAACTTTCTGACTACAAAAGCAAGCGGCATTTCCAATACTACCAGTGAGGATACGCGAATGCGTCCAGCCCTAGGTACCGGTCAGTATGGATATTACTCTGCCTTACATTGAGTTCACTCAGCCAAATTGGCTGTGAGAGCAAGCGGTATCCTTTGTAGAACTATTAAGGACACAAGACCTCCATTAGACCAGAGAATTGGTCAGGTTATTGCGTTATCCATTAGCTGTCACTCTGTTCCAATTTTCAGAAGTAACTATTGACACACAATTAACATTGGTTTGTGTTGCATATTTATATCAACAGTACTGGCGGACTACAGATCCCAGCCAGACATGGAATCACTGAAGAGATATCATTATTGTGCAATCTATTGTGTGCCAGGTTGCCTTGGTGGATTAAGTGGCATGTTTTCATTCAAGTGTACTTTAATATAAAGAATCTTGATATACTGCATTATCAGCCTGGATGCCGTTTTTAGATTAATCCATTAACATCAGATACAGCTGATACACTGAGCGGTTGAAATCAATTATATCTAAGTACAGATACATTTATTCCAGTTCTAGCTGTCACAGTATTTCTAACCAATTTGTTGTTGTTTTTATACGGAGATATTATATCTTTTAATATGTCTATTTTATTGTATGCACCATAAATAAATAATTTGCGATTCAGAGAAGTTGTCACGTGGATCAATCAAGTATACTCCATTATACAGCAACAGCAGCACAATCTTTTTTCAGTTTATCTTGTAGTTTGTGTTGTGTCTGTCTAGCAACTGACATTAAGGTATGCTGCGCTGGTGCTAGTATATACATTCATACACAGTAGTATACCATCAATATTGTCTCTATTACGATTGTTATATAAGGAGCGCTAGGTAGGAATTGAGATCCCAAGATCTCAACTCTTTTTTCTTCACAGATTAAAGTATGCCTCAGATGTACCAGAGCGGATAAAAGGAGACATCTCCATCCACCAGGTACCACAGCAGCCGCCCCCACCTACTATGGGGCTGCCCCATGGCTGTAACTAGGGTAGTGTGACCTGTGACACCGCACAGGGCACCGCAGGGTAAGGGTGTGTTGTTCGAGCCTTTCAATTTTCTGTTTATTATCATTCTCACTTGTAGCTTCCTCTTATTTTATCCCCAGCATCTCCTGGCCTCCCCATCTTTTGCCTGGCCCTTCCCCTTAAGGCCATGCAGCTTTTTCGGGTGCGTTTTCTCCCCATTTGAAAAATAGGGGCGCCAATACTCTTTCTGGCACAGGGTACCAAAAAGTCTAGTTACAGCTCTGGGCTGCCCTGCCATAGAGGGGTCTTGCAATCCCTCTCTGGTGTGGTATAGGATTTTCCAAAAATTCTTTACCGCTTTGGCCAAAAGGGGAAAGTAGTAGCCACAAGGATGTCCATAGAAAGAAGTAAAGTGATCGCGGATATGTTCACTTTACTTCTTCCTGATTGCCAGGACAGGCTCTTATGAGAACCCTTGTCCCAGCAATTAAAATGGATATATCCGAGCAGAACAAGAACCCCTATTGCTGTGATTTGTGGTGATTATGATTCTTAATTATCAAGGGTAGACCACATATTTGAATAGATATGCCCCTATAGTAAGGTAAGGTCTCTCTTTTTTATATATAGAGAAATTTCCCATTTATGACAACACTAAGTTGCTATTTAGTAGAGGGGTTATACATTTACATACTCTTTAAGTGACCATTTTTTTGTCATATTACAGTCATGTTAAAAAGTAGTGTTTCCCTTTTGTTTATTTGTAGACTATCACATTAAGCGAAGAACGAAAAGAGATTGAGGTTTTGAAGGTAGGCACTAGTCACCCCCCTCTGCACAGTCCACGCCACTTATGCAGACCACACCCTCACAACACGGGTCTCGCACCCCATATAACTAGTCAAACTCCCACGACGCCGGACACACCTCTGCGGCAGCACACTGCAGGCCCTTCTTAGATTTCAGCTCAAGGCCCATGTGGACCTTTATCTGGCACTGGACTCCAGAGATGACAAGAATCAGTATGACTGGGGATGTGGTGGATTTCCCTCCTGAGAAGAGTGAAGAGGGACATCGTCATGAAAATGCCTTGTCCCATGTCACTGAACCCAAGGGTTTCAAGCTGAGGAGGGGGATATGTGGCAGTTTCACCAGAGATGGTGCTGGTGAGCAGCAGATTATGTGTGGGGATAGAGAGATCCTCCACATAGGGTAGAAATACTGACTTTTGACACAACTTTGGGGGTAGTGAGAGAGATTCTGCAAGACTCTGCAGTCAGGACAGGCTGGGGCCTGTGTCCAGTCCAGGTGGGGTTACAGTTTGAGACCAGAGTGGGTTGGGAAACCACTGGTGGCTAGGCAGCTGGGTTCAGACCTACAGGAGGTAGGGAGAACCCAAACACTCCAAAAGAATGTGTGACATAATAGCAGCTAAGTTGCAGGCTGGGGAAGCCAGAGCCTATACCTGGAGGAGACAGGGAAGGCCACCAAGACTGACTGTGTTTTGTATAGCTGTGACAGGCAAGCCAGGCTGGAGCTGGTGAAAAACCTGCAGAGAAGCAGGAAGAGACTTTATTGGCAGACTAGCTGTACCAATATAATGAGGGGTCAAGAAGTGAGTTAGATGCCCTAAATAGGGGCTAGACTGTTTATTCTTTTCTGTTCACTTTTGTTTCCTGATTTCCATTCTGAAAAGTAAAGCACTATTTCATTTATTTACATGGAATCTGTATGTGGACCTTCATTAAAGCACCTAAACAAGGCACCAATCCACCCTCTACCGACCTAATTACCGCAAGTTATCACAAAACCAATGTGTACAATACAGTGTCAATAGCGGTTTATAGTCTATTGAAACTGGGTGTCATAACATGGAGATGAAGGAATGAGGAAAGTGTGGAACAATGCATAAAGTTGAGCAGAGTATTTTAAGAATATAGAACCTCAAATGATCTCTCTGTGAAAAAATGCCTGTACGTCTTTAGGCCAGGCGTCTTTAAACCATGAAGCGACAGTATACAGTACAGATTGGCCAGCTTCTCAAAGATCACCATACACTGCTACAGTATTGTACTCAGGGCCTGATTCATTACAGATTGCTAGTGTTATTACACATGCAGATGGCCAATTGTTGCGTACTGCGCATGCATATGCATCACAATGAGCGTGCACTCACTGCGATCACACAGAGCACAGTAAGCCATCGCAGAGTGATTAACAGGTAGTCAGCATTTGGGGGTGGTAATGGGGGAGTATTTGTAGAAATATAGGCATGCCTGTTCATTTGAACGGCGTTACATGGGTATGCATAATTTAGCCACTGTGATGGCATATGCAGGTGGAGTACTCACTGCATGTGACGAGGTTTGCAATTTCTGAGTAAGGTGAGACCTCTTGTAATTGTGGCCGATGTTACTCGATGTTCTCAATGTATATGCAGGACTGCAAGGTATTTCCGATGTGAGATAGCGGTATTGGTGCGGCAGTGAGCATCTCAATACTGGCTGTGCAACGGCTTTGTGATAGTATTCATTAACATATTTTCACAGCGGGTCTGCATGCGTAATCGCAGTTGCAACCTCAATAGCAATCCATAGTGAATCAGATCCTCAGTACTGTCATTTTCATCTGTGAAGCATTCACCACCCAGCGGTTAAACTGTGTATTGCATTGCATGTAGTCAATTGCGACATACAATACAGTACATCATGCCATAATGCATATTGACATGATGCAGCAGGGATGCCAGAATGCTGGGCTATTAGCAAAGATGTAACAGGACATGTCTGTATACTTGTGTTACACCATGCCACTCCCAAATCTAGCTGTTGGCGCACATTTTAATGACCCTGTTAAAAAAAATGCTGGATGTCCCTCGAAAATACCTGCAAAAATTAAGAAGATAAAATATCAATAACATCCCCAGGTTGTATCTCGGGATGACTATATCAGATATTAGAGATAGCTGATGTAATACTCTTTTTTTTACTGCAAAAGCAGAACTCAAGCCCCATACTGTAGCTTGGTCCTTGTAGATAACATCTCTACATTGCGTAAGCCATTGTAACCTATGGGCTACTTTCAATTTACTTGTGAGAGAGGTAGAAATGATCCCCACATGGCAATGGCTGCTCACACTAGCGTGGTCTGATAATTAGTGATCGCTTTACTGCTAACACATGGCAGAGATGGGTTCCAATCGGAGCTCCTATCCCTGCATGTTTTTTTAATAAATGGTGGAGATTCTTAACCTTTTATTGCCCTGACAAATAATAATGAATAAATCTGCCCTTAAATCTGCCCAAATACAGTGCAATATTGTTTTTGCCAAGGTGCAAAGTTACTCTTTTTTTCTGCTTTGCTCCCAAATCTTAATCAGCCGCTTGGTGTGAAGCACATTTATCACCAGCTCTCTTACTGTACATTAAAACCATATGGAATGGGAACACCCACAAGATACTGACAGCAATTTCTGTGGTAGCCATCAGACTTTGGCTGAACTGGCCTGAGTACGGGGATGCAAATACAGTGACAAGCAAAGTGGGACATTTTCACCCACTCCAGACAACAGGTTTCTTGTAACAAATGCAATAATTTCTGATGTACCATTAAAGTCATAACTTAGCCACTAAAATTTAAGAATTATAAATAAAGACACTGACACAGTTATTGTGGCAAATACTCTGGTGGCATCCAAACATGAGAAAACAGTTCATGCACAGAGATAACTGTCATGATACAAAGTGGGCGAAGGGGTCAAAGTGCTAAGCCCTCATGTGTTGCATTCTACAAATTGGGGCCACTCTCCTAACCACATACCAAACTATGGGCCATCAAGTGAGTGGTATCCATAAAACTCCCATGTAGATGTTTGTTCAAATATATCCAGTCCCCCAACACCATGTTCACCCCTATTCTGATACATCTAGCCCTGTTTGCCAATGTTTGAAACTGCAAGGTTCCACCCAGAACTGCCACCAGAATATACAGTAAATGAAACTAAAAGGACAAAAACTTCTATCAAACTTTAAGAAACTCACTGAAAATCCCAGCCAGATGCCTTAGATACCTGATCCACAAAAAAACAAGGTCTTTTCTGTCAGATGAACCCCATCAGACCTACAGAGGTAATCAAATATGCATTGCAGAGTGCCTACAAAACTTTATGTTTCTTCCCAAAGTAAAATTCTTCCAGTTCTCATCAATGGCATGACCACACGCAAAATATCTCCACATCCTGTAATGAGCAATCTCAGACCAAATGACCCGAATATCCAGCCAACTTACTGATAATTAATGGATATCCTGCTTAACTGCTAATATATGTTTGGCATTAAAAAGTGACCTTGGAATTCACTTGACTGGAACTTTACAAGGTTGACCCAAAGATGCTGGACCAAAGCCTGGGGCCAACCAAAATGGGAATCATTGCTAAACAGTCATCCATGCACACCATTCCAACCTAAAACCTGACCTTCAACAATTAAAAATAGTCACATTCTAGGAATATAACGTAAAGAAATCCATCGCTGAGGTATGCCCGGCTATCCAAAAGACATATTTATAGTTATCCATACACATTCACTTGGGTAAACAACACAAAAAAAACCTTCACATGCAAATTACATTTTAACAAATTGTCTAAATCCAGCAGTAGGAGGCAGAGGTGGTATGTCTGTAAAGGTAAAAAACCTAATGGATCCCCAAAACCAACCTTGACTAATTAAGTTTTTTGTCAGTTTCACTAGTGTAAAAATCCCACAGTGTAATGTGATGAGCAGTTTTTTTCCAAAGCTATGAGAAGCAGCGACTGCCATGAACCATTTGATCTGAGTGACAAGTTGCCAAACAAAGGAAGGACACAAGCCTCCTTGAATAGCTGTGAGAGGTGTAGCCTGAACTACTACTAGAATGCCACACCAGAAAATCACCGACTTCTCACACAACAACTCCCACCACAATTCTACTGTAAAATAATAATTGGGAAAAACTCCCACCAGCAGATGTGTAGTAAGATGTCTCCATCGTCAGGCATCAGGCCACCCCAATATATACCACTAATTCTCCTGGAAAGTACTAAAGCCCAGTAACACTGCTGCTTCCTTTAACAGCTGCAGCCATCTACTGCAATTCAGCAGAATTAGTGAGAAGTGCACCCCATTATAATTCTCAGAGGAAAGAGTTTCATATCTTTAGATCCTGCTTGAGCACATGAAATAACCAAATGGACCTATGAGGTAGAACAACCCCAGATGGAACTCTTTCCAGCTTCCTGCAGAAAAGAAGTACAGTACCATCTGAATAACCCAGAATATGTAGAAAACCCAGCAGTGTAGTAGTTACCTCTGGTACCCTGTAACATATTGTAAGTTGTCGCCCTCAGATATCATACGATCCCCTATCAGTCAGTTCCCCAGCATGTAAAACAATTGCAATGCTGCCCTTGTAGGCTCACACCCTTAACAAAACTCCTGAAAGTAGTGGAAGCATTGGTGTCTGAGTGCCAGCTTCAGGGGGCCACCAAGGACAAAGGGGGGAGGGGTGCTGCTGAGCAAAGACAGATCTCTCTATAAACATTTTATAAGTGATTTGGTTTAAGGTAGTGCACTAATGGTTAAAATAAAACTTTTAGGGCAGTATTTATTAGCGGCCAGCACCAGACAATAAGAATTGCGGCAAATTATCGTAATAAGGACTCTTAATTTGCCCTGATGTACCATTAATAAATCACCCAGATCATATTACTACCTCCTTTGCCCCCTCAGCTGTTATACAGTGCATGTGGTGATGTGTCCTCACTTGCTTTTTGTCAGTACTTCTTGCGACATGAGACACCCAGTGCGACTAAGATGCCCCAAGAGGAGTAGCATAACATATGTTTCATCAAATTTTTCATCTTAGTCGCATCTCAGGTGAAGCAAAATACCACTCAGAGGGAACAAGAGATGCTAGACTGAGACTGTAACCACATTGAAATTGGTTTTACATAGGTACAAAAGTCGCAGATAAGGCACAACAGGACTCAGCTTGAGAAAAAGGTGTAGTTGCTTGCATTGGAGCACACAGATTTCCACTCAGTCATACACAGATGTACAAATGTCACTCATCAAACTGTGCAAAATCAGTGCAAGCTTGGAATGTAGTTTTGTAGCTTTCAGTTGTTTTATTTATGCAAATAAGCCACAAATTTTAAACAGAGATTATGTTTATCAAACCCAGTTGCATGCCGAGAGAGGCTATTAGGCAAGACTGAAGCAACAGTAAGAAAACACACATATGTAGTCCAATCAATTACTAAATCCTTACTCCATGTCATACAGTACTCTCTAGCCATTTCCACTCCTGTTGTCTCTCTATACACCAAAATGATTTGCCTCAAATTCGCTAATCATGCTTTTACAGCAGCAGTCAAGTGAAGATAAATATTGATCATCAATGAGTGTGAAAAAATGTTGTATGGTACCAATAGCCTCCACTAACCAGGGCCCTACTACTCACAGTTAGCCCAGGACTGCAGGAAAGCACTGTATAAGTACTACACTACATTACAAATCATAAAATTATATCATATAATATTACATATTACAAATATTAACCTATATAAATTTCTAAAACCATCCTGAATACTATAAAAATTGCATAATTTCTCCCAAATAGATTATGGAGTAATTTGTAGCAGGAAAATATTTTGAAAAAGTATTTTTGAGAAGTCTTTATATACTCTACTTTTGGCATATAGTAGTCACATGTTTTACAGGGTTAACAATGGGCCATTTAATGTCATTTCTACCTTGGGCTTAAGTAGCCTTGACTAAATGTAGCCGCAACAATGTGCAGAAAACATATGTAATTTCCTATACAATGGCTCACGAAACAGATTTTTGTTTTAGAAAATGGGACATGTCTAATCTCCCTTAACCCAGTGGAGGATTTAAAATATAATTCAATAAACATGGATTTATTTTCTTAATTCTTAAATCCAAATTAAGTTTATATTAAAGCAAGCATTTCAGAATGTAAAATTTGTAGATATACCTTTTTAGGTTATCCTATCTACAGTATAATAATGTATCTTCTGGTAGGCCAAATCACACTGGACTATGAATAAATTTTGATTTATAATAATATTAAGCAATGCTAATGAATAATAATGTCCTTGTACTTTTTAATAAAATGTGCCAATTTTGAGCAAATATTTTCTAACTTAAATATAAATTAGACATACCCATCAAGTCAAAACTATGTTGTAGAAATCTATATTTAAAGCTAAATATGTAACAAGAAATCCTGGTAAACTAAACAAGAACTTAATACTTTTTTAAAATATATTTTCAAGCTGAATAACAGTGTATGAACACCTTCCTCTAATAGTCTGGCTTCGAATAATATAATAATGACATCATTTTTATTTTATGTTTGTAAATATTTGTGAATTCTGTAAGACTATTTTGGACTTATGTGTATTTTAGCACTAGTTACTCTATAACAGTTTATTTAATAGTTACTGATGCAGACTGAGTTATATGCCAGTTACTAATAGAGATAAGTGGTTTGGTTTTTGAGAAAACAGAAAATACCTTAACTTAGGGGTTCCAAGTACCAGTTCAGAATCAGCTTGGGGTACCGAGTTGAACCATGTCCTGACTCTGGTCTTGTTGCAATCAGAACTTGGATTTAAAAACCGGATTGCACGTGTTTTAGATTGCATTTAAATCCTTCCATTGAGATTTAGGTTCTGTGAAGTGGTCAAAATTGACTGGAAATGACTGGAGATGAGCGTTATTGATGTTAATAATACTATAGGAACAAAACAGGTCTAAGTTACATGATTTTATACATTTTTAAAGAAAACCAAAACCAAATCCGGACCAAAACACTTGAGGGTGGTTTTGACAAAACCAAAACCTTTGAGGGTGTTTTTGGCAAAACCAAAACACGTGGGTGGAAAATGGACATATGTATATGCACCTCTACAGATTTATGTGATTCTGCCATTTACTGTACGAAAAGTGGAAATCAAACTGATATAGTTTGTTGTATGTGCAAACATAAATTTTTGAAGACCAACCGCATTAGATTTCAATGTTATTTTTGCACATACAACACAATATTTCACTTTGTTTTCCACTTTTCGTACAGCAAATGGCAGAATCACATAAATCTGTTGAGGTGCATATGTGTGTGTCCATTTTCCACTCACGTATTTTGGATTTGCCAAATCTAATGGGGTTGGTCTTCAAAAATTTTTATAACACATTATTTCACTTTATGCTTCATGTTTTGTCTATTATGCTGATTTTACAGGGGAAATAACTTTTTTATTTTAGAAGAATCAATAAAAATTGTTTTTTTTATATGAATTTCTAATATTTTCTCAAGTGTTTCCCTTGAGTATTATAAATGGTATAACAAGTGACAATTTTAGTAACATTTTCAAACCAATCTGTGAGTGCCTAATAACAGATTCCTTCATTTGTTTCCACTTTTATAGTGCTATACCTCATTCTGAGGCACATCTGTCATGTGGGGAATGGATTATGCCAATTAATAAATCTGTGTGGCTTTACAGTGCATACCTATTTTCATTATTGTGAGAGTTCTGAAGTGCTTGTGTAATAACAGGTCACTTTTATATGTATTTCTATTGACAAGAGATGTAAAAATGTATTTACCAGAAGCAATTCATTTTGGGTTTACATTCTTCACAAGAGTCATATTTTACTTTTATTATAACTACATAATGTGTGAAATTATTTCTACTACAACCCAGCAGAACAACCTGTTGCGCCCGTTTGTCTTCCACCTCTCTGTTCAACTTTCTTTTGCATTCACATATTAATTGTAATAAAATATACAGTCATTTTCTTAGTTAATAAACTTATTTAATTTTGTAAAGTCTATTAAAATGGACACTTTCAAAACATTTAGGGGTCTATGTACTAATAATCATAGTACTGCTGTGATTATTATGAACCTTACTCACCAGGGATATTATAATTTTTACTAAAAATATCATGGCTATGTACTACAGGGAACTAGCAGGGACAGCAGTTGCGGTAACCACTGTCCACGCGAGTTATATCCTTCGCATGTTGAAGAAGTCTTTCACAGAAGTTAAATACTTCCTCAGGGGAAGCTGACACTGCACATGCAGGTCCAGCCAGTGGCTGTGGGGAAGAGATCGAAAGATCTCTCTTCTGCCCCTAGAGCCCCCATAGGTTTATATTAGTTTACACCATCTGAAGATGGTGTAAAATTAAAAATACCAGTGCTAAACTACAAAAAACTTTTCTTTTTGGAGTTTAATACATAGGGGTCAGGTTGTAGTCATCAATGATAATAGTGGGGACTGAGATCTGAAGTAAAATCTCCTACATTGTGCTATAAGTACATAGCAACTGGATGTAGTCAGGATACCGGCGGCCACTATCCTGGCTGCCGAAATCCCAACACTAAAAGCCCGACATGGGACTAAAGATAGGTGTAAAAATCCTGATGCCTTTCATTGGCTCCATGTTGAAATCCCAACACCCGGCATACCTAATGAAGCCAGGTATCTTAGGTTGTAATCATGGGGAGGGAGGGTTAGCTTTAAAAAAAACCCAGAGAGACTTAGGGTTATGCACTCCCCAGGAGGGTTAAGGTTAGACTAGGGGAAGGGGAAGTTAGGGTTAGGCACCCCTGGGGGGAGGTTAGGGATAGGCACCCCCCAGTAGGGTTAGGCTTAGGGTGCGGGAAGGGGGTGTTATATTTAGGCACCAACAGGGGGAGGTTAAAGTTAGGCACTAAGGGGGAGGTTAGGGTTAGGCACCACCAAGAGAGGGTTAGGGTAGGTAGAGGTGAGGGTAAGGGTACTTACCACCCCCAATGGTATTTTGAACCATCGGTATGCCGCTGTCAGTATTTTATCCAGTAGCTATTCTGCTGCTGGCATTACATACCAATTCCATAGCAACAACACATGAAATTAAGCAGAAATTGCAGTTTCTGCATAATTTTATGTAAAAATCAGCTTGATACATATGCCCCTTAGAAGACATTAACAGAAAGGTCAAAATTGAATTCAATTAGTACATTTCCCACTTGCAAACAAAGTTTCTAACATTCTAGAAGTTTTCTACAAAAGCCTAAACCTTTATATTGCTTACAGCTTTGTTTAGCTTCAGCATTTTTACAGCAAGTTATATGGAAAGGTATCTCTATAAAGATCTATACCTAATTCAGTTTAATACCTTCCACCTTCTAAGTAATAACTGGGTAAGTTTCTCATGATATGTCAGTTGTAAAACTATTAAACACCATTAACTTCATTTCTATAGTGTCTTATTTATTTATTGAGATTTATTTACATAGTACCAGCATATTCCATTGTGGTTTACAATTGGGAAAACCTGTGATAAAATGATACTGGGTAATAACAGATAAAGATGTAAGAGGGCCATATTTACAACCTTAGTATCTACTGTATATGGAAAATAGGAAAGTGCCTCAAATTGGTCCAGCCAGATTACAAAGGTTCCTATTGGGCTACATTATCCACTAACACAGAAATGTTGCCATGGGGTAATTGAAATGTATGTAGAAAGAGTACTGTGTAGAGGGGATGTACTTGGGCAGAATAGCTTATGGAGGTTATCTGGGTGGTTTAGTAATTTGATTATCTTGCTTGAAATGGTAAATGTTTAGGGAATGTATGACAATTTGGAGACTAGAAGAAAGATGGAGGGTAATCCACAGAAGAGGGTGATGCAGGGTATTCTACAGAGCGGATCAACCCAAAATAAGTTTTGGGTTGATCCGCTCTATGGAATCAGGAATGGGAGATGGTAATGAGTATGAATGAGAAACACAGATCATGTAATCAGAGGGGGTGAGTTGGGAGATAAGTGAAGAGTTGTAAGTTGGTGTAGTTTAGTTTATGATATTATATGTGTTATGATTTCACTATGTGCATAAACCAAATACTGATTTGTGATGTGAAGGCAGGATAATGTGAATCCCTTGCAGTCTGTAAACTAAGAAAAAAACAACTCAGGTTTCAGTTCATAGCAGGCAAGCAGAATAAGCAAAACATAAATACAAACTATAGATTGTAAGCTCCACTAGGGCAGGGTCTGATGTGAATGGCCAAATATTCTCTGTGAAGCACTGTGGAATATGTGTGTGCTATATAATAACTGGTAATAAATAATAATAATAATAATAATAATAACAACTCTGGGTGAACTGATTATATGATTTCAAATAGCACAAATACTGTATATTTCACAGTACAGAATAAAATAGCACAAATATTTGCCATAGTAGAGAATTGCTAAAAATTAATGGATTTTCTGAACAGCACATTAATTTGCACAGCAACAATCTATTGAGTAGATCTTCAGAGTACTCCTGAGTAATGTCACTATAATGAAATATTACATAGTTATTTTGGAAAGCCACAAATAATTTGGACTGATTGAGATACTTAGCATCTTTTAGAAGAATCCAGGTTAACTTCACAATAGAGAAATATCAGCAAGTACAAACAGCAGCCCCAAAGGTGAACCCCATTATTGCACAATCAAAATACACAATAGAATCCTAAGAATATGTAAGCAGAAGTATTTTATATTAAATGTGGTAAAATAAAATCGGCTAATGTAAGGACTGACAAAGCAGAGCAGTGGAATAATTTGCAAGGATGACCAGTCTAGGCACTATATTCAAATTAGATTATAGAAGTGAAAATCTGTTTAGGGGAAGGCCAGTATGGAGTAATCAATAATCAATGCAGAAGATAATTACTAAATGAAGTTAAGTTTTTGCAGTATCTTGTGTGAGATATGTGTGTTTTCAGGATATGTTCTGTTATTGACAGGTAGTAATATTATCAAGGCTGTGTTTGAAATATTGATTTTAAGAAGGGAAGATGACATCCAAGATGAAATGGCAGAAATACATTTTAGCAATGTGGGCCAACACAGATGGTAAGAGACCTGGAGAGGATAGGTAAACTTGAGTATTATCTGCATACAGATGAAATCCATATACCAAATTCCAAGAGAAGTAGTTTTGATAGAGAAAGGCAGAGTGTCACAAACTCTTGGACAGATAGTGGACGCAACCCGTATTCAGGGAATTGGCTAGACCTATTCCTGAAGCGCAGAGTCTAATGTGCCAGTGGTATTCACCAGGGACCCTCGCAAGAAGGTATGGACTTGGATGCATCCAACACACAGTCCACAGCCCTAAGGTTAAGTTTCCCTATACAGGTGCTGGTGTACTAGTTGAAGTGAAAAGAACTTTAGCGTAGTCGACAAGCCGGGTCAGAACCAAACAGATGAGACAGTAGCAGGGAGCAGGCATAAATGGGTCACAGCGAATAGCCAAGGTCAGAACCAAACAGATGAGGTAGTACCAGGGAGCAGGTGTAAACGGGTCACAGGGAATAGCCGAGGTCAGAACCAATAATCAGGATATGCACAGGGACACTGGAGTATGGTAATGGAGCCTATACTCCGGCACTGAAGTGCTCCCAGAAACATCCTTTTATAGGTTAGGGTAACTCTACTTTCAGTATGGAGCACGCACCCCTAGGGGAGCTGCAGCCATCTACACACATTCCACAGTAGAAGCCAGTGGCAGCAGACACAAGGATCTCCCTGGTTGCTGCTTGCCAGAGAACCTGATAGCAGCCAGGGAGGACGTCAGCGGCAGTCAGGAACCCAGTGCTGCTGGACCCGGTAAGTGGTGACCAGTGTGCGGCGCACTGTGACATTACCTCATAAATGGCTTGTTAGAGAATTTCTGATGGAACTTTTGAAGGAGTTGAGGTGAATGAATATCCGCAGTCTTATTCCAACAACATTCTTCCAGCCCATATCCCTTCCAATCTACCAGGAATTGAACTGCAAATCGGGACATTCTGGAATCTAAAATCTATTTGATTTTGTTCTCCTCTTGGTGATTCACTGTAATTGCAGTTGGAGGGTTGCACTGTCTCAAATATTGATAGCACCAATGGTTTCAGAAGAGAGGTATGGAACACTTTGGGGACCCTAAGAGTACCAGGAAGTTTTAAGTGAACAGCCACTGGATTGATGACCTGAAGAATCTGGAAGGGACCAAAGAATCTGGGAGCAAACTTCATGGTGGGAACCTTTAATCGTAAGTGCTTAGTGGATAACCAGACTTTAACACTGGGGTTCAGTACAGGACTAATTTTCCTTTTCTTGTCTGCCACCTGCTTATACCTGGAAGAGGCTTTACACAAATTATTTTTTCCTCCCTCCAAATCCTGAAGAACTGACCTGCTGTGCCACAAACAGCTGGGAGAGATACTGGCTGAAGAACAGATACTTCTTGTAGCCCATATTGAATGAAGAATGGAGAGTACCCCGATGACTCATGGTACAAATTATTGTGAGTAAATTCAGCCCATGGCAACAAGGAAACCCAATTGTCTTGATTAGCTGACACATATATCTGAATAAATTTCTCTAAATCTTGATTTATGCTCTCCGTTTGACCATTACCCTGAGGATGGTATGCAGTAGAAAAACTCAAGTTGATATTAAAGCATTTACATAATGCCCTCCAGAAGCTGGAAGTAAATTGTACCCCATGGTCTGAAACAATGTTTTTGGGAAACCCATATAGTTTGAAGATTTCCTTTATAAATGCCTCAGCCTACCTTGGAGCCGACGGTAACCCTTTTAATGGGACAAAGTGAGCGACCTTGGAGAACCTGTCCACCACCACCCAGATTGTATTGAACTCCTGGCAGGAGGTTAGTTCTGTTATAAAGTCTATGGATATATGGGACCAAGGATGATCAGGTACTGAAAGTGGACATAATGACCCCGAAAGGGAGTTGGGGAGGCACCTTTTTCTGAGCACAAATGGTACAGGCTGCCACAAAGTCCTTGACATCATGACATACAGTCGGCCACCAATAACTCTTAAGGATCAGTTCCAAAGTCTTCCCCACGACTGCATGACCTGAAAAACATGAAGAATGAGCCCACTGGAGTAACTTAGATCGGAGTTCTGGTGCTACAAATGTTTTCCCTTGTGGGATCTTGACCATAGTAATTGCAACAAAGCACCCAGGGTTTAAAATTGGTTTGTCTTCCTTTACTTCATCTTCCTGGGCAGAATTAAATGCTCGAGGCAGGGCATCAGCTTTTACATTCTTGCAACCTGGACAATAGGTAATTACCAGATTAAAGCAGTCAAATAACAGCAACCACCTTGACTGGCGATAATTCAGGCAATGAGCAGTTTTGATATAAGTGAGGTTCTTGTGATCTGTGTAGACTGTCACCGGAAATTTTGCCCCCTCCAGCAGATATCTCCACTCTTGCAATGCCAGCTTGATAGCTAGTAACTCCTTATCCCCAACTGCATAATTCTTCTCTGGAGGAGAAAACTTTCAGGAAAAATCCCACAGGCGTACCACTTGCCCCACTCATCCTACTATGACAGTACAGCTCCAACTCCAACTGTGGAGGCATCCACCTCCAAGAAGAAAGGCAGATCATGGTCAGGTTGTCTTAGAATAGGAGCTGACATAAAGTACTGTTTTAAAAGAACAAAGGCCTCTTCAGCTGCGGGAGACCGTCTCTGGGTATTTTGTCATTTTTTGGTGAGCACAGTGATTGGAGCGAGTAGTTCTTGATGAACTGGCGATAGAAATTGCAGAATCCCAGGAAGCGGTGTATTGCTTTTATCCCAACAGGACAAGGCCATTTAGTAATGGCAGCTAGTTTTTCCAGATCCATCTGAAAACAGGAAACAGAAATAATATATCCCAGAAACATTAGCTCTTTTTTCTCGAAGGAACATTTTTCACGGTTACAAAACAGGTGGTTGGCCCGAAGTCATTTCAGCACTTCACATACATGCAGGCGATTACTTGCTATGTCCTCTGAGAAAATCAGGATGTCATCTAGATATTCCATAACGTATTTATAGAGAAAATCCCTGAGGATATGATTCATATATTTTTGAAAGACAGCTGGAGCATTACTTAACCCAAAAGGCATGACTACATACTCAAAGTGACCATCACGAGTATTGAAGGCTGTCTTTCACTCATCTCCAGGCCTAATCCTGATCAAATTATAGGCCCTGAGAAGATCTAGCGTGGTAAAAATCTTGGCTCCCTTATTTCGGTCGAAAAGTTTAGATATCAGAGGTAATGGAAACCGGTCCTTGATGGTAATAGCATTTTGGCCCCAGTAATCTATGCATGGTCTTAGACCTCCATCCTTCTTCTTGACAAAGAATAGACTGGCACCCATGGGTGATTTGGACTCCCTGATGAACCCGCAATCCAGATTCTCCTGAATATTCTCAGACACTGTTTGGAACTCAGGAAGTGAAAGAGGGAAAACTCTCCCATGAGGTGACTCTTTCCCAGGTAATAGGTCAATAGTACAATCCCAGTCCCTATAGGCAGGAAGTGTCTCAGCGACTTTCTTACTGAAGACATCTCATAAGGACCAGTATGAAGCTGGAAGCTGAACTTACGGAGAAATGGCTGAACTCCGAATGACTCACTGAAGTGGTTTGACAGAGGACAAACAGGAACCATGGCATCGAGGACCCGACGACAGAATTTGAGGTTCTTCCCAATCTAGCACAGGAGAATGCTTGCGGAGCCAAGGAAGACCTGGATCTTAGGGCTCTTGGCTGATTGAAGTATATAGAATGCTATCGATTCCTGATGGAGAGCCCCTACTTGCATGATAATCTCTGACATCCGAGTGTGGATGGTCGCTGTAGAAAATTTATTTCCATCCACCCTGATGACACTGAGGGGTGTTTGAAGTGGCATAATTGGAATTCCTAACTTTTGAACTTTCTCAGCGGTAATGAAGTTGCAATCGGCACCTGAGTCCAGGAGAGCCCTCATGACTTCAGAGGACTTTCCCAGGACCAGAGTCACATCAATGAATAACTGAAGAACTACATGATTTTTTGGGGTGTATTGAAATGTACCTAATCTTACCACCCCTCAATCAACTAGGCCTTCCCATTTCCCAGATGTTTTTGGACAGCCGGAGACAAGATGACCTTGTTCACCACAGTATATGTCTGTTTTTAAGCCTCCTTTCTCCCTCTGTGACAGTAAGGCAAGATTTTCCAACCTGCCTGGGCTCTTCTAGAGGTTCCACTGGTGCCGTAAAATGTATCCACCCAGATACACAGGGAGATCATGTCATCCAAAGGAGTTGGCAATTATCTTGATGCAAGTACATCTTTGATCTCATTGGACAGACCCTGAATAAATGCAGCAACTAAGGCTTCGTTGTTCCATCCCAATTCTGAAGCAAGGGTTCGGAACTGTACAGTATACTGTCCTGCGGATTGATTGCATTGTCTTAGCTGTAGAATAACCGATCCTGCAGAGCATACTTGACCAGGCTAATCGATTACCCTTCGGAAAACCTTCAGGAATTTTGTGCTATTGTTAACTAGAGGACCATTCCTCTCCCATAGTGGAGAAGCCAAAGCCATACCGGACAGCAACGAGATTACGTAAGCCACCTACGTCCTTTCTGATGGAAAATTTGCTGCTTGGACCTCAAATTGAATTGAGCACTGGTACAGGAATCCTCAACAGTCTTTTGAGTCCCCATCATACTTCTTTGGATTCAAAATGTGTAATGGTGCAGAAGCACTTGCAGCTTGTACAGTCACCATAGGAGGTGGAACTGATTGTACTGGTGCTGGCTGAGTGGTACTGACTTGTTACATTAAGGTCTGCAGACACTGCATAATATGAGCTTGATCCTGTTCTTGCTTCTCGACTCTAGCAAGTAAGTTCTTGAGCAGGTCTCGTGGTGACGGATTACCATCAGCATCCATGTTTTAGGCCAGAGTATTCTTTCACAAACTCTTGGATGGATAGTGGATGCAACCCATATTCAGGGAATTGGCTAGACCTATTCCTGAGGTGCGGTCTAATGTGCCGGAGGTATTTACCAGGGACCCTCACAAGAAGGTATGGACTCGGCTGCGTCTGACACACAGGTCACAGCCCTCAGATTAGGTTTCCCTATACAGGTGCTGGTGTACTATTTGAAGTGCAAAGAACTTTAGTGTAGTCAACAAGCCGGGTCAGAACCAAACAGACAAGACAGTATCAGAGAGCAGGCATAAATGGGTCACAGGGAATAGCTGAGATCAGAACCAATCAGATGAGACGGTACCAGGGAGCAGGTGTAAATGGGTCACAGGGAACAGCCAAGGTCAGAACAAACAGATGAGGTGGTACCAGGGAGCAGGCATAATCGGGTCAAAGGGAATAGCCGAGGTCAGAACCAATAATCAGGATATGCACAGGAACGCTGGAGTATGGTAATGGTGCCTATACTCTGGCACTGAAGTGCTCCCAGAAACTTCCTTATATAGGTCGGGGTTCAACTTTAACTCTACTTGCAGTACGGCGCACGTGCTCCTAGGGGAGCTGCGGCCATCTGCACACATTCCACTGTAGAAGCCAGCAGCAGCAGACACCGGGATCTCCCTGCTTGCTGCTCACTGGAGAACATGACAGCAGCCAGGGGGGACATCAGCGGCAGCGGGCGCCGGGATCTCCCCAACCGCTGCCTGTCTGAAAGCTAGTGCTGCTAGACCCAGTAAGTGACAACCGGTGTCCGGTACACTGTGGCACAGAGAACCTAAGAATGTGTCCTCTTGTACTCCAACTGATAAAGGAAGCAGGGCAGAGTTGGTTTCACAAAAGCATACAATGAAACAGTGATTAGATAAGAAAGAAGAAAACCAGGATAAGACAATGGAGCTCATTCAGAGTTGCTCGCAAGCTCTGTGCACTCGCAAGTGTGATTGCACCACATCCAGCATGCACGTACATGAGCACCACTGATCGACTGAAGTTCAGTTGCAATGGGGCTCGCAACAAGATGGGGTGGCTGTTGATCATGAGTGACAGCTCGCCCTGTTTTGTGGGTGGGTAGGGGAGGTGGCTGTACAAACGCTGGCATTCCCTTAGGAATGCCTGACGTTTGTTGGGAGGTCTAACTGACATCACTACTGATGTCAGTAGTGGACTTCCTGCTCTATTTGAGCAGGGAGTCCACTCGGCCTTGCGGCAGCCTAGATCCTTCCGTAGGGTCTCCTCACAAGGCCAATGGTTGCGATTATCGCTATATTCTCCTGGCCACTCGCACAAGCTATGAGTGGTCTCCCACAGCTTTGCGAGTGGCCAGAGAAAAAAAAATCGCCCACAGACCCAGTGAGCGGCCAGCGAGCGAGTGAGTCTGAATCAGGGCAAATATCCTGAAGCAATTGTATGATAAGAGATTGGTCAACAGTGTGAAAAGCAGCAGATAGATTTAGCAGAATCAGAAATGAGTAATGATCTTTAGATTTTGCAGTGATCAAATCATTCTACTCCTTGTTCAGCACAGTTTATTTTCAGTGTTGGGAAATCAAACTGATTTGGATCCAAATGGTTTTGTGAGGCAAGAAAGTGTTTGAGGTAGATGTAGGCAAGTCTTTCAAGCAGCTTGGATATAATTGACAGATGGGATGGTAATTAGAAAGAAAGAGTTTGGGCGAGAATTGTTTTTTCTATAAAGAAGTTATCATTGCTTGCTTGAATATTGAGGGAGATACATCAGTATAGAGAGAGATTATACATTTTAGTTCTGTTTGGGATCAGTACAGAAGACAGGAATTGCCTGATTTTTGAGGGTAAAGGAGAGATAGCAGAGTAGAAAGAATAAGATAAGTAAATACTTCAACTGGTGGGATGAAATAAAAAGAAGTTGACAGAGGGGACAGGGAAGGATTTGTGCAGGTTCCTGGCTAAGGAAAAGGATACATTTCATGTCAGATCTTATCAATCTTGTACTTGAAATATAAAGTAAGAGATTTGTCATCGATATTAGCCAGTGCATTTGATTTGGGAGGTTCAGCATATTATATTGCACTTTACACTTGAAAACACCATTAATAGAACAAAACTAGTTAATAACTGTTAGACAGAGAGGTAAAAGGGCCTTGCTTGCAAACTTACAATCTATAGGTATTAGTGATTCACATTATAGTAATTTGTATTATTTATTATTATTGATCAAGCATCTCACTAGAGGACTGATTTTGAGTCACATGCAATGACGATATTGTCAATGTTTTTTTAACTGCCTCTAAGTTACTAAAAAGCCGCACAGTGCATGCGTCCCATGGTGAGTTCGCACAGAGGTGCAGTAGCGATTGAGATGCACAGTATCAGAAATGTAATGGAAATGTTTTGGGTATCCCCTGATGGCGACTGGGAAGTGACTATTTAGGCACATGGAGATGCATGATCTGATGAGTGTGTTATGGGAGTGTCAAGTTTGCAAGTTGCATACTGTATCTAGTCGCAAACTCATACACTTAATAAGTAGATAATGATAACTAGAATCTGATAGTTGCTATGGGCAACACCTCCACTTTTGTAAGCCCGGACTTTAGTAAATATGTGTTCATTTATAAATGTACTTATGCATCAAGTGTATTAATGATAAATAAAGAAGTAATTCAAACTAAAGTATAGGACATTTCTAAGCATCTACTAAAAAGAGTCAAGTTATGAGACTCTGCAACCAATTGCTTATCTGGAAGTATGCACTTTATCCACTACTTGACTATCATTTAAGTATCCCATACCACACACCAAAAATCTGTTTTTTGCACACTTCAGATGCAATATGATGTCCAATTATTTACCTAGCCTACATTAAGCCATGAATGCTCCAATCTGTCATAACACAAAATAAGAAATGTACTGATTATCAGCCTTTTTAGATATTTCTAAATGAGCTTTAGAGCCTTTGATAGCAAGATATATAGGAAACAAACACATACAGAACTCTTAGGAGAAGATTTCCTAACCTAATCAAACCACAGGTTTTCTAACACTATGGGCCAAATGTAATAGGATGAGAGTTTAGAAAATGTGAGAGTTTAGCAGTAAATTCTTACAGTATTTGTGTTTTATTTTCAAAATGGGAAAACATCTGGATGAGCGTTTACATTGAGTTTTTGTAGTCTAAAAACATGCGAGTTTACATTGGCCAAGTTTAAAAAGTCTGAGAGTTTACTACTAAACTCTCACATTTTAGAGTATTTTAGACAGCACTGATCGCAGTGCTTGCTCAAGCACTGCATGCAGCTACAATGGCTCCTGATGTATCCAAGTAATCACACACTTCCTGGAGATGACGTGTGCTAAAAGAGAAAGATGGACGTCTTTATACTGTAATTGCGTTCACTCTGCCGTCGCTCACTAAGGCAGAGAGGGTGTCCTTCCACCAGATAGTGTGATCACAGCATTTGCATAACCGGCCCCTTTTGGCTGCAGGAGAGTGCAGCTTAGCCTCCGGGTCTGAATGAGCTCCACAGTGTCTTATTAGGTGCCAATGTTGGTGTGTGTTTATTGTCTCAAAGTCACCCATTTACCTTATTGAAGAAACAGTCATTGTATATATGTGTGTGTTTGTGAATTGTGTACCATAATTAAACATTTTGATTTAAAAAATGCATTTAGGCAAAATATTTTTTTCACCATTTTAGGGACATTTGTTATACAAGTAACAGCTATAGACATGGATGATCCAACACAAGGGAATAATGCCAGACTGGTTTACAGCATTCTACAGGGACAACCCCAGTTTTCTATTGAAATAAAATCAGGTAAAAAAGTTAACGAATGAAATCTTTAAAAAAAATTGTCAGAAGTAAGTCTAACTGAAATTGTAATTAATTGTCATGATTTATGTTTCTTCTTCTTAGGGCACAAATCCAGAACAGGTTGAAATATAATTAAAATGAATAACAGTTGAACTCCTATCTATTTTATATCATGAATACTTTTTAGTAGCCTAACTGGTGATATGGTTTATCCTCCTATCAGCCATTTAACCCCTTCATTACAGGAGGACAAGTGGTCTCATCATCCACATATACCTTAAAACTGCAGAGTCCTACTTGTCATATGCAGCTATTTTCAGTGATCCCCTGTGATCATCGAAAACTATTATCTAATGGTATGGAAAAAATAGTTTTCCATAGATGGGGAAGAGTATATTGTGCCCCCAATGCTGGCCTGCAAACACATGTCTCCTCTTTCAAATGTTGTGTCCTCTTAGTAATTACTGTATAGAGATCACCAGACCATAATTGAAACAGTACACAAAAAAAAACATTTTCCACATAACGCAAATGTTACAGTGTATGTTAACTGTGTTTTAGTGAGTACTACAACCTGGTTGATATTAGAATTGTGGGTTCATTATATAAAAATAAATACTTTTAAATTAATGATAAAAAAGAGAATTGATTGCCATATGTAGAAGTGTCCTGCCTATAAACCAACTCAGTATTTCTGTGTTGCTAGTAAAAATTACAAATGGTGAAAAACATTTTAGTCTGCAAGTAACATGTCTATTGGTGCTTTATAAATTATTTTTGTATTATTAATTATTATTATTATTATTATTATTATTATTATTATTACATCTACAAGTTTCAATACCCACCTAAACACATTCAGTAGATAAAAGTAAGATTATGTTAAATGCCTAATATAGCAATAATGAAAAACAGAAAATGTGTCTACTATGCTTGTGCACAGCCATCTACAGTATTTATCATGATTATCCTGAAAACAATACATAAATATATAAAATCAACTCTATTACTGTTTCCCTAAAATCATACTGTAATTTTCTAACAACTTAAGAGGTCTCCTGGAATCCCGAAAGAGAAGGTCTCCTAGCGAGAAGTGAGCAGGAATGTGGCTAGGTGATGCTATTTGAGACATATTATATCACCATAATGCCACCCACTGCCACACAAAGCCATGAATTGCAGTACTATGCAGTAAGAAGTTGGGCTAATTGATACAAATCATATCACCATGCCCCTGGAATGTTTCTTTCAGATCTCAGGGCAGGGAGATTGAAAATTTCTTATTGTACATGAATAAATATTTTAAGTGAATTCCTTTTTACCATAGCTCAAAGCAAAATCACCTGTTGGTGGACCATAACTGTCCATGGGTAAATGTACCTGTGTGCCCACATTTTTTAAACGGAAGAAATGAGGGCTAAAGATAGGGTTGGCAGACTCAAATTGAAGCAATACAGCCTGTTACAGATTTTTACATGTCATTATGCTGAAGTTCCAAAACTCATGGGATAGATGCCTAGTATTGTGTAGGCCCTCACTAGCCAAGTGAAGTGCAGCAACTCAAGGGGCATCAATTCCACAACTGGATGGAAGATCTTTGGGGAGATTTTAACCCATGCCATCTGGATAGCTTCTCACAGCTCCTTGATGTTTGACTGTAGGTGCATACTCTTGAGTGCAAATGGACCGCTGCACCACATCCCATAAATGCTCAATTGGGTTCATTTGGGATGAACATGTTGGCTACATTATTCTTCTGAACTTTCTAGAATGCTCCTTGAACCAATTCTGGGAAACAAATGAGGTGTTCAAGTGGACCTAACCCATGCCATATGAACACACCCCACACCATTATGGAACCACCACCAGCCTGCACGGTGGATTGTTGATAACTGGGGTCCATGGCATCATGGGGTCTGTGCCAAACCCCAACCCTACCATCAGCACCATGTAAGGTGTTGTGTGTAGTGTCATAAGGTTAACAGGGGCATTCTGGTGGCTTTTCTGCTACCATATCCCATGGAAGCTAAAGAATGCTGCACTGACCTACTGGATATGTGTCTGGTACTTCCTGCATTGAATATAGATGTGATTTGTGAAGTTTTGCTTGCCTGTTACCACAGATAATTCTTGCGACACTACGCTGGTTGTGATCATTAAGCACCCGTGGTCTGCCATTGTGCTGTTTACGGTGAGTGGTAATGCCATCCATGAGGTATTCCTGGTACACACATGACAATGTAGATTGCGGACTGTTGAATGTCTGCACAACTTTGTAAATGGAATGTCCCATCCATCAGGCACCCACTATCATGCCCCATTCGAACTCTGATTATTCATGTTGCTTTGCTATGAACAGCTAAACTAATGTTAAAACTGACTCATGAGATGTCAGATTACAATTGATGCAAGTCTGGGATTTTCCAAGATGTCACAGTATGGTGATGCCACCTAACATTACCTTTACATCAAGCTATCCCATTACTGTTGCCACTTTATTGTATTATGCTATGCAAGAGATTATGGGAAAAGGTGGACCCTCCTTTACATTTTTGCTATTTATAAATATATTTATTTATGTTTAATTATGCTTTTTTTGTTATGCTTCTGATATTTATGGTGAGGTGCAGGAAGACAATATTTTAGTATTTACAATGACTTGACCTAGTTAACATGATAATCCAAATGCAGCAGTAATGCTTTTTTCTATATTAAAATTGACTACAGAGACTCCCTTAAGAATCACAAATAAATAAATTAAAAGCTTTCACATGTCAAGTATTGCTCAGCTAAGACTTTTTCATTACAGAGGAAAGCACTGGGACATGAAAAGGTGTTTAATGGAACCCTCAGTTAAACCTTGACTATAGTAATAGATGCCACCATCAGCACATAGTACCTAATTATTTTTTTACAGTTTACCTGTATCTAGTGATGCTACTGTTCATTGATTCATGTCAAAATTGAATAATATAAATAACCTCTATTATGTCTTCTTATTATTTTACTTAACAGCAATTCCCCAAAAAAGATTCAGTACGTTTAGTGATTCTTCTATATAATGCTTGTGATTCATCACCATGAAACATTTTACAGATGTAGAGCTGGATAAACTGTTGGAAATGTTAGAAGTTAATCAGAATTCAAATATTAAACCCAAGGTTTCACATTTCATTAACTCCCCCTCCCCCTTACCCATAGCACCATAACAAATTTTGCTACACAAATCATATGAAATAATTCCTTTTTGTCACAAATATTATTGTCATTAAGCACTTTCAGAGGGGTAAAATATTTATTATATTTGGACAAGAACAATCAATGTTCTGTTTCATCATGTCATCCCTACTAACACTAGTAAGACATGTTAAAATGATTGGGGTCTTAAAGGTCTACAGTATAAAATACAGGTTGTTTTATTTAACAGCACTAATTTTAATAAACAAAAATATATGAATAAAGGCGTTAAAAATTAAAAGAACTGAAGACACTTGAAATACTATTTTGCGGAGAAGATATTTTTTCTAAACACAGCAGACTTTCTGTCAGTCATCCCAATGAATTATATTTGCAGAAATGGATGACATAGAAATTTAGCTACATGGAAACAAGCTCAACCAAGGGACAATAGCTTTTACATATATACTTGTGAACAGGGGCATAACTAGGTATTTGAAGGCCCCATAGCAAAAATTTTCATGGGCCCTTACGAACCACCTGTTCTGAAAAAATGGATTTTGCATCCGCATGGGCATAACTGCGCCGAATGCAAATTGTATAAACATGTAACTTGTTGTTTCTTTTTTTCTCTTTAAATTGGTATGGAATGTTATCTGTGTGTAGAAAATGACAAGCCTTTGAACATAGGTTGAACGAGAGGTTAAATAAGTTCTCTGTTCCTGCACAGCCAATGGTACTGTTTACATTGTATGTACAATATATCTATTCTCTGTAGGAGAAATGCTTTTCAAATTGTACAACTGAGAGTTAATTGACTGGCTAGTGTTTACTTATGGCCCTATGCTCAGGGTACAAGTTGTTAATGTCTGTGGTTTCCTCACTTGAAGCAGGCTTACAGGCCAACAAGAGACAGACCGACCAGCAAGGTGTCGGATCCCTCATCTGACCTATGAGCTTCAAACAAGTTAGTGAGTGAGCAGTGAGCTAACCCCTGCTCTGGTGACCAGGAAACCCTGTGTTATAGTCAGGCTCCAGAGGTGTATGTTTTATCACTTTAGCTGTGTGCACATTTATTGACCTAAGCTCACTTCTCAAACTTCAGAAAGGGCTAAGAGGTAATTAAAATAATCCTTTCCAAATGACAGAGAGACACCTTAGATCCAGCCAGCTATACAACCCTCTCTGAGCTGCCAAGGGTTAAACTCACCTTAGGGAGGGGGGTCGGGGTGTGCCTGAAAGGCAGATATAAATATGTGATTCACCTATAGTTTGTTGTTCTTTTCTGAGGGGCTATCGTGAGGTATAGATTGAATCAAAGTTCATCACTAGGGACTGCCTTGTTCCCCAAATCACTTAAGCCAATGGTGTTTATTTATTCCCTTTTATTTTATTTCTGAAATTGTAATTAGCTTGTGTGCAACCTTTTATTTAATATTATTATAATAGTGTAACTCTTTGTAACTAAGCTTTGAAGATTTTCTTGAATGAAAACATTAATTCTAGTTCTGGAACTGTGGCCTGATTCAGAGCCGGACGCTTTGACAGAGCACTCGCTCTGAATCAGGGTTGTCCCTCTTACTTTTTGGAGTGGCCTCCTGGCTACTCACATAGCTGTGGGTGACCACCCACAGCTATAGTGAGCGGCCAAATGATGGTCGCGATGGTCAAGACCATCGCGACCATCGGGCTTGCAACGAGACACTTGCGGTAGGGTCTCGTTGCCACAAGCCCTGGAGTGCTTTTGGCTCTATCATAGCCAAAAGCACTCCCACTGACATCACTAGTGATGTCAGTGGGGCCGGCCCCAGACGGTAGGTGTTCCCATAGGAACGCCTCCATCTGGGCAGCCACGACCCCGGCACACCCACCAAAGGAGGTGTGCTGTCAATCACCATCGACAGCAGACCCCCTTTGTTGTGAGACCCATAATGACGGCTTGGTCATCGTCATTCGGGTCTCACGATGGAGCCACCTCCGTTGTGCGCATGCACACTTGGGCAACATCGACCCGCTCGCGATCGGGTCTGAATCAGTCCCTGTGTTTTTATGACCGAAGGCCTCATCTGGCCCATGTTACCTATTTTTACTAAGCGTGCATAATTGTTTGGCAGGTAAGAGCAAAGGCTTACCCTGTATTAATATTAAAGTTCCCTTTGCTGGTGGCAGCTATCAGGTTTATTTAACCACACGTGCTGATTTAACTTGTAAAAGTCACGGATGGCGATTCTCAGATTGGCGTATCTGGAGAGATTGGCCGGAGGTTCGTGACACCACCCATTGGTGAAAAATGTACATAATGTTTGTATTCTTTAACAAGGAAGATGGGCCCTCCTCAGCTCTTGGCCCCATAGCAGCTGCACCCCTTGCACCTTCCATACTGATGTCCATGCTTGTGAATATTATTAATACCTCTTTATATACATGAAGACAATATGTTTTCTATTGTTGGTGGTCTCCCTCTCTTTCTCTCTTTCCTTCTCTCTCCCCCTACACAGCCATCCCCCTCTCTATTTCCTACTTTTTGCTTGAAAAAGACAATAAGCTCTTCTTGGTAAGGAAAGGTACAGAGTTTAAACTTTGTCTTTCACCAAAATAATACTTGCCTACACTCCTAGAATCTACTGGAGACTCCAAAATTTTAGAAATCCTCAAAACAACATTGAAATGGGGGAATGGGGGTGTTGATGAAATACTAAACATATTGCATTATCATTTCCTCACCCCCTATATTAGCTATCTGCATCTTCCCTTTCAGATGGGAGAAGAAGAAATAGGCAGGTATGACCAAAATGTTAATTTTTTACATATTTGCTCATCTCTATAAAAACCTAAAAGACAAATTTATTGGCACAAACAATTAGTAGATTGTGGAAGTAGCAGAGTGGTGGAAGTAGCAAAATATGATTTTTTTTAAAATAGATAGGTGGAGTGATATTAGGCACCTGTTATCTCCTCTGCAAGAAGAGGTTTCTCCCATCAGTAGGAGCATTGTCTGGTCCTCTCTAAGGCAAAGCTGCAGTAGAAAAGCAGAAGTCCTGTGATGTGGCTGCTCTCATTCACTGATTGTTAGGAAGCATGCCATGCAGTGATGATGTAACTGTACAGCACAAATCCCAGCCTCTCAGGGACTGAGAGCATCTTCTTCATGGGATTACATCTATTGCATGAGCAGCTGGGAGAACGTGGGAGGACCAGACAATGTATCTGGAACTGAGAAGGAAAGTATCATCCCACTGCCCCTCAGCCCAATCCACAGTGTGTTTTGAATCCCAAAATATTCAGTAATTTATAATTATAATCCTGAATAAAATATCTGGAATCCTGGAATCTGGGTCCTGGGATTGGTATCACTACGCACAATGGGCCTAATTCTGCACAGATTACAACTGCAAACGCACGCAATGAAGCTGCAAAAATATGCTAATGTCTGCCAATGCCCAGCCAGCATAGACACACCCACTTCTGCCGTCTCACGTCTGTAATACCTTGCAGTCCTGAGTATACATTGGTAACATCGGAGCACATTGGCCCTCAAAATTACAGCAGGTCTGACCTGTCTCAGGATTTGCAAGTCTTGTCACATGCAGTGAGTACTCAAGCTGTGTAGGCAATTGCAGTGGCTAATTTATGCATGCCCGTGCAACGGCGTTCAAATAGACAGGCACGCCTGTGTTTATGCAACCACACCCCCTCACCACCCCCAAACACTCACGGCTGCCACTCACTCTGCGATGGATTCCACAGTGTGTCCATAATCACAGTGCGATCACCACGCACGAACAGTGCAGTGCTTATGTATGCGCAGTATGTAGCAATCGGCCGGTCTGCATATGTGGTTGCACATGCATTTCATGCTGAATCAGGCACAATGTACATACTTTACTGCAAAGATAACTTTTCTTTACAAATTATAATACTGAGTTGCTACCACTAATACATTTCAATACAGTATATACAGTACACACAAATAATAACCACAACATTTTATTTATCAGTTAACTCTACCTAGGACATGCACACTGCAGAGTACAAGTATTGCTAAGTTTTACTAAGTTTGTGAATAGCATGATTGGCATAGTAGAGAGCATTACTGCTTCACAACCCTGAGTTTATTAGATCAATTCCAAGGAACTATTTTTGTTTCCATGGCTTTTCTCCAGGTACTCCATACTCGAAACAAAAATAAGCATACTGCTAAGTTATTTTGCATTTCATATAAAGTGTAACCTTAGTTTGTGTGTACATATGTTAGGGAATATGGATTGTAAGATCCACTGGGATAGGGACAGGGACAAATGTGAATGACATATTCTCTGTAAAGTGTTGTGTAATATATGTGCACTATATATATAACTGCTAATAAATAAATAATTAATAATAGTCCATTTCCATGTAAACCCAAAAGGGAACATCCTAGAGGGTGAACCACAAGGACACATGATAAAAAAAGACTATTCTCATGAGATATTTATGTCAATAGTCTCCTGATTAATGGAGTATTTATCAATTCAGATGAATTTCGAATGCAACAATCTTTTAAAAATACAGGGATTGGTGTCAGGCATAATTTAATACATTTTATGCTGATCATTCCGAGCACAGCAGTTTGGCTCCGGGCAGGGTGGGTAGGTTCAGTCACCACCTGGGAGATTTAAGGTCAGGCACTAAGGGGGAGGGTTAGATTTAGGTGCTTACCATGGGAGGGGGTTAGGGTTACAGTGCAAGGTAGGGAGGGCTAGTATTAGGGTACAGGAAAGGAGGGTTTATGGGTAAATAGGACAGGGGAACAGTACTCACCCTTTCCCTGTCGTGATGTGAACCTTCGGGATGCCGCTGTCAGTGTACTGACAGCCAGCATCCCATCCATCAGTATTTCATACTGATTCCTATGTAATATTTGTTGTTGGTTGCCAAGGATCATATACTAAATTTCACAAATACCACTAATAAATTATTTGGCATCTTTAATTATACAATTTCTTCTGTATTAAATACATTAATATGTTAGCATTTAACATACTGAACAAATACTACCAGAAAGAAAACACATAAAAGCTTAAAGAACCATTACATTTTCAATTATTTTCTTTTTTTCAGTGAGACACTTCAGTAAAAAATGTTCAAGTGCATTCTGATTCTACAGCATAACAATTGAATTGTGCAACATGTTTTATTTTTCTGGTATAAAGTCATAATAAATGACAGTATCATGAAAAATACATGACTTGGTTAGAAATCCATCTTCCAACAGTATTGTAGCATATTCAGTTTATTGCAATGTGAATAAAGTTTTAATTGGCAAAGTTTAAAGCAGTTGAATGATAAATACAAATACATCATAATTAATTAATATAATCACTACATACAAATATAAAACTACAAAATAAGTAAATCAACATTATTTTTAATTTATTTTAAAATAAGCAAAACAATAGGAATTACAGTACATAAAATAACATTGTTATTAATATAAATTTGTTATGACCAAGTACAATGTTCTTGACACTTTATATTAATTTGGAATTCTTGATACAATGCCTATTTTGATATACAAAATCAGGTGTCCCCTATTTTGTATCCCTTTGATTATATAGAAAATAATGTGCAATTGTTTGATTTCAGTAAACATATGGACAACTGATTTTTTAAAAGAAATTATTTAAATTATCTGAAAAACAAATGATATCCAAGTCCAACACTAGAAATTCCTTATAAATGTAAACATGATAATCACTATTTTATATGGTTCAACTGCCTACTTGCAAACAGCCTTAAACATAGAACCTCATCAAAGCTATAGCATCATTAAACACTTAATGAATCACTTCACACAAGCTGGAGTTTAAATGGAGTGCAAGAGAAATGTAAACACACAAAAAATTATGTTAACAAATAAGCATTGAGCAAGATAAAAAACAACTACCATGTTAAAAATGTCAGTGATATCTAGTATTATAGGAAAGTGTAATTTTTAAATTTTGATATGATTTCTAGCACTACTTTTTAGAGATGTGCATCAGACCATTTTTACTATTTTTGGTTCTAATTCTTAACCCGGTTTTGGTTTTGGGTTTGCCAAAACGCCATGACTGGTTTTGGTTTTAGATTTTTTCCAAAAATTGACAAAAAAGCTACAATCAACTTGATTTAAACCTTTTTTTATTGCTAGTATTATTAACCTCAATAACATTCATTTTCACTAATTTCCAGTCAATTTTGACCACCTCAAAGCTCACAATATTAATTTCATCCAGTTACGCCAAAAGGTAGCACCAAAGTAGGTCGCTGACTAAGTAACAGCAATGGTGGCAGTTCAACTTCCAACATGGTACATCAGAAAAAATTTTTTCATTAAACTGGAGACGAGTGGAAGACGTTCTTTAATACTCATGATGGCCACTTCTGGTATTTTGTCATGCCTTTTGGATTGAGCAAAGCCCCAGCTGTTTTCCAGAAGTAAACAAATCATATATTTCTGGACCTATTGTATAAGTATGTAGTGGTATACCTGGATGATATTCTGATATTCTCTGAGGACATTGCGAGTAATCGCAGACATGTATGTGAGATGCTGTCATAATTCCGGGCTAATCATCTTATCTGTAAGCTTGAGAAATGCTCCTTTGAGCAAAAGGAACTAACATTTCTGTGGTTCATCATTTTGGATTCTTATCTGCAGATGGACCCAGAAAAAGCTTACTACAATTGTCAACTGGCCTCTTACAGTCGGGTTGAAAGCAATACAATACTTTCTGGGTTTTTGCAACTTTTACTGCCAGTTCATCAAGAACTACTCATCCATCACAACTCCCATCATTGATCTTACCAGAAAGGGTCAAGACACTCATGTGTGGCCACCTGAGACAGAAGAAGCTTTCATCCTGTTAAAGCAGTGTTTCCTGTCAGCACCCATTCTGAGGCAACCAAATTGTGATCAACCTTTTTTCTTGGAGGTGGGCGCCTCCACATTTGGTTTTGGGTCAGTGCTGTTGCAGAGGGATAAAATAAACAAGTGGTACTCATGTGTATTCTTCTCCTGTAAGTTCTCTGTGGTGGAGAGGAATAATGGTATCAGGGATAATATCAAGTTGGCTCTTCAGGAGTGATGATACTTGTTAGAGGGAACTACATTTCCAGTGACAGTCTATACTGATCATAAGAATTTGATGTATCTCAAGACAGCCCACTTTTTAAATTATCGTCAATCAGATGGTTGTTATTTTTTGAATAGTTTAAACTAGTGATTACCTACCAGCTGGGTAATAAAAACATCAAGGCTGTTCCCTTGTACCAAGCATTTAGTTCTGCTAAAGTAGAGTAAGTAAAAGAGGACAAGACCCTGCTTGCTTTATAGCTGTCACCACCAAGGTAAAGATTCGGCCAGGGAAAAAAATTATAGTATCTAAACTTCTGCCGGAATTACTGCAGTGGGTGCTTTCATCATGGTTCAGTGGGCATGCAGGCGTCAAAAGAACATTGGAGCTGATCCTCAGGAGGTACTGGTGGCCGATGGCCCATCAAGGTGTTAAGTACTTTGTGACAGCTTGTCATAATTGTGTTCAGCACAAGGGCCCGCTGCACTCTCCATCAGGTCCCCTGTTGCCACTACCAGTGTCTGATTGTCCTTGGACTAACATTTATATGGACTTTGTGACAGATTTACCTTTATGCTAATGGTTTAACACTATACTGATGGAGGTGAATAGGTTTTCCAAGGCCGCCCACTTTGTTCCATTAAAGGGTTTACCTTCAGCACCAAAGTTGGCAGAAGTATTCATAAGTAAAATTTTTTGGTTACACGGGTTTCCTAAGGACATTGGACCTCATTCAGAGGTGGTCATTAGTTGCAAGTGGTCACCCTGAATCAGGGCGGCCGCTTGCATCATGAACGACCACCTCCTTGTCGATCGCTAAGCTGTGGGTTAACACCCATAGATCTAGTGAACAACATGGGTGTTGGTCGCGATGGTCAAGACCATGCCGAACTTCAGGGCTTACGACCAGACAATAAGGTTGCATCTGGGCACTCGTAAGCCCCACCGAGCTTCCTGCTCTGATCGAGCAGGAAGCTCCCCACTGACATCAGCAATGGGGGGCTGCCCCCAAACGGTAAGTGCTCCAGTGGAAACCCCTCCATTTGGGCAGGCACGCTCCCTGCCCGCCTCCCAAATGGGGCTAGCTGTCACTCACCATCGACACCTCGCCCCCTTTGGTGCGAGACCCCTAGCGACAGAGTGTCTGTTGCTAGCTGGGTCTTGTGCATGCGCATGACGGAGCCGGCTCCATCGTGCTCATGCCCAGTGGGGCAACATCGAGTTGGTTGTGAGTGCTCAGCGCTTGCGACTGACTCTGAATGACCCCCATTGTTTCTGACCAAGGGGTGCAGTTTACCTTTAGATTTTGGAGAGCATTATGCAGGTGCTTTGGAATCAATCTGAGCTTCTTGTCAGCCTACTATCCCCAGAAAAATGGCAAGATGGAGCAAATAAACCAGTATTTGTAGAGGTTCATTTGGATGTATGTTTCAACCAATCAGGATGACTGGGTCTCTTTGCTGCCATGGGCTGAATTTGTCACAATAATCTGTATCATGAGGCATTGGAGCACTCTCAATTTTTTAATCAGAATGATTTGCATACTATATTACCAGAGTTACCAGGTCTTTGTTTAGTATCACTTCCAGCCATCCATGGTACAGTGAACCAGTTCTTTAAGATTTGGAAGGAGGTAAAGAGGAATTTATGTAAAGCCTCTTCAAGGTATAAATTGTTTGTGGACAGAAAGAGGAGGAGGGGGCTGGTACTAAGTCCTGGTGATAAAGTCTGGCTGTCAACGAAGCACTTGTGATTGAAAGTTCCTACCATGAACTTCGCTCCCAGATTCATTGGTCCCTTTAAGATTCTACAAGTGATCAATCCAGTGACATATCATTTGATGCTTCAAGGGCACTCTCAGAATACCTAATGTGTTTCATGTTTCCCTTGTCAACCCCATGGTACTTAATCATTTCTCAACCCCTTGCAGCCCTCCTCCTGCAATTCTGGTAGACCACTAGAAGGAATATGAAGTGAAACTGATTTTGGACTCCAGGGTTTCTAGAGGAGCTGTCCAGTTCTTGGTGGATTGGAGGGGTACGGTCCTGAGAAGCAGTGCAGGGTCAAGGCCTCAAATATTCATGCACCTCAGCTCCTTCAGAAGTTCCACTGAAAGTTTCCTAACAATCCATTTGTGGGGTGTTCAGTGTCCACCATTAGAAGAGGGGTAATGTCACAGTGCTCTAGAAGCCAGCTATTACTTACTGGGTCCAGCAGCACTGGAATCACGTCTGGCGGCGGGCACGGGCAGGGAGTCCCCCATGCCCACTGCTAAGGCATGTGCTCCTGGTCCCCCTCACTGTGCGACTGCAGTGCAGGCAGCCACAGCTCTCCTAGGAGTGCACACGCCAACCTGCAGGAAAATTTCAAGGGACAGATGCACCAAAGGTGAGTCAGATTTGGAGCGAGAATTGAACTCCTCCCTATAAAAGGGAGTCTCTGGCAACAGACAGTTGCTAGAGTATAGGCTCTGTTACCTTACTCCAGCATTCCTGTGTATATTTGCTATCCATTCCTGACCTTGGCTTTGTTCCTGACCCATATTTGTCTGATCCCTGGTACTGCATTTGGTAATCTGGTTCTGACCTTGGCTTTCCTCCATGACCTGCATACATCTGCTCCCTGGTACTATCTTGTCCATTGACCTAGCTTGTTGACTACACTGAAAGTCTTCTCCGCTACATCCAGAGTTTCAGCAGCACCTGTATAGGGGAACATATTCTGAGGGCTGTGTCCTGTGTGTCAGACACATTTAAGTCCATAACTTCTTGTGAGGGTCCCTGGTGAACACCGCCGACACATTAGATGCTGTGCCTCAGAAATATGTCTCACCAATCCCCAAAATATGGGTTGCATCCATTATCTACCCAAGAGTTGTGACAAGTGGCAAACAGGGTGGCAGTTTAATAAACTATGACAATGTCAGTCAGCAAAGCCCCAAACAGTGCATAATGCAAAGAAAAGTGGTGCAATATGCAATTGTCCTTGGGCCCTTCCACCCATCCTTATGTTGTATATATTAAAGAGAACATGCACAGTTCAACAAACAAAACACTTCAACAACAGAGACTGTCACTTGTGGCTGTAGTATTTGTTTTTTTGGGGCCCCTCATAACAAGCTGCCAATGGTCATTCTCCTCATTAGATTCTTCACCCTCATCAGTATGTACATCATACTCACACAATATTAATTCATCCCTGCAGGCATCTACCATTACAGGTACCTCTGTATTTTTTTATGTAATTGGAGGAAAATGTCATCCTCATGGAATTAACAGTTCATTTTGATGAACATAATCTTTTTTCACACTTTGAGGAACTAGCCTCCAATGCTGACTGCTTATAAGGTTCCTAGCGGTGCTGAAAAGTTTTTCTGAGTACACACTGGAGGGTGGGCAGCATAAGTAATGCAAAGCTAGTCTGTACAAGGGTCTCCAAATTGCCTTTTTTTCTTTCCAGTAGTCAATGTGTATGTTGTCATGAAAATAATCATCCACCGTTCTTTGGATGGTGACCTTATCAGATGGAGTCGTGGTAGCAGTGTTAGAAATTATTTAGAAAATCTTTTAGAACCAACCATATGTCATAATGTTGTGTTGACTCCTCTGCATCACCACTGGATCTTTTGGGAAAGCTGAGTTTTTTCCTGGCAGCTGCGAGATAAACTGAAGGAGGAGATGTTGTTGTGTCATGTACCACTTGTGCTGTTAACTTGCTCACTATGAGCTCTTTGCATCTCTTAATATCTGGGTGAGTTGGAAAGAAAGACATGATGTACGAATTAAACCTGCTGTATCATCAAGTATAGTCACCTAAATGTAGTGATCCAATTTCAAAATATTGGCAACCTTTGGATCTTGTCACAGTAAATAAATAATTTGTTCTACATATTTAGTGGAATTACTTTGTTTAATCTTCTCCTTCAAATTCTTGAGCTGATTTTCTAAAAGCTTAAACAGGGAATCACATGATTCAAGCAGTATCTGAAATCACTTCACAGTTGGCTACTTCAATGGGTTTGAGCATATTGCACAAGATGGAAGGCCTGCTCCACTGTGCTGGACTTAGGAACACTCCCCCTCATCTCCCAATATCATGGCTTGTGGTATAGCTGTGGAAACCTTTTTTCTGTTCATCCATCCACTGAATCATATAAATGGAGGAATTCCACCTGGTTAACACCTTTTGCTATAGTTGGTAACAGGGCAAATGAAACTGTTCTTGCAGCTGCTGCAATCTCCTGCATGCTGTGGCTGAATGGCGAAAATGTCCTGAATTTTTTTGGTCCACATACAGCATCTCCTGCACACCCCTGTCATTTTTAGAAAACTGTGTACTTCCAAGTTTATTGTGTGAGCAAAACATGAAACATGTTGGAATTCACCCAGAAGTCACAAATCCTGAGAAGAGTCCAAGTGAGGTAAGCCACTTTTCTATGACATACCTTAGTTTATCTAAGAGATTGTCAGTGATATGCCTCTTAGTGAAGCCAGTGATACACAGAGTGGCCTGCCTCTGAATTAGCTGGTGTTGTTTATTAGATACTGCTACAGCTGCAGCTAAAGACGATACACCCACCCAATGGATCGGCTGTCATAGTCATGTAATCTTTAGTTTGCCCACTACCACTTGTCCACATGTCTGTGGTTAGGTGTACAGTCGGTACATTGACATTTTCTAGGCCAATAATTAGTATATATCCTGGTACAGCTGGGGCATGGCTTTTCAGGTAAAATAGAACTGAGATGGAATTTGGTACCAGTGGACTCAGAACCTCAATAAACTGTGTGAAACGCACTGCATTAATGGTGGATATTGGATGCAGATCTAATGCTAGCATAGCCGTGATGGTGATTCACTGTGCGACTGAGTGAGAGCTGTCATATTTGCTTCCCCTTGCAAAGAATTGTTTCACAGTCAGTTTTTTTTTTAAATACTAGTCTTCTTGGTCCCCTTCTGGGTTGAAGATTCATTCCTAGCAGCAGCAGAAGCAGCGAGCCTAGCGCTCAGGAAATCTTCTAAGGAATACTGCATAGGGGAGGAGTCACCTAACCTTAACAAATTTAATGTAGGACTACCTCCGATCATTACTGTGGATATTAAGGCTGAAGGTGTTCATGGTTGAGATTGCAGGTTCTGAGATCTGGTTGAGAGAAAAGAGTTAGATGATGCTGGACTGCTTGTTGTTATTGTTTTATTACCAGTTTCTAATGTTGTAAAAAAATGAATGAGTTTGATGCAAAGGATGTAACAGGGAAAAGGGTCCTAGATGGTTACTATCCCTACTTTTACACAATGTGGTTGTACAGATGCTACAGATGGCTTGACAATTGTTGTAAAGATTTTGGTAAAAATAATTCCAAACTTAAGAGGTGCATTTTTTAGTCGTATGCCATGGAATGGCAGTGGCCTTCCGCATGGCCAGGAGCTTCTTCCACTAGTGCGTGACTTACAAAAACAACATCCTCATCCTCAACAGCACTGGCATCAGCTACACAAATACACCGCTCATCCTCTTGCACTTCCTTGGTGGCATTCTAAATTTCTATGTCATCAGCTATATTTGTGCTGCTCATCCCCACATTTCCAGAGGGAGCAGAAATGCTGGAAGGTAGCTTCTTTGTGAGTACAACAGTTTTAGAAAGGTCAGACTCAGACATAGCACTCATGGACAAACAAGACTCTCCTCAGGGATTTGTGACATTTCTGTTTGTTAATGTACAGTTTGTTCTACTGCCTTAGGGGTTTTAATTTTTTTACACTTTTTCTACCCTCTGAGTGAAAAGGTCTTGCATCATCATAAGAGGCAGAGAAAGATGCCTAACTGACACCTGCAGAAACACCACTCACAAATAAAGGCCTTAGTCTTTCCTTGCCACTGCATATGGTAAATGGCATGTTGGCAATTTTACGTTCTTCTGCACCACACTTTCCTTTTATTAGAAGTATTATTTTCCTTAGCACTGTATATTGTTTTTTTTTATTTTAGATGCCCTACTTATATCCTCTATGCCCTTGAGCATTGGCTTTAGTAGATGACATTAAAATATTAGCATTGTCATCATGACTGGTGACAGCAGCTGCAGCGACAATATGAGAATGCTGTTTTCTAAACTGAACTTTATCCATTTTTTCAAATTCGCAGATCACTGCATAGCTTATACAGTATGTGCACGTAAACAAATCACACTAGGGTAAAGTGCACCAAACAGTACAAACTATAAAATTTAACAATTTTCTTGATTTAGATTTTTTTATGTTTGTTGTTAAATAGAACTGTGTGGAGTCACAGGGCTTATATGTGCACGTGAACAAAGCATACTAGGGTAAAGTGCAGCAAACAGTACAAACAACAGAATTTAATTATTTTTTAAAAATTTGATTCTAAGATGTTGCAGCTCAATTCAAACTGCGTATAGTCACAAGGGTTATATATGTACGTAAACAAAGTGCACACAAGGGTAAAGTGCACCAAACAGTACAAACAATAGAATTTAATGTATCTATTTTTTTTTTTTTTTTTTTTTATGTCGCAGCTTAATTCAAACTGCATGGAGTCACATGGCTTACATATGCACATGAATAAAGAGCACTAGGTAAATCGCACCAAACAGTACAAACAATACAATTTATGGTAACTATTTTTTTTATTTTTTTTTTATGTTGCAGCTCAATTCAAATGGCATGGAGCCACATGGCATATACATGCATGTGAACAAAGGCCCTCATTCAGAGCCGTACGCTCTGAGCAGAGTGCACGCTCTGAATGAGGGCCGCCCTCCATAATTATGGAGCGTCCTCCTGGACGCTCGTATAGCTGTGGGTCACCACCCACAGCCTATACGAGCGTGCAGTTTGATGGTCGCGATGGTCTTGACCATCGCGACCATCGCCACTGCGAGCCGGAGCCTGCGGTTGAGGTTTTCAACCGCAAGGCCCGGAGTGATTTTGGCTCTATCAGAGCCAAAATCACTCCCACTGACATCACTAGTGATGTCAGTGGGCCGGCTTCTGACGGTAGGCGTTCCCTTGGGAACGCCCCCGTCAGGGAGGCACGCCCCCGGCACGCCCACCAAAGGGGGCGTGCTGTCAATCAACATCGACAGCACGCCCCCTTTGATCAGACACAACGAGCGAAGGAAAGTCCTTCGCTCGTCGCGTCTGGCGCATGCGCACGACGGAGCTCCCGCCGTCATGCGCATGCGCAGTGCACAACATCGACCCACTTGCGAGCGGACAGCCGCTCGCGAGTGGGTCTGAATCAGGCCCAAAGTACACTAGGTTAAAGCGCACTAAACAGTACAAACAATATAATTAAACTTATTTTTTTTGATGGAGCAGTTCAATTCAAACTGCATGGAGTCACATGGCTTTTATATGCACATGAACAAAGCACACTATGGTAATGAACATAAAACAGTACAAACAATAGAATTTAAAAAAAAAATAATTTACATTTTTGATATTGCAGCTCACTTCAAACTGCATGGAACCACAGGGCTTATATATGCATGTGAAAATCTTTACTGATCAACACAGCAAAGCCTATATACAGCACATCATACAGCAGTGTGCACCCCCTATACACATTGACTAAGAGCAGCACAGCCACTTCACCGTGCCATCACCTGATTACAAAATATCCTATTTTGTGTCAAATTTTAAAAAATTCAAGCACCCTCTGGGGATAGTAAAAATTATCTGACCAAGCTGAAATTTTGCATACAATTTACTGTTATGGACCCACAACTTTTCTGCACTATTGGAATTTTGAACTCACAATTTTGTTTTTTTCAACCCACCCTACAGTCAGTAAGGAAGGCGATGGTTGAAATACCGACCGCCGGATTCCCAACTGGCAAATCCCAGCAGGGTACTAATGACAGGTGTCAAAATCCCGATGCCTGTCATTAGACCTACGCCGAGTGCCCAACGCCTGGCATACTGAATGAAGGTAAGCCGAGTGCCGGGTGCGGACAGCCATGGGGGGGAAACGTTTAGGTTTCAGGGCTCCTGGGGGGACTTAGGGTTATGGTTAGGCTAGGGAAAGGGGGGTTAGGGTTGGGCACCCCCGGGGGGAGATTAGGTTCAGGCACCCCCCGGGAGACTTAGGTTTAGGCTGCAGGGATGGGGGATTTAGGTTTAGGTACCCTTAAAGGATGGTTAGGGTTAGAGGGGTAAGGTTAGCATTACTTACCTAATTCCGCTGTTGGGATCTTCACCCTTGCCAGGCTTCCAGCGTCGAGATTTGAAGCCATGCGGCCGGCAGTAATATATACTGATTGCATACACATAGCAGTGTGCAACCCCTATACAAATTGAAAAAAAGCAGCACAGTCTTGTTACTGAGTCTGGACACAGCACAGCCTATACAGCAGAGCACATTGCAGCCAACAGCAGCGTGCCTGACAAGGAAATGGCGCAGAGTCCCGTCCGTGATGCCTTATATAGAATCCAAAACCAGCAAGAATATGACACCGCTAGATGACATTTTGCCTCAAATTGGAATCTGAGTCAGGCGGGAAGACCTGAGCCTTGCTCAGATTCACTTATTTACTGACAGTTCAGGTGTGTTCAGATTCCAAGTAATCCGAACCGCTCATCTCTACTATTTATGTAGGGAATACTTTGGCATGAATTTGTCAGATTAATATATATTGCAATATGTGGAAAAATTTTAAATTCTGTATTTGATAAGTGCAAGGTTTCATGTTTTCTTTAGATTATACAAGATCGAAACCCTCTCGTACTTATTGCATATATTGATATACTGTAGTAAGTGCAGTGCATCTATATTTATTTAGTATTCATTTTATAGCGCAGCATATTCCATAGCGCTTTACAATTGGAACATTAATAGAACAAAACTGGGTATCTTTATGCTGAATAATATTTCTCATATATATTTACTCTTGGCCTTTGAACCTCACTATATATAATGCATTGTAAATACTTGAAAGTACCAGTTACTACTACAAGATAGAATAGAAGGTATGGCAATTTATATAAAACTGCACACACGTGTTGTAAGTATTTTTAAACCAGTTCATTAAAATGTGAGAAATTATTATTCATTCATACAATTTAAAATTTATCTTACATTCATTTTGCGAGTGAATGATGATAATGATGTTTATTGTTTTATAATACATACATATAAGGTCTGTTTAAACTTTGCATTTTATTTTGTTTTTAGGAATAATTCATGTTGCTTTACAATTTTTCTTTTGTTTTAGGAATTATTCGTGTTGCTTCACAAATTGACAGAGAAACCAAGGATCATTATCATGTTATAATCCAAGCCAAAGACATGATTGGTAATGTGGGTGCACTGTCAACCACAGCAACTGTAACCATTAGTGTATCTGATATAAATGATAATGCACCAAAATTTCAACAAAGTAAGAAAATTGTACCATTGTATGTTTTTTTTATTACAGACAATTAACAGGAAGAAAGTTCAGTATAATAACAAATAAAAAGCTGCAATAATTTATAGAACAGCGCCACCTATGTCCATCAACCATAAGATAGTTACCAGGATTTTTTTATTTTTATTGTATCTTGGTGTAATTAAATGGCCTATACGAAACATTTTATTTTACAGATGTACTACAGTTGAATTTCTTAGCAAATGAACTATAATGAATTCAATTTGTTTTTATATATTTGAATACTGTGGCACTCACACTAGACATATCCTAAAAGAGTTTTATCTACTGAATGGTTGCTTTTAAATGCATTTCACCCTGAAGAAATGACCCAACTTTAAAGATATTAAAAATAGGGAAACTTATTTATCACTCATACATAAATACAGATGAGACATATTTAAATTAGATAGAAAATGTTATTCAGTGACCCATGAATCACGTAATATTCTCTGTATGGTGTCATATTAAAACTGCTTAGTCCATTGTACTACAAGTGTATAGTATAGCACTTCTAGATGTCAACAGCTCATAACAATGCACCATGTGGCATGCATTTTATTATGCAATTTGACTAATGTATATGTTTTATTCATGTGTTATACAAAAAATATATATTATGATCTATATTATGATCTTTAATTTATATGCACAGTGAAGAGGGGTAAAGCATACAAACAATATTCATAAATACATTTTACATAAATACATAATTACAGTGCGCAGATTACATAATTATGTAGAGAATTCAGAGGGGAATGGGCCCTGCTTTTGAGAGTTTACATTCTGTATCAATTCATAATTAGCAGATTTTATATTCATAAAAATATTCTATAAATATTAGTCTATTTTGCATTAACATACTGTATGTATCATACATTTCAGCATACAATGTCAATAGAGCTAAAAGGCTGGCAGGTAACTGAGTAAAGATAGGTGAAAATTTGATAAGTCACCCATAGTTTTATTATTTTCACCATACTTAATTTAAACTTACATCTAAAATAACGACACTGACAACTGAATAGATTTGCAATAAAGAGGTCGCAGCCAAATTTATTTAATTGGATTGTAATTGATCTGTAATAGCATTGAGCATGGTGGCGAAAAAGCAGTGCTAACTTGGCTACAGCCCATAAGCGGAATGTATTACTAAGATTAGGGTGGAGATTCCACCCCCAATTGCGAGCTATCTCGAGTAGTATCATCTCCCCTTAATCTAGCAAAGTGCTGATCACTCCATAAGATGGAGACCTGGTCATCCCCTTAGGCAGCGACTGACTCGCCTCTCTCAAAGGGGGGATGCTAGCCAAGTTCAGCTGCACTAAATTTAGCCACCGAGGAGCACTACTTTCTGCCAAATACAGGGTCCACTGATGGCATACTGCCACCAGCTAACTAGGACCGCTAACTGCTTCCAATATCAGGCAAAAGAGCTGATACAAACAAGATCAAACATTCCCCATCCAAATGCACTCCATCTGATCTTTAGAAGTCAACCTCTTCATAGCGGAGACGGGGGTGTTTGATAACGAGACACCGCAGCAATCAGTTTTCTCCTTACTCTATCTAAAGCTGCACCTCCTTGTTCTCCTCTCCAAAATCTATGGGGAATGACTTCAGACCATACCAACTGAACTTGTGACCAATGCTGAGTAATTATTTGCAAATCTCTCTTTATAGCAATGATGATCTCTACACCTTTACACGTGCCCAAATCATTGCCTCCCAGAGGGATGATTAAACAGTTTGGGGTACCCCATTTTTTCTCCAACTCCCATAGGAGATTCAAAAGGCCATTCCATCTGAAATTATGCACCCCTATCCAGCAAACATTAAAGGGGGGTCTTTCTAGCAAGGGGGTGCTTGCTAGCCCAATACACATAGGAATGCCCTACAATCCACACCATAACAATTAACCCACCACGACCTGTATGTAAAAAATGTATAAAGGAACATTAGTGTCTATACACCATATTAGTTTAAAAAAAACAACTAGAGAGGGAAAACTGAGTTGTTTGAGCGACCAAGATGGAGGTGAACAACACAAAACCTCTTTCAGGGCAAAAGTGAAAAGAACTCCAATCCCCCCTAATGACAGGTAGCATAAGGCACTGGGTTTCCAAAAAACCAACTCGCATGAAGCGCTATCTATTTAGGCAGCTTGTCACCTCTAATATAACCTTTATATGCAGAAGACATTTCTACCGGCCCAATCATTTGATTGTGTCACTGGAATAACCCGCTGCTGTTGCGCAAGTGGGCGCCCCAATTCTGAATGAGTGTGTGCCATAATGCTCCACCGGCAAATCAAGGGCTATCAAACAACGCTTAAAAATTGCTGTGAATTGAAAACACGAGAGTGGTGAAAGGTCCTCATGCACTAGCCATTGCAGCCCCCTTCGTGAACATTGCTGATTGTAATGCTTAGCCACGGGGCATATGCTTGGGTCCAGATGCTCAGGAATTGACAACCAATGTCCCCTACCTAATTGGTCGGTCTTTGATCTCTGAATTTTCAGCAAAATCGAGTCCGATTTCATAATTACATTCTCCAACAAAATCCCTGTGCGCACTGACTTCTTACTAGCAGCCGCCAGTTCTCCGCAATGCCCCAAAAAATGCCAAAACAAATGCCAAACTGAACAACAATGCCTCATAATCTCCAAGGGCAACACCTGCCGCTGCCAGGACGAGATTCCTTAACAAACTGGTATCTACTGGCCTACGAGAATTGTCTGAATGCGCCTGCTCTTTCACCCAACCCCTCAGAGCTTTGGAAAGAATAAATGACTTAGTTGGGTCTACCAAGACATGCAATTGCGAAAAATATGAAATGCCTGCCAAAGCACCAGACATTGCTGCCTTTGACCGACCTTGTTCATGCCAAAACCAAACGAACTGCAAAATGTTACCTTCAACACTCTTAACCTTGATCAATTTTGTTAATGAAAGCCAGCCAGGAGTTCCACACCACTGTATAGGACCTTAGGGTACCCGGTGCCAACACTTTCAGAGTGAGTCTGCCAATGCCGGCCTGATGATCTGCCAGACATGAGCATGGCAAGGTAAACCATGATCGCTGGCTGTGGGCGCCAATGTTCTAAACCTGGACCATTGGAAATGAGATAAAGCATCCACTAAATCGTTTTCATCTCCCGGAACATGTTAATGGCCTGAACCACCCCCAGGTTGTCACACCAGAAAATTATGCTACGATTACTAAGTTGCGCCATCAAGATCTCTACAATTGGGAACAATTCGAGGAGGAGCATATTCCTTGTAAAACCGGCAGCTCGCCAAACCTGTGGCCAAGCTTCCGTGCACCACTAACCCTCAAAAAAAGCCCCAAAACCCAAAGCACCAGACGCATCCGTATAAAGCTGGAGTTCACAGTTGGCCACTGGCTTGGGCAACCAAAACTGAACCCCGTTAAAATACTGTAAAAAAGTGTACCATAAGCGCATGTCCTCCTTGAGTTCACTATTCAAACGAATCAAATGGTGCACCTTTTTTACACCTGCTGTGGCCTTCTCTAACCTACGACAGAAAAACCTTCCCATAGGAATAACTCGGCAAGAGAAATTAAAAAGGCCGAGTAATGATTGCAACTGCTTTAATGAAAGCTTTTTAGTGGAAAGGAAAAGCCCTAGATACTCACGCATATTAGTAACTTTATTGCTAGGCAACCAACATAAACCCATCCCAGTATCAATTCCGATACCTAAATAGGACAAAACTGTGGTAGGCCCTTCCATCTTTTCCGCAGCAATGGGCACACCCTTAATGCGAAAAAGTGCTTGAAACGAAAAAAGTAGCTTGCTACAAATGGCACTATCAGCTGGCCCAACCAATAAGAAATCATCTAAAAAATGGGCTATACTTGACTGCCCTGAACCTGGTTGAATGCACCACTGTAGGAAAGAGCTGAAACACTCGAAAAGGAGCAGGAAATGGAGAATACTATTGGCAAACACTTATCCACAAAATATGACGCATCAATTTTGAAACCCATGTGTCTTAAAGAATCAGGATGCAAAGGAATAAGCCTGAAAAGCAGACTCTATTTCACTCTTTGCCAATAGGGCTCCCTCACTTAACTCGTGCACCAACCATAGGGCATCCTCAAAAGATTGATAAACGATGCTGCACTCGCCTGGATCTAGAGCGTCATTCACAGACCCTCCCTCTGGATAGGACAGGTGTTGGATCAACTGGAATTTACCGGCCTCCTTTTTTGGAACAACTCCCAAAGGGGAAATGCCAATATCGACTAAGGGAGGAGATGGAAATGGGCCAGCCATGTGGCCTGTATCCACCTTCGCCGCAATTTTTTCCATCACAACAGCTGGGTAATCCCTAGTTGACTTAAGGTTCCTTTTGGCTGAAACAAAAAATTGGACAAACAACGGGCAAATGAAAACCCTCAATAAAACCTCTTAACAAAAAGGACGCTTCCTCCTTAAGAGGATAGCGACCCAGCCAAGACTCTAGAACTTCTATTTTAATTGTGGAAAAGGTTCTACTTAGAACTATGCTGCTCCCCTGTCCAGCCGCCTGTACACTTGTACGCTTACAAACTTTGGCTGCATGAGCACCCCCGCATGACAGGCAGACATGTTTAAAATGGCAGCATGTGCCTCTGCCACACTGCCCGTTATTAAAAGCAAAGAATTTTACTTTTCCTGCTGTGTTAAATCCTGGGCGGGCAATAAAGGGCTGTTTATGCCCCATGGGAGTAATGGTCGTGGGCAAATTCTGATGGGTGACCTCTAGCCAAACCTCCACATCCTTGAACCCGAAACTAAAGATCTTATGGCCGTCCTGTCTCTTACGAAAAACCTCGTCATACTGATGCCGCACATTATGCCCAGTAGACAGTTGCATGCTATGCACAAGATGTAAATACTTAAGAATATTCAAAAATTTGCCAGGCCTAGTTTCTGTATAACAAGCCGCAAATATGTACATACCCAAAAGCCAATTATCGTAGTTGCACCGAACTTCCTTTGCAGCCGTTCCACCTGCTTTAGCCAGGTCTAAGGCTTTTTTATCATCATGCATAATAGCAAACATATCCACATGCTTGCTTTTCCTAATACGCTCTTTAATTTTAGATCGAACCCCCCGCAAAATAGCAGTATTAGAGCAATGAACTGCATCGCCCGATGCATCCGGAACCAAGCTACTTGCATAACTACAGAATCTATTTGTGGTCTTACGCTTCCCTTTTAACTTCTGAACAAAATAACACATGAGCTTGTGCAGTTTTTTGCTTGAGCCAGATGAATCATATGAGTCTTCAGAGTGTGATGACGTGGCAGTGTTATGTTGCTAAGTGATCTCACCTGCTCCAGACGTTGATAGGGTAGCCGCCCCGACCGTGGAAACTGATTCCTGTCCTGCGCTGTGAGATGTGCCCACCACAACTTGAATCAATAAAGCCTCTGTGACAGCGGCAGCAGGAGCCAAAGACGCTTGTGACATGATGCTCTGTCACTTCCGCTGGCTAACACCCTGACCAAAATATGGGTACCAATGCGCAGCGGATGGCACGGTACCTATTGAATAATTATAGTGGGCCAAACTGCTGATGGGAACACTGGTGACAGGTGGTAAAGGGGCTAAACCTGGGTATGTGAACTGCTGAATTAACAGGGTGTTGCGGTTTGAGGAACTATGATGGCTGTCCACAGCAACAATGTGGCTCATTGGTGAATAGATCAACTCAGCCGGGCTGGCAAGTAGCTGACCCCTGGAAAGGGGCTGCACATTGGCAGGGGTCAGCAGCAAAGCAGCAAAGCAGCAAAGCCCCCCCCCCGCTCATGGAGCAGTGGAGTGCAACATTTGTTGGCTATGGGGGCCCAGGCCAACTAAAATGGCGCCCGCTACTTGTGGGGGGCTTGGCGCAGTGTCTGAGGACACTGCACTGCCCGACCTCATGAAAGAGGCTGCTGAGCAGGGGGGGCCCGATGAAGCACCAGCTCATGCCAGCCATGCCCACTGGCTGGATGGGGAAGGAGCGGGTGCACTAACTAACTATGCGTGGCGGGTGCCACCGGCCCGGAGGACACACACGCGGGTGCAGTGCATGTCCCACGTGAGTGAGGAAAGGCGGCCGCTAAGGCTAGTGGCTGGGCCGCATCCAGCAATCGATGGGGGGGGCATTTCTACAGAGATGGGGCATGGCAGCAGTATTGAATGCACAGTGGGGAGAAGCATAATGGAGGGGGGTGGATAAAACACAAAAGGGGACAGTAGAGAGGAGGGGGGAGCAGGGGGGAGCATGTAACATAGAGAAAGAAGGGGAGGGGGAAAATTAATAAAGATATGAGGATAGGGTGGAAAGACAGAGAGTAAAAGGATATACTGTTGCATAAGCAGGAAAGCAGGAAATATGATGGAAAGACAAAATATATGTTTTCAGTGTGACACTGAGGTACTTATCCAGACGATCACAACTGGAAAAGAGGAAGCTGACTCCTCCCAGTACACTAATAACTCTAAACAGAGCTCGCCTAAACAGATCCCTGATAGGCTGTCAAACTCTGATTGACTCAATACATATACCAATAACATGACTGCGACCAAAAACCCAGTTCTAACCAGTACTGCTATAATAAAAAACAGGGTGCTTATCTACTCTGAATGCTTATGCTAGCTTTCGAGTGCTTTTTTACATAAACCCATATACAAACCTCTTATTAATGCTCTGGACAACCTCCCTTGTGAAGCTTGCTTTGGCCCTCTCCACTTTTTAAACATGGCAATAGCTTTAAAAAGCAACATCAGCAAATGTGGGTCTACAAGCAATTTAAGGGGCATATCCAATTAAGTACAGACCCAGCAACCAATTTTGGACTACTGCCGGTATGTACGCTCCAGATACCCGTGGTGTCCTTAAAAAAAAAAAAAACGGTCATGGGGTTTTTTGCAGGCAAAAAAAGATGTGTCACAGAACACCGGGCACTGTTTTGGCTGCTCCAGGGTTTCTCACTCTCCCTGTCAGCTCCACTCCTGCCAGCCAAGTTGTGGAGGAGGAAGCTGGGAGGAGAAGGATGGTGCTTATGGGAAATTTAGTTCCTGGTTGAGATAGGGTTAGTATAGGGGTAAAGGTTAGCAGCTGTATTGTAGTGTAGTATAGTGTAGAGTAGGTAGGTGTGTGCAGGTAGGGGGTGCATGGCTAACAGCAGTAGTGTAGTACTGTATAGTGTAGTGAAGTGAAGTGTAATGTGTGCAGGGAGGTTGTGCAGGGTTGGTGTTGGTAGTATAATGCAGTGTAGTGTAATGTGTGCAGGGAAATGGTACAGGGTTAGGGGTAGTGTGGTGCAATGTTAGGAGTAGTACCTGTCCTGTGCTGGGCCAGTCCATGGAAGCTGTCTGCAGTGCTGCAGAAGGAGAGTAATTAAGGACTAATTAAGGTAATTGGAAACTTTCAATTGATAAATGGGCCCAGAGCAGATGGCTACATTTTTTTCTTGAAATATGGATTTTTGGAGAAATTGGACCTGCTCTGCAAGTGCTAAAAGAAACTGAGCGCTCAAAAAAATAAAAAAACTTGCACCCTACTGAATACCAAAAATCTCGTACCTTCGGGAAAAGCCCTGTAGGTGGAAGCTTTTTTGTAACCTCGCACCCAATTGGTTAAATAATTAATGTTATTCAGATGTCTATTTGTTCATTTTGTTTTTTAATATTTGTGTATAAATTATGTTGTTTAAGACAATTATTGATTTAGAAAACAAACAAGCAGCTGGCGCTGGGCTAATACAATAGTTTCCCTTGACAATGTGCAGGCTCTATATTGGGGTAATTACCAGACCCCAAATCAAAAAGACCAAGTAAATATAGAAATAGAGGCGCTGATTGTTCAAACAAATTAATTTAAAACACACTTTAAATTCCAATCATTAAAATATCATTGCCGGCCGGCACAATTCAAATCATATAATCCACATACAATTAAAAAGTATATATGATCAAATAGATGGTGAGCCCTTTAAATATATAGCTTAACCAGCATGTATTATTTAAATAATCTTTACTCATATAGGGGAATTCAATATGGAGCGAAAACTCAGTTTTTGCGTTAATATCGCACCTATGACGTCATTATCGCAGGTTTTAGTTTTACACTGTGTTCAATTTCAAAGACTTTTCGCAGGTTCGAAAAGTCTTTGAAAAAAAATGGGGATAACTTTTCACCACTGAATAGGTGGTGAAAAAAAGTGCAGAATTGGGGTTTAGGGGTGCAGGCTTAAAAAAAATAGCCTGCACCCCTGGGAATGACATTTTAAAAAGAACTGTGTCAAAAAAAAAAAAATAGGGACACCCCAAAAAATGTATTTAAAAATTGGGGTGAAAAAAAAAAATGGGAAAAAAGTGTTTAAAAATAGGGAAATAGGCTTATGGCTATTCTGCAAGTATGCGGCTGGTGTATTCTAGAATAGGCTATTAGCGGCAGGTGCATAGTTGCAGAATTTTGAAAAACTTACTTTAGGGACATAAAAATATGCTAGTACCCATTTTCATGTACCCCAAATTTGATGGGACCACTTAAAAAAATGAAAAAAATAACCTAAGTGCTCTTCTGCAACACTTCTTCAATGTTGGGAAAAAAAGACCTGTTGCGGCTATTTAAATCCCCGACTTTCATTTGCAGGCTAAAACGGGGGCACCCATAGTGATCCCCCATGTTTTTACAACTTTAGGGGGTTCCTACAATTTTTTCCAGGAAAATTTCGTAGTTTATAGCAAATCCCACTTTGCCAGGTCCCGTTTTCGTAGATTTTATTTTGAATACGTGGATAAAGCGGGCGCGCGCCCGATACTTGATCCCTGAAAAATCTCCGATGTGGAGTGAAAAGTCAGACTTTTCACTCTCATATTGAATACCCCTCATAGACTAATTCTTTCAATAGCGGCACTAGTGAAACCAACTATCACATATGAAACAGGTTCAACTCTACAAACCTGCCCAATAGCAGTAATATTAGGACCATATATTATACACACAATAGATAGGCAGTTTGGTTTCAAGGTTAATAGACTTTTAAATTAGATTGTAAGCTCCTAGGAGCAGGGTCCTGCTCCCCACTGTCTCACAGCCATCTTCTCTAGCACTTCTATGACAGCCGTCACCTTCCCAGCTTTATTGTGTATAGAGAATTGTGTTGCTAATTGTTACTTGTACTCTGTATGTTCTGTGTAACCTTTACTGTATGTATGGCGCTGCGGACCATTTGTGGCACCCTATAAATAAAATGTAATAATAATAATAATAATTAGGTTGTAACAGTAACAGTGGTGAATTCAATAGCAATAGTATTTAATTTTGTTATTATATGGCCATTTATGAAGGCAGCTTCCACACTTGCCTCACAGCAGTTAACTTCCAACTGATCAGTTCTTAGTTAAATGTAGTAAGTAGTAGCAGAAAAAGTTCCACATTATTGTGATCAGATGTTTTTATGCATCCATTAATAAAGGTAGTTTCCCCACTTGCCTAACATCAGTTAGCTCCCAGCTGATCAGTTCCTTAATTAGAATGTAGTAAGTAGTGATAGAAAAGTTCCACTATTATATTCTATTGCTGTTTAATATATATCCAAGCAACTTACTGCCCTTTAGTGATCCATTCTTGAATTTGCTGCTGTTACTGTTACAACCTAATTGAAAAGTCTATTAACTGGAAACCAAACTGCCTATCTATTGTGTGTATAATATATGGTCCTAATATTATTGCTATTGGGCAAGTCTATAGAGTTGATCCTGTTTCACATGTGATATTAGGGTTCACTCGTATTGCTATTGAAAGAATTAGTCTATGAGTAGAGATTGATTAAATAATAAATCTATGTTAAGCTATATATTTAGAGGGTGCACCATCTATGTGATCATATATACTTTTTAATTGTATGTGGATTATATGATTTGAATTGTACTGGCCGGCAATTATATTTTAATGATTGGAAGTATTGATTTAGGAGTCCTTCATGAAATGTTTTAGAGGCTGTAAAACACTGTTTTGAAAAAACTTGCAATTTACCAATTATTTTACTTCATTTTATGTGGTAGTAACTTTCTCCTGTTAAATATGCATTAAAGAACAGAAAACATTGTTGAATATATACAGATATTGAGATGTTTATTTCTGGAGATGTAAGTTAATAGTTTATATATTTTGCATGTATTGAGATGATTATTTCTGGAAATGTAAGTTAATAGTTTATATAGTTTGCATGTGATTTATTTTATTTTGACATTAAACAGTATGATATGTTTGGGCAATCACAAATGTCAGTCACAGGTTAAAAATATATATTATTATATGTATTTTACATAAATGCACTGTATTTTACAGAAACATATAACATGTCAATAATAGAATCAGCATCGATAGGAGAAATTGTTGGAACAATATTCGCTGATGACATTGATATTGGAAGGAATGCAGAAATTATTTACTCAATTGAAGAAAAGGGTGATTACAATATGTTTAGTATAAGCACTGATTATATAACACAAGAAGGCATCTTAACATTAAGCAAGGTAAATGTTCTTTTCTACAATATGAATGTAATAGCAAAATAGATTTATACAATTAGCCTCAATGTGTTTAAACAGAACTGAAAGCAAATAATGATATATAAATTACTTGAAAATAATTGAATATTAAAAATGTAAAATAGACACAAAAGGATATGCAAAATAAGCATAATTTACATTAGTTTTTAAAATATAATATAAAAAACATAGGTAAGTGTGTGTGTGTGTGTGTATACTTTAATGAGTGCCACAATTGTTTTATGTTTTTATTTAATAAATACAAGTAAACATAAATGTAAGAAAAAATACCTGCAAAAACTTGGGAGGTAAATAATTTTAACACTTTCCTATGGTAATTCATGATTATTAAGATTTCAGATGGGAAGCATTTGGTGAGGTTGGCTTGTGATGGAACAGAAAGCCATCCGTCCCTTCAAATTATTATTTTTAAAATATATACATAGATTGTATGTGTTAACTGTTTCTCCAAAATATTAAAATGTTTATATTTTGTTTGTGGAAATCACACATTTTAAATTGTATTCATGATATGAGATATGTTGCTCAAATGTTACTTGGTAATGTTACTTTGTTTTTAATAATATATCATAAATACTTTTTTTGTCAGTCTCATTTATAGCAAGGCCCATAAATCAATGTAATTAAAAAATTAAACTCAAAATTAAACATTTTGAAGCCAATATTATCAAGAGTTTGCTTAATTCATAAATGTTTGGAGCACATTGATTTTTTTATGGTGCAGAAATATTAGATATACTGCTAAAATAAATAAATAATTAAGTTATTTAGAATACAATTACAAAAAATAATTTGATTTAATTTTTAAATAATTATGTGAACGCAGTAAAAATAAAGTAAAGAAAAGTATTTTTGACATATTAGCAAGTGCAGAGGCAGGAAGAAGATAATGCACACTTTGTAAATGCACCTGACTCTTAGTGGTCAGGAGCTATCACAGTATCTCCAACAGTCAGACAGCAGTGCAAAGGACTTGTCATTGGTAAGGTTGACAATTAACCAATGCACTCTTTCCCATTCCAACCTGATTAACAGTATGCCCTGTTTATCCTTGCTTCATGTGAGAGTTGACAGCTTAAACAAAATATATATTAAATGAATGTCAATTAAGTATTACAGTACTTAGTAGGACTTTGCAAGCGATATTGCTTAGATGTGTGCATTTCAGGCACAGAGAATTCAACAAAATGTTTTATTTTATTAAAATGATCAGGGAAATATTGAATGGTTGGAATATACTAATTCATGCATTGAGTTATAAACATATATATTCTATATTCATAAATAAACACCCATTGCTGATATTCATTTATATCTTGTAGTTACAACTAAAAGGTAGAATGCACATAAAAATCTAAATTACTCATTAACTCTTCCCTAAAATCATGTACTTCCAATACTTTAATTATCAACATGCACATTACCATGAGAGAAAGTCAAACAGACACTGGGAAATTGTACTTTAATCTAAATCAAAACTAAGAATGACATAATTTCTTAGGTCAAACTTTCAAATATAAAATTTTAATCATTCAGGCTTGCATAAACAACACATATACCTTTTGTGTGCAAGTCAACCAGATAAAGCATTTTTCAGTCTAATCAGCAATTGAAAGAATTGTCATAGTTATTTTACAAAATTTAAATGGAAATGCTGGAATATAAATATCACCAAGGATGTCAGGAATTATGTCATAGAGGAGTTGGTGATCTGTGATAGTGATCTGTGATAGTGTAGATTTATTTTTTTTACACAATTTTTTTTAACACTTTCTTACAATCTCTTCTGATAGAGAGGTTATGATAGCATTATACATGGGTAACATGCTGTCCAAAACTCAAGAGTACACACATGTAACAGAATTTCAAGACAATCGGAAAGCAAATAGGTAGTATTGTGTCAGAGACTCATGATTGCATTAGGTAATGGAGAATAATGAAGACACATATAGCAGGATTACACACACAGCTGCTACTATTTAGAAGTGGAGATATCTAGTGAGTCAGGTCCATAAAACAATGTTGTGGCAGCCATTTTGAATCATCCATCCCAAGGATTATTCATCCTGCTCATCAATGATCTGCCCATGAATACAGAAAGATCCAGGGTTTTAAAAACCAAGGATCAGGTCCATTTCATTAACTGCTAAGATATGCAGGTTTGAATAAAGTATTATAACTACAAAATCAACAGACATTAGGGACCATAGCCTCAAGCGGCTACAGATACTTCCTTAATTTTAGATACTGTTTGAAATATCTTCCTTTAAAAATTGCATAATGAAATTTATTCTAATAAATCAGCAATCTTTGAAGTAACATATCACAATTTGTCACCAATGCTTTCTTTTAAGCAATACTTTATTTGTTTCAGGAAATATTATAAAATGTAAATTATTATATATGCATATTAAATATAAAAATATATACTAATTTGTATTTATTTTTCAAATATTTAGATTGTTGATTTTGAAAGAAGAAGCAGAAGATACAATATTCAAGTAATAGCACAAAATAAGTTCCAAACTGATTTGTTTGATACAGCAATTATAAGAATCTATGTTATAGATGTTGATGAACCTCCAGTGTTTATAAAGAAAGAATATTTCATGGAGAGCCTTGAAAATGCAACTATCGGTTCATATATTGGTTCTGTAACTGCCAAAGACCCTGATATCACCAACAGCACAATCAGGTATAATACATTTTACTACTTTATGTTAGAAATAATAGTGTACTGTAACTGAGAGAGTTTTGAAACAGTTGTCAAATGAACAGCAGAGGTCATCACACAAGCCCTGAACTATCGGTCAGAATGGGAACATTTAAATTGTAAAAACCAATAGTAAATATCATATAAAGCAAAAACATAAACATTAACCAAAGAGCAAATATTTATGGGAAATATGCCAACATAATGGATATCCATTTCATAGTAGCTATATTTTTTTAAATTTAATATAATGTATATTCTGAACAATTGGGCTTTAAAATTATTACCAATTAAACAGAATGATGATGGTACAGTAGCATTTCTAAAATTCTATTATTTCTAAAGGAGCTATGAATTCTGTATGTGTAATTTCCCCATTTCTCTGCATGTAAATTGGTGCTAACAGGATAACACACAATTAGAAATAATTTCACTGCCTATTTTATGCCTTATATTTCTTAGTGCCTAATATTGTAAAGTGAGATTAGATTTACTGGATGAAACAAAATATTATTTCACTGCATGTACTATTATATATATATATATATATATTGAATACATATATTCTAACAAACAGAATGTATGGAACTTGAGTGCTTTCCACTTAAGATTTTCTTTTCAAAAATGTTTGCGTAGTGGTCCTGATTCAAAGATTTATATAACTCTGATATTTAGTGAAATCTTTGATGTTTAATGATCTATGCATGCACAGCAGCCACACTGCCCAAATGCGTGCATGCGCAGCGTGATTTTCCTGGACATTCTGAGGGTTACTCAGATATCTGATTTTCACTTAGTTGATCTGATCATAGCAGTCGGCAGTAGGCATTTTTTATTTAAGACACATCTGGCAGTTTTTGTATAATTTTGCGCAGATGCTGCATACATAGATGCAGCAGTGGCAACAATATCATAGAGTACATCTCTGAATCAGGCTCAATATACCCATAATTTATGAAAATACATTCACAATTTTTCTTTCTATTTCTACACAATGTTTATGGAATTCCCACTAATAAATTGTACATTTGATTAGTGGTATTTCTCATAGTAACTGTAGAATGTAATGCAAGGTAAATGAGTTCATGTGTGTGACACATATTATTACTGAACAGCAGATATGCTGTTTCTAAAAATCCCACGTCATATATACATATATACTGTATATACAAAAATAGAAAAAAGGCACTCACCAGGTAGAAAATGAAGATAAAATCACATCTTTAATAGAATCATCTTTAAAAACATCACCATATTGTCGACGTTTCGATCCTCACAGGGACCGTCATCAGGACAATCCAAGCCAGTGTGAACAGAACAACACCACAAAGCATGCTTTGTGGTGTTGTTCTGTTCACACTGGCTTGGATTGTCCTGATGACGGTCCCTGTGAGGATCGAAACGTCGACAATATGGTGATGTTTTTAAAGATGATTCTATTAAAGATGTGATTTTATCTTCATTTTCTACCTGGTGAGTGCCTTTTTTCTATTTTTGTATTTTTGGATTCTGCTGGATCTCTAAGGAGCACCACCTATATATATATATATATATATATATATATATATATATATGTGACTTATATTTGAAGCTTTGAGTGCAGACTTACGATATTATATACTGTATATATATATATATATATATCTCTTTTACTTCAATATGGTGAGTACCCATTCCTCTGGAGCTATATTTAGGACCGTAATGTCTTAAATGGAGCACCCCCCTCTCATATTGATTATAAGTAGTGACTGCAGATAGCGTGAACTATATATATATATATATATATATATATAAGGGATGAGCAGCTTGGATTCTGTGGAATTCAAACCGCTCTGAACATTGGGGATCTGAGTCCACCTGAGCTGTGGCTCGGGTGTTCCCAGATGACTCAGATTCCACTGCGAGGCCGAACGTCAGCCTCCTGATGTCAGATTCTCACGAGAGTTTGGCACTCAATTAATAAACCTGTGTAAAAAAAACAGCGTGACCCCTCTGCCAAAAGAGCAACCAGCTCAGGGCTTTAGACACCCAGTGCTGGTTGTGCAATATACAGGGGACAAATGACATAGTTGCCCCCATACTTAAGCACAACCAGCACCAGGCTAGTCAGAACCAGCCCTGGTTGCCAAAATACAGGGAACAAATGACATAGGGGTCCCCCATACTTTGAGCAACCAGCACTGGGCTCTGATCCAGGTTAAAAAGCAGCGTCCCCCTGTATTATCCAGCTGGGTCCCCCAGCCGAAGCATTAACCCTGACTGCTAGTCAGACCAGGCTGGGTATCCTTGGGGAGCTGGGGACCCCCCCAATAAAGCGGTCCTCCTCTGCAGGGCACCCCAGTCCTAGACTGACAGCCAGGGGCTATCCCCACCACCCCTGGGCAGTGGGTGGCGGGTTGATAGTGTACACATGTTTTTCATTTTTTAAACAGCAGCATGGATGGGTCTCACTGATGCTGTTTCTGCATTTGTGTTTAATTTTTACATTCAGAGGCATGCATCATGGTTATCCCTGATCCATGCAAGCATATGTCTGCTATACTGCACGATCTAAGGATTGGCAAATCTTTACATTGTGCACGATATATCTTGTGATACATCATGAAGCTTTTTTGCACATCGTGTCCTGGAGTGTCGAGGAGAGTTCAAGGGAAATTGCTCACGATATCGCATTGTGAGCACATCATGCAGTGTGTAGGCACCTTCACAAGTGGCTGTGCTAGAAAAGTGACTGTGTATAGGGGGCACACTGCACACTGATGTATGCTGCTGATTAAAGTGTAGAGACTCACAAGTGGCTGTGTGTAAAAACAAGTTTTAAATAGTAAAAAAAACTTTCAAGAAAGTTAAAAGTTTAAAAAGAGGTGAAAAAAAACTTTGGTGCTGTACCCCACTCTGTATACAAGCACCGTGACTCCTTGGGCAATAGCCCTCTGTGTGTCTAAGCACCATGACGCATTGGGCCTTAGCCCTCTGTGTGTCCATAACACACAAGTACTGTGACTCAGTAGTGAGTGGCAGTGAGTGGCAATGTTTCATGGATGTGCTTTAAACTGCAGTGTCTGTTACTTAATAACCAGCCAGCTCACTGCAGCCTTTGGCCAATAATGGTGAAAACAATATTGTGAGCTGTGAGCTGGTTTAAATTGACTGTAAATGACTGGAAATTAATGTTATTGGGGTTAGTAATACTCTAGGAACAAAAAAAAGCCCACATTTTGTGATATTAGCTTTTTTTTGTTAAAAAAAAAATCCAAATCCAGTCACGGCAGATTTGACAAATCCAAAGCCAGATAACAAATCAGAACCAAATCCAAATCCAGCAAATTGGTCTGGCACACATCCCTAATTATATATATATACTAGCTGGTACCCGGCGTTGCCCTGGATTTTAAGAATGTTTGTTTACATATCATCCTCCAACAAACCTCTCCTTAGGCAGGCCTCACAAAAAGTGTGACAAACTTCCCCATCCACAGTCCTAAGGTCTTCAAAGGAAGTTGGACTTGTAATGATGTAAAGCAAACTTCGGAGATAGAAGCATTCAAAATTTGTCGGATGTACAGTGTAAACACGGCCAAGAGCTTCTGTTGCTCTTCCTGGTTTCTGGATCGCACTAAGAAATGCACAGCAATTACTTCCAGTTCCTTGTGCAGCTCCTTGTGTCCGGCATTCAAGATCTCCACGGTGTATAAAATTCATCCAATTGCTTTTACCCTTAAGGGGCTAACAAAGGATTGAACCAGAAGTAGCCTCTGTGCATTCCATAGTGTGGTCCAGCAACCAAGGAGATAGAGGAAAAAGTTTGGTCGCCACTGTTGACATCATCTAGTTGTGTAAGCTCATGCATGAGCAAGTATAAATAAAAATTTGTGCTGCAGAGCTGCATTATTGCATCCCAGTATACTGTAGTTGCAATCTTTATGGGCCTAATCCTAAATCAGATGGATCTCTCCACATGGATGCAGATAGCAATTTTTACCATATTCAGACTCAGATGTGCGCCGACCCTCGTGTTTTGGTTTTGGAACTGGATCTCCCCAGGTTTTGGATCTGAATCTGGTTTTGGATTTCTTTCCTGGGTGTTTTGTTTTTCGGTTTTGGTTTTGGATCTGGATTTTTTTATTAAAATATCAAAAAACAGCTAAAATCAAATAAAATGGGCCTGATTTTGTTCTTACAGTATTATTAACCTCAATAAAATTTATTTCCAGTCATTTCCAATCAATTTTGACCACCTCACAATATTATTTTTTTATCTAGTTAAGGCCAAAAAGTTGCATCCAGCTAGCTGGCTGACTAAGCTAAGTGACACAGTGGGCGGCACTAACATGTGGCAGTTCAGTTTCCAAGTTCCAACACAGATACAGTGTGTTATACAGTGTGGGTTGGATACACCAATAGTACACTTACTGTGACAGCAGTGTTGGCAGCGCAGGGTGCTGGTGGTGTCCTCAATGCAAGAGTGCCAGTGGTGTCCTCAATGCAGAAGTGCCATCAGTGTTGGCAGAGTGGGGGCCCTGGAAGTGTCCTGAGTGCATAGCGCTGGCAGTGTCAGCAGAGCGGGGGTGTCAGCGATGTTCTCAGTGCAGGAGTGCTGACAGTGTTGGCTGTGCAGGGATGCCCTCGGTATGAGAGTAGTGGCAGTGCAGGGTCACTGACGGAGTCCTCAATCTATGGGGCAGTAGTGTGGGGGTGCTGTCAGTGTCCTTAAGGCAGGGTGCCGGTGGTGTTGGCAAACCTGGGGTGCCAGTGGTGTCCTCATTGCATGTGTGCTAACAGTGTCAGCACTGTATGGGTGCCAGTGGTGTCCTCAGTGTGGATGTGCCAGCAGTGTCAGCTGTGGGGGGTTGCTGATGGTGTCCTCAGTACATGGGATGGCAGTGCTGCAGTGCTGGCAGTGTCCTCAGTGAAAGGTACTGGCGATGTCGGCAGTGCGGGGGTGCAAGCGGTGTCCTCAGTGCAGGTTTGCTGACTATGTCAGCAATGCAGGGTGTTCTCAATGCAGAGTGTCGGAGGTGTCAGCATAGTGGGGGTGCCAGCGGTGTCCTCAGTGCATGTGTGCTGACAGTGTCAGCAGTGCAGGGGTGCTGTTGGTGTCCTCAGTGTGGGAGTTCTGGCAGTGTCGGCAGTGTAGGGATCACTGACGGTGTCCTCAGTACATGGGGCAGCAGTGCAGCGGTGCCGGCAGTGTCGGCAGCTGTGGTGTTGGCAGCGGGGGATGCTGCGAGTGGGGGTGTCGGCAGCTGGTTGGCTGAGCTGGCCAAGACAGATGGCTCTCTCAGCCAATCAGCGTTAAGCCCACTCAATACAAAACCTTGTGACCCGTTAGTGGGATTGCAAGGTTTTGCCCCAGGTGAGGGATCCGGGGCAGGCAGGGAGATCCGAGCTTGGCTTGGATCACTCTGGATCCCCGAAATTCTGGTGAGTTTGGTTCTCTGAAAACCGAATCCACTCATCTCTACTTAATAGTGGTTATAAATTCATACAGCATTTAAAAGCTAATGTAAACTCCACACGAGAGCCATAGTGAATGATGTTCAGTGACTTAAATTATATGCTACAGATTAAAATTCCATAATTCCTTAGTATGTAGCAAAATGCATGTTATAAAATCAAATTATTTACCTTGCAGATGGCCCAAGAAGAAAGGTGTCAAAATCTGCATCTAACAATAAACCAAACAGGACAATGCTTTTATTCATCTTTGGTGTTTAAGTTGTAAAACCATGAGAGAACTTGGCTTGTAAACTATGGCTTTTAAACTGTGGATATGTATAGAAAGACAGAAGGAAACATTTTGCTTTTATATAGTAGATAGATAAGCTAAATCCTTTTCTAATTCTGTGCCTGACCTGTAGAGGGTGAATGCTATGCAACAATTGTTGTTTTTAATTAATTAAAAATGAACAGTAATTAATTTCTATTTAAATTTTTTTTTGTTGCCTCCACTGTGTTTTAATACGCTCGTATGTAAAATTTCATGGCTTGTAAACTGTGGATTTGTATAGAAGGACAGAATGACAAAAGGACAAATTTTTGATTTTATATAGTAGATACACTACCATTCAAAAGTTTGGGGTCACCCAGATAATTTTGTGTTTTACATGAAAACTGACTTTTAGTTATCAAATGAGTTGCAAAATGAATAGAACATATAGTCAAGACATTGGTAAGGTTAGAAATAATGATTTTTATTTGAAATAATAATTCTGTCCTTTAAACTTTGCTTTTGTCAAATAATGCTCCTTTTGCAGCAATTACAACATTACAGACCTTTGACATTAAAGCTGTTAATTTGTTGAACTTCACCACATGCTTCCTAAAGCACCTCCCACAAGTTGGATTGGCTTGATGGGCACTTCTTGCGTACCATACAGTCAAGCTGCTCCCACAACAGCTCAATGGGGTTGAGATCTGGTGACTGTGCTGGCCACTCCATTACAGACAGAATACCAGCTGCCTGCTTCTTCCCTAAATAGTTCTTGCATAATTTGGAGGTGTGCTTTGTCCTGAAGGAGGAGGAAATTGGCTCCAATCAAGTGCTGTCTACAGGGTATGGCATGGCATTGCAAACTGGAGTGATAGCCTTCCTTATTTAAAAATCCCTTTTACCTTGTACAAATCTCCCACTTTACCAGGACCAAAGCAGCCCCAGACCATCACATTACCTCCACAATGCTTGACAGATGGCCTTCAGGCACTCTTCCAGCATCTTTTCACTTATTCTGCATCTCACAAATTTTCTGCTGTGTGATCCAAACACCTCAAACTTTGATTCGTCTGTCCATAACACTTTTTTCCAATCTTCCTCTGTCCAATGTCTGTGTTCTTTTGCTAATATAAATCTTTTCCTTTTATTGGCCAGTCTCAGATATGGCTTTTTATTTGCCCCTCTGCCTAGAAGGCCAGCATCCCGCAGTTGCCTCTTTACTGTAGACATTGACACTGGCATTTTGCGGGTACCATTTAATGAAGCTGCCAGTTGTAGACTTGTGAGGCATCAATTTCTCAAACTAGAGACTCTAATGTACTTATCTTCTTGCACAGTTGTGCACTGGGGCCTCCCACTTCTTTTTCTACTCTGGTTACAGCATGTTTGTGCTGTTCTCTGAAGGGAGTAGTACACACCATTGTAGGAAATGTTCAGTTTCTAAGCAACTTCTCGCATGGAATAGCCTTCATTTCTAAGAACAAGAATAGACTGTCGAGTTTCACATGAAAGTTCTCTTTTTCTGGCCATTTGAAGAGTATAATCGAACCCACAAATGTGATTCTCCTGATAGCAAACTAGCTCAAAAGATGGCCAGTTTTATAGCTTCTCTAACAAGCAAACCCATTTTCTGCTGTGCTAACATAATTGCACAAGGGTTTTCAAATCATCCATTAGTCTTCTAATGCACTTAGCAAACACAATGTACCATTAGAATACTGGAGTGATGGTTGCTGGAAATGGGCCTCTATACATCTATGTAGATATTCCTTTAAAAACCAGATGTTTGCAGCTAGTATAGTCATTTACCAAATTAACAATGTGTACAGTGTATTTCTGATTAATTTTCTTTCAAAAATATGGACATTTCTAAGTGACCCCAAACTTTTGAACGGTAGTATATATATATATATATATATATATATTAGGGCGCTGAAAGTACACAAGTTGTACAAAACTTTAGAAACATTTAATGTCTCCTGACAGCAGTGATAAATCTTCATTAACAATGATGTAGTTCGATAGGTATCACTACAACTAAAAGCCCAGTTACTTCTCTTCTGGAGCATACACTTTTGGGGTGGATTTTAAGCAACAATTGGATTCATGTTCTGAGTAAGAACATGTGGAGTATTTCTTTCAGTTGGTATACATTTGTGTCACTGAAGAAATCCCACTTTTGGGACGAAATGCATAGGTTTATAAGTGCCTTATACACCTGCCATCTGTGAGGTCCTCACCATTGAGCTCACACCCTCAGGGCTGTTGGAGGAAGTAACATCCTTCTCACAAAGGCGTTGGTTATTTGACACCATTTTTGACATAATGTAAGCAATTTTACATTTATTTGTATCATTTTATCAAGAATAAATATTCTGATATCTACTAACAAGAGGCCATTTGGCCATTTCTTTCATTTTTTGGTGAGAGGGTATAATTCCAGAAAACTCCACTCTGCATATAGGACATTTCTTGATCTGACTTGGTCTATGAAAAAAAGTCTATACATTGGTCTATCGAATTACATAATTTATCACTACGAACAGGAGATGAATTATTAAATTTAGTTACTGGTTGTTTTTAAAGTATTGGACAACCTGTGTGCTTTTAAGCTCTCAATATAAGGGTATTGTTAATCGTATATATATATATATATATATATATATATATACTGTATAAATATATATATATACATATATATGTATTTAAAAGTTCCGGCACTCTCAATATAAATGGGTTCATAGTACTGGGGTGCCTTTTAAGGAAACTTGTGGAGGAATTTCCATAAACATCAATTGTATTTCTTAATGAAAAGAAAAAAAGCACTCTCCAGATTTTCAGCAACATTAATCAGCTTTTAATAATATACCAAAAGTACATTGCAAACCTAATTATTACCTGTGCAGTGCATAGCAGTGGCACTCTCGGATCTTGCAATGAGAGATGAGTCAACAACTGTGCTGTTGCTTGGTCAACATTTCAGTCACAAAGACTTTTATCAAGAACACACATAAAGAAAAACATACATACCTTTATAAATCACAATCTCTACTGGGATCTGCTGACCCACCCTTCGTCTGTCTCCAGGCAGATTATGTCACTTGCATGTGACCGGCATGATGCCATGTGCGTGATGACCTCACGCATCACTGGTGCTCAATGCTGACTAATGATGTCAGCACCTGGGTGTCAGACACCAGGTGAAATGTGGCAAAGTGCATAGAAAACAGAAAAATGTGCCTCTAAGTAGAGACAGCAATACAAACAGAAATCCACATAGGTCAAGAGCAGGGGAAAAACATTATATACAAATATGTAAATGAAACACAAGGGGAAAAGTAAGAGAAAATAAGGATGATTACAAAAAAAACAACATAACAAAGAATAATAAAGAGAGAAAACCATATAAAATCATTATAGCGCCCAAAAAAGGCGCACAAATACATGGACAAAAGAGGCATATATTCAAAAGAAGTTTGTGGTCTCTTCTATGGAACAACACCAAATAATCGTTATTGATATACAGATTGGAAACCGCGTAAGACTATATAAAGTCTATTGACATCAGCGTAAAACTCCTGATGTGGTGCTGGGACCATGGTTTGCAGGTATATGCATACTGAACCCGGTGGTGCCTGTGTAGAAAAAATGCTACATATACCTAGCTGTAAAGGACAGTATATGCTGGTCACTTGTAGTGACGTTATGCACCCGGAGACAGACGGAGGGTGGGTTAGTAGATCTCAGTGGAGATTGTGTTCTATAAAGGTATGTGTGTTTTTCTTTATGTGTGTTCTTGATAAAAGTCTTACAGCACAGTTGCCGACTCATCTCTCATTGTAAGACTCGTGAGTGCCACTGGTATGCACTATACAGGTATTAATTAGGTATTTTTCCATACCACATATGGCACCAGGAAATTAGTTAATTTTATGGTGGAGTGCTAACCTCATGTTATTTAGATAGATAGATAGTGGCCAGTCACTCACTCTAGGTAAAAAATGTGTCTGACTTGTAGAGGTGATCAGAAGGCGGCACTAAGAGACTTCATATGAAGAAAAAAACCTTTTGCCTGATGTTTTAGTAGTCCCTTATCAAAATAGCCTCTGCTATTGATACATCAGATTAAAAAGGTTTTTTCTTCATATGAAGTCTGTGTGCCACCTTCTGTTCACCTCTAGATAAACAGATATCAATTTTTGTATTTTGTATTTTTATTTCTGTTTACATTTATGTAATGTTCTTGTATGTATGTATGTTTGTATGTATGTACCGTTTGTATGTATGTATGTATAAACAGCATATTGTCATAATCCATTGTTTATCATAAAATGTTTTTGCATGTACGGGTAAGTGACTTCTCTTATTGCTTGCTTAAAAAATACTTATTTAAAATGGTAAATCACAAAGTAAGTGTAGTTCTACTGCTACAGTATACTGCAACAATTAGATTTTCAGCAACTGCAACTGGACCCGTAATCATTTAACCTTGGCTTCTTGTTGAGTGACCTGAAAGGACTGCATCACCAGCAGTCATATTATTAGTTGTACAAATTCCTCGAAAGGAGAAAGAAAGTCCTATATAGGCGCACAAAGAATAATTGGTATAAGCTTAAAATATAACCATTATTAGACTGATTAAAACCTTGTTATAGTGAAATATTAAAAAATAAAGAATATTAAGATATTGTGAATAAATTAAATTGAAAATGTGAATAAAATAAGCTGACACTTTAGGGCAATTGCTATCCTATAAATAAAGTTTATTATATCATATACTGAGTATTAATTACTCTTCTTATATTGGTGTATATGTTGTTGGTTTAAAAGAACAAAGAAAAAACACATAAACATGTTACACCGACAGAAGATCCCAGCCGTGCTGGACCTAAGTAAGTTTGAAAATTGGCCTGCTTAAGCTATCTTGCTTCTGCACATCACGCACTGTGTGTATACATAAGTGTGCTGTAGCTGCGTCCCGGGTATAAGCTGTGATAATGTCTAGCTAAATACCAACAATTTAGCTAGACATTATCACAGCATATACCCAGGACACGGCTATAGCATGCTCGAGTATACAGGAATTTAGTCTGCTACTTGTGGGGACAACACGCTAACTACGGACGCTGCCCGATAGTGTGGCTGACCACTGATATTTATTATTTAAATTACTAGTAGTAAGTAAAGCTGACTAATTTAGTCCCATATTCTGGTCTTGGGCTAGTGCACAAGCTATAGACCGGATGAGTAATAAGTGTCCTCCTGTTGCTTAATAATGTATGGAGATGTTATTTAACATGAAAGGGACACTTTAAATTGTCTCCCTTGTCAAACCTTAATAGTAAAGCGATATTCAAGATAAAAGGGAGAACAACCGTTAGGTTCGAATTACATTACTCAGCACTGACTAACTGAGAATTCAAGATACTAAAATTATGATTTAATGCGTGTCCAGGCAGTAGATGAACACCCAATTAATACCCTTACAAATACCCACTAAGTTTTATGATAAGTTACAAACATAGTTGTTGATCGTATTCGATCAAAATTCTATGTAATATTTTTTCTATAGGTTGGGGCATAATATACTACAATACATTGTGATATGTAACAACATTTGTGTATCAATGAAAAAACGGGTTAATCTGATAATAAATGTCCCAGTTATTCACTACATGATTCACTGTGTTCGTGATCAGAAACAAATGTTTCAAAACACATAAGAACAAAGTATCCCATTTATGAAGGGCAATACACAGTGTGTGACGTGCAGAAGCAAAGTATTTTGAGCAGGCTAATATAAAAACTTACTGTGGTTCAGAATGGCAGGGTCTTTCTGTCGACGTGACATGTATTATTACATGCACCATGATATTATATAAATATGAGGGTGTACATATGTTCAGTAACTCACAAATAAATATTTATACTGTAAGACATTAGATTACAGATACGAGATCCAATACCCTCATACATACTCAGAGGGTTGATATGATAATCTGGAAATACAGTTATTGATGGAATCTTAATAAACTTTATGTATTCATCCTTAATTTGTTGGAATATAATATACTATAATATACTGTGACACGAACCAACTATTATGTTTGAATAGAAAGAACGGCCGATCTGTTGATAAATCTCCCAGTTACCCACTATATGTATCACTGCATCTCTGACTAGAAACAAATTATCCAAAATAAATAGGGACATAACTAATTGTTCACTTATGAATACACACAGTGCGTGATGTGCAGAAGCAAGATAGCTTAAGCAGACCAATATTCAAACTTACTTAGGTCCAGCACGGCTGGGTTCTTCTGTCAGTGTAACATGTTTATGTGTTTTTTCTTTGTTATTTTAAACCAACAACATATACACCAATATTAGAAGAGTCATTAATACCCAGTATATGATATAATAAACTTTATTCATAGGATAGCAGTTGCCCTAAAGTGTCAGCTTATTTCATTCACATTTTCAATTTTCTTTATTCACAATATCTTAATATTCTTTATTTTTTAATATTTCACTATAACAAGGTTTTAATCAGTTTAATAAAGGTTATATTTTAAGCTTATAACAATTATTCTTTGTGCGCCTATATAGGACTTTCTTTCTCCTTTCGAGGAATTTGTACAATAGATTTCGGTTCTTGTCCTTGGCTGCACCCCCAATAGAAGACTAATATTGGCAACATTGTAAATGGGTTTTTTTTGTTAATATTTTTGCTAGTGCAGTGGTTCTTCCCTTTTCCCTTTCCCCTGACATTTGTCATATTATTAGTTCCTGTTGGGCCCTTTTTTTGTCTGTAACATACTGGTAAAATAGATATTAGAATACTACAACAGTAGTGGGGAATATCAGATGAAGGTAAAACAGAATGTAATGAAATGGTTTGGTCCAGATTATTATTATTATTATTATTATTATTTTTTTTTTTCTAACAGTTATTACTATAGCACCAGAATAATCCACTGCACTTTGACACACACACAAAAGTAAGAGGGTCCTGCTCACAAGCTTACAATCTTTAGGGAATTCTAGAGGATCCTTCTCATCACTGGTGTTCTTAGTCCTTACAGTATGTGTCAAAAATTATTAGGATAGGTTAGGTTAAATTAAAGAAAGATTGCTAAATTACAAGCCTAATAGATTTGTAGAAATTACCTAATATATAAACACATTTACATTCTTTGCTTTTATTTGGGAATAATAAAAAATATTTCTATAAAAATTAATTTGGTGATCATTAATTAAACATATTCTTTCAACATAAACAATTATGGAAAAATAATTTAAGTGAGGTTGAGATATTATATTATCATAAAACTGAGTAATTCTATGAACGTTGGGCCTGATTCTTCAGTGCACGCAAGTGCACGGCTGAATGTAGATTCCCAATTTTTGCGCGTGTATAGGACTCATTCTGTGAATGTGCAGAATGGCTCCAGCTCAATTGCACGCAAGCCCTTGAATGCCTCTGCCTGATTGACGTGGGTGGCTGGCGTGTCCGCCACATTTTCTGGAAGTGGCCAGCCCAGAGACTGCATGGACATACGGTAAGCAGTGTTCTGGGCTCGCAAGCCAGCCAGCCTGAGTAAGCTGAGGCTTACTAAGCTGTCTGGCCGCCTGGTGCCATCCACCATCGCAACCATCAACCACCGATGGTCACGATGGTCGTGATGGTAATCCCAGCCTGCAACATCCATCATGATGCTGGGATTGTAAATGCAGCAGGGAATGTCATACACCTCCTGCTGCATTTGCATTATTGCCAGGATTGCAATAGCAAAAATGCCTGCATGCAGCTTTGCATTTGCGATCCTTGCTGAATCAGGCTCTTTATTATAAAAAAAATGCTATATCATGAACATATATAAGAGAGATTTTGTTCTGGTAATGTTAACCTCAGGCTGAGGTTAATAAGGCCATGATAATAATAGACATTAGTGATAATAACAATACATAAAATGGCAACATTGTCTTCATCAAATAGTGTATTTTTCACTCTGAGTTACAGGCACTATTCCTGAATATAATGAAATCATTTAATTACATTAGGTATGGCATTCTTCAACAAAAATATTCCAGATCATTTGAAATTTATCCAAACAATGGCTCAATTATCACAGCCAAACACCTGGATAGAGAGTCTGATTCTTGGCATAATGTAACAGTAACAGCAACAGAGGCAAGTAAGTGATGTTTTGATATATTAGCATATTATTATTATTATTATTATTATTATTATTATTATTATTAGGAGTAGTGGTAGTAGTAGTAGTAGTAGTAGTAGTAGTAGTAGTAGTAGTAGTAGTAGTAGCAGTAATATTCTTGCTATTATTATGCTCTACTCTTTACTATCTATTTGTGTTTATCTCTATCTAAATCTCATCAAAATCATCATCATTGTTTATTTATAGGTACCATAAACTCTGTAGTATTAGATAGTAAAAGTTACAAATTTTACCAAAATGCAATGGCACATAAAAACACCATAGAAAAGATTAATTTGACAAAGTAAGCTGCAGACATGAGACAAAGGGTAAACATTGCCCTAGCTTAAAGCCTAGTGGTAGAGGGATATGCTGAGATGAAAATAATTAATGGCACAGGTCAAATGACTGAAGCTGGTAGAACATGTAGAGGGAGCAATATCAGGTGGGATTCATATAGACTATAAAAAGGATATCATTTTTCATAGAGTGTTTGAAATATTACATTGTATTGAGAAAGTCTGGTGAGACAGAGTAGTTGTTCCCTAACTGGGGAGAAGCACAGTAGAAGTCTAAGTGACCAGAGTAAGAGATCATTATCAGAGGGGATGAGAGGCATAGATGAGATGGATCAAAGGGGACAAGTGGGAGTATATCCTGGGATGAGGCAAGAGATAAATTCATGGGAGAAATTAGTGAGGGCTCCACTCCTGCATGCCCCACTGTATTTTGTTAATGTCCTGAGCAACAAAGGTACATATTCTGACAATGTTTCAGAAAGTAACATGACAAAGCAAAGGAATTGGATATATGGAGTGAGACTGAAGGTGTAGTCAAGCATGATAATTAGGCAGTAACCTGTGGGAACAGTGCAGAGTGTGATGTTTTCAACTATGAGGAAATCTAGAAGAATAGTAGGATCTTAAAAAGGGTGAAATTGATTAGTTCTGTCTGGGAAATGATGGAACATGTAGTTGGAGAGATTACAGAGAGGCCAGTAATGACAGGATTAAGAAAGATGGAGAAAAGTCAGGAGAGAAAAGGTAGATTTGTGTGCCTCTGCATATAGTTTTTCATGGAGAATTATAGTATTGCTATAACTCACAAAATGAAGAGAACTAAACATAGAAAAGTAGAGGACTGAAAACAGAACCTTGAGGAACCTCAACATATAGAGGGATTGAGAAGAGGATGTGTCAGTAGTAGAAACAGTAAATGATCAGTCAGAAAGGTAGGAAGTTAACCAGGAGAATACAGCACTGTGAAAGCCTATAAAGTAAAGTGCATCAAGGAGTAGAGTGTAGTCTACTGTAATTAATGCAACAAAGGGTTCAAAAATAATTAGTAGAAAGAAGTGACCTTTTAAGCTATTTGTCATTTTAGTGAGAGCTTTCTGTTGCTTAAAAGTGAGTTGACAGAGGCCAATAAGTGACAGGTTGGCAGACTGGGTATATGTTAGTTATCTAAAGTAAGTTTGCTCACCTCTGAGAGAGAGGGTGGAATAGTATGAAGATACTAGGATACACATGTAATGGAGGAAGTGTGAAGTACATCAATATTTTCTCCGATGGAGTTTGCTAATTTTGGGAACTCTTCGCCAGGTGGTAGGTCTGTTTTGAGTACCAGGTTTTGAATTTGGATTGTTATAGAATTTTGTGGCTGGAGCTGCCAAGTCCAGGACTGCAGTGAGTTTAGTGTTGCAGAATGATACTGCATCATTAGTGCAGGACAGGGTAGAATTATAAGAGATGAGTAATTCAAGTGATGCTGGCAAGAATTTTATGAGATAGTTGTTTAGATGTTACTGTGTGCTTTTAGGTTTGGTGCAGGTTGCAGTGCACATGGCAAGTCATAGAGGTTGTAGTCAGTGTGGAAATGAGATTTTGAGCATTGCACATAGTACAGGAATTGCAGTGTCTATTGCAAAGGGTGGGCAATATTGTCTATTGGGGAAGACTACAGGAGTAAATAAGTGTGAATGCCAGAAGGGTTGTGGATGGGGATATTAAAATCCCTCTGAATAAAAGTGGGTAAGTCATTGAAAAGGAAGTTAGAAAGTCATATAACGTAGAAATATCTCTCTCACTGAATTTCACAAATAAGGGTATATTTCAAATGTATATCTAATAGGTTATCAATATTTGATCACATTGTACCATTAAACCAATATTTAATGTAATCATTTTTTATAAACTTTCCATTTGTTGTTCAGAAAATGCTGCTCATGTATCATATGCGCAAGTGTATATTCGAATTATTGATGTTAATGATAATGCTCCTCAGCTCCAAAATGAATATGATACATATGTGTGTGAAAAATCAAGAGCAGGACAGGTAATGTATACCATCATCATTTTTCAAATTTGACAAAACTTACAAATACTAAAACTAGTGTATGCAATAAAATAGTGTTGATAATGTATTCCTTGCATGTCTGGTGAACATTGTACAGAACATTTAGAGGTGCCACACCATAAACTCAGTTTGCATCTGAAGTAGTTGGGCAGGTTGATGGATTTTCTGGAAAATAGGCAAAGTGGAAATAGTAAAAAAAAGTCATATGATAGTCCAACTTACCTCCACTATAGGACCACTCCCTGTATTGATTTACACTGTATTATTTATATTATAATATGTCTCAGTTTATCATCCTTTATATCTTAAATAAACCACTATAGTGAATGGACAAAAAGGTCTTGCATAATGTTTTTTAGCTTTTAATCATAATTAATAAAGCACACCAAGAAATGTGCATGAGCAGTACGGCTTTCACGCATACTGTATGCAATGGCTCAAAATTTCTCAATATGTGTAAATATCAGCATTGCGTAAATCTCGGAATCAGGGCCTCTGTTAAGCAGCTGGTTTTTATTAAGTATGCAAATGTTTGACTGGTGCTGTTCCCTACTCCTGTCACATACTCCAGACAAATCCCAGGCATTGTTGACTGTGATACCTGTGGCCTGGCTATAAGGAAAGTCAGTTTGCAAATAATCATTCTTGCTGGTGGTTACTGTGTATGCAGGCCCTTTCAGGAGCAGTGGTAGTATTACAATGTCAGGATAGGATCTGCTGTCTCAGAAAAGACAGAGTTGTCTCTGATAAAATATGAAATTACTGTCATTACTGTGAATAACAGATAATTTTCTCTACTGTGTGCTTTTTGACTAGGTTCACTCTGGGATTAGATAGTATCATTAACTGCCAGTTTTATACACATAAAGATATTTTTACTATTTTGTGTAAGACAATATTCGTAAAAGAAATACAGTATTTTCCACTTATGTAAATAAAAGCAAAAAAAACCCATGTAAAAGAAATCATGTGTATCCTTTCAAAAAGGCAGTCAAAATATTCCACATGCAGATGCCACTTAACACCTGATTCCAAGATGTATGCTGACCTGATGGTTAGACACAAATCTGATGTTTGGGAGCCTGCACATGTGCAGAATGAATCTTGCGATTTTACACACAGTTCCCCCAAGACTCTGCATGACTGAAAGGGGGCAGTGCAGGGGGGGTGTAGATCAGATGGCATGCATTTTCGGAAACAGGGGCGTGTCACCCTGTTTTCTGGTTGTGATGGTGATCCCAGGCTGTAGCCTCGGTAGCAGCTGTGGGATCACACATGCTGACAGGAGGCATCTCTTCTCTTTAGACACCTCCTGCAGTATTAGCATTTGAGCAGTAGATGGTCGCATTGCACAGTCACTTGTGTGCAGCTTTACAATACTGTCTACCTCTAAATCAGGCACTTAGGCTACTTGGCTGGGTAAGTAAAAGGCATCAATCTTTAAAACAGGAGCTGCTGGGGGTGAACGAGGACCAGATTTGTTTAAAACATAAACAGCCAGTTAAAAAAGAGAATCTAATTATATTGTTTAACAATTACATAAGACAGCTAAATATACATTATATTTAAATGACTTTTGGGTATTTTATTATTACATAGTCCAATAATCTAAAATTGCAACATATTTAATTAATGATTTAATTGATATTTTGCATTTTTAGTACACTACACTGTTTAACCATGTGATTTCAACAGAATAATAACTTGTTACATTTTATGGTAAAAATGAAATTAGATTTAAAATACATTTTAATCAAAATTATGACTATTTTATACAAAATAATAATTTACAATTAAATGTATGCTCTACTTCAATTACTGTTTCAAATAATGGTAACATACTGTACTTTAAACAGAAGACTAAGAGATTTTATAATGTCTGTATAACTATACAACCACACTATTAAGTAATGGAACTATAAACAAATATCTAATACATTTAAAGTGCATTGGGTTTTACTCTTAAAGTACATCTTATTGTTCACTTATTTCTCAGAAAGATCTTGGTTTTAAAATTCTCTTCCCAAAGCTTCCAGTTTAATGAGTCCTGAAATGACACAATTCATGCAATTAGATTTTGATCCAATCAATAACACAGCTGCTAAAGTTTTCTAAACGCTGAACCTAACCTTGTTATCTTTGTCCTAACATCAACATCAACTTTTGCAAATGAAATTCACAAATAAGTTACGGGAATGAGTATGGCTATGTTATTATATATTACATTTTTTTTGTTGTTATTTATATGCACTCTTCAAAAGTTTAATCAGAAATGTTGCCAAGTTGTCAGTTGCATGTTAATTTGTATTGTATATTTATATAAAAATGTTGACAATGTTACCAGTAAAAGTTGAAATGGTTATCATAAATCTTGCTTTTCATTTTGTTTTGAATATGTTAAACTATTTAATAGAAGGTATCTAATTATGAACAGAGAAGAATTTGGGTGATATAATTAGTAGACCTCCGACCTAATTAACTTTTAGCAGACATGTTATATTGTATAACATCAGGGTGATGGTTGGTGAAAGTAATTTTAGCTAGCAAGTTGGTGCCAAAGAAGATAATTTAAGAGTTTTCACAATATATTTTGTAATGTTTTAGCTGAGCCTATAGAATCAGTTCACTGAATAGTGGATCATAACAATTCTTTTTGCTCTTTTTTGGTAATTATTTTATTGAAAACAAATTTGCTTTTCAACTCATGGTCTAAGGGCCAGACTCATCATGGATCACAACTGCAACAGCTTACGCAGTTTGGCCGATGGTGCATACTGCGCATGCATATGCATTGCAGTGTGCCTGCATGAGTTAGCATTGCGATAGCCCTGCGATCGTTCATACAGAAAGAAAGTCATCGCAGAGTGAGTGACGGGAGATCAGTGTTTGGGCATGGTAATGTGGGAGTGGTAAGAGAAATGCAGACGTGCCTCTTTGTTTGAATGCAGCTTGAGTACTTACTGCATGCGATGAGACTTGCAATTTCTGAGGCAGGTCACACCTGCTGTAATTCTGCGTGATGGGCTGGTGTATATGCAGGACTGTAATGTATTACGGATGTGAGATAGTGGTAGTGGACAGTAGTGGGAGTCTGTATGCTGGCTGGGCGATGGCTTTGCAATTGTATTCATTAGCATAGTTCACAGCAGACCTCCATGCTTAATCGCAGCTGCGATAGCGATCCATAGTGAATCAGGCCCTAAGTACACTAAGCAGTACCATGGGTGTCTTACTGCACTTCTAGAGCTCCCACATCAAATAGTGTGACTGCTTATTATGTTAGTTTGTGATATATTGTTCCAGTGAGCTGGCTTATCATTGGGCCACATTAAGTAATAGTGAGGTTTTAATTGCATTACATCACAAAAGCTCATCTCAAGTCATTTTTATTTATTAAGAGAGACAAATGCTTTTATTGTGCACAATGCTTGTGGTGTGAGTGACTTTGTTCTATTATTCTGGATTTTCATATCTGTGTGTTCCCAGTCCTGAACTACATGTGCACGAGAAATATCCTAATCCTTGTACATGTGTCCTCTCTTCTCAGTCGATCCGTGTATGTTATATTCTTCCTTACCCCTAACTGTAGTTCTTTTCCTCAACAATAAAAATGTGTCACCTCTGGGACCTAATTACATCCCATACTGTTAGCACATATAAAAATTAATGTTTATGGTTAATCTGCTGCTTTATAATAACTATAAATTCCAAAATTGTAACTTCACTGCAGCTGAAGAGTTACTTACAATCTATAAATAATGTTTAGAGATCAATAGGTCACTATCTTTCAGTTACTTTCATTATGTACATAAACCAGATGTAGGTATTCTCCACAATTGCAGGAAGACATTTAGCAGTGTTTGTTGGGCATTGCATTTTCTTAAGACATTGCCCACCTTCAGAGTAATGTACAGTGAGCAAGGAAGTATTGATACCACTGTACAAATCCTGTGAATTAAATCAGTACAAAATGGTCAGTGCATAACTACACCCCTGCACTGGCTTCCAGTCTCCTCGTAATTAATTTCAAATGAATTACCTACAAAGACCTCAACAATGTGACCCATTCATACAGTATATATCAATATCATATTGCTATACCCTGCTTCTTGCCCTCTTATATTTCCCAAAGCCTATATGTAGTTGCTTTCAGAAATTAGCACTTAACACGTACTACTCCCACATATACTACTCACAATGGGGCTAACTTTGAGTTGGGTGCAAGGCATAAAAAAGCAATTAACTTTGCACCATGGCAAAACCATGCTGCACTGCAGGTGGAGGAGGTTTAAAATATGCAAGATGATTTATAATTGAGAGGGGCACATCCAATCTCAAATTTTAAATTTCAGTGTAAAAATAAAGCTGTCCATTATTTATGGTGACATGCAAAAGCAGCCAGTAATTATCCTGCATAAAAAATATTTGCACCCTTTGTATTGCTACATGGTTTGTCCAGTGGCAAATTTACTTGCTCTTTGTTCTTTGCTCCCAGTTAAGGAATCAGCCTCAATATTAGCCTATTACAGTTGTACAGACCACGACTCTAAAACAGACTCTCTCCTCTTATCTCAACAGTGCCTTCAACCAATTGCACTGCAACCTTCCCTAAAAAAAATGTTATGCTATTATTTTATCTATCTTTTATGTCCCTGTCTTATGTATGCCCTGGTTTTGTCACTGTAAAACACTGTGGTGACTTGCAAATCAAAAACAATCATAATAATAATTAGCCATCAATCACCTACATATAATAAAATACCATTAATAAGAAGTCATGGAAGTCATTAGTCTTAATCTATTCTCAAATCTATTCTCAATTGAAAAAAAAAACACCCATTGTCCAAGGGCATGTTACTCATCATCATAATACTTCATGTGTAGATTTATTTTTGTGTTATGACTGTAAAAAGTACACGTGTCCAAATGCACTGTTGCTTAAGTCACAGAAAATAGCCTTTCTTGGTGTGCCAGGCCCCTGGTGACTCTGGAGCACTGAGCGTTTATTTTGCTCAAAATGTGCATCTTATTAGCAGGCAGAAAATAAACAACTGGGAGTGACAAAACTACATTGCTAGATTATACTGATTAATGTGTTTATCTGTGTGCAATCGAGTCTGCAACTTCGTACAAGTTCAAAAGTAATTTCTTTGTGGTGAAAGTTGCAGTCCAGCATCTCTAGTAGACTGTGAGTGGTAATTCACTATGTCTGCCATTTGAACAAGATGCAAAATGAAAAGAAAAATATGGTAGACTAATTCTCTCAGAAAATTAATACAGTTAAGCTGGGCATCTCAGGCAATATGGTGTATATACTCTGGGGGTATTTTTACTAAAGTGTGGGTTTATAGCAGTAGAGATATTGCCCAGAGCAATCTACCAGATTATACTTACTGTATCATCTAGCAGTTCCTAGAAGATAATAGAGAGCATCGGATTGGTTGATATGGGCAACATCTCCACTTCTATAAACATGTACTTTAGCAAATATATCCCTAGGTGTATGAGGACATATCAGTAAAAAAATGCAATACCTCCCTTCCTTACTGGCCATGAGTACAATGTTTGGAACTTAGCAAACGCCTATTATAGTAAATTGGTTGAAAGAAGTTCCTTATCTATATTTGGTGTGTATGCCATTTCTTCATATGTGACTTAACAAGTATTTTGACTGTGTATATATATATATATATATATATATATATATATATATATATTACATATATATATATATATATATATATATATATATATATTATGATTAGAAATGTGCTGATTGGTTCTCAAGAAATCTGAATCCACCCAAATTTTGTGAATCCAGACAGATTTGAGTTGTGGATCTGATCTCCTGAGGGAATCTGGACAGATCTGAGTCATGGTTCTGGACTTCCCACAGTTTGGAATATGGATTCTGAATCAGAATTTCAGTTTTGGATTGTAAAAATTAAATGATTTTAGCTGTTTCTAAAAACTTTTTAACAATTTAAAAAAAAAACAGTTCCAAAACTAAAACCAAAACACTTGAGGGTGGTTTTTCAGAATCAAAACTGGAACATAAATCCAGATCCAAAACCAAATGGGGATCAACGCACATCTCTAATTGTCATATATTTTTATATGGGATTTTTGACGTATACTTATGATTGAAATTTTAGAAAAATACCTTGGTCTAGTAGTTTTTCTTAAAAAACTGTGTTTTTTAATTTTGTATAGAAAGTTTAAAGACATGTTGGTGGGGTAAAAAAGAAGAGTTGGCATATAAACGGGAGGTGGATGGTACATAACACCATGCAGTTGGTAGTCCCAGTTCACTTCGGAAGCACAGTTGAAGGTTTAAAAAATATTTTGTTATAAGTGACCAGAGACTATTGCTTCCATACCATGGAGGGGAAATTGACACAGAGAAACTTAGGATATGGTTAAAGGAGATGAGTGGTTGGAGGCACCCATAATTATTTTATATGTGCAATGAGATAATAACACAGAACAAACAGAAACAGGGGCTTCATAGCGCCCTACCCAAGCTGCTCATATTCTAGTAAATGTATATGAGTGTAATGAATTATGTTTGTAAGACGTTCCATACTGTAATTATGCCAAACTCGACTAATGTTAAAGGGCAGGTAAAGTGGTTCTGCTTTATGTTTGAGTTCAAAGTTAAATAACATTTGGCTGAACTTATTGTACAGTACCAGCTGAGTTTGGGGCATGTTTTGGTATATTAATCTGGGTAGGAGTGAGTAGGAGGCAGAGCCCAAGAATTATATTACAGGTATTGTATAATTTAGATGGTGCAGTTCCTGCCAAGCTATTTTAGTTTTGATATGTCTGGTGCCTGAGGCATGATTATTCACTATCCACACCCATACATAATAACTATAAAGAAGCAGAATCCCTATATGATACAAAAAAGACATTTGTCTTTAATGTTAAAATAAATGCAAACATTTTATGTAATTTGTAGAATTTTATGCATGAGTTAGATAAGTTAGCTTTGCTGAAGGGCAAATAAATATTCTGTTTCTAGAGTTAATTTTAGTAAGACACTGCATTATGACTATCAAACTGACTTTGATTGTCACAAGCATTAAAAGCATTCAATAAGCATTAAGTGAAGCTGTCATGTACAAAATAATTAGCTTTATGGGGAATAGTATGGTGAATTCATCTTCATATTCAAACATTTTGATCATATCACATCTGCACTTGACAAATATGTAGCCATTTGTCTTTTTCCTGTGAGCTCATAATTGCATTACATTGTATGCTATGTTCTGTATTGTATCTTCAGAATTTCAAGATTTACTTCCCGATTCTCTGTGGTAGCAGTAGTGTAAACAGTTAAGTGCTTAAAGTGTTAATCTGTTAGAAAACAGATATACTGTAGCAGAGCTCCAGCACAATATGGTTACAGATTGAAAGTGCAAAGTTAATAATTGGCTGATGACAGACCACATAGAAAGCATTTATTACTGGTTCTATTCCTAACCAGACTTTCACTCTTTCAATCTTGCTTTGAATGCAGCAGTTAAACTACAGAATTGTCCTCTTGTATCTTTGCCGCTGATCCGGTAAATCACACCACATATGGCATAAGTCACATGCCCATGACTGGGTATATGAGCTGCATTTGCACCCATGATCCAAAGGGTTGCATGGAGCGAAAGCTGCCGCAGCCTGGTGTACCATGGCGCACGCATGTGCGGGAGTTGTAAAGTGTGACGCATGCATTTGTTTGCTGGCAAAGCAGCAAAGATGGAAGATTACACATCTGTAATTTTCCCAACAAAATATATAAAAACCAATATAAAAAACATTTGTCAAAATACAAAGGGCCTGATTCACTACGGAAAGCAATAAAGTGTACGCACGCAGTATCACTACAAATATATGCTAATCCATAGCGATAGCAATGCTGCAGCAGCACTATATAAGGAAGCCCACTTCACTTACACACATCTGTAATGTGTAGGATGACTGCAAAAACATCGGTACAATCGAGTACCATAGAAGCCTCGCACACAGTTAAAAGAAGGTCAGAACTTACTCAGGAATTGCATCCTTCAGCACACGCTATGAGGACTCAGGCTGCGAATGGTAACACAGTGGCTAATTTATGCACGCCCCTACAAATGCACTCACCCGATCACCCCATCAACACCCACAAACGGCATTTCCTGTCAATCACTCTGCAATGAGTCTGCATAGTCACTGCGATCAAAGTCCCAATCCCTATGACTGGTTCGTGAACGTGCATTGCGATGCATACGCATGCGCAGAACACAACAATCTGCCGATTGCGTGCGTATAAGCAACTGGGTTCCTTGCTTAATCAGGCCCAAAGTCACTAATAAATCTGTGCCACATGAATCTTTTCCATTCTATTAAAAAGTTTCCCAACATGATCTATCCACTCTTGTTTCTTGCTCCAGTTACCAGTGACCAGTTTTCTTGTTGAGTATAATTTCTGGGCTTTTCCTTCCCTTATACAAAAGACTTCCCCTAGCCTCCAAACCATGAAGCATTCCTTGCAATCTCACATCTTCTGACATAAAAGCATTTACACATTGTGCAGCAAAACAACATCTAATACTAGTCTTTGCTGTATATATGCATCTAAGCTAAGTGTTTATCAATATGAATTATGAATGCAATAAAATGTACTGAAGAAACTGGTGCGAAAACCTGTGCATGCAGAATCCCCTTCCTTCTGAGGAATGGTGTTATGATGGTATATAATAATTCTAAATCCATAATTGCCACAATGTTACAGTCAAATAATGGCTGACAATTCACCAGTGTTTTTATTAAGACACTGGTAACCTGTAAGTAGCTGGCTATGTTTTACGGGTCCTTAATTCCATTATCTCCTAAACTTTTATACAGTCATTAAATGTCTCACCTTTTATTCAATCTTGTATTTGAACCCAAACCTCACATCTATCTTACAGGTGACGTGGTATGCCCTTATTTTTTAACTACTGCTGTTGATAATACGGTATATAAGGCTTGTTCAGAAAACTGAAAATTTTAGTGCTACAAGGAAGTTTGATACTGTTTTGTAATCATAAAAAAAGTTTTTGTAAACACTGAGGATAAGCCATAGTGACAGCAATTTAGCAAATAAAATAGTTTTTCCCAAATTGATGATGCAAACAGCAAATAGCCATAGTTCCCTATAATCATTTTTGAATATATAATGACTTGTTGGTGCCATATAAAGACATATAAAAAAGATTTAACTATTACAATGACATAAGCACTACAAAACAACCTTAACTATTTTCATGTTATGTGTGTACAGCATGATATATCTGTTTTTCATCATATATACAGTGATTTTCAATTGAAAATTAAATTGCCCATTTTCTGATCAATTTGCTAAAGCACTCAATTGATTTTCAAGCATTAGATTATGCACACAGTTCTATATTGGTCCATCCATGGACTTCCATATCCTTTTTCAGTGATTTCGAATTATTGTTTGTACAGAAAGGAATGCACATTTGAAATATTCATGATATTATATCTAGTAAGTACATATACTGTATTTGATTACTTTGCTTTGATCACTACTTCAGATGCATTTAGGCTTTCATAATTATCTGTATTTTGCTTTTTTATTTCTACACAATGGTATTAACATAATGAAATGTTTGGATTTTAGCTTGTAGAGACCATAAGTGCAATAGATGAAGATGAACCTACTCTCACCCATCTACTCTCCTTTACTTTACCCCTTGAAGAAACCAGCAATGCAAATTTTACAGTCATAGACAATGGAGGTAAAGTAAAGTTGTAAATTCTGTTTTCCATTTGATACATTTAGTGTAATATGTCATATAAGTTTCTTGCACTTCCAGCACAGAAGTATCTGCTTAGTGCCTAAACCTAACCCCCCCTTAGTACCTAACCCTAAACCCCTCTTGCTGGTGCCTAACCTTAACCCCTCTTGATGGTGCCTAACCATAAACCACCCCCAGGGTGCCTAAACCTAACCCCTCCTCCCCGGCTAACAGCTAGATTGGGCCACTATACTTACAATCGGGTTGGCGGCTGTCAGGATTCCAGTGTCGGCATCTCACCTGATGTCAGGATTCCAGTGCCAGTGTTGTGACCACAGGTTGGGATTCCTGTGCACGGATTTTGCCCACTGGCATCTGGAATCTGTGTCAGATTTCCTGTTGAGATTAGACAGTCCAGAGTTAGGAGCTACTTGCTGGGTTGTTGCTTTCACAGCATTTTTGGACAACCAAAGAGGCATTTTTTTTATAGAGCCACTGTCAAAATTGCACTTAATAAGGAGCGTTTACCCACTTTCAAAATTGTGGTTTACCCCTGATGAAGTCCTGGTGTAGGACAAAACGCATTGGGTGTGTTTTATCTTTCCTATATAGGGGTGATATACATATTGAGGTGTGATATTATTCTATATCAATACAGCCACAAATTTTATCTGGCTGTATATTGCGGTTGAAAAATATTTTAGAATTAATTAATATTTTTATATTAATGGTGGCCTTTGGGCTTTCTTTGGTTGTATTCTTGGTGCAAGGGTCTATTTTTAGATACATATATCCTACAGAAAATAAGGAGTTATATCTTCCTAAGGAAATCCAACCATATGGTAGAAAAGCCACACCAAAGTCTTTAACATTCAGAAAGTGGACAAGTCAGCCATAGGATTCATCTCTACCAATAATTTATAATACTGTAACTTGGATTATGAACTAATTATACATTTGACTTTTATAATATATCTAAATAATGTGAACAGTTTGTAATTGGTGCTCTTGAGGCAATTTTTCTATACTACTATAGAAAATATTGTGTTTTAGCCCCTATTTGCTGAGTGCTGGTTAAGTGCATTTATTTGTGTGATATATACTGTATATATACATATATATATATATATATATATATATATATGGAAAGTGGGGTGGAAAGGGCATGCGCCAAATAGTGTATTAAATTTAAATGGTGTCTTAGTGCTCAAAATAAATATGTGCGTACCAGAAATAAATTCTTTAATGCTTATCTGAGTGGTCTTGTCGACCGGATGCAGTTATAGCTTTATCCGGATATCTGGTGCTGCACACACGATCTTTAAAAAAAGACGCTCATAGTAGAGCCAAATAGAAAGGGGCAAATATAGTGTAGTAAGTCCAGTACACAATATGTGGCTAATAATTATTGTGCGTACCAATTAAAATCTTGCATAGAGATAGGAAGGTAGATTTCTTTTACTCGTCTGTCCTCCTGTGTTCCTCTCACCCCAAAATCTTCCACGTTTTTATGGATGGTGGTCTTTTAAATCAAAAAAGGACACATCATCAGTGGTATATTAAAACAGGGGGCTTTATTCAAGGAGAATAGACAAGGGATACACATAGACAGGGTTAATAAGAAATAAAAAATGTATGCTTATCTGCAAGCGTAGTAGCCAGGGTTCACATAGATAAGGCTGGCAGTCTTTATTCCAAAGATTCAGACTATTACATCTTTCTTCAAGGATAGAATATATAATTATAAGGTAATAACTTATATACAATCTTGCCCCATGTGCAAACTCCATGCCACAGCCACACAAATTCCTGTCACCTATGTGATGATGTCACACATCAGACAGGCATCAGGTGGTGCAGCCAGAGACCAATAGAACAAGTGCATCATACCATCACCATAGAAATCACATATAACTTTTTGTCAAGAGAACAAAAAAGAGCATTCTTAAGATAGTATATACTGCATGGTGATGAACATTTAATGAACAATGGTGGCTAGACAGTCATCCAATAACACTATGGCTCACCTGCAGGAAACAAAATATTAATACACACACAGTAATGGGCAGTGCATAAACCGCAGTGGTCAGACAAACATTCTGGTACATGCAGAGCCTCACATGCAAACTACATAGGCTAAAGCATAGTGCCCCAGGGGAAGCATTATTATTGATGTAAGGGTATATCAGCCTGAATTAATAGACTAAAACTTTATATAGATATAAAAAGGCAGCCACAGTTATTTAACCAGCCACAACTTACTTATCCATCTGACATAACCACATCAACTCAAAAGTTGCAGCATGCATACATCTGCAAATCATAGCGCAACTAGTGTGTGAATCCAAAAATGTTAAGTATCTCTGTGGCCTTAAAAAAATAATACATGAATATTCAAGATAATAATTATTACTGGAAACAATACAATGTAAGGCTCTCATTCAAACCCATTGGGGATACAGAATTAAAATTATAAATCCAGTGAGCTTCTAGCTGGAGGAGCCTTTTAGCTCAATCGCCACCTCTGCTTAATGGTGGAACATGGTCCACTAGTATCTGAGAGTCGTCAATGTGTGTCTAGCCAAGACAAAATGTTTGGCCACAGGTTGATCAGTTTCTTTGCCACCTAAATCCAATCTTATGGCAGACCTGGGTTGTGCAGCTCTTTCACTAAATGAACATACGGTTTTGCCCACATAGGCCAAACCGCCGGAACATTTTATTACATATATCACAAATGTGCTAATACATGAGAGGACATGTTTGATAGGGATTTTCCACCCAGAAAAATGATGTGTAATGTATGAGCCAACCTCCATATGATGACAGGTGGCACAGCCTGTGCACCTATAACTACATCTAAACAGATTTTACAGAGTGATATCAACAATGATTGAATGGAAAAATTATCCTTGAATGTAGAGAATTATAAAAATGAATTAATCAAGTTTAAAAAGAATAAAATGCCGATTGTCACCAGGGACTATAAAGACCAGATGGTCTATGCTTGGGCAATGGGCTAACAACCTCTATAGAAACCATGTAATATAGTGAGGAGGAGGAGGAGAGCAATTGAGATCACCATGGAAGTGGATTCATTTCCTGTTGATACCACCTCTCAAAGTGATAATGATGCTGTTATACCCACATCTACATCCAAGCCCCCTCTAGGTGCAATTACCCGTGCTCATTGTGTGGTAGGATCAGAACTTACACATGCCGGGGGAAGAGGAACATGTGTCTTCAAAAAATATACCTAGTTGTGAATCTCTCCTCACATGTATTAACTGAAGCGGAAAGATTTCTTTTAAATAAGGGTTTATCGTTTGTCCCTGTGTCTAAATTTTATGAATTTGATTGGATTGGAAGATTGATTTATGGAAACATCAACATAATTTGATGCTGAAGGATTTATTTGATAATCATCCAGTCAAGGAGGATGCATCATCTTAACCACATCCTTTCAAACCCATATCCATGTTCGAACCCCCCCTCTCAGAACGGTTCCATTAAATGTTATTCGAGAATGTAGCATTCTTCGGTTATCTCTGGTGTAATCTTCATGATAATTTATCCAGGGAGGAATTCTAAGCAATAAAAAACCTGAGCTCCTGTAACTCCCTTGTAATAAGATCAACTGACAAGGGGGTTGCTATCATGCTACAGAACTTGGACACATATAAAAATGAAATCTATAGGCAAATCAGTTATTGTACAGTATATAAAAAACTTCAGGGTGATCCTACGGCCTCCTTCAAGAAGGAAATCAACAGTATTCTATCTGAGGCAGTTGAAAATGGTATCATATATATGCGGACTAGGAAAGCATTGATGGCTAATTTTCCAAAAGCCCCAATGATATACACATTGCCCAAGATCCACAAGGACTTGGCCAACCCACCCAGCCGCCCAATCAACGCAGCACAGGATTCTTTGTTTTTCATCATTTCAGAGTACTTGAACTTTTTGTGGCAGTCAGAAATCCAAACCACTAAAACCTTTTTAAAATACACCACAGATTTATTACTGAAATTACAGAATTTACAAGCTCTCCCGGAGGATACCCTGCTCTACTGTATTGATGTCATAAGTCTATATACGAATATCACCCATGATCAGGGGATATGGCTGTAAAAAAATTGCTTGATGGAAATCCACTATGTGAAGGTCCAGAAATTTCTTTCTATTTGCTTCCTTTGGAGATGACCCTGAAAAAGAACTATTTTTATTTTGATGGTTCACACTACCTTCAACTTCAGGGATGTACCATGGGGTCCAATGTGGCCCCAGCATTCGCCATCTCCTATATGTATATGGTTGAACAGAGACTGTTTCTGGATAACAATACATTTTCCAATAAGCTTAAATTTTTTTCTAGGTATACAGATGATTTACTGTTGTTTTGCTGTGGAGAATTGAATGAATTTGACTCCTAAATGGACATAATCAATTCTATTAATGAAACCATCAAATTCACCTATACCTATAGCAGGACTTCTGTTAATTTTCTTGATGACTGTTTTTACAGATGTGTGGACAGCCTGGGTACTAGTTTGTACACAACACCAATAGACATGAATACTTTGTTAGATGCCGGTAGTTTCTACCCTGTGGCAATGAAAAAAGGCCTGCCACACTCCCAGTTCCTCAGAGCTAGAAGGATTACTAGCAATGATGGGGAGCTAGGGGTACAAATACAAATAATGTTTGATACATTTCTGATGCAGGGTTATTCATCTGGTGAACTAATTAATGCCAAAGACAAAGTATTGGCATTACCAAGGAGTGGTTGACTTGAAAAGTAGAGCAGGTGTCTAAGCCAATTTTCCCCTTTGAGACCAACTTTTCCACAGCCAGTGCGGTAGTGAGTAAAAACTCCAAAAAATTATGGCCACTTGTCAGCTCGGACCCTAATATCCCCTCCCTTAATAAAACATGACTGCTCAATTGCTTTAAGAGAGGTAAAAATCTTAAATACTAGTTAGTTAAGAATTATGGGGTCTATTTACTAAGCAGTGTTCGGAGAAGTGAAAAGTGAAGAGTGAAAAGTAATAAGGTGCCAGCCAATCCGCTCCTAACTGTCATCTCACAGGCTGTGTTTGAAAAATGACAGTTGGGAGCTGATTGGCTGGCACCTTATCACTTTTCACTCTTCACTATTCATTTCTCCTAACACTGCTTAGTAAAAAGACCCCTATGTCACTAGAAAAGCAAATGTTGGAATGGGTCAATTTGTGGCTAGGGTTCCCAGGTTGTTTTAGGTGCACAGGCTGTGCCACCTGTCATCATATGGAGGTTCTCTCATACATTACACATAATTTTTCTGGTAAGAAAATCCCTATCAAACATGTCCTCTCATGTATTAGCAAATTTGTGATATATGTAATAAAATGTCCCTGCGGTTTGGCCTATGTGGGCAAAACCATATGTTCATTTAGAGAAAGAGCTACACAACACAGATCAGCCATAAGATTGGCTTTAGGTGGCAAAGAAAGTGATCAACCTGTGGCCAGACATTTTGTCTTGGCTAGACACACATTGGCATCTCACAGATACAAACTTGTGGACCCAGGGCCTGATTCAGACCCGGTTGCAAGCACTGAGTGCTCGCAACCGGGTCGATGGTGGCCCAGAGAGCATGCACACAATGTAGCCGGCCCCATCGTGCGCATGCGCGGGACCCGGATAGCGACGGGCAAGCCGTCACTCTGGGTCTCGCACCAAAGGGGGCATGCTGTCGATGTTGAGTGACAGCATGCCTGCTTTGGTGGGCGGGCAGGGGGGGACTGCCCAGATGGAGCCATTCCCATGAGAACACCAACCATCTGGGGGCGGCCCCACTGACATCACAAGTGATGTCAGTGGGAGAGCTTTCGGCTCTGTTTGAGTCAAAGCTCTCTGGGGCTTGCAGCAATGAGACCCTACCACAAGGGTCTTGTCGCAAGCCCAATGGGCGCAATGGTATTGACCATCGTGACCATCTTCCTGGCCGCTCGCTATAGCTGTGGGTGGTCACCCACAGCTATGCGAGCGGCCAGGAGGCCGTTCTAAAAAAAAAAAAGAACATCCCTGATTCAGAGCGAGCGCTCTGTCAGAGCGTCCGGCTCTGAATCAGGCCCCATGTTCCACCATTAAGCACAGGTGGTAATTGAGCTAAAAGGCTCCTCCACCAAGAAGCTCACTGGATTTATCATTTTAATTCTGTATCCCCAATTGGTTTGAATGAGAGCCTTACATTGTCTTATTTCCAGTAATAATTATTCATCTTGAATATTCATGTATTATTTTTTTAAGGCCACATAGATACTTGAAATTTTTGGATTCACACACTAGTTGCGCTACAATTTGGAGATGTGTATATGCTGCAACTTTTGAGTTGCTGTGGTTATGTCAGCCAGATAAATTAGTTGCGGCTGGTTAAATAACTGTGGCTGCCTTTTTTATAACTATATAAAGTTCTATTCTATTATATTAGGCTGATATACCCTTTCCTCTATAATAATGCTTCCCCTGGGGCACTATGCTTTAGCCTATGTAGTTTGCATGTGAGGCTCTGCATGTACTGGAATTGTTGTCTGACCACTGCGGTTTATTCACTGCCCATTACTGTGTGTGTATTATTTTTTTGTTTCCTGCAGGTGAGCCATAGTGCACTGGACACCGGCTATTGCTTACTGGGTCCGGCAGCACTGGACCTCCGTTGGCGGCGGGAAGTGGGTGGAGAGTCCCCGGCGCCCACTGCCAGAACGCAGGCACTGGGTTCTCCTCACTTCTCACAAGTGCAGGCGTCCGTGGCTCTCCTAGAAGCATGTGAGCCGACCTGCAGGGGATTTAAAAGGACAGGCGCGCCAAATGTGAAATCTCGTTTGGCGCAAGATTTGGACTTCTCCATATAAGAGGGAGTCTCTGGCACCAGACAGGTGCCATAGTATAGGTTCCATGCCATACTCCTCCATACCATACTCTATGCATTCCAGTACTCACTTGTTATCCTGATCTTGACCTTGGCTTATTTGTGACTCCGATTTCGCCTGACTCCTGATATCTGGTTCTGACCTCGGCTATTCCCTGTGTCCAGTCTACATCTGCTCCCTGGTACATTTTGTCTATTTGGTATTGACCCGGCCTGTCGACTATGTTATTCTTCTGCACTACATCCAGTACTCACCAGCACCTGTATAGGGGAACATAATCTGAGGGCCACGACCTGTGTGTCGGATGCAGCCAAGTTCAAACCTTCTTGCAAGGGTCCCTGGTGAATACCGCCGGCACATTAGACTCCACGCCTGAGGCATAGGTCCAGCCAATTCCCGAAATACGAGCTGCATCCACAATCCGTCCGATAGTTGTGACACCACCATTGTTCATTAAATGTTTATCACCATGCAGTATATAGTATCTAAAGAATGCTCAATTTTGTTTTCTTCACATAAAACTGTATGTGATTTCTGTGATGATGGTATGATGCACTTGTTCTACTGGTCTCTGGCTGCACCACCTGATGCCTGTCTGATGTGTGATGCATCACACAGGAGACAGGAAGTTGTGTGGCTGTGGCATGGAGTTTGCACATGGGGTGAGATTGTATATAAGGTATGACCTTTTCATTATATATTTTATCCTTTAAGAAAGATGTAATAGTCTGAAATGTTGGAATAAAGTTTTTGATGCTGTTTGGCTTGTTGGGAAAAATCCCCTTGGAGTGCTGTCACAATACTGTATAAAAACACATTTGGGGGAACTCAATACACAATACAAATTCCAATCTTCCATGTCAGATGCCCTTCAAATATATCCCATGCATTATGGGCAATAAAGATTTGGGATTGTGGTGGTACTCCCAAATGAGCAGACAAAAACTGTGATGTAATCCAATACTTTCATATATTTACAGTACATATTTACATTCAAATAAACAATCTATAGATGGATACTGTAGAAAGATATACAGTATAGTACATTAAAGTCAATAATTTATTTTCCTTCTTTATTGTCAAGAAAATATTATTTGTGTTAATGCTGCTGCAATCACACATATAAGCTCAGCTAAAGCTGTTTGATGTGTCCCATCTAACTCAGCGACTACATTTAATTTTAAGAGACAATTTTAGCTTCTAGTGCACTCCATTATAACCTGAAAATCCTCAAGATAGACCCCTTTATAATTAAATGCATGAAAAGCAAAATAAAAGTCTAGCTTGCTAACCATTATATTTTCTACTTGAAGAACTCAGATTAAATGCTTGTTAATAGTAAATGCTCGTTAAAGTAGTAGTTACAAAATCAGAATATAAGTTTATTTTTTTTTTTTTAGTAATACTAGTCTAAATAATCATAGTCTTCCAATTATGTTTAGATTTAGCTATCACAAATCTTGGTATAACCTTACATATATATAAAAAACTTTATTTTAATAACCTATAATTACACACACAGGTGGAGGACTGCTGTAGTACATGCAAAGCTTATTGAATTTAGTAGTTTCTTTACTAAATAAATGAATGCATAGGAGTTAATTAGTAATCCACATAGTTTTATTTAATCTGTCTATGTTATCCATAACATTTTTGGTCCAATTGTGTTTCTTTTATCTCTTTTACCAACAAAGACCAGATTGTGACACTAATTCAGAGGTGTCATTGTCCAATACTTTTCTACTACTCCTTATACTTTTCTTCCTGTACCTTTTGTGGTTTTACTGCAATGTTTGTATTTATGTCTTGTACACAAGCAAGAGGTCATTGTTGTGCTTTGTTATTATTGTATTTGTCCTTATATCTACCTCTTGTATGATGCTGTGTACATCTAGTTGCACCTAATAAACAAGAAATAATAATACAAAAAATTAATACAGGACTTTTCTTATTTTAACTCATCAGTGCTAAGATGGAACATGTTTTAGTATATATATAAAAAATCCTGAGCACAATAAATGAGTTACAAATAATACCAGGGGGTGCAGTGGAGGAGACAAGACTTTACTAACATCATTGGGTTACTGCAAGTTAATGTCACAGGTTTATCCTACATTACATAAAATAAACCTAAAGTGTGTGCTATACTGGCCTGTAGATACCCTCATTTGGGAGGGATGTCTCCTCTTCTAACTAGGATTCCCTTTATAAGCTACTGTCTGTGATAATTGTGATCAGTAGTATCACTGAGGCCAGTGACTCCCAATACAGCAAATATACCTCTTGTGCATGCCTCTGTCATACATGCCTGAATGAGTTTGGACTCACAGGAAAAGGACATGGCCTCATACCGCCCTTCCATTTTCATTACTCTTGGGGCATGCCTAGCACTCTTGGAGATGTTTACATGACCCCAGAGACTCTACCAACACAAATGGCTCCTCCTCAGTGACTGGGAGCTGGGCATTGCTCATTAACATCACAGTGTAGCATCTGGCTCCTGCTAACTAAGGAGGATCTGGCATTTTGCTGACAGCCCTTCGGTGACACACGAAGTGGTCTGTACACCCTGCACCCCCAAGTGACACCACTGATTGTGATCACAATAACCCCCTACACTTCAGAAAAATGAAGATGAACAGGGATAGAGGAAGATCCTCCCAATTCTGTTTTTTTAATTAATTCACAGGCAAAGCCATTTAAAACAGGGGACTTAAGCTTTTTTAAAATGATGTGGCCCTTTAGTGATTACCTGTAATCCACAGACAATAACACCCTACACTGGGGAAAACATAACATTTTCCATGAGAGGAGGTCAATAAAAGTCAACAATCTCTCCATACTAGCACCTGTACACTTGAGGGCACACTTGTTTGAAAAGGCAGAGTCCTTTCCATCAAATTAATTGCCTCATTCGTATTTATTGTTTTATGATCTACAGGAAACACAATAATTTACAGATCATGTATGAGGCTAATGCTCAGATATCCACCATTCTTGTACAAAAAAACAAACATACTTATGAATAAGCTTAATAATAGTATTTTCTTAAAAGTGCCAAAATAATCTCACCAGAGGTATGAGGAAACTTGCAGAAACAAAAGGGGGATTGGGTGAAAGAAAACAAATTAATGCAGCAACATTTGATTAACTAAGTCTGTGGTTCTAGCCTTACTTTTCTGTTGTTTTGCAGGTGAGTATTTAATACTACTACTACTACTACTACTACTACTACTACTACTACTACTAATAATAATAATAATAATAATAATAATAATAATAATACTAGTGAATAAATTATAAAATGTTACCATTATTTTTGTTACACCTGTATTTTTGGTGTACTGTACAACAATTTACCATTCATTTTTGGAAGTCACCTCTAAAGAAACCATTCTAAAAATAATTTCAGATGTTGTATTTAATTGATATCATCTACATATATATTTTTGATAAATGTTGTCTCCTCTCAAGCTAAATTTAAACCTTTATCACAGTTTTGATGCATTGTAAGACATTAATCTTATTATGTTCTAAGATAATCTATCACTGGAGAGAAAGGGTGCATAATTATGAGAGAATCAGTGAATGACAGAGAAGGATATAGACGTACTGTATGTACTACTTTCTAAAGTGTTGTTTCATGAAATCTGTAATGGCAAGGTACTTGTGCAACACTTGATTTATTTATTATGGTTATACAGTAACTTTTGTATATACATCAGGATGGCATATATCATAACATGCATTGTACATTTCTGTGAACTTTTTTATGATATATGTGTGTTTCTAATTTCTACAAACTATTTTTTTTTATTTCAGATAATACAGCTACCATTTTGGCGCTTCGAGATGGATATAGTTATCTAGAGACTCCAGTATTTTATTTGACAATTATAATAAGTGACAATGGGATCCCTACACTAAGCAGCACCAGTACATTAACCATTAAAGTGTGTGACTGTGACTCTGATAACAACACAGAGCCTTGTAGACAAGATGGATTTTTTTTTAAGTTTTTGAACTCTGGAGCAATTATTGCAATCTCTGTTTTTATCTTTTTAATTTTAGGTAATTATTAAAATGTTCATATGTACGCAATTAGTTATGTGAATTTTTCCAACAGGCTCTATTGCATTGAAAATGTATGTTAAAAGGTAAAGAAATACATTAAGTTATATTTAAAAACAGTCCTTATCTTAAAGTATCTAACTCTGTCAGGAGACCAGGAGAGTCCCCTTTAATTCAAGATTCTCTTGGGCATTCCAGAAGAGTTAGCAGGTATGAAAGTGTGTTACAGTGTGCTGAATCCTGGCATCTACTTACTGTGTCCAGCAGCACTGGTGGTCTACGAGGCAGTTGCCAGGTGGCTCCTGGTGCCTGCTGCTTCAAAATTCTGCTGGCTCCTTTTCTCTGCAGCTCGATGGGACATGCTGTGTGTGGTCCCTGTGGCTTGTTACTTCTCCTTCCAGAAAGTTGCTGCAGCTCCCATTGAGCAGTGTGGGCCACTCAGTAGTACTGGGGGATGATGTCACATAGATGCCAAAGCTCTAGCCTCCTCCTATATAAGGAGGTTCTTGAGGACACTGATGTCACAGCTTAGGCACCCAACCTTACTCCAGCATTCCTCTATACTTGATTGTTCCTGATCTTGGCTTGTCCGTGACCCATTTATGTCTTCTCCCTGGTACTGCGATTGGTATTCTGGTTCTGAACTTGGTTTCATTCCTCACCTTGATATTGTCTGATTCCTGGTACCATCTTGTCCTTCTGGCTCTGAACTGGTTTGTCGACTCCGATTATATGCCTCCTTCATACACCCTTCCATTCAGAGTACACCAGCACCTGTATTAGGAAACAAAGTTTGAGGGACATGACCTGTGTGTCAGATGCAGCTTAATCCTTGGTGATTATACCAGCATGTTATACTCTGTGTTTAAGTACAATGTCTTGCCAATACCGGAATACAGGCTAGCATCTGCTATCTAAACATGAGTTGTGACAGAGTCACAAATGTATATCTTCATTTGTTCTCTGTGTGGGCATGTAAAGTTTGAATTTGAGCAATTTACATTAAGTAAAGTGATGTACATGGACACAAAAGAAAGAGTACCATCTGCATCCTTACTATCTGTGAGTTGTGACAGAATACTCTGGCCCAACATGGATGCTGTTGGTATTCTATTGCCTCAAGATTTGCTGGAAAATCTTCTTGCCAGAGTCAAGAAGCAAAAGCAAGATCAATTGCAGATTATGCAGTGTCTACAAACACTTATGCAACAAGTCGGGGACACTAAGTTTCCACTGGTACAACCAGCTCCACCTCTTGTGGTGTGCATACAGGTTGCAGGTGATTTAGCACCATTACAGATTCCAAATCCCTCAAAGTTTGATAGGGACCCCAAAGGCTATTGAGGATTTCAGAATCAGTGCTTGATTTAATTCAAGGTCCAGGCGTTGAGTTTCCCTTCTGAGAGAACAAAAGTGGATTATGTTATCTCACTGCTGTTTCCAGACAGGCATTGGCTTGGGCTTTTGTGTTATGGGAAATAAATTATTCTCAGGTCAATAATAGGAATGAGTTACCAGCAGCCTTCCAGAAGGTTTTTGATGAGCCTGGGCATGTAACTTCTGCAGGATTGGCTATTCTGCATATATGCGAGGTCTAGCAGAACAAATTAAGGATGCATTGGCATCCAGGTCACATCTTCATACCAAAGAGAGGGAACGGAGGTTCCAGATCAAGCTGTATTTGTATTTTGGCAAACCAGATCACCTTCTCTCTGGCTGTCCTAATCGTCTGGGAAATGAGAAGGCCTAGCTGATTGAGGGTGGTTAGATTAGGTGAATTTCAGCACACTCCCAAAAAAAACCCTTCCTCCCAGTTTACTATCGACATGACCTTCGTTCTTGAGAAACCTTCTGAAATTATTAAGGCCATTTTAGATTCCTGTGCCAATGGAAATTTCATCTCGGCTAAAAAAGTTCAGGAGTTAGGAACTCCTAGTGTGCCATTACAGGTGCAACTCTGCATTTTAGGAGTGCATGGGCATAAACTTCCTATAGCTACCATCTACTCCAGGACTTCAGTGGTCATCATGCAAGTCGGTGCTCTTCATAACGAGTTAATTTCATTTTATATACTCCCATCAGCTGAGAGTCCAATTATCCTTGGTCTTCTGTGGCTGTGCAAGTATGCTCCCATTTTAGATTGGAGCAAACCACAGATTGTCAAGATCTTAATGTTATTAGTCCTGCTTTCTGTCTTTCAAACCTCCACATCGTGTCATCTGAAATTTGGTTGTCTCCCCAGAAAATCCTCTTCCAGCTCCATGCCAGGCCTTTAGGGATGTGTTTAGTAAAAAGGCAAATTAAATACTTCCAACTCATTGGGAGTGGGACTGCACTATAGCTTTACTTCCAGGGAAAATGCCTCCTCATGGGAAAGTGTTCCCTCTCTCGCTTCCTGAGACCTAAGCAGTATCTGAATACATACAGTAGAATTTTGAGCGTGGGTTCATCAGGAAGTCTAAATTGCCTGCAGGAGTGGGGTTATTTTTTGTTAAGATGAAGGATGGAGGGTTGAGACTATGTATTGACTAAAGTGGTCTGAACACCATCACTGTCAAGGATCTGTATCAGCTACCACTAATCTCTGAACTCTTTGATCGCAAAAAAGGAGCTAAGGTTTTTCAAAATTAGATCTACAGGTACATGGCCTATAACTTAGAATATGTGAGGGGGATGAATGGAAGACTGCCTTCAACACGTGTAGTGGTAATTAATAGTACTTGATCATGCCATTTGGTAAGTAATACACTTGCTGTTTTCCAAAAGTACATGAATTGCATCTTTCATGATCTATTATACAAGTACGTCATAGTGTATCTGGACAACAATTTAATCTTAAATAAGTACATAGTGAGTAATCATAAGCATGTGTGCAAAGTGCTATCATGACTTTAGAATAAGCAGCTCTTCTGCGAGTTAGAGAAGTGATTTTTTGAGGAAAAGGAGCTGGCATTCCAGGGTTACATTATTTCGGTCTCTAGTCTCCGAATGGATCTTGGGGAACTTTCTGCCATTGAATATTTGCCCTGTCCAGTGGTGTTAAAGGTTATACAGCATTTTTGGGGATTTTGTAACTTTTACAGACAGTTCATAAGGAACTATTCATCTATTGCAGCCCCATCACTGTTCTCACCTGAGGCAACCTTATTGTGACCAGCCCTTCTTTCTGGAGGTGGAATCATCTATGGTCGGGGTTGGGGCAGTACTTTTGCAGAAAAATGAGATAGGAAAGTGGAATTTTTGTGGATTCATTTCCCAGAGAAAAATGACACCATCTGAGATAAAGAATTGTTAACAATCAAGCTAGCCCTAAAGGAATGGTTACACCTGTTTGAAGAATCAAAATTCCCTATGACAGTTTACACTGACCACAAGAACCATTTCTTACCTCTGGACCACTCACTGTCTGAACTATAGTCAATCCAGAATGATGCTGTTCTATGATTGCTTCAATCTGGCGATCACTTACTTGCCAGGCAGAAAAAACACCAAAGCTGATGCATTGTCCTAGGCATTCAGTTATGCTGAGGAGGACAAAGTTATGGTGGATAACCATGCTCTGAAGCCAAATGCATTTTAGCAGTAACCACCAAGGTCAAAATTCTTCCAGAAAAGACATTCATAGCACCTGATTTCCTTGCAAAACTACTACATTGGGCACATGGTTCATGCTTCACATGTCATGTGGATGTAAAAAGAACCATGGAATTAATTCTTATGGGGTAGTGGTGGCCAATGGTCCATCAAGATATTAATGACTTTGTGGCAGCCTGTTCTAATTGCGCTCAACACAAAGTTCCACCTCATTCACCCTTGGGTATCCTGCATCCAATGTCAGTGCATGACTGTCCTTAGACCCATATTTCTATGGACTTTGTCACCGATCTGTTGTTCTGTCAAGGTTCCAATACCATTTGGGTAGTAGTGGATGGGTTTTCCTAGGGTGCACACTTCATTCCATAAAATGGTCTATCAGCCTACCATCCCCAGTGCAATGGTCAGATGGAGTGGGTGAATCAGGATTTGGAAAAATTCATTTGAATGTATGTATCAGCCAATCAGGATGATTGGGTCTCCTTGCTGCCATGGGCTGAATTAGCTCAAAACAATCTGTTCCATGAGACAGCAGGTCACTATCCATTTTTTATCCAGTATGGTTTGCACCCTGTGTTACCGGAATTGCCAGGCTTTGGGTTGGTGTCACTTCGAGTCATCTGAAATATGGTTAAGTATATCTGGAGAGAGGTAAAGGAGGACTTGCGCAGAGCAACTTAGAGGTATAAGGTGTTTGCAGATAGGTGGTGACAGAGTCTGGCTGTCAACCAAATATCTGCAACTGAAGATGCCTACAATTAAGTTTGCCCCCAATTCATTGGGCCATTCCAGGTCCTCCAAGTGATCAACCCAGTGGCATACCGCCTGATGCTTCCTGGCATGCTTAAGATTCTGAATGCCTTCCACATCTCCCTCTTGAAACCATTGGTTCTGAATCAGTTTTCAAAGCCCTGTGACCCTCCTTCAGCTATTACAGTTATCATCTGGAGGAGTACAAGGTGAAGCTCCTTTTGGACTCCAGAATGTCTCGAGGTACAGTCCAAATTCTGGATGACTTGAAAGGATATGGCCCTGAAGAACACTATTGGGCTAAGTACTCATATATTCATGCACCCCCAACTTCTTTGGAAGTTCCATCTACCTACCTGGTCCAGCAGTGCTGGTGGTCTATGGGGCAGTGGGTGGGTGGCTCCTGGCACTCACTGCTTCAACACTCTGCCAGCTCCTTTACTCTGCACCTGGTTGGGACACAATATGTTCAGTCTCTGTGGCTTGTTGCTACTCCTTCTGGTGAGCGGCTGCAGCTTCCATAGGACCACATGGGCCACTCAGCAGTACTCTTAAAGTGTCAGGCGCACCAGGGTGCCAAAACTCTAGCCTCCTCCTATATAAGGAAGTTCCTGAGGACACTCTGGTGCCAGATTTTAGGCTTCCGACCTTACTCCAGCATTTATCTATCCGTGATTGTTCCTGCTTGTTCCTGACCTTGGCTTGTTCCAGGAACCTATTGCATCTTCTACCTGGTACTGTGATGGGTATTCTATTTTTGACCTTGGCTTCATTCTTCACCTTGATATTGTCTGATTCCTGGTAATGTGTTGTTCAGCTGGTTTTGACCTGGTTTGTCGACTATAATTATACTCCTCCCTTTTACACCCTTGCATCCAGAATACACCATCACTTGTATTAGGGAACCAAGTTTGAGAGCTGCAACCTGTGTATCAGATGCATCTAAGTCCATACCTCCTTGCGCGGGTCCCTGGTGACTACTGGCAGCACATTAGACTCTGCACCTAAGTACGAAGTCTCGCCAATCTCGAAATACAAGCTAGCATCTGCTATCTAACTATGAGTTGTGACAAAGAGTCACAAATGCACATCTTCATTTGTTCTCAGTGTGGGCATGCAGATTTTGAATTTGAGCTATTTACATTAAGTAAAGTGATGTACATGGACACAAAAGAAAGAGTACCATCTGCACAGGTTTAAATATTCCTAAGAATTTAATTCAAAGAGGAACCCCTAATGTTAATGTCTATGTAGCCTACATACCATATGGAGTAGGGAGTGCTATCATGGACAATCAAATAATAGTCATATTTACAAAAAGGAAGAACAATTGTCTCATAGTGATGCAAAGTGAAAGTACTGTAGAGTAAGTTCAACTTAGCACAGGCTCTAAATCTTCCTGTCTGTTGTTTTAGGTTGGTTAAACTATTAGTCTGTGATGTGATTAAAAGGAGTGGGTGTGAGCAAAAAGAGAGGGTCTGTTATTGGCTACTTATCTGTCCATATATTAAAGCTTAAATATCAAATATGAATGTTTAAAGTTTAACAAAACAATCTTTGCAAATTGGATACAGTGGATTACATACCATATACAGTACATGCCTTGAACATATGATATATTTCAAAGTGGTTCATACTTTTCTTCCTGATACCTGACTCCAGTGAAGCATTTTGGCCCCATTTTCTTGGTGTGTAGAGGCCAAATGCCGGTGTCCAAGGATGCAGACACTGGCCTCTGCACAGCCAGAAATTGGGTCCAAAATGCCTCACTGGAGTCAAGTATCAAAAATTAAATGCATGAGCCACTTTGAAATACATCATACATTTCAAGGCATGCTGCCATAGTCACAGACACAGATTGGCACATGCTCCATACAGATCCTGCACATGTGCAGATTGCAAAACATCAGAGTTGTATGCAGCAGGGATGGACTAGGACTGCATAACAGCCCGGCATAAGTCCCTGTGCCCGCACCTACAAATATTTATATAACATTTCAGGATTTTGGTGATTTCTCATTTGAAAAAATAGTCTCAATAATATTAGTTTAAAATGTAGGACAAGAACAGTAGTTTTAAATAATATTTAATTATTTAATCAAATTCATTTCAAACTACTCAACTGCTGCCATATTTTACATGTGCATTTGGAAATATCACACCTTTATAGAAATATATATTAATATTATTACATCATATTATGCATAATGCAACTTGGGAACAGTTTTCTCTAACATAAAAACTTTGTCTTTACATTAAACAAGAAGCTACTGTTAAAATATTGCACAAAAGTACAAAGATATTATTAAAAATGTTGGAGGTGTTAAAGTGTTTTTAATAACTGGAGCTTTTTGTTATATACAGTTGATTTTTGTCTTCTGTCTTTAACTAGTGCTGGCTTTACTTATTCACATGAAATTACAAAAGAATAATTCTATGTTGGCTAAGAAAGGAGAAGACTTAAAAGAGAACATTGTCAAGTATGATGATGAAGGAGGAGGAGAAGAGGACACAGAAGCTTTTGATATGATAGGACTCAGACATCACACAGTGATGCGAGAACATAAGACAAAACGGACTATAAGAACTGATATTCAAAGTATGTACAGATTGTCATTGGGGCTTGGTCCTGATGTTGCAATTTTCAGAGAATTCCTTACAGAAAAATTAGAAGAAGCAAATACAGACCAAAGTATTCTTCCACTGGACTCTCTTCATAGCTATGCTTTTGAAGGAACAGGATCAACCTGTGGATCGCTCAGCTCTATAGAGTCAAGTGGATCAAATATTGATCAATACTTCTAAAAAAATATCTTGAGAGTTACAGCAATCGGATACATTTGATGATATGCTAAAAAACTGAAATATCTTGTAAAATATTATTACAGTACTGCATATAGTACAGTACATGACTTTATATAAAATAAATGTTGTTTGCAGTTTAAAGCAAAATCATGTTACCTAAATTTATTTGTATTTTCTTTTACTAAAGGCATATATTAATTTCTACAGTTTGAATGTTAATATTTGTGTTTTTTTTACCAAAAGGTAAATTATGTTTTATTAATTCTTCATGCTAAATTAATTTTGGATTACATATAAAGGATATACAAGATTCTAGAATGTTAATTTCTTCAAAAGTTAATTTCTTAAAGTCATTTGTCAGCATTGAGTAATTGAAAATCTAAAATTCTAAATGCTGTTACATAGGTTCTTATATCTAATCATAAACACTGAATATTACTCTTTTTCTCATTGTGGTAGATTTCCTAAAATGCATACTAATGCTTAATAAGTGGTGTTCAGATTTTTAGCATACAATATTAGGAGTTATATTTTATGGGAAAAAAAAAGAAAATGAAAGGTAAAATATACTGCATACAGTACAGGGATTGCAACATTTAAATTCAACTAATAATAACAGTTAGAGATGTGCAGTTTGGTTCTCCAGAAATCCGAATCCACCCAAATGTTGTGAATCCAGACAGATTTGAGTCATGGTTCTTATCTTATAAGGAGATCTGGACAGATGCGGATCACAGTTCTGATCTTCCCACAGTTCAGAATTCATTTTTTAAATCCAAATTTTGGGTTTTTGATTGCAAAAATCACATGATGTTAGTTGTTTTTAAAAACATTTTATCAATTTTTTGTTAAAAAAAACTCAGATCCAAAACCAAAACACTTGAGGGTTGTTTTGCAAAACCAAAACACGAAGATGAATCTCGATCCAAAACCAAAACATGTAGGTCAGCGCACATCTCTAATAACAGTGTTTTATGTTAGTGCAGAGGTACCCAAACTCTGAAATTAAAGTCCAGGTTTTAAGGATATCCATGTTTGAGTCCAGATGGTTAAATCAAATTAATTGAGGTGCTAATTAAATCATCTGTGCTCAATCATGGATATCCTTAAAATGTGGACTGTATCGGTGGAGTTTGGGAACATCTGTCTTAATGTAAAGGCTATATTTCCTATTTATGTGATATACTAGTTTTCACCTAGAATAATAATAATAATCATTTTATTTATATAGCGCTTTTCTCCTAAAGGACTCAAAGTGCTTTACATTTACAGTACAAAATACAAAATAAGCTTAAACAAGGGACATTAGTGAAATGCTTTGGTGAATAGGTGAGTCTTGAGTCTATTTTTGAAGGATTCTAGAGTGGAGGCCTCTTGAACTGTGCGGGGAAGTGAGTTCCATAAGGTTGGAGCCACAAAACTGAAAGCTTGACCCCCAGACGAATTCCGTGAGATTCTAGGTACTGTTAATAGTCCTTCGTCAACGGATCACAGTAATCGAGTGGGACAGTAGGGAATCAGAAGCTGCTTCAGGTACCCTGGGCCATGGTCATGAAGGGCTTTGTAAGTTATTAATCCAATCTTGAAAGCAATTCGCCATCTGACAGGCAGCCAGTGAAGGGAGTAGAGGATGGGTGTTATGTGGCTGGAAAGGGGCTGGTTGGTTAATAGCCTGGCAGCTGCGTTTTGTACCATCTGCAAGTGGTGTAATTATTTTGCAGGGAGACCGAGGTAGAGGGCGTTGCAGTAGTCTAGGCGTGATGATATAAATGCATGTATGACTTTAGGCAGATCTTCTGAGGGAATTAAGCACTTGATTCTGGCTATGTTCCATAGATGAAAGAATGAGGACTTGATTGTGGCTGATACCTGATGTTTAAGTGTCAAGCCACTATCCAGGACAACACCAAGATTCCGCACATGTTTAGTGTTTTGTAATTCTGAACCCCCAAGCGTAAGTCCTGTTGGTTGGCTATGCTGTAGCCCTGTCCTGTGACCTATCATAAGAACCTCTGATTTATCAGGGTTCAGTCGCAGCCAACTGGCACTCATCCACTCCTGAAGCTCAGCTAGGCAGCCAGTTAGGGTTTTTATTGGGTCCTTTGTACCTGGAGCAAAGGACAGGTACAGTTGTGTATCATCTTGATAGCAGTGGTAAACCAAGTCATGACGTCTGATTATTTCACCCAGTGGCAGCATGTATACTGCAAAAAGCATGGGAGATAGTATAGAACCCTGTGGGACACCGCATGGAAGTGACACTGATGATGAAGAGTTTACTACAGAAGAAACTCTCTGTGACCTGCCAGTGAGAAATGATTTGAACCATCTAAGGACTGTGCCATCCAGTCCACAGAAATTTTTCAGGTGCTCAATTAGAATCTCATGGACCACAGTATCAAATGCTGCTGAGAGATCCAGAAGGATTAAGATTGAATAACTTTTTTCTTTAATATTGTGTTTTTAATATGGTGCTTTATTTTGATAATATAGTGGAGTAAATATACTTTTGCATTAAAAGTGTTATGTTGGAAAAAACAGGCAAAATATAAAAAAAGAAAAAGTAACTGTCAGTGTCAGGCTGTGTCCAGTAGTTTAGCCTAGTGGGCCTTATTCTGAGTCAGATGCAAAGTTTCAGCATTTGTGGTCATTCATGGCTGCTGTTTTTACTACCTTAGGCTAATGCAATTATTTATTCATCTTTGGTAGTATCTGTTTGTCTTCATGTGTATGCATCGCTCTACCCCCTTTGTTTTTCCACCCAGAGCTGCAGCTGCCATCATTAGTGTCCATACTAAGACCCAGCACATACTGAGTGCAACAGATCCATTTGAAAAAGGCATCTCTTCTCTGTTCACATGCCTGAAACTAGCTACATGCAAGTCTAGCTACATGGAAGTCTAGCTACATGCAGACAACACTCCAATGACACTCCCATGAAACAATCTTTTCTGTTCCACAACAAAATGCACATTTCAAAGAGAGGGTGATCCATCAGCGCATGAAGTAAACTGCCTGCTCTTGTATCCTACTTGAAGGGGCTTATTAATGGTGTAGTCTGAAATTTTTTTCGTTGCATATACACAATTTGCTGGTAATCACTAAAATAATCCACTTTTGGACTTTCACCAAACTCAGAATCAGGCCCAGTATCTAAGACTCCTACTGGCCCAGCACAACTGCCACAATAGAGCATATAATAAATAGTTATGTCATCTTTATTAGTGTTCTTAAAACAGCAACTCAATTTCATAGCAAAATAAATATATGTTCCTTTATTATTTTCAAAATTTAAAAAAGGTTGAAATATTTATTATTACTGTCTTCTTGCCATGATATTATTTTAGTGTCCAATAACAATGTTATAGATCTCCTAGTACTGTAAAAATAAAATTGTGCCTTCAATTAACACTACAGTACTTAATTTTCCATATTGAATCATATGACACATGTAGGCGACATCTGTTTACTATGTCAATATGGATACTGTAGAATGATATACAAATATCTCATTATGTCTTAGTGAGAATATTACATAACATGGTATTATAAAGCTTTTGTTACCATAATCACTTCTGTAAAATACACTATATAATAAATTTTGAAAGACAAAATATATTTGCATATTTGATCAAATTATTTTTCCAGAAATTATTATTTTATTATTTTTTTAAAAATAAAAAAATTACAAAAGTTTTAGTATACTGTATTGTTTCCTTTTACAATTTGACAAAATAATATTTAGATAATTTGCCTCTTGTCCTTAGGTTGTATGTGTAACGGATTACCATAACATATGTGAACACATTTAGCATATACTGTAGGGAAGTTCTAGCACTTTATAACAAATACTTGTAAATATTTATCTGACAAATTATAATTCTAAGAATACATATTGAGGCATTTATTTTAACATTTTTATATTTATAACACAGGGTTGTACATTATTGTTGTGTTAAACTGAAAACAAATTCTCATTAAATTCAGTAAGCATACAACAAAAATAAACCACTTCATAATTATTCTACATTATTGATTTATTTTCTTTTGAAGACAAATTAAAATGCTTTGAAATATATTAATGTTAAAGGGGATGGTTAGGGTTAGGCTGCCAAATGGGGCGGTTATGGTAAGGCTATGTGAGAGGTGTGGGTCAGGGTTAGAATACTCACCAAAATCCATTGGGACATTATACTCAATACCTTTACTGACTAAAAGTATTGTATTTAGGACTAAAATAAGATGATAAGTTTGACAAGTTTTTGATGTGTTACAGTATTTTCACCAGGAATATTTTATTTACATTTATTTAACTTTTATTTATATTCTTTTAAAAAAATACTAATGTTTGTTCCAGATAATTATGTGGAGAAAAAAAACAAAGAAACTCCATGTTTAAAAAGACAAAAAAGTGATAAAAAAAAGTTTGTTGTTTTTTTTTACAGGCAAATGGTCTTTACTTTCTGGATTACCCTTGTACATTGCAAGTTTTTATGATGTAAAGCCTGAATTCAATATAAAACATGTAAGGCCTTTGTACACCTTTAATGTGAACTTGCAACCAAATTTATGCAAGTGAAAATAGTAAAATTACATAAAATACAAAAACTACAATACACTAGTTGCATTAGGGCACACAAACTTTCATAATGGGGGAGTAGCTATGTTCCGAGTTACCCAATTATACTTAAAATCAAGTTCAATGATAATTAGCATACAACTACCAGCAATGAAAATTATTATGATTCAACCCCAATAAGGACTAGAAGTTTCTGTAGATTCCTTGGAGTTTTCTTGGTTGCATCCTACTAGGATGGTCAGGGTCCACATGGAGCATTAATTGTTTAAACACTGTGAAAACTATCATCAATAAGTGGAGCAAATTTCTCACAATAAGGACAGAGTCAAGATCAGAACATTCTCCCAAATTTGATAAGATGACCAGGCAAAAACTCATGAGACAGGCTACCAAGAGTCTTCTTTCTTGCAGGAACAGGTCACTTCTTGCATGTGAAAACAGTTTCTACAAATGTCTGTTCTGCAATGTACTGTAGGGTGGAAGAATGGAAGCTGCTTTTCCAAAAACAATAGTCAAGCCCATTAACATTTTGCATGCTCTGGCGAGTCCATGGTTCAACTTTATGGCTTTAATTCTAAAAATAAATGTTTGATGTAAAGACAACAAATATTTTAACTTTATTACTGTGTGTCATGGTGATGGCCTCAATATGCTTTTCTCTGCTTCTCTTTCCATGGTACAGGGACTATAATCAGCATATAATGAATAGTTTCAAGAAAGCTGAAAATGATGAGTACATTCACCTGCAAACATAATGATGAACAAAAGCACCCATCCAAGTCAGCCAAGGAATGTCTGCAGAAAAGGAAAAGCGATACCTATCTAATTGAAAAACTGTGGAATTACCTACCAGGGCTGTGCAGAGGAGATTCCCTCACAAAATCATGGACCATGACATTTATTGCTGAGAAGAGTGGAATAGAATTGATTACACCAGGGGCATAATTACTAACCAAGAGGTTCTGACTTTGATTGATATGTAGATTTAACATGGCAAATGAAATAAATGCCAATTCAGGCTTGCTTAGAAATATATTGACATTTTAAATCTATTGGTCAAAGCTGCCAATGATTGGTAGTTTTGGCAACCTGCTGGTTAGCAAATATACCCCCAGGTGTGCAAAGGTGATGGAGACATATTCAGAAATTCTATGCTACAGTAAAAGCAAAAGTGTAAGGGTGTGCACACTTATGCAAATAGAGTATTGTAGAAATGTTATTTCTACTTATTTTTCCTTCAAATTGTCTACTTGATTTTTACTTCCATTTTGTTGGTTACAAGGTCACAATAAATGTGGTCAAACTGCCGAAAATTATTTATCTTAATAACAGGTAAAAAACCCTGCAATTTAAATAAGGCTGTGTAATGTTTCATATCCAGTTTACATTCATATGTACTATATGAATGGATAGCAGAAATGTGCTTCTCTCTAAAAAAATTGAATAATTAATCCCTTGTGAAAATGGAGAATATAATAAGGAAACTGGTTTTATTACGGGAAACACTGTTTCTAGATTGCTAATTACACTTTAGTATATATTTACTAATCCACAGTTTGTCAATTTAGTTTTTTTGCAGTGGCTTACCAGTTAGATTGTATCCCGCTGATTCAATAAAGCCCAAGCCACTGGAAATCCTGACTTTAGAGTACAAATTATCATCGACGTACCATCATTGTTATTTCCGTTAGAAGTTTAGAAACCCTAAACAAAGTGGCAGGTTTAGAATGACCGCACATATCCAAAAAAACCTGCCAAAATGAGGTGGCTGTGGCAGGCAAGATTGCTCAGAAAACATGATGTTGGAAATATCTGATCAATCAGAAAGAGATGCATTACAAATACAATACACTAATTGGGCCTGATTATGAGTTGCATGCAAAAGCAAACACAGCAGAGTCTATTGGCAATTGTCCATCTGGAAGTTTATGCAAAAGGACTACAAACTCTTTCCCTTGTGTACTTTCACGCACCCAAATGTACAAGGACTGAGGTGCCCATTTTTAGTTCCAGTAAAAGCTGTAATATTGACTGGTGAGACCTTATATGCCACCATTGGTCGCACCATCAAAACATGCACAAGCCCCATGGCAGGTACAGTTTTCCTGTGTGGCCATGGCCTCCTACTGTATGTCACAGGCTTTGCATCTGTGAATGCAGCTGCTTGCATTGACATGCCTGTGACACTACCATGGTATGTCCAAAGAATGCCCAATTTTGCTTGCATTAGTACCCACTTCCCCTGTCATTAATAACATTAAATAATTGGTAATTGGTGTTTAAAAAGTTTTCATGGATTTAAATAAGCATAAAAATAATTAATGTTGCCCTTGTCATAAAACATATTTAAACACCAATTAACAATTAATATTGCCTCTTTAATTTAATGAACAAATAACATTGGTCTCTTAATAAAATTAAGTAATTATATTTAACCTAATATATTATTAAGATAGTATTTTCCCCAATAAGGAAATTATTAATGTTATCTGCCTCCTTATTTCATACATAATGATTTCCCATATTATAAGTCATTCCTCACCTTCTGATTGACCAGATGAATGCTGCGGTTTTACAGCGATTTTATGACAGTTTTACAGGTAATGTTTTTGGTCAAAACCACAGGATGAAACCACCACAAAACTGCCGTAAGACAGATAGACATTGGCGGTTGTGTACAAAATGCCCTTCAAGAACTTAGAATAATAAATTCAGTGGTTTGGTGCTTCAATCTGCTTACAATGTACATGGGCTTCTAAACCCCAGAAAATGCTCTGCTTAGTAAATTTACACTTTCACCTTCAAAAGGCAGAATGCAACAAGTTTAGTTGCATCATTAGGGAAACCTACTATTTTGGCCCTGCCCACAATTGCATAATGTTGTATTTGCTGCATTATGTAAAGTAGGTTCTGGGGACATAATGATTAGATTCATGTTCTGATTTACCAGCACCTTCCATTTTTACTTCCCCCTTTTGTCTATCTATCTATCTATCTATCTATCTATCTATCTATCTATCTATCTATCTATCTATCTATCTATCTATCTATTTTTCTATCTATCTATCTATCATTATATATGATTCTACTCAAGTAAAATTATTTGTGCTAACATTGCACAACATAAGATTATGAACAATTATTTTACAGAAAGTGAAATATAGCAGGACTGTAAGAGCTTTGATTTTCATTAGAAGTATATAATGTAAGATTATATGACAACTCACAAAATGATGATGACAACTCAAAAATGAACAAGAATATGCAATTTCTGCATACAGTGAAAAGTGCATGATTCACAAAATGCTAACTTATCTTTCTTAAAGCCATACAGATAGCATAACACAATGAAACAGAAATAAATCAGTACTAACATGATTTTGTTTCTCTATAAAATCACAATGCAGTCTTGAAGCATTCAAATAAATACAATGTCTCTCAAGTGTTATGTCCTTTGTAGAAGCTGTAAATAAAGTAGGACTTTAATACAGTGAATGGTTTAATTATGAACTAAGCCACACACGGATTTAAAAAAGAGCTACAACCTGGGTCTGCTTAAGCCCCAAGGAAAGGATGTATTAACTAAGCATTTTACTGAAGATCAATTATAATCTGCGATTACTGTGAATGCAAAAGTCACACTTTATTATACCTTCTTGTAAAATATAAGGTTATTTTGCAAAATGATATAGAGCTACAGTATTCCTAATAAATATGCTAAAGACTATAAATTGAAGTTTTTTCATAACCAAATATTATAACAATGGTGTGTCTGCAAAATTTCAACTATGATATTCTGATCCTCTAGAAAATTTTAAGGTGCAAAGTAAGGTGAAGATTATCACTCAATACCATAAAATACTGCAATGATTCACAGTGACCTTGCCTTTTAAAGGAATTATTGCACCCAATCAGTGCCAGGAAATGAACCACACAATTTTAAAGAACCACCAGTACCCTGTACTTTACCTCTTGTGAAGCCATGTGGCCTGTGCATGCCCTGGGCAGGATAAAAGTCATGGGTTCAGGATAAGCGCGCCCCTTGTCAGGGAAAGTGTGGTATCACTGGTAGAATGTTTATTACCACAGTCTCTAAGTCTTAATAGTGGGATTCTTCTGGTTCATGTTTGATGCAGGGTGTGTTAACACACTATGACCACTTCTTGGAAAAGGTGAATACCTCAAAGGAAAGATAATAGAAATCCCATATGGTGCAGTACCATTGTAAATTTAATAACAAATGTCACATAAAACAGCAATAAATATCAGAAAAACAAAGGAATCCCTGGGTGAGTGGGGTTCCTGCATACCGTATAGGGCCATATGGAGCAAGGCACACTCCAAGGGTATAGGAAGGGTAGATGGCATAGCCAGGTAAGCTCCTTCAATCCCCGTTGGAGTGTGTTCCTCGATGGACTCAAATGGATATTCAGTGATAGTCTCCACCAATGCGTTTTGGCTATTAGAAGCCTTTGTCAAGGTGTGAGGTAGACATCACTGAATAGGTTTAAATAGGGTATTCAATTTGACCTGCCTCCTTGTTAGTTGATGGTGTATGAACTTCATCGTGACATCCAGTGTGCTCTATACGTTACACAGGAATCCCGCTCACCCGGGCATTCCTTTGTTTTTCTGATATTTATTACTGTTTTTTTGTGAGATTTGTTATTAAATTTACAACAGTACTGCATCATATGGGATTTCTATTATCTTTTCTTTGAGGTATTCACCTTTTCCAAGAAGTGGTCATAGTGTGTTATCACACCGTGCATCAAACATTAGAACCAGAAGAATCCCACTATTAAGAATTAAAGACTGTGGTAATAAACATTCTACCAGTGATAGCACACTTTTCCTGACAAGGGGCAGGCTTATCCTGAACCTTGACTTTTATCCAGACTATTTTGGTGTCTTGTGGCCTTCACCATTAGGATTTGAGCTGCACCCCATTGGTTGATTTGCACAAACAGTACTCACCTTGTTTTATGCCCAGGGCAGGGCCTGGTGCTTGGCCCTCTCTTGGGCCCCCATAAATAATGATACGGTCTAAGTTGGAAAAAAATTACATTATTCACATTCCAATATGGTGCTGTACTGTACACTCTATTATATTATCCTTTATTTATATGGCCTAACAAATTATCTAAACAGAAAAACAATAAAATGATGACTTACAGTACAAGAAAGTGCCGGACAAGTACGTAAAGTGTACATGGAATATAGTATAAACATTGCTGCATCAGCTGTCTTGACAGTGAAATAACCATCAGGGTGACACAAACCAAGGGTTAAGTGCTGTTGTAGGGAGTACAGTAGATTATAGTCTAAGTAAGAAAAGGAAAAGCACAAGAGTGGAGAGGGTGCTGCTTGTAAGAGCACACAGGGCTCTGTATCTTGAAAGGAGCAGCAGGGGCAAACTCAGAGGTGGGAGGAAGTAATCAGTAGGCAGAAGAGGTGGCATGCATTTGGGGAGAAAAGCAGCAGGGTGTGTAAAAGTAAGGTCAGATATGTAAATGGAATAGGAATGGGTGAAGGCTTTGTAAGTGAGTGTAAGAAGCTTGAGTTGGATTCTGAAGGGGAGCCAGTGTAGGGCTTGAAAGAGAGGGGAGGCAGACAAGGAAGATAAGCAAAACAGCATCAATGAGGACAGATTGGGGTGGAGAGAGGCAGTAGTAAAGTAGGCCAGATAGGAGGGGAAGATTACAGCAGTCCAAACTGGAGATGACCTCTGAGAGAATGAGGGTCTTACAGAGTGAGAAAGCCTCAAATGCTGGATTTTTTTGAGATGGAAAAGGCAGGACTGCGAGAGGTAGTAAATGTGTGGTTTGAAGGAGAGGGAGAAATAAAGGATACAGTAACTCCAGGGCAGTGCACTTGGTGGCAAGAGGGGATAAAGTAGTTGAGCCATCAATATATCATGATATTGTTGCAGATGAGGTTATTTGGGAAGATGATCATCTCAGTCTGAGACATGTTAAGTGTAAGAATATATTCTATAACTCTTTCATTACCATAAGTCTCCTCCTTTTCTGCCGCCATTTTGAAGTGGCGTGGTTTTGGCCTGTGAAAACAAAACATAACTAATGCAATTTTGCCTGAAAACTATTTGAAAACTTTAAATAAATAATCCCTGACTGTACTATTATTATTCTTATAGTTCATTTACAGTATAAGGTGCCCCAAGTGGTCCCCAGCACCATTCAAATGGCAACAGTAATTGGGAAAAGTACAGGGTAAATAAAACATTACTGTACATCACATTACAGTAACCAAAACATAAAAAGATCACAATTAGCAACACAGGAGAGACTCTGGTCATTGGCTGACTGGAGAGGGCGGGAGGGAGTGTGTTAGGAGATGAGGTTGCAGATGTAGAGTGCAGTGGAACCTTTGGAATACAGGAAGAAGAGTACCAGTACTTACTTGGCTGGGAGGGGTTGACAGGTCCTGCTGCCCATCCTTCTCCTCCTCGAAGGGCAGATGGTGGATGTGCCATCGATGTACTACTGTGAAGCAAAACACTGTAATATAATTTTACCTCAGCACAATTTGAAGAAAAAAAAACCTCATGGAAACAAACACTTTGGCACAGATATGAAAAAAAAATCTAAATTTGCCCCACATGTAAAAAAATCAACACATTGACCTAACCTTGAAACACAATGTACTGTACTGTACAGTACTTACTTGGCTGTCTCCGCCCTGCTGTCTCCACCCCCTCTGCATGCTGCAACCTCTGGTGCTGATGACATACTGTAAGAAAATAAAATACACTGTAATTTACAGTATAGAAAAGTTTGCCTGAAAACAATTTGAATTAAAATCATCCCCTACTGTACCACAAGTCTTTTCCAGAACACAAAATAACAAAACAAACAAAGATAGTACAAAAACTTGGTCGTGGTGGGAGTATGGTTAGTAATTGGTTAAAATTAGAATTAAAAATATTGGCCCTGATTCAGAGCCGAATGCTCTGACCAGAGCGCTCGCTCTGAATCAGGGCCCACCTCCAATAATATGCAGCGTCCTCCTGGATGCTCGTCTAGATGTTGATCATCTCCCACAGCATATACGAGCGTGCAGAATGATGGTCGCGATGGTCTTGACCGTCGCGACCATCGGAAATGCGAGTAAAAGCCTGCGGTTGGGTTTTTCAACCGCAAGGTCAGGAGTGATTTTGGCTCTATCAGAGCCAAAATCACTCCCACTGACATCACTAGTGATGTCAGTGGGGCCGGCTTCAGATGGTAGGCGTTCCCTTGGGAACGCCTCCGTCTGGCAGGCACGCCCACCAAAGGGGGCGTGCTGTCAGTCACCATCGACAGCACGCCCCCTTTGATGAGACACTCCGAGCGAAGGAAAATCCTTCGCTCGTCGGGTCTCGCGCATGCGCACGATGGAGCTCCCTCCGTCGTGCGCATGCGCAGTGGGGACCATCGACCCACTTGCGAGTGGACAGCCGCTCGCGAGTGGGTCTGAATGACCCCCATTGTCTATTACAGTGGGAGTAAAGGTCCCAGCAATACTGTATATTTGTAGTGGTGCACCTGCCAGAGAAATAGTAGCACACCGCTACTGTTATATATTATTATATTATACATCAATCACACCACCCTAGTCACTCTAGTAATGCACATAGTCTTGGGAATGGGCGGCAAGGGGGTGACGTGCTGCCCCAAAATACATTTGAAAGGAACAAGTATATGTGCTGGTTCATAGGGAGCAGGGATACAGGAAACCCCCATCCTAAAAATGTTGTGGCACTCCTCATAGTGCACTTTTTTCACATTATGTCAAACAGTAGTGCCCCTTATTCACATTACATCACAGTAGTGCCTTTTATTCATAATATGTCACTCAGTAGTGCACCTAGGGCCTGATTCAGAGGTGGGGAGAATACAGAGAGATAGCACTTAACTGTGTACGTGGACAAACCATGTTGCAATGCAAGGGATGTAAATATTATTTTTTTTTTGCATGTAGGTAAAGACTGGCTGCTTTTACATGTAGCCCATAAATAATGCACAGCTTTATTATTACTATACAATTTAGATGTCAGTTTGGACACCTCCCTCCCAAATCTAAATCAGTCTGCACATTTTAAATCTGCCCCACCTGGATGTGCAGCATGGTTTCACCAAGATGATCAGTTGAGAGAGATATCTCTCTCTATTCCCAACTCTGAATCAGGCCCCTAATCAATATTATGCCACACATTAGTACACCTAATCCATATTATGCCACACAGTAATGCCGCTATAGCAGATCCTGTATTTATACTTAACTACTATAACTGTGCAGTAATACTCTATTTACTATGCAGGATGTGCTTCCTGAGCCTCTGGAGCCATGGGCAATTCCCTTTACACCAAATCGCTCCAGCGTCACTGGAGCAAACTAGTTCTGTGATCCCTGTCAAATTTGGCGAGGATGTCACATCGAGACTTGATATAAGCCTAGCCTTCTCTCCATTATTGCTGAGTGGCTGATCTCACCATTTTAATAGCAGAGGTAGCTCCCTCCTCAAATAAGGTTGCTGTCTTACAGCCATTTTGTATACTGAATACACACAGTAGGCCATAGGATGCATGAGACACGATGGTGGATGTTAACACAATGAAGCTAGTGCATACACAGGTCCTGCATTTACTGTCAATTGTGTGTATAGTATGTGTGCAAAATTCAGTGTCTTATTGCCACAAGGTTGCTGTAGCAAACACACAATCAGTGTGAAATTCAAACAGTCCTCTTTTAATGCTAAAACTTGTAGTTGAGTGATGATTTCATATAGTGCCCCTCAACCCGCACTTTTTATTTTTAAAGCATGTCATAGATGTGTGAGTGCTACACACCACTGCCGAAATTGCCACAGGGTTGCTGTCAAAAGTTCACAATCAGTGTGTGATCCAAGTCGACATCTTTCTATGTTGGGAATTGTAGTTGAGTGATGATTACATACAGTGTCCCTCAGTGCCACAAATCACAGCCGAAATCGCCTCAGGGTTGCTGTCAAAAACACACAATCAGGGGCATATTTACTAAAGTGTGGGGTTTTAGAAGTGGAGATGTTGCCCATAGAAACCAATCAGATTCTAGAAGTTATCTCTTAGAAGGTGTTAGATACATGTTAAGTAGAATCTGATTGGTTGCTATGGGCAACATCTCCACTTCTAAAAATCTTCACTTTAGTAAATATTCCCCTCAGTAAGTAATCCAAATAGACCTCTTTCTATGCTGAGACTTGTAGTTGAGTGATGATTTCATACAGCACCTCTCAACCCCCACTCTTTTTTTCTAAAGCATGTCATGGCTGTGTGAGTGCCGCACATCACTGCCGATATGTGCAGAAAAATGTGTATGGCACAAGTTGCATGGGCCAGCACTGACTGGCATTGACTGGCACTTGCAAAAATGAGATGTTATCACGCTGATAAGTATATTCAGCATAGTAAACTGTGATATTGGTAACAGAATATAATTAAAACTTTTTTATTAAAAGTGTACTATGGGATTCAAACCTAAGTATATAACTTTTCTAAGCATTGATTATTCCACTAGGCCAAGATAACCACATATGCATGTGCTACACACTGGCAGTGCTAAAATGTGATGTCACTGATTCCAACCCTGCATTGTTTTTAGTTAGACAGATATATTGCAACACGGTTTCTGTAGTAAACGAACCATCAGTGTTTAATCCAAACTGGCTATTTTCTTTTAACTTGTGGTTATGTGATGATTTCATATAGCTATGTGAGTGCTGCAAATCACTCCTTACATTGACACACTGACCACACTTAGTGATGTGTACTGAGTAGCATCATGTTGAGAAAGCTACTAGCAGCAATGTCTGCAGCGGTTAGTGCCAAAGCCATATCTGTTGGCATGGCATAGGAAAGAAGGCTGGGGGGATTGTGTACAGCTAAAGTATGCAGCGAGTAAAGCACAGTAACCTGACATGAAGTCATCTGGTTTTGTTGCAAGCTGAGAGTGCATGTTTACACCACTGAACTTTACACTCTCTTCAACAATGCATGAAGGGTCTCTTGACAAGTGCCATGCAATGCAGAACAAAGTAAAATTATCTATCTATCTATATATATATATATATATATATATATATATAGTAGACTACAGCGCCAAGTGAACTAAGAACACAATTTGCTTTTTCTTAAAAATTATATATATACATATAAAATCGCAGGGAGATAAATATATGGTATCCAGGATAAAAGCACTCCCTAATGGTATAGGTGTCAGCTCTACAGTAATGTGATAACAAAGGTGATTGGTTAAAAAACTTACATAGAGAAAGTGAAACTGATAAAAGAGCGACCAATGTGCTAATAAATACTTTGATAAAGTGCAAAATAAATCAATAAATAATGTGCAAATATGCAAGACTGAAAATATGTGCAAATAAACACAAATAAATGTGGTAGCGAATTATTATAAAGTGCATATAATTTTGTATAAATGACAAATATAAATAAGATAAAAAAGGGGTAATTTATTACAAATAACAGCTGACCTTACGGACGAAACACGTTGGAGACTCCTGGTTCCAGCCTTACATGAACTTACCTAATTGCGATCCAGATAAGCTCTTATTCCTTATCCCTACCCCTTTTATTGTTTTTTATATGTGCTTTTTTCCACTTTGTAATTGTATTGTTCTGCCCTATATATTAGGGTCAGCTGTTATTTGTAATAAATTACCCCTTTTTTATCTTATTTATATTTGTCATTTATACAAAATTATATGCACTTTATAATAATTCACTACCACATTTATTTGTGTTTATTTGCACATATTTTCAGTCTTGCATATTTGCACATTATTTATTGATTTATTTTGCACTTTATCAAAGTATTTATTAGCACATTGGTCGCTCTTTTATCAGTTTCACTTTCTCTCTCTCTCTCTATATATATATATATATATATATATATTTATATATATTTATATATTAGGGGTGTGCACCGGCCACTTTTCATGTTTTGTGTTTTGGTTTTGGATCTAGATCTTTCTTCGTGTTTTGGATCTGGATTGGTTTTGCCAAAACCACCCTTCCGTGTTTTGGGTTCTGGGTTTTGTGTTTTGGATCTGTATTTTTTTTTAAAAAGCATAAAAACAGCTAAAATCACAGAATGTGTTGATTTTTCTGCTCCTATGCTATTTTTAACCTCAAAAACCTTAATTTCCACTCATTTCCAGTTTATTCTGAACACCTCACACCTCACAATAGTGTTTTTATGTCCAAAAGGTTGCACCGAGGTAGATGGATGACTATGCTAAGCGACACGAGTGGGCGGCACAAACACGTGGCCCATCTAGGAGTGACACTGCAGTGGCAGACAGGATGGCATTTTGAAAAACTAGGCCCCAAACAGTACATAATGCAAAGAAAAAAAAGAGGTGCAAGATGGAATTGTCCTTGGGCACTGCCACCCACCCTTATGTTGTATAAACAGGACATGCACACCTTAACAAACCAATAATTTCAGCGCCAGGGTCTGCCACACGACTGTGGCTGAAATGATTGGTTCGTTTGGGCCCCCACAAAACAAGCTGGCAATGAATCTGTCCCTGCACAAACTGGCTCTACGGAGGCAAGATGTCGTCCTCATCCTCCTCATTCACCGATTCCTCACCCTCTTCAGTGTTGTGTACATCCTCATCCTCACAGAGTATTAATTCATCCCCGCTGGAATCCACCACCACAGGTCCCTCTGTACGTTCTGGAGGCTGGTCTCCCTGGAAAAGTTGATAATTAATTTTTATGAACATCATCTTCTCCACATTTTGTGGAAGCAACCTCCTACACCTTTTGCTGACAATGTTCCCGGCTGCACTAAACAGTGCACACTGGAGGGGGGGCAACTCAGGTAAAATAGAGCCAGTTTGTACAGGGGCCTCCAAATTGCCTCTTTTCCTGCCAGTACATGTACGGACTGTCTGACATGCCTACTTGGATGCTGTCACTGATGTAATCCTTTAACAGACAGATGCAAGCTTGTCGCTGCTGCTTTGAGGATGCAGGTGTGGCTACAGCCCACACAATTCACGAAGACAGGAAAAAAAAGAAGAATTTTTTATTGTTTGAGGAGCACATTTTGAGGGTTACACCACCCTTTAACAGACAGACACACGCTTGTCGCTGCTGCTTTAAGGATGCAGGTGCGGCTACAGCCCACACATTTCACAAAGACAGAAAAAAAAGAAGAATTTTTTTATTGTTTGTGGAGCGCACTTTGAGGGTTTCACCACCCTTTAACAGACAGACGCACGCTTGTCGCTGCTGCTTTGAGGACAGTATCATATGCAGTGACAGTAGACTTGTCAGAAATTGTTGGCACGTCCTTCAGTCCGGACCAGATGTCCAAACCGGCCCTTGACTTATGACACAGGCGCACGCTTGGCGCTGCTACTGTGTTGGTGCACGTGCGGCTACATCGCACACAAGTCAAAAACACATAAAAAAAATAGATTTTTATTTTTTGGAGCACTTTGAGGGTTACACCACCCTTTAACAGACAGACGCACGCTTGTCGCTGCTGCTTTAAGGATGCAGGTGCTGCTACAGCCCACACATTTCACAAAGACAGAAAAAAAGAGAAGAATATTTTTATTGTTTGTGGAGCACACTTTGAGGGTGTCACCACCCTTTAACAGACAGATGCACGCTTGTTGCTGCTGCTTTAAGGATGCAGGTGCGGCTACAGCCCACACATTTCACAAAGACAGAAAAAAAAGAAGAATTTTTTATTGTTTGTGGAGCACATTTTGAGGGTTACACCACCCTTTAACAGACAGACACACGCTTGTCGCTGTTGCTTTAAGGATGCAGGTGCAGCTACAGCCCACACATTTCACAAAGACAGAAAAAAAAGAAGAATTTTTTTATTGTTTGTGGAGCGCACTTTGAGGGTTACACCACCCTTTAACAGACAGACGCACGCTTGTCGCTGCTGCTTTAAGGTTGCAGGTGCGGCTACAGCCCACACATTTCACAAAGAGAAAAAAAAAGAAGAATTTTTTTATTGTTTGTGGAGTGCACTTTGAGGGTTACATCACCCTTTAACAGACAGACGCACGCTTGTCGCTGCTGCTTTGAGGATGCAGGTGGAATCTAGACGGGATTTGGAACCAGGGACACACTTCCTCCATCAGTTGTCTAAATCCCACTGCACTAATGGCGGATACCGGACGCATGTCTAACACCAACATAGCAGTCAAGTCCTCAGTTATACGGTTTGCTTCAGGATGACTGCTGTCGTACTTCATTTTCCTCGCTAAGGACTGTTGGAGGGTCAATTGTTTAGTAAAAGTAGTGGTGTTCCTACTTCCTCTCTGGGATGATGAACAACTCCCAGCAGCAGCAACAGCACTAGGAGGAAAAGGTTCTTGATCTTTCCCTATTTTATTTTTATCGGAGAAAGTTTGGTCCACCATTTATGTTATATTGATAAATACTTACGGCTAAGGCGCACACAAACACAGAAAATATTTTTTTATTTTTGCTGGAGATTAGTGCACTTTGTTGGTTACACCACCCTTTAAGAAATAAGCCAGCTGGCTCTTTACTTATGGGAAACAGGCGCACGCTTGGTGCTTCTCCTTTGTTGATGCACGTGCGGCTACAGTGCACACAATTCACAAACACAGAAAATAATTTTTTATTTTGTTTGGAGTGCCCTTTGGGGGTTACAGCACCCTTTAGCGGTCAATCCAGCTGGCTGTTTATTTATGGGACACAGGCGCACGCTTGGCACTACTTTGTTGATGCACGTGCGGCTACTGCGCACACAATTCACAAACACAGAAAATATTTTTTTATTTTGTTTGGAGTGTACTTTGGGGGTTACAGCACCCTTTAATGGACAAGCCAGCCAGCCTTTTACTTATGGGACACAGGCGCACGCTTGGCGCTGCTCCTTCATTGATGCACGTGCAGCCACAGTGCACACTATTCACAAACACAGAAATTTTTTTTTTATTTTGTTTGGAGTGCCCTTTGGGGGTTACAGCACCCTTTAGCGGTCAATCCAGCCGGCCCTTTATTTATGGGACACAGGCGCATGCTTGGCACTACTTTGTTGATGCATGTGCAGCTACTGCTCACACAATTCACAAACACAAAAAAAAATTTTTTTTTATTTTGTTTGGAGTGCCCTTTGGGGGTTACAGCATCCTTTAACAGACAAGCCAGCCGGCCTTTTACTTATGGGACACAGGTACACGCTTGGGCTGCTCCTTTGTTGATGCACGTGCAGCCACAGTGCACACAATTCACAAACACAGAAAAAATATTTTTTTTTAACACTTGGGGGGAGCACCCCTGATGGACAGAGCACCCCCTGGACAACACTACAGCACCCCTTTAGGACTGGGACACTGCACAGGACTTTGGAGTGGACACATCCCCTATGGACAACAGCAGCACAGCGCAGCATAGCACAGCACAACACTACACTGCACTACACAGCCCAGCCAGCCCTAACTCCCACCCTCCCTCTTCACTGTCCACAGCCGAGTGAGAAAATGGCGCCGACGTGGGTACCTTATATAGGATCCAAAACCCGCGAGATCCGGAAAGCAGGATGATGATGTTTTGCCTCGATTTCAGATCCGAGTCAGGTGGGAAAAGTCGAGCCTGTCTCGGATTGGCCTCAGATCGGGGGGGCTCGGGAGGTTCGGATTTCAGAAATCCGAACCCGCTCACCCCTAACATATATATATATATATATATATATATATATAATACGTATTCACCCCCTTGGCTTTTTACCATTTTTGCTACATTGCAACCTGTTATTTATTTATTTTTTTAATCTGAATTTTATGTGATAGATCTGCACAACATAGTCTAATTTTGTGAAATGAAATTAGATAAATATATATAAAAAATAATCTTTATAAATAAAATTCTGAAAATTGGCATGTGCATATGTAATCACCTCCTTTGCTATGAAGCCCCTCAAAAGTTCTGGTGCAACCAATTACCTTCAGAAGTCACATAATTAGTAAAATTAAGTCCATCTGTGTGAAATCTAAGTGTCACATGATCTGTCAGTATAATCACACCTTTTCTGAAAGGCCCCAGTGGCTGCAAGACCACTAAGCAAGAGGCATCACACCATGAAGACCAAGGAGCTTTTCAAGCAAGTCAGGGACAAAGTTATTGAGAAGTATAATTCTGGGATGGGTTATAAAAAAATATCCAAATCTTTGATAATCCCCTGGGGCACCATCAAATCCATCCTCATCAAATGGAAAGAACATGGTACCACAACAAACCTGCCAAGAGAGGGTCACCCCCCAAAACTCACAGACCAGGCAAGGAGGGCATTAATCAGAGAGGTAGCACAGAGACCAAAGGTAACCCTGAAGGAGCTGCAGAGTTCCACAGCAGAGACTGGTGTATCTATGCATGTGACCACAATGAGCCGTACACTCCATAGAGCTGGGCTTTATGGAAGAATGGCCATAAACAATTAATTACTTAGTGATAAAACTAAGAAGACATGATTTGAGTTTGCCAAAAGGTATGTGGGCGACTCCCCAAATGTATGGAGGAAGGTGCTCTGGTCAGATGAGACTAAAACTGAACTTTTCGGCCACTATGTCTGGCGCAAACCCAACACATCCCATCTCTGCACAGTGAAACATGGTGGTGGCAGCATCATGCTGTGGGGATGTTTTTCAGCAGCAGGGACTGGGAAACTGATTTGAGTCAAGAGAAAGATGGATGGTGCTAATACAGGGATATTCTTGAGCAAAACCTGTTTCATCCTGCCTGTGATTTGAGACTGGGACGGAGGTTCACCTTCCAGCAGGACAATGACCGAAGCATACTGCTAAAGCAACACTCAAGTGGTTTAAGGGGAAATATTTAAATGTGTTGGAATGACCTAGGCCCTAGTCAAAGCCCAGATCTCAATCCAATTGAGAATCTGTGGTCAGATGAAGATTGCTGTTCACAAGCGGAAACCATCCAACATGAAGGTGCTGGAGCAGTTTTGCCTTGAGGAATGGGCCAAAATTCCAGGGGCAAGATGTGGCAAGCTCATAGAGACTTATCCAAAGCAACCTGCAGCTATAATTTCCGCAAAAGGTGGCTCGACAAAGTACTGACTTTAGGGGGTTGAATAGTTATACACGATGAATTTTTCTGTTATGTAGTCCTAAATGTTGTTTGATTCACAATATAAAAAAAACACAATTTCACAGTTGGAGGCATGTTCTGTGAATGAAATGATGCACACCTTCAAACAATCCATTTTAATTCCAGGTTGTGAGGCAACAAAACATGAAAAGTGCAAAGGGGGTGAATACTTTTCCACTATAAGACATATATATATAGTTCTGTTGGACCAGCACTCTGGTTGAAAATATCAATATCCTGCATGCCTTTGCAAGTATTATGCACAGTAATATGGTGAATCACCCCTCCAGGGGTCAAACACAGCACGGCGCTGCAGACTTTCATATAGAGATATTCATTTATTGTACACGACATTTCGAGGTGCTAAACCCCATCCTCAGGTGCAATAATAAACATAATTGTCACATATCCTTACCTTATATCCCCCCCGGTTGCCAAGCAACCTGTTCACAACAGTCCCAGCTATCCGCGGCTGAAATTAAGAGGCCAACACAGTAAAATGAATGTTAAAAACAATCTGCACCCTGAACTCATGTAGCAAAAAACAATTAACTCTATATATTGTAAACATAAGTTATATCTTGTACCGCATAGTGTAATTACCATAATGGGAAAGTCATAACTAAATACAAAATAGGAAATGGTCTATTGACCTAGTTACCCCCGACCAATATGTTACTTTATAAAAGATTAAAGTTGTGTGTGACTTGCGCTCACAGACCTGCAGCTAGGGTCCAAAGCATATACACCTTGAGTAAGGAACAGTGTTCCAAAATGCGTAGGTGGTGTGGGGAGGTTTACTGCTGCCTGTCTGGATATGAGTGGGATATTCACTTAATCTGCTTAGGAGGTGATGTACCCGGGATAACATCCATCCCCCTATGCTTTTTACAGTGCCTACCTTTAGGCCCATTCTGGTACTCAGGATTCCCCTAAGGGGGTTTTATTAGTTTTTTTTGTTTTTGTTTTATCTGTATGTCAAGTGTACTTGTTATTGGAAATTAAATATCCATACTGTCTTACATGATGAGAGTTATTTTTTTATGATCTTTCTTGGAGGTTTGCTGTAAAGAACCAAGTGCGGTGAAGTGAACGTTCTCATTGTTTACGAGAAGGAGGATCAAATATACCACTATATATGCATGCATCTCACTGTCTTTAGGTGAGTGTTAATCCCCAAAAGAGTAACATCTGGAGTCCAATTTGGATCTCTTTGGAACTTTATTCTTATAAGAAGTTTTTTAATATGTTGTATCATTTATGGTTTATTTTGCATCTGATTGATTGGCCATTTCTTTTAGATCATTGCAATATGTTACATTGTTATCAGTAATACTCAGATATCCTATTGAGTAATATGAAATGCATGAATACAGTCAACATATCTATTATAATGCTTAAAGTGACGATGAACAATTATAACAATGTGTTCCATGAGATACGCTCATTTAACCCTTTGGGAGCTACTGTATCCAGTCTACATATCCATGAGGCTTCACGTTTCATTAATACCCTGGATCTGTCACCACCACGGATACTTTCTGGGATATGATTGATGATCTTATATCGAAGTGTAGTTAGTTGATATCCATGTTGTTTGAAATGAACCGCTACAGGTTGTTCCATTGGTTTACCTGCTAGCGCTGCTCTAATGGCAAATCTGTGGAGTTCCATGTGCTCCTTGAATTTGCTGGTAGTCATGCCCACGTAGTATAGTCCACAAGGACATGCGATGATATAGACTAGAAATTTTTTATCGCATGTAAGAACATGTTGGCTATGGAATATTTTTCAGAAATGCGGATGTTTAAATGTTGATCCTTTTGTTAAATAATTGCTGGTAACACAGTTAGGGTATTTGTTGCAGGCTGTTTTTTTTTCTAGCCATTCCAGAGAATTAAAATATTTGTTCCTTCCCTGGTATCAGTCTGTACTAGTATGTCACGCAAGTTTCTACCAGGTCTGTGACAGGCCATAGGTCTCATTGAATTAAAGAAGGTTAGATCTTTATCTATTGACATAATGGGCCATAGGGCTTTGGTGGCTTTAGGTATGACTGTACTAAAATAATTATATGTGCTAATCCATGGAAAAACATCATCTTTGCTATTTCTTTGTTTGGATTTTAACAGGTCATCTCTGTTTTATAACAGCACCTTAGATCTTATGTCCAGGAGATCCTTCAGTTTGCATCCTCTCTCATGAAATTTAGAAACAATACAATCCAGTTGAGATGGCAATTCTTCTTTATTACTGCAAATTCTGGCCACTCTCAATATTTGCGAGAAGTGCAATCCTTTTTTGAGGGGTGGTGGGTGGTGACTGCTAGATAATAACAAGGTATTTCTATCTGTGTCTTTGCAGTATTTATAGTAGTGATGTTTTTATTATCCAACTTTACTTGTACATTCAAAAAGTTGATTGATTCACTGCTCCACTGATAGGTGAACTTAATTGGTGTTGGTAAGTGATTAACTTCCTCCATCATTTGTTCAAACAACATTGCTCCTCCATTCCACAATATAAATAAATCATCTATAAATCGACAAAAAAATATAATGTGTTGATGATATTGTGAGAAAAATAAAAGTTGTTCCTATTTAAACATAAAAATATTGGCATAAGATGGTGCCACTGCTGAGCCCATTGCACATCCAGATTTCTGTAAATAGAATGATCCGTCAAAAAGAAAATAATTTCATGTCAATACCAGTTGCAACAGTTGTACATATAGATCTTTATTGAAGGTAAAGTCATCCTAAAGGTTTAAGAGGAGTTCTGATGTAGCTTGTAAACCTTGTTCATGCGGAATCAACGTATATAAGCTTGCAACATCCATATTGCACATTATTGTGTGATCTTCTATTGTTGTAACACTTTTTATAAGGTTAAGGAAGTGGGTGGTATCTTTTGGATGAGTTTTTTAGACATAATATATGGTTGTATTAAAACATCCCATAATTGAGAGACTATGGGACAAATGTAATAGGTAGTCTGTTTTGGTAAATCGCGAGTTTGGTGCTAAACTCGCAATTTTTCACAACTCTCCAATGTAATAGGGTGTCTGTTCACTAAAACTCGCATTTATCAGAGTTACTAAAACTCTCCATTCTCAAACTCGCATCCAGAAGTTTTCACATTGAAAACAATCAACTCGCCCAATGTAATATAGTGTCTGTTTCAGACTCGCAAAAAAAAGATTACCAAAAGTCCCAAAATAATAGACCTGCTTCAGGCTAGCGAGTACATCCTGAGCAGGTCAGATTAACACTGAAACATGCACATATCCATGAGATATGTACATGTTTCTGTGTGTACATATGTTATATGTTTTTAAATAAAAAAAAAATTATGTGCACCCCCTCCCCAAAAGAATTAACCAGCCCCGGGCTCTATAAAGCCTGTTCTGGTTCTAAAAATACAGGGGCCAAAATGCGTAGGGGGCCACTGTATATTAAGAACCAGCACAGGGTTTTGTTGAGCTGGTCCTGGTTCTGGAAAATCAGCGGACAAAACAAGTAGGGGTCCCCTGAAAATTCCAGAACCTGCACCGAACTCTTTCTAGCGAGGGAATAATGCCACAGCCAGGGAAAACCTTTCACCGGTTTCCCCGGCCAAAGCATTATCCCTGACCACTAGTCAGTCCACGCTGGGGATCCCTGGGGAGTTGGGTACCCCCCAATAAAGGGGTACCTCTCTCCAGGGCACCCCAGGCCTAGACTGAAAGCCCGGGGCTATAGACAGCACCCTATGGTTATGGGTGCCGGGTTGATAGTGTTAGTGTAAAGTGTAAAAATGAAGTTTCCATATTTTCTTTAGTTGTAGAACCACAAGTAATAGCAAGCCTTCCCTGCATGCTGGTATTTGGAGAACTACAAATACCAGCATGCGGGACATTACGGGCCCACTGGCACTTGTAGTTCCACAACTAAAGAAATACGTAAATAAACAAACATACACCGTGAATGTAAAATTTTACATACATGCACACTCATACTCACACTCACACATAGTCACCTAGTATCCGAAGTAATCCATAGGGGTGTACCTGAAAAAAAAATCCATACTCACCTCTCCTATGCATAGATCACGTCCACTTGTCCAAGTAGGCAATCCAGGGGTTAAAATAAAAAAACACAAAAAACCCGATCCATGCCGGACTGAGCAAAGGTATGTGTGTACACATACCTTTGCCCCGCGTAAATGACCGGGGCACACATGTGCCCCATCAGTGAAGGGGCTGCCAGCCAATCAGGGAGCATCTCCGTCGGAGAAGCTCCCTGATTAGCTGAATGCGGCCAGCAGTGTGTCCCATAGACTTCTATGGTGAGAAATCCTCATTGAAGTCTATGGTGGGAACAACTACATCGTGGCCGCAAGATTAATAGAGGTTAATCTTGTGGTTACATCAATCATACAATGTTGCGACAGGCCTAAACTCGCAAATGCAGTAGCTTCGAGCTGAAAAGTTTGCAGGCTATTGAATTTGTGATTTTCAGTACAAGTGCGAGAGAAAGAGAAAGTGCGAGTTTGTACTGTTACTAAAACAGACTACCTATTACATGTGGCCCTATATATTAGAGATGTGCACCAACCCCCGTGTTTTGGTTTTGGTTTTGGATCTATATCTCCTCTTGTTTTGGATGTGGATTGGTTTTGCCAAAACCACCCTTGCATGTTTTGTTTTTTGGTTTTGGTTGTGTATTTTTACTTAAAAAAATTATAAAAACAGCTAAAATCAGATAAAATGGGCATATTTTTGTTCCTACAATATTATTATTAACCTCAGTAACATTTATTTCCAGTCATTTCCAATCAATTTTAACCACCTTATAAAAATTTATTTTTTCATCTAGTTTAGGGCCAAAAGGTTGCATCCAGCTGCTGGCTGACTAAGCTAAGCGATAGCAGTGGGTGGCACTAACATGTGGCAGTTCGTCTTCCAAGTTACAAAACATATACAGTGTTTTATACAGTGTAGATTGGATACACCAATAGTACACTTACTGTGACAGCAGTGTTGGCAGTGCGGGGTGCTGGCAGTGTCCTCAATGTGAGAGTGCCAGTGCTGTCCTCAATGCGGAAGTGCCATCAGTTGGTTTGCTGTGTGGCTGTGCTGGCAGAGTGGGGGTCTTGTCATTGTCCTGAGTGCATAGTGCCAGCAGTGTCGGCAGATAGGGTGTGCCAGCGGTGTCCTCAGTTCAGGAGTGCTGACAGTGTGGGCTATGTGGGGATGCCCTTGGTGTTAGAGTAGCAGCAGTGCGGGGTCACTGTCAGCATCCTCAATATGTGTGGCAGTAGAGCGGAGGAGCTGGAAGTGTACTTATTGCAGGGTGCCAGTGGTGTTGGCAAAGCAGGGGTGACAGTGGTGTCCTCAGTGCAGGGTGTTGGCAAACTGGGAGTGCCAGTAGTGTCCTCAGTGTACATGTGCTGACCGTGTCTGCAGTGCAGGGGTGCCAGTGGTGTCCTCAGTGTGGGATTGCCGGCAGTGTTGGCAGTGTGGGGTCACTCATTGTGTCCTCAGTACATGGGGCAGCAGTGCAGGGGTGCTGGCAGTGCAGGGGTGCTGGCAGAGTTGGCAGAGTGGGGATGCCAGTGGTGTTCTCAGTGTGGGGGTCCTGGTGGTGTCGGCAGTGCATAGGTGCTTTTGGTGTCCTCAATGCAGGGTGCCAGCAGTGTCGGCAGCAGGGGTGTTGGCAGTGGGGGATGCTGCCAGTGGGGGTGAGCAGCAGGGGGTGCTGGAGGTAGGGCCATAACTAGGGGGGGCTGAGGGGTCATGTGCACCGGGCGCCATCCTCCAGCGGCACCGGCCACATACTTCTTTGTGCCGCAGGTCTGCAGATAGAGACCTCCGGCAGTGGTGCACGCCGGACAGGGGTCACTGAAAGTCGGCGCAAGATCCCGCCCTCCCTCCTCCCCTCGGAAGTTAGGGTAAGAGCTCAGGGGGTGGAGGAGGGGGTGGAGAGGGATGGCAGTGCTGCACAGGGCGCACTGCCATCTAGCTACGATGCTGGCTGGAGGTGTCAGCAGTGGGCGGGTGCCGGCAGTGTCAGGCAAGGGTGGCATCTTCCTAAAACCTAATTTCCTGTGAGCTTAACACTGATTGATGGCTCTCCCAGGCAATAATCTTTAAGCCCACTCAATGCAAAACATTGAAATCCGACAGTGGGATCGCAAGGTTTTTCCTCAGAGAGGGATCCCCGGGCAGGCAGGGAGATCCGAGCTGTGGCTCGGATCGCCCCGGATCCATGATTCAGGTGGGTCTGGTTCTCAGAGAACCAGACCCGCTCATCTCTAATACATATAAGTACTGCATTGTAGCTAAAATAATAATGATTAGAATGTCACATTGCTCAATGCCATGGACCCTGGGGTTGATAGTGTAAAATGAGGGGTAATATTATCCATTTATCCATTTCCGTGAGATTACAGGTCCCAATTAGCCTGTCCCAGCATCTCTCATGTCTGGACATTAATTGGCGGCTGACACCTGTACTAATATTTAAAATATTTTAAAAAATACAGGAAATGCACACCGAATGATTTAATCCTTTATTACACATTCAAATACAACTCTTGATCTGCGGCATACCGATTGATAGTTTCAGTCAGGAAATCAGCGGGCGGTGCTACAGAAACTGCAAAAAAGACGTGCCGTGCAGTTTAGGAAAAGTGACATCTGCTGGACATTAAGTTGTATTACACTCCCTGTGCCTGATTCAGAGCCGGACACTCTGACAAGAGCGCTCGCTCTGAATCAGGGCTCTCCTACCTAAAATTGGAGCGGCCTCCACAGCTTACGCTAGTGGCCAAAAAGATGGTCGTGATGGTTAAGACCATCACGACCATCCGGCTTGCGATGAGACCCTGCGGTAGGGTCTTGCTGCTGCAAGCCCAGGAGTGCTTTTGGCTCTATCAGAGCCAAAAGCACTCCCACTGACATCACTAGTGATGTCAGTGGGGCCGACCCCAGACGGTAGGCGTTCCCATGGGAATGCCTCCATCTGGGCAGCAACGCCCCCGGCACGCCAACCAAAGGGGGCGTGCTGTCACTCACCATCGACAGCATGCCCCCTTTGGTGCGACACCCATAGCGATGGCTTGCGCACTAGGGCACCATCAACCCGCTTGCGAGCGCTCAGCGCTCGCGAGTGGGTCTGAATCAGGTCCTCTGTCTTTTCCAAAGTCTCATGGCCTGATTCAGCAAGGTACGCAGTTGCAAAGACGCACACAATCGGTCTATTAATTTGCACTGCTCGTGATTATGCATCGCACTACACATGCACAAACTAGCAATTGCGATGGGAATTGCATTTGCACAGGCTATGCACACCCAGAGCAGAGTGATTGACAGGAAGTGCCATTTGTGGGTGGTGGTGGGGGGTAGTCAGGTGAACACAGGCATACCAGTGCATTTCAACTCCATTGCATTGGCATGCATAAATTAGCCACTGTGATACCACACACCTCCTGAGTACTCATAGCATGCACAGAAGTTAGAAATTCCTTGAGTGAGGTCTGACTTGCCTTAACTATGCATATGGGTCCGATGTTACTCGATGTTACGCTATGTTGCATAGGGGGAAGTGGGTGTCCTTATGTCAGGCTGCATACGCAATGTGAATGCACACATTTAAATATCACCTCTCATATTAGCAATGCAATTGCGTGCGTATAAACAGATTAGCAATTCATGCTGAGTCAGAACCTCAGTATGTTACGATGCAACTCAATACACCATGAGGTGACATAAGACTGCAAAATGCTGCATGGTAGAGTGTGACTATCAGGGCCCGATCAGCGTCGTAGCTAGACGGCAGAGCACCCTGTGCAGCACTGCCGCCCCTCTCACTCCCTCTCTGCCCCCTCCTCCCCCCCCTGAGCTCTTACCCTAACTTCCGAGGGGAGGAGGGAGGGCGGGATCTTCCGCTGATTTTCACTGTCCGGTGCGCACCACTGCCGGAGGTCTCTATCTGCAGACCTCCGGCACAGAGAAGTGTGTGCATTTACCTGTCCTGGCCTCAGCCCTTTGGTTTATGATCAATTAAAATATTCCATAGGATTGTATAGTTTAAAATACCATCCTGTCTGCTACTGCAGTGTTACTACAGATGGTCCCAGCTAGTTTGTTGCTCCATATGCCATGTACCACACCTTGCAATCCTTTGCCACATGGTACACCTTGTGTCATGTCTTTCAGTATTGATTGCACGGAAGGTACCGTGGAGCTGGAAAAAGTCATAGCATGTAATACAACTTTTTATCCACCAGGTGTCACTTTTCCTAAACTATACTATGCATTTGTCAAATATCCAATGCATTTTTTGTATCACCCCCCAATGATTGGCTGACAGAACCTGTGATTCGGTAAACTATAGTACTGTGTTTTCGTCATGGAATCAGAGGTCAAGAAGAATGTGTAATAAAGTTTTAAATCATTACAGAACAGTATGTGTATGAGTCCTGCACTTTTTTAAAGAATATTTTTAAATAATTTTGTCTCAGGTGCTCAAACAGGGGTCACATGCATGTGCTACTTAAACGTACTATATAATAAAAGGAAGACACATTTTTATTATCATTATTATTATGCTTCCCTCACTGCACCTCCCTAACAGAAGTGGGTGGGTGGAGTGCACAAGGATTTAGTAGATGGATCTGACAGACTTCTTGGCCTAGTGGTTACAACGGTCGTTTAACAAGGCCATGGTCCACGGTTAAAAAACCCCCTCTGCCTTCGGCGCCGTTCACTTCCTGTGGAAAAACAAAACACTGAAATGTACAGTACAGTAAAGTTTGCTTGTAAACAATTTGGCTATGGTATTCAAAAAACTCCTACTGTACAACAAGTCTCTACCCAAATAACAACACAAACAGATACAGTACAGTACAAAAACTTGTCTGGGAAGCTGGCATTAAGGCTGCACCTAAAAAACTGCAATTCTTCCATAGAGAATTCCAGAAGGAGGTCATGGTGTTTAAGGGGCTACACCTCAAAAGTTACTGGAGGTACCAAGCTGAAATTTGGCACGGATGGGTAGAACTGTCTCTTGGTGCTACATGCCAAGTATCAGAGCATACACATAAAAAAATTAGGATTTGGGAGTAATCTAAATTTCCAACTGTCACTTTTTTTGACATTCTCAATTAGGACCACTTTTCTGCTGTTCTCTATGGTTTTTTTTGGGAAGGTATAACTCAGTGTAGGGGGCAAATTTAGATTTTGGGTTTGTGTTATTACGTAGCTACTGTTCCAGGTTAGGGTCTTTTGGGGTTCAGGTAAGTTAGAAAGTTACAGTTTTTAAACTTTTACATCAAGAATGCGCCATTGAATAGATAGGACTTTTCAACTTATTGTGCAGCCTCAGTAAGAGCTTCCTGCAGATGTACTCACTGTGGTTTCACTTGGGTGTGCAAAGACGGCCGTCATTTGCGGGCTTTAGCGGTGGTGGGCTCAGAGGAAGGAAGCTGGCATTAGCTGCATCAGGACCTGTTGGAGAGGCGCGGGAGGGTAGCGGGCAATAGCTGTGGCCAGGACCCGGGGATGATAGCAGGCCTTAGCAGTGGTGGTGCGGGCAGGAGTGTGTGTGGCAGTGGGGCAGGAGTTAGCACTCAGTGGAGGTAGTAGCACACAGATGCAGGCTCAGATCTGGAAGATCCATGATACCTGCTTCTGTGTTAAAAAATTTAAAAATGGCGTGTCCCCCACCCCCAAAATAAAACAACCAGCACCAGGCTTTGGAGACCCAGTACTGGTTGAGCTAAATACAGGGGACAAATGATGCAGTGGTCCTCTGTATTAAGCATAATTAGCACCAGGATTTTCAGAACCAGTCCTGGTTCCCAAAATACAGGTGACAAATGATGTAGGGGTCCCCCATATTCAGTGCAACCAGCACTGGGCTCTGAGCTGGCCCTGGTTTTGGAAGTACAGGGGGAAAATGCATAGGGTCCCCCTGTATTTACCAGAACCAGCACTGGACTCTTTCTAGCGTGGGGGTGATGCCTCAGCCAGGGGAGCCCTTTCACTAGGCCCCCCAGCTGAAGCATCAACCCTGAGTTAGAAGGATGTTGGAACACAGTGGGATTATTGTGGTGACTGAATGTAAAAATTGTGGGCACTGAATGAGATGTGCATGCCACATAACTGCTTAGACCTCAGTTGCATAGACTGCATGTGTGTATTCCAATGAGCACACAATTCTGTGAATTAGCAGCTCCACCATTTTGTGAGAGACAGCAATCTCACTCTGTGAGAGTGCTGAATCTGTGATTAACCACATGGTGTCATGGCATACCATATCTGTATTACACAAGGAAAACGTCTATTAAGGCGTCAGCCTTAATGATCATAATTTCATTGCTTTTTGGAGTTTGAGTGGCAGAAATTCAATAGGTTTTGTGAATTTTCAGATCAAGCAACCTTATGGGTAATGTGAAACCATGAAGTTTTTTGTATATGGAATATATATATATATATATATATATATATATTATATATATACTGTACTGTATATATCCAGCATAATGTTGTATGCAGAGTATTACTGTACGTAGTATGTAATATATAACTGATTGTATTGTAGTGGATATTTTTTGGGTTACACAACATAGTAGAGTCCTCTATTCATGTTACATTATGATGTTACAGTATTTCATAACAGATGATGAAGCACTCACCTCATTGACATTCAGTGACATGGCAGGCAAGGACTGTCTGACTTCACACAGTCAGCCCCTTATACAGGATACATCATAGTAGTGCACCTTATTCACATCTTGATGGTAACTACAGTAAGTATGCCCAAGTAGTGCCAACCCGCGCAGAGACTCTGTGGGTGGCACCATCACCACCCCACGGCCTGTGCTTCTGACTAGCAGGGTGCCAGGAATGGCACCCTGCAGTCAGATTTGCTGCAGTAGTGCTGCCCTTAGCATTATTTGGATGCTACAGGCACACCCTGCCATTTCAAATTTTTAAGACTCTACGGGCAACGCAGTAGTTTTGAGGGAAGGCAAACCCGCCACATATGCATGACATCATAATGTCACATTTAAAAGGGGCAGGGATGGCACAGGGCACTGTGAGCCCTAGCTATTGCACTGATTCACTTTACAGTACGTCACACAGTAGTGTCTCTTATGTAGGTTACTGTAGTGCTTATTCACGTCATGTCACAAGGTACTGTAGTGCACCTTATTCATGATACAGTATGTCTCAGGGTTTTGGCTTTAGATAAACAGTGTCTAGATTGACATTGAGTAGGTCAACACCACATGGTCAACAGGCATTAAGTCATTTACAGCAAAAGGTTGACTAAGACTTATGGTCGACCCAGTATTTGCTGACATGACAATAGTTCACAATGGATGAAATATTGACAAAATACTTTTGCAGACACAATACAGTAATTATCGGCACACATATGGTCGGTGCCCTTTGTTAGGTTTACAGTAGGTTTGTTATGTTAGATTAGGCACTTTCTGGATGGTTAGGGTTAGGCACTAGAAGGGACAGTTAGGGTTAGGCACCAAGGATAGGGTTAGGGTTAGGGCTTTGTAAAGGGTCATATTGTATAACAAATTTTGACCATGTTGACCATTTTTGTGTTGACCATTACTACTGTATGTCAATCTAATGAATGTAAATGTGGCCATGGAAAACAAACCCCATATCGACCAATAGTGTGCTGGCCATGAGTCTATGTCGACCTAATGACCCTGTCAACCAAATGTCTGTCGACCATTCAGGTGTGATGTAACAACTGTCAGCCATTGTCTGTCAGTTATCCCACACCCTACAGTACAGTATATCACAGTAGTGCATTGTATTCATGTTACTATACTGTATACTGTAACTGTACAGTGATACTGTACTTACTACAGAGGAGACACCTTCTAAGCCTTTGGAGCCACGGGGCGTCGCTGCGTGCCAGATCTAACCAGCACCTTTGTAGTATTCTGACACTATGATCCCAGCCCATTGTGGCCAGGATCTCACACCTTGTCCTCTGGTAGGATGCTTCTTTATCCTGGTTGATGGTGAGCTGCTGGTCCCGCCTTTTAACCAGGATTAGAAGTTCTGCAGTCCTAAACTGTTTCTATCTAGTCACCTTTTTACCAGAGTGTAGGATGCATGTAGGATGCACATTACAGTATGATGTACATTGCGGGATGTCAATGAAGCATAAAGCGCATGCTCTCAGCTGTTGTGTGTACTGTTAGCTTTGCATGCATCTGAATGTGCGTGTGTCATTGCCGGGTGAGAAGGAGCTGTGGAGCAATGTGGTACCTTCAATACTCTACTGCAACATTATTGAACATGAAATCATGCAGTCTTATTTAAAACTGAGGTTTCATTGAGTCCCTGAACCTCAACATTTGTGGGTGCATCTGAACCAGGATGGGGGAAGGTAAACACAGTGATGTACACTGTAATCATGAATTTTATTTGTGTGGTGGGGGAAGTAAATATCCAGACCTGAAGTTACAAGTTACCTAGTCTATTGTAAATGGATCTGAGAAGTGCCTGGGGGAGGGGGAGGGAAGTTAAAAATATTTACCTACTTTTGTTTAAAAAAAAAACCTATTTGCATCCCTATTACAGCCAGTTACAGTACCATAGTATACTGCACATACATATCTGTAAATGAATCAGCATTTTGCAGTTGTGACACACTGTTGTGAACTCATTATCTGCTAATGTATTGGTAATATCGTCATAACACCATGGCAATTACACTACTGTCCAGTACTGTATGTGTGCAGACTTGCATCCAGTTCAATGAGCTTCTGAACTATTATTAAAAAGATTGGTTGTGCAAACATGGTGGAGCTGCTTGTCAGGGATATCCATCTACTTGTAAAGTATGGATTGATGAGTACAAATGGCAGACATGGTCAGAAGGTCAACAGAAAAATTGTCAATACAAAAATTATTTTTAATTCTTTATTAATTCCCCCAAAAAAATTTAAGGGTTAGGTTACGGTCAAATGGTCAACACTAAAATGGTCACCATTTTTAAAAAAAATATATTTTTATTTGGTTAGGGATTTTTCAAAATGTTGATTCAAAAATTGTCATCAGAAAAATGGTTGACACAATAATGGTTGATACGTGACCCAATTTTTTAAAATATTTTTTTCCGGTTATAGATTGGTCAAAATGTCGACAGAAAAATGGTCAAAGCATTTTATTTTCATTAGTTATTATTTTTAGGGTTAGGGTTTGGACAAAAGGTCAACACAAAAATGGTCGACATGTTTTTATTATTATTATTATTAGGGTTACGGTTTGGACAAAAGGTCAACACATAAATGGTTTACACATGATTATTTTATTAGTATTTTTTAGAGATGTGTGCTGACCCTCGTGTTTTGGTTTTGGATCTGTATCGCCCCTGGTTTTGGATCTGGATTGGTTTTGCCAAAATATCCTTTCCATGTTTTGTTTTTTGTTTTTGGATCTGGATTTTATTCTTAAAAAAATCATAAAAACAGTTAAAATCACATAAAATGGGCCTGTTTTTGGTCTTACAGTATTCTTAACCTCAATAACATTTATTTATACTCATTTCCAGTCAATTTTGACCACCTCACAGCTCACTATCTTGTTTTCATCCAGTTTAGGCCCAAGATTTGCACCAAGCTAGCTGGCTGACTAAGCTAAGTGGCAACAGTGGGTGGCACAAACATATGGCAGTTCAACTTCCAACATGGCACATCAGGAAACAAATATTTTTATTATTCAAAAGAGGCCTGAAAGGCCTGAGGGAGTTGGAGTATGTATGTAGTTGAAGGCAGGGACAGGAAGGGTTGATTGATAGTACATTTCATTTCACTTTTTGATTCCAAAGTAAATTTATGAGCAAGAAGGGGAGGGAGGTGGAGAGGCATTTACGAAAACATTTCTACACATTCACATTAGTCCTTGCACCAGAAGAATCCTTGAGCACCATGCCTGAGTGGATTTTTTTTCATCCCAGAAGGGGACCAGGAAGACTTCTAGTAGTTCTTTCCAAAATAATTGACTGTTAAATAATCCTTTGAAAAGCTTCCACATGAAAAAGCATTTCCCAGCCTGTACAGGGACATTAAAAAAAACCTAGTTAGTGGCCTCCATACTGCCACTTAACCAGCACAGATATATGGACAATCGCAAGATATAAGGTCTTATGTTGTGTCTTTCTTGAGAATTGTGTGCATGCTTCTGCTGCTAGGGGTGCAGTTTCATCCCAGAAGGGGACCAGGAAGGGTGCTACTGATTTCTAAAACAATTGACTGTTAAATGCAAAACTTGCACATGAAAAACATTTCCCAACCTGTACAGGGACATTACAAAAACATATTTATTTATTGTTTATTACCAGTTATTTATATAATGCACACATATTCAGTAGAGCTTACAATCTATGGGGGTCATTGAGACCCGCTCACGAGCGCAGGATGCTTGCAAGCGGGTCGATGTTCCCCCACAGGGAGCTCCGTCGTGTGCATGCGTGAGACAAGGCGAGCGACGGGCTCTCCATCGCTCCGGGTCTCGCACCAAAGGGGGCGTGCTGTCGATGTTGATTGACAGCATGCCCCTTTTGGTGGGCGTGCCGAGGGCATGCCTTCCAGATGAAGGCATTCCCATGGGAACACCTACCGTCTGAAGCCGGCCCCACTGACATCACTAGTGATGTCAGTGGGAGTGATTTTGGCTCTGATAGAGCCAAAATCACTCCAGGGCTTGCGGCAGTGAGACCCTACCACAGGGTCTCCATCACAAGCCCAATGGTTAATGATGGTCAAGACCATCGCGACCATCATCATGGACGCTCGCATATGCTGTGGGTGGTCACCCACAGCTATGCGAGCGGCCAGGAGGCTGCTCCATTTTCAGGGAGGAGGACACTGATTCAGGGCAAGCACTCTGGTCAGAGCGTTCGGCTCTGAATCAGGCCCTATATTCCCTGCCACATGCTAACATACACACACACACACACACTAAGGTTAATTTTTGTTGGGACCCAATTAACCTACCAGTTTATTTTTGGAGTGTGGGAGGAAACTGGAGCACCCGGAGGAAACCCACACAAGCACAGGGAGATTATACAAACTCCACACAGTTAGGGCCGCAGTGGGAATCGAACCCACAACCTCAGTGCTGTGTGGCAGTAATGCTAACTATTACACCATCTGTGCTGCCCAGTTAGTTAGTTAGTGGCCTTCAAACTGTCTTTGTACCCACTGTCCACTTAACCAGAGCAGATATGTGGACAAGCGGAGCAGAGCAGCAAATGCTACATTTCAGATTTAAGGTTTAAGTCTTACGTTGTGTCTTTCTTGAGAATTCTTGAGTACCATTCCTGCTGCTGGGAGTTGATTTTTCATCCCAGAAGGGATGAAGACAATGTTTCGTCTTCCCAGTGGACACTGATCTGAAGAGATGTAAAGAACTACTGGCCAGAAAAAGAGGCAGTTTATAGGCCATTACACAAACTGCCTTTGCTTTACTTGAGCTGTTCACCTTCCAGTGTGTACTCAGAAAGAGTTTTCAGCACAGCCACTTGTCAGTGATCAGCCTGAGACTACTTCCCCAGAATGTGAAAAAGATGACGTCCATCAAATTGAACTACAAATTACATGCAAAAATTACACAGGCACCTGTAATGGTGGATTCCAGAGGGGAAAAACTAATATTGTCTGAAGAAGATGCATACATCATCCGAGATAATACCATCACCCAAGCCTAGATCATCATCCCATCCTGTGTTGTGTATAAATTACAGCTGTGCTTTCTGTTAGATTGGGGATTCATTGACCACTTTAGAGGATGTGAGCTCCATTTTAGTCCATATCACCACACATCCTACACATCTTCTGACCTGGGCTACAGGAGGAGCAGCTGCACTCTGGAATATGGTTGCATGAAATTACCCCTCTGACTCACTGAAATTCAGGTAGAGGGGTCATGGGTAGGGAGTAGGGACACAATAATCTGAGAACACAGTTTTAGCTGCTTAATTCCATTTTTTAAACCATATCCTCTATTTTCACCTTTTGAAAATCTTTATGAAAATCTCAGCTGAGGAGTTTATGAAGTCATGGCTAATGTGCACACACACAGAAAAAAACACATTGATTGATTGATTAATTTTTTGGCACTTGGGGGGAGAGCACCCCTGAATGAGGCAGCAGCCCCTTGATAAATGAAACAGGCAGCACCCCTGCACAGCTACATTGTTGGTGATAAGTCTGGCTAATGTGCACACACACAGGAAAAACACATTGATTGAATAATTTTTGGGGGCCACTTGGGGGGGAGAGCACCCCTGAATAAGGCAGCAGCCCCCTTGATAAACAACAGAGGCAGCACCCCTGTGCAGCTACATTGCTGGTGATAAGTGTGGAAAATGTGCACACACACACACAGAAAAAAAAACACATTGATTGTTTGATTTTTTTTTGCCACTTTGGGGGGAGAGCACCCCTGAACAAGGCAGCAGCCCCTTCATAAATGACACAGGCAGTATCTATGCACAGCTACATTGCTGGTGATAAGTGTGGCTAATGCGCACACACACACAGGAAAAAAAACATATTGATTGGATTAATTCTTTCTTTGACACTTGGGGGGGACAGCACCCCTAAATGAGGCAGCAGCCCCTTGATAGATGACAAAGGCAGCACCCCTGCACAGCTATGTTGCTGATGATAAGTCTGGATAATGCACACACACACACACACAGAAAAAAAGATACATTGATTGATTGATTAATTTTTTTTGGCACTTGGGGGGAGAGCACTCCTGAAAGAGGCAGCAGCCCATTGATAAATGACACAAGCAGCACCCCTGCACAGCTATGCTGCTGATAAGTGTGGCTAATGTGCACACACACACACAAAAAAATTATTTCTTTATATTTTTTACACTGGGGTGAAGAGCACCCCTGATGGACAGAGCACCCCCTGAACAACACAGCAGCACCTTTTATGGACTGCAGTGACACAGGAGCCACTGAAACTCCCCTCTTATGTCTGCAGCATAGCTACTAGTATAGAGTAACACAGTCAATATTGACAACAGGCACACCACAGCACAGCAGCCAGCCCTAGTATGGAGTGGACAACAGACAGCCAGCCCCTATGACAAGTGACAACAGCCAGCCAGGACCTATGTAGTATGGACATTAAGCAGCCAGCCCCTGACAAGTAACAACAGTAGCCAGCCCCTATGAACACACAGCAACAGCACAGCTAAGTGATCACAGCCCCTCCCCTTTCCACAGCCAGAATGAAAATAGCAGTGATCACGGGACCTTTTATACAATTGAAAACCCGCAAGACTCTGACAGCGGGATGATGACGTTTTGCCTCATTTTGAGATACCAGTCACGTGGGAAAACCCCAGCGGACTCGGATCTCGGCTTTAAAACATTAAATTTGGGTAGATTTGGTACTCTGAGAACCGAACCCACTCATCTCTAGTATTTTTACAGTAAGTGTTTGGTCAAAAGGTCGACACAAAAATGGTCAACAGTAAAATAAGGTCAACACAGGATTTTTTTCTTTAGGGTTTGGGTTATGGTTTAGGGATAATTCACCTCAGTGAAAGCTGTGCATGCGTCTGACCCCTGTCTGAGCGGAATGGGATTGAAATTCTGGCAGCGTCAGGCCAAGAGGATGAAATCGCGACAGCGTGAGGTAAGTTACTTAACCCTCCCATCTACCCCCCCTCTCCTTTAGGGGTGCTTAATTCTAAACTCCCAGGGTGGTGCCCACTCCTAAATCCTCCTGGGTGTGTCTAAACCTAAACCCCCCTCCCCGCACCCTAAACCTAAACCGACTGAGGCGGTGCCTAACCCTAACCTTCCACCAGTGGTGCCTAACCCTAATCCTCCCCCCTAGGTGGGCCTATCCCTGATCTCTCCCCAAAACCTTACGCTAACCCCGCTAAGGGCACCCTGGACTTACCTTCATTCAGGCTGGTGTCCTCAGCATTCTGGCATTGGGATTACCATAGGCGTAGGTATTTCAAGGCCTATGTTAAATCCCTTGCTGGGATTCTGCTGTCAGGATTGAGACTGCCGGGCTCATAACTACATCCCATCTGAGCCCCTCTATCCCAACATGCTATAGGTGCATCTGAGACCTCTTTGAGCTCCTGAACTCTGACACGCTGTGCGTGCATCTGACTTGTCTAAACCCCTGATGCTGAAAGTGCATCATAAACCTGATACTCGAGCCCCTGCACCCCATAACTGTATGGGTGTATCATACCACACTTTAAAATGTAATTCTCTTGCACCCAGGCTATCCATAGCAAATTGGGCTATCCAGCATCTTTATACATGTTTCTGAGCATGTTGGAATATGGACACATGCATATGTGTGATTGCTGAGTTGGAGGCACTAAGGACATTAATGGCCTGATTTAGAAAGGATCACTATTGCGTTAGCAGCTGCTATTTCATACGGAACACAGCAGCGAATATATGCTAAAATCTGCCATAGTTCAGCCAGCATAAAACCGCCCACTGCTGCTTTCTCATATCTGTCCAACCTCGCACTCCTGCATGTACATTGGTACCATCGATGCACATCTGCCTGGCATGCAGCATTTACACCAGGTCTGACCTGCTGCAGAAACTGCAAGCCATGTCGCATTCAATCGCAGTGGCTAATTTATGCATGTCCATGAAACGGCTTTCAAATGGACAGATGCCTGCATTTTTCCAAGCACACTCCCATCACCATCTCCAACCATCACAGCTTGTCACTCACTCTGTGATGGATTCCTACATGCACCCATAATCACAATACTATTACAGCACACACGCAGTTCTGTGCATATGCATGCACAATGATTATCAATTGATCAATCTGCTAATGTATTTGCAATTATGTACGCTGCTGAATCAGACCCTGAGCCTTACAACCGAAGAGGTGGAATGGGACATTCCTCCTTAGGCAAAGTTCAGTAAGGGGGCGTCTTGATGCATCCCAGAACAGCAATTATATGCATATATGCCTGTTAGTAGGCTAATCTTTTTTTATTATCATTATCACTATCTTTAACTTATAATACACCACAAAGTGTATGTAGCATCAGATACAGTATGAGGTACAGTAAGCATACAAAAATGTTAAAATATTGGAGTAAACAAGCATCAGTATAATAAACAACAGGTAACCATAGCATAAGTACATAGCACAGGTTAAACTGTGCATTAGAATCATAGGGCCTGATTCAGACCCACTCACGAGCGGCTGTCCGCTCGCAAGTGGGTCGATGGTGTGCACTGAGCATGTGCACGATGGAGGGAGCTCCGTCGTGCGCATGCGTGAGATGCGACGAGCGAAGGACTTTCTTTCGCTCGTTGTGTCTGATCAAAGGGGGCGTGCTGTCGATGTTGGTTGACAGCACGCCCCCTTTGGTGGGCGTGCCGGGGGCGTGCCTCCCAGATGGGGGCGTTCCCAAGGGAATGCCTACCGTCAGAAGCCGGCCCACTGACATCACTAGTGATGTCAGTGGGAGTGATTTTGGCTCTGATAGAGCCAAAATCACTCCAGGGCTTGTGGTCGAAAAACCCGACCACAGGCTTCTGGTCGCACTGGCGATGGTTGCGATGGTCAAGACCATCGCGACCATCATCCTGCACGCTCGTATGTGCTGTGGGTGGTGACCCACAGCTATACGAGCGTCCAGGAGGACGCTCCATTTTTATGGAGGACGGCCCTCATTCAGAGGGAGCACTCTGCTCAGAGCGTCCGGCTCTGAATGAGGGCCATAGACTGAGTAAGGGAAAGGATAGGGCAGCTCACTGTAGCTTGATGGAGCTTGAAGTGTTGGTGAGCTGCAAGAGAGAAGTCAATGAATATGTTCCATTTGTATGGGCAAGTAAAAATAGTTATTGAAGGACAGTAGTAGGCAAGGGATTGGAGCACTAATGGCATATAGTGCTGGGAGAAGAACAACAGGGAAGAGTGCCCTGCCCATAAAAAATTACATACTAAAAGTAATCCTTTGAATTGCACCTGTAAATACACACTGATCATCATGATGATTATGTAAAATACAGAATGTGCATTTGTTGCCACTGCACATTCTTGTGATGTGTAATGTTCTGCAAATGTGTAAAAAAACACAATTTTTATGTGGACTGTGGGCCTGATTCAGACTTGGGAACAGAGCGAGATATATCTTTCCACTGTGAACCTGAACAAACCATATTGCAATGCAAGGGGGGTAAATACATAAATTTTTTTACATGTGGGGTAAATACTGGCTGCTTTTGCATATAGCCCACAAATACTGCACAGCTTTATTATAACTCTACAATTTAGATATCAGTTTGGAAACACTCCTCCCAAATCTAAATCTCTCTGCACATTTTAAATTTGCCCCACCTGCAGTGCAGCATGGTTTCACCAAGATGTTCAGTTGAGAGAGATATTGCACTCTATTCCCAAGTGTGAATTAGGCCCAATATTTTTTAGTAATTTGTACCCATTTTGCTAACAATAATGTATCAGTTGTACAGTGTACACAGTAACCAGCACCAGATACTGTAGATCAAGGTTAGTGCAGTAATTAATTATTTTAATTTTAAATTATAAGTGCAGGACAAAAGGAAGGATGTAAACCTGTTCCAATGGTTAAATTGAGGTGATGATTGTTTGATACGGATGAAACTGAGAAATGAAAGAACAAAATGTTCATTGTTGTACCAATAAGGACATATTAATGTAGCATTGAATTATGCACTCTGCTTTCTGTGCATTGATTCACATAAAAAATGTCCGCTTTATGCTCTTGTACAATTTTATCTCAGATTAATGCCCAAAAGATAAATACCTACTGTATTCATTCAAGGTGCAAAAGATATGACTCAATCAAACAAGCATACTTTTGCCTACATCCAGTTCTTGATAGCCTCCATTTATATGAATGAATTCTCACCCTCAATTGTGAATACTCTTTTACAACCCAGTTCTGCCTCTTTGAATAAAATAGAGATATATATTCAAAGATAGAGCTAAAGAAAAATATAAAAGAATACAGTTTGTGCAGCGGAAGCATCCCGTTTTGGTCGATCTCAGCCATGTAATATTATTCCGTGTGGGACCCAGTTCAGGGTGTATCAGCAGGTCCTTAAGATTCGGACCCCCTCTATAACTCACCAATGGATTTTTGGTAAGCAATATTTGAGGACAGGATCCGAGGATACAATTGGCCAATGTTGTTTAATGGCTTGTTTAACGAACTGTGTGATATGTTGGTAACACAATTCGCCCTTTAGGTGAAAGGATGGCAAATCACAGGTCATCAATCGGAACTGCACTTACTACTGCAATAATAAGCCCATTGCCAAGCAATTCATTGATACGCATAACCCACAGGCGACACTCAGATTTAGGGCAATTGACTGGGTGCCACCTCCAAAGAGGGGAGCGAAATTACTATTGAAGAAAGAGACAAGATGGATCTACAGTCTGGATACTGACTGGCCAAGAGGATTATTCAACTCAATACAGCAGTAATGGGGAACCTCAGGCCCTGGGGCCGTTTAAGGCTGTCTGGAATTTTAGCTTTTTTCTGCTAGCCTCATCTGGCTAGCAGGGTGCCTAGTATGGCATCCTGCAGCCAGAATCTATGCAGCAGTGCCACCTGGAGCATTCTTAGGATGCTTCAGATGGACACACCGCTGCTCTTACAGCTCACCAGAGCATCCACAGGATGATCCAGGCATTGCTGTAATCACTTGCAATTGTGGTCCCGCACTGGGCGCACAAATAATGTTATATATATAAAAATGGCCCTCAGCAGAAAAAAGGTTCCCCATCCCTGCTATACAGTATGGCATCTTTTTGGACTGATACAGTGTTTACTTTACTTATGACACTGTGTAACTACCTTTTGGATTACTGAACTTTACTCTTCTAAGATGGATCTAGTAGGGGATGATCCCTAATGGTGATTTGTACCAACTGACACAAATTGATTTTTTCCTTCATTTTTATTTTTTATTATATATATTTTCATTTTTGTTGGCTCTTATGCAATCTATAGCCATACCTATATTGTTTAATGTATAGATACTAATGTTTAGAAAGGGGGGACGTTGTATCCATATGTCTCCATAAATGGTATATACACCTGCTTTTCAGCGCTGCTACACTTTAAGGAGTCATAATGATTGATTGTTAGTAACTCCGTTATGTATCCGGTAATGATTGCAAGCTATAATGCTTAGGCTCCCGTAGGAGATAATGGGGTAAATTTACTAAGATTGGAGTTCTATAAAGAAGTTATGTTGCCCATAGCAACCAATCAGATTCCAGGTATTATCTTCTAGAAGGTGCTAGATAATTGAGAAGTAGGATCTGATTGGTTTCTATGGGCAAAATCACTTCTTAGATAGAACTCCCATCTTAATAAATTTACTCCAATGGCTTGCATTCCAGCATTGCCCGGGTGGTGTGCTGTGTTCCTACACAGCTGAGCAATGTGCTGATTTCCCAGCAACTAGGAATTACATCATCAACAGGCGCACACCAAGCAAATATGCCGGGGAGCTGCGTCTGATATCTAGGTATATATTGAAATTGATTATCACTGGACCATCATTAGTGCTTGTCATCAGCGCTAGCTATATTTAGCTTGATTTAGCCTTGATTCTCTATTTGTTTGTCTGTGTTTCAGTATGGGGTAGTTTATTTAGTTTAATGATGGGAGGGTTTTGGTTCACCTGATTAACTGCAAGTGTATAAATATTGGGTGTAGTTATTTACTATGTATCTTGACAAAGACCCCAGAGTGGACTGAAACATTGATGATGTCTCTACTAGACATGTGATATAATAAAGAAAATCATTAATTTCTAAAGTCTGGTGAGTGCACCTCATTATTTGTCTATGCACTTGGAGACGCTGAGATCACTATAGGATGTCACCCCAGCAGACATAAATAGTATGATGTGAGTGTGGACCTGGTAATATATATATATATATTAGGGGTGAGCGGGTTCGGATTTCTGAAATCCGAACCCCCCCGAGCCCCCCCGATCCGAGTCCGATCCGAATCAGGCTCGACTTTTCCCGCCTGACTCGGATCTGAAATCGAGGCAAAACGTCATCATCCCGCCTTCCGAGTCTCGCGGGTTTTGGATCCTATATAAGGTACCCACGTCGGCGCCATTTTCTCACTCGGCTGTGGACAGTGAAGAGGGAGGGTGGGAGTTAGGGCTGTGTAGTGTAGTGTAGTGTAGTGCTGCTGTTGTCCACTACTTCAAAGTCCATAGGGGCTGGCTGTGTTGTGCTGTGCTGCTGTTGTTAATAGGGGCTGTGTCCACTACTTCAAAGTCCATAGGGGCTGGCTGGACTGTGTTGTGCAGTCAGTTCTCCATAGGGGCTGTGTCCACTCCAAAGTCCTGTGCAGTGTCCCAGTCCTAAAGGAGTGCTGCAGTGTTGTCCAGGGGGTGCTCTGTCCATCAGGGGTGCTCCCCCCAAGTGCTAAAAAAATAATATATTTTCTGTGTTTGTGAATTGTGTGCGCAGTAGCCGCACGTGCATCAACAAAGTAGTGCCAAGCGTGCGCCTGTGTCATAAGTAAAGGGCTGGCTGGCTTGACCGTTAAGGGTGCTGTAACCCCCGAAAGTACACTCCAGTCCAAACCAAAAAAAAAATTATTTTCTGTGTTTGTGAATTGTGTGCGCAGTAGCCGCACGTGCATCAACAAAGTAGTGCCAAGCGTGCGCCTGTGTCATAAGTAAAGGGCCGGCTGGCTTGACCGTTAAGGGTGCTGTAACCCCCGAAAGTACACTCCAGTCCAAACCAAAAAAAAAAATATTTTCTGTGTTTGTGAATTGTGTGCGCAGTAGCCGCACGTGCATCAACAAAGTGGTGCCAAGCGTGCGCCTGTGTCATAGGTAAAGGGCCGGCTGGCTTGACCGTTAAAGGGTGCTGTAACCCCCAAAGTACACTCCAGTCCAAACCAAAAAAAAAATTATTTTCTGTGTTTGTGAATTGTGTGCGCAGTAGCCGCACGTGCATCAACAAAGTAGTGCCAAGCGTGCGCCTGTGTCATAAGTAAAGGGCCGGCTGGCTTGACCGTTAAAGGGTGCTGTAACCCCCGAAAGTACACTCCAGTCCAAACCAAAAAAAAATTATTTTCTGTGTTTGTGAATTGTGTGCGCAGTAGCCGCACGTGCATCAACAAAGTAGTGCCAAGCGTGCGCCTGTGTCATAAGTAAAGGGCCGGCTGGCTTGACCGTTAAAGGGTGCTGTAACCCCCGAAAGTACACTCCAGTCCAAACCAAAAAAAAATTATTTTCTGTGTTTGTGAATTGTGTGCGCAGTAGCCGCACGTGCATCAACAAAGTAGTGCCAAGCGTGCGCCTGTGTCATAAGTAAAGGGCCGCCTGGCTTGACCGTTAAGGGTGCTGTAACCCCCGAAAGTACACTCCAGTCCAAACCAAAAAAAAAATTATTTTCTGTGTTTGTGAATTGTGTGCGCAGTAGCCGCATGTGCATCAACAAAGTAGTGCCAAGCGTGCGCCTGTGTCATAAGTAAAGGGCCGGCTGGCTTGACCGTTAAAGGGTGCTGTAACCCCCGAAAGTACACTCCAGTCCAAACCAAAAAAAAAATTATTTTCTGTGTTTGTGAATTGTGTGCGCAGTAGCCGCACGTGCATCAACAAAGTAGTGCCAAGCGTGCGCCTGTGTCATAAGTAAAGGGCCGGCTGGCTTGACCGTTAAAGGGTGCTGTAACCCCCGAAAGTACACTCCAGTCCAAACCAAAAAAAAATTATTTTCTGTGTTTGTGAATTGTGTGCGCAGTAGCCGCACGTGCATCAACAAAGTAGTGCCAAGCGTGCGCCTGTGTCATAAGTAAAGGGCCGGCTGGCTTGACCGTTAAGGGTGCTGTAACCCCCGAAAGTACACTCCAGTCCAAACCAAAAAAAAATTATTTTCTGTGTTTGTGAATTGTGTGCGCAGTAGCCGCACGTGCATCAACAAAGTAGTGCCAAGCGTGCGCCTGTGTCATAAGTAAAGGGCCGGCTGGCTTGACCGTTAAGGGTGCTGTAACCCCCGAAAGTACACTCCAGTCCAAACCAAAAAAAAAATTATTTTCTGTGTTTGTGAATTGTGTGCGCAGTAGCCGCACGTGCATCAACAAAGTAGTGCCAAGCGTGCGCCTGTGTCATAAGTAAAGGACCGGCTGGCTTGACCGTTAAGGGTGCTGTAACCCCCGAAAGTACACTCCAGTCCAAACTAAAAAAAAAATTATTTTCTGTGTTTGTGAATTGTGTGCGCAGTAGCCGCACGTGCATCAACAAAGTAGTGCCAAGCGTGCGCCTGTGTCATAAGTAAAGGGCCGGCTGGCTTGACCGTTAAAGGGTGCTGTAACCCCCAAAGTACACTCCAGTCCAAACCAAAAAAAAAATTATTTTCTGTGTTTGTGAATTGTGTGCGCAGTAGCCGCACGTGCATCAACAAAGTAGTGCCAAGCGTGCGCCTGTGTCATAAGTAAAGGGCCGGCTGGCTTGACCGTTAAAGGGTGCTGTAACCCCCGAAAGTACACTCCAGTCCAAACCAAAAAAAAATTATTTTCTGTGTTTGTGAATTGTGTGCGCAGTAGCCGCACGTGCATCAACAAAGTAGTGCCAAGCGTGCGCCTGTGTCATAAGTAAAGGGCCGGCTGGCTTGACCGTTAAGGGTGCTGTAACCCCCGAAAGTACACTCCAGTCCAAACCAAAAAAAAAATTATTTTCTGTGTTTGTGAATTGTGTGCGCAGTAGCCGCACGTGCATCAACAAAGTAGTGCCAAGCGTGCGCCTGTGTCATAAGTAAAGGGCCGGCTGGCTTGACCGTTAAGGGTGCTGTAACCCCCGAAAGTACACTCCAGTCCAAACCAAAAAAATAATTATTTTCTGTGTTTGTGAATTGTGTGCGCAGTAGCCGCACGTGCATCAACAAAGTAGTGCCAAGCGTGCGCCTGTGTCATAAGTAAAGGGCCGGCTGGCTTGACCGTTAAGGGTGCTGTAACCCCCGAAAGTACACTCCAGTCCAAACCAAAAAAAAAATTATTTTCTGTGTTTGTGAATTGTGTGCGCAGTAGCCGCACGTGCATCAACAAAGTAGTGCCAAGCGTGCGCCTGTGTCATAAGTAAAGGGCCGGCTGGCTTGACCGTTAAGGGTGCTGTAACCCCCGAAAGTACACTCCAGTCCAAACCAAAAAAAAAATTATTTTCTGTGTTTGTGAATTGTGTGCGCAGTAGCCGCACGTGCATCAACAAAGTAGTGCCAAGCGTGCGCCTGTGTCATAAGTAAAGGGCCGGCTGGCTTGACCGTTAAAGGGTGCTGTAACCCCCGAAAGTACACTCCAGTCCAAACCAAAAAAAAATTATTTTCTGTGTTTGTGAATTGTGTGCGCAGTAGCCGCACGTGCATCAACAAAGTAGTGCCAAGCGTGCACCTGTGTCATAAGTAAAGGGCCGGCTGGCTTGACTGTTAAGGGTGCTGTAACCCCCGAAAGTACACTCCAGTCCAAACCAAAAAAAAAATTATTTTCTGTGTTTGTGAATTGTGTGCGCAGTAGCTGCACGTGCTTCAACAAAGTAGTGCCAAGCGTGCGCCTGTGTCATAAGTAAAGGGCCGGCTGGCTTGACCGTTAAAGGGTGCTGTAACCCCCAAAGTACACTACAGTCCAAACCAAAAAAAAAATTATTTTCTGTGTTTGTGAATTGTGTGCGCAGTAGCCGCACGTGCATCAACAAAGTAGTGCCAAGCGTGCGCCTGTGTCATAAGTAAAGGGCCGGCTGGCTTGACCGTTAAAGGGTGCTGTAACCCCCGAAAGTACACTCCAGTCCAAACCAAAAAAAAATTATTTTCTGTGTTTGTGAATTGTGTGCGCAGTAGCCACACGTGCATCAACAAAGTGGTGCCAAGCGTGCGCCTGTGTCATAAGTAAAGGGCCGGCTGGCTTGACCGTTAAAGGGTGCTGTAACCCCCGAAAGTACACTCCAGTCCAAACCAAAAAAAAATTATTTTCTGTGTTTGTGAATTGTGTGCGCAGTAGCCGCACGTGCATCAACAAAGTAGTGCCAAGCGTGCGCCTGTGTCATAAGTAAAGGGCCGGCTGGCTTGACCGTTAAAGGGTGATGTAACCCCCGAAAGTACACTCCAGTCCAAACCAAAAAAAAATTATTTTCTGTGTTTGTGAATTGTGTGCGCAGTAGCCGCACGTGCATCAACAAAGTAGTGCCAAGCGTGCGCCTGTGTCATAAGTAAAGGGCCGGCTGGCTTGACCGTTAAAGGGTGCTGTAACCCACAAAGTACACTCCAGTCCAAACCAAAAAAAAAATTATTTTCTGTGTTTAGCCGCACGTATATATCAAATCGATATAACATAAATGGAGGACCAAACTTTCTCCGATAAAAATAAAATAGAGAAAGATCAAGAACCACTTCCTCCTAGTGCTGAAGCTGCTGCCACTAGTCATGACATAGACGATAACATGCCATCAACGTCGTCTGCCAAGGCCGATGCCCAATGTCATAGTAGAGGGCACATACAATCCCAAATGGCAAAGTTCAGGAAAATGACCTTGAAAAAGACATTTAAATCAGCTGAAGAGAAACGTAAACTTGCCAATATGCCATTTACGACACGGAGTGGCAAGGAACGGCTAAGGTCGATCCCTAGTATGTTCATGACTAGTGGTTCAGCTTCACATGACGATGGAAGCCCTCCTCCCACTAAAAAAATCAAAAGAGTTAAGCTGGCAAAAGCACAGCGAAGAACTGTGCTTTCTAAGAAGATATCACAAATCCCCAAGGAGAGTCCAAGTGTGGTGGTGGTTGCGATGCCTGACCTTCCCAGCACTGGACGGGAAGAGGTGGCTCTTTCCACCATTTGCACGCCCCCTGCAAGTGCTGAAAGGAGCACCCACAGTCCACTTGCTGATATGCAAATTGAAGATGTCACTGTTGAAGTACAACAGGATGAGGATACTGGTGTAGCTGGCGCTGAGGAGGAAGTTGGCGAGGAGGATTCTGATGGTGATGTGGTTTGTTTAAATCAGGCTCCGGGGGAGACAGTTGTTGTCCGTGGGATGAAAAAGCCCATCACGGTCATGCCTGGGCAGAAGACCAAACATTCCACCTCTTTGGTCTGGCAATATTTCTATCCAAATCCGGACAACAACTGTCTTGCCATATGTACCATATGTAAAGGTGAAATAAGTAGGGGTAGGGACGTCAACCACCTAGGAACATCCTCCCTTATACGGCACCTGCAGCGCGTTCATAAAAAGTTACTGTCAAGTTCAGAAACTTTGGCTAAGACCGTAAGCAGTCCAGGGACACCTAAATCCCGTTGTCCTGTTGTATCCAAGCGCCTGCAAACCACACCGTCAACTCCCTCCTCGTCAATTTCCTCCTTAGTCAGGATTGGAAGTAGTCCTGCAGGCCATGTCACTGGCATGACTGACTCTCCTATCCGGGATTCCTCCGGAGGATCCTGCATTGCTACGCCTACTGCTGCCGCTGCTGCTGTTGCTGGGAGTCGTTCATCATCCCAGAGAGGAAGTAGGAACACCACTACTTTTACTAAACAATTGACCCTCCAACAGTCCTTAGCGAGGAGGATGAAGTACGACAGCAGTCATCCTGAAGCAAAACGTATAACTGAGGCCTTGACTGCTATGTTGGTGTTAGACGTGCATCCGGTATCCGCCATTAGTGCAGTGGGATTTAGACAATTGATGGAGGTAGTGTGTCCCCGGTTCCAAATCCCATCTAGATTCCACTTCACTAGGCAGGCGATACCGAGACTGTACAGAAACGTCAGAAAAAGTGTCCTCAGTGTCCTGAAAAATGCCGTTGTACACAATGTCTACTTAACCACGGACATGTGGACAAGTGGAACAGGGCAGACTAAGGACTATATGACTGTGACAGCCCACTGGGTAGATGTATCACCTTACGCAGCAACAGCAGCAGCGTCACCAGTAGCAGCATCTCAGAAATGCCAGCTCGTTACAAGGCAGGCTACGCTGTGTATCACCGGTTTCAGTAAGAGGCACACCGCCGACAACCTCTTAGAGAAACTGAGGGAAATCATCGCCCAGTGGCTTACCCCACTTAGACTCTCCTGGGGATTTGTGATATCTGACAACGCCACCAATATTGTGCGGGCATTACATCTGGGCAAATTCCAGCACGTCCCATGTTTTGCTCACACAATAAACTTGGTGGTGCAGAATTTTCTGAAAAGCGACAGGGGCGTGCAGGAGACGCTTTGGGTGGCCCGAAAAATTTCTGGCCACTTTCGCCATTCAGCGACTGCGTGCCGAAGACTGGAGCGCCAGCAAACACTCTTGAACCTGCCCCGCCATCACCTGAAGCAAGAGGTTGTGACGCGGTGGAACTCAACCCTCTATATGCTTCAGAGGATGGAGGAGCAGCAAAAGGCCATACAAGCCTATACATCCACCTATGACATAGGCAAAGGAGGGGGTATGCACCTGACTCAAGCGCAGTGGAGAATGATTTCCGTGTTGTGCAAGGTTCTCCAGCCCTTCGAACTTGCCACACGTGAAGTCAGTTCAGACACTGCCAGCTTGAGTCAGGTCATTCCCCTCATCAGGCTTTTGCAGAAGCAGCTGGAGAAAGTGAAGGAGGAGCTAAGACGGAGCGATTCCGCTCGGCATGTGGGACTTGTGGATGAAGCCCTTCATTCGCTTTGCCAGGATTCCAGGGTGGTCAATCTGTTGAAATCAGACCACTACGTTTTGGCCACCGTGCTCGATCCTAGGTTTAAAGCCTATGTGGTGTCTCTCTTTCCGGCCGACACAAGCCTGCAGAGGTGCAAAGACCTGCTGGTGAACACACTGTCAGCTGAAGCGGAAGGTGACACGTCAACGGCTCCTTCTTCATTTTCTCCTGCAACTGGGGCTGCCAGGAAAAAACTTAGGTATCCTAAGCAACCCGCTGGCGGTGATGCAGGGCAGGCAGGACCAAGTTTGGACATCTGGTCCGGACTGAAGGACCTGGCAACAATTTCTGACATGTCTACTGTCACTGCATATGATACTGTCACCATTGACAGAATGGTGGAGGATTACATCGGTGACAGCATCCAAGTAGGCATGGCAGACAGTCCATACCTGTACTGGCAGGAAAAAGAGGCAATTTGGAGGCCCCTGTACAAACTGGCTCTATTTTACCTGAGTTGCCCCCCCTCCAGTGTGTACTCCGAAAGAGTGTTTAGTGCAGCCGGGAACCTTGTCAGCGAAAGGCGTAGGAGGTTGCTTCCACAGAATGTGGAGAAGATGATGTTCATCAAAATGAATTATCAGCTCTTCCAGGGAGACCAGCCTCCAGAAGGTACAGAGGGACCTGTGGTGGTGGATTCAAGTGGGGACGAGTTAATACTTTGTGAGGATGAGGATGTACACACTGAAGAGGGTGAGGAATCGGTGGATGAGGAGGATGAGGATGACATCTTGCCTCCATAGAGCCAGTTTGTGCAGGGACACATTAATTGCCAGCTTGTTTTGTGGGGGCCCAAACGAACCAATCATTTCAGCCACAGTTGTGTGGCAGACCCTGGCGCTGAAATGATTGGTTTGTTAAAGTGTGCATGTCCTGTTTATACAACATAAGGGTGGGTGGGAGGGCCCAAGGACAATTCCATCTTGCACCTCTTTTTTTTCTTTGCATTATGTACAGTTTGGGGCCTAGTTTTTCAAACTGCCATCCTGTCTGCCACTGCAGTTTCACGCCTAGATGGGTCACGTGTTTGTGCCGCCCACTCGTGTCGCTTAGCATAGTCATCCAGCTACCTCGGTGCAACGTTTTGGACATAAAAACACTATTGTGAGGTGTGAGGTGTTCAGAATAGACTGGAAATGAGTGGAAATTAAGGTTATTGAGGTTAATAATAGCATAGGAGCAGAAAAACCTACAAATTCTGTGATTTTAGCTGTTTTTATGCTTTTTTAAAAAAAAATACAGATCCAAAACACAAAACCCAGAACCCAAAACACGGAAGGGTGGTTTTGGCAAAACCAATCCAGATCCAAAACACGAAGAAAGATCCAGATCCAAAACCAAAACACAAAACACGAAAAGTGGCCGGTGCACACCCCTAATATATATATATATATATATATATATACATATCTGTGTGTGAGTATGTATATATATATATATATATATGTGCATATGTAAATATGTGTGTGTATATATATATATATATAAAGAAGCAAAATAAGGTGGCACTCTGCAGACTGTTCAATTGCATGAAAAAAATGAAGCCTTTCATCCAACGTTTCGAGGGACAACCCCTCGTCTTCAGGGATACATACATGACAATATACTGTGATACAACACTATATATACAGACACAAACATACATACAATTAACTCAGATGGTGCTCGCCTGTCTGCCTCTGCCGTCCTCCTCGCCACACCGCTCGCTGTGCTTCCAGCGTATCCGGCGCAATGATGTCATCAGGCGGGTGACTTGGATGAGTGGTGCTTCTTTATATTTGGATGAGTGGTCATCCTAAGGAGTGCACCACAGCGCTTCACTAATTAACATTGATTGCAAGGAGTGCCGTACTAAGTTTGTGGATTATATATATATATATATATATATAGTCACTAGCTATTGTGTCGGTGTTTATTTTTTGTGTGCTCCTACACCTTCTCTTGTCTCCCTGTTATACCCTCTCTCCATCTGTCTCACAATGTTCTTCCCCTTTTCATCCCATCCCCATTTTCCTCCTGTTCCCTCGGTTCCTCCCCATTTCCTCCCATCTCCCTCTGTTTGTCCTCATTTTCTCCATATTTCTCTCTGCCCCTACCCATTTCCTCTAGAGATGAGCGAGTCTAGTTCTCAGAGAACTGGACCCACCCAAACTTCATGATACAAGCTGAGATCCGAGTCTGGCTCGGGTATTCACGCCTAACTCGGATCTGAAAATTAGGCAAAATGACATCCTCCTGCTGTCGGATTTTCACGGGTTCTGTATTCTATAAAAGGTCCCGGTGATCTGTGCCATTTTCATTCTGGCTGTCGAGAGTGTACAGAACAGACGTGCTCTGCCTGTGCACATGCTGCTGTGTCACTGTGTTGTCCTTTCAGAAGCTGAGGCTGCAGGCTGCTGCTGTGTTGTCCATAAAGGGGCTTGAGCTGCAGTACATAAATGGGGGCTTCATTAATCAGTACATAAAGGTATGCTGCTGTATCACTACTGTCCTGTCGATAAAGGGGCTGTGGCTTCAGTACATAAAGGGCTGCTGCTGTATTGTCCATAAAAGGGCTGGGGCTGCAGTACATAAAGGGTGGCTTCAGTAATCAGTAAAATTAAGGTGTGCTGCTGTGTCACTGTTGTCTTATCAATCAAGTGGCTGGGGCTGCAGTACATAAAGGGTGGCTTCGGTAACCAGTACATTAAGGTGTTCAGCTGTGTCACTGTTGTCCTATCAATCAAGTGGCTGGGGCTGCAGTACATAAAGGGCTGCTGCTGTGTTGTCCTGTGAATCAGGGGCTAGGGCTGCAGTTCATAAATGGGTGCAGTGTTGTCCAGGGGGTGTGCTCTGTCAATCCAGGGGTGCTCTTCCTCAGCGTTAAAAAAAGTTAAAATGAATGATAAATAATTATGATTTCTCAAAAAATAAAATATAAATATATTTTAAAAAAAAATTGTGTGTGCTAGCTACACTATTATTGTTCGGTGATACTGCTGGCCAAACTGCAGTTTATCATCCACATAATTGTGACTCTGCAGATGGTCCATCCACGCTCTGCAGGGGTGCTTTGTTTTCCATAAAGGGGAGCTGTGTTGTTCATCAAGGGGCTGCTGCCTTGTCCAGGGGTGCTCTTCCCCAGTGAGAAAAAAAATATTGTTTGGTGACAATGCCTGTCAGACATCATCCACATATTGTGACACTAGCGCAGTTTGTAATTCTTATTCATAAAAACTATTGTGACACTGCAAGTGGTAGCACAGTGATTTATTCTTTTCTTATTTCTAAAAAATATTGTGACACTGTAAGTGGTAGTGCAGTGTTTTACTCATGAATAATGTTGTAACACTGTAAGTGGTAGCACAGTGTGTTATTATTTTCTTATTCATGAAAAATCTTGTGACACTGTAAGTGGTAGCACCAGTGTTTTACTTATAAAAAATATTGTGACATTGTACAGTACGTGGTAGTGCAGTGTGTTATTCTTTTCTTATTCATTTAAAATCTTGTGACATTGTAAGTGGTAGTGCAGTTTTTTACGCATAAAAAAACTGTGACACTATAAGTTCTAGTGCAGTGTGTTAGTCTATTCTTATTCATAAAAAATATTGTGACACTGTAAGTGGTAGCACAGTGTTATTTTTTTCTTATTCACAAAAAATCTTGTGACACTGTAAGTGGTAGCGCAGTGTTATTCTTTTCTTATTCATAAAAAACATTGTGACACTGTAAGTGGAAGCGCAGTGTGTTATTCTTTTCATATTCATAAAAAATCTTGTGACACTAAGTGGTAGCGCAGTGTGTTATTCTTTTTTTCTTCATAAAAAAATATTGTGACACCATAAGTGGTAGCGCAGTGTTTTATTCTTTTCTTTTTCATAAAAAATATTGTGACACTATACAGTAGGTCATTCATACTGCAGTATAAAATTTTAAATTGGTACAAATTGCCATGTGTGCTGTAACCCACTTCATTTGTGTTTGTTGATATGTAGAACGATCAGTTGAGAGGAGAGCAGGAACCACAAATAGTGCTGGAGCTGCTGCCAGTGCCACCAGTCATGACTAGTCCATCTACATCATCTACTAAGGCAGATGCACAAGGGCATACAGGGCAGTCAGTGCATTTAAAATCAAAGAACCAGTATTTTACAGTGGTAAAGAAAAAACATCAAAGGGAACGTTAGCTGCAGAAATACATAAAATTGGCAATATCCCTTTCACCACATGAAGTGGCAAGGAAAGGCTAAGGCCTTTGCTTTTATTTATGACTGGTGGTTCTGCCTCTTATGATGATGTAAGCCCTTCTCCCTGTAGACATTAAAAAAAATGTAAATCATTAAGGCACAGAACCAACTGTGCACTCAGAAATGTCACAAATCCCTGAGGAGAGTATAAGTGTGTCAGCAGGTGCCAAGTGTGAGCCTGACCTTTCCAAAACTGTATTAGAAGAGGAGCCTCCTTCCACCAATTGTGCATCCTCTGCAATGGGGATAAGCAGCACAAGTCAACATGCTGATATATAAATCGAAGATGCTTCTGTGGTAGTGCACCAGGATGAGGAGGAAATTTGTGTAGCTTATGCTAATAAGGATGTTAATGATGAGGATGCTGATGATGAGGATGTTGTTGATGAGGATGTAGTTGATGAGGATGTTGTTTGTGTAAATAAGGCCCCAGTGGAAACAGTTGTTGCCCATAATAAGGAAAAGACCATTGTCATGCCTGGGCATAAAACAAAAAAATCAACTTCTTTTGTGTGGAATAATTTCTACCCAATTCCAGACAACAATTGTCAAGCCATCTGTACTCATTGTCATGCCAGAGTAAGTAGAGTTAGGGACCCTAACCATCTAGGAACCTACTCCCTGTTACATCATCTACAGCGCATCCATCAAAAGTGTTTACACAATTCAGAAAATTTGGCTAAAAAAGTAACAACAATCAATCCAGCTTCAGCCAGCTACCTTCTCTCTGCTAGATCCCAGCACCTGGCATCTTCACCACCAACACATTCATCAACAATATCCTAATTCATTATCAAAAGTAGTCCTGCATCCAATTTGATAAGGCTAATTCAGTCCTCACCTATCCTGCATTCCTCAGAAGAATCCTTGAGCACTGATTATGCTGCTGCTGCTGCTGCTGGGAGTGGATCTTCATCCCAGAAGGGGACCAGGAAGAATACTGGTTGGAGTTAAAAAAACAATTGACTGTTAAACAATCCTTTGCAAGGGGGAGCAAGTATGACAGCAGTCACCAAGTTGCACAGTGGATCACTGATGCCACAACATCTATGCTGGTATTAGATGTGCATCCATTAACTGCCATTAGTGCAGTTGATTATAGACAGTTAAATGAGGTCCTGTGTCACCATTACCAAATCCCATCTACAGTAGGTTCTACTTCACTAGAAAAGCAATCCCCAGCCTATACAGGAACATAAAAAAAACTTAGTGTCCTAAAAAATGCCATTGTACCCACTGTCCACTTAACCACAGATATGTGGACAAGTGGAACTGGACAAAGGCAAGATTACATGATTGTAACAGCCCACTGGGTGGGTGTATTGACTTCAGCATCATCATCAGCATCTAAGAAATAGCAGCTCATTCAAAGGCAGGCTACTCTGTATATCACCAGTTTCACTAAGAGGCATACTGCTGACAACCTCTTAAAAAAGCTCAGGGAAGTCATTGCAATATGGCTTACCCGACTTGGACTCTCCTCTGGATTTGTGATTTCTGACAATGCCACCAATATTGTGAGAGCATTACAGCAAGGTGAATTCCAACACATCCCATGTTTTGCTCACACAATCAATGAGGTGGTGCACAATTAAAAAAAATTACAGGACCGTGCAGGAGATGCTCTCTGTGGCCCTCAAAATTTCTGGACATTTTCGCCATTCAGCAGGTGCATGTAGAAGTTTGCAGCACCTATAAGAAATGTTGAATTTGCCCTATCACCAGCTAAAGCAAGAGGTAGTTACAAGGTGGAACTCCACCCTTTATATGCTTCAGCAGTAGGAGGAACAGCAAAAAGCCATCCAAAGCTACACAACAAACTATGACATGGGAAGAGGAGGGGGGTTGTACCTTACTCAAGCTCAGTGGAAAATACTTTCTGTGTTGTGCAAAGTGCTGAAACCCTTCAAATTTGTCACCTGTGAAGTGAGTTCTGACAATGCCAGCTTGAGTAAGGTACTTCTCCTAATTAGACTGTTGAAAAAGCAGCTTGATAAATTGAAGGAGGATCTGAAACAAAGCGATTCCACTAAGCATGTTGGACTTGTAGATCAATTCCTTTATCTGCTTTGCCAGGATCCAAGGGTTGTCAGGATCTTACAATTACATAAATATATTTTGGCGACCGTGCTGTATCCTAGGTTTAAGTCATGTCATGTCTTTCTTCCCAGTGGACACAGATCTGAAGAGATGCAAAGAGCTGTTGGTAAGGAAATTGTCAGCTCAAGCAGCAAATGATGCAGCGATGGCTCTTCCTTCAGTTTCTCCAGCAAGTATGGTTGCCAGGAATAAACTAAACTTTCCCCAAAAGAGACCCACTGGTGATGCAGATGAGTCAACACAACCAAGTTTTGACATTTGGTCAGGTCTAAAAGATTTGCCTACAATTAATGAGACCTTTACCGTGACTCCATCAGAAACGGTCACCATTCAAAGAATGGTTGAGGACTATTTTAATGATAGCACCCAAACAGCCATGTCAGACTGTCTGTTTCACTACTGGCAGGAAAAAAAGGCAATTTGGAGGCTCTTGCACAAACTGGCTTTGCTTTACTTGAGCTGCCCACCCTCCAGTGTGTACTCAGAGTTTTCAGCAGAGCCGAGAACCTTGTCAGTGATTGGCATAGGAAGCTACTTCCTTAAAATGTGGAAAAGATGATGTTCATCAAAATTAACTGCAAATTTCACAAGGAAGACCTTTACCGCCAATTATATCCAAAAATTACAGAGGCTCCTGAGGCTGTAATGGTGAATTCCAGCAAGGACAAATTAATCTTGTGTGAACATGATGTACACACTGATGAGACTGAGGAATAAGATGATGATGGCGACAACATTCTGCCTCTGTAAAGCCAGTTTGTGCTCAAAGAGATCATTGCTAGCAATGTTAGCTGCCCGTTGATAGCTTGTTTTGTGGGGGCCCAAACAAAACAATTTGCTTCAGCCACAATTGGCAGTCCCTGTCACTGAAGTGATTGATTTGTTAAACTGCACATGTCCTGTTTACTATATATAACATAAGGGTGGGTGGAAGGGCCCAAGGACAATTCCATCTTTGCACCTCTTTTCTTTGCATTATGTGCAGTTTGGGGCATTGCTGTCTGACATTTTTAAATTTATAGTTTATTAAACTGTCCCCTGTCTGCCATTTTTCAACCTTGATTTTTAGATACCAACCTGGTGGGCTTGGATGTCCTTGATTATAACAGCCATGTTTGGTCAGATGCAACTCAAACACTAAATGGAAAGGCTATTTTGTGATGGTAGCTGGAAATGTTCTCTCTCCTCCCCTCCCAGCCTTCCCATACAAAATGCAAGAATGATAAGATATGTTTAATACCAGAATTTAAAATCCCTCTGCCCACATCCTGTTCAGAGCTTCCATTTTGTGTGCTTTGACAGACATCATCTCCTGCAAAATTTGGAACCACCGAGAAGCTCCACTGGGGCAAGTACTGATTTGAATGAGTAAAATATTTTTTGTAAATGCCTCCCCTCCTCCCTCATACATTTGTTTTGGAATAATAATCTGTAATTCAATTTCCCTGCCTTCAACCACATACATACTCCAACTCCATCAGATCTCTTTAATAATAAAAACATTTGTTTCTTAATGTGCCATGTTGGAAGTTAAACTGCCACAGCTGTTGCAATCTTTGACATGCTTTTGCTGAATGCCAAAAATGTCCAGAAATGTTTCTGGCCACAGACAGCATTTCTTGCATGCCCCTTTAAGTTTTAAAAAATATTCTGAAATACCAAGTTGATATTGTGGGCCAAACATGGCACATATTGTTAATCCATGCTCTTCCCTCCTCCCTCAGAAATTTGTTATGGAATAAAAAAAAATTATTAATTTTACTATGAATCAACCATTCCTTTCCATGCCTTTAACTACATACGTTCAATTTAACATCCCCCTAACCCTAGGCCAACTTTCCAGTGTAATTGAATTATACAGCCCACCAAGAATATCTGCAATTGGGCTGGACCAATTTGCAATATGTAACACCTTTCCTTGTGTATCAACACCTATTTTCCTATAGCTTGTAAGCTTGCAATCAGGGCCCTCTTACCCTTATGTATGTCATGTATGTATGTATTTTACAACCCAGTATAATGTTAATCTTGATTCAAATTGTAAAGCGCAACGGAATTTGCTGCGCTATATAAGAAACTGTTAAGAAATAAATAATAATACTTCATCTCCCTCAGACCTCTTGATTGATGAAAACATATGTTTCTTTATGTGACATGTTGGGGGTTCAACTGCCACATGTTTGTGCCACCCACTGCTACCATTTAACTTAGTCAGCCAGCTAGCTTGGTGCAACTTTTGGGCCTAAACTGGATGAAAAATATTGTGAGCTGTGATGTCATCACAATTGACTGGAAATGAGTGGAAATTAATGTTATTGAGGTTAATAATATTGTACGAACAAAGAAAGCCCAAATTATGTGATTTTAGCAGTTTTTATAAATTTTTGAAAAAAAATTCAGATCCAAAACCTCGAAGAAGATACAGATTCAAAACCAAAACACAAGGGTCAGCGCACATCCCTAATTTTCTCCCATCTCCCTCTGTCCATCCCCTTTCTTCCAATCTTGCCCTATTTTTAACCCTTTACTCCTGTCTCCCTGTAGGTCCACATGCTCCATGTATATATAAATATATACAATATATAATGTGATATAGTAACACCTACTGCAACAATTGTGCATATAGTACAGTAGGTGTCACTGGAGCAAAATACATAAATAATATTAATGTATATATATATATATATATATATATATATATATACAGTCAGGTCCATAAATATTGGGACACTGACAGAATTTTCAGTTTTTGCCCTCTATTCACCACCACAATGGTTTTGAGATGAAACAAACAAGATGTGCTTTAACTGCCGACTTTCAGATTTAATTTGAGGGTAATTACATCCAAATCGGGTGAACGGTGTAGGAATTACAACAGTTTCAATATGTGCCTCCTTCTTTTTAAGTTGCCAAAAGGAATGGGACTATCAACTCAAAAGCTATTTCATGGACAGGTATGGGCTATTCCCTCGTTATTTCATTATCAACTAAGCAGGTAAAAGGTCTGGAGGCGATTTTAGGTGTGACATTTGCATTTGGAATCAGTTGTTGTCAACTCTCAATATGAGATCCAAAGAGCTGTCACTATCAGTGAAGCAAGCCATCATTAGGCTGAAAAATCAAAACAAACCCATCAGAGAGATAGCAAAAATATTAGGTGTGGCCAAATCAACTGTTTGAAACATTCTTAAAAAGAAAGAACGCACCGGAGAGCTCAGCAACACCAAAAGACCCGGAAGACCACGGAAAACAACAGTGGTGGTTGACAAAAGAATTATTTCCCTGGTGAAGAAAAACCCCTTCACAACAGTTGGCCAAATCAAGAACACTCTCCAGGAGGTAGATGTATATGTGTCAAAGTCAACAATCAAGAGAAGACTTCACAAGAGTGAATATAAACGGTTCACCACAAGATGCAAACCATTGGTGAGCCACAAAAACAGGAAGACCAGATTAGAGTTTGCCAAACAACATCTAAAAAAGCCATTACAGTTGTGGAACAACATCCTATGGACAGATGAGACAAAGATCAACTTGTACCAGAGTGATGGGAAGAGAAGAGAAGGAAAGGAACTGCTCATGATCCAAAACATACGTCATCAGTGAAGCATGGTGGTGGTAGTGTCATGGCGTGGGCATGTATGGCTGCCAATGGAACTGGTTCCCTTGTATTTATTGATGATGTGACTGCTGACAAAAGCAGTAGAATGAATTCTTAAGTGTTTCGGGGAATATTATATGCTCATATTCAGTCAAATGCTTCAGAACTCATTGGACGGTGCTTCACAGTGCAGATGGACAATGACCCGAAGCATACTGCAAAAGCAACCAAAGAGTTTTTTAAGGCTAAAAAGTGGAATGTTATGCAATGGCCAAGTCAATCCCCTGACCTGAATCCGATTGAGCATGCATTTCACTTGATGAAGACAATACTGAAGGGAAAATGCCCCAAGAACAAGCAGGTACTGAAGACATTTGCAGTAGAGGCCTGGCAGAGCATCACCAGGGATTAAACCCAGCGTCTGGTGATGTCTATGCGTTCCAGACTTCAGGCTGTAATTGCCTGCAAAGGATTTGCAACAAAGTATTAAAAAGTGAAAGTTAGATTTAGGATTGTTTAGTTTGTCCCATTACTTTTTGACCCTTAAAAAGTGGGAGGCACATATAGAAACCATTGTAATTCCTACACCGTTCACCTGATTTGGATGTAATTACCCTCAAATTAAATCTGAAAGTCTGAAGTTAAATCACATCTTGTTTGTTTAATTTCAAAGCCATTGTGGTGGTGAATAGAGGCCAAAATATGAAAATTCTGTCAATGTCCCAATATTTATGGACCTGACTGTATATATATATATATACATTAATATTATTTATGTATTTTGCTCCAGTGACACCTACTGTACTATATATATATATTAGGGATGTGCGCTGACCCCCATGTTTTGGTTTTGGCTTTAGACCTGAATTTCCTTCAAGGTATTGAATCTGGATTTGGTTTTGCAAACCATCCACAAGTGTTTTGGTTTTGGTTTTGGATCTGGATATTTTAAATGAAAAATTGATAAAAAGTATTGAAAACAGCTAAAATCATGTAATTTATGCAATCCAAAACCAAAAATTCGGATTTACAATCCAACATCCAAACCGCCAAAAAATCAGAATTGCGACCAGGATTTTCTCAGATCACATCAGGAGATTAGAACTGCGACTCAAATTTACCCGGATTCACATTCAGGTGGATTCGGATTTCTGGAGAACCAAACCACACATCTCTAATATAAATATATAAATATATATATATATATATTTACAAGTTGGAGGGCTCTCACCATTGCAGCAGTAAAAATGGCCTTCATTTGTTACATACAGTACCATCAGTGTTCTGACATTTCGTTCTGATAACAGACATTTTTCAAGGTCGATAATTGTTGCAAGAAGCCACAGCCATCATAAATAGTGACTATTTCTGATGGCTGTGGCTTCTTACAATACTTATCTACCTTGGCAATGGTCTGTTATCAGACCGAAACATCGGAAAATGTGCTTTAACACTGGTGGTATGTAACAAATAAAAGACATTTTTATTGCTGCAATGGTGAGTGCCCTAAAACCTGTAATTTTGCATTTGTGAACATCAAATTGCGGTTACATTGAAGTTTCACCCCACCCTGCTGGACATGCTGCTGTGAGTGTGGGCTTTATATGGATTCTCCATATATATTAGGGGCATACCTTCCGGGAGGGAGCTGAATGCCTGCATTGTGTGGGGGGCGTGGTCGGGCTATGATGCCGTTTTGGGGGCGGGACCACACGATCGCGTCATCATGGCCCCGCCCCCTCTTCACAATGCTGGAAAAAGGCATTGTGAAGCAGGGGGCGGAGCCACGATGATGCTATTCAGCGCGAATCACGTCTTCGGGGCCTCCAGCAGTGGGGGTTTTTACTAGTAGTCTGGGGGGGTAGGCGGCAGCTGGGAGGCTTGCCTGCCTTTCCGGGAGGTTGGGAGCGGCACCCGATATTCGGGAGGCTCCCGACTAAATCGGGAGGGTAGGCAAGCCTGATTAGGGGTGAGCGGGTTCGGATTTCTGAAATCCGAACCCCCCCGAGCCACCCGATCCGAGGCCGATCCGAGTAAGGCTCGACTTTTCCCGCCTGACTCGGATCTGAAATCGAGGCAAAACGTCATCATCCCGCCTTACGGGTCTCGCGGGTTTTGGATCCTATATAAGGTACCCGCGTTGGTGCCATTTTCTCACTCGGCTGTGGACAGTGAAGAGGGAGGGTGGGAGTTAGGGCTGGCTGGGCTGTGTAGTGTAGTGTTGTAGTGTAGTGTAGTGTTGTGCTGTGCTGTGCTGCGCTGTGCTGCTGTTGTCCATAGGGGCTGTGTCCACTACTTCAAAGTCCATAGGGGCTGGCTGGACTGTGTTGTGCAGTCAGTTGTCCATAGGTCTGTGTCCACTCCAAAGTCCTGTGCAGTGTCCCAGTCCTGTCCATCAGGGGTGCTCCCCCCAAGTGCTAAAAAAAATTTTTTTTTCTGTGTTTGTGAATTGTGTGCACTGTGGCTGCACGTGCATCAACAAAGGAGCAGCGCCAAGCGTGCGCCTGTGTCCCATAAGTAAAAGGTCGGCTGGATTGTCCATTAAAGGGTGCTGTAAACCCCCAAAGGGCACTCCAAACAAAATAAAAAAATATATATTTTTGTGTTTGTGAATTGTGTGCTCAGTAGCCGCACATGCTTCAACAAAGTAGTGCCAAGCGTTCGCCTGTGTCCTACAAATAAAGGGCCAGCTGGATTGACCGATAAAGGGTGCTGTAACCCCCAAAGGGCACTCCAAACAAAATAAAAAAATATATTTTTTTGTGTTTGATAATTGTGTGCGAAGTAGCCGCACGTGCATCAACAACGTAGTGCCAAGCGTGCGCCTGTGTTCCATAAGTAAAAGTCCGGCTGGCTTGTCCATTAAAGGTTGCTGTAACCCCCAAAGTACACTCCAAACCAAATAAAAAAATATTTTCTGTGTTTGTGAATTGTGTGCTCAGTAGCCGCACATGCATCAACAAAGTTGTGCCAAGCGTGCGCCTGTGTCATAAGTAAAGGGCCAGCTTGCTTGACCGTTAAAGGGTACTGTAACCACCAAAGTACACTCCAAGCCAAATAAAAAATATTTTCTGTGTTTGTGAATTGTGTGCGCAGTAGCCGCACGTTCATCAACAAAGTAGTGCCAAGCGTGCGCCTGTGTCATAAGTAAAGGGCCAGCTGGTTTGACCGTTAAAGGGTGCTGTAACCCCCAAAGTGCACTCCAAACAAAATAAAAAAATTATTTTTTTTGTGTTTGTGAATTGTGTGCGCAGTAGTCGCACGTGCATCAACAAAGTAGTGCCAAGCGTGCGTCTGTGACCCATAAATAAAGGGCCGGCTGGATTGACCGCTAAAGGATGCTGTAACCCCCAAAGGGCATTCCAAACAAAATAAAAAAATATATTTTTTTGTGTTTGTGAATTGTGTGCGCAGTAGCCGCAAGTGCATCAACAAAGTAGTGCCAAGTGTGCGCCTGTGTCCCATAAATAAAGGGCCGGCTGGATTGACCGCTAAAGGGTGCTGTAAACCCCAAAGGGCACTCCAAACAAAATAAATTTTTTTTTTCTGTATTTGTGAATTGTGTGCACTGTGGCTGCACGTGCATCAACAAAGGAGCAGCACCAAGCGTGCGCCTGTGTCCCATAAGTAAAGGGCCGGCTGGCTCATTTATTAAAGGCTGGTGTAACCCACAAAGTGCACTACTCTCCAGCAAAAACAAAAAATATTTTCTGCATTTGTGTGCGCCTTAGCCGCACGTATATATCAATATAACATAAATGGAGGACCAAACTTTCTCCGTTAAAAATAAAATAGGGAAAGATCAAGAACCACTTCCTCCTAGTGCTGTTTTTGCTGCTGGGAGTTGTTCATCATCCCAGAGAGGAAGTAGGAACACCACTACTTTTACTAAACTATTGACCCTCCAACAGTCCCTAGCGAGGAGGATGAAGTACGACAGCAGTCATCCTGAAGCAAAACGTATAACTGTGGCTTTGACTGCTATGTTGGTGTTAGATGTGCATCCGGTATCCGCCATTAGTGCAGTGGGATTTAGACAATTGATGGAGGTAGTGTGTCCCCGGTTCCAAATCCCGTCTAGATTCCACCTGCATCCTCAAAGCAGCAGCGACAAGCGTGCGTCTGTCTGTTAAAGGGTGGTGTAACCCTCAAAGTGTGCTCCACAAACAATAAAAACACTCTTATTTTTTTATGTCTTTGTGAAATGTGTGGGCTGTAGCCGCACCTGCATCCTTAAAGCAGCAGCGACAAGCGTGCGTCTGTCTGTTAAAGGGTGGTGTAACCCTCAAAGTGCGCTCCACAAAAAATAAAAAATTCTTTTTTTTTCTGTCTTTGTGAATTGTGTGGGCTGTAGCCGCACCAGCATCCTTAAAGCAGCAGCCACAAGCGTGCATCTGTCTGTTAAAGGGTGGTGTTACCCCCAAAGTGCGCTCCAACAAAATGAAATAATCTTCTTTTTTTCTGTGTTTGTGTGTGAAATGTATGCGCAGTAGCCGCACCTGCATCCTCAAAGCTGCAGTGACAAGCGTGCGTCTGTCTGTTAAAGGGTGGTGTAACCCTCAAAGTGTGCTCCACAAAAAATAAAAAATTATTTTTTTTCTGTCTTTGTGAATTGTGTGAGCTGTAGCCGCACCTGCATCCTCAAAGCATCAGCGACAAGCATGCGTCTGTCTGTTAAAGGATTACATCGGTGACAGCATCCAAGTTGGCATGTCAGACAGTCCATACCTGTACTGGCAGGAAAAAGAGGCAATTTGGAGGTCCCTGTACAAACTGGCTCTATTTTACCTGAGTTGCCCCCCCCTCCAGTGTGTACTCCGAAAGAGTGTTTAGTGCAGCCGGGAACCTTGTCAGCGAAAGGCGTAGGAGGTTGCTTCCACAAAATGTGGAGAAGATGATGTTCATAAAATGAATTATCAACTCTACCAGGGAGACCAGCCTCCAGAACGTACAGAGGGACCTGTGGTTGTGGATTCCATCTTGCACCTCTTTTTTTTCTTTGAATTATGTACTGTTTGGGGCCTAGTTTTTCAAACTGCCATCCTGTCTGCCACTGCAGTGTCACTACTAGATGGACCACGTGTTTGTGCCGCCCACTCGTATCTCTTAGCATAGTCATCCAGCTACCTCGGTGCAACCTTTTGGACATAAAAACACTATTGTGAGGTGTGGTGTTCAGAATAGACTGGAAATGAGTGGAAATTAAGGTTATTTAAGTTATTAATAGCATAGGAGCAGAAAAACACACAAATTATGTGATTTTAGCTGTTTTTATGCTTTTTTTAAAACAATACAGATCCAAAACACAAAACCCAGAACCCAAAACACGGAAGGGTGGTTTTGGCAAAACCAATCCAGATCCAAAAAACAAAGAAAGATCCAGATCCAAAACCAAAACACGAAAAGTGGCCGGTGCACACCCCTAATATATATATATATATATATATATATATATATATATATATATATATAAAATTTGGGGTGTGCTCCGGCCACTTTTCGTGTTTTGTGTTGTGGTTTGAGATCTGGATCTTTCTTTGTGTTTTGGATCTGGATTGGTTTTGTCAAAACCACCCCTCTGTGTTTTGGGTTCTGGGTTTTGTGTTTTGGATCTGTATTTTTTTGGAAAAACACATAAAAACAGCTAAAATCACAGAATTTGAGGGTTTTTCTGTTCCTATGCTATTATGAACATCAATAACATTAATTTCCAATCATTTCCAGTCTATTATCAACACCACACACCTCACAATATGTTTTTAGGCAAAAAGGTTGCACCAAGGTAGCTGGATGACTGTGCTAAGCGACACAAGTGGGCGGCAGAAACACGTGGCCCATCTAGGAGTGACACTACAGTGGCAGATAGGATGGCAGTTTGAAAAACTAGGCCGAAAACAGTACTTAATGCAAAGAAAAAACAGAGGAGCAAGATGAAATTGTCCTTTAGCCTTCCCACCCACCTTTCAGTTGTATAAACAGGACATGCACAGTTTAACAAACCAATAATTTCAGTGCCAGGGTCTGCCACATGACTGTGGCTGAAATGATTGGTTCGTTTGGGCCCCCACAAAACAAGCTGGCAATTAATCTGTCCCTGCACAAATTGGCTCTACAGAGGCAAAATATCATCCTCATCCTCCTCATCCACTGATTCCTCACTCTCTTCAGTGTTGTGTACATCATCTTCCTCACAGAGTATTAATTCGTCCCCGCTGGAATCCACCACCACAGATCCCTCTGTACTTTCTGGAGGCTGGTCTCCCTGGAAGAATTGATAATTCATTTTGATGAACATCATCTTCTCCACATTTTGTGGAAGCTACCTACTACGACTTTTGCTGAGAAGGTTCCCGGTTGCACTAAGCACTCTTTCAGAGTACACACTGAAGGGGGGCTACTTAGGTAAAATAGAGCCAGATTGTACAGGGGCCTCCAAATTGCCTCTTTTTCCTGAGAGTACAGGTATGGACTGTCTGACATGCTTACTTGGATGCTGTCACTGATGTGTCAATGGTGACAGTATCATATGCAGTGACAGTAGACATTTCAGAAATTATTGCCAGGTCCTTCAGTCTGGACCAGATGTCCAAACTTGGTCCTGTCTACCCTGCATCACTGCCAGCGGGTTGCTTAGGATACCTAAGTTGTTTCCTGGCTGCCCCAGTACTGGGGGAAAATGAATAAGGAGCTGTTGACGTGTCACATTCCGCTTCAGCTGACAAGTGTTTTCACCAGCAGGTCTTTGCACCACTGCAGGCTTGTGTCATCCGGAAAGAGAGACACCACGTAGGCTTTAAACCTAGGAATGAGCACGGTGGCCAAAATCTAGTGGGCTGATTTCAACGGATTGACCACCCTCAAATCCTGGTAAAGAGCAAATGAAGGACTTCATCCACAACTCCCACATGCTGAGCGGAATCACTCCGTCTTAACTCCTTCACTTTCTCCAGCTGTTTCTGAAAAAGCCTGATGAGGGGAATGACCTGACTCAAGCTGGCAGTGTCTGAACTGACTTCACATGTGGCAAGTTTGAAGGTCTGGAGAACCTTGCACAACACGGAAATCATTCTCCACTGCACTTGAGTCAGGTGCATGTCCCCTCCTTTGCCTATGTCATAGGTGGATGTATAGACTTGAATGGCCTTTTGCTGCTCCTCCATCCTCTGAAGCATATAGAGGGTTTAGTTCCACTGCATCACAACCTCTTGCTTCAGGTGATGGCGGGGTAGGTTCAAGAGTATTTGCTGGCACTCCAGTCTTCGGAATGCAGTCGCTGAATGGCAAAAGTGGCCAGAATTTTTTTGGCCCACCCAAAGCATCTCCTGCATGCCCCTGTCTTTTTCAGAAAATTCTGCACCACCAAATTTATTGTGTGAGCAGAACATGGGATGTGCTGGAATTTGCCCAGATGTAATGCCCGCGCAATATTTGTGGCATTGTCAGATATCACAAATCCCCAGGAGAGTCTAAGTGGGGTAAGCCATTGGGGAATGATTTCTCTCAGTTCCTCTAAGAGGTTTTCAGTGGTGTTCCTCTTACTGAAACCGGAGATACACAGCGTAGCCTGCCTTGGAACAATCTGGCGTTTCAGAGATGCTGCTACTGATGACAGTGCTTTTGTTGCTGCATAAGGCGATATGTCTACCCAGTGGGCTGTCACAGTCATATAGTCCTTAGTCTGCCCTGTTCCACTTGTCCACATGTCCGAGGTTACGTGGATATTGGGTACAACCATTTTTTTAGGACACTGAGGACACTTTTTCTGACATCTCTGTACATTCTCGGTATCGCCTGCCTAGTGAAGTGGAATCTAGATGGGATTTGATACTGGGGACACACTATCTCCATCACTTGTCTAAATCCCACTGCATTAATGGCGGATACCGGATGCACGTCTAACACCAACATAGCAGTCAAGGCCTCAGTTATCTGCTTTTCTTCAGGATGACTGCTGTCTTACTTCATCCTCCTCGCTAAGGACTTGTGGAGGGTCAATTGCTTAGTAAAGAAAAGTAGTGGTGTTCCTACTTCCTCTCTGGGATGATGATCTACTCCCAGCAGCAACAGCAGCAGCAGCAGCAGTTGGCGTAGCAATGCAGGATCCTCCGAAGGAATTACGGATAGGAGAGTCAGTCATGCCAGTGACATGGCCTGCAGGATTACTTCCGATCCTGACTGAGGAGGAAATTGACGAGGAGGTAGTTGATGATGTGGTTTGCAGGTGCTTGGATACAACAGGAAAAAGGGATTTAGGTGTCCCTCGACTACTTACAGTCTTAGCCACAGTTTATGAACTTGACAGTAAATTTTTATGAACGCGCTGCAGGTCACATATAAGGGAGGATGTTCCTAGGTGGTTAATGTTCCTACCCCTACTTATTCCACCTTTACATATGGTACATATGGCAAGACAGTTGTTGTCTGGATCTGGATAGAAATATTGCCAGACCAAAGAGATGGAATAGAAGAAAAAGAATATACGCGCTCAGCTATAGTTCACACTGATTGGATGCAGAATGTTATATTAGGCCTAAATGGTTATGGTCAATAATAAGAATATGCTACTGAGTAACAAAATGAGATATGTGAATGTAGGAATAATTAATAAGGATCAAAAAAACACATCGAAATAAGCAGTATTCAAATTGTAAATACCTGCATGCATAAACACATTGCCAGAATGTCATGAAAATAAAAAAAATAAAAAAAACAGTAGCTTATTCTGATTATTGACCATATCCATTTAGGATATGGTCTAACTGCTTATGAGTCAGCTATCATTCATATACCGCAGCTCGCAACAGAGCCGTATATCCACATTTTTATCTCAGTGCGCAGGTTTCTACCCCCTTTCTTTATATACAAAGAGGTGGAATGTTTGGTCTTCTGTCTAGGCATGACCGTGATGGGCTTTTTCATCCCACGGACAACAACTGTCTCCCCCGGGTGCCGGATTTAAACAAACCACATCACCATCAGAATCCTTCTCGACAACTTCCTCATCAGTGCCAGTTAATCCAATATCCTCATCCTGTTGTACTTCAACAGTGACATCTTCAATTTGAATCAGCAAGTAGACTGTGGGTGCTCCTTCCAGCACTTGCAAAGGGCATGCAAATGGTGGAAGAAGCCACGTCTTCCTGTCCAGTGTTGGGAAGGTCAGGCATCGCAACCGTCACCATACTTGGACTCTCCATGGGGATTTGTGATATCTTCTTAGAATTAGAAAGCACAGTTCTTTGCTGTGCTTTTGCCAGCTTAACTCATTTGATTTTTGTAGCAGGAGGAGGGCATCCATCGTCATGTGAAGCTGAACCACTAGTCATGAACATAGGGGAGGACCTTAGCCGTTCCTTGCCACTCCGTGTCGTAAATGGCATATTGGCAAGTTTACGTTTCTCCTCAGATGATTTAAATGTATTTTTTAAGGTTATTTTCCTGAACTTTGCCATTTGGGATTTTATATGCCCTTTACTATGACATTGGGCATCAGCCTTGGCAGACAACGTTGTTGGCATTTCATCATCTATGTCATGACTAGTGGCAGCAGCTTCAGCACTAGTAGGAAGTGGTTTTTGATCTTTCTCTATTTTATTTTTATCAGACAAATTTTTGTCCTCCATTTATGTGATATTGATGCACATGCGGCTAAGGCGCACACAAACACAGAAAAAGATTTTTTTTTTTCCGGCACTTTGGGGGCTACACCACCCTTCCTCAGACGAGCCAGCTGGCCCTTTACTTATGACACAGGTGCAAGCTTGGCACTGCTACTTTGTTGATACATGTGCAGCTACAGCACACACAATTCACAAACACAGTAAAGAAGAATTAAAAAAATTTTTTGGAGTGCACTTTGGGGGTTACAGCACCCTTTAACGGACAAGCCCTTTGTTTATGACACAGGTGCACTCTTGGCGCTACTTTATTGATGCATTTGCGGGTACACCACACACATTTCACAATCACAGAAAAAAATATATATATTTTTGGAGTGCACTTTGGAGGTTACACCACCCTTTAACAGATGAGCCAGCCGGCCCTTGATTTATGACATAGGCGCATGCTTGGTGCTACTTTGTTGATGCATGTGCGGCTACTGCACATACAATTCTCAAACACAGAAAAAAATTGTTTTATTTGCACTTGGGGGGAGCACCCCTGATGGACAGATCACCCCCTGGACAAACAACAGCACACCTTTAGGACTACAGCCTTTATGAGACACTGCACAACACAGCCCAGCCAGCCCCTACAGACTTTGTCGTGGACACAGCCTCTATGGACAACTGACTGCACAACACAGCCCTGCCAGCCCCTATGACAGCAGCACAACACAGCCCAGTCAGCCCCTATGGACAACAGCAGCACAACACAGCCCAGGTAGCCACTATGAACAACAGCAGCCAAACACATCCCAGCCAGCTCCTATGGACTGAGTGGACACAGCCCCTATGGACAACAGCAGCACAGCACAACACAGCCCAGCCAGCACTAACTCCCACTTTCCCTCTTCACTGTCCACAGCCAGAGTGAAAAATGGTGCCGACGTGGGGACCTTTTATAGAACCCATAACCCGCGACATCCGACAACATTATGATGATGTTTTGCCTCCATTTCAGATCCGAGTCAGGTGGGAAAACCCGAGCTGGACTTGGTTCCCGGCTCGGATCTGGGGGGCTTGGGGGGGTGTTCGGATTTCAGAAATCTGAACCTGCCCATCACTAATATATATATATATATATATATATATATATATATTAGTTATGTCGGTCCCGAAAGAATTCAGTCCACACACGGCACTGCTAGTGCAATTTCTTATATTGGTACTTTTCAGTACATTTATTCCGTACATAATTTCAGTACACAGCAATGTCAGCAATGTTTCGAGATCCGTTCAGACCTCATCCTCAAGCTGCTGTGTCAATAATATTGGCAAAAAACATAGAAAAATGCAATGTAGTAAAAACCCTTACCTTTATCCCCTGTGTGAGCATGTGGATGCCAATCCCGGAGCCCAGCTGCGCTCTCCCATCCATCGGGACACTCACCAATGACATCAGCGCTGTGCGCCATCATTACCTAGCAACTCCGATGCTGTCTCCATCTCCAGGATTTGGCTGTAAAAAAGACAAAAGTACAATTGTGCTTATGTGGACATAAAGTGATAATAAAATAGTATGGAAAAAATCATGATATCCCTGATTTTGTATATATATGGCATATTGATGTTGAATGAAGCCTATAATGGTATGCTGTAATGTGTTTTACTGTAATGTAATAACTAGGGATATGTAGACTGAAGAGTGGCCATAGAGAATAATGTATATAACTAATGTTATTCTTGTGATGTTGTCACCCTGATATGCTACAGGTAAATCTTTCCAGAGACAGTATGTATGCATATAATATATATTATTATTAGGTGGAGGTGTATTGTGATTTTCTATATTCCAAATCCTAATATCACAAGTGTCATTAGAAAGCATTCCAGTAAATTTTTTCATTAAACCACGCAGGGTGCAAGGTATTCAATCTATACTGTAGATCCACCTCGATTCCAGTTTAAGAAGAATGGCATTTCGGTCTCCTCTTCTCCTGAGAGGGGTATCTGATCTATAATTTGATATTTGAGAGATAATGGGTGATGTTTCTCCTTGAAGTGCTTGGCCACTGGTTGGTCTGCTGTTACGCTTGTTATAGCCTTATTGATGGCTGATCTCTCTCTGAATGTATGGCTAGTCATGCCTACAGAATAATCGACATGGGCAAGTAATATAATAAATTATATATTTGGATGTGCAGTTCAAAACTTGTTTGATATGAATGGAAACTCCCGTTTGTGGGTGATTGAAGCTAGAACCCGTTATGAGGTAATTGCAAGTAACACACGAGGGGTAGCGATAGCAACCTGGTTTCTTCACCTGGCCAAAGATAGATGTATATTGAGTATATTGCGTAACATAGGTCTTGACTAGGAAATCCTTTAGATTCTTGCCTCTTTCATAACAAGTCATTGGTCGAGTTTGTTTGAGACTAGGCAATTGGGATCTGTTGTTAATATAGGCCATAATGCTTTAGTTGCACATGGAATGATTGGCCTTGAAGTAGAGAAGCGTGTACTCCAAATGAATTTGTCTTGATCTTTTTTAAGTTTTGTTTTGTGTAAAAGGTTGTGTCTGTCCATTTGCAACACTTTATTTTGTTTTCCTGTAATGATGATAAACTGTATCCTCTTTGTAGAAATTTGTTAACCACCACTTCTAAGGCTGCTGGTAATTCTGAAGGTTCACTCGTGATACGTGCCACCTGTAGCATCTGTGAGAGTGGTAATCCTTTCTTCAGTGCTTTGGAGTGATGTCTACTTGCATATAAGAGAGAGTTACAATCCGTGATTTTATAATGTACTCTTGTAGAAAATCTGCCGCTTTTTAACTGCAAAGTTGCATCTAAGAAATTGATGGATGTATTACTATTTAGATACGTGAATTTGATGGGCGTTGGTCATTTGTTAATGCTGTCCATCATATGTTCAAGGAGATCTGGCCTTCCTTTCCATAGTATGAATAGATCATCTATAAACTATATGTTCAGAAAAGATCATCTACCAAACTATATGTTCAGAAAAGTCTGGTCTATCGAAAAATTATTTTTGTTCCTGTTGGAACATGAAGATATTTGCATAGGCAGGGGCCACACTGGACCCCATTGCACATCCAGATTTTTTAGATCGTATCGCCTGTTGTACAGGAAGTAATTCTTTATTAGAATAAGCCATAATAAACGTAAAAAAGTATCATGATCCAAACATAATAGTTCATCCAAATTGGATATAAACGTTTGCATAGCTTGGATGCCATTTCTATGTGGAATAGAGGTGTATAACGAGGACACGTCCATTGTACACATTATGATGTTTTCATCAATATTTGTAAATTCTTCCAATTTTCTTAGTACAGTTGTAGTGTCCTTTAAATAGGTTCTTTGTTTGATGACATGCGGCTGTAATAATGTGTCCAAGTATTCTGCTGTTGGTTGAAACAATGACCCCCTGGCAGAGTGTAGAGACTACTAATATCGATACTGCACAGGGAGCTACCCTGCTGTATCAACGCAGGGTAAAATTTATTTAAAAAGGTAGTAGTATCCAGTAGGAACCTTGGTTGTTCATCAACACATGGCTGTAATATATCATCTAAAAATATAGAAACTACCTGGAACAACAACCTCCTGGCTAATATAATCGGTCATCCCGGGGGGTTGTCCAGGAGTTTATGTATCTTGGGTAGGCATAAAGTAGAGCCATGGTGGGACTCTTGGGAATCAGGGCCTCACTGAGATTACTAGAAATCGTCCCTTCAGCGACTGCAATGTTCAATCTCTCCCGAAGTTGTCTGCTGAACATTTCCGTCAGATCACTACTCAGTGGTTTGTACACTGTTATATCTGCCAACTATCTTTCTATCTCAGACATGTAATCCGGTAGATCCTGGATTACGATTGCTGCGCACTTATCCGCGGGGTGAAATACCACATCTTTATAGTCAGATAAATTCAGCAGGGTTCTCCATTCTCCCATGGATAAATTGCTATTGATTTGATCATTTACATTCTCCTTCGTGAATGATTGGACCCCATGATCTAACATCCGTATGAAGGTTTGAATTGCAGCATTACTGGATGCTGGTTCAAATTGTGATCTAGGCTGCAATTTCCGTAATGTTTGGGGGATTATACATTCCGTGGATAAAGGGGGTCTTGGAATTGCTTTACTACCATTGTAATACTCGTGTAGTTTGAGCTGTCTTGTGAGGCGATATTTCTCCACCTCCCACTTCATAGGGTCAAATCTCGTCGTAGGAATATATGACAGTCCTCAGCTTAAGACCTTCTCCTCTAGGTCTGTGAGTACCCGAGATGAGATATTAATCACTGTCATCTCCATGTTTGGCATTCAATATTCAGTTATTCTTTTATATAGTTGATTAATAAGTTAGTACAGGATATGTAGCATAGGTCACTGACCGTTTTGTTGGTCTGTTGATAATATTGCATTTTGTATGCACCTTATATATAGGTGGATTTTGCACCTTTTATATTCTTTGTTGCAATTGTATTTGGCATCGTGGGGGAGAGGGGATGTGAGTGACATCCTTGTGTTGTAAATTTATTTTATTCATCAATGTATGTATCTGTCTTTGATGCTCTATGGAGTTTATAAATTTCTGAATATTTTACTTGTGCCTTGGGGCTGAAATGCACCAATGTTTGTCTTTGCTTACATCTAGTCCAGACGCTGTGTTGCTAGGGCAACGGTGACGCTGGCTATGGGCAGATCCATTATATCGGGACTGATGCTGTTTGAGCGCCAAGGTGAGGGATGCATGTGATGACGTCATCAGCATGCGACCCGGCCCAGGACGCTGCACAGCGTGGACTTCACAATAAATAGCTCCGAAATGTTGGTGACTTTTATTACATTGATTGAATCAGAGTGCCGCCTTTAAGGACTGTATATATATATATACATATATATATATATATATATATATATATATAATGTTCCAATGATCCAGCACTCATTTGCTATAGTGCAAATTTGTGTGCTCGTACTGTATTAAATACAATGCCGGTCCTGAGTGATACAAGTCCATGCAGGGCACTACTGGTGAAAAGGTTTTAATAAGTGTCATTTAGTACATCCAATCTTTGCACAGCATAGTAGCAATGTTTCTGGATCCCTCCGGACCCCGTCCTCAAGCTGCTGTGGTAATGGCAATGATATACAAAATGACAGTCATTTTGTATATCATTGCCATTACCACAGCAGCTTGAGGACGGGGTCCGAAGGGATCCAGAAACGCTGCTACTATGCTGTGCAAATATTGGATGTACTAAATTGTACTTATTAAAACCTTTTCACCAGTAGTGCCGTGCATGGACTTGTATCACTCTTTACGAGGACCGGCACTGTTTATGTTTATATATATATATATATATATATATATATATATATATAATTTGATTATTTGATGTGTGTACTGTATATAAAATGATGTGTGTATCTTGCTCCAGCAACACCTACTATTCTGTATTATATGCATAGGATTGTTTAAGTGAGGGAGTATCTTGCCTAGGGCGCCATGAGGTCTAAATCCTCATCTGCTTCAATAGCAGTATCTTCTCATACTATATCATGTACAAGTTTGCTGCACTCTGGGGCATTGATGGTATGACAATAAATGATATACTGTAGGTGATTGCAGCAATTGTATTCCAATTGCTCTCTAATGTAGACCATATAGTATAGGCAGAATGTATGTTCTGTAGTTGACGTGCTGACTCAAAATTACAGACACCTCAATAACAGTATTGATAATACAATGTCCCGTACAGTTATTTAATTATCTGATGGCTTTTGTTGATAAAGCTATAGGTCGGGTGTAGAATTGTGCTGATGATGATAGAGCTGTGTGCAGACCGAATTGTTTTGGTTTTGAAAAAACCACTTTCAAGTGTTTTGGTTGGTTTTCATTTATGGTTATGATGTTTTTTTAAATTGATAAAAAAAGCTAAAGTCATGGAGCTTGGACCTGTTTTTGTTCCTATAATAGTATTATTCACATCAATAACATTAATTTCCAGTCTTTTCCATGCAATTTTGACCACCATGCAATTTTGGCAACCGGGTCGATTTTGGCCCAAAGCACAAGCGCACGATGGAACCGGCTCCGTCATGCGCATGCGCGAGACCAGGATAGCGACAGGCAATCCGTCGCTCCAGGTCTCGTACCTTTGGTGGGTGGGCCGGGGGAGTGGCTGCCCAAACGGAGGCGTTCCCATGTGAACGCCTTCACTTGGGGGCGGCCCCTCTGACATCACAAGTGATGTCAGTGGGAGAGATTTCGGATCTGTTATAGTCGAAATCTCTCTGGGGCTTGTGGCAACGAGACCCTACCACAAGGGTCTCATCGCAAGCCCGATGGTCGTGATGGTCTTGACCATCGTGACCATCTTCCTGGCCGCTCGCTTTAGCTGTGGGTGGTCACCCACAGCTATGCGAGCGGCCAGGAGGCCATTTAAAAAAAAAAAAGAATGGCCCTGATTCAGAGCGAGCTCTCTGTCAGAGCGTCCGGCTCTGAATCAGGGCCCAAGTTCCTAACTTGGTGAGAAGATCAGAGTTGGGAATCCCCAAAGTGATCTTAGCTGTCAAACTTTCAGCAAAACCAAATTGATCAGGGCCATAAATAGGGTAGTGCTACCTGTGCCACCGCACTGGGCACCGCAGGGTAGGGGGACACTGTTCGAGCCTTTCAATTTTCTGGTTATAATCATTCTCACTTGTAGCTTCCTCTTATTTTATCCCCAGCACCCCCATCTTTTCCTTGGCCCTTGCCCATGAGGCCATGCCCTTTTTCCGGGTGCAATTTGTCCCCATTTGAAAAATAAGGGGGCACCAATGCTCTTTTTGGCACAGGGCATCAAAAAGTCTAGTTACGGCTCTGAAATTGCTCATCACTAGTTGCTGATTTAGCCATGTCCATATGATGGTGGATATGGTGATATAGTGTAGATGATGAGATGGCCTGTTTCAATCCTTGTTATTGTCTGGTCTGCTATTCCTTCCTGTTCCACAGTCTCACCACTTCTCAAATCATTTAATCACAAAGCACACAGCATGGGGAACTTTCATTCACTATTTGTCACAGATCAGTAAGGTAAGATAGATGTTACATACACAAGCTGTGCTGTAGTGTCTGCTGGTCCTGCGAGTTCCAATACTTTCAGCTTCTGAGTGGTTGCATGTGAGTGTGAAGTATTTTGATGGTGGACAGAGTATGCTGGGACTTGTAGGATCACAAGACATGGAGACCTGCAGATTGTCATCAGATCTGATCATTGTTGATGTGTGTTGCATAAAATATATAAGGGAGTTGAGCATAAAATATATGGGACTACAATGTAATAGGGTGCGAGTTGTAAATAAATGCATTTAGTGCTAATAGACTGCACGCAATCAGGGCCATAGAGAGCCCAGCTGGGCCCATGTAAAGGAGGGGGTGTGGCCTAATTTCGGGAGGCATGGCCATGCCCCATTAACAAAAATAAATAAAAAAATTACTTTTGCACGCACAGGGGAGGGGGCGCTGTATCCCCCCAGCCCGGTGCTAAGCAGGGGGGGTGATCAGTGTGATCGCTCCCCACTTCAGCCATAGGAGACTGCTCCGGCAGCTGCAGCAGCCGCTAGCAGTCTTGCACTGCAGCCCATCACAAGCTGTGTGCTGAGCTGCTGTGAGGGAGGGTGGGGTGATGCCGGACCCGGGCCCCACCGGGCCCCTCTAGCAAGCCTGGGCCTGGGTAAACAGTACCTGCTCCTCTCTCCTATCAGCACTCATGCATGTAATAGGGTGTGAGATCATGCAAACTCGCATGTTTCTTGCATTCCCTCAACTCCCAATGGACAAGCTCACATGCAGATGTTTTCCCATGGAGAACATACAGATCGGCCAAAGTAATAGAGTACGAGCTTTTTAACTCACACAGAATTACTTACATAAAATTCGCAAAATAATATAGCTGCTTCAGGCTAGCAATTTTAGTCTGAGTAGGTGCAAGTTTCACAGAAGCCTTCACAGAACAGTGAGATCCGTGTAGGCCTCTGTGTGTTAATGCTATTAAAGTGTTAAAATATAATAATTTGGGGTACCCCTCAAAGCACAAACAGCACCAGGCTCTGTGAGCCTTCCTGCTTTTGGAAATACGGGTGATAAAATGAGTAGGGGTCCCTCATTTTATCCACAACCAGCACCGGGTTTTTTTTTTTAGCAGCGGTATAATGCCACAAAAATGGGACCTGCTTGTGTCTGCTGAAAATAGCACTAATATATATATATATATATATATATATAATCAAGCAGGATAAGGGGCACTCACCAGAGCATTTCCAGCAGGTAAAGTTGATTTGATTTAATAGCTTACATGTGTCAGTCAACGTTTCGGTCCAACATGACCTTTATCAAGAGCAGCAACAGCACCACATGTGAACAAAAGACAGCAATATGTCCAAAGAATAGCCTCCCACAGGTAAAGAGATTTGGGAGGCTATTCTTTGGACATATGCTGTCTTTTGTTCACATGTGCTGTTGCTGGTCTTGATAAAGGTCATGTTGGACTGAAATGTCGACTGACACATGTAAGCTATTAAATCAACTTTACCTGCTGGAAATGCTCTGGTGAGTGCCCCTTATTCTGCTTGATTATATTATTCTGGATCAGAACTCTGCTCCAGGGTGAGCACCCCAACAAGTTGTTTGAAATGTGGATGTGAGTGCAGACATTTTCCAATATATATATATATATATATATATATATATATGTATATATATGTGTGTGTGTGATGGGTGTATAATATATAAGAAGGAGATGGGCATAAAATATATAGGGGGTAATGAGCATACAAGATACAAAGGGAGTGACATACTGCGACTTTAACTGCATCATCTTCATAGACAAATTCAGTCTCACTCACCCACAGATATACATATGTTGCACATCTAATTGACCAGTACAATATACCAAAGTAGTTTTGTCACTCCCAGTTGTTTATTTATGCAAATAAGATGCAATTTTTAAATTAGAGAGATTTTTGGCCTAGTTGTCCTGGATGTGGCTCCTGGAAGCACTATTTGCCTTAATTGAAGCCACTTCAGATGCCCCTTATGTGTAATCAGACCTCTCAAGGAGCACCTTATGTACCATCAGTTGCTTCCAGATATTCCTTATGTACCATCAGTTGCTTCCAGATATTCCTTATGTACCATCAGGCCACCCCAGTTGCCTCATGTGTACCATCAACATGTTCCAGATGCACCATATGTGCAATTACTGCCCTGCATATGCTCATTAAGTATCATCAGTCCCCTCCACATTCCCTTTTATAAGTTGGTTCCCTTGAATAATTTCCCGGGCATGTAACATATGTGTGACAGTCTGAAATTCACCTTGGAAGAAGAAATAAACACACAAACCACCCAATCCACCCCAGTGCACAGTGGAAAAGACCACTCATCACAAAGAGGACTGCAGAAAAGAACCTTTTACAGGGAGCTGAAAAGTCTAACTTCAGCTCTATGTACCAAGCAAATCATAAAACACAATTTTTGTTTATTAAAAAAGCTGCTATTGCTACTACATGTAAAGCACCAACTATCATAACTAAAGGTGCATACACACAACGATTTTTTGAATGATTATCGATAACGATATCGTTTATCGTTCAATCGTTGATAAAATCGTTCACTTTCTGAGTTAAAACAATGAACGATTATCATTCATGCGCGTTCACGTTTGTAGTTTGTAGTTCAGTCAGACTGACCAACTGAACAATTTTCATTAAGGGAATATGCAAAAATCATGTGTAATTCAAAAAAATCGTTCATTACACTTTAAAAAATCTGACAGATAATCTGACAGATAATCTGACAGAAAATCGTTCATAAAATCGTTCATAAAATCGTTGGTAACAAAATCGTCTGTGTATGCAGCTTAACAAGATGTCTGCTGACAGGAAGCAGTAGGCATATGTCAAATACACATGTCCTACTTGCACCTATGTTTTTAATCATTTATTTTATTTTTATTTATTTTATTATAAACAAATGCATTTGTTATTAGACATCAATTAAAAAATGCTAAATTATCTCTAAAGAAAAGACAATATTTTACTTAAACACACATTCAAAAGCATAATGTTTGCCTAAAAAATGAAGAATTAATTGTCAGTGGCAAACAGTCAATGCTAAGCAGTTCTCTGGTACTGGGGACCATCATAATCCTGTTAGCACCAGACCACTGGTAAGTAATACAGTCACCACAGGCAGATATGCATCTTTGTCTCAGTCTGCATCTGTGCATAGTTGTACAAACTCACTGTTATAGTACCCAGCCAATCCAGGTACATATAGGCGTAAATGGCAGAATCACACAATATGCATAGGCATATGTGTGGCCGCTGCAAAGAGCAATTTCACACATGATACTGTACACCAACTGGTGTAGTACTTGTTATACATCTGCCCCTAAATATTCTGTAAATAATACATTATGTATGAATACTGTACATACATAATTTAGATATAGCATTACATAATGTATTAATTACACTGACTTCTTTAATCAATATTTCTGCCACTGGTTACAGTAGCTGTTAATATGTGGGTGGAGTTGAGCAGCTGAGGTAAACTGTGAAGGAGTTAAATATATAACAGAATTAACAAGTAATAAATGGAAAAACAGTTGTTTTGTTGTATCATTGTATATATAGTAATTACTTTGTGCAGATGTTATTTTCCTCATTCACACAAATTAATGATAAAAAATAATGCATTCATTAAAGAAATAGGACATGCTTTGCTGTGTTTTCATTAGGATTTGTGTGGTAGAAGCATTACAAAATGTGTCAGCATTGTTGTAATGGGGCAAAAACATCTGCTAGTTCTACAACAACTAATTATGGTATAATGACAATAAGACAAATAAATAAGTAACATAAAGAGTTCATGAATTTTTGGTTAAAGCAGAAATTATCCTGCCAATGAAGTACATCCCAAAAAAGAACCGAAAAGTGTGTATTGACACATATTACAGTATATCATGTTAAAACGTAGTATGCTCTAGTTAGCATAACAGAAGTGTTACAATACTCAAATTGTTAACTTTTATTCATGCAGTCTAATTCCCTTTTCTGTTGTTAGTTTTTCATTCTTCCCTTTTCCTTTCTCTGCTTTTTATGTTTTTTTCTACTGCAAACCTTTGCAAAAAAGATCACCTTGTCTATTGTAAACCATGTGTTTGTTTTGATAATATTCACGAAGAGTAAAAAATAATGGTGTGAATTCTGGCCCCATTATTTGCATGAGTTCATACATCTGGAAAACACAGAATGTTGGATATACTTGAGGTGATTAAAAAGCTCTCATCTAGTCAACCAGAAATGATTTGGTCATTATGCATGCATTACCAAGGCACATTCCAGACTACTAATCTGGCAGTTAATAATAACAATCTTGTTAGTAACCTAGTTTGATAGCTATAATTCCTATGACAATTAAGGTTTGGTACTGATTATTTGCGTATTGGTATATTGTTTTATTTTGTATATAATAATAATAATAATAATAATAATAATAATAATAATAATAATAATAATAATAATAATATATAATAGATATAATAATATATACTAGTAAAAGTAAATGATAGAATATAATAATAGTAATTATCATCATATTTATATTTTCAAACAAATATAATATTACTTAGTAGCCATGCTAAAAATGTTAAAAGGCAAGACATATCATTCTGCTGAGTGGCCCTTGTTACTAACTACAGTATAACCAAGTTATATATATTTAGAAAAAAATCTGATTATTTTAATATCATCAAACTAATGCAGTGGTTCTCAAACTTGGACCTCAGGACCCCAAACAATTGACATTTTCCAAGTCATCTAGCAGACGCACAGGTGCACTCATTATTCACTGACATATTTTAAAAGATTCACAGGTTAAGCTAATTATTTCACTTGTGATTCTGTGAGGACACCTGGAAAACATGGACTGTTTCGGGCCCTGAAGACTGAATTTGAGAACCTGTGAACTTATGTTACTCTATTCAAAATTGTGGACCAGGGGATACATGCTGCATAATATATAGAAAATATATATATATTAAGCATTAAAAGTTCATAGAGAACTATGGTTGCTTTTTTACATTGATGTATAACATACTGTTTAGAAAGTCTGCCTACATTATATCCACAGTTCAAATTCAAACTGCTGTGTCATATTAGCTTGAAGCTACAAAATTACAATCAATGTGTATGAGAGGTTCCCAAACACGGTCCTCAAGGCACCCAACAGTTCATTCTTAGAGATATCCATAGTTGAGCACAGGTGATTAAATAAAATTGAGTGAGGTACTAATTATGTCACCTCTGGTCAAGCATGGATAACCTTCAAACCTGGACCATTAAGCTGGCCACACATCTAAAGATTATCTGTCCAACCAGCCAACTAGTTGATTCATTGGAATGAAAATCTGGTAATGTATGGGAGTAAATGATGATTAGCAATTTGCTCCTAAATACCAGTAAACAGATGCAAATGGTCGTTCAGACAAGTTTGTTAAATGTTTGATCTACACAATTTGTTCAAACAACAGTTTTTGACCATTTTCCGGCGTTTGGGAGCAAATTGCTGATTGTCATTTCCTTTCATATGTTACCAGATTTTCATTCCAACCAATCAACTATTTGGATGGTTGCATAGATAATCTTTAGATGTGTGGCCAGCTATAGGGTACCTTGAGGACCAAGTTTGGGAACCTCTGATGTATTCTATTACTAATGCTGGGCATACACTATACAATTATCTGTCTGATATCTGTCCAATCTGGCTGGTTTGAATGAAAATCTAGTAATGTATGGGAGCAAATGACAATCGATTATATGGTTTTAAACACTGAAAAACAGACAAAACGATTGTTAAAATTAGTTACATTTGTGTTATTTAACCAATTTGGCTGAACGTACATTTTTGTCTGTTTTCCAGTGTTTATGAACAAATGTTTGATTGTCATTTGCTCCCATACACTACCAGATTTTCATTCCAACCAGCCAGATTGGACAGATATCTGACATATAATTGTATAGTGTATGCTCAGCATAACATGTTATGTACTAGATTATCACTGTATCACAGAATAAAACATATTCTTTGTCTTGATAATAGCTGGCATTGAATGTTAATGTAGAGAAAGTTAATTGCTTTGAATTTTTAAAAGCATCCTCCTTTAAAATGAATCTACTGGACCAATGAGGAGTTGTTAATTGTTTTATTAATGTAATTGTTTTTAATATTATTATTGATTTGTTAGGCACTACAATATACAGCATAACCAGACAGTTGAGAAAACACTAAATAAAATGAAGAGGGACAAGCAACATAGGCAAAATAAATGCACATATGGATATAAAGGTTAGGGAAGGTCCATAAAAGAGCTTACAACACAATTCCAAGGACACAGCTAAGATAAGAATACAAGTAGTTTAGGATGCAAATGTTGACAGTTGTGAGCAGAGGCGGGCTGGGCTGGGGGGCAGGGTGCCATCTGCCCCCCGGGCCGGTACAATCCTGACACTTTGGGGCCGCCGGCAGGCAGCCAGCGGCCTCGCTCTGTGATGCTGTCAGTCGGAGAGCATTCTCTGCCTGCTCCCCGGCCGGCGGCAGCGATGACCCCACTGTGTGCCTGTGTCTAAGCCCCTCACTGCAGTGAAGGCGCAGCATATCTCTGGCAGTGCCAGCAGTGCTGTGTGCAGCAGCGACCTGGCTGGGAGTGTGACGCTGTGTGCAGAGCAATCCGGCTGGGAGCACGACGTTGACCTCATGACATGTCATGCTACCTGCCGCAAAGAGGAGCCACCAGCCACCCGGGAGAGGACCAGCTACCAGAGGACCTATTAAATGGTAAGACTCAGTGAGTGGGACAGAGTCTGTAAAGTCAGGAGGTTTGAAAGTAAGGGGGCCAGGTGGCTGGAAAGAGGGGGAGAGGGCAGGAGGCTGGAAAGAGGGGGGGGGGCAAGAAGCTGGAAAGAGAGGGGGCAGGAGGCTGGAAAGACAAGAGTGCTGGAGGCTGGAAAGACAAGAGTGCTGGAGGCTGGAAAGACAAGAGTGCAGAAGGCTGGAAAGACAAGAGTGCTGGAGGCTGGAAAGACAAGAGTGCTGGAGGCTGGAAAGACAAGAGTGCTGGAGGCTTGAAAGACAAGAGTGCAGGAGGCTGGAAAAACAAAGGGGCTGAAGACTGGAGTCATGAAATGCTTGGCAGGGACTTGCTGGATGAGGTGGAGGTTGGGGCACATGCGACAAGGAGAGAATGACAGGAGGGTATATATGACATGGGGAGAATAAGTAGGATACATGTCACAAAAATTAGGGCACGAGCACAAGCCATTTATAGATGACCCACCTGGGGCCACATGCTTATGCTTGCCCCCCAGGATGAAAGTTGCCAGCCAGCCCCTGGTTGTGAGCATTAGCTAGTGTGTGTAATATAGATTGGAGTAAGGTAAGCTCAAAGAGATTGGTTTCAGAAATGTTAAAGATTTGAAGCATGTGGTAGAGTGATCAGACATTGCAGACAATTTAAAGGCATTGAAGAAGTCTTGTAGTGGGAGTGAGAGGTGGTTATGAATGATGACTTGAGACATAGGTCAGAGGTAGAAGTAAAGGATAAAAGAAAGAGTATTTCAAGACTAGCGATCTGTCTCGGCATCACACAATTTAATTTTGACATGACACACAAAAGGGCCAGGTAAAGTTGGTGATGACCAAAACAGGCTCCACTCTGGTCAACTCCAGCAACGTTAAGTGTCTGTCCCTGTGCTTTTTTTATTGCCAATGCAGACTCTTACTGGGAAGTGGACTCGTTTGAAATAAAAAAATAGTTTTTCACAAATTTAAATAGAGATGGTAAAAAATGGGAAAAACTTCATTTTTTGAATCAGTAAACATCATTTTTTTCTGGAGAAACTGGATAATACGTATTAATTTCTACATGGCATAAAACAAAAAGTCCATCATGATATATTTTTAATGGTTTTGTCAGCGTAAGCCAAGAAAGCGCACAGATGTCTGTTTTTTCATTGACTTGCTTCACTTAAATTGTCACTGCTCAGCTCCCTTTTGTCTTACATTAATGTTTCATAAACCTAAACCTCCCTTAATAAATGCTCTATAGAATAGTGAAAACTACATAATAATCCATCCAGTGTTTCTTGAGATTAGCCCCAACAAACAGACACCTATCAGGGACTTTATTTTATACTGTGTATACAGTAGAGGAGATTTTAGATCTATAAAGACATGGAGCTGTTAGGGTCTTTGTAAGTGATGATGAATACTTTCAATTGGATTCTGAAGGACACTTGAGTGAGGGGAAGATTATGCTTTGCTCAGCTATCATTAAAAGAATTGGAAGCATGAAAAGTCCCTTTTCTAACTGATGCAGATTGAGTCCAAGTTTCAATAAAGTAATCCACCAAACAGAGGGAATATTTTCAAGCAGATTTTTGGTAATGCTTTGATTAAGGCTTTTCATTGTTTTGGTAATCAGTTACTGGTTACATGAAAATCCGATCTCTCATTCTATTTAATAAGAGAACACATTAGTGCTAAGAAAACATACTTTAAGACATTAGGAACCTATTAATTTCCTATATTATCCATTAGCCTAGTTATGCTCTGCAAATAGTTATAATCCAGTGATAACATTCCTGGATTTTTCTAAGAGAACCGGAGAGCAATAAACTACAATAATTAAACAAAAAAATTACCTCATTAGAAGCATTTGAATTATGAGTTTGTCTTTCATGATATTATGGTGATAAATATAGATGTCCAAATTGATTATCAAATTTAGATATATGGCAAGATCTTAGATTTCCAAATTCTCTGAAAATTTGCCATATAATATATGTTCCCTGGGGATCAAGCCAAACACATGTCATGTAAGAGGTTAATCAGCAAGTGATAAATGCACCTTCCATGTCTAAATCTTATAAAATGAGCTTACTGCATTCATGGCACTGAATCTTCTTTTATTGTTCTTGCACAACATGAGATGAGACTTAGTGGCTTTCCATCTTACTATTAATACCAAATACATTGCTTGCTATATAATCTGGTAGTTATGTTTACACACAGTTACTGGTGCAAATTCACAATTTCTCATTGGTCAACATGGTTTTTAAATACTTAGACAAAATATTGTCATCTAAGTTAGTAATTTTTTTTTTACAGTGCACTGACTAGAGCAAATGTCCCTATTTTTCTTTAGACACCCACCATCCACCAGACCCCTAAACCCAATAGAATTAGTTAAATCAGCCACTGTTTCTAGATGTTTGAGATGCAGTCTAGATGTCTTTGATTTAGCTCCTACAGTATACCTCCTGTTGGACCTGCGTAAGTACATAATTTGTGGCTACCAAAGTCAAAGAAGCCTTTGACAGCATACAGTGGTAGGAGTGGGTCCCCAAGACAGCATCAAATAATGTCTCCCTTCTCCAAGTGGGACACCCTGCTATCAATCTGTAATGTGGACCTTACACCACCCAGATGTCACTCTTATTCACAATCAGGCTGTCACACAAACAAGGCTCTTGTGGCATGCAGGCACCACTAACTTTTCCTCCTCATGCTCCATGTCTAAATCCACACAAGCCTCTGCAGCACCAATGCCCATATATTTTCTGGACTCTGTCATTCTAACCTTTACTCTTCCTAAACCCTTCATACCACACTAAAAGAATGTCCATGCTCACCACCATCCAGGTCTCATCACCATCCAGATCTCATCATCACCTAGGCTTCACTATTATCCAGGCCTCAACACATTCCATATATTTAAAAGTGATAATAATTTGAAAAGTACCAGCCATGTCATACAAAAAAAATCTAAACAAAACATTACACTACAGGGTAGTATATTTTAACACTTGCAAGGGTAAACCAATGATACAATACCAGACAGCTTCTAGTTCTAGAACACCTAAAACTTCCTGAATAAATGTCAATTCAAGTAAAGATCATTTGCTATTGTTAGTGAAAAATCATTTGTTTGCACATTTGCTATATGTGACCTGGATAAGATACAGGAAGGGGAGGGAAAGGGAAGGAAAGAAGGGAGAAGGGAACGGGAGGGAAGGGGAGGGGAGGGAAGGAAAGGGAAGGGGAGGGGAAGGGAAGGAAAGAAGGGGAAAGGGGAGGGGAGGGAAGGGAAGGAAAGGGAAGGGGAGGGGAGGTTGGATTAACTTCAGTAGGCCATATATATATACTAACAGATATTAAAAAATGATTTAATTTTGTAAAAAAATTTTCAACAAGTTTTTGTTATAGGTTAAACACATTACAGAATTATTATTTCCCTACTGCATCATGAGATAGATGGCCTTCTCTAACACAGTGGAGAAAGAGCACCTTGACAGTATCAACTAATTTAACATATGGAAATGTACGCAGCCATAATCACTCTGTAGCCAAATATTTCCTTATTTGCTTTGTATGCATCAAGCATTAGTTTTAACAAAGCAAAACAGATTAGTTATATACATTTTCCTCAAAATGTCATAAATCATCATTGTTAAAATAATTAGTGTACAAAAAAATTCTAGTTTCAAAAATATAGATTTAATACAATGAGGATGACATCATCTTTACTGACAATTATGTTGCACAGAATGCACTTTGAACAGACATTTTTCAAACTTTTCTTTAGGGTCACTTCTTAAACTGTTTCTGAAGCACATTTTTCCTGCTAAAAGAGTACAAATGTAAAATAGCAATGCTCAGCAGTTTCTTTCCAGAACATTTCCCAGGCTTTTCTTGCCATCATACACTAGTGGGTTGTTACTGAATTGTTGTTTTTAGCATCTCAGCATCTCTTTACTAACAATTCTCCAATTGTTTCTACCTGACTCCAGGCAACTGCACCACAGAGATCTGACTTAAAATACATTAAAAGAAAATATTTTAGCTGAATTCGGTTTTCTTCTGTTGTTTTCTTTACTTTAGTTCTTTCTAATACCAAAATTTTCATTACAACTGATCAAAAAGAATTACTGATGAGGTTTTGCATTTGTGATTTATACACAGAATAGAAATGTAGGCAGACAGACACAGAACAATAACACTTCTACCTCTACTAGTGCATGAAACACTAATACATACTGTAACATTAAGCTGCACTTTATACTTCTGGGGGAATGCTCAATGCAGTCATTTGTTTTTGTGTTTAGCCTCACAGCCTTGGCATTAAACTGTGATGTTGGATGTTCTGAAGGGCAATGGGTGAGAGGGAGAACCAATAAGAAGATGCAAACATTGACTTGTTCTGCAGCCCTTGTAACGTGGTGAATAAAACAGTTATCACTTTAGGTGCTAGTGCAGCTTTAAAGCTTGAAAATATATAAATCTATATAAAATGAGATTGTACTTACATTTAAAAATTTGAATCGGACATTTAGCATGTAAGCTCTTGTGCTGCATACAAAGCCGTAACTAGACTTTTTGGTGCCCTGTGCCAGAAAGAGCATTGGCGCCCCCCTCATTTTTCAAAGGAACATAATGCACCCACAAGAATGGGACTGGACTCATGAGGAAGGGCCAGGGAAGAGATAGGGGAGGCCAGGAGATGCTGGGAATGAAATAAGTGGAAGCTACAAGTGAGAATGATAATAAACAGAAATTTGACAGGCCCAAACAGCACCCCCTGACCTGTGGTGCCCTGTGCAATGGCACCGGCCGCACTACTCTAGTTATGGCCCTCGCTGCATACACACGTAAAGATTTTCTGTCCAACCATCCAACTAGTTGATTGGTTGGAATGAAAATCTGGTAACGTATGGGAATAACTGATGATCAGGAATTTGCTCCTAAATGCCAGAAAACAGATGAAAATGGTTGTTCAGGCAAGTTTGTTAAATGTTTAATCTACACAATTTGTTCAAACAACAGTTTTTGTCCATTATCTGGCATTTGGGAGCATATTGCTGATTGTCATTTGCTTTCATACCTTACCAGATTTTCATTCCAACCAATCAACTAGTTGGATGGTTGGACAGAAAATCTTTACATGTGTATGCAGCATTAGAGGAACATTGTAGTCAGGCATTTGGATCCATAAGTACTATTTTTCTGGTACTCAGTCTAATATGTAATGAATATCTTGTCATCTACAAAATGTATATAAAGCGAAGTCGCTATAATAAGTAGAAGAAAAAAGTTATCAGTTTTATTCACCTTTGTAAATATTTATATATCTGCGTAACTGAAATATGAGCAATGAGTACCCTGTTATGGTGAAAACTTATGTGCTAACAATCCAACATCAAAGCACCACATTAATGCTCAAAATAACATGGAGATGCTGTTAGAAACACATTCTCTGAGTTCTCTTACTGTGCACATCAAAGTACACTGAATCAAAGAAGATTCTTTCTTCTTTTTTAAAACTAGAATGATGGCAAGGAAAACTCCACAGATTAACAAGGCCAGGGCAAATAGTCTGATTGCCTGTAAATGGCACTTATTAATGGAGAGGATGGCTGTATTATAAAAATAACAAAGATATCAAAATTCAAAAGAAGGGATTATGTGTCTGCAATGCATGAGTGTGTTTTCAGTGGCAGAACTGCGGGAATATCAGGGTATGAGATGCTTTGGGAACAAGAGTTGAAGGGGACATGGTAATGCTGAGTTACCTTCCTTTAACTCTGCTCTGATCTTTTGCAGCAGCAAAGCAGGGGCCTTGGCACATCTTGTAAACCCCTGTGTTTAGTACATATATGTGATTCCATTTCTCTACTTAAGAGAATCACAGTACAAATACATACCGTATATGAATGAAAGACCTTTCCACATTTGTTTTTGCTTTTGATAGTATGGACTGGTCAATATGAATCTGCTGTAATAATATCTGGGTGGTCATCTTTAGCATGGTATTCCGAAAGTCAGTGTAGATCATATAAATTCTGAGCAAATGAGCATCATTTTTTTTTCCTAAAACTAATTTGGCCCCAAAAAATTAGTATCTGGAAAAACTGTTCATTCAGCAAGATTTAATTTGGTAAATGTTATTTTGGCAGTCAATGGTGCATTGAAACTCCTATGGTTTTGTTGCATCCATATCAAATATAGTATACTATCAGTGGTTTATAAATTGTCTTTTTCCTCAAAAAACAATTACTTCTATGGGTCTAGACCTGCTCACGACACTAGGCATTGCATCCGGCATGGATGTGATCTGTCTGACATAATCATTTGTGGTTTTTCAAAAGTTCCTTGAAAAATCTTAGGAAAATGCAAACAGCTGTTGGAAAATGTTAATTAACTTCACTTGCCACTTTAAACTTGCATAGGCAGTCACATTCTCTCATATGGTTTGTGACTTGCTGTCTTTTTTATACACCAACTTTGTCCTCCAATGTGATACCCAGCTGCCTTGAGGTATCACTAATATGTGCCCCCAACATAGTTTATGACCTACAGAGGCAGAGAAGCCGAGGCTGCAAGGGTTTGTGTACTGAGCATGAAAGTGTGGAGTCATGTGTTTGAGGCAGTAATGTTGCCCAGCTCAAGCCAGCTGACATAATAGGAGACACTTCATGACATACCTTGCTGAGAATTGGACCTGCAGGGAACTGTGAGGTAAATCTGTAATTTGAGCCCAGGATGTGCCTTTCAGGTGGAGGAGAAATCTGCTAAAGTGCCTGAAAGACAACTAGCTCCCATATTCTGATAACTCACAGCAGACACAGTCATGCCATGCTACAGAGAGAGACTGTGAGGCAAAGAAGTTTGTACCTAGGTGGTTCGTGCACAGAGAATTGCCTGTGAACCCAGGATATTACAGCTGCTACCCTAAGAAGCACATAGCTGAGTAACTGTTTGCAGGTTGCTGATATCAATGTGGTGAGAACAAATCATGTTACTTCTTTATACACCAGCACCTGCCTCCAGGCCCAGCAACAGGGGTTTACAAAGGGGACACATGTACCAGGCATGAGATTCTGAGGGGCCCCAACCCCTCAGGAATATTGGGAGCCCAGTTCATGTGTCCCCCTTGCCTCTGCAGGGCACATAGACATGACACGGGCAGTCAGAGGGAGTTGGAGTTTGGCCTGGAGCAATAAAGTATTTTTTGGGTGCTGGCACCGTGCATGATGTCATGGCAGAGAGGAGCCAGGCCTGAGCTGCTGGAGAAGAGGAACAAGGCAGCAGGTAGGTGTTGGATGGGGAAGAGAGCCAAGGTATGGGCAGTGGTTGGGGAGGGAAAAGAGTTGGAGATGAAGACAATGGGGAGGAGAGCACCCTGTGAGATACAGGGGCTGGGGGCTATGAGACACAGGGCTGAGCACTGTAAGGGACAGGGGCTGGAGGTTGTGAGGCACAGAAGCTGGGGGTTGTGAGGCATGGGCTGAGGATGTGAGACACAGGGGCTGAGTTTGGGGCTGGGAGACATGGGCTGACACACAAGGGCAGGTTTTGAGCTGAGAGACACAGGAGCTGGGTTTGTGGTTGTGAGGCACAGGAACTGAGGTTTGTGAGATAAAGGGGCAGGTTTTGGGGCTCAGATACAAAGGATCTGGGTTTGGGGCTAAGAGACACAGGCGCGGGTTTGGGGCTGAGAGGCACAGGGGCTGGGTTTGGGGCTGAGACAAACAGGGGCTGTATTTGGAGCAGAGAGACATGGGCTGGGTTTGAGGCTGAGAGATGCAAGGGTCTGGGTTTGGGGCTGAGAGACACAAGGGGCTGGGTTTGGGACTTAGAGATGCAATGGGCTGGGTTTGGAGCTGAGAGACGCAGGGGCTGGGTTTGAGAATGAGAGATGTAGGGTCTGGCGAATATAGCTAACACACACAAGGTCTGGGGAATGAAGCTGAGACATGTAGGGTCTGGGGAATGAAGCTGAGACATGCAGGGTATGGGTAATGAAGCTGAGACATGCAGAGTCTGAGGAATGAAGCTAGCTGAGAGACACAGTGGAGGGGTGAAGCTGAAAGAAACAGAGTGGGGGAATGAAGCTGAGAGACACATAGGAGATGGCTGGAGATGGAGAGACATAGATGTGCTGGAGAGATGAGGGTTGAGGCTGGTGCAGCCAGGGTGAGGATGAATCTGGAGAGACACAGGAGGTTAAGTTTGAGAGAAACAGTTGTAGATGAGGCTGACAGAAAGTTGGGGATGAGCCAATGGCCTACCTGCATGTACCTACTGGGATGGGATAGGGGGCCCCAAAAAACATGAGCGTGATGGGCCCCAATATGTCTGTTGCCATCCCTGCCTACCTCTGGTATATAGCATTATTAACAGAGCTGCAATACACTTCACACTACAGGACCCAACATGCACACAGTGACCCCAATTAGTCGACTCAGGTTGCCACTAATAATGTTATCCTTATATTTGATAAAACATTATAAACTTGGTTCATTTAAGTTATAAACAACTTACATTATTGAATTTTGAATTTGTTTATTGAGTACAATAGTTTATTTTGTGTGCTGTACTGCATTAATGTTTGCCTTATAGATAGGCAAGTATGATAACTAAATAGGAATAGTGAATTGTGAGAAGATTTTACAATATATTTTTAAATAAGGTGGAATAGAGTAATATATTTATAGACAGTTTTTAGGTTTTTCAAGTAGTTGTTTTCTAGGATTTACTATGTGAAGAACAGAAAGTAGTAATATAGGTAACTAGCTGAAGTACCTGGCATTGACCAAATTAAATATTCAAGTTTAATTATGTGATGTTGTCCAAATCCATCCAGTGGAAGGCTCAAAACAGGCTCCCCAGGTCAAAGTTCTGTCCAGCGTACACCAACGGAAGGTCTGAATTGGGACCCTAACCCCCTTCAAACCTGGCCAGGATCCAACTGGACCACCTCACATTGATTTCATCCCAATCGTTGCAGGAGCATAACCGGACAGACAAACAGACCAATTAATTTTTTATATAAGATATGTCGTCCTGTCGCTTTGTAGCGTTGTCGCTATGTGGTCAAATAGCTTACTTTTTTATACTAAATAACTATGTAAGATTTGGCAGCTTTACCTTCAGAGCAGTGGAAGACATTCGCTGACAAACAAAGAAAGAAAGAGATGAAAAAACGTGTTCATGTATGTGTGTGTATATATATATATATATATATATATATATACATACAGTCAGGTCCATAAATAATGGGACATTGAAAGAATTTTCATATTTTGGCCTCTATTCACCACCACAATGGCTTTGAAATGAAACAAACAAGATGTGCTTTAACTGCAGACTTTCAGATTTAATTTGAGGGTAATTACATCCAAATCAGTTGAACGGTGTAGGAATTACAATGGTTTCTATATGTGCCTCACACTTTTTAAGGGGCCAAAAGTAATGGGACAAACTAAACAATCCTAAATCTAACTTTCACTTTTTAATACTTTGTTGCAAATCCTTTGCAGGCAATTACAGCCTGAAGTCTGGAACGCATAGACATCACCAGACGCTGGGTTTCATCCCTGGTGATGCTCTGCCAGGCCTCTACTGCAAATGTCTTCAGTTCCTGCTTGTTCTCGGGGCATTTTCTCTTCAGTTTTGTCTTCATCAAGTGAAATGCATGCTCAATCGGATTCAGGTCAGGGGACTGTCTTGGCCATTGCATAACATTCCATTTTTTAGCCTTAAAAAACTCTTTGGTTGCTTTTGCAGTATGCTTCGGGTCATTGTCCATCTGCACTGTGAAGTGCCATCCAATGACTTCTGAAGCATTTGACTGAATATGAGAATATAATATTGCCCAAACCACTTCAGAATTCATTCTGCTCCTTTTGTCAGCAGTCACATCATCAATAAATACAAGGGAACCAGTTCTATTGGCAGCCATAAATGCCCACGCCATGACACTACCACCACCATGCTTCACTGATGAGATGGTATGTTTTGGATCATGAGCAGTTCCTTTCCTTCTCTTCTCTTCCCATCACTCTGGTACAAGTTGATCTTTGTCTCATCTGTCCATAGGATGTTGTTCCAAAACTGTAATGGCTTTTTTAGATGTTTTTGGCAAACTCTAATCTGGTCTTCCTGTTTTTGTGGCTCACCAATGGTTTGCATCTTGTGGTGAACCCTCTATATTCACTCTGGTGAAGTCTTCTCTTGATTGTTGACTTTGACACATATATATCTACCTCCTGGAGACTGTTCTTGATTTGGCCTACTGTTGTGAAGGGGTTTTTCTTCACCAGGGAAATAATTCTTTTGTCATCCACCACAGTTGTTTTCCGTGGTCTTCCGGGTCTTTTGGTGTTGCTGATCTCTCCGTTGCGTTCTTTCTTTTTAAGAATGTTCCAAGCAGTCGATTTGGCCACATCTAATGTTTTTGCTATCTCTCTGATGGGTTTGTTTTGATTTTTCAGCCTAATGATGGCTTGCTTCACTGATAGTGACACCTCTTTGGATCTCATATTGAGAGTTGACAGCAACTGATTCCATATGCAAATGTCACACCTAGAATCAACTCCAGACCTTTTACCTGCTTAATTGATAATGAAATAATGATGGAATAGCCCACACCTGTCCATGAAATAGCTTTTGAGTTGATAGTCCTATTACTTTTGGCCCCTTAAAAAGTAGGAGGCACATATTGAAACTGTTGTAATTCCTTCACCGTTCACCCAATTTGGACGTATTTACCCTCAAATTAAATCTGAAAGTCTGCAGTTAAAGCACATCTTGTTTGTTTCATTTCAAAACCATTGCGGTGGTGAATAGAGGCCAAAATCTGAAAATTCTTTTAATGTCCCAATATTTATGGACCTTACTGTATATATATATAAAAAAAAACACATAGGAGAAACAGCAGGGTGCACTCTCCAGTCTTCTAAAGAATAGCCTCCTTTACTGTTAATCCATAGAGATGATTATAGCAGCATAAATTTCTGACGTTTCGGTCCTACAACATGGACCTTTGTCAAGACTAAAATACATGTAGTACATGGGAAATGTATATACCCACCCCATTCACCAAAACCCCACCCACCAACACCATTAGGACTGACAATATTTTTGTAATGAAGACAGACACTAATGTACGTGTACCACAATAATTAACTGTATTGCATTAACTCACTTCTATTGGTGAATCACGCGATCCATGTGTTTAAAGTTCGAGCATATCCAGAGAACCAAGCTATCTATCAGCATGCATTCCACTGGCAACTACTTCCTTTCTCTGGAAAGCATTGTAGCGCATTGCCCAGGCAACCCACTAACACTTGTGTATATGTACTGTATATAATATATATATATATATATATATATATACTGCATAGTCAAAAAAATCCTTATGGTTTCACATGTCCCATTAAGGCTTCTTAGACATGATCTGAAATTTCACAAAACCTATTGAATTTCTGCCACTCAAACTTCAAAAAGCAATGGATGTGAGTAAGGGGAAGTGGGTGTCCTTTTGTCAGGCTGTGTACGTAATATGAATGCAAACATTTAAATAGCCTGCTGATATTAGCAATGCAGTTGCGTGCATATAAGCAGAATAGCGATCCATGCTGAATCAGGCCCTAAGTAAGTTTCAGTTGCAAGTGATGCTAACTATCCTGACCACTTAGCCTTAACCATTTAGCCTTCACTAAGCTGAGAAAGAATATACCAAAGTACACAGAAAGTAAGATTTGCAGATTACTGGTAATTAATGTGGGAATGAGGTGTGATTGGTGTCAATTATTTTGAACTGTATGCACACATGATGAACCCATAAACATTTCCTCCAGTATGAAAAATAGGAGCATTAGTAAAAAAATAAAATAAAATGTTACATTTTGTACACAGGGATGGGAGGTGTCACTTCTCTTGGCTGTGTATGGTAAAATAATTATCATTATTGTATATATTCATCAGGGCCCCTCTCCCCAGGGAGCTCTGCTTTAGCCTGAAGTCTGGACTGCTGCAGACTGTAACATTCTATACTGTGTGGAGGAGTGGTATGAAATACAGGTGGCTCAATAGCCGCCATTTCAAATCCTGATGCCAGAACCCCAAACACTTCAGATCCCAACAGGGAAGGTAAGTACCCTATCCCTACCCCTCTCCCACCCTTAACCCTCCCTTAGTGGTGCCTAAACCTACCCTCCCCCCATTAGGCATGGTCCCTGGAAGTCCCTGAATCTGTTACCTGACACTGCAGCTGCCTGTAACCCTTCAAAAGAACATTGTGACTGACTGTGTACAGGGTGGGAAGTGCACCTAAAATAACATGGATATGACTGACACTCAGGAGGTACCAGGAGCACTCTTCTGCTTACAGCCCAGCTGTCAGGTATGTGTGCACAGTGCATGCTGCCTGTTGGCCCTCAATGCAGCAAACATGTACCTGACCGGGGGGCAGAGGACACCCTTCCCCCTGGCCTATCCCGCCCCTGAGTACTGTCCACTGAAGAAGGCATTCCAAGATCAAATACACCAGTACAGTCACTTATGCAATTTTGGAAGAACACACACCAAATTTAAGTGAACCACGCAAGTGTAAAGGCAATGGTAGGTAGGTTACATGGTGCAATGTTATATGAAATGACATAGCTCACCATTGGAAAAGAGGAGATATATGAAAGAGGCTGTTAAACTGATTTAGAAAAGTTTATCTCACTGATGAAGGTCCCTGGAAAGAAAGACATTGATGTACACAAATAGGCTGAATTGGAAGCTCTACACAATGAAAGTTGAAAGGACATTTTACATTTATGTGTACAACACCTAAGAGTCAAACAAGAAAAAGTGTAAAATGGTAGAGAGAGTAGGCGATGGAAAGCAGTGAACATGGGGAGGAGTGGAACACAGAGTGAAAAGGAGAGAAAGTTTTCTTGGGGGGGGGCAAGAAAATATAGTAGAAAGTCTTTAGGAGGGGGCATCTATGGTAATGTTTCTTTTGCCTTCATTCTCACAAGCAGAGCCCTCCTCCCTCATGTGCTTTTCCTTTCCCTTGGTTGCTGCCGCTATGCTGCTTATTGGAGTGTTATGATAGCAGATGAAGCAATGTTTATAAACCATGTTATTTATCCTGCATTGTTTTGTACTGTTATGCTGGGTACACACTGGCAGCTATATTGGCCGATCAATTGATCATCCAATATATCGAGTGTTCGTCGGCCAGTGTGTACCAGCTCTGCTGATATATTGGGTCATTGTGCTGTGTGTATGGGAGGTAATAATAATAATCCATTTTTTGTTTTTTGTTTTTCCATAAAGAAAAATAACAATGGTGTCTTGGTTTAGAGGTAAGTATTTAAAAACTACAGAATTATATTAGAAGTTTGGCCACACATAGTTAGTAATAGCTAAGAAGAAAAGACAAAAGTGGATCTTTCCTTTCAACAGGTCTGAACATTTATTTGCACAGTGAAAAGAATGGTGTTTAGGTAGTGACCCTGAAGCAAAATATTATTACTTGTAAAATCGCTATAAGCACGGTATTCTCAACCAATGATCCGTGTGTTTGTGTGTGCTGACTGAGGCTGGGAGCACAGTCATTTGTATGGGCTAAAGTGTATTAAAATGATGTATAAGTCTGTTACTTTTTGAATGCACATATTTTACTAAAAAAGAACATAAGAGCTACTGTATACTATAAGAGGATATAGCAAGATTTGACCAATGAAGAAGTTATTTACTAATTAATATTATTTAGAGGTTTATGAATAATTTTGGAAGAGGTCATATACATACATTTTTCTTTTGTCTTCTGTAACTACTGTACCTTTATTCAACTACATACTGCATCCATTTTTTATTTATTTATTTATTGTATTGATGCTATTATTTAGCCTCTTTTTATTGTCTTTGTCAGTGAAAGTTCTTATTTTACAGATGTCTTTGTGAATTATGTTGGGGTTTAACATAATCATTCCACTTTCTTCCTAATTAATTGCTTAAACTATAGATAACTGCTAGTCTTGCTGATAATAAAATGTTATGTGATCATGGTTCACTCGCACAATGACAAAGATCAGTTGTAGTAAGTATATCTTCATTACTGTTGAACAGATGCTAATATATATTCACTAATGGTTCATTCCACGTGTCCCATGTGTTCAGTATCCATTGTATGCCATGTGTGTTGCGTGAGTGTTGTAAACACATTTAGCATATGTGACAAAAGATGATTGCACAATATTTGACATATGTTTCTAATTCATCCGCAACAACTAATTACGTCCCCATAGAGTTTTGTATCTGCAGATTTTGTTTTAAGAAATATCTGTGAAAACAGATTATCATCAGAAGTGCTAACACACTTATTTTCATACAAAATATTTAAAATCTTTGATGATGAATTAAGCCCATTTAACTTTTTTTTCATTCATTGTAATTATTTCTGTATGTTTATTTTTCTACTGTTATGACAAAACAACAAACTCTTGATTTGTTTTATATTTGCAGCACTGCTTATTTTAATACAATTTTCTGCTAAAACTGTAATGTTGCTTAATGTATATCACATCTCATGTTGCTGATTTTAAAATAATTTGTCTGCTAAAATTGTAATGTTGTTTATATGCATATGTATGCAAAGGTATCCCTTCCGGTATGAAGTTTATATCCTGACTGTCGGGAAGCTGGAATTTAGAATGCTGGCGCCGGAATCCCAGCACCAGTCAGAATCCCAGCGCCATCATCCCAACAGCTGGCATCCCAACAGTAAGTATTGTGGTAGGGGGAGGGTTAGGTTAGGCTTTTGGGTTTAGGTACTAGGGTGAGAGTTAGGGTTAGGCTGAGGGGAGGGAGGGTTAGGTTTAGGGGTAGCGGTATGGTTAGGGTTAGGATACTTATCTGCAGGTGTCGATATCCTAACCATAACTTATTTTAACATTATAGATACAGTATTTACTGTATTAATATGAATAGCTGTATTCTCTCTGGTTAGTAAACTGCACATTAATCTGGATTCCAGAATAGTATCAAATTGGTTAAAGTCAACATCCCGGCGTGTGGCTTGCCGATGGGTGAAATACCGGTGCCAAAATCCCAACAGCATCGGGATCCCACCACCAGAATTCTGACTGCCAGCATCCCAAAGGTAAGTATCGGGTGTTAGGGGATGGCTAGGGTTAGGGTGCAGTGTTAGGGTTAGGCATTATGGAGAGAGGAAGGCACTAGGGGGGAGGGTTAGGTTTAGGGTGAGGGGAGGGGAGGAGTAGTTTAGGTTTAGGCACTAGGGGAAGGTTAGGTTTAGGCACCAGGTGGGTAAGTGTAGGCACTACAGGGGAGGTTAGGGTTAGGCACTGAGGAGGGAGGGATAGGGGTAGGGGTAAGTCTGACCTTATGTCCTTATGGGTGTTGGATTCTGACTGTTGGGTTGCCACTGTCGGTATTCTGACAAGCGACATCCTGACCATTGGGATCTCATACCCAACCAGGACTATTTAATTAATGGATGCAAGTACTTTAGTCTAGGAGCATCTGAACAATGCAGGAATTTATTTATAATTAGTCTACTTAAAATACTGGATGGCAACTACTGAGCGACATTCACTTACTGTATATATTGCTTTTAGGCTGGGTACACATCAGAACAACATGATTCCCAGCTGACCCTATGCCCGATGGAGGGATATATATATATATATATATATAATGACTACAAAATAAAGTATATAACTAGCTCTTGAGCTAGTGATATACTAGATCACTGTAAGGTACCGATGCACTGGTGTACAAGAAACAGGAAGTGATGTTCTTTGTGGTCCAGCTGGCATGTGGAAGCTGTTTTTTGGCACCAATCTCTTATGTCTGGACTTGTTCTATTATTGCAAACCCTGGTGAGTACCCCTTTTTTCTATATTTGCACATATTGGAAATATACACACTATATTTACATTTATTTGTCAAGAGCTAGGAATCTACTATTTACATTTAATAATTAATAAAAATCATTGTGTTTTATATTATTATCCATATATGTGCAATATTTTATTCTTTTTTAAGAATTTAGTCATCAATTAAATACTCATCAATAGATGTAAGTGTCTTGATTGCTTGATTCTGCTTTGTCAAGTTTATAAAGAAAGCAGTGTCATCCTCAGATTTATTGTTTTTACATACTTTTTTGAAGTATGTTTTGAGCTTCCACTGTCAGCTCTTATCAATAGGTAAGTGGATCTTTCCGGTGATTAATTATATAGTCTATTAGCACTTTACATACCTCATAATTTATGAGGAGGTAACTGGGGGAGAACTATTCTCCAATAAGAGGCCAGATGGATGGATTAATTCCAGACCCATAGTACTGAATTAATATATTCAGTTTAATCATTTCCTGTAATAATTGGTTGCCAATGGACTATTGTCTTTCTGCGATTCTGAAAGACTAGGGTGCTGGTTATATTTTCTGTTTCCATTATTTTTTCAAATTTTAATGGTTTTGCATTAGTTATGTTTTTGTTTTGTTTTGGAAAAAATCTTTTTCTTTACATTTTTTATTATCTTAAAAAAATTTATTAATTTTTGAACCTATGGTTATATTCCGTATTTAGGAATATATTTATATGTACTGAATATAAGTGATTTTAATATTATCATGTACTGATGTATGTTATGATTAATGTGACACTCTCATTTACATTTATGCCTCCATTATATGAGCTACAGGCCATTAGCTACAGTATATACATTTTATATAGGTATATAAACCTATTTGCAGTCTTGTCCTAAGGCAGTTTATTTTATACATGTGGCTTGTGTGAATAAATTACTGTTCTACTGACATTTTTAGACTGAACTCCGGCATCTTTGTTGCCTAGTTACTGTTCATTACTATACAGCCATTCAGGATTTCCTGTGGCTGGAATGCACAGCTAATGGCACAGCTGGTTGAACTTTGTAATGTTTAAGGGGGACCTTTTGAATGGGTGAGTGAGGCCACAACTAATCTATTTTCTTTGGGCATGATTAAAATCCGAATGGGATAGAAATGTTGCTGCTCTGCTCTGACATATTAAACTAAGCTGGTAATGGATTAAACATGCATATGCTATTGCTGATTCTAGTAAAGGCCTCTCTGCTTTTTCACTATATAGTCCAATGACTGGCACTCTACAAAACAGAAGGATAATACATGCCTTCCCAAAATTCAGATAAATTTAGTGGTACTTCCTGGATTTTTACACAAATAGATACATTTGTAGCACACAATACACTGAAGTGGCAAAAGTCATGGCATAGATGCTTAGTATCATGTAAAACCCCCTCTAGACTGGCGAAGTGCAGCAACTCAATGTGGTATTCATACAACAAGTGGATGAAGACATATGGAGAAAGCTCCCTGATATTTGTAGATAATGATGTGTTCTGGTGAACCAGCAGATCCAACCCATGCAACATGAACACACCCCACACCATTATGTAATGACCACCAGCCTACACAGTGCTTTGTTGACAACTGGGGTCCACGGCCTCATGGGCTCTGGGCCCAAGGACAATTCCATTGCGCACCACTTTTCTTCTCATAATGGGCTATATTTTTGGGGAGTTCTTCTATCTCTTGCAAGGCCATTGCATTTTTTGTATTGTCCTGAATACTGAGGCCTGTGATTTGCTGCATATATCAGTTTGCAATTGCAGAATGCATTTGGATGCTTTTGAATTAATAAGTTGCTCCACATGTCAAATTTCATTAAACAATCAATCAGTATATTAATCAAACCTTTTTCTGTCTTCCACTACATAATCCACCTCCATTTCCCTGTACTGCCCTCAGGCCTCTGATCTAGTTCTTGATTAATAAAAACATTCTTTCATATAGTTTACTAAACTGTCATCCTATCAGCCACTGCTGTGCCGTAATGTTTCATAGGTGCACTATATTCTTTAAAACTACCATGTGTTTGTGCTTCTGCTCTATCACTTAGTTTAGACAGCCAGCTTGCTGCAGACTATAGCCAATATTGGTGAAGCTGTAAGGTGGTCAAAATTGACTGGAAATTACTAGAAATGGCTAGAAATTCAAATGTTATTGAGGTTAATAATAATGTAGGAACAAAAACAGGCACAAATTACACAATTTTAGCTGTTTCAATCAATTGTTTTTAAAAATCAAGAGCAAAAACCAAACCATGAGGATTGTTTTGGCAAAACTGACCACAATGATGAATTATATCCAAAATCAAAACACAAGGGTCTGCGGACATTTCTAGTAAAAAGTCATAAGAATGTAGCAAAGATTTAATGTAATTTAACCTGCTCATAATAAGAACTCTCAGCAAGCATAACAAAGTCATGTTACCAGCCAGAAAAATTATGGCAATAGTTTGATTTACATATAACAAAACTTAAACTTTCAATTAGACCCATAGGGGCCACAATGTTTAGATAAAAAATCAACTGTGCTTTTTACTATAGGAAGGATATGATCTCCCAATTTGTTTTAATTGTTACTAATGAATGTATAACTCATGAAAGGCCATACCACACACCGTGGACAGTGCAGTGTTTGCAATGTGTGGCCAGAATTGTCTGTGGTAACAGACAAGCAACACTGACTCAAATTGCAAGTAATGCAGAAGGTACCAAATGCATATGCAGTGTCCTTTAGATTCTATGGGATATGGGAGCAGAAGACCCAGCATAGTGCCCCTGTTAACACTACCACACTGTACACAGTGCCTCACTTGGGCTTACAATGTTACTAATTGACCTTAGAGAACTGGCAACATGTGGTGTGGTCTGATGAGTCACGGTTCCAGTTGTTTTCAGCTGATGATAGGATTCAGGTATGGTACAGACCACATGAGACCATGGACCCCAGTTGTCAACAAGGCATCACTAAGGTTGGTGTCAACCCTGACCACCACCACCAAACAAAAAATCAAGTAAAGGGGCAAATGCAGGATTTTTATGGAGGGGTTTCCACACACACATATGCACTACTAAAGGAAAAGTCTCATATATATATATATATATATATATATATATACACAGGGCTTAAAGTGGTCCTGGAGAGATGGTGGAACTCATCTCCCACAATGATGATGCTGCCCCCACACAATGGTTGAAACTATAATGAGTTTGTGTCTTGCCAGAGGTGCAACTAGGGTGTCCAAAGCAAATAAAAAAATATGTTGCCCCATTAAAGCTGTTCTTTAGCATTCTAGCTATATACTATACATATATTGATAACACACATAAGAGAAGAGCAAGAGCAAGGTAAAACCTCAAAATGGCTGGGATAAATACCACTAACATTGAGATTACAATATTAAGTCACTTAAAAAAGTTCTATACCATCAGTGTCACTCTCATTTATTTTTTGTCACTCTCTGAGTTTTTTTATGGGGTCACAAGCCTTTGTCACTTGGGTGTCATATTTTTTTTTTGCAACCCCTATGTATCCCATCAGTTTGAGTCTTTTCTTACCTATATGCTATATGCATTTCTTACCTATATGCATTGTGACTCTTCCCTGTGACTCTTCAGCATCATACGTCCCTGCATTTCACCAGCATCATTTTCATAAGCCTCTTCAGCTCAACTGTTTCTGTTCCTCCACAGCTGACCTCACCTGTGTCCCTCTGCAGTTGACCCCACCTGTGTCCCTCCACAGCTAATATAAAACAATAATAATAGAGTGAAAAGAATGGAAATATGTGTATTAAAACTGGAACGTCCCTCTGTCTGTTTATTCCTTTTGGTTCAAATTGAATAAGCCTGTATTACAGGTATTATCATCCTTTTACTGCCATAGGCTTCATGAAATCTCATTTATGTTGAAAAAATAAAACAATATATTATATGTTTTTTTATTTCAATGTGCTTTACAGTTGTTATCTGATATAATTTAGTGTAGATTTTATGCAAAAATTTATATATTATGCTATGGGATCTGTTCTCTCTTTTTCTCTTCATATAAGGAATATAACAATTCTAGTTTGATACCCTCTTATTCAGTCACCTTGCATGTGGACAAAAATTGTTATATCGAGGTCCAGTATGTCAAACTTCAGTTCTATTAGGTGTATATTAATTTTTATAGAGTTTCAAATCTTGGTTTAATCCCTTCTGCTGAGTCCACTTATATGAGGACAAAGGTTGCAATAGTATAGAGGTCCAAGGTAGTTACTTTGGACCAGATATTTATTAAATGTGAATGAGTTTTAGCCTTTTAATCCAATCATCCCATTTACTTTTCAGCATAAATAATGTATCTTATTCATGCAAAGCCGTTATGTTAATTTCTGATATGATCTACAATTATAGAATATTCTGAGATAAGTGCAGAGGTTACTGGTCTCAGAGTCTATGGCCCTCATTCAGAGGCAGTCGTTAGATGCAAGCGGTCGCACTGAATCAGGGCGAACACTTGCATCCTGAACAGCCGCCTCCTTGTCGATCATTAAGCTATGGCTTACCACCCACAGCTTACTGACCAACCAGGTTGATGGTTGCTATGGTGATCAGCATCGCAACCATCGGGGCTTACGTCCAGACCCTAAGGTTGGGTCTGGGCACTCGTAAGCCCCAGGGAGCTTTCTGCTCTGATGGAGCAGGAAGCTCCCCACTGACATCACTGATGATGTCAGTGCGGCCGCCCACAAAATGGTAGGCATTCGTAAAGGAACACCTCCATTTTGGAAACCACCCCCCCGGCCCGCCTACCAATCGGGGGCAGCTGTCGATCAACATCGACAGCCGCCCCTTTGGTAGCGAGTTCCGGAGTGACAGAGTTTCTCTGTTGCTCCGGGGCTTGCGCACGCACAGTGCGGCCGCAGCGCGTGTGCAGGCCTAACCATTGAGTCAGTTATGAGTGCATCGGCGCTCACGACCAACTCTGAATAAGGTCCAATATGTGTGGTAGTTCGTACTACTCCTTTATGCATATAGATATTGTAGTTGTATTACACTGCTGAGTATCAATAGTAACTACAAAAGTTTATTAATTAATTATACCTCTTTACTACTGTTCCTTCATAATGATTTCAGATCATATATTGGTCAGAAATTATGTTATTTAATCCTTTATATGGGCATAATATTATCCCTTCATTTAAATGCAGGATGACTAGATGAAACCGATCCTGTTTGGGAGGCAATCGGGAAGCCGACTGCCTAAATACCGGCAGCCAGCTTCCTGACTGTCTTATGCCAGCAAGGGTGAAATGCCGGGCGTCTAGATGTAGATGCCCGCATTTCCCTGATGCCGGGAGACCGGCGCCCGGCATCACGATCGTAGTGATGCCGGGCACCGCGAGCGGACAGCTGTGGGGGGGAAGGTTAGGTTTAGGGCTCCCGGGGGGGACTTATGGTTAGGCACCCCCCAGGAGGGTTAGGGATAGGCTAGGGGGAGGGAGGGTTAGGGTTAGGCACCCATGGGGGAGACTTAGGGTTAGGCACCCCCACGGGGGACTTAGGTTTAGGCAGCGGGGAAGGGGGTGGTTAGGGTTAGGCACTTAGAGGGGGAATTAGGGTTAGGCACTTGGGGGGGAAGTTGGGGTTAGGCACCCCTAAGGAGGGTTAGGGTTAGGGGGGTTAGGTTAGGTTAGTGGATACTTACCTATCCACGATCGGGATTTCCAGCGCTGTCGGGCTTCCGCTGCATCGCACTCTGCTCCTGTCGGGCTGCCGCTGATGGGACTCGAACCACCGGCCAAGCGGCCGACCGTATTTCATTTAATTCCTCCTGTTCCCGTCTGCTCAATTTAATAAAGGCTGTTTAGCATATCCTGTTGGTAGTGATTTTTTACATGTTTGTGTCTCTTTTCTGTGTCACATTACTTCATAATAAGCATGCATATAATTTACACCAATAGATTCAAATAGCCACAGGTTTAATATTTCCTGCTTATTTAAGAGAATTGTAACATTCGTTGTGTGTTACATTTGTATCATTATATATCCTTATTCAGCTGCCCAGCTTACACACTGTCACTTCTGATTTCAGTGTTCCGACAGCCTCGGTCAGTAAGAGACCTCTCTATACTGGCCAGCAATATGCTCTTGTGTCATATGGCAAGGCAGTAGGCTGTTAACACATTGGGCTTATTGAATTATATGTCACAAAACTTATGGACATCACAAGCTCTTACAAGCATATATACCATGTGGCAAGATGGTCAGCTATTAATACATTAGGCTTAATAAATTATGTCATAGGATTTACAAACACAGTGGGCTTCCCTGCCAATGTGCGTTTTGCTACTGAAGCTTTGACACACACACACATCACACATATAATAAAAGATAAACTGACCTTCCAGCAGATCTGATGAGGACAGGCCTGGCAGGGTTGCTGCTAGATCCAAAGTGAAGAAAGGACCTCTGTCATCACAACCACATGACCGCTATGGCAGGGCAAGTTATCTACCAGTGTTTCTATCCAAGTGGGCACAGATGGGGGAATATAAACCTGTGGTGAATGAAGCAAGGACACTCTGGGCCCCCATTCTTAACCTTGCCCCTTGTCCTTTTGATGCGGGTCAAATGGTTGTGACATCAGAGGTCCCGTAGAGCACCTTGCTCTAGACCTAACAGATCTGGAGTGATTTATGGTCAATCAAGAGGGGTCAGGGCCAAACGAAGTGATTCTAATGTAATCGTGTCATATTGGCTCCACCTCCACCATATTGACCTGCAAATCATGACAATTTGCAGCAAGGGGGCAGGTCTTAAGAACATGCTGCCCTGCTGCCCTGCACTCCACTTTTAGAGGGGCTTTGCAGGCATGGGTGTGCAGCTCTTGGTGTCACCCACTTGGAGCATAACACCCAGTGCGTCCCACACCCCTAGTGATGCCACTGTTTGATGACCATTTGCAGCCCTTCATGGACTTCATGTACCCTAAATGGTCCATAATTGGTTTGAGGAGCATTCTGGAGAGCTCTGACACATGCTGTTGCCACCACATTGGCACATCAAGAACACTCTCCAGGAGGTAGGTGTATATGTGTCAAAGTCAACAATCAAGAGAAGACTTCACAAGAGTGAATATAGAGGGTTCACCACAAGATGTAAACCATTAGTGAGCCTCAAAAACAGGAAGACCAGATTAGAGTTTGTCAATTAACATCTAAAAAAGCCATTACAGTTCTGGAACAACATCCTATGGACAGATGAGACAAAGATCAACTTGTACAAAAGTGCAGGGAAGAGGAGAGTATGGAGAAGGAAAGGAACTGCTCATGATCCAGAACATACCATCTCATCAGTGAAGCATGGTGGTGGTAGTGTCATGGCGTGGGCATTTATGGCTGCCAATGGAACTGGTTCCCTTGTATTTATTGATGATGTGACTGCTGACAGAAGCAGCAGAATGAATTCTGAAGTGTTTCGGGCAATATTATATGCTCATATTCAGTCAAATGTTTCAGAACTCATTTGAAGGCACTTCACAGTGCAGATGGACAATGACCCGAAGCATACTGCAAAAGCAACCAAAGAGTTTTTTAATGCTAAAAAGTGGAATGTTATGCAATGGCCAAGTCAATCCCCTGACCTGAATCCGATTGACCATGCATTTCCTCTATGAAGACAAAGCTGAAGGAAAAATGCCCCAAGAACAAGCAGGAACTGAAGACATTTGCAGTAGAGGCCTAGCAGAGCATCACCAGGGATGAAACCCAACGTCTGGTTATGTCTATGCGTTCCATACTTCAGGCTGTAATTGCCTGCAAAGGATTTGCAACAAAGAATTAAAAAGTGAAAGTTAGATTTAGGATTGTTTAGTTTGTCCCATTACTTTTGGCCCCTTAAAAAGTGGGAGGCCATATAGAAACCGTTGTAATTCCTACACCATTCACCTGATTTGGATGTAATTACCCTCAAATTAAATCTGAAAGTCTGCAGTTAAAGCACATCTTGTTTGTTTCATTTCAAAGCCATTGTGGTGGTGAATAGAGGCCAAAATATGAAAAATCTGTCAATGTCCCAACATCTATGCACCTGACTGTGTATATATATATATATATATATATATATATATTTATTCTAGTTTGTAAATTTCTGTGGTTGTACATTAACCAGTATTAATATTTGTATCTATGTATAATGCTTTCTGAGCTATAGCTTTAAGTACTGTATGTGCATTTTGGGAATCCTTATATATTGGCTTGAAATAAATAACAGTGATACACTTTGTAGGACAGTCACTATCTTTATTGCATCTAATAAGTATTTATACTTATCTTTTTTTACTATTTTTTATCAAGCACATAAAAATTTTGTAGCCAATATCCCAGGGTTATTTCTCTATTATGACAGGAATAATGCTTTATTATGCAATGCATCTAGCTAATTTAGTTGAAAAGCGTATCTGAACCCATTTTTATAGATCATACATTTCCTTAAATTACGCAAAAAAGGAGAAGTAGTCTTTATATAATTACCTCTAAATATTTTTTTTCTTCCTACTCTGCATATCAGCAATGTGCCATTATTGCTAAGAAGATCTGTTTAAAAGACTAATGTAGTGTGGAACATACTTAACTTGCTCCTATTAATTGGATCACTGGCCTTACTAGTTTAAATGCTTTGCAGTAACTTTTAATAATTATTCACAATTTACATTATATAATTTATTATCATTAGGTAAAATAAAACATTACTTGTAAGAACGTTGCAGTAATAAACCACTTACAATTAGCATATTTAGCTTTTACATGTGAATTGCTTTTATCATCTTTAGAATTATTATTAAATTAAAAACAAAATATATCGTTACACTAACAAACACCACTCATAAACATATTTATATTTTAATTGGACATATTGTATTATTAACTTTTTTTTTACAAAAAGAGCATAACATATCTTAAATGCTATATAATACTCACTTCCCTTAGACTCCACATATTTATTTTGCAATGTTTCCAATATTTTCTGTACCATATTCCATGCTAGGTGCACCTGGGTTCCATCCAGGGAGTCGTGATCTGTGGGAACAAAGCAGCAAAGACCATATTTGCCTGCAGGATTCCATGGTGAAAACAAGAACCCCTGGATAGTTTGCAGTGTGTGATGACATTGAATCCTATTTACAGCAGATATTCCTGAAACTACTATAACTTCGAAAGTTGGATAGGGAAGATAAACGTTATTAAAACAAACATCCTGCCTCACATTCTGCATATCCTAAGAACATTGCCAGGGGTCATTCATCCCACGTGTCATATATATATATATATATATAGCAAGGCAAATATGTGTCACTCTTCGGACTTAGCAATAAGACATCACAATCTAGTCATAAGGTCAACATTTCGAGTTTTATTCTGAACTCATCATCAGGACATGCATGATGGTCCTGATGACTAGTTTGGATTAAAACTCGAAATGTTGACCTTATGACCAGATTGTGATGTCTTATTGCTAAGTCCGAAGAGTGACACTTATTTGCCTTGCTGTCTGGCTTACCAAGTGAGCACCATGGCCTGAGGATTATTTAGGGAGTGCCTGCATCCAAAGAACTGTATATATGTATATATATATATATATATATGTATATATATATATATATCTACATATATATATATATATATATATATATATATTATAGACACCTATTATAGAAACAGGTGGTCTAATTGGTTTACACATATTGCAGGAATTATAGGTAAATTTTAACCATGATAAGTTGTTATTGTCATGTTTGTTTACATTTGACAGGCGGGTTGTGATTGGTCCATTTGTGTTTTGGGATGTTGAGTGTCATTCTTGACATATTTGCTGGTTACATCTGACTACATTGTTATTTACCCATTATACACTTTTGCCTGTTTTTTGTTATATACAATTTAGCATTTTTAGGTAGTCTGGCGTATCACATCCAGTTACTGGGAACCCTTTGGTGCTCCCCAGCAACAGAGAGACTCCAAACTGCCGTCCGACATCACTTCTGACCCGGCGTTATGTGGCTGACAGAGTTGCCAGGTGAGTCAGTGCTTTCCGTACATTGGTAATGGCATTGATGATGCCATGTTGATCACACAAGTGAGTGATTATGTAATTTAGGGGGTATTTAGTCTACACTTGGTGCAGTAGTAGTATGTAGGCAGTCCCTTGAGGAAGGTGGCACAATCGAAACAGCTGGTTCTGTGCCATGCTGTAACTTCTGTTTTCTGTTTCAGAGGATGGATGCTGCTTATATCTATATATATATATATATATATATATATATATATATACAGGATCTTCCTTTGGGGCTTTGTTGCCCCTTTGGAAAAGAATGGGCGGCACTCCTCCGTGGTGAAACAAGTTAAGTATATTAATCACATAGTGCACAAAATACTGGTCGACATTTCAAGGTTGCACAGGACCTTTTCATCAGGACAGGTGCATAGAAAAGTGCAAATACAAGTGTGTTACCTTTAATACAGTACACTGAAATCAGACGCGTGCTTCCATGCTGGGCTCAGCTGTCTGTTGTAGACAGGGCAGCTGTGTAAATGTCAGGACTAGTTGGAGCCCAATGATGTCAGGAGTATTTACAACAACATACAAAGCTCCCCGGCTTAGACAGAGTTGCCAGAGCTGTGTACGAAGTAACGATAGTGTTACTGAGTGGCAAAAACTAATATTGTCCAGGAAAAAAAAACTACTGTGCAAATTAAAAACAGAGTAATATATACATCATTAAAGCATTGTTAATAAATATCAGAACAAAAAGGGTATATCTTAAATCATGACATTTAATCTATAATGCAGATATTGGCAACAACAATTACATGAATAGAACTGTACGCATTAAAACACTATTAAAGTACTTAGAAAAATAAGTGGCATTCATGTTTGAAAGAAGACATTCCAATCCACTTTCTTTTTGAGTCCTCTAGGAAGCACCGTGTCCAAAGCATGGATCCATAGTAGTTTATTACGATCACCACCTCTTATGAGAGGTGGGATATGGTGGTGGCAATGATTTTATATTTAAGGCTCTCGACGTATGCCCAAAGGTTTTAAAATGGCGAGCTACATGTTGATCAATATTCTTTCCTTAGAGAATTGCCCTAATTGCCGATGTATGTAGGGCCATTCTTGGAATGTTCTAGTTGTTTGTCCCACATAATATAGCCCACAAGGGCAGATGATTACATATATAACATACTGAGTGGTACATGTGAATACATGTTGGATTCTGTATTTACAGTATGTCTCATGTGGGGATGTTTAAAGTAATGGCTGGCCTCCATAAATCCGCAAGTCACAAAGGACGGACATTTGTAACATCCATGCTTCTTTGTTTGTACTCCTGGTTCTGTGTATCGGTGGATTGCAGATACATTCATTTTGACCAGTAAACCCTTTAGACTGTGTACTCTTTTATAGCTAGGCATTAAAAAAAATATATTCTGTAATCCCATAAAGACACCTGGATATGCTTTAATGACAAATGGAATCTTGTTAGTTGAAGTAGTTTTGACCTTGGAAAAGAGTATGAATTTCTAGGTATAGATAACACTTCTAGTTTAGTAGCTTGTAATTGTTTTAGGAGTAAATTTCAAGATGGTCCTGATTTTCATGGAGATTAATCTCGCTGGAACTCGCCAAAATTTCGGGTGTTTTTTACCAAATTTACCAACAGGCGATTTGAGGCTAATCAAGTTGGCCAAAGGTGAAGCAGAATGAGATATCTCTCCCGAGTATCTCATTTTGCAGGAGATTACTCACCCAAGATTGCAGTGTTTTCTCTCTGCAAATCTCTCCCGAGCTAGCAGCCTGCACATATCAGTGAGATATGTGTTGGCTGCTTGTGTGTTAAGACTTGTTAAAAAGGGTTATATGTTTTTTTTTTAAATTACGTGAGGTCCCCCCCCAAAAGACTATCCAGCCCCAGGCTTTCCAGCCTGTCCTTGTTCTTATATTTACAGGGAAAAAAATATGTAGGGTTCCACTGTAAACTTATGAACCAGCAACCAGGGACAGAGCTGGTTTTCAATATAAGGAGAAAAAAAAATTTCATGAGGTTCCCCGTATATTTAAAACCAGCCCTGGAACCTTTCTAATGGGGGACTGATGCCACAGCCAGGGGTGCCCTATCACCAGGTCCCCCAGCCGCAGCATCAGCCCTGACCATTAATCAGCCCAGGCCATGGATCCCTGGGGAGTTGGGGACCCCCCCAACAAAAGACCAGGAATGATGATGTTTGTCCATGCAAGATGACATTTTGCCTCTTTCTGAGTTACGTTTCTTTGGAGGGAAAAGTCCGAACTCGGCGTGCAAACTCGAACCTATCCGAGCCTGCACATCCCTAATAAATATATATATAAATAGAGAGTTTTTTTAGGGGTGCACTCACCAGACTTCAAATAAGAGTTCAAAAAGTAAGCTGACTTTTTGAACTCTTATTTGAAGTCTGGTGAGTGCACCCCTAAAAAAACTCTCTATCTACTCGTGGTTCTTTGCATCTACCTGAACCACAACTTGATGTTGCACCCCAGCATTTATCTTTTCAAAGTGAGTGCGGAATTGACAAAAAGTGTATATATATATTTGGGTATGAAATCCTGGCAGAATCCGTACACCCGTAGGAGGTAATGTTAAGTATTTTTCGAACCCCTACCCTAAACCCTACCCTAACCCACCCTCCCCGGTGCCTACCATAACCTCCCCCCTTAGTGCCTAAAATTAAACCTCCCTGTCCCCACAGCCTAAACCAAACACCCCCTCCCTGGTGCCTAAACCTAACCTCCCCCCTGATGTCTAAACCTAATATATCCCTCCCCACACCATAATCTTAACATTGCCTACACGTTGCCTAACCCTATCCCTCCCGCTAATGCCTAACCTAACCCCAACCTCCCCCTAACACCCTGATACTTACCTTTGTGATGCCGGTGGTCGGGATACTGGTGCAGCGATCCAGACCTGTCGGGATTTCGGTGCCTGTATTCAGACTATCAGTATCCCGCACACTGGGATGCTGACTATATATATATATATATATATATATATAAACAGGCATCTAAATCCCGATGCCTGTAATTTTCCCTACAAATGGAGACCGACACCCATCTTACCGATTGAAGGTAACCTGGACAACAGGCGTGGACAGCCGCGGGGGGGGAAGGGTTAGGTTTAGGTTTCCTGGGGGGGACTTAGGGTTAGGCACCCCCCCGGGAGGTTAGATTTAGGCTAGGGAAAGGAAGGGGTTAGGGTTTGGCACCCCTGGGGAGGGGTTAGGGTTAAGCACACCCCGGGGTACTTAGGTTTAGGCAGCGGGGAAGGGGGGGGAAGGTTTAGGCACTTAGAGGGTGTATTAGGGTTTGGTACTTGGGGGGAGGTTAGGGTTAGGCCCCCCTAAGGAAGGGTTAGGGGGTAAAATTAGGTTAGGAAATAGTTACCTAGGACGATCAGGATTTTCATCCTTGTCGGGTTGCAAATTTCGGGATTTGAACCGCCGGCCATGCGGCCGGTGGTAAATCATACTGATTCCATGTATATGTATATAGATTAACCTAAAGCCTATGTACACATTTTAAATAATTTAGAGACTTTAGAGAGGCTGCATATGGACATACACTTGCTGCTCGGCACACTGCAGGGAAGGAGATTGGGGCAGAGTCTCAAAATCTTTCCGGGACTGATGGGAACATTTCCTTCTGTCACTGCAATTTTCTGAATAATTAAGGATTTTCTTCATATGATGACATTCTGATATCGCATTATATAAAGTGATGAGTTATGGAGTAGGTTCATGCTTTTTGCTTTGCTGAATTGCTAAACACGTTAAACCACTGTAGAGGGCAATGGCTCACTCTCTACAGTGCGATACTGTGTGATATGGGAATTAACAGAGAAGATAATTGTGTTATTTTCTCCATTAACCCATTGCTGAGTAGTGAAACAATCGTTTTCACATCATTTAAGTAAATAATTAATTGCTGAATAGAGCCCTAAATATCAGAACAGATTTCACTTCAGTTTAGTTTTCTATAAATAGAGAGAAGAGAAAACTGTATTTTCTCCAGCTAAAATGCTGGAGAAAAGACATTTCTAGGTTTACCAAATAGAGCCCTTAAAATTCTAAAATAAAATATGGAGATGGAATTATACTTTTTTATTGCACAGTAAGTGATATATATTATGGTAAAGCTCAATTAAGGGAAATAGTCTTTGTATCCATTAATGAACTACTGGTATATTCCAGCTAACATTGGAACATGAGTTGTTGCAGTTTTATAGATTTTGGTAATGGAAAAGCCTTGTAATAATATGGATTTATAAGTAATGGACATAAATGAGATTTTCAAATAATGATTTTTGAAACTTGAATGAATTTATTAAACATACTGCTTTCGCACTTGAGACTGAAAGTGCTTTTCCATCAAAGATAGGTCATGAGTGCAAATAGTCATTGAGGTGCTTTGTTTGAAATGCTGATACAGATAAAACATAGTGCACACATACCAAGATATTGACCCTCATCTGAGCTAGACCCTCAAAATCACAGATCAATTTTGTTATTTTAATGAATATAACACAATATATTTGTAATACTGTTCAAAATAAAGTGACAGAACTGTTTGTTACAGTTGCTAAATACCCCCAATAAAAGCACAGATAAATCAAAATAAAGTAAAAGAAAATGTTTTCACCACACATATATTTTTAAATTGTAACACGTGAATTTAGCATCCTTGTGACTGCCACATAATATATATTATAAATTATCACAGTGTCAACCACACAATACAGAGACTTTCTCTGAGACTGCCACACAGTACTGATAGCGTCACTGTGAACGGCACACAATACAAAGAATGTCCGTGAGACTACCCTGTCAACAGTACCCATAACTCAACTGGCAACATATGTGTCCTCATACACCAATTCATTTTGTGCCATATGGCGCAAATTGGATGATCCACCACAATTAGCAACTCATAAATTTTTCTAAAGTTAACATCTTATCAGCATCAAAGCCAAATACAAGGTTACTTATAGTGAACTAGACACTAGTATTAGTGTTTTGTTGCAACTAAATTGGTACAAAGTTGCAAAGTAAGCACAACAACATGTTGCATGAAGCATGGTTTGGTTCTCTTTTATTGGACCCCCATATTTTAAATTTTTTACATGCAAAAACTGCACCAAATGCCAGTACCAGTGTCTTGGGTACCCAGGCATTGTAATTTTGTCTCATTAACAATGCGGCTAAGATGCATGTATTGTGGAAAAGTCTATTGTAAGATGGACGGCATGACTTAGTTGCTAAGTCTGTGGCATGCCAATTGGGCCTGTTTGGTGCAATTTGAGGATACATGTATGTGGATACAGCTGTAATAACAATAAATATGTAAATAACCACAAATCTCTTTAACAATAAAGTTGCATGCAAGTCCATGGAAAATGTAGATTTAAGCATCCTGTGCATTCTTTGGAATAAATCTGCTTTCAGTTGTAAAAGCTACAGAAAAGAGAGAGAGATTTTTATTTGCATGGGACAAGTCTTTCTGACTATTTCCACAAGAAAACAATTCCAAGAGGAATTATACAGACTATAGGGGTATATTTACTAAGAATTATGTCTGGCTGAGCTAGTATTCCCATGAGAGTTTCCCCTGACTTTCAATTATGGAGATTTAGTAAAGACAAACATGGAAGTAAAAACACAAATCTATCTGCAAAACACAGAAGTCTATACACCATCAGCTAAACTCGCAAGTACTTTCCATAGACAGGAATAGAACCTGGGGATGTACCAAGAAAATCATATATGCTAACATGATCATAAATGGAGCTAACTCGAGCCAAAATAGAAATTTGAAATAGGCTACCTCAGCATCAGCATGTTTAGCAGAAGTGCTGCACAGATCAGTGTGATCTCTGCAGGCTTCTTTGTGTAATACAGTATTAAAAGGGTTAATTTTAAGAAATAAAATTGTGTGGGGTCCTACCTAAAAGAATAACAAGACCTATGCCTCTGAGCCCGTTGTGGTAGAGGACAATTGTGGAAAAAAATGACGTGGGGTTCCCCCTATTTTCCTTTAGCCAACACTGAGCTGACATAGCCAGGTTGGTAATGACACAGCAGGGGGATACCCAGCATGGGTTCCCCCTGCAAAACTATTATTCAGCCCCAAACTGGTCAGCTTACGGCTAACAATCATCAAAAAGTTGCGACTACCAAAAAAGGGGGTCCCCTTCCTGAGCATCAATGAGCTCACAGACCAGGGCTCTTCCCTGCAGCTCTGGGTGGCTGGTACAGGGACATTGATATAAATGAAGTGTTAATATTGTTTTTTACAGTGGGACTGCAAGTGAAAGGTTTAGCAGTTGACCAAATGATGTGTGTCTCTCTGATGTGCCATAACAACACCAGATGGTTCAGACTAGTACTGATTAGAGGAAAATAGGGGCAAGGCCGGTGCAAGATTCTGAGTGCCCTAGGCAACAATTCACCCAGCACCCCAAACCCCTTCTATTGATAATATGCCATGCATTAGTGTCCCCAATTTGTACTGTGCCACACAGCTGTGTCCAAAATTCATAACATACTATATAGAAATGCCCAACTAATATGCCACACAATATAGCCCAAAATCATAATTCACCTTATAACAGTGTCCTATTTCATTATATGCCACACATCTGTGCCACAGATTCATTATATAGCACACAGCTGTGTCCCCACCTCATAATTATGCTACACATTAATGACTCCAATACATAAAACATGCCACACATTTGTGCCCCATTACATAATATGCCACACATTTGTGACCCCAACACATAATATTCCACATAGCTGTACACCAAATTTGTTGTATGACACTTAGCCATAAATGATGCCACACAATGTTTCCAATACATATGCCACACATGTGCAGCTAATTTTTTTATATGCCTTATATGCCTTATAGCTGTATGCTCAATTCAATACCTCAATACATTATGCCATACATCCGTGCCCCAATACATATTTATGCCACACGTCTTTGCCACAATATATGTCAGCACCCATTAAAAACCCAGCACACACAATCACTCTTCCAGCAGTCATTAACCCCCAACACTAACACTTTCAGCACTAATTAACACACACACTCACCCTGCCAGGACTCATTAACACACACACTCATCCTGCCATCATTCATTAACCCCCACCCACAAATACATACACACACAACCTTGTGGGTTCCCTGTCTGGGTAACTTGCATTTTTATTTTCTGAAGACCAAATGACTACTGGACAAGAGGACTGACTGGTGCCAGGAAGTTGGTAATTATGTAGTGTGAGTGCAGGTGAGTGAGTGTGTCATAAAGTAAGTATATAGATGAGTGTGGGTAAGTGAGTGAATGTGTCATAAAATATTCCACTATTCAGTGCGTGTGTCTTGTGTTTTAATTATATATTTTTTTTCCACAGTGGTGGTACCAGTGCCAGCAGCCCACTTGAACTTGTAGTATTACAAGTGCCACAGGGCAGGTGGCTCAGGACTTGCAGTTCTATTGTGAAAAACAATATTAACACTTCAATTTTATGATTACCTCTGCATCCACCTCCCAGGGGTGCAAGGAAAAGCCCTTATCTTTCAAAATTTGGGAGCTAGCAACTGTGACCCCAAAGTCACAGGCACAAAAAAGGGGAATCACCACAAGACATAGGGGTGTGGTCACATGTCACAGGAGCATGGCCTTGCATCATGTCCCTATTTTCCATCATTCTGGGGGCATGCTCAGTGCTCCCTGAGCTGCGGGGCTGTCCTCAGCTTCTCTTGGCACTCTTTAGATTCCACGTGCATGTGTACAGCATCCATTCACCAGCTTTTATGCTATGGAAATAGAGATTCTGCCCCCCCAAAATGTTCATATTTGCATAACACAGCAGCTCATTGGAGGGAACTGAACTGTCCCACCAAAATCAGGACAGTTAATATATGGTATACATACCCCCAGCTACATTATTACACTCCAAACACCTACCTTATCCTAGTTAATATTATAGTAAATACATCTGCAGATATATTACATGACCACCCAACTTACATTACACCCACCCAGATAACATGAACAAAAAAAAATACAAACCTGCCAAACAACTTACCTCTGCTTGCAGACTTGCATTGGGCTTGGTCCTCCCTAACACAATATCTGCAGGTGAGTACCACTGGGCAGGCAGGGCATATGACAGGAGGGGGCATGGAGTCCAGAAAGGGGCAGGTAGAGGGGACCTCACACAATGTCTGCAGGGAAAGACTGGATGGGCAGAACAAGAAAGAGAGAAGGAGAACCAGGAAGAAGGTGGGGACTAAGGAAAGAGGCAAGGAAAGCAGAAGGCACACACTGGCTGCAGAGAAGGACAGCCCAGGTAAATAAAAGGAGAGGGATGTGCTCCAGGGTGTCACACTCCGGACTATTAAAATCTCTTTCTTACAGTTCCGAAGCCTGTCCAGGATAGGAAAGAAGTCAGCTCACACTGCACATTTCATATGGCTGGAGCATAGGGCTGTCTGTGCTGCTCCTGCCCCGTCCACTCAGTGTCCTGTTACTGAGCATGGAGATTGCTCTCCGCAGCCTCTTGCTCACAATGTGTATTCCCAGCATGATGGTATGCAGGCTGCATGCCAGAGTTCCCTTCTAAACAACAGTATGGGTGCAGCCATGTTGGACTGTCACCTGATGCTCTTCCTCCATTCAGAGCACTGCTCCCAGTCCAGCTGATCGCAGCATCCAATCCCTGGGGAGCCTTGATTATAAATTCCATTTCTAGATAGACCTCTGTTACCACTACAATGTCACTTCTTGCTGAAGTTACAGCTCAGTGCTGACCTCCCAGGTACTCTGTTTCCAAACGGTCCCAGTCCATTAGATCTAGTTCCTATATCTGGTAAACAAGTCTCCAATACCATCTTGCACACCAGTCTGGTTTTTACCACTGAGACTTGCTCTTAAAGCCACCATTGGTTCCAGCCAATACTTCCAACCAATGGTCTCATCCGATGCTTCCAACAATGGACTCATATTAATTAAGTTCTTCAATTGATCAACATCGGTCCCAACCAATCAAGTTAATCAATTCATCAACATCAGACTCATATCAATTAATTTTGTCAGTTCTTCAACATTTGTCTCAAGCCAATCAAGTTCATCAATTTTTCAACATTGGATTCAATTCCATCAAGTTCTTCAAATCATCAACATCAGTCTCAAACTGATCCAGATCTCAAACCAGCATTATCAGTCCCAATCAGATTCTGCTCATATCCAGTTCTCATTCTAACCTGCTGTTTAATAAATACATTCCATTCTTGTTCTCACCTCTGCAGCTTCTCTACCTTCTTACAGCAATACATGAGGATGTCCTAACTCAAGCCACCTAGGTTGAATCACACCTCCAAAGTCTCCTCTTAAGCTTCCCATGCCTGTTTCAGCCCAAACCAACCCAAATCCAGCCACCAGCAGTACTGCAGAGGCAAAGTTGCAACTTTTATGGCCAGGACAGTTATTTGAGTATTAGGTTTTTGGTAATTTTCCATAAGTTTTGAAGACTGACAATTTAATTTAAATAATTGCACAGGGTCCCTCCTCCAAATCCATAAACAGCCTCTGGACCTCTAATCCCAGCTTGATATTGGAAAAGAGCATGGAGCATCAGCCATAAAGGTCAATGGCACCAAACTGGTAATTTATTACTTACAAAATGCAGGGATTACCTCCTCTTTATTTCATGTATCATCCACATGGCCTTGGCAACACAAAAAATGCTGTAACTTGCCCTTCACAGAGAGCTAGCACGAGAGACAGGTCTCTCCCAGTCACTCACCATAAAAATGAATGGGTACACTCTGATTGGCCAGACCATGGCAGTTCCCACACTCTGCGCCAATCAGTGACTGGTGATCGAGGGATGTGTGGGAGTGTGTTTTTTTAATAAAGTACTGTCTTTTTAAAATATTTTTTACAGGTGCTAGCAGGCTCCTAATGTCCAGAAATGCTGACACTCGTGGTTCAACAAGTTCCATAATGCAGAGGCAGACTTGATGGGACTATAAAAAAATAATATAATTAAACTATTTAATGACATTTACCTCCACACTAACCACCAATAGGGGTGCGAAAAAGAGCCCTAGACACTGAACACAGGGCTGGTTGTCTTTGGGGAGGGAGGAACCCATTTTTGGGTTAGGTTCCCACTTCTCTATGGCTTCCTGTCCTGGGCTGACAAGTTTGGGGCTGTATGACATTATGGCAGGGGGACCCCACTCGCCCTGCTAAAGCATCAGCCCTCCCAGCTGCTTCAGCTTGGAGCTGGTTTTTTAGGAAATAGCAGGAAACTCAGAGGCTTGGGCTGGTTATGGCTATGGATGGGACCACACACATGACTTTTCTATTTTAAACTTCTATTTGACATGGGTTTTGAACGAAAATGGTCAACAATTATAAACTAATAAGCAGTAAAAACCAACCAACATTGATGTCAGTTTTCAAATGAAAACCAATGGATTAAAATAGATAATATTTAGATGTAAACATGCCATCTATACCCATATGTTTTCATCGGTTTTGGAAATGATCCAAGATCAAATCATAGTAAATTTACCTCCAAGTTTATAACAAAATGATTTCTTTATGCTGGTTGGACCGCACAGACATCTTCACACAGGGCCTGGCTGTGTGAAGATGGGCAGAAGCAAGATCACAGCTGCAGATAAGCCATGCCCGCTGCACACAATGTGACAAAGTTATTTTTATCATGGTCTAATTTCATAATATTAGACATTTGTATATAAAAAAGTCAATAAAGTACATTGAAAGGCAAAATTTATTTAAAGATGAAATGTAGCTTTTCTGTTGGTAGATAACTAACTAGCAAAGGAATAAAGGAACAAAATATTATACAGAGAGCACATGTGGTGCAATAAAATAAAGCACCTTTTAAATTAAGGATAATAATGGGGTTTATGTATAAAGCAGTGAAAAGAGTGGAGAAGTGGACCATGGAAGAGTTACCTATAGCAACCAATCATTACCATTTATCAAGTACATTCTATAAAATGATAGAAGCTGATTGGTTGCTATGGGAAACTTCTTAACTCTTTTACTGATACATCAATTCAAATATTCTGTACTTTTCCAGTTATATTGAATGATTATCTAAATGTAAACCACATCAGGGATCCTGTACATCTTTTATTTTATCAAGTAATGGAACTCTGGCTCATAAAATTAAAAAGGCCTATAGATGAACATGTGTAAAATTATTTATATCTACAATGGTTATCAGTAATTTTTTAGATCAAGGCCCCACCAGAGATCATATCACACTGGATATAGGAGACTCAAGATTAGGAGACCACATCCACGGAGGGGGTGATACAACAAAAATAAGGGGATGCAGGAGGAGGATGTAAAAACAGTGTAAAATTTGTCTTGTACCCCACTTGGGGAACCTGAGTTGAAATTATTGGCTAGAGGCTTATCATTTGTCCCAACATGTAGCCATAAGAGTTTTGATAGATCAGTTGACCTATATAGGTTTGGGAGAATCCTGAGATTGAAATTGTTTTTTGCTGACTCCCCATCCACCAGTGTTCGTAAAAAAAAACTCTGTTTGACCCAGTCTCAATTGCAAGTCAAAAGATATACTTAAGATTAGTGGATAATGAGATTACCTCTACAAAATTAGCAAGAGTATATGACAATCTCTCCTCTGATGTGAGGAAACCATTGCATTCACTTCATGACAAACCACATATAGTTATTAGGTCAGCTGACAAGGGAGGGGCCATAGTCATTCAAGACTGGAATGACTATGACCATGAAATCATGACACAATTATCTGATTCCAACATATACATGAGGCTGGAAGCCAATCCTATTTTGAAGATCAAAGAACAAGTTGATAACATCCTTTCCCGAGGTCTACAAAATGGGTGGTTGGACCAAAATTTATTTAAATATATGAAGGTTGATAATCCTAGATGTCAGATTTATACACAAATCACTGCTCCACCTACCCAGAAGATCTATCATTTCGGCTCAGGGTCCTGTCCTGCAACCTTTATTTATGTGGATCATAATTTACAACCACATGTCTTGGAAAATGAGAGCAATATCCACGATACTAGTGACTTAGTTCAACAACTTAATGAAGTGGGCCAACAATATCCTTTTAGCCACTATGGATGTCAGTTAATTGTATATGGTGATACCCCATGAAGAGGGGCTTGCTGCATTGAGAGAAACTATATATAAAAGACCACACCCTGGTATACCTACTGAATTTGTGATGGAACTGGCAACTTTAATCTTATATAATAACAATTTTTTTCTATAAGGATTCATACTACATCCAAACATCTGGGACAGTGATGGGATCCAACCTCGCACTATGCTATGCTAATCTATATATGACGAAGTATGAGACAATATATGTTTTCCTGAGCTTTGGTCAAAACATAATTTTCTTTTGTTGTTTTATCAATGATGTGTTAATTTTATGGCGAGGAACCATTGACTCATTTGTGAAGATTGTGGATGAATTGAATCAGCTTAACAGCCCGATCTGAGTTATTTATCAAGTGGACCATGACCACATACATTTTTTGGATGTCATTATCACAAATATACTAAGTCATCTTATTACAACACTATACCACAGATCTATGGATAGGAATATGTTATTGTTACAAACAGGTCAACATCCACTGGCTCTAAAAGAGAACATTCCTGTTTATCAATACCTTAGGGTGATGAGAATCAACACTGATCTGACACTGACGAAAGAATAGCTAGAATTGATGACCAATAGATTTGGTGAATGAGGCTATAAAGCAGCGACATTACATCAATATCTAAATAGAGCTAGGGGAGTAAAAACAGGTCTATAGAATTAATTACTCATAAACAAGGTAGTTTCTCGTGTGGGGTGTGTGTCACTTATACATCCTTGTTAATGGGACCCACATTCCCATACCCTCACTCTGGTAAAAAGATCAAAATACACTATCATCTGCATTGCACCATGGACTTTCTAATATTTATACTGACTTGCGCATGTGGCCTATATTATGTAGGTCTTTTTTTCAGAAAATTCAGGGACCACATGGTCAATCAATGAACATCTATATGTTCAGCCTTATTGACAGGCACTTCAGATAAACCAGTCACAAGACATTTTCTGGAAAAGAAATATCAGGTAGTCTGAAATATAAACTCATTGATTGGATACCGCCTCCAACATTGGGGGGTTACATACTTCTTATGTTAAAGAAAAGAGAATGTTTCTGGATACACCAATTGGACAATGTGGCCCCAAAGAAATCAATAAATATAACCCTTTTAATAATTTCATCTCAGCACGTGATTGGCACTTTTGGTCTTTGTTGGTGTGGCTACCTCTTATTCCATACTTTATATCAGTGAATATTCAATTTGTTTTTCTTTTTATCGATCTCATCTTTTTCTTTTTTTCCCTTTTTTTCCCTATTTTGTTTTTATATTCTGCTATGCCCAGTAAGGTCAAGGAGCTTGTATACACACAGTGGGCTATGCTCAGTAAGGTCACAGAGCTTGTATACACACAGTGGGCTAATGCCCAGTCACGGAGCTTGGAAACACACAGTGGGCTAATGCCCAGTCATGGAGCTTGTATACACACAGTGGGCTATGCCCAGTAAGGTAATCGAGCTTATAGAAACACAATGGGCTTATAACCTGTCACAAGGCTTGTATGCACACAGTGGGCTTATGCCCAGTAAGGTCACAGATGTATTATACACACAGTGGGCTTATGCCCTATCACAAGGTTTGTATACACACAGTGGGGTAACAGAGCTTGTATACACAAAGTAGGCTTATGCCCGTCACAGAGCTTATATACACACAGTGGGCTATTCCAAGTAAGGTCACAGAGCTTGTATACACACAGTGGGCTTATGCCCTGTCATGGAGCTTGTATATACACAATGGGCTATGCCCAGTAAGGTCATGGAGCTTGTATACATACAGTGGGCTTATGCCCTTTCAAGTGGCTTTTATACACACAGTGGGCTTATGCCCAGCCACGGAGCTTGTATACATACAGTGGGTTATGCCCACTAAGGTCACAGAGCTTGTATACACACAGTGGGCTTATGCAGTGTCAAGAGGCTTTTATACACACAGTGGGCTTATGCCCAGTCATGGAGCTTGTATACACACAGTGGGCTAATGCCCAGTCATTGAGCTTGTATACACACAGTGGGCTAATGTCTCGCTGGCTGTGAAATGGCACTGAGCTCCGGGTGCCATGCCTTTTATAGAGGTGGAACATCACCCGGGTCTCACAAGAATCCGACGCCGGCCAGGTGACGTTCAGCCTCATGGTGGACTCGGATTCCACCTGTTCGGAGCGGTTCGGATTCCTCAGAATCCGAACCGCTCATCTCTAAAATATACTGATACAAAATGGGGCCTGGGAGACTATTTGTCATATTATCTGTTTCATCTACAGATGTTGTTTGCTGATTAGATTTCTAATGTCATTTTCCATAACCCTGAAATGTCGACCCGCAATAAAAATCCCTCTGGTGAGGGTATTGGATTTATCCATCTCTGAGTGATGCCTTTGTACTTGGACGCTATATATATATATATATATATATATATATATATATATATATATTATATATATATAATATATATATATATATATATATATATATATATATATATATGCCGATTGAAAACTAATGAGAATCCGATGACTCCTCCAGATCTGAACATTTTTAATTTTCAAAGTAGCATCCTTCACATTCAATTAATTTTTTGCAGTGTTTCAACAATGATTCAAAGACGTTTTGTGACATCACTTTTAGAGCTGCAGCTGTGGCATTTTTCACTTCATCATCTTTTGAGAACTTCTTTCTGTGCAGTTGTTTTTCCAGGGTTGGGAATGCCCAGAAATCACATGGCATTAAGTCTGGTCTATATGGAGGGTGTTCCAGTGCTGTCCCATTAATTTCAGTCAGTGCTGCCAATGCAACAGCAGCAACATGTGGTCAGGCATTGTCTTGGAGCAAAAACCACTGTTTCTGCAGCAAACATGGTCTTTTCTTCCTCATGGATTCACGCAAATGGGTTTTCAGGATGATTGCATAGTAGTCAACATTAGTTGTCTGTCCATGGGGAACCCAGTGCTGTAGATTCATACAATGCAAATCAAAGAACAGCAAAAGCATGACTTCATATGCCAAAGGAATCACACAGAATTTTTGGGGCTGAGGCAAATTTGTGTGTTCCCATACCCTGGACAGTTGTTTGTATTCCGGATCATAATGACATTTCCACGATTCATCACTCTTCACATTAGATGTCAGGAAATTGGGTATCCTCTGTGACATTCGAATAGTGTTCTTGCATGAATCAACTGATCATCACATCTGCTCTTCTGTGAGATTTCTGGGTACCTACCTGGCACACACGTTATGCATTTTCAGTTCCTTTGTCACAATATGCTGAACCCCTTCAAATGAGATGCCAAGTGAATCTGAAAGATTGCGTAAAGTTAACCTTCTGTCATTTTGCAACATCTCCGTAGTTATGGCAATGCTGACATCTGTAACCACGGTGGATGGTCTCACAAATGCGCTTTGTCAGTCACTCGCTTATTACCCTCTTTGAAGTGCTTCTACCACCAAAATACTGTAGCATGGCTAATTGTTTCTACACCGTATGCTTTCGTAACATTTCTTGACATTCATTTCCGCTTTCTCCAAGTTTAACAATTCAATCACACATCTCTGACGTAATCTCACAGACACATCTTCCTCATCTGCCACAATGAAACATATGAAGATATTCCACTTGCTGTGACCAAACAAAGAAACTACAGCAGTCAAACCGCAGGTTCAGACACATTGATGTATTAACTTCACAATAACCAGCATAGCATTGCCACATCTACCTATGGGACAGAAAAACAGAGGCAGTCTCATTACTTTTCAATCAGCACTTGTTTATATATATATTTATATTAGGGATGTGCAGGCTCGGTTCTACTCGGTTCCGTTCGGTTTTTTTTACCGAATCTTATTGGCTATCCAAAACTCGTGACAGCTGAAACCCAATAAGATTCGGGAAAAAAAAACGAACGGAACCGAGTAGAACCGAGCCTGCACATCCCTAATTTATATACAGTACATATATATATATATATATATATATATATATAGTGACAAGGTCACTGGTATAGTAGCAGAATGCTGGTAATTTCTCCTAGGTTTCTTACCTGTGTGTTCTATAAACCCCAGGTGTACTGTATTGGGCTGGTAATCTCACAGAAGGCTAAATAGGGCTTTTCAGCTAAATGGGTGTTTTTAAGGATTGTCAGGTTGATGATTATGAGACACACTGCCTGGCTGTGGAAAGTTGAGTCTTTATTGTCTATGTGAGAGAAAACATGTTGCTAAAACCAGGTAAATTGTGCCTGGTAAAACTTCTTGTATTTTATTAGTAACCTAGGACAATTCTGTGTTTAGTTAGTGCTGGACGGCAAGGTGTTTATTTTTGTTAGTTTTGCTTTATAGTAAAACTGGCCGAGGTCAGATGAACAAGACCAATGGACTTTGTGTGATCTCTGAGCTGCTGTGCAGTGCCATCTGCCCAAGGAGATGGTACCAATTCCCCAACCCTGTAACAATATATACATACATACACACATACATATACATCTATGTATACAGGTTGAATCTCCCATATCCAAAAATTCTGTAATACAACATTTTTTGAAATACTGAATTTACTGAGCATGACTGAGATAATGACACCTTTGTTTAAGGCAGAATATTATTAAAAATATTGTATACAATTATCTTTAGGTTGTGTGTATAAGGTGTATATAAAACATAAATGCATTCTGTGTTTAGACATGGGTCCCATACCCAAAATTTCTCATTATAGTATGCAATTATTCCGAAATACAGGAAAATCCGATATCCAAAATAATTCTGGGCCCAAGCATTTTGGACATGGGAGACTCAATCTGAATATACTGTATATCCCAGCAACCGGCAATCCCTGTAACACTGGAAATGTGTGGTCCTCTCCACAAGTACTGGACAGGTACTGTGATAATTTAATAAATACAGAAAAAGCTCTCGATCAACTTATGTAGTCAACAATCAGGAATAATGTTCCAACATTTCAGAACCCTCCTAACGAAAGAGCTATTAAAAAGCTGAAATCTAATATTTTTCTTCACTGCTGTATATATGTATGTATGTATGTATATCATACATATATTCTGTATGTTACATTCATTAATACTCAGTAAAGAGTTATGCAGGATATAGGACAGAGAAAGTTTCTATATTAAAATCAATCATTCCTTTCAAAGTCAATGGGACAAACTGCTGCAATGTCCCTAGTCTAGACTGATTGTGACATATGCAAACTATATAAGTATCAGTATGGAGGGAGGGGTTAATTATGAGTTTTGTTGTGCAATTTATGTTTATACAATGTAGTCAGATCTCACACTCAATTCTTTTTTTAAATGTAAATTTACTAAACCAAACTTGCATCACATGTTTCCCTAGGGATCTTTAGGCTGTTGATGCTTTAGGAAGGGCTTTTAAAAGCAGTGTGCAGGTAAAATATAACCTAAATAAGAAACACAGCAGCATATATTTATATTTACTGTTATACTCACCAGAAAGGGAAGACTTTGCCATGAAGTGGCCAATTTAACATGTAATGCACAATGTGTAACTAACATTCCCCACTTTTAATGCAGAGTATAGCTTTAAGAATCTTGAACTACAATAATGTTATATTGTATTCAGGGCCATTGCTACCATTAGGCAGCTTTAGGCAGTTTCCTATGGGCGTCAGCCTCTAGAGGGTGTCACTGCTTCAGCCTACCACTAGAATGAAGAATGTCTCTGATCGAGACATCCTCCATCTATCCACAGTACATCATGCTGCTTGAAACTGATCCAGTTAGCAGGTGCAGCCACTGGTCTCCCCTGTTCTCAGTCTCACTAAGCTAGGCTGGGGCTGGGTTGCCAGACTGCCTGTTACTCTTCACACAGACAGCGGCAGCCAGACATTGTACAGCACAGCTCCTGTCCCCTGCCAGACATTGTACAGCACAGCTCCTCCCCTCCCTTTCCCTCACTAACAGGTAGCCATGCATAGAGTAGTCCCGCCCCCTAGAAGAGACAGACTGAGATGATGAGGAGTCTGTGCTGGGATGAGAGCTGCAGTTGCTGAAGAGTGACACCCTGGTGGTAAGTGCCATGTTTCTGTGTCAGAAATGTAAACTGACACCTGTAATTTACTTTTATTTGCTATGTTTTGCACTGTGCCACTTCCTCCCTGCAGCTGGCTATCTATGTATTTATCCAATGTCTGTCTCTCTCATGTGTATCTATCCCATGTCTGTCTGTCCAATGTCTCTCTCATGTCTGTCTATCATGTCTGTCTGTCTCATGTCTCTATCATGTCTGTCCCATGTCTGTCTGTCATTTGTCTGTCCCATGTCTGTCCGTCCATCCATCTGATATCTATCTATCGATCTATCTCATATCTATCTTTCTACTACAGGGTCCTTAGGGATCCACAGGGATACCTTGGGGCACAGGTTCTCAAACTTGGTCCTCAGGACCCCAAACAGTGCATGTTTTACAGAGCTCCTCACAGAATCACAAGTGAAATAATTAGCTCCCTCTGTGGATCTTTTAAAATGTGTTAGTGAGTAATGAGTACACCTGTGCACCGGCTGGGTGACCTGGAAAACGTGAGCTGTGTGGGGTCCTGAGGACCGAGTTTGAGAACCACTGCCTTGGGGTATAGGCTTGGCTTCGCCATGGGAACCACACGGTTAAGTCTGTCATCCCAGGATGCATCGGGCCCCATCCTATACCTCAGTTTTCAGTAGGTACCTGGCCGGAGCTGGGTTACCGCACAGGGGGGCTGTGTTTCACAGCCCCTGAAGATCTTCAAGAGCAGTAGCATGAAAAGTCTAGCGGACGTCCTTGCTGCCCACTACTGGTAGCTATCCGGGGAACTCGGTGGGCTCTTGGGGGTTCCAGCTAGCATAACCCCTGGGGGACTTGGACTGTGGCCGGACCTACGGGGGGCATCATAAGGTAAGCAGTGGGCATCTGCGGTAGGCACCCACTGTTATGCAGTTCAGTGTCCCCAGGGCTGGGGGCTCCCTGGGGATGGCAGTATAATGGAGCCAGGCACTGAGACTGCGCTCACACTAGAACCCAGGGATGCGGGGCTGGAGCATTATGGAAGTGCTCCAGCATCCCAGGGGTTAATGGCTTGCCAGGGGAGGATGCCTTCCCTGTTCTCACAGGAGGCCCCTCCCCTTGCTGCTCTCAGCGCCATCCACTGTGATTTTGGCAGGTTGAGGCAGCGATCTTCTCTAGGGCTCGCCTCCCTTCATTACGCCGGTGGCCATCTTAGATGCTGTGGTGCAGGGTGCAGAGCCTTGGCGCCCCTTACATACCTCTCCTCCATAATACAAGATCAGCGTATGTAGCGCTATCACTACTGGGCTGATGCTCTGTGTAGGCAATTAGTGCAGAAAATTTGTGACTTTATGCTTGTGCTGTGTGTCTGATACTTCTCAGGTCAGCATTTTATTATCCCTATTTCTTCTTCTTCCTGTTCAGCCCTCTCGGTGCCAGTACTGTCAGGGTAGGAATCTGCCTCATAGTTTATAGTGTTTATTACTGTGGGAGAGTCACATACCAATATGCCCAGTGAGGATTCTGTGTCTATGGGTGCACCTCTCCTATTTTCCTGCTCCAAATGTAAAGCTGGTGTGGGGGAGGGGGTGGTACTTCAGGATGGTTTATGTTCTGCATGATTGGCCACTCCTGGTAACTCTGCTGTACCCAGCACCTCTCAGGAACCACCTTGGCCTGTTTTGCAAAGGCCTTGAATGTCCTTGTGAATAGGTTGACAGTTCCTCCTGCATTTCCCCAATTGGGGTTCGCACAACAGGCGGTAGTCCTGTCTCCCATACTAGGGTTTCTGGGTCAGATGGTAATGGTGCAGTGCCCTCCTCAACAGGTTCTTACTCAGGCAGACCCTGTTTGGGCTAATTCTGTGTCAGCTATGGTGCAGAATGCTACAGAGCAGGATACATCTAGACCTGCTAAAAGACCATTATTGTCATATCCATCCATACAATATGATGAGGGCGAGATTCTAGATTTATCTGACACTGACACCCCTCAATTAGGGGCAGAGGTTAAATCTAGAATATATATTCCAGGTCTCATATGGGCGGTCTGTGCGGCCATGGTGATTACTGATGACAACCTACCTGCAGCACCTACAAATGCTTATTTTAAGGAGGTTAGAGGTACTGCAGCAGTTTTTCCTCTATCTGGTCAGCTAGTAAATCACCTGGAGGAGGTGTGGAAATCTCCAGGAAAAAGATTTCAACCTCACAAACATCTGGTTCATGCATACCCCTTTGTGGAAGATGATTTCACTAAATGGGAGTCTCCGCTTCAGGTGGATTCTCAAGTGACACGCTTAGTAAAGAGTGCGACTTTACCTATGCCTTCCATGTCTTCTCTGATGGATGCTCCAGACTGTAAAGTGGAGGTGTGCCTTAAGTCTATCTATTCCCTCGCTGTAGCAGCATCCAGACCAGCTATGGAAGTCTGCTGGGTGGAAAGATGGGCGGACACATTATAAGCATTGTTTGCTTTGGAGGGTACCAGTGAACAGGTTGTGTTAGTGGGTAACCTCCGGGATTCCGATACGTACATTAATGAAGCAGCCTTGGATTTGAGCTTTCTAACTTCTAGGATTTCCATGGCAGCCGTGGCTGCTCGATGCTCCTTGTGGTTACGTTCTTGGAGGGCAGATGCTGAATCCAAAAAGGGCTTGGAATGCTTACCTTATAATGGGCAGGTCCTGTTCAGGCCAGCTTTGGAGAAGATACTGCACACATTGACGGCTGCCAAATCTGCATGTCTACCTTCAGCTCCGACTCCATCTGGGTCTAAAAACCCATCCTTTCGCCCACAGGGCAAACCTAAGGTGCAGTCCTTTCCGAGAACTTCAGGTCCCAAAAAAATGCTAAGCCCAAGAAACAAGCTTGGAGTACCAGATGTCTGGCAGCCAAGCCCGACAACAAACCCTCAGCCTGATGGACTGGGCCTCCCCTTGGGGGACACCATGGTGGGAGGCCAAATTCTGCGATATTCCCAGTGTTGGTACCAGACCACCATAGACACTTGGGTAAGGGAAGTGGTATCTCAGGGATATGCCCTCTCCTTCCGCAGAAGGCCTACTCATCAGATCTTTGCAGCAGGCCTCCTTCAGATCCAACAAAGGCACTAGTGATCCAGGAGGTGGTGCGCTCTATGCTCCAGATGGGAGTCATAGAGCCTGTTCCATTACCCTTAAGGGGGACAGGATCTTACTCCAAAATCTTTCTGGTCTAAAAACCAAATGGACCATTCCGACCTATCCTCAACCTCAATTCCCTGAACAAGTTTTTAAGGGTCCCTCGGTTCTGAATGGAGACTCTGCATTCTATTGTTTTAGCTATGCAGCCTGGGGATTTTATGGTGTCCCTGGATATTCAGGATGCTTACCTGCATATCCCCATTTCCAAGGCTCTTAGGCATTACCTCAGATTTGCGGTGTCGGACCACCATTACCAGTTTCAGGCTCTACTTTTGTTTGAACTTTCCACGGCCCCTCGCTTGTTCACAAAGGTAATGGCGGTCATGGCGGCACACCTGCGGTTGCAGGGGGTTCACCTGTTACCTTACTTTTATGACCTTCTGTTGTTGGCAGGGTCACCACAGCTCCTTTGCAACCATCTGCAACTGACAATGTCAGTGTTGCAGGTTCACGGCTGGCTAGTGAACTGGAAGAAGTCCTCTCTAATTCCTTCTCAGAGGATGGTCCATCTCGGAGCATTGTTGGACTCTCAGCAGCAGAGGATCTTCTTGATGGAAGAAAAAATAGTCCAGGATATGCAATGGTCTAAAGAGCAACTGTGTGTCTCTTCTCTCTGCAATCAAGTTACTGGGTTCCATTGTGTCAACGTTCGACATGATGGAGTATGCCAAGTTCCATTCCAGGCCTCTGCAGATGTTGATCCTCTCTAGATGGGATGGACTTCCCCATCAAATAAAGATGCAGATGATCAGGCTCACTCCGGAGGTGTGCCTGGCCCTGATCTGGTGGTTACAGATGTCCCATCTCAGCAGGGGACGTCCGTTTTGGATTTCGGAGTGGGTCCTTCTCACAATGGATGCCTGCCTTCAGGGCTGGGGTGCTGTGACATTTTCCAGGGCTGGTGGACGTCAGAGGAATAGGTCCTGCCGATCAATATATTGGAGCTTCGGGCAGTGTTCAGAGCGCTGCAAAAAGCAAGAATTTTCCTGCAGGGGAAACCCGTGTATGTTCAGTCAGACAATGCCAACACGGTGGTTTACCTAAACCATCAAGGAGGAACTCAAAGTCAAGCGGCTCTAAGGGAGATATCCCGCATTCTGACTTGGGCAGAAGGTAACTCCCAGCCATTTCAGCCATGTTCATTCCGGGAGTGCTCAACTGGGAAGCGGACTTCCTCGGCCACCACGATGTACACCCAGGGGAATGGTCTCTTCACCAGGATGTGCTCCAACTCCTAGTGGACAAGTGGGGCCTTCCCAAAATAGAACTCATGGTCTCCAGACACAACCACAAGCTGTGGGCATACAGATCCCAAACAAGAGACTAAGGGGGGTCTCCTGGTGGACACTCTGTCGGTACAGTGGAAATTCCAATTCACGTACCTGTTTCCTCCATTCTCCATTCTGCCTCGAGTACTTTGACAGTTCAGGCAGGAAGTAGGTAAGATCCTGCTGGTGGCTCCTGCATGGTCCAGACGGAATTGGTACACGGATCTTCAGTGTCTGTCCATCAACACTCCATTGCTGTTACCTCAGCATACAGACCTGTTGTCTCAGGGTCCTTGCCTCTACCCAGACCTGAGTCATCTGTCTTTGACAGCATGGCTCTTGAGACTTCCCTCTTGATGTCTAAGGGTTTCTCCAGAGAGGTGGTGAATACCATGCTACGAGCTTGGAAACCTGCTTCAGCTAGAATTTACCACAGGGATATTTTGAGTGGTGTCACCCTAGAGGGTATGATCCTCAGGTGTTTCGGATATCCAGAGTGCTGGCTTTCCTACAGGTGGGCTTGGATCTAGGTCTATGTTTCTGCCCTGTCAATTTGGTTTCAGCATATGATTGCTATGCTGTCTGATATCCGCACCTTTATGCAGGGTGTCCTTCACATCCAGCCTCCCTTTGTCCCTCCAGTAGCTCCATGAGATTTGGCATTGGTCCTGAGGGTGCTCCAAGGTCCTCCATTTGAACCTTTGGGTTCTGTGGATTTTAAATGGCATACAACAAAGACAGTGTTCCTTCTGGCTATTGCTGTTACAAGTCCAATCCAGTACTTGTTTCCTGCCAGTATTCCTCCTGCTCCTGATCATGCTTCTAGGTTGCCAGTTGCTAGGAGACCCAGATGTCAGATGATTTCACATGTTTCCTCCTAGTGTTGCCTGCTTGGCAGCTGATCCTATTTGAACTTCCAGGACTGTCGCCGCCCTGTTGGCTATAGAGTTTTCATGTGGAACTTTTGGTTATGCAAGCTGGTCTCTGTGCATCCAGACTTCCAGCTATATTTTCTACATGCTGTGTGTATTCTGTTCACCGGCTTTTACGTGACCCAAGTGCCCAGGGTCCAAGCAATGCTGTCTCCAGGGCCCTCCAGGCCATAGAGCTATCCTGCTTCTATACCATGTTTCAAGCATCACTGTTTACAGAGCCTCCAGGCCATACAGCTATCCTGCTTCTATACCATGGTTCAAGCATCGCTGTCTACTACGTCCTTCAGGCCATACAGCAATCCTGCTTCAACACCATGTTTCAAGCACCGCTGTCTACTAGGCCTCGCAGGCCAAACAGCAATCCTGCTTCAACACCATGGTTCAAGCACCGCTGTCCACTAAGCCCTCCTGGCCAAACAGCAATCCTGCTTCTACACCAGGTTTCAAGCATCGCTGTCTGCTAGGCCCTCCAGGCCATACTGCAATCCTGCTCCAGGTTTCAAGCATTGCTGTCTGCTAGGCCCTCCAGGCCATCCAGCAATCCTGCTTCTTCACCATGTTTCAAGCATTGCTGTCTGCTAGGCCTCCTGGCCATTTACCAACTTTAGTTTGGACTGTAAACTTACAGTATATTCTATTGACTGTCCTATGGTTTCAGCTCCTTATTGCACCATTGACATGTTGTGTTTTCACTGGTCCATCGTTTCATTTATTTAGTAAACTGCCATGATTTAACTATACTTCTTGTGTTTGTTCTTCGATGTGCCACGTATCTCCAACACCTCCATCTCAGTCCTAACAATTGCTGGAGGATCATAACATTATAGGCGACCAAATCTTTGATCTACGATGGAGCATACGCAGAACCCAGCACAAATTCTGGCAGCTCATATTCAGACTCTTACTCAAAAAGTTAATGAACTCTCACTTAAAGTTGAAGATGTCCGTACCTCCTCGTTACAAGCTGCTCTGAAGGAGCCCAATATGAACTTGCCTGATCGTTTCGCTGCGGAAAGAAACTTGTTTGTGAATTTCCGTGATAGTTGTAAACTTTATTTCCGCATGCGTCCAGTCTCTTCTGGTTCTGAGACACAAAAAGTTGGACATATTATTTTCCTGCTTCAGGGTGATCCGCAAACATGGGCATTTGGACTACCTTCCTCGCATGTTGCCCTTAAGACTGTGGATGCCTTTTTCCTCCAGCTGGGCCTGTTGTTTGAAGACCCAGATAAGGTATCACTTGCAGAATCCAAGCTTCGCTCTCTTAAACAGGGACAAAAAGCTGCAGTGGATTATTGTTCTGCACTTCGTAGATGGGCAGTGGAATCAGGCTGGAATGATTCGGCTTTGCGTAACCTGTTTCGGATTGGTCTTTCTGAAGAAATAAAGGACATTCTTGTGCAACATTCCCCGGCAAAGACTCTGGATGACTTCATGTAGACAGTTATACGTATTGACCGTCATTTACGTGAAAGACGGAGAGAGCAGCAGTTGCCTCCTACGTCCCCCAGATCTTCTTTGTTGCCTCCTTCACTGGATTGCGAGGAGCCTCTGCGAATTGGAACTTCTCATCTTTCTCCGGGAGAAAGGCATAGAAAACATTCACAAAGTCTCTGTTTGTACTGTGGAGACAAGGCTCATTCCATAAAAGACTGTCCTTTGATAATCATAAAAAGGCAGGGTCTAAGTGTACAGAAGGGATTACACTTATGTTTAGCCTCAAATTCCTTCAAGAATTCAGTACTTGTTCCTGTATCCATTCATTCAGCTAATAAAGAGTTCAAGACACAGCCTTTTTTGGATAGTGGAGCAGCAGCTTATTTTATGGACTATGCCAGTGTTGGCTAACCTTGACACTCCAGCTGTTATGGAATTACATAACCCAGCATGCACTGCTACAGTTTTGCTATTAGGGCATGCTAAAACTGTGGCAGGGCATGCTGAGATATATAGTTCCACAACAGCTGGAGTGTCAAGGTTAGCCAACACTGGACTATGCATTCTTTCAGAAGTCAAAGATTCCTGCAGTTCCATTAGAACAAGAAGTTTCCATTTGTGGCCTGGATGGAGGCTTAATCCCTAAAGGAACTCTTAAGGTTAAGACACCTCTTATTCGGTTTACCATAGGTGTTTCACATATTGAACTCATTTCATTTTTTCTTATGCATAGTCCTTTGGTTCCAATTGTTTTGGGCCTTCCGTGGCTAAGTTTACACAATCCTTCCATTGACTGGTCCTCTGGAGAGATTATTAAGTGGAGTCCTGAATGTCAGTCCTGATGACTTTCACTCCCTGTGTGGATGCTACAATGTCCTGAAGTTTCGTCCGCTTGTAGCATTCCTCCTCAATATTTGGATTTTGCTGATGTGTTTTCTAAACAAAAAGCTAATGCATTGCCTCAACATCGACCATATGATTGCGCCATCAATCTTATTCCTGGTTCTAAAGATGTTAAAGCTGACACTCTCTCCAGAAGTTTCTTCTCTGACCAACAAGTCTCCGTTTCTGAAGAACCCATCATTAGTAAAGATTTCATTCATTTTGCCTTAATCCGGACACTAGCTGAGACACTCCAGAGATGCCAATCTGAAGCTCCATTGAATGTTCCTGCTCATCTTCTTTTTGTTCCTGAGAGACTTAGGAAAACTGTCCTTTTGGATTTTCATTCTAAAAAAGTCTTTGGTCATCCAGGCATTTCTAAGACTATGGACATTCTCTCCTGTTCTGCCTGGTGGCCATCCTTAGCCAAAGATGTCCGTGAGTTTGTGTTAGCATGTGAAGTCTGTGCCCATAATAAGACTCCTCAGACAGCTCCTCCTGGTCTTCTTCTTCCGTTGTCTACACCTAAGACTATTGCTGACAGGCATCGAAGACCATGTTTTTTGAAAAAGGGAGATTTGATCTGGCTTCCTCCTAAGAATATCAAGCTGTGCCAACCTACTCATAAATTGGGACCTAGATTCATCGGGCCTTTTCGCATCATTGCTCAAGTGAATCCCATCGCTTTCAAGTTGCAACTACCCAATTCTTTACGTATTAAGAACACTTTTCATTGCTCTCTCCTCAAACCATTTTTTTCTTCCACGAGATTTGGAAGTAATCCTAGTGCCAAACCTGGTTCAGTGACTGTCCATGGTCAACATAAATTTGTTGTTGAAAGAATTCTGGACTCCAAGTTCTCCAGAGGTAAAGTACAGTTTTTGGTTCATTGGAGGGGTTATGGCCCAGAGGAACATTCCTGGGTTTCGGAAGATGCACTCCATGCTCCCAGACTGAAAAGACTTTTCTTTCAGAAGTTTCCTGATAAACCTGGATCTGGGGGTTCTTCAACCCCGCATCAAGGGGGGGTACTGTTACAAGTCCAGTCCAGTACTTGTCTCCTGCCAGTATTCCTCCTGCTCCTGACCATGCTTCTAGGTTGCCGGTTGCTAGGAGACCAAGACATCAGATGATTTCACATGTTTCCTCCTAGTGTTGCCTGATTGGCAGCTGATCCTATTTGAACTTCCTGGACTGTCGCCGCCCTGTTGGCTATAGAGTTTTCATGTGGAACTTTTGGTTATGCAAGCTGCTCTCTGTGCATCCAGACTTCCAGCTATATTTTCTACATGCTGTGTGTATTCTGCTCACCGACTTTTATGTGACCCAAGTGCCCTGGGTCCAAGCAACACTGTCTCCAGGGCCCTCCAGGCCATAGAACTATCCTGCTTCTATACCATGTTTCAAGTAACGCTGTCTACAGGCCCCTCCAGGCTATCCAGCTATCCTGCTTCTATACCACGGTTCAAGCATCACTGTTTACAGAGCCTCCAGGCCATACAGCTATCCTGCTTCTATACCACGGTTCAACCATTGCTGTCTACTGAGCCCTCCAGGCCATACAGCTATCCTGCTTCTATACCACAGTTCAAGCATCGCTGTCTACAGAGCCCTCCAGGCCATACAGTTATCCTGCTTCTATACAACGGTTAAAGCATCGCTGTCTACAGAGCCTCCAGGTCATACAGCTATCCTGCTTCTATACCACAGTTCAAGCATCGCTGTCTACTAAGCCATCCAGCCTATACAGCTATCCAGCTTCTATACCACGGTTCAAGCATCGCTGCATTCAGAGCCCTGCAGGCTATACAGCTATCCTGCTTCTATAACATGGTTCAAGCATCGCTGTCTACAGAGCCTCCAGGCCATAGAGCTATTCTGCTTCTATACCACGGTTCAAGCATTGCTGTCTGCTGAGCCCACCAGGCCATACAGCTATACTGCTTCTAAACCATGTTTATAGCTACCCTGTCTACTAGGCCCTTCAGACCATACAGCAATCCTGCTTCAACACCACATTTCAAGCACCGCTGTCTACTAGGCCTATCAGGCCAAACAGCAATCCTGCTTCAACACCACGTTTCAAGCACCACTGTCTACTAGGCCCTCCTGGCCATACAGCAATCCTGCTTCTACACCAGGTTTCAAGCATGACTGTCTGCTAGGCCCTCCAGGCCATACTGCAATCCTGCTTCTATACCAGGTTTCAAGCATCACTAAAAAAATAAATACACAGTTCCCTTCAGTGCTGAAGAGAGGATATTGCAATAATCAATGGGTTAAATTAGCCAGCAGCTGTTATTAGAGGGTTGCCACCATCTATTAACAGAGAAAAGAAAAAAGAAAAAACATACAACAGCGCTTGGCTTTCGCTTATATATAAAATGTAATACCACAAATGTATATATCAAAGAGAAATCAATCACAATTTATTACATTAACAAACGTATATAAAAAATACATAAAAAATATATAATTATACAATGGTACCCGTCAATTATATCTCAGTGCAAATAGTACACATATGTAAATTGCTCTGACGAAACCACCGGTAGCGGAGAAACGTGTTATAGTGTCTTTAAAATTGCAGTGGTACCTTGTGATAAGGTTTGAGCTTGGATGGGAACATTTCTACTTTTTAAGCTCATTTACCCTACAGAAGCCGCACTCTGGTAGCGGCTTTCAGCGATCCTAAGCTTCACGTGGAGGACCAGTGTATACACTCTCCGCTGCTGAGAGTAATCTCCAATCTTCTCTTCAGAAATTGATCTCCCCTGACATTCACTGGGAATTGATGCGGCAGTTCCGTTTGCTGTGAACACAGCCGGCCGGTGTGTATCATGTGCATTTGCCATCCAGACACTGCCTACACATAGCGGCTGGGAACCTTTGTATTTATTGTAACTACAAAAGGGTAACCACCACTAGGTGACCGAGATAAGATAATACAGCAGGTGAGTGTAATACCATCAATTCTATGCATATAAATTGATATCTAAGACTGCCAGCGCCACAATACTTTGCTAGGTCTGCCTTAAATTGGCTATCCTTTTGGGAACATTTGAGCTAAAAAAATTTGCAACTATTCGGGACACTTGAAGCTTGTGCAGTTGCTCAACTGATGATTAACATCTTTACCTGTGCAATTAGAGCAATTTACATATGTGTACTATTTGCACTGAGATATAATTGACGGGTACCATTGTATAATTATATATATTTTATGTATTTTTTATATATGTTTGTTTATGTGTATGTAATAAATTGTGATTGATTTCTCTTTGATATATAAATTTGTGGTATTACATTTTATATATAATTGAAAGCCAAGCACTGTTGTATGTTTTTTCTTCAAGCATCGCTGTCTGCTAGGCCCTCCAGGCCATCCAGCAATCCTGCTGCTTCACCTTGTTTCAAGCATTACTGTCTACTAGGCTCCCTGGCCATTTAACAACTTTAGTTTGGACTGTAAAGCTACAGTATATTCTATTCACTGTCCTATGGTTTCAGCTCCTTATTGCACCATTGACATGTTGTGTTTTCACTGGTCCATCATATCATTTATTTAGTAAACTACCATGATTTAACTATACTTCTTGTATTTGTTCTTCGATGTGCCACGTATCTCCAACACCTCCATTTCGGTCCTAGCAATTGCTAGAGGATCGTAACAATTGCTTTGGCCAGATGGGTATCGGATTTGAGGGCTCTCTCCTGTCATACCCTCTTTCTGATTTTTCATTCGGACAAGGCGGTACTTCGTACCTGCCCTGATTTCCTTCCCAAGGTGGTGTCTAGTTTCAACATTAACCAGGAAATTGTGGTCCCAGCCTTTAATTCATTGGATCTCTTGGCTGGTGAGTCCTCTTTGAATGTGGTACAGGCTGTGCAGATTTATGTGGACCATACCAGTTCTTTAAGGAAATCAGACTCTTTTTTTTTTTGTGTGTCCTGTATACATGTCATAAGAGGAGTTGGCATGCCAATAAGCAGACTTTGGCACAGTGGATTTGCATGGCTATCTCTGAGGCTTATGCTCATGAGGGTCTTCCAGTGCCACCCTCTGTGAAGGCTCATTCTAAGAGGTCTGTGGGTCCTTTGTGGGCAGCTTGCCTTGGCTGTTCAGCTTTGCAAGGCGGCTACATGGTCATCTGTCCATACTTTTGTCAGGCATTACGCATTTGACACCTTTGCTTCTCAGGATGCTTCCTTTGGTTGGTGGGTTCTCCTCTCTGCACAGGAGCATCCCCTCCCTTGAAGGATACTGCTTTGGGACATCCCCAAGGTATCCCTGTGGATCCCTAAGGACCCTGGAGTATAAAACGGGATATTGTAAGAACTTACCTTTTGTTATCTCTGTTTCTACGATGTCCTTAGGGTCCACAGGGTGCCTGACCTGATGCCCTGTGCTTCTGTAGGGTGTTTTTCTGGTCAACAGTTTCTGTCTCCTATTTCTGTGATTCGTGTGTGTTCCAGATTTCCTTCTTCCTTTTCTTCTCCTCCAGCCTATGGCTTGATACTAAAACTGAGGTGCCTTGGCCTGGGGGTGAGGTATAGGAGGGGGCCCAGTGCATCCTGGGATGACAGACTTAACTGTGTGGTGCCCATGGCAAAGCCAAGCCTATACCCCAAGGTATCCCTGTGGACCATAAGGACTTCGTAGAAACAGAGATAACAAAGGTAAGTTCTTACCATATCTGTTGTTATATATCTGTTTATCTATCTATCTCATATCTGGCTATCTATCTATCTATCTATCTATCTGTCTGTCTGTCTGTCTGTCTATCTATCTATCCATCCATCCGCTTTGCAATTTGGAATATACATTTTTTGCACAAATGCAGTCTGACTTGTGATAGTGTACTGGAGCTGGAGTAGATATGTTCGTGAGGGGCTGGGTGGAGGATTTGGGGGAAGCAGTGGTGGCATATTGAAACTTTGCCTAGGGTGCCTTAAAACCTCGCACCAACCCTCATTGTATTTGTTTTTTCACAAATGAGCAACCAAGTGAGAGGGTCCTGCTTTCAACTGTATAATAACCTACTCATAAAAAATTTAATTTCTTCAGGAAATGCTGAAACTTAAATTTGACTTTGGAAGTAAAATGTGATTAATAGATTGTATTTATTTTGTGATCATTTTTGCATGCCCTTTTTAGGTTGACACATTTCTTCAATCCAAAATGTTTATGATCTTTAGATTATATAACTATAAGAAAACCATTTTTGTTATGCCAGGGATTCCCAACCACGGTCCTCAAGGCACACTAACAGTCCAGGTTTTAAGGATAGCCATACTTGAGCACAGGTAATTTAATCAGTACCTCAGTTATTTGATTTAACCATCTGTGCTTAATCATGGATATCACTAAAACAAGGCCTGTTAGTGTGCCTTGAGGACCGAGGTTGGGAATCACTGCCATAGAGACATGTTAAAACAACATGAAAACCTATGTCATTGGCAATGCTCCTGCCATGGTCTGATCATAAAGTTCAAAGCTTGTTCAGTAATTTAAAGTAAAGGCATTGTTGTTAGGTCTGAAGACATTCTGAATACTGATATATGTTATAAAAATTTAAAAAATTACTTTAACAAAGCACTGTGTACTTTCTGTGAATGTACTATATAAATTATTTAATCAAACATTAAGAAAAACAGTGAATCTTTCACAAAAAACACAAACATGATTTTGATAAAGTACATATATAAAAATAAATTATTTATTCTTTATTTCCATAAGTATTATATATTACTGTGGTAAGAAGCATAGCATAATTTGGATCAAAATTTTAAAATATACAATTAGAGTCTCACGTACAGTTATTTACATTTTACATAAAATGCAGGTGTAAAAAGTGTCTGAGAAAACAATGTATGTGTATGCTAAGCTGCAGGTATCTTAGGATATTGTATGTGTGACTCATCATACATGTGCTACATGAAGATATGTTTAAAGCACATCATTCACCTCAGGGGTTGAATATGCTTGAAATGTATCATGATGAGGCTGAAGACATGTTGCTTTAATGAATACAATTTTTGAAAGAATACATGTTCACTTCCCTAAATTGATCCAAAAACCAGTGCTCATAGCATGACCTTGAATCCACAGGCCTTGTGGCTGTTTCTGTAAGTAGCAGTATGTCTCATGTATATGATTTTTGCTCATTTTTCTTTAAGGGTTAAAGATGTAACACTTACAGGTAAGGAGAACAACCAGAAGGATCTAGGGTCCTGATTCAGATGTAGACAAGAACTAGAGATGTGCAAGTCCAGATTTCTGAAATCCAAACACAGCCCAAATTTAGAGATTCTGAGTAGCACCAGGTCAAGGTTTGGATTCACTTTTGTTACCCGGTTCGAAATAAGACCTGGTTCATATATGTTGCTGGTATTGAATCCGGATTTAAAAAATAAACTCTGGTCTTGAATTTGGACATTTTAGCTGTTTCTATAGATTTTTCATAGATTTTTATCCAAATTAAAAACCAAAGCACTTGAGGGTGGTTTTGCAAAACCAAAACCAAAACCAAAACACAAAGTTGAATCCAGTTCCAAAACCAAAAACACAAACCTAAATCATGCCCTAGGTATATAAAAAGTGTTGGGGAGTATCTATTTTAATGACGGTCATGATTAAATAGACTTAGCCTAGTTTTTGGTGTTTTATCTTCATTCAGTGTGGGCCCATATGATGTACTTTGTCACCTCTAGTTGGCCTGGTAAAGTGTTAAATTGCTGTTTTTTGTTACCTTAATCTTTTGGTTTATCATGATTATTAGATATTTTGCTTGAAAGCAAACTTGTATATTGTACTCCTTATATTAAGGATATACAGATTTAGAAGTATGATGTGTAGGGTTTTCAAGTGAATTGTCATTAAGATAAATAATGATTTGGTGAATCCATGCTCTCATGTAATCTTTGATTAGTTTTAGCTTAATTGCAAAAACATGATTCAGTATTATTTGTTAGGTTACACAACAATTGAGATCAGTATCAATGTACATTTGCAAAGTTAATGCTCTAGATAATATAATATTTTTTAGCTTGTATTATGTATACATATGTATGATATATAATTGTGTTTTAATTATTTATACGATTGTCTGTTTTAATTACTTTTTGGTTAAATGTATTAATTTACAGGCCTTATTGATTCACATATATAATGTGAAGTATCTTCTTCAGTGTATGAATTCTTAATCATTGTAGCAAGGACTTAGGACCTCATTCAGAGTCGGTTGTTGTGGCTGCACGATCGGACGCATACAATGTTTTTCTTTCTGCGCCTGCGCACGGCTAGCAGTGCGCATGTGCGTATGAGCTCTACCGATCAAAAATACTGTCGGTCATAGGGCTCCCGACACGGAAGTGGATTGCTAAAGTTGATTGACAGGAAAGACCGTTTGTGGGAGTATACGGGGTTGGTGGTCTGGAAACTGAGGCGTTCTTCAGCGTTTCCAGGCATTTTAGGGGAGTGCTTAAATTACCTGCTTCGTACTACCAAGAATTGCGGATGCAAGAAAACGTCACTCTATGAACAGGCTGATCGACCAGGCTAAGGTAGGCAAGAAGCGTCCGTAAGCCACAACAGTACAATCGTTAATCTGATGTTACCTGCGATGTTTCGATTTGGAACCACACAAACCAAGCAGCTAAGATTGCTGCATTGTAACTATTAACACTGCTAATTACCTTGTAACTCATTTCACTTGCGTGAGCATTAGGGAATTCGTAACACAAATATTTCTTTGAGCTTTTAAACAGTTTTTGGATAAAACCGTTTTTAAAACATCTAGCATTGTGTTTTGCGTAGCAGCCTTTTCAGATACCACACTTTTTAAATCCTGTATACATTGATATAGTTAAAGATAGACATTTTTGGTATGAAATTTTTTAATTTTTTTTAAATTTGCCTTTCATCACAATGTAAATAATAATTGTTTCAGCAACATTTGTATATAATTAAAATAATGTTAAAAAACAACAACATTTTTTGTTAAAAAAAATAAAAGAGCTTGAGACATTGGTGACAAGAAATATGGGGACTGGACAACAGGTGAGGGAGGAGAGATCCAGGGCTACTTGCATCATTTGGGCCAGCTTGGAGGAAGAGGTAAGCTACGGACAGCCGACTGGCGTGTAACACACCGACTGGCCTGGGCAGAGGTAGATGGGATTTCCTCTGGCCTAGGCATAGGGCTCTCCATACTTGCGGGGGTGGCTGTTGGGTTGCCAGAGGTGGTGGTCCTTGGAGGAAGGGAGTCTCGCTCCATCATGGCAGGTGGGTTGGCCTGCTCCTGGGTATTGGCCAAATGATCTAGGGCCCCAGCAATGGTCTCCAGGGCCACCGCCACCCTCACCAGAGTGGTCTCCATCCTCAGAAAAACACATGTGTTCTCCTGAGTTTGGGAGACCAACCTGGTGAGGAGAGGCACTGCTCGGTCTGATGGCTGCCCTGGAGTAGACTCCACAGGGTCCCCAGATGGAGTACTTGGATCCTCCCCTGCAGAGTCTCCATCTGTGCTGGACCCAGACCTGACCTCAGGAGCAGGCACTACCTCCTCTGAGTCTGGAATATAAAAAAAAATTTTATTTGTTTTTCCCCCCCCAAAAAACGTAGACGTTTCAGCTTTATACTTTTTGTCTAACAAAATTAAATTACCTTCTTGCACATGTGGAGCGTTGAAGTCAGCCATGTCAGTGTCCATAGTGGACACGCCGACTATCTCCTCTTCCGTCACACATCCCTGACCCAACGTCTCCAACCTTGTCAAGGCCAGCTCCTCAGGGATGGGACCCCACCTGTCCCCGCAGCATGGTCCACCCTACTCCGTAGCTTCCTCTTCAGTTGGTACTTGAAATCTGTCCAGCTGTCAATGTTATTTTTGAAATTTAAAGTGTTCGTTTTTTTAAGTAAGATAAAGCTTTGGACATCAGTACACTCACAATATCATTTTCTTACCGTTTTTTACGACTTTCTGTGTTCTGTAGGTTGGCCCCACAACATTAACAGCCCTGGATATCTCCTCCCAAATCCTGTCTTTGGCTCCAGCCCCCATATTTCTGGGTGCATTGACTAGGTTCTCCATTGTCATGGTCACCAATGTCTCAAGCTCGATCCGTGAAAATGGAGGGTTTCTTGGTCTTGGCCTGCTTGGGCCCGCCTCCTCCTCCTCTACTGGTGGACTTTGATTCCCAGCACCTACAACAATTTTTAAAATAGTAAAAAAAAAATGTATTTTTTTTAGGGAAATCTGACCAGTTCTTGTGTTGTGTAAAAAATGTAATTTGCACTTACCTGGCTCAGTTGGCCTCTGCTCACCATGCTCCTCGGTTGACATTCTGCTAACCTGTGAGAGAGCATGAAGAATACTGCTTGTGCAGACTTTTTTATAGATGTGATCACATCCCTGGATTGGTCACCCATGAATCCTTATTTCCCTAACTACAAATGCACACCGTTCCTGCATTCCCTAATTACTGCGTGGGTTGTGCTAGATGTGAGCACATCTCTGGATTGGTTACCCGTGCAACCTTATTTCCCTAACTACAAATACAAACCTTTCCTGCATTCCGTAATTACTGCGTGGGTTGGACTAGATGTGAGTGCACCCCTGGATAGGTTACCCGTGCATCCTTATTTCCCTAACTACAAATGCACACCTTTCTTGTATTCCGTAATTACTGCGTGGGTTGTGCTAGGTGTGAGCACATCCCTGGATTGGTTACCCGTGCATCCTTATTTCCCTAACTACAAATGCACACCTTTCCTGCATGTTTCAATAATTGGGGTTTGGTTTCTTTATTTAAGGCAAAGCCAAATGTTCACTTACTTGTGGGTTGTAGTTGGAGTGTTTGGTGGTGCAGGAGGTGTTTGATAGTAGTTAAATAGTTTGAAGTTGATTGAGAGGTGCTTGTGTGTGTTGATTGAGAGGTGCTTGTTTGAAATTGATTGAGAGGTGCTTGTGTGTGTTGTTTGAGAGGTGCTTGTGTGTGTTGATTGAGAGGTGCTTGTTTGAAGTTGATTGAGAGGTGCTTGTTTGAAGTTGATTGAGAGATGCTTGTGTGTGTTGTTTGAGAGGTGCTTGTGTGTGTTGATTGAGAGGTGCTTGTTTGAAGTTGAAGGAGAGGTGCTTGTGTATGTTGATTGAGAGGTGCTTGTTTGAAGTTGAAGGAGAGGTGCTTGTGTGTGTTGATTGAGAGGTGCTTGTTTGAAGTTGATTGAGAGGTGCTTGTGTGTGTTTGAGAGGTGCTTGTTTGAAGTTGATTGAGAGGTGCTTGTGTGTTGTTTGAGAGGTGCTTGTGTGTGTTGATTGAGAGGTGCTTGTTTGAAGTTGATTGAGAGGTGCTTGTGTGTGTTGTTTGAGAGGTGCTTGTGTGTGTTATTTGAGAGGTGCTTGTTTGAAGTTGATTGAGAGGTGCTTGTGTGTGTTGTTTGAGAGGTGCTTGTTTGAAGTTGATTGAGAGGTGCTTGTGTGTGTTGTTTGAGAGGGTCTTGTGTGAATTTTTTATTTTATTTTGGTTGCGTTTTTTTGGGGGGGTTTATTTAGTTTATTTTTGGGGTTGGTTTTTTTGTGTTCATTGCTTTTTGGTGGCTCTTTTTTGTGTTCCTTTCTTTTTGATGTTTGTTTTTTGTGTTCCTTTATTTATGGTCTTTTTTTTTTGTGGTGGTGGTTTTTGTGTTCCTTTGTTTATTTTTGTGTTTTGTTTTTGGTGGTGGTTTTTGATTGACAAATTTGATTGGTTCATACTTTTAACAAACCTTGTTAATTGTTGTGATTGAGCCGGTTACTTGTTTGGTTTGGTTGGCCGGGCTTTTGTCTTCTTCCAAAATCCAACGTTATTCGAAGAATCAAGTAAGTGTGCCAGCCTTCTCCATTTTGATTTTGTTTTTTTTGGGGATCAACATTCATAAAAAAAAATTAAATTTTTTTATACTAATTTTTATATTTTTTTAAATATTTATTAAAGGTGTTTAACACTCCATTTTGGACTTGAATCAGGTAAGTGTCTATTTATTCAAACCTACACTTATTTATATTTTTGTTTTAAATTTTTGATAAAATTTTATTTGGAATATTGTTTATTGATCTATTTTTTAAATGTAAATTTGTACATTTAACAACAATTCATATTGGCGATTTTAAAAATTAAGCATGGTTTAAAACTAAAAGTAATAATATTGTTTTGACCTCAAAAAAATCAAATTTTTTTTTATTCCCTCTAATTTTAAAAACTTACAACAAATACACATGTAGTGATTTCCAAAGATGGCACTGCCCGACCCTGTAAGAATATGCACCATTATTATAAAGCTAAGTATTTTTGCACAAATAATCAAAAAACACTGTAGAACCAATTAAAAATATAAATTTAACTTTACAGAGCGACAGCTAATAGTGGCCATGTTGACCCCCACCAACCTTCCTCAGCCTCCTCATGGGCGTAGGCATAGGAGGCATGCAAGGGCCAAGATATATAGAACACGTGTCACCCTTTTTGGAATGCCTGATGATGTGGTTGTAACCACTTATCGCCTGCCTCCAAATATTATCATAGACACACTTTCAATAATAAAAAATGATCTAGAAAGTCAGATTAACATTCCTTCAGCAATCTCACCACTTACACAGTTGTTGGCGGTGTTACATTTCTGTGCCTCAGGGTCCTTCCAAACCTCTGTGGGGCAGGTGGGTGGCCTCTCCCAGCCCTCATTTTCACGGATTCTGAGGCGTGTGCTAGATGCATTTTTCAATCATCTAGCACATTTTATTTGTATGCCTTTGGATACAGAAGCCCTTGATGTGGTAAAGCAGAAGTTTTTTGAAATTGCAGGCTTTCCACACGTCATAGGGGTAGTGGATGGCACTCACATAGCAATTCAGCCCCATGCATGCAGGGAACAAATATATAGGAACCGAAAACATTACCATTCCCTAAATGTAATGGTGCTATGTGATGCCTCCCTCCAGATCCTCTCCCTGAATGCAAAATTCCCACGCTGCAGCCATGATGCATACGTGATCCAGCATTCAGGGATTTGGCCAAAATGAAGCACACTGCAAGCTGGTGACGTGTGGATTCTTGGTAAGTAAAAATCCAGTATGTATTTCTAGAAATAGTGTAAACAGGTTCTCATGGTAAATGTATGTATCTTTTGGTGTCCCATTTCCATCAGGTGACAGTGGATTTCCTTGCACGCCCTGGCTGCTGACTCCTTATTTGAATCCCACACCAGGGCCCCAAACTCACTATAATGCCACGTTTACTGCCACCAGGCAGGTGGTGGAGCACTGTATCGGCCTTTTAAAGGGCCGGTTCCGGTGTCTCCATCACTCTGGTGGTGCACTCATGTACTTGCCGGATATGGTTTCTTGCATTGTGGTCCTGTGTGGGATTTTACACAACATTGCAATAAGGAGTCGAGTACCCATGCAGCCAGAGGAGGCCTTGCCAGAGGATGGCCCACCGGAGAAAGGTGTTGTGATACTGTCAGGGGGGGGCCAGATGCGATGATGTTGTTTCATGTTTTTTTAGGTAGGCATATTTACATTTTTTTCAATTAAAATAAACTTTTTCCAAATGTATTTTAATGTGTACCTTTTTCTTTTCTATTCTTTTCCTACCAACCAAATCACAACACTTTCCAAAACCTGCAAAAAAAATGGAACCCATTGGCAATACCCTGTATGTTTTTGGACAACTAACACATTTTGCACGGATATCCCCCAACATCTTTAGTTAAATTGCCTTTTGTTTTAGTAATTTCTATGTTTCCCAATCAAAAATCTGTTTGTTTTTTACTATAATTGTTTATGTTTGACTAAGCCAGATGTTTTATTTGGCCAAACCATGAGGACATTTGTTATGTGTGAATCAGTTATGAAATTTTTTTTACCAGTAAAAGCCTGCTGGCAACATATTTGTTATTTAATAAATGTTTTAAATGAAATACAAATGTTGTTTTTTGTTTGTTTAAAAAAATTGAAAGCCATTTTGAGGTGGATAATGTATGCCAACCCATAATTAAATAATATACAACATTATTGCAAATGTTCTTAAGGTTTACTAATACATTTTTTAGTCCTTACACTATAGAAAGGCACCCACCTTTGGTCCAAAAATTTTTTACATGCAGAATTACACCCTTTAATGTGTGGCAAAAAAGAGGACAAATGTTTGAAATACAAAAACTTTCTTTTATTTTTTTAAAGTGTCATAAAAATGTAAAAAATTGAAAACAAACTACACATCCTCCAAACGCCCCACTAATCTTTGTAGGCAGCAGTAGGCCTGCATTAAATAGCCCGAAGTCTCTCTCGGCTCCTCCCGAATTTCCCTCAGGATGTGGGTTAGATCTGTGGAAAATGTAAAAATTTTGAGGATTAAATACTTCATTAAAATTAGAAACATTTGAACATTACACATTATTCAATGTACCAAAAAGTGTTTAAACACACTGATGTTACGGTGTGTTTGAAAGTATCAGACACACAACATTATTAATAGGTTTACTACTTTTATGTTGTTAAACTAATTTGAAACCCTAACTATGTGGCATAAGCCAAAATCCACTATGATGATGTTACAAATAATGGGAGGTGTATTCTTAAGTCACGATGGCCATATCCTTAAAACACAATGCACGTATTCACTTCTAGAATGTTGTTGATAAACCAGAATGTGTTTGTTTGCTATGGAAAACATCACTTTGCCTAACTACATTAGTACGTTTTAAACACAGTGTACACAACATCAACAAGGGTAGTCTGGTTCCTAGCACCTTGCCAAGTTTGGTGACATTTTTTTTACATTGTAAAATACTAATCCAAATGTAATCATTATTTCCTAAAACTCAAACATTTTTAAAAACCACTAAACCTATATTTTTGTGGTCCCCAATAAAAAAGGGCCAGCCACTAATCATAAGGTCATAATTCTGAAAAACAGCATTACTGCGCAATGATGTTGAACCCCATACAGCAAATTTTTAAACCAACAAAAAAACATCAGAAATTTGTACAAATACATGGATACCAACAACAACCAAAAAAAAAAAAAATTTAAAAAACACCCTCAGAGTGTTCCGACACAGCAACAGATGGTGCCGGAGATCCTTCGGGTGAGGGAGAATATTCGGGAGTGGGGGGAATGGTTGAAGGGGAAATGGAGCAGGAAAGATCACAGGGAGGGGAGATTTGAGACATTTGGGATAAGTGGGCAGGGGAGGGAGGAAGACTTGGGGAGGATTGGAAGAGGGAGGGAGGGTTACTGGGGGAGTATAGTGGTGGGGAGGGAGGGCTGGGTTGAGGAGATGCAGGTGAGGGCTGCTGGTTTCCACCAGCATGTCTTTGTCTTCTGCGTGCCCTTCTCTGTCTCCACTGTGCTTCTAAAATGTAAACATAAAATCTCAAAATAAAAATATTTTAGAATTTCGGCTACACATTACAAGTACACTTTACACATTCTGGACAATAGGGACAACATACAGGAGGGATTTTTAACATTGTCTAAAATAATTGGCAAAGGAACATACATTTTTAACAGTCCACTAATTATTACTTTTAAACAAACGCATACTTACGTCTGCGTATTTGCACCCGCAAATTCATGAGGAGCGCAGGTGACCTGCAGCGCAGGTCTGACCAGCGCCTCTCTAACTGGGCAATATTGCACCTATACCCCGCTGATCGGAGGGCTCGCCTCACCTCCACATAGGCCGCCCGCTTTATGCAGTTGGAAATGGGCGGCTCTGCAGATGTAAGCCACTTGTCCAGTATGTTTACCAGGATAAGAAACTTTCTCCTGGTAAAGGCTGCGGCTCTCATGATGGCAATGACCGATTTCACAGAAAACATGAAATATACGTGGGGTACAAAAAATATGATTGGCTAAAATATTTACACTTTCCTCAAAATAACCACTATTGGTCAATCCTTTAATCATGTGTCCCGAAAAATAAGGTCACATTTGATTGGCTACAACATGCAGTGTGCAATTGCAAACATAAGAGTGCAAATGATCCTAACGCAAAATGCACATGCATTTATAAAGTTAACACAATTAGCAAACGTACATTCACAGTTAATAAACCTTACTTTGTTTTGAAAATTGTGTGAAAATAAAAAAACGTAGAAAACAAACACGAAATGAACAATAAAGTTTATTGACACATGATAAAAAACTCATTTTAAAGAACAGCAAGAGCTAAACACTTAATTAGATAATTGATAACAAGCTAATAACAAGCTGATCGATAGTCCATGTAAACTTGACATGTGACCATCAAAACAGCACATACGGCCGCAACCATCAGAACATAATTAGCATAAAGTGACTGACAGCGCCTGACTACGATTGACTCATTCATTCAGATCAGTTGGTAGCTAGAGGAGTTGCAGTGCTAATGAATGGACGTCACTTTGTTTACGATCGCCCTGCCATACGATCGGATTTTGCGGTTGTTGGTCGTACAACCGTGCGGCCGCAACGACCTACTCTGAATGAGATCCTTAGTGTGTGCTGTGTAGAACATAGTGCTTCATATCTACTGATGCACTCAGTACTTCCACTATAAGCTAAGACAATCATGAGTGAGCCCTCATCTTTATACAGTCCTCACTCCCATCAAGCTTTGCACAAGCATAGTTTGGATTTCATTTTTTTTTTTGGCACTACAAAGACTGTTGTGTTCTTTTCCATTCATCAACTTCTGCTTTGTCATTCATGACAATCTTCTCCAACCAGAACTTCAGCTGCATACCCCATAGTTCCATGTTTTCTACCTGATCAACTTCAGCTTTGTCCATCAATACATCATAATCCATCTCCTTAGGCTGTGTTTCTCAAATACCCACAACAGGTCATGTTTTATTGATTTATACCTGTGGAAACAGGTTAGTTATTACTAACACAGATAAACTCACCTGTACATGATTAATAAAATCCATAAAACATGACCTGTTGGGGGTACTTGAAGACTGGAGTTGAGAACCACTGCCCTAAGGACTAAGCAGTTTGACAGGATGGGATGTGTCTCTTATAGCCAGTACAGCCAAGTGGTGCTACCCATGTGCTAAAATAGAAAACTGTAGAATGATTTCGCTTAAAGTGCAATCATTCACAAGAAACTAAACAAAGAATTAATCTTTCAGTACTATTCCTATTCATCAGAGTAAATTAGCAACCTTAAGTTAGGAATGATTATTTTAATTTAAAATGTTTGTTTCACGTTTATTGCCAAAAAGCTTAGCAATCTAGTACTTTTCTTTAACACCATATGATGATCATTCTTTCTGCATCTAACATCAATGTACTCTCATATACTTTTACAAGAGCAAGCAGGTGTGCTATGGTTTGAAAAGCCATTAATTATATGCTGCTATATTCCAGCTCACAACTGTCCATTAAAATAAAAAATAAAAAATATATATTTTTGGTTTTCCATTATCTTTGATTATAAATTTAACAAGAAGCAAACTTATTTTTCTGAAAATCACTATTGAGCTGTCTTTTGATTTATTTTACAATATAATAATAATACTTTAAAGGTAATGATAATTAATCTTTTTTCTAGGGTAACAAACAATCAACATCAAGAAATATTTTAAAAAATTGCAATATATTGAAATGTATATGGTTTGTTTAAACTACATTGAATTATGCTTTATCTCCTAGATCAATCGAGAGACATTATTTAAGAAATGCATGTCTTCAATTAATAAGTTCATGGATACAAATCTGCTGTAATTGTTATTGATTTTCAAGTTGCTACAGAGCTCCTCAGTGTCAGAAAGTGCAGAAAACAGTGGGTATTCACAGGAAAATGCATAAGAATAATTGGCCCCTTAACAAATTTTGATTTTGTCTTCCCTCAATTGATCAAACCCAGTTGCATTTCCCCCACACTGTAGTCTTGATGCTCCTATGAGATATTCCCAAAATCCATGTGTCCATATGTCCACATTTTAGTATTATCCCACCCTTCTAGTGTCTATATGTACTGTATACTTCATAGCATTAACTACTCCCATCAGTTGAATTAGAACACAAAGAAACATTACACCTACACCCCTTCCTGTAGAAAAAAATCCCAATTTTCCTTACCTTCATTACTTTCCACCTATCAATGTCCATGTGTCCTATTGTAGTATTTCCCACTACTGGCAACAGACTACCAGTCGCAATAGATCTCTTAGTGGTATTATCTCTTGGCCCACCCCAGTAACAATAGACCCCCCTGTTGGCATTACCTCTTCCATCACTTTCTGAATGAAACAGAGTGTGTATCAGAGGGACTGATCATCAATATTATATTTCAACTTTGATTTTGGAACCCTGCAGATTAGCCAGCTTTTCTTACTACAAAAGCAGAGATCCAGTGTGGTTATTACTGTATTTATGCAACACAAGCAATTCCATATATTAAATGGAACAGTAAGTGCCAGAGATGCCTACCAGTGTGGTGATTACAGTTTGTATGCAACACAAAAAAACTACATATATGATAATGAATAGTAAGTGCCAGAGATGTTTAGAGAGTCAAATGGAATAACTAGTAGGAATCCTAGAACGTTATTTACCACAGTATTACAATTACTGCTTCAGTTTTTTTCTGCACCAGCAGCTCTCCTGCACAGAGTCTACCTCTTCCCTTTATCCTCGTTCCAGCTTCACATTGATGGCCTGTAACTGGGCCTGAAGCTAGAGTACTGGATGTTTTAATCCATCTCCAGCAGCTCTAGATTCTTTCCCTCTTGTAGGCTTTGACACTCTGTCCATATCACTTTGTTTTGCAACTTTTATTTCTTCTAAAAAGGGACAATCTCAAGGTGGTTTTCATTCAGCACCATAAATATGTGCTTTAGCAGATTCCCTGCATCATCTCTGCAATCAGTTAGCTCAATGGCTACAGTATGTGATCCTTTTCTGAAACTCCTAGTTTGACCTCTCATGGCCCTGGCATTGAAGCAGCATGTCATCTGCCATCTGCTTCAGTAAGCAGATGAGATGTGAATATTGATCCAGCCAAGACTCAGCACACCATTGTCCATCTCTTCATCCCATGGCAGTGACCTCAGCATCTGCATTAAGGATATACCAGCTTCTTTAATTTGGCTTTTCCTGGAGCCTCTCCCAGTATTAAGAGGTCCGCGCAATATACAGCACACTTTGGAATCAACAACATATACCAATACAGTTTTTATTTTATTTTGTGTAATATGGTTACTGTTATCACAGATGTTTCACTTCAAAACTGGTAGTGCAGTTTGGGCTTCCTGAGCAGACCCCCAAATCTGGAAGGTCCCCCAAAGCATGTCCCCTCCTCCAATGAATATACTGTTTATACAAAATAGGGACACACCTTGTAGACAAAATAGGTGCAGACATTTAAATTATAGCGATGGAGAAACTTTCATCATGAAGGTTGAATAACCATAGGAAAAACTGCAGGGGTGAGAAAAAGGAGCAAGTGGAAATAGTCAAGGAGCAAGGGAGCACCAGTTTGAGGACTATAGTTGGGAGAAGTGTAAGATCTAGTGTTGGAGGTGAGCTTTCCGAGTGTTACAGATGTGATTCCTGGAGCAGGGCCTAATTAGGTATTCCAGATATTTTCATAAGTGAAACCTTGTAGGCAGCATGTGGCTATCAGAGAGGAGGACATTTGTTGGTGAGAGGCAGATTTAAGAGGGTTTGAGAGAGATTATTTTGAGTTTAGGTTTGAGAATTATGAACTTTGCTGAGAAGTATTAACATTTTTCTGTATGCAAGGTGAGGAATTTGAATTAGATTGTGGGGAACATGGGTAGCTATGTAGGGGTTTGCTGAGTGGGGCAGCATATGTGAAGTAGATAAAATGATAATTCTAATAGTAGAATTTAGGATGGTTTAAATGAGGAACATACAATGGATACACAAAATCAGGGACATACGAGGGAGTCAAAAATTACAGATATTATAACAAGGTAGGGTAGGGGCTGGTTTGTGAAATAGGAAATAAAATTAAATGTTTACATAATATCTTAGAATTTGAAACCTTAGGAAGATTGTGATCAGGTGTGACAGGGAAAGCATAATGGGTGGAGGTATGGGAAAATCCTATTGTGAGGGCTATAAAAGATTAAACAATGCACAGGTCAAAGGCAGATCTAAGAGTATTTTGAAATAAAGTTGAGATACATAAATATATTTTACATGAATAGAGTAATTTGATTCTGGAGAATATGGGAGATTGTGATTTGCAGAGTGGTGTATCAGATATTGAGCAATGAATAAGTAAGCCTTGATGAGGCATTTAGGACAGTTTGAAGTGTGCTGACAACACTTAGTACTGTTACAAAAGTCAATTTTGGGCAATGTCATCAGTATGTGCTGGTTGATATGGTTTCTACATATTCTATTTCCTCCTCATTGCCCCTGATAAAATAGAATAGTTGGCATGTCAAAGAAGGATTAGGATCTGCTTCTTACAAGAAAGCTTTCTTAGTTTTTTGGTTCCCCTAATGTAGAGTTTTTAAACATGCGGCCCCCCAAGCTTATGCCTGCCACCCATATTTGTGATGCTGAAAATGACCATCTGGTAATCTGCTTAAACCCGAAGGAGAGCTTGGCCAAAGTGATGGCTTCCATGTGACCTCTATCAGCATCACAACTACAGGTGACCGGCATAAAGATATTGCCACTTATATGTAACTATTTGCAAATTGGACATGAGTGATACTATTAACATATGAAGGAGAAAAGTAAGTAGTTACCAGGGTGCACTCAGAACAAATTCATTAATAAAATTCAAACAGTTTATTGGTATACATTAAACATGATTAATACAAATATTATTTTTTAAAATGTGGTGATGTATAAAATACAGAATTGTAAAAAAGAATGAAAATAAGTGTAATAAAATTTGTTATTCACAAACTATGCTCATTGTCTTTTTATTGTTCTTATAATTAATGTGAATTCTAATGGCATAATAACCTGATTCTTTAACATAATCCAAACCTGGATGGATTTGGATTATATTATGAGGTTTAATTTGTTCACATACCATAGAAAAACCAATACCATACCTTAATGGAACATTTATTGGCCAATGAGAATGCAGGACAAGGAATAAAAGGAAGTGGAAATAATGCATCTGGTTAATGCCTTGACAAAGCCTTTTTGTGAAACGGCATTGGTTAGTTTAATGGCCATTGTCCATGTGCTAATGTATAGATTATGATGTGATTTGTTATTGTACTGTCTATGCACAAACTGCCCAAAGCGCTATATCAATGTATTCTCAGTACAAATACAGGTACACATTATTGCAGTGTATGTGCATCTATGAGGATTGGCGCAGCAGCATTAAATAAGTACAGCACAGTGCAGCTCCTACATAGCAGCCAGGATGGGTGTAATACTTACCTTTGGTGTTCTCCAATGGCTGATTTCTGTGTCTCAATGTATGTGACTTGTTACTGCATTGTTTACTTAAAAACTGCCTAAAGTGCTATATGAATATATTTTAAGAAGAATCACTGGTACATGTCATTGTATGATATAACGGTCTATGAGGACTAGTGCAGCAGTGTGAGTATGACACAGCAGGGCTCCCAAATAGCAGCCAGGATGAATGCTATACTTACCTTTGGAGAATAGTTAAGCTCAGGGGTGAAAGAGGGCGGAACTGCGTTCTGACTAACTTTAGCCTGGAGTCTCAGGGAGGCTCCATTTGCTGGGTGCCCACTGAGATTTTGTTACCAGAGGGTGCTCGGCTCCCACCCAGCAGTGCCAGCTGGAGGCTGGAACTCACACCTGAGCTCCGACTTTCAGCTCCTGCAGTGCACTATGGGAGAGACATCATGACATCTCTCCCATAGTTCTGAGGAGTGGCCAGCCGGATGGATGCGATCACGGGAGCAGGGCTTAAGGTAAGTATTAGGTTTTTTTGTTTAAGTGGCTTCATATTGGGGACATAACTGCTAGTGGCACTACTACTGGGGGCATTTACTCGGGGGCACTATTAATGGGGGCATTTACTTGGGGGCACTACTACTGGGGGCATTTCTATTGAGGGCACTACTATTGGGGGCATTTACTTGGGGCATTACTATATGGGGCACTACTACTAGGGGTATTACTACTGGATGCCTTACTTCTACAGGGGGCATTACTACAGGTGGAACCACTCCTGGGGGCAATGCATAAGGGGCACCACTACTGAAGGCACTGAATAAGGGGCACCACTACTGGGGTCACTGAATAAGGGACAATACCACTGAGGACACTACATAAGGGACACTACATGAGGGTCACTACCACTACTGGGGGAACTGCATAACGGCACCTCTACTGGAGGCACCACTACTGGGGTCACTGCAAAAAGGGGTACTATTACTACTATGAGCACTGCATAAGGGGCACTACCACTACTTGGGGAACTGCATAAGGGGCACCTCTACTGGGGGAGCTGCATAAGGGGCATATCTACTGGTAGCACTGCATAAGGGGTACCACTGCTGGTGTTACTGCATAAGGGGCACTACCACTACTTTGGGCACTGAATAAGGGGCACTACCCCTACTGGGGGTATTGCATAAGGGGCATTACCACTGTGGGCACTGCATAAGGGGCGCTATCACTACTGGGAGAACTGCATAATGGGCACCACTACTGGGGGCACTGCATAAGGGATACTACCACTACTGTGGGAACTGAATAAGGGACACTACCATGGGCACTGCATAAGGGGCACCACTACAATGGGCACTGCATAAGAGGCACTACTGCAGTGGGTATTGTATAAGGGGCACTGATGCTGTGGGAATTATGTGTATTAGGGGCACTCCTAATGTGGGCATTGTATATAAGGGGCACAAATGTGGGCATTGTGTAAAAGAGGCACTGCTGTGTGTCATACATGAATAAGGGACACTACTATGTGGTGTAATGTGAATCGGGTGAATCAAGATTGTGCTACTGTGTGGCGTAATTTGAATTGGGAATACTATTGTGTGACCATGCCTCTTTTTTAAGAACATGCCCCTTTTTTATCCGGCTCCCTCATGCACATGTGCACTGGGCCAACATCGACCCACTTGCGAGCGCTCAGTGCTCGCGAGCGGGTCTGAATCAGGCCCTAAGTTAAAAAGGAAGACCGTATTATCACACAATAATAAATAGTAACATTTACACAGTAATATTGGTTGCTTTAATAAAATAAACTTGGAGAAGGAGATGCTTTAGAAATAAAATATTTGAATACAATGGCTATGCAAGAGACTGGGGACTAGATTCAGCAAGGAATGCAAGTGAGAGAACACAAGCACCCAGACACTGAGAAAATATGCTAATTAATACATATGCACGGCAACTGCAGCTGCAAAATACAGACGCCAAGCAATATATAATGCCGCCCATCTCCGTTTACTCACACCCTGAGTAGTCCACAAGTTAGCAGAAGTATCAGTAACATTGAGAACCATCGAACACATTAGCATAATAGTGGTTGACCTAACCTCACTCAGGATTTCAGCAACAGTGAGAGTTCAGGCTGCGTAGGACCTCGCAATGGCTACTTTATGCATGCCCCTGCAACGGCGTTCAAACGCACTGGCGCGCCTGCTTTCGGCCGACCAACCCCCATTACCACCCACAAATCGCACTTCCTGTCAATAAATATCAGAATGGTCAGTGTACACATTGCGTGTAGTCTGCATACTATTACCCGATTGCTCTGGCTAGTTTGCGCATGCATAGTGTGATGCATATGCATGTGCAGTGCAAAAACATTGGCTGAGTGCGTGCGTTCTCTCACTTGCATTCCTTGCTGAATCATGCCAAGGGTTATAGTACCACTAAGCATTTTCTTACTTAAAAACTATCTAAACATTAATCTTTTATGACAACATTTCACTCCACCCTCCTAGACCAGTAGAATGTGTTATGATAATTGTTAAAATATAATATCCTGTTGAAAATGTATCTAACAACTGACACATCACGGTAACAGTGTCGTGGTGGGCAATTTAAACTTTGTGCATAAACTGAGGAGATCACCTGTTAAGTAATGGTGTATACACACGGTCAGATAAAAAGGATGATTTAAATGATAATAATATAGTTTATCATTTGGTTGTTTATATTGTCCTATTTTTAATCCCCTCCAATGACCAATTAACCATCGATGTGCATGCACGGATGATCGATATCGACCATCGCCCTTGCATGCAGCCCAATCTGGTCGATATCGACCAGGTTAGCCTGTTTACTATAGGGACGATCGCTGGGTCATTATAGTAGTTTGGTGTTTGGTGCATGTGCTGGATGATATCGAACATCCAGTACATGCAGGATGGTCAGATAACGATATATGATCATTGTATGATCGTCCCGTGTGTATGCTCCATTACACTGACAATTGGTAAATTGAAGGCAGTGAATAAGCACATCATTAGAATCAGCCTGTTATGTCATTAGAATTCATAATATTTGTAAGAACAAAAAAAGATAACAACCATAGTGTGTGTAGAACACATTTTATTACACTTATTTTCAGTATTTTTCACAATTCTTTATTTTATACTTCACCACATTTTAAATAATAATATTTTTCATTAAGAATTTTTAATGTATACCAATAAAGTGTTTGACTTTTATTAATGAATTTGGTCTGAGTGCACCCTGGTAACTACTTACTTTTCTGCTTCATATGTTAATATTATTTGCTCTAGTAGTTGGTAGTACCTCACAATAGCCTCACTGTATTCTGTTGGAATAACACCAATTTATACATTAAGCAATACTCGAGCATAGGACCATACAGTATAAGAAGAGGACACCATACAATTACAATACTGGTGCGGCATTGACATTTTTATGGATTGGACAAGAGTGATACTTTTCATGAATCAACTGTTATCCTACCATTGTGGGAATATATTGAGACAAGAGGATTCTGTCATGGTGATCCTCTCTTGCCCCTATTCAGTTCCTATTCACTTTTAGATATCCTGTTATGGATTTAGGGGGTCATTCAGACCCGCTCGTGAGCGGCAGTATGCTCGCAAGTGGGTCGATGTTCCCCCAGTGGGCATGCACTCGACAGAGGGAGCTCCGATGTGCGCATGCGCGAGACCCGGCGAGCGACGGGCTCTCCATCGCTCTGGGTCTCACACCAAAGGGGGCGTGCTGTCGATGTTGATTGACAGCACGCCCCCTTTGGTGGGCGTGCCGGGGCGTGCCTGCCAGATGGAGGGATTCCCATGGGAACGCCTACCATCTCAAGCCGGCCCTACTGACATCACTAGTGATGTCAGTGGGAGTGATTTTGGCTCTGATATAGCCAAAATCACTCCAGGGCCTGCGGCAGCGAGACCCTACCGCAGGATCTCCGTCGCAAGCCCGATGGTCATGATGGTCAAGACCATCGCGACCATCATCATGGACGCTCGCTATAGCTGTGGGTGGTAACCCACTGCTATGCGAGCGTCCATGAGGACGCTCCAAAAAAAGGTAGGAGGGCCCTGATTCAGCACGAGCGCTCTGGTCAAAGCGTTCGGCTCTGAATCAGGCTCTTAATTCAATACAAAATTGTTTAATACTCATAGGATTACTAATTATACTGCCCTACAAAATTTCACTGTTTTTATGTTTTCATGCAACTGTGCTGTTAATTTGATACATATGTAATTTCTGTGTTTTTTTTTTAACTCGATTTGCATCACCAAAACTTGGTTGATTTTTCTATTTTTAAAAACTTAAATTTACTAAGAAGTGAGTATAGCTGAAAGTGGGTTGGCCGATGGTGAAGCAGATCGAGATTTCACCCAGGAGCTGCAAGTTTTGAAGGAGATCACTCACCCAAGATTGCAATGTCTTCATTTTGCCTAACTATCCCGAACATATCAGTGAGATATGTGAAGGCTGCTTGTGTGTTGTACCTGTAAAACCGTGTTAAATATTTTTTTTAAATTATGTATAGTCCCTCCCCAAAAGCATAACCAGCCCCAGACTGCACAGGCAGTCCTGGTTCCTAAAATTATGGGGGGAAAAACGAGTAGGGTTCCCCCATAATTTAGGAACCAGTACACGGCTGCGATAGGTGACAACATTTACTTGCACCAGTCCGGCTTGGATCAAGACACTCAGTTTGTTATTTTGCCAAGTACAGGGGTGTTACGGAGAGCAGAGCAAGGCCAAAGGTGAGTATAGGATCTTTTTTACAGGTAATCTTGTGGATTCTATGGGAGAAGTGGACATGAACATCTAGCAGCAGGTAAGTATATGTGAGTGAGGTAGGTGAATGTAATAAAGTTGTTCTTTAGATGGTGTGTGTACTGTGTATTTTTAACTATTTATTTTACAGTGGGGGTACGAGTGCCGGCCGCCTGATGGCACTTGTATTTCCACAAGTGCTAAAGGGCAGACATTCTGGCACCTGTAGTTCTACTGTAAAATGCAATAGTTTTTAACTATTTCCCCCAATATTACCCCCATACCCACTGCTCCAGTGGTGCGGGGAAGATCCCCAGCTTGGGATTAACACCTTGGGGTGTTAATGCTTTGGCCATGGAGACCCGGTGATAAGGTATCCTGTCTGTGGCTATACACCCTGGTCAGTTTGGGTCTGGTGCTGATTTTAAATATAGGGGGACCACTATGCATTTTTCCCCCTATAATTAAAACCAGCACTGGCCCTGCAGCCATGTGTTAGTTCCCTAATTATGGGGGAACGCAACATGTTTTGTTCCCCATAATTTTAGGAACGAGGACTGGCTGAGCATTCCAGGCTAGTTATGTTTTTTGGGGGGACCCTATGTAATTTAAAAAAATATATATATTGACCCTGTTTACATTTAGAAACATATGCAAATCACACTGATCTGTGTATGTTTCTGCCAAACTCGCAGTTTAGGAGGTGGAGTGTTTGAAACTTCAATTTATCAGGGAGTTTGCTACAATCTCATATGAGATTGTAATTTTGATTCTTTGTAATTTCCCAAGTTGCATCTTTTTCATGAAAATTACTTCCAATTTTGGCCAATGATGAGTTGATTTGAGTAGCTGTCTCACCCTGAGTTTGTCTTTAGTAAATTTGCGAAATGTAAAACATGCCTAAACTCACCCAAGATTGCCATCTCGACCAATTTCGAATCTTAGTAAATTTACCCATTAGTGCTGCTTTTTTGTGAAATTGGTACAGTTTTAGCATGCCTTAATAGCAAAACTGTGGCAGGTCATGCTAGAATTTGTAATTCCACAGCAGCTGGAGGCCACATATTGAATCTCCCTGCACTAGGACATCCTGAGTATGACTTAGGTCATTTTTTTTCCTTTTTTCCCCTTAGGTCACATTCCCCTACTCATCTCTCTTAAGTCACAGAAAGTGTGTTTTTCTGCTGATATCTTTTCCTTCCTCCATAACATGATTGCATGTGTATATGATGTTTATATGCATACTGTATATTTGCATCCTAGGATTTAAGAAACTGTCTAGCAATACTAAAAAGAGATTTTTTTCTAATATTTTCCAAATCCTCTAAAATAATTGTTTTAGTTCTCTCTCTCTCTCTCTCTCTCTCTCTCTCTCTCTCTCTCTCTTTCTCTCTTTCCCACATAGATTTTCTCACAGGGGTGATTGATACAAATAAATCACCCCCTTCTGCTGCTGTTTTCTCTGCCATATTTGTAACATCCATTCAAATCGTGTTCTCCTTTCTGTTAATGACTGCTGTGCACTAATCTATCCTTTAAACTAAGTAAATTTCACCAACTGCTGTTAATTTGATCTCCAGTAGTTCCTTCTGATTTACGAGTCAATAATGAGAATATTCCAGAGTTTCTAGAGAATCAATTGCATATTTTCCATTCATTACAAGTTTCCCACAAACCATATTTTGAGTCCTTTTTATCTTTTTGATTTTACATTTCCACATGATAAAAACAGGGATTCTCTTACTGTATATTTGCTGCTGTAACTCTTGTATTAAACAAACATTAGTAAATACTGTGTGGACTATTTCTTTTCAGTTGAGTGTTAATGCGAGCAGAATTTAATCAGAAACACTGTATGCAGTGTTATTATAAAATGAATACAAGAAAATACATGTTTATTACAAAGATCATACATTCAAATAATAATTTAGAAGGTTAATTTTCATCTGAATTTAAACTTTTGGCATAACATATAATTATCAACCATATTGAAATAGTAAAATACAGTATGAGGAAATTAAGTAGCAATCTGTTACTATTAAGAATAGAATAAGATAGCACTAGAATAAAATTAGTTATTTGTGAATCATCAGGGGTTTCAGGACATTTTTAGGTTGAGGATCAAGATAAAATTTACTTTTGGTGCTCCCCCTTACCTCCCTTCCTTTTCCAACTTACCTGGTTTTGGGTATTAGTGCCATGGAAGAGAAGGAGGATGGGAACACTGGGGAGGCAGTGGTGGTACCACAGATAATGAGGGCAGAACCACCAGGGAGGGAGTAGTAGGCACCACAATGGAGCAGGGGGCAGTTGCTGTGTATTATATGAATTGGTTGCATGGGGCCTGCACTGCTCGAAAGAGGTGTAATGTGCAGTATTTTTAGTTAAAAGTTAAGACCACAAATAAGTTAAAAGATCACACATTGTACCTCCTTCTCCTTCTCAGCCTATTAATATGAAGCACAGTCCCTGACCATCCAAGGATGCCGCTCCTCTAATGACGCCTCTCAAATCTTTGGGGGAGGGAGTGAGCTGCCCCCTTGCCCCCCTGTTCTGGCACCTAGATATTTACATTTATACTCAGATAGAATTCAAGTGACACTGGATCTCAACCAGAAATTAACCTTACTTTTGTCTGATCTGGTATTGAAGGGCGAATAGGGATATACTACATATGATTAATTTATATTACTATGAATGATCTCCCAATTTCTACTAAACTTACAATATACAGTAGGAGGCCCATAAGTATGTGATCTAAGTTATATGGCCCTTTATACATTATTTACAACAAATGTATGATTTACAACAAATGTATTTTGTACTTTCACTCCCCAATCACTGCTCGCTCTACAGAAAATTATTTGAATACACTGGTCTGGCCAAAAAGTCCCCTTATACTGTTAATTATGTCACAACTATAAAAATGATCTGTAGAATTATTGTCTCCTGCTCTTTCCGATTTTGCCTTGGCATGGAATAGAGAATTAAATGTTGACAGAGATGACGAGTGAGGAGGCACAGATATTTTAGTTCATCTTGCTAGCTCCAGTTCAGACACTGGAAATGCAATATAATATTCATAACATTTGGTACTGTTGGCCTGCTTTCCTAAAGAATATGACTCTCTGATTTCTGTTGGAGATGTAGTAATGCTCTCTGTTGACTTCTTCATATTTAGTGGTGGTGCTTCACATTGTAGAGTATTGGCACAAAGTATAAAAGATCTTCAGATAAATAACAAGGAAGCTGCCATCACTTGCTTTTGGGGATCTACTGCCACTTCCACAATTTCTGTATTTCAAGAGGATTGATATTCATATGTCAATGAAAGATCTTAAGTTCTCGGCTCTAGACAAGAAGTCAGAATTTTACTGCAGGTTGGTATTGTGAAACAGCAGTCTCTTTATTTAGTGGTGCAGTAAAATATAAAAATTTAATATTTATTAAAAACCAATTAGTTAGAACACAGTTGCGGAGCTATATTAGTTTGTTCTGACAATATCACAACTAGCATTAGATTTTAGAACCAATAGTATGGTCTCCTTATTACAGGATGAAGAGTACAAAATAAGATGAAAACAGTTAAGATTTTAAACAGTAGATGATAAAAGAGTTCAATCTTAATAAATGTAAGAATATGCAAAACATTAAATATAATGAATATAGGAGTCTATAGTAGGGGTGAGCGGGTTCGGATTTCTGAAATCCGAACCCCCCCGAGCCCCCCCGATCCGAGTCCGATCCGAGTCAGGCTCGGCTTTTCCCGCCTGACTCGGATCTGAAATCGAGGCAAAACGTCATCATCCCGCCTTCCGAGTCTCGCGGGTTTTGGATCCTATATAAGGTACCGCGTTGGCGCCATTTTCTCACTCGGCTGTGGACAGTGAAGAGGGAGGGTGGGAGTTAGGGCTGTGTAGTGTAGTGTAGTGTAGTGTAGTGCTGCTGTTGTCCACTACTTCAAAGTCCATAGGGGCTGGCTGTGTTGTGCTGTGCTGCTGTTGTTAATAGGGGCTGTGTCCACTACTTCAAAGTCCATAGGGGCTGGCTGGACTGTGTTGTGCAGTCAGTTCTCCATAGGGGCTGTGTCCACTCCAAAGTCCTGTGCAGTGTCCCAGTCCTAAAGGAGTGCTGTAGTGTTGTCCAGGGGGTGCTCTGTCCATCAGGGGTGCTCCCCCCAAGTGCTAAAAAAATAATATATTTTCTGTGTTTGTGAATTGTGTGCGCAGTAGCCGCACGTGCATCAACAAAGTAGTGCCAAGCGTGCGCCTGTGTCATAAGTAAAGGGCCGGCTGGCTTGACCGTTAAAGGGTGCTGTAACCCCCGAAAGTACACTCCAGTCCAAACCAAAAAAAAATAATTTTCTGTGTTTGTGAATTGTGTGCGCAGTAGCCGCACGTGCATCAACAAAGTAGTGCCAAGCGTGCGCCTGTGTCATAAGTAAAGGTCCGGCTGGCTTGACCGTTAAGGGTGCTGTAACCCCCGAAAGTACACTCCAGTCCAAACCAAAAAAAAAATTATTTTCTGTGTTTGTGAATTGTGTGCGCAGTAGCCGCACGTGCATCATCAAAGTAGTGCCAAGCGTGCGCCTGTGTCATAAGTAAAGGGCCGGCTGGCTTGACCGTTAAGGGTGCTGTAACCCCCGAAAGTACACTCCAGTCCAAACCAAAAAAAAAATTATTTTCTGTGTTTGTGAATTGTGTGCGCAGTAGCCGCACGTGCATCAACAAAGTAGTGCCAAGCGTGCACCTGTGTCATAAGTAAAGGGCCGGCTGGCTTGACCGTTAAGGGTGCTGTAACCCCCGAAAGTACACTCCAGTCCAAACCAAAAAAAAAATTATTTTCTGTGTTTGTGAATTGTGTGCGCAGTAGCCGCACGTGCATCAACAAAGTAGTGCCAAGCGTGCGCCTGTGTCATAAGTAAAGGGCCGGCTGGCTTGACCGTTAAAGGGTGCTGTAACCCCCAAAGTACACTCCAGTCCAAACCAAAAAAAAAATTATTTTCTGTGTTTGTGAATTGTGTGCGCAGTAGCCGCACGTGCATCAACAAAGTAGTGCCAAGCGTGCGCCTGTGTCATAAGTAAAGGGCCGGCTGGCTTGACCGTTAAAGGGTGCTGTAACCCCCGAAAGTACACTCCAGTCCAAACCAAAAAAAAATTATTTTCTGTGTTTGTGAATTGTGTGCGCAGTAGCCGCACGTGCATCAACAAAGTAGTGCCAAGCGTGCGCCTGTGTCATAAGTAAAGGGCCGGCTGGCTTGACCGTTAAGGGTGCTGTAACCCCCGAAAGTACACTCCAGTCCAAACCAAAAAAAAATTATTTTCTGTGTTTGTGAATTGTGTGCGCAGTAGCCGCACGTGCATCAACAAAGTAGTGCCAAGCGTGCGCCTGTGTCATAAGTAAAGGGCCGGCTGGCTTGACCGTTAAGGGTGCTGTAACCCCCGAAAGTACACTCCAGTCCAAACCAAAAAAAAAATTATTTTCTGTGTTTGTGAATTGTGTGCGCAGTAGCCGCACGTGCATCAACAAAGTAGTGCCAAGCGTGCGCCTGTGTCATAAGTAAAGGGCCGGCTGGCTTGACCGTTAAAGGGTGCTGTAACCCCCGAAAGTACACTCCAGTCCAAACCAAAAAAAAATTATTTTCTGTGTTTGTGAATTGTGTGCGCAGTAGCCGCACGTGCATCAACAAAGTAGTGCCAAGCGTGCGCCTGTGTCATAAGTAAAGGGCCGGCTGGCTTGACCGTTAAGGGTGCTGTAACCCCCGAAAGTACACTCCAGTCCAAACCAAAAAAAAATTATTTTCTGTGTTTGTGAATTGTGTGCGCAGTAGCCGCACGTGCATCAACAAAGTAGTGCCAAGCGTGCGCCTGTGTCATAAGTAAAGGGCCGGCTGGCTTGACCGTTAAGGGTGCTGTAACCCCCGAAAGTACACTCCAGTCCAAACCAAAAAAAAAATTATTTTCTGTGTTTGTGAATTGTGTGCGCAGTAGCCGCACGTGCATCAACAAAGTAGTGCCAAGCGTGCGCCTGTGTCATAAGTAAAGGGCCGGCTGGCTTGACCGTTAAAGGGTGATGTAACCCCCGAAAGTACACTCCAGTCCAAACCAAAAAAAAAAATATTTTCTGTGTTTGTGAATTATGTGCGCAGTAGCCGCACGTGCATCAACAAAGTAGTGCCAAGCGTGCGCCTGTGTCATAAGTAAAGGGCCGGCTGGCTTGACCGTTAAAGGGTGCTGTAACCCACAAAGTACACTCCAGTCCAAACCAAAAAAAAAATTATTTTCTGTGTTTAGCCGCACGTATATATCAAATCGATATAACATAAATGGAGGACCAAACTTTCTCCGATAAAAATAAAATAGAGAAAGATCAAGAACCACTTCCTCCTAGTGCTGAAGCTGCTGCCACTAGTCATGACATAGACGATAACATGCCATCAACGTCGTCTGCCAAGGCCGATGCCCAATGTCATAGTAGAGGGCACATACAATCCCAAATGGCAAAGTTCAGGAAAATGACCTTGAAAAAGACATTTAAATCAGCTGAAGAGAAACGTAAACTTGCCAATATGCCATTTACGACACGGAGTGGCAAGGAACGGCTAAGATCGATCCCTAGTATGTTCATGACTAGTGGTTCAGCTTCACATGACGATGGAAGCCCTCCTCCCACTAAAAAAATCAAAAGAGTTAAGCTGGCAAAAGCACAGCGAAGAACTGTGCTTTCTAAGAAGATATCACAAATCCCCAAGGAGAGTCCAAGTGTGGTGGTGGTTGCGATGCCTGACCTTCCCAGCACTGGACGGGAAGAGGTGGCTCTTTCCACCATTTGCACGCCCCCTGCAAGTGCTGAAAGGAGCACCCACAGTCCACTTGCTGATATGCAAATTGAAGATGTCACTGTTGAAGTACAACAGGATGAGGATACTGGTGTAGCTGGCGCTGAGGAGGAAGTTGGCGAGGAGGATTCTGATGGTGATGTGGTTTGTTTAAATCAGGCTCCGGGGGAGACAGTTGTTGTCCGTGGGATGAAAAAGCCCATCACGGTCATGCCTGGGCAGAAGACCAAACATTCCACCTCTTTGGTCTGGCAATATTTCTATTCAAATCCGGACAACAACTGTCTTGCCATATGTACCATATGTAAAGGTGAAATAAGTAGGGGTAGGGACGTCAACCACCTAGGAACATCCTCCCTTATACGGCACCTGCAGCGCGTTCATAAAAAGTTACTGTCAAGTTCAGAAACTTTGGCTAAGACCGTAAGCAGTCCAGGGACACCTAAATCCCGTTGTCCTGTTGTATCCAAGCGCCTGCAAACCACACCGTCAACTCCCTCCTCGTCAATTTCCTCCTTAGTCAGGATCGGAAGTAGTCCTGCAGGCCATGTCACTGGCATGACTGACTCTCCTATCCGGGATTCCTCTGGAGGATCCTGCATTGCTACGCCTACTGCTGCCGCTGCTGCTGTTGCTGCTGCTGGGAGTCGTTCATCATCCAAGAGAGGAAGTAGGAACACCACTACTTTTACTAAACAATTGACCCTCCAACAGTCCTTAGCGAGGAGGATGAAGTACGACAGCAGTCATCCTGAAGCAAAACGTATAACTGAGGCCTTGACTGCTATGTTGGTGTTAGACGTGCGTCCGGTATCCGCCATTAGTGCAGTGGGATTTAGACAATTGATGGAGGTAGTGTGTCCCCGGTTCCAAATCCCGTCTAGATTCCACTTCACTAGGCAGGCGATACCGAGACTGTACAGAAACGTCAGAAAAAGTGTCCTCAGTGTCCTGAAAAATGCCATTGTACACAATGTCCACTTAACCACGGACATGTGGACAAGTGGAACAGGGCAGACTAAGGACTATATGACTGTGACAGCCCACTGGGTAGATGTATCACCTTACGCAGCAACAGCAGCAGCGTCACCAGTAGCAGCATCTCAGAAATGCCAGCTCGTTACAAGGCAGGCTACGCTGTGTATCACCGGTTTCAGTAAGAGGCACACCGCCGACAACCTCTTAGAGAAACTGAGGGAAATCATCGCCCAGTGGCTTACCCCACTTAGACTCTCCTGGGGATTTGTGATATCTGACAACGCCACCAATATTGTGCGGGCATTACATCTGGGCAAATTCCAGCACATCCCATGTTTTGCTCACACAATAAACTTGGTGGTGCAGAATTTTCTGAAAAGCGACAAGGGCGTGCAGGAGACGCTTTGGGTGGCCCGAAAAATTTCTGGCCACTTTCGCCATTCAGCGACTGCGTGCCGAAGACTGGAGCGCCAGCAAACACTCTTGAACCTTCCCCGCCATCACCTGAAGCAAGAGGTTGTGACGCGGTGGAACTCAACCCTCTATATGCTTCAGAGGATGGAGGAGCAGCAAAAGGCCATACAAGCCTATACATCCACCTATGACATAGGCAAAGGAGGGGGTATGCACCTGACTCAAGTGCAGTGGAGAATGATTTCCGTGTTGTGCAAGGTTCTCCAGCCCTTCGAACTTGCCACACGTGAAGTCAGTTCAGACACTGCCAGCTTGAGTCAGGTCATTCCCCTCATCAGGCTTTTGCAGAAGCAGCTGGAGAAAGTGAAGGAGGAGCTAAGACGGAGCGATTCCGCTCGGCATGTGGGACTTGTGGATGAAGCCCTTCATTCGCTTTGCCAGGATTCCAGGGTGGTCAATCTGTTGAAATCAGACCACTACGTTTTGGCCACCGTGCTCGATCCTAGGTTTAAAGCCTATGTGGTGTCTCTCTTTCCGGCCGACACAAGCCTGCAGAGGTGCAAAGACCTGCTGGTGAACACACTGTCAGCTGAAGCGGAATGTGACACGTCAATGGCTCCTTCTTCATTTTCTCCTGCAACTGGGGCTGCCAGGAAAAAACTTAGGTATCATAAGCAACCCGCTGGCGGTGATGCAGGGCAGGCAGGACCAAGTTTGGACATCTGGTCCGGACTGAAGGACCTGGCAACAATTTCTGACATGTCTACTGTCACTGCATATGATACTGTCACCATTGACAGAATGGTGGAGGATTACATCGGTGAAAGCATCCAAGTAGGCATGGCAGACAGTCCATACCTGTACTGGCAGGAAAAAGAGGCAATTTGGAGGCCCCTGTACAAACTGGCTCTATTTTACCTGAGTTGCCCCCCCTCCAGTGTGTACTCCGAAAGAGTGTTTAGTGCAGCCGGGAACCTTGTCAGCGAAAGGCGTAGGAGGTTGCTTCCACAGAATGTGGAGAAGATGATGTTCATCAAAATGAATTATCAGCTCTTCCAGGGAGACCAGCCTCCAGAAGGTACAGAGGGACCTGTGGTGGTGGATTCAAGTGGGGACGAGTTAATACTTTGTGAGGATGAGGATGTACACACTGAAGAGGGTGAGGAATCGATGGATGAGGAGGATGAGGATGACATCTTGCCTCCATAGAGCCAGTTTGTGCAGGGACACATTAATTGCCAGCTTGTTTTGTGGGGGCCCAAACGAACCAATCATTTCAGCCACAGTTGTGTGGCAGACCCTGGCGCTGAAATGATTGGTTTGTTAAAGTGTGCATGTCCTGTTTATACAACATAAGGGTGGGTGGGAGGGCCCAAGGACAATTCCATCTTGCACCTCTTTTTTTTCTTTGCATTATGTACAGTTTGGGGCCTAGTTTTTCAAACTGCCATCCTGTCTGCCACTGCAGTTTCACGCCTAGATGGGTCACGTGTTTGTGCCGCCCACTTGTGTCGCTTAGCATAGTCATCCAGCTACCTCGGTGCAACGTTTTGGACATAAAAACACTATTGTGAGGTGTGAGGTGTTCAGAATAGACTGGAAATGAGTGGAAATTAAGGTTATTGAGGTTAATAATAGCATAGGAGCAGAAAAACCTACAAATTCTGTGATTTTAGCTGTTTTTATGCTTTTTTAAAAAAAAATACAGATCCAAAACACAAAACCCAGAACCCAAAACACGGAAGGGTGGTTTTGGCAAAACCAATCCAGATCCAAAACACGAAGAAAGATCCAGATCCAAAACCAAAACACAAAACACGAAAAGTGGCCGGTGCACACCCCTAGTCTATAGGGGTCATATAGATTCTATGACAGACACAATAGCAGCCATGTTTGCATCTTTTGCTGGATTTGTATCAGCAACTTTATGCTAATGCAAAGACTGTCTAATCCAGACAGGAGTCGAAATCCTGATGCCAGTCATTTTACCTACGCTGGGAGCCCAATGCCCAGCACACCAATTGAAGGTAAGCCTGGCAGCAGGCGCAGACAGCTGCAAAGGGGAGGCTTAGGTTTGGGGCTCCCAGGGGGTACTTTGGGTTAGGCACCCCCTTGAAGGGATAGGGTTAGGCTAGGGGAAGGGGGGGTTAGGGTTAGGGACCCCCGGGGGGAGGTTAGGGTTAGGCACCCCACGGGAGACTTAGGTTTAGGCTGCGGGGAAGGGGGGGTTAGGTTTAGGCAATTACAGGGGGGGTTAGGGTTAGGCACTTGGGGGAGGTTAGGGTTAGGCACCCCTAAGAGAGGGTTAGGGTTAGGGGAGGTTAGGTTAGTAAATATAGAAATAATTACCTGTCGGGATCTTCACTGCCGGTGTTCCAGTGTCGACATTTGAACATGCGTCCAGCGGTGTTTCATACCAATCCCATTAAACCAGGTAAAATGGCAGCAGTTGGCATCTAGATAATGCAAAATACTCTTTATTCCAACATTTCGGGAACTGCGCCTGTCATCAGGGATAGAATAATACATACAATAAAACAACATATTTACCCCACCACATTAAACACTAATCACCTCTAAAGTACACTCACCTGTACATCTCCAACACCCCCACACCCCCCCTGACTAACACTCTCTCTGTATCTCTCTTTATCTTACATTGTATGTGCCTAATACTGTTTTATGTTATATTATATGTGAACTTTATGAAAATCAATTGTTATTGAAATACACTTTCCTTTACTCTAATTCATACTCGTGTGCATTGTTTTCTTTAATGAAATTATCCTAATAAATTAAATGTACATTTCATAGGTAAATCCTTGCGAGTAAGCTATTAATGATGTATAATTAGTTATTAATTATGATAACTTATTAAATGGTAAAAATATACTATTTGCTACAAGGATATGATAATAAAAACAGACCGGGAAGGGAAAGGAAAATCAAACCAACAAACAGACAAAGAAACACACATCTTTTCATGTATTGTATATCTCATATCTATGCTCTTATCCTTTTTCCTTACCACCTTGTTTTTCCCTTCAACCCCCTCCCCCTTCCCCCATTTTGTTATATTTCTTATTATGTTTGGAAGTTTACATATCATTTATGCTAAAGGATGCAAACATGCATTATACTGTTGATGGTTTTCTCATCTTGTACTTTGTGAGGCATTTGTTGATACCCTTGTTAACTCTCAGAAGTGAACCATTCTTAATTGTAATAATAAAAACAGATTGCATAAAATATGACTAACTGTAAACAAATTACAAAACATTGCTTCTTACTTAGACTTCATAAAACATGAAAATATCATATGTATATAATTGGCAGTATTCCATATTGCACATCAATCATGTTATTATTATGTTTGGACTGTTGTTCTTACTAAGAGTATTAGGTGATAAAGGATTCTTAGATTTTCCTCATTAGAGAAAAAGTAATCTCATCAGTTTAGGTTCCATTATCCTTTTCAATGCTCAGTCACTTTGCGTCTGCATTTACAATGGAACCCCAGTTCCAATGAGCCCATATATTCCCTGAGGAAGGTAGGAAGATTTAAGGAAAGTATAATTACACCTTATCTTCATTTCTCACTATTGCAGATATTGACTGAACATTTGGATAATATTACAGCAAACATGATATATTACACTGGCTCACTCTGATAAAGTATTATAATGATTGATGATCTGCCCACATTGAAACTGAGATCAGTGTACATGCACATAAGAACTGACCAAGAACGTGGTTACTGGTGAGACTGCTTTTGCTTTAGTGAAAAAAATCTGTCTTGGACTTTATTTATTTTCCCACATTACTGCTCATTAACCCCTCTTTCTATGTTTTATTTACATGCAAAAAGTTAGAAAACATTTATTTCACTCGATATTTAAATTTCCTAAAAATAAATATTACAAATTGGGGTCGTATACAATCATCTGCAGTACAAACATTTTTTAAAAGTGCAAATTTGCCCTATGTCTAAAGCAACCAAATAGCAAATGTAAGTTGCTTTGCTTTAGCAGGATTATTTGCTGCTTTGATAAATGTTAAATGACTCTGGAAGTTTTATTTATAATAGGGCTCTAAATGTACCTCCAGCAATAAAATAAATAAATACTGGTCATGCCTGCTTTTTTGTGCAGGTACACACTATTTTACACAATGTCCATAGAGGATACAGTCAATAAGCCGGCGGTCAAAATGCTGACCGCCGGCTTCCCGACTATCAAATCCCAGCAGGGGACTAATGACAGGCATCAAAATCCCTGTGCCTGTCATTATACCTATGCCGGGAGCTGGGCGCCGCGTGCGGACAGCCGTGGGAGGGAGGTTGTACCGGTGAATACAGTGTCATTAGCATATTTTCTTAATTGCAGTCCACATCTGAGAAGCCCATAGTTTGAAACTCTCCTTCTCATATTTCCAGAACTACCCTGCTCCAATGAGGCCAAAGTAAGTTAAAATATATATGTCTACAGGAGAGTATTGTACCGCAGTACAAGTCTGTTCATTGGTCTAAAACCTAGTAGGCGGAACAAACCTGTGCTCTTCTTTAAAGAATCAGTAGGTGGTCCAATGACTAAGAGATTTGTCATGTAAATTAGATCACATATAAATCCCTTCTACCTTTGTCCAGGAATTTTTAAATGTTTGCCAAGAATATATAGTTAGAAGTTCTCTATTCATTCTTTACAGGTATTTATAGAATCAGAGATGTTGGTTCTATAAAGGAATTTCCATTCATTTGTTAAAATGTGATCTAAGCTACTTCAAACATCTTTTTTTATTATGAACATACGAGCATGATTTTAGTTTTATATCACTTTTTATTATAAAAAGTTTATTGGCATAGTTTAAAAACTTTGACTAAGTAATTTGCTGAACATTGTCTAATAAGAAACAACTGAAACCTCTCCTCTCTTTATGTCTGTGATAATGGTAGTTCAAACAATATTTAGGTTTCTCAAAATTGGAAAACATAATATTATTGCATGTCCATGTACTTTGGATTAATAAATCAAATACAGTAACATTATCATGTTTCAATGAATTGTCTTTTTTTAATAATATCCATGTGAAAAAACAATTGCATTTCACTGTAAGGATAATACTAGTTGATATGATAAAAATTAATGTCAGTGCCAACAGTAAAAGTAACAACTGATACTTACTGTGTTCCAAACAAAATAGCTATTAACCTAAAATAGCTATATGACTCTAAAAGTGATGTTTGAACATAATTAATCTATGTTTAAGGGTTAAGGTTAAACATAAATATAAATTGTGCAGTTTTTGCTATGATTGTGTCTGATACAGACTCGGTCGTGTGCACTTTAAATAAACATATTTATACCCATACTGTATGCTGAGGCATATATAGTATAAGATGTATCCAGGTGAGTACTAGTAGTTAATATGCCAGTTTTGCCAGGTATACATCACATATTGTACATTTACACCATATGTTTAGCCATTTTATTCACTATTAGGCATCAACATAAATGTTAAAATGCCCTTTTATACAGCAGACACAATATTTAATCTCATATTGAAGAACCAAAATACAAAATTAATTACAATAGTCACTTTAAACATACAAGGTATCAGAGCAATGACGTAATCACCTGTGATCATCAGCAGGGATCTTCGCAGTCAGCTGTTTAAAGCAATTTTCTACTGATGGCGACAGCCACCATTTTCATCCAGAGTACCTGCAAATAATTAGGCTTTCTCAGGTGTATATGTATCTGTTTTCAGTTGTGCGTAAATGTAATTACTATATTCAGCCTATGTTAGATTGCCCAATCTCTCCCCTATGCAACCTCTTTAGATACAGAAGAGCATAAATGCCAGATTAACAAAAGTCCACTTAGGCACACACAGTACTGTATGTGTGTGTCAGCTTTCTGGGCGTGCCCAGATCGATCTAACACAAGATATACAATGTAAACTGGTGTAGTATTCAGTTGTAAACTGTCTTAGGGGTAGATGTGCTAAGAAGAGACTAGTAAAGTACCAACCAATCAGCTCCTAACTGTAATTTTTCAAACACAGCCTGTAACATGGCAGTTATGAGCTTGCTGGTTGGTACCATACTTTGCCACTCTTCATTTTATCACTTTCCAAGGCTTAGTGCCTCTTCCCCCCTGTGTCTTAATTTTTTATTAAAGCCTGTTACACTACACTATATTAGAGATTTCAAACTAAATTCGAAAAGTTGAAATTGGATTCAATAGTGGTGGAATATGACCTTCCATTCAGCTATTTGAAACCAGTTTGTTATCAATAATCTTAATATCATATAACTTCTTAATGTGCCCATCCACTAGAAGACAGGCAAAAGACTGCACGATTATGACATTGTAATCATGCAGTTATTTGTCAGTCTGTCATGTGCCTACACTGAATGAACAGTCGTTCAGTGTAGGCACATCAATCATCTGCTAACATGCTCAACCTAACGTTATCGTCAGGTTGTCCAGCATGTTTGCCCAATGGTAGATGTCTAATTGACCAGGGGGAGCGCACATCGCTGGTCGTTTTAGGCATTTTGATTTGCAAACTATTTATGAATGATTGAACAAGGGGCGGAACTAGTGGCGGTGCAGCCAGTGCCTTGCACTGGGGCCCACTGTGGTGCAGGGGCCCATGGCTGCCTGCATCCACATTGCCACTGCCCACTGATCTGACCTGATTAAGTAAATGGTTGGAGCTGGAGCGGGCCCGCTTCGGCCGCTCCGGCCGCTCCGGCTCCAACATGACAGAGACACCCGCCTTGGCCCAGCCCCTTGTTCTGACACAGCGCACGTGACATCATGATGTCATGTGCGCCATGTCATAACAAGGGGCCTGGCTGCTGGATCGAGAGTAGCCAAGGATCAAGAGGAGCAGAAGAGGGAGAAGGAAATAAGGTAAGTGGTGGTATTGGGGGGAGGAAGAGGCTGAGACACACTGGTGGGGAAAGAGGCTGAGGCACTCTGGGGGGGAGGAAAGAGGCTGAGACACACTGGTGTGGGACAGATGCTGAGACACGCTGGGAAGAGAGGCTGAGACACATGCTGGGGGGGAAAGAAGCTGACACACACATTGGGGGAGGAAAGAGGCTGAGACACACTGGGGGGGAAAGGGGCTGAGATATGCTGGGTGGTAAAGAGGCTGAGACACACACTGGGGGGAAAGAGGCTGAGTCACATGTTGGGGGGAGGAAAGAGGCTGAGACACACACTGGGGGGGAAGAGGCTGAGACACATGCTGGGGGGGAAAGAGGCTGAGACATGCTGGTCGTGCAGAGACTGAGACACACGCTGGGGGGGAAAGAGGCTGAGACACACTGGGGATGGGGGGAAGAGTTTGACATGCTGGTGCTGGGACACACACTGGGGGGGAAGAACGAGGCAGAGACATGCAGGGGTTGGATGGAGAATGAGGCTGACACGCTGGGCTGGGCTGGGACACACCCTGGGACTGGGGATAGAGAATTGGGCTCACACGCTGGGGCTCAGGGAGAGAATGAGGCTGACACGGTGGGGTTGGACAGACTGGATTTACTGCCTGGGGGGCAGTGAGGGGTGGTGAAAAAACAAGGCTGGGCAGCAGGACAGACACTGGATTTAATTACTGGGGGAGAGTGAGGGGTGGTGAAAAAATGTTGGGGTGCGGGGTCCCAGGAATGAGCGGTTTGGGGGGGCCCAAATCATATTCTTGCACCTGGGCCCACCACTCTCTCGCTCAATCACTCAGCTAAATCATCTAGTGGATGGGCACCTTTACTTTTAAGAAAGATATACACTCTTGCATGTGCACAAACAAATCCATTTTATTTTAGAAAACAAAACCAATATACAGTAACAAGTACAGTACTTCAAATAATCCAAATCCTGAATCACTAAAAACTTGACACAATGCTCTTTATTAAGATGCAAGTCACTGACAATAATAAACTTATAGTATTTTTTCTTAAAATACCATTATTTGTTTGTTTTTAAATGTTACATAAAGTAGTATTAAATATATATTTTCAACATTGATTCTGTACCACTTTAAAATGAAATTTAATTTAATCCAACTATTGAATTTGCTCTACTGGACATATTTATACTCTCTGACATTGCTGAATATTAAAATGTTAAAAATAATATGGTAATTGAATGAAATGAATGAGATCAGCAATTTGTTTGCATTTTTTAGCATAGTACCTATCAATAACTGTACACGTGTATAACTATATCCAAAAACAGCCTAAAACTGCTCTACAGGGAATGTATTGTTGTACGCTATAAATAGAAAACTATTGACAAGGGAGGAATGTTGCTACATAGATTATTTAAATATAAAGAATGAATTGCCATGTGCCATCATCAAATAAATTAAATTATCGAAAGAAAACATATGTTCATCAAACAAAATATTGAATTTCCTTCATGTAAAGTTATAAAGATTATATTAGTGGAATTGATATGTTGAATTCTGATTTCTAAAGATGAATTATTACAATTGAGCTTACACTTCATCACTTAGCATAAGCTATATGTAATCATTGTCATACATTTTATATCTGAGATGTTACAGTGGTTGGTATATGCTCCTTAATATAGGCAGGCAGTCAACTTATAGCCAACAAGCTGTATCTAGCTAAGCAGTGTGTGATATGACACAACTGATAGCCAACAAGCTGTATCTAGCTGAATAGTGTGTGACATGACACAGCACTGTCCTGATTGTGTGCAGCAAAGAAGATTCACTATCACATGACTTGAAGTGGCTTCATTACTTGAATCTGTTTTATGGTAAATAGAATTGGCATGATTTTACTGCTAAATGGTAAAAGACTCTTATGGTTGCCATGGAATAGTGGTAGGAATGAATTCTTTGAAATTCTCTCTAAGAGGACTGAGTTTCAGCTATTGTAATTTTGGTGATTTTGTTAAATCTATTAATGTCAGAGTAATGTATGACAGATGATTACAGATGACTTTTCCTGATTAAATGAAGTTAATGTTTTTATTAGGCACTAACAATTACATACCTATTTATACTCAGGCAACATCCATTAAAGATTTAGGATTTTTCAGGGCTAGGGAAAAAGGTTACTTGTTCTGCCACTTATGCCAGTTATTTCCTCCAATTCTAGACTTTCATCCAGTCTCAGCTGTTTATTATTTTATTTTGTAGTCTAAGATGTTTTAGATGTGTTATCCCTGGATATTTTCTCTGTCTTTGTTCTACAGTACATTTTCATCAAACATTAACATTACACCTGATGCATTACATTGCCAATACTGTAATGTGTTGTGGTGCTTCATGGAAACAACACATCACGTTGCCAGGGATTACATTTTTAATTACATATTTTACATTCAGTAATGATTTTTTCACTTCCGGATACTATAGTGCTGAATTTCCCATTAATACAATATGTAACTCAAATTGTGGGAAAAATACAACAAATTAAGACTGCACTGCTTAATTTAAACCTTTATACTATGAAATGGCAGAAAAATACACATCAGTCAGGGCTACAAATGTTTAAGAATCAATTGAAAATTTAATCACATTATATAGTTACACATCTCACAAACTACATCAATACATATAAATAATAATAATACTATCACTTGAGTGTTTTCTTACAGTCCTTTCACTTCACTATTAAAACACTTATAACAGTTATATATTCCTAAAAGTAGGTTTATCTCTGAGCCATAACCTAGAACAATATCATAGTTTAGAAGAACATTTTGTTGCAGTCCATTAATTAGACCTGATGTAAAACTTCTAGTATGAAACTATTTCGTCCGATTTAACGTAAAGTCCAGAGTGATACAACTGTGTATATTAATTAGTTCCACACCACGGATTATACTTTCACAATTGATGAACAATTGATGCTAATATGGACAATATTTCATAGAGTGTCCTGTATAGTTACCACGCTGAAATGAATCTCTGGTCTCCACAGTCATTCAAACGGCAGCCGAAGTCAGGCTACACTGCATCAGCAGTCTCTTAGTCTCCCGTGCCTGTTAGCTGATTTTGCCGCACCTGACAAGTTGGAGCCAACTGAAGACCCAGCTAGGTTTGTTGAAAGACTTGACAAATTATCTCCATTTGAAAAAAGTTCAAATTTTTCCAATGTACCGGTCCCATTTAGGGGTGCTGTAAATCAAGGGGTCAATCTGATGTGTTTTGCCCCTTTAACACAAGGGCTTTCTCTTTGAGAAGCGGGATGGTACATTGGAAAAATCAAAATAGGCCTGAGTCATCATGGTAATAGTTCTTAGAACAAGGTCTGAGCAGAGCAGTGGGGAGTGATCTATAGAACAGTGGAAGCAGAGTAAAGGGAAAAGAGGAAAGGTAGGTGGACCTGTCAGCAGGACTTTTGCAACTTGGGGGGTGGGATCCAGATGATGGTGAGACAGAACCCCTCAGTGGAGCGCATGCCTAGGAAACTGACATCCACCAGTGCTATACATTATACTGTACATTCTCTCCTACAACATTATTTCAGGAGAAACGTACACTACTGTAACCTAGCAGATATAGAATAACTGCTCCTGATTCAGAGGTGGAAGATAATGAGAGCCGCAACTGCATCTTTAATCTAATGTCGAAGCCAACGGGATTCATACAGAGATGCCCACCATCTGCAACTCAAGCTCGGCACTTTGTGTAGTAAGTCACTCCATCGGTACCATTGGACACACATTGGTCACACCATTAGAGCATCCATAAGGTTGCTCAGAATGTTCATAGGACATCAATGACAGCACAACAGTAAAAATAGATGCAGTCACTGTTCATAACACTCCCAGGACACTTCCGTATCTTGCTAGCCACCGTCCTGTTACCACTGAGGAACACCCACTGAAATTGTCTCTGCATGCATCAGCAGTAATCAACAGGATGCATGTGCAGTGTGACTTGCATACATGTGTAGACTAAGAACATTGGTCACTTGTGACCAAAATTTATACTGCATCCACCTCTGCTTCAGGCCCACTATGTGGATTAATTGATCTTTACACAGGGTTTAGGGTCAGTGATGTCAAAGCAGCTCAAATGACTGCAGTCTCATATTTCTATTCATTAGAACACTATCTTAAAACTGTAAGAATATAATAATCTACCAACATTGGAATGTAAGATACTGTTTTGTTTTCAACAGGGCTGCAGTGGAATATTAGTTTACCTTCAAACAATATATGGGCCTTATTTGAATTTGTTCACAAACCCAATGGTTTTTGTACAAATATGATGTTTGGTATTTAAACATGCACTGGACCCAATATGGGCATGTACAGAACAGGTCCTACATGATTGTTCACAGTCCCCCATTAGCCACCACATGATTGACATGCTGCAATACTTGGAAGATGGAGACCAGAATCATTATACCAAACAAGAGCATGTTGTCCCCATTTTGTAGGCGTGCCAAGCCCTGGGTCTGTGTAGTCAGAAGCAGACTTCCTGGACCCAGTGGACCAGTTCTTGCAGCCAGTCTGAGTAACCTTCACCGTATATATTCCACAGACAAAAAACTTACGGTTTCACATGTTCCATTAAGGCTGCTTAGACATGATCTGAAAATTCACAAAACCTATTGATTTTCTGCCACTCAAACTTCAAAAAGCAATGAAACTACAATCATTAAGGCTGACGCCTTAATGGATGTATTCTTTGCGCAATACAGATATGGTGTGCCATCACACCCTGTGGTTAACTGCAGATTCAGTACTCTCACAGAATGAGATTGCTGTCACTCACAAAATGGTGGAGCTGCTAATTCACAGAATTGTGTGCTCATTGGAATACACACATGCAGTCTATACAACTGAGGTCATAGCAGAAAATAGAGCTGTGCAGATGGGATAAAAGTGGTGTGAATAGGGGAAGGAGACACAGCAGCATGGATAGGTGAGAAACAAAGGCATGTAGAGGAGGGAAGGTTAAGCAGTACAGAGAGGGGGTAGCCAAAGTAATGCAGATGGGTGGAAAACTGGAGCGGATGGGGGGAAACAGAGTGGCATGGTTTGGGGGCACAGCGACGTGGATGGGGCAGAGAGTGTCATGGACATGGGAAGACAGAGCAGTGCAGATGGGTAAAGAAAGATTGATGCAGATAAGTGAATACAGATTAGCATAAATAGGAGAACACACAACAGTAGGGATTGGGGAAGACAGATTAGTGTGGATGGGTAGGAAGACAGAGTAGAGTGGGTGGGGGGAGGAGACAGAGTTGCACAGTTGTGGGGACAGAGTGGTGCAGGTGGAGGAAGAAAGAGTGCCACAGAGGAAAGGAAGACAGCATCATGGCTTAGGGGAAGGCAGTGGTGCAGAAGGAAACAGAGTGGCACGTATGCAGGGCGGTGCAGATGGAGAAGACAGATTGGTGCAGATGAGAGAACAAAAGATCGGTGTGGGTGTGGAGGAAGACAGAGTGGTGCGGGTGGTGGGGGAGTTGCACGGCTGGGGGACCAGAGTAGTGCAGATGGAGGAAGAAAGAGTGCCACAGATGAGAGAAAGACAGCAACATTGCTATGGAGAAGGCACGGATGCAGGGTAGTGCGGCTGGGGAAAAACATTGGTGCGGATGAGGGGACACAGACTATCACAGTTGGGAGACCACACAGCAGTAGGGATTGGGGAAGATATAGCAGCATGGAGGCATATAGGGGAACAAAGTGTACATGCATAGACAGAGAGTGATATTTAAAAAATAAGGGAGCTGAATGTGTATTCTAAATTAGATAAATGTATGCAGTGAGAAGGATGTTGGAAGCCATTGAGATTTTTTTGGTGATCAAATGGGAAGATTGAGGGCTCTGAGTGGGATATGGGAGCCACTTAACTGCTCAAATCTCAATGGCACAGACTTGTATGTGTGTATTCCAATGAGCACACAATTCTGTGAATTAGCAGTGCCACCTATTTGTGAGTGACAGCAATCTCATTCTGTGAGAGTTCTGAATCTGCAGTTAACTACAGGCTGTGATGGCATACCATATCTGTATTGCACAAGGAAAACATCCATTAAGGCGTCAGCCTTAGTGATCGTAATTTCATTGCTTTTTGAAGTTTGAGTGGCAAAAAAATCAATAGGTTTTGTGAATTTTCAGATCATATCTAAGCAGCCTTAATGGGACAAGTGAAACCGTAAGGTTTTTTGTCTATGGAATTTCATAGCTTTTTTAAAAATGTATTAACTATCAGGGTTTGGATGAGCAAACTGGGCAACCTGCAGGAGAGAAGGGCAACAAAATGGTATAGTAACACAGGTGGAAGAGGGGACAGCACACAGGAGGTTGGTTTTGGAGGTGCAGAGTGCGAGACAGCTGTAGGTGTGTGGTTTAGTGACAGCAGCGGTGGTACAGAGCAGTGACAGCAGTGCAGTGTAAAGGAGGCATCAGTGGGTGACAGAGGGCTCACTGGTAGTGCGTATGCACATGAGAAAATCAAATCAATAAGTCACAGATGCACGAATGCAGCAGCGAGATCCATCTACGCATCTGTTAAGAATTAAATGTGAAAAAAAATGCATATATGCGCCCCCCAGAAGACAACCAGCACTGGGCTTTGGAGCCCCAGTACTGGTTGTGCTACATACAGGGTACAATCGATGTAGGGGTTCCCTGTATGAAGCAAAACTGGCACCAGGCTTTGGAGAACAAGTCCTGGTTGCCAAAATACAGGGGGTAAATGATGTAGGGGTCCCCCGTATTTAGCGCAACCAGCACTAGGCTCTGAGCCAGTCCTGGTTCTGGAAATACAGGGGAGGAAAATGCATAGGGCCCCCCTGTATTTCCCAAAACCAGCACCAGACCCTTTTTAGCAGGGGGGTGGTGCCACAGCCAGAGTAGCCTTTTCACCGGGACCCCCAGCCAAACCATCGCCCCTTGCTGCTAGTTAGCCCAGGCCAGGGATCCCAGGGGAGTTGGGGACCCCCCATTAAAGGGGTTACCCCTCTCCAGTGCACCCCAGGCCCATGCTGATAGCCCAGGGCTATCCCCAGCAGCCCTGTTTGGTGTGTACTAGGTTGATTTGTGTTGTGTGGTGTATATGAATATATAAATATTGTATTTTGCAGTAGTACTACAGATCCCAGTAGGCATCCTCCACATATTGGCTCTAGGAGAACCACAATTACCAGCAGGCGGGGAACTAAGGGCCTGCTGGTACCTATAGTACCCCTGCAAAAAAAATATTAAAATAAAACAAACCCCATTTTTTTAAATATTTTATTTAGCAGGACCTTCACCTGGGGGGCGGCAGCCTTAAGCTCTTTTAAATGGCTGCTGCTCCTTCAGGACTTCTATGGCATCTTCACCTAGAGAGCCACTGCCTTTAATCTTTTTCCTGGCCGTCGCACATCCAGGGCTTCCGCAGCGTCTTCTATCTTCTGTCTTCTGCAGCTCTTCTCTGTTGCCTCCCTGCCGCCGACTGAGTGCACGGCAACTTGCTCTGGCAGTATTTAAGCCAGCCGAGGGGGCGGGGCAATTACGTCGTGAGCTGTGATTGGCCCACAGCGGCCATCTTTGAATTTCAAAAATGGCACTGAGGCGCCATTTTTGAAAAGGGCATGCTCGGTTCTCACCATTGAATTCAATGGTGAGAACCCCTCATTGGCTAAGAGGCGGAAGGCTTGCCTCTCCCAGCCAATGAGCGCTCCGCACCGGAATTTCCGGACTGAAATTCCACAGCGAAGCTGTCATCCGGAAAGTAATATACTTAGAGGACACTACTAATATCCGTGGGATAGGGTGATTTGTGTTGTTTTTTTTTCCAAGACCCAGGATTTGCCTACTTTGGAATGAAGAGGACAGATCCACACATACAGTAGGAGGAGGTGAGTATGATTTTTTTTATTACAGGTACACCATTGGATTACCGACTGGAGAAGAGGACAGATTGGCTTCAGGGATACATAGGTGAGTATGTGAGATAGTGTGTATGCATGTGTGAGTACATGTGTGTGCATGTATGTTTTAATAAAATTATACTTTTGTGTGTGTTGTGTGTTTTTGTATTATTGCTTTTGTTGTGGAATTACAGCTACTACCATGCCCGTAATGGCCCACTGCTGATACTTGTGGTTCTCCAAGTACCAGCATGCGGTGGAGGCTTGCTGGGAGCTGTTATACAGCAAAAGACAATATTTTAAATTTAATTGCACCAAACTTTACATAATCAACCCGGCATCCACCGCCCAGGGGTGACGGGGATAGCCTCTGGCTATCAGCCTGGGTCTGGGGCGCCCTGGAGAGGGGGAGTCCTTTATTTGGGGGGTTCCCAACTACCTGGGGATCCACAGCCTCAGGGGGGATGCTGTGCCTGGGGGGCATGATGAAAGGGCTCCCCTGGCTGTGGCATCACCCCCCCTGCTAGAGAGAGTCCAGTGCTGGTTCTGGGAAATACAGGTGGGCGTATGCATTTTTTGCCCTGTAATTCAAGAACCAGGAATGGCTCAGTGCCCAGTGCTGGTTGCGCTAAATATGGGGGACCCCTACGTAATTTTCCCCCATATTTTGGCAACCAGGACTGGTTCTGATAACCATGGTGCTGGTTGTGCTTCATAAGGGGGACTCCTACATCGTTTGTACCCTGTATTTAGCACAACCAGTATGGGGCTCCAAAGCCCGGGGCTGGTTAGTTTTTTGGGAAGGTGTCCACACCATTTTTATTTTTTTTACACTCTTTTTATTTTTAAACACAGAAGCACAGATGGGTTTCACTGACCCGTCCATGCTTCATTATTTGTTTGTTTTTTAAACACAGATGCAGGTATCACAGAATTTTCAAATCCTAGCCTGCATCTGTGTGCTGCTACCTACCTGGGTCCAAACGCCTGCACCAAAACCCCGCACCACCGCCGCTAATGCTTGCTACTGTCCCAAGTTCCTGGCTGCAGATAATGCCGGCTAGCCCCTATCCCCTCTCCCCCTCATCCTGGCCACAACAAATGCTGGCTTCCTGCCCCCTGGTCCCGGCCCCCACTACCGCTCACTAACGACGGCCATCTTGTTGCAGCCAAGTGAAGCCACTATGACTACACCTGCTCGATGCTCCTACTGAGGCTGCGCAACAAGTTAAAAAGTCCTATCTCTACAATGGCCCATTCTTGAGGTAATAGTTTAAAAACTGTAACTTTGTAATTTACCTGAACCCCGAAAACATGTACCCTGGCACAATAGATACCTAATAAAGCAAACCCCAAGTCTAAATTTGCCACCTGCCCTGAGTTTTGCCTTCCCAAAAAATACCCATAGACTATAGTAGAAAAGTGGTCCTAAATGTTATGTTTATGACCTGGAATTTGGCATGCAGCACTGTGCAATTGTTCTACCTGCCCCTACCAAATTTAAACTCAGTACATGCTATAGCTTTTGAGGTGTAGCCCCTTAAACACCCTGCCCCCCTTCAGAATTCTCTATGAAGAAATCCATTTTTTTAGATATATATAATTTCAAATTGTTTGGTCTCCATAATCCAAATTGTGTATGTTATAAAGTGGTATATATAATAAGACAGAATCAGACAAATCAGACAAATCAGTCAGAAGTTTGCTCACTGCTGACATGTCCATGTCTAGGTATATGACCCCACCCCCAGTGGAAGTCACTGTCAGCTTTCAGCATAGATACTGCTTAGATTAAATATCTGGGTAATATAGTGATTGTTTTATTTTCTCCATTTTGTGTTTAAAGGTACATTAAAGTCAGGTGATGTCATCCTCGAAGAATTGAACATACAGTACAATACCAGACTTCCAGTTATTACCAGCAGTGGTGATTTGCACCTACTGTATGTAGTTTTTGGAGATAGCTGACTGGGATTCCCTCCCTGTACTGTATTTTTAAAACATATTTACTCTGGGCATGATTCAGCATAGATTGCAACTGCAATCGCAGCTGCATAATCACATGCAACGAAAAATATGATGATGTCTACCACAGCTCAGCCAGCATAGAGATGCCCATTACTGCCTTCTCACATCTGTAATGCCTCATAGTCTTGCATATACAATGGTAGCATCGGAAAACATTGGCCTCTCACGCACAATTACAGCAGCTATGACCTGTCTCATAATTATAATTATTAATGACCTGATGAGTCACTCTGAGGGCCTGAATGTAGCAAGTGTTTCATAAATATGTTATCTTGCATCACCACAATTCATACTTGCCAACATGCATTCAAATCTGGATGTATTTAGATGCTAAAATGTAACACACAATAATTAAAGTGCTACAACTTTATTTTGTACATCTCTCATGTAAATAACACACAATCAAAATCTATTTTTTGTCAGAGATATATGATGAATAAAGGACTTAATTTTGACATAACATCAGGTCATCTTATACACATTCTGCAGCACATATCCTAACCCATTGCTCCATGCTCCTTCCTCACTATCTGCCCCATCTGTGTCACCCGTGTCTGTCTGCCCCTCCCGTTTAGAATGTAAGCTCTCACGAGCAGGGCCCTCATCCCTCATGTGCTTCTCCCCATACTTATAGTATGATTTACTTCTAACTCCCAACAACAGCACCTAACACTTGGTTGTTTATGTCCTGCTGCTCGTGTTATCCAGCTAAGTCTGTAAACCATGTCCTTGTCCTGCATTGTATTGTACGGCTAATAACAGTTTTTCTTGTGTGCTCATTTATGTACTGTGTAAGGTGCTGCGGAACCTTTGTGGCACCATATAAATAAAGGATAATAATGATAATAATAATAATAATTTGCAAGTCTCGTAGCACTCAGGACCTTATTCAGAGTTGGTCGCAAGCGCTGATGCGCTCGTAACCGACTCGATGGTTAGTCCTGCACTCGCGCAGTGGCCGCACTGCACGTGCGCAAGCCCTGGAGCGACAGAGAAACTCTGATGCTCCGGATCTCGCTACCAAAGTGGCGGCTGTCGATGTTGATCGACAGCTTGCCCCATTTGGTAGGCGGGCCGGGGGGGTGGTTTCCAAAATGGAGGCATTCCTTAACGAATGCCTACTGTTTTGTGGGCGGCCGCACTGACATCAGCAGTGATGTCAGTGGGGAGCTTCCTGCTCCATCAGAGCAAAAAGCTCCCTGCGGCTTACGAGTGCCCAGAACCAAACTTAGGGTCTGATCATAAGCCACGATGGTCGCGATGGTGTTCACCATAAAGACCATCAAACTGGTCGGTCGTTAATCTGTGGGTGGTAACCCACAGCTTAGCGATTGACAAGGAGGCAGACGTACAGGATGCAAGCGGCCACCCTGACTCATGGCGACCACTTGCAATTAACAACCGCCTCTGAATGAAGTCCTCAGTGAGTATTTAGGCTGCATAGGCAATCACAGTGGCAAAATTATGTACGCCCATGCAACGGCATTCATTTGGACAGGCACACCTGTGTATCTCCAACCACTCCCTGGTCACCACCCTCAAATGCTCACTGTGGGATGGATTCCACAGTGCATCTGTAATCAGAGTGTGATCGCCACGCACGTGCATTGTGATGCATATGCGTTCACAATACCTAACAATCGGCTGATAAGCGTACATGGTTGCAGTTGCAATCCATGCTGAATCAGGCCCTATATATGGAAACAAAGGCAACTGGTCAAATACAATAAGAGGCAATTCTAGCAAAACTAGCAACATTACATATGCTCTTACAATTTACAATATCCCCAGTTTTGATCATAAGAAAGAACAATAATAATCACTGGTTATTCTCTATGTACTTATATAACGAGAAGCAAGGGTAGGTTGTAAAAATTATAGTTTCTGTGCCACTATACGGATTCATGAATGGCTAGTAGACCCTCATCTCATCACAACTGTTAATGATAGTATCCACAATCCCTCTAGGAAGCTTGTTCAGCTTGTGAAATGCTTCTTAGAAAATGTATTTTCTTTTAGGGTATAACACATGATGAGCTTCCAGGTTGTAGCCATGGGTTTGGTATATTTAGTTGACATGAGAATGTCAACTAGGTCACTGTCCCTCAGTCTACTGTAGGTCGACATGCAGCATGTCAAAATGCTTGTCATTTCAAAATTCATCATGTCAACACTGATGATATATCAACATGATTAAAATGTGAACAAAATAGTGTTTCCCAGTGCAGTGGTCATTTACCTGGCAGTTGATCTCTGGCACTCTGGTGGTTTCTTTTGGGTCCAGTGGTCAAATGATGGTGACTTCCAGCTGACATCCAGAGGTTCTGTCAGTGAGTAATGCTAACCCCTAACCCTATTCTTAGCCCTCGACTCCCACATCCTAACCCTAAACCTACTGTCTAACCCCCCCTGTCCCTCAGCATAACCAAAGCTCACCCCCCCATAAAATAACCCGCAACCTAGTCCGAACTCTCTGATCCATGCAGAATGTCAACATTTCACATGTTGATGTGGTGAACATACCAAAATTTTGCAAATGTCAACATGTTACGTGTTGATATTTCAACAATGTCAACCTTATGATTGTTGACATTTTGAAGGTTGACATGGTGACTGCATTAAATATCTTTAATCCTTGACATATTAGTTTTGTCTTCACTAGAGAAACCACTAAATATACTATCACAAATGCAACTGTTGTTTGCCACTAAGTTTGCATCAACATTAACTAGTTTAATATCTAAGGGCATTACATTCTTTTTAGTTTCAGTTATTAAAGAAAGAGGAAAGTTGTTCTTGAATATTTTTATGCTATTGATATGTAAGTCACCTTATTCTGTTGAACTTGTGTGACAACTTTCTGCATAAAAATATTAGTATCTTAATCTAGGCTGCAACTTGTCAAAGTTCTTGTACAGGAGAAATTGAGTATTAATTCTTAATTTTGAGGAAATTATTTACCTTAACAGCTATATTTTAGGTTTTTCTATGCTCTTCATTTTAATTAGGGATGTGCAGGCTCGGTTTTACTCGGATTTACTCTGTTCTTATCGCCACTTTACCGCAAATTCGGATTTATTCTATTGGCTATCCAAAACACATGATAGGCGATAGCCAATAAAAAGATCCGAGTAAATCCGAGTAAAACCGAACCCGCTCACCCCTAATTTTAATATTTTTTAATAATAAAAACAAGTAAATCTTTCTGTAGATTGCGCATAAACAGTGAACAATGATTGACTGAAATTGCACAATTACAAATTGCAAAATAGTAATAACCATGAAATTTTTCTGAATGAGGATAAAACAGTTTTCACTGTATTACCCAATAGACAGCTGTCAAAATGAATACCTACTGTAGTATGATAATTCCTTTGGTACATTAAATATTGTGTAGCTTTCAACTGCTCCACTACAAGTGAGCTGCAGATATACTTTTAATGCTGTATTCAACTGGCAGTACAGGTTGAGTCTCCCATATCCAAAATGCTTGGGACCAGGGGTATTTTGGTTAACAGAATATTCTGTATTTTGGAATATTTGCATACCATAATGGGTATCTTGGGCATAGGACCCAAATATACACACAGAATGCATTTGTGTGTTATATACACCTTATACACACAGCCTGCAGATCATTTTATACAATATTTTCAATAATTTTGTGGCTCAAACAAAGTTTGTGTACATTCATGAAATTAATTTATGTTTAATATACACCTTATACACACAGCCTGCAGGTAATTTTATACATTATTTTTAATAATTTGTGCCTTAGACAATGTTTTTGTACATTGAACCATCAAAAATCAAAGGTTTTCATTATCTCAGTCATGCCAATAAAATTCCGTATTTCAGAATATTTGGATATGGGAGACTCAACCTGTATAGTAAATTTAAATATGCTGAATAGAAACTTGCAAGTGTGACAGAATACAGACACCTTTTATTAAGTTTGTTATAGACAATTACTAAAGGCCGAGATATTTTCACATTGTAATTAATAGGTGTGTTTGCCACTATTAGCCAGTGGATGAAAAACGTTTTGACCTGTAGTAAATTATTGCAGTTACCCAAATCAGTATCAATGAGAATCAATTAAATTGTATGAATTTCAGCTGCTATACTGTACTGTACAGTTTCAGAGCATTGCAACAAATGCTATCCCAAACTGTCAGTATAAATTGCAGGATTTAGTAAACAAAGTCTGAAATAGTAAATCTGACTAGTAACTTACAAGTACTTACCACAGACAATACTTAGGCCAATAGAACAGAGCAATTCTCACATCAATACTGTAGTTCTGGTAGCTGCTAGGCAGGTGGTAAAATAAAATAAAAATGTAATGGTACAGTAATTATATTACACCAAGCAAAATTAATACAATTATATGATTTCAGAACCTGCATTTGTTACTTTTGCAATGTTTGGATGTGCTTCTCCGACCTTTACAACACTATAGAGCAGAATTTCATAATACAATAATTAATTATAGACTTTCAATTAAAATATACAAATGCAGTGCAGAATGGAACTCTGCCAATGGTAAATCAAAATGCAGTTTAAAGATTGTGGGGCCTATGAACTAAGCCTTTGAGAGAGATAAAGTGGATGGAGAAAAAGTACCAACCAGTCAGCTCCTAACTGATATTTTTCAAACACAGCCTGTAATGTAGCAGTTAGGAGCTGATTGGGTGGTACTTTTTCTACATCCACTTTATCTCTTTCCAAGGCTTAATACATAGACTACTCTTTGACCAAAACTTCTCACCTTTTTAAATGGCCTATCCCATCATGAAACTAGATATACAACATTTCTAAACAAGTTTTATAGTTCACAGCAATGCTGAACAATAATAAAATTTTCATGATGAGAATATAAATAAATCGTTTCAGTTGTATTTTTTACCAGATCACATTTTCAATATAGTTTATTAATATGATTACATACCACAGTTGCCTTCCAAATTCATGTGACGTTACCATGGAGCAGAGAACACATCAATTTTGGGGTGAAACGCTTCAAGGCTGCTCCCCTGTTGTGTAATTATTCAGATCGGGAATACTTTACCTTGCCGGTGACTCCTGGTCTGGACTTTGTCATTGTACCAGACATCACAAGTTTTTCTCCTGCCGAATAGCAATACCAGCCCGCCATAAGTGTTACCTGCAGGCACAAACTAATTCAAGTCAGCGCTGACTAGGTTCACGGCAGTCGGCTGTGCCCTGGGAGGAATTCCCTTGTGGAAGCCTGCAACAACCTACCACTGTGTCAATTTCTATACCTAAGTATGATAAACAAGTGATGGGTCCCTCCATTTTGTCATGTGCTACTGGCACCCTTAGGTGCCAAAATAGAGCCTTTGCTGAGAACAGTAACTTCTCACAGCCTTGTGACTCTGCTGAGTCAATGAATAGAAAATTGTCAAGGTAGTGCGCTACCCCGTGATGCCCTGTTCCTGCTTGTATTGCCCAATGCATGAAAGTGCTAAATGCCTCAAAGTAGGCACATGAAATCGTGCATCCCATCGGCAGGCACTTGTCGATGTAATAGCCATTCTGTAACTTGAAACCTATGTATCTGAAGGATGATGGGTGCAGTGGTAGTAAGCAAAAAGCGGATTCTACATCTAACTTGGCCATGTGTGCTCCATGACCCTGGTGTTTAATCAACTGTAGTGCGTCTGTAAATGATTGATAGACTACTTTACATCGGCTGCTCTGAATGGCATCGTTCACCGACAGTCCTGTCAGGTGGGACATGTGCTGTATGAGCCGAAATGTTCCTGGTGTTTCCTTAGGAACCACATAGGCCCTGTATGGGTAGTTGTTCAAAAGGACCGGCCATTCTTCCTAATAAAATTTATTTTCTTACTTTTTGCTAGACTTTTTCTGGGAATTCTCTAGCGGATTTAAGGTTCCTAGGTGACCCAGTTTTCACTTCTCTATGTATGGGCAATTTGAAGCCGTAACTAAACCCTTCCAGCAAGAATACGGCTGCTTTCTTGTCTGGGTAATGGGCGAGCCATTTGCTCAGCGCCAGCAATCTAATGGGGGTGCTGGCGAACCGCAGGCTGCTTTCCAGCGGTCAGGTTGCCACTCTCTGTTCCTGGCTTGCTTCTGCTACTGTACCTGAAGGGGTGTCCCCCTCCACATTGACTGCACACATGCTTGAAGCGGCATTTGGCACCCATTCCGCATTGCCCTTTGTTGTAAGCAAAGCAGTGCCCTTGTTTAAAAAAGGACCCGTTATGCTTTGGTTTTTCAACTAGCTTATTCCCCCATGAATGCTTAGGGAATGGTGTCTTGCGCTGGCTTACCTTGAATAAAACTTCCATGTCTCTTGACCCAAAATCTATGTAGTGCTTACCATCTTGTTTTTTCCTAAATGCTTCATCATGTGCGAGACAATTTCCTGGGTCTGCATTGGCTCGCATGTCATGTATAATATGTAAATAACTCAGGAGTTTTAAATGTTCTCCTGGTCTCATCTCTAGGTAGCATGCTGAGAATAATAAAATCTCTCCCATCCAGCGGAAAAATGACTTGTATGTTTCCTCACCTCTACTCCCTTTTCCTTGGCTGCCTGAAGGGCTGCTTTGCCAATTTCTGTCACTTCAAACATGTTCACATATTTCCCACGTTTAATCTTCTCTCGCATTCTGCACCGTAGGTCCCAGCTAATGGCTGTGTTATCACGCCACCCTCTATTGTCCCTCTGTCTAGTGGTCCTGCTCGCTCCTACTGCCTTTGCTGATCACCTGCGCTTGTGCCCTTTCTGCAAGCTGCGCGTTTACAAGCAAATAAACTTACGCAAGCTCTTATTAGACCCATCTGACTCTTCTGAGCTACTTGAACTACTGTAGCCCATTGTATCATTGTGATAAATAGTTTTGGCATTAATGTACTTACATTCTCGAGCTGGAGACGAAGGACCATCCTGTGCGCCTCTAAATCATGACTGGGATGGAGAATGACTGCTTGGCCTCCGTCTGCTGTACCCATAGTCACCATGTTTCCGACTCCTCACATGGCATAACTGGTCTGTCCCTGTATAAGGTTTTGCCCTCATGTCATCTGGGGCAACAGGGCTATTAGTATTTTGCACTGAGTCAGCCCTGATTCTGAATGTTGGAGATGGTTCGTTATTTAGCTTCTGATCATTGTAGTGCACTGGTGAGGAGGTTATGTCCCTCCGCAGGAGTTTGTGTGGTGGTGTGTATGCTACTCCTTGTCCCCTGTCTCTTAGATCCTCCTCTGCTACTTCACTGATACCCCTATGGTGTATTCTATAGCGCTGGGGTGAGTATGAGGTGGGAGAGCACCCTCTTTCCCCCGTGGACCAGCTCTCCCTCACTTTTGTCTCTCTTCCTGAGTTGACTATCTGAAAACCCTCCTCCTTCTGCCTGTGTAAGCTGCTGTAGCTCCCTTCCTTGTGATTAATGTATTTTCTTCCCCTTATATTGCTACTCTGGCCTGGTGATTCTGATCTACCTCCCGAACATTGACTGCCATTTATTATCCTGTCTCTGCCTCTACGGCTGCTGCCCTGGCTATCGGCAGGGTCCTTGGTGATAGTGTGGTTGAAATCTATTTCCTTTATCTATGTGTGTTGGAGTGCACTTTGGTGTATTCGTGGCCAGGCTCGGCTGAGCAACGGTGCAAAGATTCCCGGGCCCCTGATGTGTAACTGTCCCCACTGCCTTTCCTGATATGCCTGTCTGATTCACAAGAGGTGGGGCTACTTCCCTTCATGGCCTGCAACATTTTTGCTGCTGGACGGGGTTTGGTGATCACCTTTACGCAACTTAGCAACATCATTGTCCAGTGGCTCCCAGGATCGAGTCCGCAGACCGCGGGATCGGGGACCATGATCCCGGGAGTGGGACAGACTATCTAGAGATCGGGAGGGCCTATCCCAGGTGTGCACCTGCTGATGCTCTTCGATGAGTGATTGAGGTGGGGACCCCAACGCGCGCTGTAGCAATGTAGCTGAAGCTCGGTCACAGAGTCTCCATTGACTAATAGAGTGTCCAGGGGCTGTTTTGGGCAGCGGGAGGTAGTGTAATGTGGCTGCATCACACTCCAATGATGCGCATGAGCGATGAGCGATGAGCGTCACCACCACTGTGCAACTTTGGGAACCCATCCGTGGCCTGTATGGGGTTGGCTACGGCACAGCTAGGACTGAAGAGGGGGCGTGCGCCATCCCTATGCTCTGGGGAGCCATATGGACTCATTGCCCTTTGGTTTCATGGCGAACTAAAAGAAGACATACTGCTGGAGGTAGGGTCCCTCCACTAATTGCCACGGGAGGGGTGCCTAAGGGCTGTGAAGGTAACAGTCCTGGGCTTTTAGCAACGTGTGCTTTGTGTTTTGAAATTAAATGGTGTCTTTTTTTTTTTACACAAGGCAGGATAGTAACAGTATTAAGTTTTATGGAGGATGCTTCTAGGGAAGGAGAGGGGCTAGGGGGCTTAAAGTTGCTTGAGCAAATGGCCTAGCAAACTGTTCACTAGGGAGAACAAAGCATGCAGGGGATGGGGTACTAATGAGAAGGGCTGTGTTGATATGGGACTGAATCTGACCCTTAGTTAACAATTTACTATAAAACAGCAATTTTTTAAACATACCTGCAGAAATTGCTGTTACACAATGTAAACCTTAGTTTATCAATTTAAACTACAATATACAGTGACTATATAACAAACAAGCAGCGATTGATGTTACAAAATGTAATAATCTATAACAATTAAAAATGCAATCCCTAGCAATCATGAAACAAAAGCAATTGATGTTACAAGATGTAGGTGACCCAGATAAGGTAAGCCGGTATATAATAGGAATGAAGAAAGAGGCTGGGGTTATGTGCTGAGACGAGGGGATGAGAGGTAGAAAGAAAGACTAAATACTTTCACAGGTTTTTTTTTTGAAAGGGTGAGGGTTGGAAGGTACAGAAAGTAAAGTCAAGAATTGTGGTAGGGCAGCTTAGAATGCAGATGCGCAGAGGTAGGGATTAAACCCCTAGAGAAAACAGTGTAAACCCACAGGGGATATTTAAACAATCAGCCCAAACAAAGCCCCAGTGATTTGTACTTATCCTGTCCCACGTGATCCTGCTTCCAGGAAGATTTCTTGTAAAAGAGGATGCTGGATCCATGCATCAGCCTTTTGTCCTTCCAAGTCGCCTCCCCTTCCATGCCCATTGGACCTCCCTTGTCTTGAAATTAACCCTGCATTTTCCTGCAGACACTGTCCCCTGACACACTAATCGTTATTTCCTTTCATGTGTACTACAGATAGCTGAACAACTCTTACACACTATCCCCACAATCCTACAGTGCTTATCTGCATCGAGATCATTTGCAGATCTCTACTTACGCATTCAAGTCAGCGCTGACTAGGTTCACGGCAGTCGGCTCTGCCCTGAGAGGAATTCCCTGGGGGTCGAGGTCCCGAGTACAGGATCGATAAAGCAACCTCCCCTTACTGAAAAAAACCACGAGCACAAGAAACTGGGTAACTATTTGTAGACAAACCAGCATTAGTGCTACAAGATATTCTTACAATTCAGACACAAAGGCCCTCATTCAGAGCCACTCGCTATTTGCGGTCGTTCGTTCTAAAACAAGGGGTGGCTATTCAAATGAACCATTCGCTGTTTGCGGTCTGTTCACGCCTCTATGTCTGAACGAGCGAACAAAACTTGGGTTCGTTTTTATAAAAATACGCCCCCTGGCCGCTCGCATCCTACGTCATGTCCGCTATTTATTAGATTAATCGAGTACATCGACAAGGGTATGAACTGCTCGCTATTCTTGGGGTTGGTGTTTGCTACCACAATTTTGCGAGCAGTTCTGACTATAAAATAACCCAGTGACGTGGTCAATGACGCTGCTGTTTTAAATATGCACACCCATAAAACGCCCATTTTGCCCATTAAGCACGCCTGCGTTCTGATTTCCACTCCCCATTTTCAAGCACCTTCCCCTGTTACCACCCACATACGCCTCTTTCTGTCACTCAAAATAGCAGGCATTCGCTATTTTGCGAGCACATGAATTTCGGCCTCTCTGACTGGTTAGCGCATGCGTATAATGATCCGTACGCATGCGCAGTTGGGCTAACATCGCTCGGAACGAACGAGCGGCTCTGAATCAGGCCCAAAGTGGCTTGTTTAAATGACTGTTCGAGCAGGATCAACATATTTGGCTTCTAGTGAAAAAAGAATTGATACAAATTAAAATATCAGAAGTATTTCCATTAAGCCAAATCATTTTCAGGAAGTCTGTGAATAATTGCTCATTAGAATACTTTTTAAATCCATGGTGAAAATAACCAGCTTTTATACATTAGCTTTTTATATGTAATAGATGTGTATTAGTCCGTAAATATTTATGATCTAGACTATGACCAATTGACTTTTAAATGTGTTTTATTGCATTTATTTAATGTATAATTATGTTTTTATGTGCGATGTATTAAATTATAAATATATAATTATATGATATGAAAACCGAGTCCTGACTACGTATTTCTGATATGTCACAACATTCTTATAAGTAAAGTGCAGAGATATCCTATTTCTTTAGCTTGTCTGTCTATTTTTAAGCGATCACAAGCTTATACATATCTAGACTCTTGCAGCTATTAGTGCACCTAACTAGATATAAGGCCTGTATATGTAATTTTTTTAATTAGCACCAAAGGTTTTGTTTTTACTTTTTTCGGAAAGACAAATTTAACCGTTTTGTTAACAAAAATGTATACTTCATTTATAAATGTTTCAGTATATATATGTATATTAAATATTCTGCTACTTGAATAGTCTCTGTTTTATTTACATACTTTGAACCAATTACACAGAAACTTGACTTTGTTTCAACATTTATTCTGCAGTTAAGAAACTGATAATATCTACTTTGCATTTGCTTATTTTCTTGTCTTGATGCTTTATGCATAATGTTTACTGATGTATGACTATGCTTTCTGAATACATACACATTTCAATCATACATTCCTGCTTCAGTGAATTACATTACACTCCTTCCTTCGCTGAACACACAGACCATGTTTATTGAAGCACCTTCCAGTTGGGTTGATGTGTGCATTTATTCTTATTGTTTTTCCATTTTAGTTTTTCTAATAATACTTTATAATTTCTGACATTGGGCAAAATTACATATTTAGAACAATACAGTAAATGTTTTCATCCGTAACTATTTATATTTTTCAAATACATTTCTACATTATATGCTTGAGCTAAATGTGAATATTTTGGTATTTGTGGGTTAACTATTTGTTACTATTATTATATTTTCCCATCTGATACTCACTACAAACGGCAAGGTACTGTGCTATTGTGAGTGGCTGAACATTTTGCTTTAGTGTCAGAGCATAACATCAGATGTTTTAATCTCACAGAGAATTTGATGCCCACAAGAAGGGATTAGAGATCAATAAAACTTAAAATAAAGAAACAATGTTTTTACTTTGTGTCAAACTGACGTATGTGATATTATTGTGCACTAAAAATGACATAATAAATAATATGTAATGGTAACTTCTATTTATATGATTGTAATGAGGATTTTTCTTTACTAAAGAGCAGTTTATGTGGTGGTTTAAAACTGCCAGTGGTCTTGACTACAATTTACTGGATTTGCTAATCAACAGTTTGAAGGGGGGTGTGATTCTCAAACATCCTTTAATGTGTGGCATTTGGAAATGGCCAAACTACCACAAAGCTTTTCAGCAGTTTTCCCTTGGTTATTTGGCCAATCACAAAATGACACAATACATTTATCATCACTATGTATTGAATAAGGTGAGGAAAAAATGTATTTCCCATATAACAAAAGTATTGCGTTACCACATCTCCTGTTTGTCTAGATATTGTAGCTCAAACATCTTATTTTTAAGCTGTATCTCTTGTCACAACCAAATGATTTAATCTGTTGTTTTTTCTGGCATTTTTTTGGTGGTTTGCAAAATTAATGCTTAATAAATATGATGGTTTCTGTTATCTACAAGTGAAATAAATTAAAATCAAGACAGCAATGTGCAGTGTGAGTTTTAGAAAATTGGATGTTTTCCAACAGTTTTGTTGTGGCGTTGTTGCAGTTTTGCCTTTAATAATTCTGGTTTTCAAAACATTAATACAAAAAATCAAATATGATCTGACGGTGCCTGAATATATTGGAAAATAATGGAGTATTAAGTAGTAGTTATACATCAGCTACTTCTGATTATTTACAAATATATATTTTTTTGGATAAGATGTGTTTATACAAGTGTATATTCCAAAATTAACATTTCATATATCAACATCAAGGTAAAATACATTGGTCAATGTTAGCCAGACACTTAATTGCAGTTGCTAAAAAGTTAAATAATATGTTATTACAGACAGCTAAAGACACTAGCATACCCTCAAAACAATGTCTTGATTAGGTCTAAGCAAAAAAGTTGAGTTGCTCTAACATTGATGGCCCTGTCTCTGCAGTACTCAAGTAATCCACATTGTGCATTTCTGAGTCCATAGACTATAACAATATACAGGTTAGGGTAGTTTCTCAAGTAGACTAGAGTCTTAGATTAGGTTTATTTAGTAACATTTATTTATATAGTGCCAGGATATTTCATTGTGCTTTATTTAATTGGCAAGTGTCTTGGTGTGTCCCCACTTCAGTCTTTGACCCCAATCTCCACCCCTTACCTTGTCCACTGAAGTTGCCCTGTGGTGGGTGTGAAGTAGTCCCACTTTCTTAGGATAAAAGTTTTATTTCTTACTTAGAAAAAACATATCCCAAATAGTTCCACATAGATTATGGTCGAGAAGACATAATTTTAATTTCCTATACATCTGTAGCTTTTCAGAGGGTCAATATATTTCAATGGAGTAATTATAATAAAGTGACTTGTGATTTTTGGAAGTTTATATGCCAAATGTTACCCAGAAACAGCACACCTCTGGACCTTGTGGGAACATTAAAAACTTAGGTCCTAGAGGCTGCTGTTGCTGTTAGAGACTGCTGGAAACACAAAGGAACAGTCTGAGAAGGAAGACATATTCACTGTTTCCACAAGGTCCAGAGGTGTGCTGTTTCTGGGTAACATTTTGCAGATAGACTTCAAAAAATCACAAGTCACTTTTTATCAGTCATTGCCAGCCAGACAGTGGATGCAGAAGGAGACTGAGGAGGATAGAGGAGCTGTGGTGGCCTCAGACCCGCAGCTGCACCACTGCTGAGGGTGAGAGTCCAGGTGGAACTGAGCTGCCGAGAGGAGCATCAGAAGAGAGCAGCTGGAACTTTTCAGCCATATCATAAGACACCTGGTAAACCCTGCTACACTGCCTAAACCTAACATTCCCCCCACCAGCAGCTAACAGTCATGGCGCCCCACCCCAGACTTACCTCATTCGGGCTGGCATCATTCTGTATTGTGGCCTCAGGATTAAGATAGGCATCAGAATTTCAACGCCTATCTTAAGTCCCTTGTTGGGCATCCCGTTTTGGGATCGCAGCTGCCAATCTCATAACAACATTCCAGCTCAAGCCTATCCATTTAATTGCCAGGGAACCTATTATGTATTGATATGCTTTTATATTTGTATCAAATGTGAATGCAATGGTATAATTAAACCTTTTTTTATTACTCGAGGGTTTTTGCACTATGGTCTTTTCATTTTGTTTGTGAATTTTAGAATTGCTCCATTGAGAGATATTGACCTTCTGAAAAGCTACTGATGTCTGGAAAAAGAAAAGGATATCTTATCCATCCTAATCTATGTGGAACTATTTGGGATATATATTTTCTGTGTAATAAATAAAACTTTTATCCTAAGGAAAATGGGACACCACTCCAGCAAATGTAACCCTCAGATCCACCATTGGGCTTTGTAAGCATGTTCCTATCAGCCTTAGCTCCTAAGTGGACAATTTATATGTTTTTCATGTTGAAAAAATGACATACCTGTGACATCTTAGATGTACTTAATAGGCATTGCTTTCCACAACATTTATTAAACATTTCCGTTGTCTCACGCCAACCTTAAACAAGGAATAACAGTTACAATACTAATACATCCCAACTAGAAATCTGTAAGAGCGACTTAAGCAATTACTTTGTTTGACCTAGTTCTTTACCACCCTATAATTACACATCAATTAACTTCCAATTCAAATAGTCCACTACTGCAGTATATAGTATGTTAATCGCTTAAAAAATACTGCTCTATCATCCACTTTGCTATACTGCAATATCAATATAAACAAACCATTCATTCATCCTTTCACTCAGTTGTCTAAACATACAAAGAGACGTAGGTACAAAACCTTTTACTTTACAAAGATAACTTCAAGAACATGTACACAATACAAATATTCACATATACCATACAGATAATACACTACATACTGTATTCAACAGACATGATTATGTTTATAATATATATATATATATATATATATATATATAATTTCATAGACAAAAACCTTATGGTTTCACATGAGGCCTGTTTGACATGATCTAAAATATCACAAAACCTACTGGATTTGTGCCACTCAAACTAAAAAAAACAATGAAATTATAATAATTAAGGCTGACGCCTTAATGGATGTGTTCCATGTGATTTTCCTTGCTGAATACTAGTCCCAGAGTCTGCATTAACCCCCATGCAGCCTCAGCTATATACGCAATGTGTGTGATTTTATTTGCCATCCTGCAAACTACAACTCCTAATCTATATTTGCACTAATGCAAAATTAGCTGTGTATTTAAAAGTATGTGTATAATATTGTACATGTTTGTAATTGTTTTTTGCCAGTTTGAAGATTTTGGTCATATAAGTGTTATTTATGGCCTAGTGTTACTTAACACAGGGTAATTCAACTCCTTTGATTAGCTGGTCATGTGGCTTCAGCTGTAGCCTGTATTAATCAGACCTACTTTATCTTTGCATTTAGTTATGGGGGCAGTTGTCTGGGGGGCAGTTGGCTGAGTTCAGAAATTCACAAAGTGAAGAAATTTACAAAGTGTAGAAACATTTTAAATAAAAGTTACAAAACAGGTGAAAAACATTGAACAACATCTGAGACCAGGTAATACCATAAATCATCTTGACCATTTTCATTTTGAAATATGCTCTGGAACCATTCCTTGGAAAAAAAGATGCACAAGCAAAACTCTTAGAGCTATGTGTGCAAATGCCAGGTGCATAGATGATAAAATCTCTGAACTAACTGCAATAATAACAAGGGATGAACTAGATATTGTAGCAATTACAGAGTCATGGTGTAATGAAAATTATGACAGGGATATAACTATACCAGGATATACTCTATTTAGAAAGGACAGAATGGGGAGGATTGGATGAGGAATAGCTATGTATGTGAAAAACAGCATAAATGCTACTACAATACAAAATATTGAAGAAAAAACTGAGGCCCTTTGGGTGACTATGCAAATGGGGGACAAGGATGTAATTCGCACTGGAGTGATCTACAGACCAGCTGGACATGGAGAGGAACTGGACATGTACTTACTACAGGACATTACTAAAATGGCTTTAAAAGGAGAGGTCATAATCATGGGAGACTTTAATTTACCTGATGTAAACTGGAAGATGTCTGCTGCAAGTTCCTCTAGAAGTCTAGAAGTGGCAACTTTCTAAATTCCCTTCATGGAGCATCTCTCAAACAATTGGTGAGGGAGCCCACTCACAAAAATGCTATTCTAGACTTGATGCTCACAAACTGTGAGAGAATATCGGATGTAAATGTTGGTGAGAACCTAGGATCCAGTGATCACCAAGCAGTATATATTAATATAAATACAGGGTTCGATTCATGCCATACACAAACAAAGGTGTTAGATTTTAGGAAGGCTGACTTTGCAGAGATGGAAAGATGTGTTACTGTGTCAGTAGCAGATTGGAGGAACTTAAAAGGACTGCAGTAGAGGTGGGAAAATAATAAAAAATGCAATACTAAAGGCTACCGTTCTTTGTATTAAAAGGGTTATGAAAAACACTAGGAAAAGGAAGCCAGTGGGGTTTACAAAACAGGTATCAACTAGTGTGAAATTAAAAACTATGGCTTTCAGTAAATATAAGCAGACTCAAAATAATAATGAGAAAGAGGTGTATCTTGCCAGAAAGAAAGAGGCTAATAAGGTGATTAGACATGCAAAGGAAGGAGCTGAGGAGAAAATGGCCCAGTCAGTAAATAAAGGGAGCAAAACTTTTTTTAAGTATATAAGTGAAAGGAGGAAGTCAAATGGAGGAATAATAAGACTTAAGACAGAGAGTGAGTACATGATCAAGGGAGACAAAGAAATAGCAGATCATCTAAATAATTATTTTTGTTCAGTATTCACTATAGAAAAAGAAGGGAAGGGGCCACAGTTAATTTGCAGAGGCATTCATCAAAATGAAGTACATGAAATTTCATTTACAGAGGAGAGGGTCCTAACATAATTCTCAAAACTGAAAGTGGATAAATCAATGGGGCCGGATGGGATACATCCAAAGATATTAAAAGAGCTTTAAGGAGTCCTGGTAACACCGTTAACAGAATTATTCAACTAGCCGCTAGTGTCAGGAGTGATTCCAGAGGACTGGAAAAGAGCAAATGTAATACCACTGTACAAAAGTGGCTGCAAAGAAGATGCAAGTAACTACAGACCAGTAAACCTTACATCAGTAGTGGGAAAAAGAATGGAAACACTATTAAAAGAAAGAGTGGTGGAATATCTCAAATCCAACAATTTACAGGATCCCAAACAGCATGGATTTACTCAGGGGAGATCATGCCAAACAAATCTTATTGACTTTTTTGACTGGGTGACAAAAGTAATAGATCAAGGGGGGACGTAGATGTAGCTTATATAGACATTAGTAAGGCTTTTGACACTGTCCTGCATCACAGAATGATAAACAAACTGGAAAGCTTGGGATTGGATTCTATGACTTGAATGGATAAGATCTTGGTTGCAGGATAGGAAACAGAGTTGTAGTAAATGGAGTGTATTCACAGGAGGGAAAGGTAACCAGTGGAGTACCCCAGGGATCTTTACTTGGGCCAGTGCTTTTTAATATCTATGTTGGTGATTTTGCAAGTAATATTAAAGGGAAAGTATGCCTTTTTACAGATGAAGGAAGTATGGAAACTCGACAGCGCTATTAGATTATTAATTTAATATGGAAATTATATTAAATAAAAAACAATACATATAAAAATCAATACATATAAAAAAACAACAATCGGCCGATGTTAAAAAGTATAAAAAAAAAACAAAAGAGCAAAATGATCAAGGTATTATAGCTGTATTATGATTTCAGCATAGAAAAGTTAATATCAGTGTCCTTTGCCTCTATAAACAACTTTGTTCCTTGTGTTCCTTAGATATATAATAGGCAAAACTCCGATTATATTGCTGTAAAATGTCAGTCAAGCGGAGAGCAGAAAGGAATCCTTAAACTTGAAAAGATAGTTGATATCTATAGTATATTAAGCAAGCAGTCACGTCAGGCAAAAAGACAGCCGTTTTTAAATGCATGCAAACAGGGTTCCAGCAGAAGGATGAATAACTTGGATTGTCAGCTGAAGACAAATACGGTCATAAGCTTGTTAGATGTTAATCTGTGTCCGCATGGTTAGTTGAACATATATATGTCACATGCAGTCAATACCTTACTCCACATCCGTGGATATACAAGCGCTGACTGGAAATACTCCGCTGTGGTTTTAAACCCTGTACTCACAGTGCTCCCGGGAGAATACTAAGTGGATCAATACTGGCCTGTAGATTTGTTTAAGCAGTCTCTTTACGCGTTTCTCCGCCTTCTTACACCTCAGCGGCATCCTCTGAAGTAGACCCCAGGGATCTTTACTTGGGCCAGTGCTTTTTAATATCTATGTTGGTGATTTTGCAAGTAATATTAAAGGGAAAGTATGCCTTTTTACAGATGACACAAATGTATACAACAGGGTAGACACACCAGGAGGGGTAAAACAAATGACTGAGGATCTGGGTAGACTAGAGGAATGGGCAAGAACATGGCAACTACAGTTTAATGTCTCAATAACCTAAAGGGTAAGTATAGTATCAAGGAAACTATAATGGAAAATACAGAGGAGGAAAGGGATTTAGGAGTCACCATTTCAAATGACTTAAAGGCAGGCAAGCAATGCACCAAAGCATTGAGGAAGGCAAGTCAGATGCTTGGTTGCATAGGGAGAGGAATCAGTAGCAGGAAAAAAGAAGTGATAATGCCACTGTATAGCTCAATGGTACAGCCTTGTCTAGAATACTGTGATCAGTTTTGGAGGCCATATCTCCAGAAGGATATAGACACATTAGAGACGGTACAAAGAAGGGCAACTAAAATGGTGCATGGCCTATGGCACAGAACTTACCCAAAAAGACTAAAAGATCTTAATATGTATAGCTTGGAACAGAGAAGGAAAATATGGGACATGATAGAAACTTTCAAATACATCAAGAGTTTTAACAAGGGACAGGAGGGAAGCATTCTTCAAAGGAAGAGATGTAGAAAAACAGGAGGGCATGCACTGAAACTGGAGGGAGGTAGGCTTAGAGGAAATTTGAAGAAAAATAACTTCATAGAAAGGGTAGTGGATAAGTGGAAAAACCTCCCATCAGATTTGGTTGAAGCTAAAATGGTAGAACAATTTACACATGCTTGGGATAGATGTAAGAATATCCTAAAGAGAGCTATAGGGAGCAAATAGGGTTGAAGTTGCCTAAAGGATACATGAAAAGGGGCAGACTAGATAGGCCAAGTGCTTCTTAACTCTCGTCAAATTCTATGTTTCTAATACAGATATGGTATGCCATCACACCCTGTGGTTAACTGCAGATTCAGCACTCTCACAGAGTGAGATTACTGTCACTCACAAAATGGTGGAGCTGCTAATTCACAGAATTGTGTGATTAAATACACACAAGCAGTCTATGCAACTGAGGTCTGAGCAGAAGATAGAGCTGTACAGATGGGATAAGAATGGAGTGGATGGCAGAAGAGATAGTGTTGTGTGGATGGGGACATATTAGCATGGAGAGGGGGGAGCTTAAGCAGCACTGATGGGAAGGAGCCAACATGATGCAGATGGGTGGAAAACAGTGGTGCAGATGGGAGACACAAAGTAATGTAGATGTGTGGAAAATGGTGGTGCGGATGCAGGGGAAAGTGTCACATTTTGGGAGAACAGAGCGACATGGATGGGGGTACACTGTGGCATAGATGTGGGAAAACAGAGCAGTGTAGATAGGTAAAGATAGTTTGATATGGATGAGGGAATACTGACTAGCACAATGGGAGAACACACATCAGTACATATTGGAAAAGACATACTGGTGCAGATAAGGGGGAAGACAGATTGAAATGGTTGGGGGTGCAGTTGGAGGAAGAAAGAGTGGCACAGATGAGGGGAAGACAAAGTGGTGTGACTAGGGTGAAGTTGGTGTTACAGATAGAAGAAAACAGAATGGCACTAATGCAGGAAGACAGGGCGTAGTGGATGGGGAAAGACAGATTGGTGCGGATGAGAGAATAATGAATTAGCACTAGATTGGTGTGATTAGATAATAAAGAACTAGCACCGTTAAGAGACCACACAGTTGTAAAGATTGGGGAAGTTATAGCAGCATAGAGGTGAAGATAGTGTACATGCATAGACAGAGTATGATAGCATTAGAAATTAGGGAGCTGAATGTGTATTCTTAATGATATGGATGGATGGAGTGAGAAGGATGTTGGAACCCAGTAGGATTGTTGTGGTGAACTAATAGGAAGATTGTGGGCACTAAGTGGGATGTGTGTGCCACATAACTGCTCAGACCTCAGTTGCATAGACTACATGTATGTATTCCAATTAGCATTCAATTCCATGAATTAGCAGCTCCACCAGTTTGTGAGTGACAGAATTCCCACTCTGTGAGAGTGCTGAATCTACAGTTAACCACAGAGTGTGATGGCATACCATATCTATATTGCGCAAGGAACATGTCCTTTAAGGCGACAGCCTTAATGATTGTAATTTCATTGCTTTTTTAGTTTGAGTGGCACAAATTCAGTAGGTTATTTTTCTATGGAATTTCATTGCTTTTTTAAAATGTATTAACCATCAGGGTTTTGACAAGCAAACCGTGCCACCTGCAGGGTATAAGGACAACAAAAAGGTACACTAGCATGGATGGTGGAGTGGAAAGCTAGGAGGTGATTTTGGGGTGCAGAGGGAGAGATGGCTGTGTGTGCAAGCTACAGCTTTGTGAGGCAGTGACAGCAGCTGGGGTGCAGAGCAGTGGCAACAACAGGGCCCTGCACAGAAGCAACAGTGGGCAACAGAGGGACTCACTTGTGCTGGGCATGCACCTGAGAAAATATAATCAATAAGACACAGATGCATGGGAATATCAATGAGATCCTTCCATGCATATGTTATAAAATTAATGTGTAATATAAAAAAATGACATGCCCCCATAGCACAACCGGCATCGGGCTTTGAAGCCCCAGTGCTGGTTGTGCTAAATACAGGAGACAAACAACATGGGGTCCCCTGTATTAAGCACAACCAGCACCAGGCTAATCAGAGCCAGTCCTGTTTTCCAAACTACAGGAGACAAAAGAGGTAGGGGTCCCCTAGAAAAAAAATTAATTATCCTATAGAGAACTACTGAAAGGGATATTGTTTAAGGGGCTACACCTCAAAAGGTTTTGGAGGTATGGAGCTGAAATGTGGCACAGGTGGGTTGAACTGTTGATTGGTGCTGCATGCCAAATTTCAGGCAAAAACATAAAAAATGAGGATTTGGGTGTAATCAAAATTTCCAACTGTCAGTTTTTTCTGACACTCTCAATTAGGACCACTTTTCTGCTATAGTATAAGGGGAATTTTTGGGAAGGTATAACTCAGGGTAGGGGGTGAATTTAGACTTGGGGTTTGTTTTATTAAGTAGCTATTGTTCCAGGGTAGGTGATTTTGGGGATTAGGTAATTGTGAAAGTGACAGTTTTTATACTATTACCTCACAAATCCACCATTATAAAGATAGAAAGTTTCAACTTGCACAGCCTCAGTAGGAGCCTCCAGCAGGTGTACTCACTGTGGCTTCACTTGGGTGCAGTGCAGGAGGTAGTGGCAGTGGGCTCAGGGGATTGAAGCAGCCATTTGCAGCAGCCAGAACCAGATAGAGGGGGGGTTAGTGGGAATTTAGCTTTGGCCCGGACCCGGGGATGATAGCAGGCATTAGTGGTGGTGGTGGTTGTGTGGGCTGTTGGACCTGGGAGAGGTAGCAGAACACAGATGCAGGCTCAGATCTGAAAGATCCATGATACCTGCATCTGTGTATAAATAAAATAACACAGAAGCATGGACGGGATCAGTGAGACCCGTATGTGCTTGTTTAAAAAAAAACCTGTGTAAACGAAAAAAAAATGGCATGGTCCCACCCCCCAAGAAACCAACCAGCACTGGGCTTTGGAGACCCAGTACTGGTTGTTCTAAATACAGGGGACAAACAACCTAGGGGTCCCCCATATTAAGCACAGCCTGCACCAGTCCTGGTTGCCAAAATCTAGGGGACAAATGACATAGAGGTCTCCCATATTCAGCGAAACCAGCACTGGGCTCTGAGCCAGTCCTGGTTCTGGAAATACAGTGGAAAAAAATGCATAGGGATCACCTGTATTTACCAGAACCAGACCCTTTCTAGTAGGTCCACAGCCAGGGGAGCCTTTTATATAGCCCCCCAGCTGAAGCATCACCCATGACCACTAGTCAGCCCAAGCCAGGGATTCTTGTAGAGCTAAGGTCCCCCTCTACAGGGCACCCCAGGCCCAGGCTGATAGCCCAGGTCTATCCCCAGCACCCCTGGCCGGTGGGTGCCAGGTTGATTATGTAAAGTGTAGTGCAAAATAAAGACATATAATATTGTCTTTTGCAGAAGCACTACAGGCTCCAGCAAGCCTCCCCCACATGCTGGTACTTGGAGAACCACAAGTACCAGCAGGCGGGGAATTAAAATAAAACAAACACAAAGTTCTTTAAAATATTTTATTACTCTGTACCTTCACCTGGGGGGTGGCAGCCTTTAAGTTCTTTTTCATGGCTGCTGCTTCCCCCAGGGCTTCCATGGCATCTTCACCTGAAGGGTGGCGGCCTTTAAACTGTTTTTCTTGGCTGACGCCCATCCAGGACTTCCACGACTTCTTCTTGCTTCAGCAGGTCTTCTGTCCTGCTAACTGGCTGATGGACTGGCTGGATGGTGGCTCACGCTGGCTTTATGTAAGCCAGCTGAGGAGGCAGAGTGATGATGTCACGGGCCATGATTGGCTCTTGACAGCCATCTTTAAATTTCAAAAATGGTGGTGAGGCGCCATTTTTTAAATGGGCACGCACGGTTCTCACCATTGAAGTCAATGGTGAGAATTGCTCATTGGCTGAGTGGTGGAATGCTTGCCTCTCTCAGCCAGTGAGCGCTCTGCACCGGGATTTCTGTACAGAAGTAGTAGTGGCATTAGAGGACACTACTAATGTACAAGGGTCTGCATTTTTTCTTTTTTTTGTCAAGACTCTGGTTTGCCTACTTTGGAGTGAAGCTGACCTGATCCATGCATAGGAGGTGAGGTGAGTATGGATTTTTTATTGCAGGTAATCCAATGGATAATCTAATGCAGAAGAGGACAGATTGGCTACAGGGATACATAGGTAAGTATGTGAGATAGAGTGTGCATTTGTGAGTACATGTGTGTGCATGTATGTTTTAATACAATTTAACTTTTCTACAATGTGTTTGTTCTGTGTTTTTTTAATATTGCTTTTGCTGTGTAACTACAGGTACCATCAGGTCCGTAATGCCCCACATGATGATTCTTGTGGTTCTCCAAGTAACAGCATGTGGATGAGGCTTGCTGGGGAATGTAGTTTCACAGCAAAAGCAAATATTTTAACATTACTTGCACCACACTTTACATAATCAACCTGGCACCCACCGGCCAGGGGTACTGGGGACAGCCCTGGGCTATCAGCCTGGGCATGGGGTGCCCTGTAGAGGGGGATTCCTTTATTGGGGGGTCCCCAGCTCCCCAGGGATCCATTGCCTGGGCTGACTAGTAGTCAGGGGTGATGTTTTGGTTGGGCATTTTTCCCCCCTGTTTTTCCAGAATCAGGGCTTGCTCAGAGCCCAATGCTGGTTGCACTTAATACTCTGTCATTTGTCCCCCATATTTTGGCAACCAGGACTGGTTCTGAAAAGCCTGGTGCTGTTTGTGCTCAATACATGGGACCTCTTATTTCGTTTTCCCCTGTATTTACCAGAACCAATACTGGGTATCCAAAGCCCGGTGCTGGTTGTTTTTTGGGGGTGGGCCAGAACAATTTTTTTGTTTTTTTAAACACAGAAGCACAGACAGATCTAACTGATCTCATCAGTGCATCTGTGTTTGTTTATTTAAACAGATGCAGGTATCACGGATCTTCCAGATCCGAGTCTGCATCTGTGTTGTGCTACCTCCCCTGCCTCCTAATGCTGGCACCAAGACTGCCCATAGCACAACTGCTAATGCCCACTACCATCCCCGGTTCCTAGCCACAGCTAATGCCCGCTAACCTATACCCCTCCTCCCCGCATCACAGCCACAGCAAACGCCATCTTCCTTCCCCCCGGTCCCGGCCCCCACTACCGCTCGCAGAGTTCAGCACTCTTGGTGCACCCAGGTGAAGCCACAGTGAGAACACCTGCTGGAGGCTCATACTGAGGCTGCAAACTTCCTATGTTTACAATAGTGCAATATTGAAGTAATAGTTTAAAAACTGTTACTTTCTAATTAATCTGAACCCCAAAAGCACCTACCCTGGAACAATAGCTACTGAACCTAATAAAACAAATCCCAAGTCTAAATTAGATCCATACTCTGAGTTATGCCTTCCCAAATATCCCCCATAGAGAACAGCAGAAAAGTGGGCCTAATTGAGACTGTCAGAAAAAACTGACAGTTGGAAATTTAGATTACTCCCAAATCCTAATTTTTTTATGTGTTTTCCCTGAAATTTTGCATGCAGCACCTAGCGACAGTTCTACCTGCACTTTTGAAATTTCAGCTTGTTACCTCCAATAACTTTAGAGGTATAGCTCCTTAAACACCATGATCCCCCCTCCGGAATTCTCTATCTAGATTTCTGTTTTTTTTAGATTCAGCCTTAATATAAGGCTACGACTATGCCCTTAAAATATATACACTAATGCGTGTGTAGTGGCACCCTAAACATTTTTTTCAGTGACAGCACAAAATAATATGGAGACAGCCATCAACTAACAACTGGATTGTTTCTAAATACTATTAACTGCATGCTTGTTATAACTAATAGATAAGTTATTGATGGCTGTCTCTAGATCTGCATTATAGCCCTAAATTTGGCCCAAGGATACCAATATCCAATTATACTGAGATTATCTATAAGGACAGTGGTAATTAATTGTATTAGTCATACCCAACTCTCTGGGTGCACGCAGATTCATTGGAAATTCTGGAATTAAATAAATTTGCCATCGTCTTTCAATTTATAGCTTTTTAGCCTATCCTGGTATACGGAATTACTATTATTTTTTTGAATTGTCATTAAAAATATTTTATGTAATTTGCTCCAGCACTTCCTCTAGTTGGTTTTTGCATAGTACAGTATTACTTGTATTATCAGAAATGACACACCGTGTTAGCAGGGTAGGTAATTTTGCTATTACATTCCTGAGTTTTTCCAACAGATTGACACTTGTATTCCTCTTAGTGAAGCCAGTGATAATATGTACAATAGCATTTTCTAAGCAAATAATATATTTTTTTTATGTCCCAGTACAGAAGAGTTGCTGTTCAGATAAAATAGAATTTGGATGTAATTTGGTAGTGTGGACACATGACCTCAACTAATTTGATAAAAACCAAATGCATATATACCTGATATTAGATGCAGATCTAATCCTAACATTGCCATCTTTGCTATGGCTTAAGTGTTCCATTTTGCAACAGGATGGCAGCTGTTATACTTGATTCCTCTTGCAAAATATTGATTCACAGTTAATTGTTGTTTTAAACAACTAGTCTTCTTGGACTTTTTCTGTGATGAAGATTCAACCCCAGCAACAACAGCCTTAGTTTGCAAGATTTTTTCTTGGGACTCTTGGTTAGGGAAGGAGTCAGCTTGTCTTTGCCAATAGGGAGCAGGTCTACCTTTTATCATTAATGATAATGTTAATGATGAAAGTGTTGGTGGTGTCAATTGTATGTGCAAGGATCTTTCCATGCTGCTAATAGCTGATGCTGGACTGGTTATTATTATTTCACTTGATTTTGCAGATTTTGATAAATAATTCGCATGAACTCATTGCAAATGACATAACATGGAAGAGATGCCTAGATGGATAACATTCCTAGTTACGTTTAGCAGCACAAATGGTAGAGATGCCTTGACAAATGTTGTCAGGATTTGGATTAAAATGTTTCCACATGGAAAAGGTAGCTTTTTTGTCATTGCATGACAATGTCCTTTTTCTTATCACTGGCAAGAACTGCTGTTACATGTGGCTGACTTAATTTGACACAAACAACATCATCCTCCTAAATGTTGTCAACTTGTTCTTGTCCATCACATTTATCATCAACATTCTCATTAGTTTCAGATACAAATTTAATATTCTCATCCTTTTACACTTCCAAGGTAGCATCCTCCTTTTATATATCAACATTTGCAGAGAGTTCATACATGGTGGAAGGAGTGTTCTCTGGGATTATAGTGTCAGAAATTTCAAACTTATGGACACCCTTAGACTCTCCTCAGGAATCTGTGAAGTTTGTGAATACACAGTTTGTTTTTCAGCATTAGTGTTCTTTTTGTGCACTGATTTGTCTGATTTTAAGGTGACACATCTAGACTCTAGAGCAGAAGTTCACAACCATAGTCTCCAAGGCACACTAACAGTCCAGGTTTCAAGGATAACCATAGTTAAGAATAGGTATCTTAATTAGTACCTCAGTTTTTTTATTTAACCATCTGTGCTCAAGCAATGATATCACTAAAACCTGGACTGTTGGTGTGTCTTGAGGACTGAGGTTGGGAAACACTGCTGTAGAGTGAGAATGTGATACATGCAAGGTTATAGAAGATTCCTAACTGTATTTGGCCCTGACTTTTGTAATAGGTATTCTAGTGCATGAAAGATCAATAGCAGTGCCACCACTTGCAAAGAAAGCCTAGGTCTGAGCCTTTCCTTGCCACTGCATGTAGTGTATAGCATGTTGGGAATTTTACATTTTTCAGTATGAATGTTTCTCTTTATAGTTAGAGGTGAAGTTGTCTTGAAGATTGCGAAATACTTTTTAAATTTGAAGTGCCATTTCATACACTTTCTTTGCCCTTGATGCCCTTTAAATGTAGATATTGAAATACTATGACTGTCAGTACTAGTACTGGGTTGCACTTATTCTATCAAATGATCCTTGATTGAGTTTTCAAACCAGGACATCAGTAAAGCTGGTTACTGTAGTTGACACCACAACAAGTGAACATACAATAAGATAGGGAATTAGGTATTGGTACAGTTATATTAAAACACTGTAGATTTTTTCTGACAAAAAAATCTTTTTTCCACGTTAATTGTTTTGGGATGAAGCAAATCAAGACATGACAATACCCAGAGTAAATACAGTAATATATGCTGCCTCTCCAAGACACAAAATCTTGAAATACTATTTAATTTAAACTATAAAATACTGGAGACAAAAAAATATATATTTTTTGCAATTACTATTTTTTTATAACAGGAATAGTTTGCTCAGACACAGCCAAGTATATTTTTGGACAAATAATCTTGAAATAACACTATTTCTGCCCTCATACTCAAGTGACAGTATAAATTATACTGTATACTGCACTGTAGCTAGATTGTGAATAGCAAGTATAAGAGGTTCACTTTAACAAAAATACACAACAGTTTGTTTGCAGCACTGGATGGCAGGTTCTATTATGTCTGACAAACAATCACACAGTTCAGTGTTTGCAGTTTACTGATCAATGGATTGCAGTTGTTGTTAATTAGTGTGTATGACAAACAAAACATGTAAGTTATGGATGGAATATATGTGTGTTGCAGATTCTTATTATATGTGTTTTAAACCCCCAGGAAAAGTCTGCTCTTCCAAACAGACTAGAGTGTCGGCTTTTGGTAAAAGCCAGATAATGGGTCCTGGGGTTGTGGATGTGAGACGAGAAGGGAAGGCTCCATCCACAGGCCGTTCCAGGTGTTGGGCCTTTCAGTCTGAGAGCAGGCTGATTAGTAGTTGCACCTGGAAGTTGTTCATATCAGCTGATTCAAGGTTTGGTTCATTGTCTCATACACCTGGGGTGAACAGACAGTGAGGTTTGTTTAGAGACACTTTGATATATATATATATATATATATATTTTATTATTTATATTGCACAATAAAAACTGGTTCTGACCAGCTTGCATGAAAAACCTTGACTAGTGTGCTGTTTCCAGGCTGCTGTGTGTAAGGAGGTGTCCATCTACCCGAGGAGAGGGACACCCTACTCTGATCATATCACAATAGGTGGAGAATGCGGGCAACACAAATGGAAAATTACAGCAAGAGGAAAAGTTTTACATTGGAAATTTAAAGGGACAGACACCAATTTGTTGTTTTGGATGTCAACTTCTGTTGTATGGAATCCATTAAGGTGGCGCCGGAAGATGCTTAGAGAAGCCAGATTCTGCTTCCAACCTACACCAAAAGACAACATGGAGGACATTGTTAAAGCCTTGCTACAGGCTATGGCTGCTCAGCAAGAAGCTACCAGGGCTCAGCAGGAAGCTACCAGAGCTCAGCAGGAATCCACCAATGTGCAACTATTGGCTTTGGAGACAGCCCAGAGGTAACAACAAGTCACTATAGAGGAAACCCACCAGGCCTTAAGAGAGGTGTTACAACAAGTAGTAGTCTGGTCTGGAGATGCTTCCACTGCTCTTCCAACTAACACTTGCTCCATACGGGCCAGTCACTTTCTGCAAAAGATGACCAAGAATGATGATGTGGAAGTGTATCTTACGGCCTTAGAAAGAACTGCAGAAAGAGAGAATTGGCCTAAAGAGCAGTGGACAAGTCTTGTGGCACCCTTCCTGTCTGAAGAACCATAAAAAGCATACTATGACTTGTGCCTGACTGATGCAAAAGACTATGATAAATTGAAACAGGAAATCTTAACTCGATTGGGATTCACAGTCTTTGTTCATGCCCAATGAATCCACCATTCGGATTCCAAACAGAAAAGCCTCCACGCTCACAAATGCATGACCTCGTCCATCTTACCACAAAATGGCTGTAGCCAGAGACTGTAACAGGACCACAAATCCTGGAAAAGGTAATTATGGATCGATATCTGCGATCTCTACATGCAACGCTGCGCAAGTGGGTGAGCCATGCCGACCCTAAAACAACAGACCATTGGTTGAACTAGTGGAGAGATATGTGGCGGCTGAGGAGTCCCGATTCTGCAATGATGATCTCCCGTGATCATTGGTAAGACTGTTCCAGGGGAGAAGGGTGCTGGGTGGTGGAATGAACTAAAGACTGTGGGTTTGGAACATGGAGATAGGCCAGCCAGGCCAGGAAGTTTCCTACCCCGTAAAAGACTTGATAATAATATGATACAATGTTTTTGATGTGGTGGTTTGGGCCATTTTGCTGTTAATTGTTCACTTACCTCTGAACCTATGCAATGTGCTACTGCTTATGTCAATCGCAGAGTGTCTTTCTTTGCACAGCCAGCAAGTACTGCTGACGGACAGGCTGATACAGATAAGCAAATATGTATAGTCACTATAGAAGGCAACCGAGTAGAGGCTCTGTTAGATTCTGGTAGCCTGGTTACACTTATGAAGCTGGACTAGTGAACACCTTAAAGTGCAAGGGAAAAACTTTTGGTGCAACCTGCATAAATGGGGACACTCAGTATTATGTAACTGCAGAAGTGAACATAGAAACACAGTGTGGTTCAGCTATAGACTCTGTGGGTTTGGTGCATGGCTTTATGTATGATGCAATATTGGGGAGAGACTGCTCACTTCTACAAATTGTGGGAAAGCTGATTTGTTACAGATGAAAAAAACCCTGACCCATTTGAGAATGTTACTGATGCAGTATCAGGGGGAGTTTCTTCAGAGTCTGAGAAGTTGATTGGTGAACCAGAGAATGCTGAGAATGATGGTGGCTCACCAAGTGATATGCCTCCCACTGAGGTGGGAGGTGTTCTTGAGCCAGTTGATCATCTGCCTAATCTTGAAGTAAGAAAAGAGATCTTTGCCATGGAGCAGTTAAATGACCCTACTCTGGTAAAAACCAGGGAGAATATAAAAGTGATTGATGGTAAATCCATAGACCCAGATAATCCGTTGTCATATAATTACATGGCAGTACGCCAGGATTACAGTATTTGTATCAGGTAACTAAGAAAGGGGAAGATGTTGTGGAACAATTAATAGTTCCAAAGGCATATAGAAGAACAGTGAAACAGAAAAATAGCTGTAAAATAGAGGGCTCTCCAACTCGACAGATGTATAGTGTGTTATATCACACAATAATTAACACCTTAGAATGACACAGAAGAATATCTCAATTAAAAAGGTGTATTTAATAAATGAACATAAATTAATATAAATAGGACAAAGACAAATATATATGTGCAAATTGGCAAAAAGTGATTCCTCCTGGTGGGTTACCATTTGGGGTGGGTGGTGTGAGAACCCAATTAGTATGGTCCTGATGGATTAGGCAGGTATTTCTTCACACCACCAAGTTTTTAGCCAAAAGCCAAAGTCCTCCAAAGTCCTCTCCCAGGGGGTTCACCAAAATCAGTAGCACATGTAGCAATAGGCACAACGCGTTTCGGATCCTCCTTATCCTTTTTCAAGTGCAAGATGAACTGATATCTTCACCTCCACTATTTAAGAGGCTAAAACAAAAGTTGTGCACTTCCTGTCCATTTTCCCACGGTTTGCGTTCCACCACGGGACCGGAAGCCGTAAGTGGTCATCGTTTTGCTTTCCATTTACCGGAAGTGAGCGCGATTAGTTAATTTTCAATACAGGAAAAGATAGAGAAGAGTTTGTTTATATTAGGTCTGTATTCTTGGTTACCAATGTCCAACTCTTTTGATATAATCTGATTTCCTAATGCACAAACTTCATTAATCTCTCATTAATTATTTCTTTAATAGGTGCCATGCATCTCCTAAAAACTAATGTGGTACTTTTTATTCCCACATTGTCCATCCCTACCTTTGAGATGCACAGAAACTAACTCATTAATGTGAAAATCCATGGTACATGTAAAAAGATAGAAAAAACAAAGAATTATAAATACATATATAATCAAAGTAAATGTTATACAATATAACAATTATCTGGAGACATTATACACAGAGATATGAGATTATAAATATATAAATTTATATAATTTAAAATACTTGAAAAACAAAAAACCCCACTTATGTAATTTAAAAAAAATATTTATTCTAAAAACAATTTCAGCTCAAAATCTGAGTTCGATCCCATTGGACCTAATGAATCCAATATATATCCATTTCATCTCTTTTTGTGCAAGTCTTTTATCTAGATCCTTAGATCTCCAATTTTCTTTGATCTGCTCAATGCCCATAGAATGTTTTATACTCATCTCAGATTGGTTATGGACATTCTTAAAGTGCTCTGCAAGGGAATGTCCCAAAAGTCCCTTACAGATGTTGTACACATGTTCCGCCATACGTGTCTTAAGGTTTCTAGTGGTTTTACCTACATATAAAACCACACGTACACTCTAATATATAAACAAAATTGTTGATATAAAAAGTTTTATTATTATTGATAATTTTAAATGTTGTGATCTTTCTTTCATTTCCTTTATTATTTGTAGTTGTACACATTAAACAGCTTCCACACCTATGGAATCCTTTTGTCCTTTCACTGGTGGGTTTAGTATCTATCAAAGTGCTGTTTACTCATTTGTTTTTAAGGGACTGGGACTTCCTATAAATTAAGGTTTCTAATGGTTTTATCCACATATATAAAACCACATGTACACTTTAATATATAAACAACATTACAAGAGTGACAAGTAATAAAATTGTTGATACTAAAAAGTTTTATTATTATTGATCATTTGAAATGTTGTGATCTTTCTTTTATTTCCTTTATTATTTGTAGTTGTACACATTAAACAGCTTCCACACCTATGGAATCCTTTTGTCCTTTCACTGGTGGGTTTAGTATCTATCAAAGTGCTGTTTACTAATTTGTTTTTAAGGGACTGGGACTTCCTATAAATTAATATTGGTTTCTCCGGTAAATGTTCCTTTAAAATCGGATCATTTTGTAGTATTCTCCAATTCATTGATATTCTTTTTTATAGTTGTTTATAATATGATCCATTATTACTAATAAAGGCCCATTCATATTTTGGATCTCTTGGCTTTTTCTGTTTCTCGTGTATTAGGTCTTGCCTTGGAATATTTATCGTTTTCTCTTTTGCTCACCTCAATGTATCAAGTGGATAGCCCTTTTCTATGAATCTTAGATTCATATCCTCCAATTCTATTTCCCAAATATTATTTTCTGTGCAATTTCTTTTTGTTCGCTGGAACTGACCCAAAGGGATATTTTCCAGCCATCTGGTATAATGTTTGCTGGATATATCTATGTAAGAATTAGAATCAGTTTCTTTGCGATGGGTCTTAGTAAATAGACTGTTATTAGAAATATAAATATTGAGATCCAGATAAGTGATGTCTGTACAACTCGTGGTGATCATTAAAATTATATTAAAGTCATTAGAATTCAAATCATCACACCATTTAAATAAAAGTTCACCATCCCCTTTCCAGATAAAAAAGATATCATATATAAAATGGAACCGGGTTACCAAGTTTGCCCCTCCTTCTTTGAAGTCATCTATATGATTATACTCCCAATATGCCATGAATAAATTTGCATAGCTCAGGGCAAAAATGTTACCCATAGCGGTTCCTAAATTTGTAGATAAAATGACCCATTAAAATAGAAATAATTATTTTTTTAAAAATGAATGAAATAGATTCAACAAGGAATTGTTTCAATTCCTTAGTATAATTACTTTGATCATGGAAGAAAATAATGGCTTGCTGGCCTTTATTCCAGTCTATTATTGAGTATAGGCTACTTATGTCAGCACATCCCAGTATATAATCATTTTCCCATTTTAAACTTTACAATTTCCATAATAAATCTGGTGTATCTTTTAGATAGGACTTAGTTTTGACCACTAATGGTTGTAAATCATGGTCCACTAAGGAGAGATTTTACATTATACTATTAGATCCCAATGTAATTGGTCTTCCTTGGGGTTTGGTTGTGTGTTTGTGTATTTTTGGCAAAATATACATAGTTGGCACTGTAGGGTTTGTTATATTAATAAAGTAATTTTCATTTTGAGTTATAGCACCTTTTTCCAAAAAAGGAATGTAGAGGAGGAGTCCAATTTAAATAAGATAAACCTACCAGGAAAATGGATTCCTCCTCAGTTTAGAGTATCTAGAGAAAGAACTCCCACTTACTCAAGAAGAACACAAAAGTATGTTGGTGATTTCCAACAGAATAATAGGAGGAATGAGAATATGTATTTTCCAAAAAGAGATTATTTTCAAAAAAGAGATAATTTTGGAGATAGAGATAATTGGAGATAAAGGAAAAGAGAAAAGTGGGTTCAAAATAGAGATAATCAAATTTTGAAACCCCATCATTTACACAGAGATAAACAAAATATCCACGTTGAAAATAGATTCAAGCCACTGGCCCAAGAAAATGATCTGGAAGGATCTTTTTTTAGACTTGGAGAATTGGACCCCAGAAGAGAATAACATATAATAATTCCATCCGGGGCAAAAGAGGGGGAAAAAAGAAAAATCACCCATTGAAAATACCTACCCAAATTTAGAATAAAGAAGTTCAAAAAAGGACTACAATAAATGGTGGGAAAGTTTTTAATCTCAGTTCCCACCCATTAACAGAGGATGAGCAAAAAATTTAGCAAATAGGTTTAAAATTTGCACCAACGGCAAATGTAAATGCTTTCGAGATTTATATAGACCTACAAAAATGCATTCGGAAACTTTGTATTAAAAAATTCTTTATTGAAAAAGGAGAAACAAATGAAGCTCCAAATAATGTAGATTCATCCCAATTTAAAGCAAAATCTAAGTTTTTTCCTAAACACATGATAGGAAATCAAATTGAATGTTTTAGTACATTAGTAGAAAAGGACATTAGGAAGATCAAACCTAGCCGAAAGAAAAATGTAACAAAGAAAGAAAATGATGTGATCAAATCATTAAAGAATAATAAAGAGATTATAATAAAACCCGTAGATAAAGGGGGGGCTGTTGTGGTATTAAATTGAGAAGATTATATTTCTGAGGTAAATCGACAATTAAATGATTCAACCACTTATAAAAGGTTGCGAAAAGATCCCACTTCTGAAGTCAGTGCAAATTTGAAAATATTAACAAAAAAAGCCATGGAAAAAGATGCTATAACTCAAAATGAAAATGACTAACCCTACAGTGCCAACTATGTATATTTTGCCAAAAATACACAAACACACAACCAAACCCCCAGGAAGACCAATTATATTGGGATCTAATACTATAAAGTCAAATCTCTCAGCCATAGTGGACCATGATTTACAACCATTAGTGGTCAAAACTAAGGCCCTCATTCAGAGCCGTATGCTCTGAGCAGAGCGCACGCTCTGAATGAGGGCTGCCCTCCATAAAAATGGAGCATCCTCCAGGACGCTCGTATAGCTGTGGGTCACCACCCACAGCCTATATGAGCGTGCAGTTTGAGGGCCGCGATGGTCTTGACCATCGCGACCATCAAAACTGCGAGCCGGAGCCTGCGGTTGAGGTTTTCAACCACAAGGCCCGGAGTGATTTTGGCTCTATCAGAGCCAAAATCACTCCCACTGACATCACTAGTGATGTCAGTGGGCCGGCTTCTGACGGGAGGCCTTCCCTTGGGAACGCCCCGTCAGGGAGGCACGCCCACCAAAGGGGGCATGCTGTCAATCATCATCGACAGCATGCCCCCTTTGATCAGACACAACGAGCGAAGGACTTTCCTTCGCTCGTCGCGTCTGGCGCATGCGCACGATGGAGCTCCCTCCGTCGTGCGCATGCTCAGTGCAGACCATCGACCCACTTGCGAGCGGACAGCCGCTTGTGAGTATGTCTGAATCAGGGCCTAAGTCCTATCTAAAAGATACACCAGATTTACTAAGGAAATTGGAAAGTTTAAAGTGGGAAAATGAATATATTCTTGGAAGTGCTGACGTAAGTAGCCTATACTCAATAATAGACTGTAATAAAGGCCAGCAAGCCATTATTTTCTTCCTTGATCAAAGTAATTATACTAAGGAATTGAAAGACTTCCTTGTTGAATCTATTTCATTCATTTTAAAAAACAATTATTTCTATTTTAATGGGTCATTTTATCTACAAATTTAGGAATCGCTATGGGTACCAGGTTTGCCCCAAGCTATGCAAATTCATTGATGGCATATTGGGAGTATAATCATATAGATGACTTCAAAGAAGGAGGTGCAAACTTGGTAACCTGGTTATGTTTTATAGATGATATCTTTTTTATCTGGAAGGGGATGGTAAACTTTTAATTAAATGGTGTGATGAATTTAATTCTAATGACTTTAATACAATTAAAAAAATCACCACGAGTTGTACAGACCTCACTTTTCTGGATATCAGTATTTATATTTCTAATAACAGTCTATGTACTAAGACCCATCGCAAAAAACTGATTCTAATTCTTACATAGATATATCCAGCAAACATCATACCAGATGGCTGGAAAATATCCCTTTGGGTCAGTTCCAGTGAACGAAAAGAAATTGCACAGAAAATAATATTTGGGAAAATTAATTGGAGGATATGAATCTAAGATTAATAGAAAAGGGCTATCCACCTGATACTTTGAGGTGAGCAAAAGAGAATACAATTAATATTCCAAGGCAAGACCTAATACAGGAGAAACAGAAAAAGCCAAGAGATCCAAAATATGAATGGGCCTTTATTAGTAATTATGGATCATACTATAAACAAATAGAAAAAAGTATATACCTGAATTGGACAATACTACAAGATGATCCGATTTTAAAGGAACATTTACCAGAGAAACCAATATTAATTTATAGGAAGTCCCAGTCCCTTAAAAACAAATGAGTAAACAGCACTTTGAAAGATACTAAACCCACCAGTGAAAGGACAAAAGGATTCCATAGGTGTGGTAGCTGTTTAATGTGTACAACTACAAATAATAAAGGAAATTAAAGAAAGATCACAACATTTCAAAATTTTCAATAATAATAAAACTTTTTATATCAACAATTTTGTTTATATATTAGAGTGTATGTGTGGTTTTATGTGTAGGTAAAACCACTTCAAACTTTAAGACACGTATGGCGGAACACGTGTACAACATCCGTAAGGGACTTTTGGGACATCCCCTTTCAGAGCACTTTAAGAATGTAAATAACCAATCTGAGATGAGTATAAAACATTTTATGGGCATTGAGCAAGTCAAAGTAAATTGGAGATCTAAGGATCTAGATAAAAGACTTGCACAAAAAGAGATGAAATGGATATATACATTGGATTCCTTAGGTCCAATGGGATTGAATTCAGATTTTGAGCTGAAATGGTTTTTAGAATAAATATTTTTTTTTAAATTACATAAGTGGGGTTTTTTGTCTTTCAACCATTTTAAATTCTTTTAATTTATATATTTATAATCTCATATCTCTGTGTCTCTGTGTATAATGTCTCCGGAAAATTGTTATATTGTATAACATTTACTTTGATTATATATGTATTTATAATTCTTTGTTTTTTCTATCTTTTTACATGTACCATGGATTTTCACATTAATGAGGTAGTTTCCATGCATCTCAAAGGTAGGGATGGACTATGTGGGAATAAAAAGTACCCCAATAGCTTTTAGGAGATGCATTTCACCTATTAAAGAGAGAAGTAATGAGAGATTAATGAAGTTTTTGCATCAGGAAAACAGATTATATCTAAAGAGTTGGTCATTGGTAACCAAGGATAAAGACCTAATATAAACAAACTACTCTCCATCTTTTCCTATATTGAAAATGAGCCAAGCGCTCTCACTTCCGGTTAATGGAATGCAAAATGATGACCACTTCCGGCTTCTGGTCCCGCGATGGAACACAAACTGCTGGAGAATGGACAGGAAGCAGGAAGTGCACAACTTCCATTTTAGCCTCTTAAATAGCGGAGGTGAAGATATCAGTACATCTTGCACTTGAAAAAGGATCAGGAGGATCCGAAATGCGTTGTGCCTGCTGCTACATGTGCTGCTGATTTTGGTGAACCCCCTGGGAGAGTACTTTGGAGGACTTTGGCTTTTGGCTAAAAACTTGGTGGTGTAAAGAAATACCAGCCTAATCCATCAGGACCATACTAATCAGGTTCTCACACCACCCACCCCAAACGGTAACCCAGCAGGAGGAATCACTTTTTGCCTATTTGCACATATATATTTGCCTTTGTCCTATTTATATTGATTGATGTTCATTTATTAAATACACCTTTTTAATTGAGATAGTCTACTCTGTCATTCTAAGGTTGTAATTATTGTGTGGTATAACACACTATAGATCTGTCAAGTGGGAGCGCCCTCTGTTTTACAGATATTTTTCTGTTTCAATATTTACAGGTTATGTTGTATAATCTTTTTTCTGTAAAGAAGTAAGCTGCACCCCACTTGATCACTGCACTATTTTATCCTCTAAATATCTATTCAATATAGAAGAACAGTGCTTGACCTGGCTCTTGGTCACATAACGGCAGGTCACCTAGGGGTAGAAGAAACCAATGAGGAAATTTTACATAGGTTCTATTGTGCATCCTGCCCTGAATGTCAATATCATGTTCGAATTCCATATTTAAAAAGTCCCCTTGTTCCATTAACCATTATTGAGGTTCTGTTTGAAAGAATAGCTATGGATTTGGCTGGACCATTAATGAATTCTGCCTGGGGCCATCAATATATATTGGTGATAATGGATTACGCTACCAGGTACCCAGAAGCAATACCATTGCACAATACATCAACAAAGACTATTGCTAGAGAATTAGTCCATGTCTTTTGCAGGTTGGGAATACCTAAGGAAATCCTGACTGACCAAGGTAACCCATTTATGTCAAAAATCATGAAAGAGTTATGCCGCCTGTTTAAAATTGATCAGTTAATAACCTCTGTGTATCATCCCCAGACCAATGGGTTATTGGAGAGGTTAAATAAAACTTTAAAACACATGTTAAGGAAAGTAGTTGACAAAGATGTAGAGATTGGGAAACCTTGTTACCTTATTTGTTGTTGGCCATAAGAGAGGTTCCACAATCCTCTACCGGATTTTCACCTTTTGATTTATTGTATGGGAGGCACCCAAGGGGATTACTTGACATTGCCAAAGAGACATGGAGGTGCAAGTCCAGTCCATTTAAAACTGTTATTGAGCATGTTTCCCAAATGCAGGAAAGTATTGCTGCTCTGGTGTCGATAGTGAGAGAGCACTTGGAACAGGCCCAACATGCACAGCCATGGGTGTACAACTGCAATGCTCAGTTATACATCTTTGCTCCTGGGAAGAGAGTGTTGCTGTTGGCAAGGGCCCTTTGAAATTCTAGAAAAAGTGGGTGAGGTTGATTATAAAGTTTACCAGCATGGGAAAAGAAAACCAGAATAGATATACCATGTAAATATTATAAAACCTTGGAAGGACAGAGCAGCTTTGTCAGCTGTCCAAACCCCTCCAGTAAACCCAGGGCCATTGGTTCCCAAAGTGACAATAGCTAAAACCCTATCGGCTGTTCAACAGCAGGAAGTTAAGAAATGTCTTGTCAGAAATAGGGTTTTGTTTTCATACATACCGGGTAAACCACAGTTATTAAACATGACATAATCACTGACCCAGCGGTTATGATTAACCTAAAGCCATATAGATTGCAAGAAGACCAAAGAGAATCCGTGTCTAAAGAAATTTAAAAAATGTTGGAATTGGTTGTAATTGAAGAATCTCATAGTGTGCATTTCTGCAATGATGGGAGTGTGTGTTTCTGCAATGATTTGCGAAAATAGAACAGTGTGTCAAAGTTTGATGCCTATCCAATGCCTAGGGTCAATGAACTAATTGAAAGACAAGGAACAGCCAACTCTAGACTTAACAAAAGAATGCCGTTAACTAAGAATGCCAAAGAAAAGACAGGGTTGTTCCAATACAAGATGTTGCCATTTGGGTTACATGAGGCACCTGCTACCTTTCAAAGGCTGATGGATAGAATTCTAAGGCCCCATAGACAGTATGCTGTTACTTATCTAGATGATGTAGTCATTCATTGTCTTGACTGGCAGTCTCACTTGCCGAGAGTACAAGCAGTGTTGGACTCCATCTAATGGGCAGGATTCATAGCCTACCCAAAGAAATGTTGCCTAGGGATAGAAGAAGTAAAGTATCTTGGATACACCATTGGCAGAGGTTTGATAAAACCCCAGCTTAATTAAATTGAGGCAATACAAAACTGGCCATGACTCCTGTATAAGAAGCAGATGAGAGCCGTCTTAGGCATCACTGGATATTATAAGAGATTTATATCTAATTTTGCCACCATTGCAGTCCCACTGATGGACCTTACCAAAGGCAAACAGAAGATAATGGTTAAATGGTGTCCTGAAACAGAAAAGGCTTTTAAGGAGTTAAAAATAGCATTGTGCACCCAACCAGTTCTGATAGCTCCTGATTTTGACAGGGAGTTTGTGGTGCAAACTGATGCATCATATGTAGGCATAGGAGCGGTCCTGTCCCACAGCAAAGAAGGTGAAGAACACCCTATTTTTACTTAAGCAGAAAATTGAATGTACATGAGAGAAATTATGCTACAGTGAAGAAAGAAGTGCTGGCCATAAAATGGGCATTAGAAACTCTCAAGTACTACTTGATGGGAAGGAAATTCAGGTTGATCACTGACCATGCCCCTTTGAAATGGTTGTCAGAGAACAAAGAGAGCAATGAGAGAATAACGAGGTGATTCTTGGCATTACAAAACTTCAAGTTTACAGTAGAACACAGGCCAGGAAGCCAGCTGGCCAATGCAGATGCTTTGTTGCATGTTCATTGTTTGGGGGCTGCAGTTGTTCCACCCCACAGGTCGAAACAAAGGGGGGATATGTGGTAGAAGCACTGGAGAAGTTATGGATGGCATATATGTGTATCACAGATTCTTATCATTTGTGTTTTGAACCCCCAGGAAAAGTCTGTTCTGCCAAATGAATAAGAGTGTCAGCTTTTGGTAAAATCTGGATAATGGGTCCTGGGGGTGTGGATGTGAGAAGAGAATGGAGGGCTCCATCCACAGGCCATTCCAGATGTTGGGCCTTTCAGTCTGAGAGCAGGCTGATTAGTAGTTTCACCTGGAAGTGGTTCATATAAGCTGAATCAAGGTTTGGCTCATTGTCTCATACACCTGGCGTGAAAAGACAGTGAGGTTTGTTTAGAGACACTTTGATATACTCGAAAGTGCTGTGTTTGTGCCTAAGTTTTGTGGTGAGACAGTAGGCGTTGCCACTTTGAGAGAGGGAGTGATTGTGTAGTTGGTGCCCAGACGGGCTAGGATTTATTTTATGTTTTGTTGATTTTATTTTATTATTTATATTGCACAATAAAATCTGGTTCCAATCAGCTTCCACATAAACTCTCAACTAGTGTGCTGTTTCCTGGCTGCTGTGTGTAAGGAGGTGTCCATCTACCTCAGGAGAGGAACCCCCTACGCCGATCATATTACAACAGTGACAAAGTCACCCCTTCCACCTACTCCAACTACTAACTGCAACTTTTTTATTCTAATGGCATCCTAATGACATCCTATTGGTGTCTAATGACTCTTATATGCAGTCCAAAACTTGCAAGGTCTGAGATTTCTGGGGAAATTATGTTTTGCTTGTTATGAGAAACATACGTGGCGTATATAACTGAGCCAGAACTCTGTTCTTCTCGGAAACTACAAGTATGGGTACAGAATGTTCAGTTTTCTGCAATTCAGAACGGCTGATCACTAAATGTGAGCTGCTCAAGCTAAGGATAAGGATCAATCTAACATTTGAACACTTACATTAATAATGTAGAACTTTAAGTTTATTTAACTCTCATTTTACTGTATAAAATCATTAGACATTAATCATAGAGCATCAAAAAACTACAGTTTGAAATAGTTTATTCATTGTCAGTAACTAAAATTTGATTTTATTATTCTCCACAAATTTATTTTTTAAATTAAGTAAAATAGTAAAATCCATCTGCTTTATCTCATTTCACAGTGCAGCCATGGTCACAAATGGGAGATAAGAAATGGACAAGATGTGGATTAAAAGCTATAGTGTCCCCTCTCCCTATTATGAATTCAACTCACCTATAGACAAAAAGTAGTTTAACCACAAGGCTGATTTTTCATGGCAACCAAAATTGGCTATTAAAAAAAAAATTACATTTAAGAGCCTAGTGTTAGTTACTGAAAGTGCAAGTCATCTTGAGCAATATTGCTAAGCAGAATTAGCAACAGAATGATATACTGTAAAAATATTTGGCAGACGTCATAATCTTTTTGGATTATTTTATGAAGCACACTGTACAAGCTGTTTTTTATATTCATCTTAGGATCCATATCTGTAGTTAACAGCCATAAATACTGATATATGTTTTCCTCTTAACTACAATACATGTTGACACTTAAGAATTCACCTATATTTTAATGCTAAACTTATAGTAAGTCTAAATACTAACACAAAGAAATACTGTACGGTAACAATGAAATAACATGACAAGATATGTAAAATACTGTAAAACAATCATACTCTAATGCCACACACTGTACAGTTATTGGACCTGAATACTAATACAAAGAGACACTGTTACAGAAAAGCAAAAAAGTCTGTTGATACATATACTGTACTATAATTATATATCTCTGACAATCATACCTCTGGTAATCATGTGGACCATTTGCCTCAGAAGGACATACTTCTGCACAAAAGGTCACTCCAGTGATGCTGCAGGAACCAAACTACGTGCTTATGGCTATATTTAAAACAGATCTCCTTGGAGTTTTCCCATGGAGAAATAAATTGCTCTCGCTGCCATGTTAGCAGCATGTGCTATGACGCAAGCAACATGTCATCAATACCACTGAGGAGTCATAACTATGCAGACTTGCATCAAATTGTACAATTTTTATGAATGTGTTGCATATACGAGTACAATATGTGATCACTGGGCCTGATTCAGACCCGCTCGCAAGCGCTATGCGCTCACAAGCGGGTCGATTGTTAGGCAGTGTGCACATGCAGCGTGAGCACTGCACGTGCGTGAGCCACAGAGCAAAAAGCACTCACTCTGGTGCTCACATCCAAAATGGGCAGCTGTTGTTGTTGGCAAATGGAGGTGTTCCTGCAGGAACGCCTGCCATTTGTGGGTGGCCCTACTGACATCACTCGTGATGTCAGTAGGTGGACTTCCTGCTCTATTAAAGCAGGAAGTCCACTGGGGCTTGCGGCAATGAAACCCTACCATAAGGGTCTCGTCAAAAGCGCGCGATGGTCGCGATGGTCATGACCATCATGACCATCACCTGGCCGCTCTCATAAGCTGTGGGTGGCAACACACAGCTATGCGAGCGGCCAAGAGGCCACAACTAAAAAACAAGTGCCCGCCCTGTTTCAGAGCAAGCACTCACTTTTTGCGAGCACCTCTGAATCAGGGCCACTGTTCAATCAATTTGTCACGCATGTAATACTGTATGGTATGTGACACTGGCAGTGTCTCGAATGCATTGGTGTGGTCACATGTTTGTAAGCTTCCAACTGCCAGTAAGATACAGTAATAGTTATTCAGAGGTGGATGAAGGCACAGCCTCGGGTGCATGTACCCAAAGTTTTACCTCTGTGCATGCACTCACATGCATCCCAATAATTACTGCCAGGAGATATAGGGGTCTATTTACAAAGCAGTGTTAGGAGACAGAGTGGAAAGTGATAAGAAAGTGATAAGGTGCCAGCCAATCAGCTCCTAACTGCCATCTCACATGCTGTGTCTGAAAAATGACAGTTGAGAGCTGATTGGCTGGTACTTTATCACTTTCTTATCACTTTCCACTCTGTCTCCTAACACTGCTTTGTAAATAGACCCCATAGATTGAAATTGCACATAGATCCATGTAATTTTAATGTGCGCTTTTAGGTGGTAACTAAGGGGGTGGCAATGAGTTGTGGGTGTGTCATGGGCATGTTTGTGTCAGTAACTTTGGCCATGATCACTCAGACATTCTGCTCCTGCCACAGACTGGTGCTATATTCAATGGTGAGGTCTATGGTGCATCTTTGTATCAACATCAGCAGATTCGCACCAAAGCCAGTGCATTTCTCAGTAGGATGCCCATCAGCCACGGCATTACTGTAAATATGAGGTAGCAACTGCTGCAACTGCACACAAAATAAGGAATACCAATCCACCAGAGCTTTCAGATATCTGGGTATAGATTTGCAATGTCAGTCTCAGATTATTCTCACAATTCATATTCCATTGGTGATTTTCAAACCATGGAAATCCTCCCAAGTATACAGCCTCTTCACATTAGTTAGTATTGGGAAGTAGCCAAAAAACAGAGTAACAAAATGACATAGCATAATGCCATTTTAATATCATAAAGTAAAACAATAAAAACATGTACCATATATACTCGAGTATAAGATGAGTTTTTCAGCACATTTTTTGTGCTGAAAAAGCACCCCCTTGGCTTATACTCGAGTCATGCCCGCATGGTATGCAGCTGAGTAGCGTACCATGCGGGCTGCGGTGCAGACTGTGTCTCTGTGACACAGCTGCACCGCGTGTGTATAACTGACCGGACGGAGATCAGTCAGCACTACACACTGCCAAACACACAGCCGCCAGAGCCGGCAGCTGTGTGTTTGTTGAAATCAGCAGCCGATGAGAGTCTGTCAGAATCTCATCAGCTGCTGCTGCTCCCACTGTGGGAGCCATCTTCTGGCTCCCACAGTGGGTAATGGGAGAGAAGTCATGACGACATCTCTCCCATAATGCAAAGCAGCCGGAGGAGACGGTAGCAGCATCGGGACCAGGAGCGGAGTTTCAGGTAAGTGTTTTTTTTATTACGTCTCTCTCTACTGGGGGGGGCTACTACTGGGGGCAGTACCAGGGGGGATTACTACTGGGGGCACTACCAGGGGGGTTACTACTGGAGGCACTACCAGGGGAGTGGATTACTACTGGGGGCACTACCAGTGAGAGATATTACTATTGGGGGCACTACCATGGGGGGATTACTACTGGGGGGCAGTACCAGGGGGTGATATTACTACTGAACAACTACCAGGGGGGGATATTACTACTGGGGGCACTACCAGGGGGGTTATTACTACTGGGGGCACTACCAGTGGGAGATATTACTACTGGGGGCACTACCAGGGGGGATTACTACTGGGGGCACTACCAAGGGGGATTACTACTGGGGGCAGTACCACGGGGGATTACTACTGGGGGCAGTACCAGGGGGGGATTACTACCAGTAGCTGCTGCATTTCCCACCCTAGGCTTATACTCGAGTCAATAAGTTTTCCCAGTTTTTTGTGGTAAAATTAGGTACCTCGGCTTATATTTGGGTCGACTTATACTCGAGTATATACGGTACATAAAAAACATATAAAATGTATGACAATCACATGCAGTAACTGTACGTGGCTGAAAAAGTAACAATTACCAATTGACAGCCAGAAATAGCTACAGACAGTTCTTTGAGTGAATACATAGAATAAGATGTCCCGGCTACAGTCCTAGGTCTCCTTCCTGGCCTCTGTCCTGGCCCATCTGTGCTGCTTCATGCTTTTCAGCCATCTCCTGTAATACTGTTTGGTAACCATGTGTTCCGCCTTTCCTCTGGTCTTTCTCAAGGTAAGTCCAAACAGTGAATGCCAGCTCCAGTCCAGATCACATTTAAATACCCCTCCTATCCTTTCCATTGGTCCCGGCATAAGTTAGCTCTACACAAATGAATCATGCAAGTCCCGTGATCCTGTACACCAGGACCAGTATTCTAGTGATCTCCAGTATTATATGTACTAGTGACAATTATATAGTTTTTTCTGTGGTAATTGTATTTTTTAGAAACCCTCTTGCCATTATTATGCACCAATGGTATGGTATTCTAAGATACAGAGAGAGATAAAAAGCATTCGCACCATTGTGAAAGGTACATAGACCGGCCAAGCTGCACAGCACTTGTGTCTAATTTATGGTGATTGCACAAGTTAATAATGCTGGGAAAGTGTACAAGCTCCACCATTGCCAAGACAATGTAAAATACTATGACAGAACGGACAGGTATAATGTATATAACCATCACTATAACAACATTGTCTCACACCTCTGGAGACTTCTGCATATGCTCATTTTGGAAGTCATGTGACTGCTATTTTTGTGGTGCTTATTGGGATTTCCATAGAGATTTAAAGAAAATGGAGATCATTAGGGTCCTTGCGCGCAGGACCATGGGACTTGTAGGATTCCTGTGTATAAAGATCAGCTGTGCCGGGACCAATGGAAAGGACAGGAGGGGTATTTAAATGTGATCTATACTAGAGTTGGCATTCACTGTTTGGGTCTACCTTGAGAAAGACCTGAGGAGAGACAGTACACAGGGGTAATAAAAGTTTACTGAACCAGCGCTTCCCTATTCCAAAATGGAAAACCAAAGGGGAGAATTTATACTTCAACTTATAAGTCCAAGACTTACATCAGAGTTCTCACCTGTAGCCACATAAAGGTATCTTTATCTCTTTATAAATCAAGCAAATAGCTAGAACCTACATCAACATTCATTCACATATGCCCATCTCAGTTTCTATATATCTCGTTTTTCACACATCTAAATATAGCAATATCCAGCAAGATATTTATATTCTGCCCTGCATTCACAGAAAGATTTCTATTGTGGGTCTTTCCTGTGCTGAATAATCTCCAGACACTCAAACTCTGGTAATGGAAGAAAACAAATATTAATTTAAAAAAAAAAATGGACATAAAACAAACAGGTCCGCACCAGGAGGAGACAACTTTTGGAGGTGATCGGAGAGAATGGAAAAAGGTAATGTCTGCCACTATGCTGCAGTCCACAGAGCAGATTTCTGAAATTTCCTCATTAGTATGTCCCGACTTCACAGATGAGACACCGGTCATGGCTTTAGCTTCAACGTGTTTCAGGGAGCAATCTCCCCTTTTTCAAGAAGTGCCATGAGCTTCTTTGTATCAGACTTTATACATGATAGGTTCAAGTCACCTGTCTGATTCCAGCCAATCCAATAGGACCTATATCAGTCGGCCGGCTCATGCTAATTAGACCTCTATAGTATTCACATGTTCTTAACTCTGCATCTATGCATATCTAACAGAGAATTATACTAAAATATAACCTAATTATATACATAATAAATACATATGGAATACAGAGAATATAAAATAATAAAATCAATTATAAGTGGCATGATCATAAAATAATCATATTATACACCAAACATTATAAATTGATCCAATATAGAATTATAAACGGATCCAAAAAATACAATTAAAATCAATTAAATAATACATATATCTCAGCCAGCCAGAGGGGTATAAAAAAGAGACAACAAAATGTATTAGTATATGAAGTAAAATGAGGTTATCACTAAAAGAAAAATATTAATGGGATACTCACTAAATAAAACTGAGCTAAAAATATCAACCAGGATATCAAATAAATAAATATACTTCAGTAACAAGAAGCCCTATTATATGTGATAAAATTTGTCTATTATAAACAGATAATCATAAAATCCACTTGGATTAAAAATCCATATTTAAGCCATATGAGGCTAATGTTTTTAACTGGTAAATGGTCCTTATCTCTAGTTTCACTAATAATTCATCAATATTATTAGTTCTCCAGTTCCCATTACAAATTTTGATACCATAAAAGCTTTTCAGGTTGCCAATTTTGCAATTAGGTGTCTCTTTGAAATGTAAAGAGACACTATAACTCATAGCCCTTCCTCACATTCCTGACATGTTCAGTCAGACTATCCCTTAATATTCTACTGGTTCATCCTACATACTGTTTGCCACATTCACACTCTAATACAGTGGTTCCCAAACTTTTTAAAATCACGGCACCCTAGAGTATCAAAATTGTTTTCTCTGCACCCCTAAGCCAAAAGTTTGTTAATGAAAAATTCAGAAAAAAATATAGTAAAGTAGTAAAGTGAATTAATTGTGCTTCCCTGTCATCTTTAGGTTCAGTTATGTGGTGGTGGACAGGTTTGCACTTCTGTTTGTCCACAAATTTACATTACATTGACCATAAATAATTCATTTTTTTGCTGGATCACCAACCTGAGGCACCCCTGCAAGTGCCCCAAGGCACCCCAGGGTGCCACGGTGCACAGTTTCAGAACCACTGCTTTAATAGATATATAACATTTTTACTATTGCAGGTTATGAATTCCTTCATAATGTGTGTTTGACCAGTAGTGTTGGAAATATATTGTGTAATCTTATTTCCCATTTTACAGTTTTTATACATGGCACATTCCCCACATGGGAAAAAACCTTTAGATAAAATTCTAGTTGTCGTTCTTTCCATAGGGATGGTACTTCTGACTAATATATATTTTTTAAAATGATCTGCCCTTCTGCAAATGAATTTTGGTTTCTCTGTAATGTGTTCTTTTAGTAAAGGATCTCTAGTCAGAATACCCATGTGTTTTTTAATAATCTGCTCCAAGTTTTTATGATTTGATGTAAACTTAGTAATGAAGTGAACATTTTGATTTATATCACTCATCTTTTTTCTTTGTTTTGTAATGCTGTTATCATACATAGATTTCTACTCTTCTCGTTACCTTTTTTAACCTCAGAACTGTCATAGCCCTTATTTAAAAATTGTTGTTCAATATTAGTGGCTCGACTATCAAAAACCTCCATTGTGGTGCAATTCCTTCTAAGCCATTGGAATTGGCTGTTGGGTATACTGCCTATCCAATTCTTATGATGGTTAGTGTCTTTGGAAATATATCCATTACAATCGGTTGGTTTAGTATAGTTTTTGGTACATAATCTTTTCCCCTCTGGATATATAGTCAAATCCCCAAAATTGACTTCTACTAAACTAATAGTTCAATGTTTTTTTCGTTCATGTATAGATACATGTATAGACTGGTCCTCCCAGTGTACCATGAACAAATTGGCATACCTAGGTGCCAACCTAATGCCCATTGCAGTCCCAGCCATCTGCAAATAGAAATCACCTTCATACCAAAAATAATTATTATGTAATATAAAGGCAGTACCTTCTAATATGAAGTTTTTGAGTTGCACATCAATGGATTCTTTATTAGGATGGTACTCCAGAGCCTCTATTCCTTATTGATGTTGTATGATAGTATATAATGATTTTACATCTGCAGATATCATCCAATACAGTTCTGGCCCCACTCTACATCAGATAGTCTATTTAGAATAGAAATTGTATCCTGTACATGAGAAAGAGTTTTACAGACCAGAGGTTGGATTTTATAGTCCAAGAAGCAGGAAAAGTTAGCAGTAATAGAATTAATCCCTGCCACAATTGGGCATCAGGTGGTTTCTCAAGACTCTTATGGACCTTGGGTAAACAATATAAAACTGGGATGGAAGGTTTATCAATCTTAATATAGTTAGCTTCATCCTCTGAAATAACATGATAGGTTGTATACATTCCTATGAGGACATCTAATTTTTTATGCATGTTTGGAGTGGGATCACTCCTTAACTTTTTGTAGGTGTCCTTATTGGATAGTTGATTAAAAATTTCTGTGTGATAATCATCCCTATTTAAAATCACTACTCCCCCACCTTTATCGGCGGGTTTAATCACAATTTGTTTGTTGTTTTGATGATATACAATGGCTTTCTTTTCATTTTTAATTAGGTTATTATTCTTAGGGAATTTGAAACCATTTTTTCCAAATCATCCTTAACGAGACGTTCAAACATCTGACAAAGCACCCTCTCTTGTGCTTTGGAAAAAATTTAGATTTCTTCTGAAGAATACAAACATTTTCCTTAAGAGTCTCCATATTGTTACTAGATTTCTCCTCAAAAAATATTTTAAGAGATAACTTTCTGATGAATCTTTGTAGGTCCACAAAGACCTCAAATTCATTTATACAATTAGAGGGGGCACATTTTAGACCACTTTGTAAGACATTATTATCCTCTTTAGTTAATACACAATTTACAGGGCAGATCATTTAAAAGAATTATTAGTCAGAAGTGCTATCCCTGTGGAAAGAATGACAACTAGAATTGTATCTAAAGGTTTTTTCCCATGTTGGGAATGTGCTATGTGTAAAAACTGTAAAATGTGTAATATGATTACAATATATTTCCAACACTACTGGCCAAACACACACTATTAAGGAATTCATAACCTGCAATAGTAAAAAAAATATATGTTTATTAGAGTGTGAATGTGGCAAGCAGTATGTAGGAAGAACCAGTAGCAGATTAAGGGATCATCTGACTGAACATTTCAGGAATGTGAGGAAGGGCTATGAGCTACATAGTGTCTCTTTAGATTTCAAAGAGACACATAATTGCAAAATTGGCAGCCTGAAAAGCTTTTATGCTATAAAAATGTATAAAGGGAACTGGAGAACTAATAATATAGATGAATTATTAGCGAAAATAGAGATGAGGACCATTTACCAGTTAAACACATTAGCCCCATATGGCTTAAATATTGATTTTGAATCCAAGTGGATTTTATGATTATCTGTTTATAATATATTTTATCACATCTATATCCCCTATAATAGGGCTTCTTTTTACTGAAATATATTTATTTATCTGATATCCTGGTTGATATTTTTAGCTCGGTTTTATTTAGTGAGCATCACATTAATATTTTTCTTTTAGTGATAAACCCATTTTACTTCATATACTAATACATTTTTTGTCTATTTTTTATATCCCTCCAGCTGGCTGAGATATATGTATTATTTAATTGATTTTAATTGTATGTTTTTGATCCATTTATAATTCTCTTATGGATCCATTTATAATGTTTGGTGTAATATGATTATTTTATGATCATGCCTCTTATAATTGATTTTATTATTGTATATTCTCTGTATTCCATATGTATATATTATGTATATAATTAGGTTATATTTTAGTATCATTCTCTGTTAGATATGCACAGATGCAGAGTTAAGAATATGTGCATACTATAGAGGTCTAATTAGCAAGAGCTGGCCAGTTGATACAGGACCCATTTGATTGGCTGGAATCAGACAGGTGACTTGAACCTATCATGTATAAAGTCTGATACAAAGAATCTGATGGCACTTCTTGAAAAAGGGGAGCTTGCTCCCTGAAACATGTTGAAGCTAAAGCCGTGACCAGTGTCTAACCTGTGAAGTCGGGACATACTAATGAGGAAATTTCAGAGCTCCGCTCTGTAGACCACAGCATAGTGATAGTGACATTACCTTTTTCATTCTTTCTGATTATCTCCAAAAGTTGTCTCCTGATGTGGACCTGTTTGTTTTATGTCGATTTATTTTTTGTAAATGTAACCTCATTTTCTACCATTACCGGAGTTTGTGTGTCTGGAGATTATTCAGCACAGGAAAGACCCACTAAAGAAACCTTTCTGTGAATGTGGGGCAGAATATAAATATAAGTTTTTCTCTTGCTGGATATTGCTATATTCAGATGTGTGAATAAGGAGATATAAAGAAACTGAGATGGGCATACGAGAATGAATGTTGATGTAAGTTCTAGCTATTTGCCAAAATTATAAAGAGATAAAGATACCTTTCTGTGTCTATGGGTGAGAAATCTGTGAACTTTTATTATTCTTGTGTTAATTATAGAGTGAGAGGTGCACTCTTTTTCATTTGGTCTAGCAGCTGTGTCCCTAATAAGCACAGAGGTCTTTGAAATCTTTCAATAACAACACAGGGGTGCCACGTAGTAATACAGGTGGCGACTGAAATGCACAATAAAGCACAGATGGACCAGGACAGAGGCCAGAAGGGAGACCTAGGACTGCAGCTGGGACATCCTATTCTGTGTATGTGCTCTACGAATTGTCTGTTGCCAGTTATGGCCATCAACTGGTAATTGTTATTTTTTCAGCATGTGATTGCTATACATTTTATATGATTTCTATGTACATGTTTTTATTGTTTTACTTTATGGTATTAAACTGGTATTATACTACAGTATGTACATTTTGTTCCTCTGTTTTTGGACTACTCCCAAATAACCACTAATTTGAAGAGGCTGTCTACCTGAGCGGATTTGTGAAAATCGGCAATGCGATAGGAATTGTGATAATAATCCGAGACTGAGATTGCAAAAGTACACCCAGATATCTGAAATTGCTGGTGGCTTGGTATACCTTATTTTTCGTGCATATATTTTGGTGTAGGAGTGATGAACCTCTGTAAGAATACACACAGCTAGCTGCATTCTGTTTCCACTGTTCACGTTACCTGATTATGTGATTTATATCAGCTACTGCAACTGCATCCACCTCTGAAATATCTCCTGTGTGTTTTACAGTATTGATGTGAGTGGTTTTGAACAGCGGGCCTGATTCTGACCTGGTCGCAAGTGCTGAGCACTCGCAACCGGGTCAATGGTGGCCCTGAGCGAATGCGCATGATGGAGCTGGCTCCTTCGTGCACATGCGCGAGTCCCGGATAGTGACATGCAATCCGTCGCTCCGGGTCTCGCACCAAAGGGGGCATGCTGTCGATGTTGAGTGACAGCACGCCCAATTTGGTGGGCGGGCCATGAGAACGCCTACTATTTGGGGGTGGCCCCACTGACATCACAAGTGATGTCAGTGGGAGAGTTTTCAGCTCTGTTTGAGCCGAAAGCTCTCTGGGGCTTGCGGCCATGAGAACCTACCACAAGGGTCTTGTCGCAAGCCAGATGGTCGCAATGGTCTTGACGATTGAGACTATCATCCTGGCCACTTGTGTTAGCTGTTGGTGGGAACCCACAGCAATGCAAGCGGCCATGAGGCCGCTCCATAAAAAGAAAAGACGCACTGATTCAGAGCGAGCGCTCTGTCAGAGCATCCGGCTCTGAATCAGGGCCAGCTTTCCAAAGATTTTCATAGTTCCAAAGACATGGATGCAGACAGAGCTATAACTAGACATTTTAGCACCCTGCTATAGAGATACTATCCCCCCCTTCCTGACATATTTTGGTGGACTGGTGGTAGTCAACCCTTGTTGTTAGGGCATATTTCACACTGCCTCAGCTACAACTTTGTTGGTACTTTATTTTGCACTGTTCCTGCATGTATGATTTAACTGTTTCCTGTAGTTCTGTAATGCCCATAATGTATTTGCTGTTGAATGGAGCATATATGGAACAGAAAATATCAGAGACACATACACTGTCAGTGCAAGATCAGATGTAAGTGTTGCTGTGTGTCCTGCACTACTTCACCCTCTCCAAATATGCCACCTACTGAAATACCTCTTGCCCATAATAAATGCTGTATGTATTATCTCTTATACACTACTCATCACAGATACCATCATGCAAATACTGAAATAATCCTCACTCACCACCACTCCCTAATCCCTTTACTGAATCACTGAAATACCCCTCACTCTTTACTGCTCCCTAACCACTTACTTTACTCCACCCACTGAAATACCCCTCACTCACCACCACTTCCTGACCCCATAGCACACCCACTGAAATACCCCCAACTAAACACTGCTCCCTAATTACAGACACTTTGCTATTCTTTTCTCCCCCCGTTGGTTGTTGAAGCCGTTCCTCAGCCTGAGGTTGTTGCTACATACCAACCCTGGTTTTAGGGCTAAACTGTCCTAGAGGGGTTTCACAAAAAATATGATTCATTTTATATATATATATATATATATATATCAAATGTTTATCTGCACTCATATCCCATTATGTTCAGCAGCGGGGTGCAGCCTCCAAAATCAGTCCAGCTGATCCAATGTAAATCCAGAATATTCCACAATTTTAGAAAAGAAGGGCACTCACCAAAGCATAACGCTTAATGTTTAATCACCGTAAAAAAGATTATCCAAGCAGCATGTCATGTCATCATGTCGAAGTTTTGGTCCCTATCAACCTTTGTCAAGACAACATTATTGTAAGCAGGAATAAGTCAGCATCAATCATATCATCTAACAGCGTACTTGTCCAAGTAGCAATGGACAAGCACACTGCTGGATAAAATCCCATTTGTGACGGAATTTACTTTGAGCAGCTCCGTGGTCTCCAAAGCTGCCAAAGCACTATGGCCCATCGTCCGCACGGACAAAGAATTGGGAACATTATCTAACACTTCTCCGCTTATAAGTTACAAGAGAGGCAGAAACCTCAAAGACATGTTGGTAAGAGCAGATATTACTTCACAGGCCACCACAGTTGTTCATAGTGGCACAATGTACAAAAAACCTGGCTGTTATCGATGTGCTTTGTGCATTACTTGTAGCTATATGGCCCCTTGTCATTTTTTCAGCCATCCACATACTGGAAAAAAGTATTACATCCATCATGTCTTAACTTGCACATCTAGATTTGTTATTTATTTACTCTCATGCCCTTGTGGCTTGCATTATGTAGGACAAACCATACGTATGTTCAAAGAGAGAATGGCGATTCATCGTTCTTCAATCAAATTAGCGATTCAAGGGAGGGACTCTGATCAACCAGTTGCCCGCCATTTTAAATCTGCTGGCCATCCTCTAACAAGCTTACGATACAAGATTATCGATCATGTGGCTCCATTAAAGCTAGGGGGAGATCGTGCCAAAATTTTGGCACGTTTGGAAACCAAATGGATTATTTCGTTGGATACGGTTCATCCACGCGGTCTTAACGAGAAGATCTCCTGGGCATCATGTATTTAATTCATGTATTTAATTGGTGCATATAAATGGTTTAATTCGTTTCACAGATTTATCCTTATTGCTTGTATTTATCCCTAGACATTTTTTTTAAATCTCAGTATTACATGCATTTTTGATATTGAGAGGATAATGATTAGTACTCATGAGTTTTCACTGATTATGTATTTTTGCTAGTATGTGAATGTTTGTATGTATATATTCGTGTTCTTGGCTTATCCATGTATCATTTATTATTTTTCATGTTATTATTTTTCATGCTATTATCATGTGCAGCTACACTGCACTTCTTTAATCTGCGATATGTCAAATTCTTTTTCCTACATGTCATTTGGTTGTTTTTGTTTATTCACGTCTCCCACAGCACTGCTCTCCGTGTGTGCTAGGCTCCGCCAATTTTTTCACACACTGTTGTAATCTGTTTCCATGGAGACAGCTTTCTCTCTCTCCACAACATGACACCGTCTGATGACGTCATCAGGGGGCGACTCCCGCCGCACGGAGGCGCGCTGTTGGACAGACGTTTTTTCATTTGTGATCTTCTTGTATAAAGGTAAGCACTGTTGTTTTGTTTTGTTATGCACACCTTGAGAAAAAGGCCGTTTAGGCCTTGAAACGTTGGTTCACGCTGGAATAAAACATCTTTACTTCATTGCTAAGTCCGGATGAGTGCCACTTATTCCTGCTACTCAGAGCAGGAGACATGGCTTTTATATATATATATATATATATATTAGGGGTGTGCACCGGCCACTTTTCATGTTTTGTGTTTTGGTTTTGGATCTGGATCTTTCTTCGTGTTTTGGATCTGGATTGGTTTTGCCAAAACCACCCTTCCATGTTTTGGGTTCTGGGTTTTGTGTTTTGGATCTGTATTTTTTTGAAAAAAAGCATAAAAACAGCTAAAATCACAGAATTTGTAGGTTTTTCTGCTCCTATGCTATTATTAACCTCAATAACCTTAATTTCCACTCATTTCCAGTCTATTCTGAACACCTCACACCTCACAATAGTGTTTTTATATCCAAAAGGTTGCACCAAGGTAGCTGGATGACTATGCTAAGCGACACGAGTGGGCGGCACAAACACGTGACCCATCTAGGCGTGATACTGCAGTGGCAGACAGGATGGCAGTTTGAAAGACTAGGCCCCAAACTGTACATAATGCAAAGAAAAAAAAGAGGTGCAAGATGGAATTGTCCTTGGGCCCTCCCACCCACCCTTATGTTGTATAAACAGGATATGCACACTTTAACAAACCAATCATTTCAGCGCCAGGGTCTGCCACACAACTGTGGCTGAAATAATTGGTTCGTTTGGGCCCCCACAAAACAAGCTGGCAAATAATCTGTCCCTGCACAAACTGGCTCTACGGAGGCAAGATGTCATCATCATCCTCCTCATCCACCGATTCCTCACCCTCTTCAGTGTGTACATCCTCCTCCTCACAAAGTATTGACTCGTCCCCACTTGAATCCACCACCACAGGTCCCTCTGTACGTTCTGGAGGCTGGTCTCCCTGGAAGAGCTGATAATTCATTTTGATGAACATCATCTTCTCCACATTCTGTGGAAGCAACCTCCTACGCCTTTCGCTGACAAGGTTCCCGGCTGCACTAAACACTCTTTCGGAGTACACACTGGTGGGGGGGAAACTCAGGTAAAATAGAGCCAGTTTGTACAGGGGCCTCCAAATTGCCTCTTTTTCCTGCCAGTACAGGTATGGACTGTCTGACATGCCTACTTGGATGCTGTCACCGATGTAATCCTCCACCATTCTGTCAATGGTGACAGTATCATATGCAGTGACAGAAGACATGTCAGAAATTGTTGCCAGGTCCTTCAGTCCAGACCAGATGTCCAAACTTGGTCCTGCCTGCCCTGCATCACCGCCAGCAGGTTGCTTAGGATACCTAAGTTTTTTCCTGGCAGCCCCAGTTGCGGGAGAAAATGAAGAAGGAGCTGTTGATGTGTCACGTTCCGCTTCAGCTGACAGTGTGTTCACCTGCAGGTCTTTGCACCTCTGCAGGTTTGTGTCTGTTGGAGAGACACCACATAGGCTTTAAACCTAGGATCGAGCATGGTGGCCAAAATGTAGTGGTCTGATTTCAACAGATTGACCACCCTGGAATCCTGGCAAAGCAAATGAAGGGCTTCATCCACAAGTCCCACATGCCGAGCGTAATCGCTCCATCTTAGCTCCTCCTTCACTTTCTCCAGCTGCTTCTGCAAAAGCCTGATGAGGGGAATGACCTGAATCAAGCTGGCAGTGTCTGAACTGACTTCACGTGTGGCAAGTTCGAAGGGCTGGAGAATCTTGCACAATACGGAAATCATTCTCCACTGCGCTTGAGTCAGGTGCATACCCCCTCTTTTGCCTATGTCATAGGTGGATGTATAGGCTTGAATGGCCTTTTGCTGCTCCTCCATCCTCTGAAGCATATAGAGGGTTGAGTTCCACCGCGTCACAACCTCTTGCTTCAGGTGATGGCGGGGCAGGTTCAAGAGTGTTTGCTGGCACTCCAGTCTTCGGCACGCAGTCGCTGAATGGTGAAAGTGGCCAGAAATTTTTCGGGCCACCCAAAGCGTCTCCTGCACGCCCCTGTCGCTTTTCAGAAAATCCTGCACCACCAAGTTTATTGTGTGAGCAAAACATGGGACGTGCTGGAATTTGCCCAGATGTAATGCCCGCACAATATTGGTGGCGTTGTCAGATATCACAAATCCCCAGGAGAGTCTAAATGGGGAAAGCCACTGGGCGATGATTTCCCTCAGTTTCTCTAAGAGGTTGTCGGCGGTGTGCCTCTTACTGAAACCGGTGATACACAGCGTAGCCTGCCTTGGAACGAGCTGGCGTTTCTGAGATGCTGCGGCTGGTGACGCTGCTGCTGTTGCTGCATAAGGTGATACATCTACCCAGTGGGCTGTCACAGTCATATAGTCCTTAATCTGCCCTGTTCCACTTGTCCACATGTCAGTGGTTAAGTGGACATTGGGTACAATGGCATTTTTCAGGACACTGAGGACTCTTTTTCTGACGTTTCTGTACAGTCTCGGTATTGCCTGCCTAGTGAAGTGGAATCTAGATGGGATTTGGAACCTGGGACACACTACCTCCATCAATTGTCTAAATCCCACTGCACTAATGGCGGATACCAGACGCACGTCTAACACCAACATAGCAGTCAAGGCCTCAGTTATACGTTTTGCTTCAGGATGACTGCTGTCGTACTTCATCCTCCTCGCTAAGGACTGTTGGAGGGTCAATTGTTTAGTAAAAGTAGTGATGTTCCTACTTCCTCTCTGGGATGATGAACGACTCCCAGCAGCAGCAACAGCAGCAGCGGCAGCAGGAGGCATAGCAATGCAGGATCCTCCGGAGGAATCCCCGATAGGAGAGTCAGTCATGCCAGTGACATGGCCTGCAGGACTACTTCCGATCCTGACTAAGGAGGAAATTGACGAGGAGGGAGTTAACGGTGTGGTTTGCAGGTGCTTGGATACAACAGGACAACGGGATTTAGGTGTCCCTGTACTGCTTACGGTCTTAGCCAAAGTTTCTGAACTTGACAGTAACTTATTATTAATGCGCGGCAGGTGCCGTATAAGGGAGGATGTTCCTAGGTGGTTAACGTCCCTACCCCTACTTATTCCACCTTTACATAAGGTACATATGGCAAGACAGTTGTTGTCCGGATTTGGATAGAAATATTGCCAGACCAAAGAGGTGGAATGTTTGGTCTTCTGCCCAGGCATGACCGTGATGGGCTTTTTCATCCCACGGACAACAACTGTCTCCCCCGGAGCCTGATTTAAACAAACCACATCACCATCAGAATCCTCCTCGCCAACTTCCTCCTCAGCGCCAGCTACACCAGTATCCTCATCCTGTTGTACTTCAACAGTGACATCTTCAATTTGCATATCAGCAAGTGGACTGTGGGTGCTCCTTTCAGCACTTGCAGGGGGCGTGCAAATGGTGGAAAGAGCCACCTCTTCCTGTCCAGTGCTGGGAAGGTCAGGCATCGCAAACACCACCACACTTGGACTTTCCTTGGGGATTTGTGATATCTTCTTAGAAAGCACAGTTCTTCGCTGTGCTTTTGCCAGCTTAACTCTTTTGATTTTTTTAGTGGGAGGAGGGCTTCCATCGTCATGTGAAGCTGAACCACTAGTCATGAACATACTAGGGATCGACCTTAGCCGTTCCTTGCCACTCCGTGTCGTAAATGGCATATTGGCAAGTTTACATTACTCTTCAGCTGATTTAAATGTTTTTTTCAAGGTCATTTTCCTGAACTTTGTCATTTGGGATTGTATGGGCCCTCTATTATGACATTGGGCATCGGCCTTGGCAGACGACGTTGATGGCATGTTATCGTCTATGTCATGACTAGTGGCAGCAGCTTCAGCACTAGGAGGAAGTGGTTCTTGATCTTTCACTATTTTATTTTTATCGGAGAAAGTTTGGTCCTCCATTTATGTTATATCGATTTGATATATACGTGCGGCTAAACACAGAAAATATTTTTTTATTTTTGCTGGAGAGTAGTGCACTTTGTGGGTTACACCAGCCTTTAAGAAATGAGCCAGCCGGCTCATTACTTATGGGACACAGGCGCACGCTTGGCACTAATTTGTTGATGCACGTGTGGCTACTGTGCACACAATTCACAAACACAGAAAACATATATTTTTTTGGTTTGGACTGGAGTGTACTTTGGGGGTTACAGCACCCTTTAATGGTCAAGCCAGCCGGCCCTTTACTTATGACACAGGCGCACGCTTGGCACTACTTTGTTGATGCACGTGCGGCTACTGCGCACACAATTCACAAACACAGAAAATATATTTTTTTTTGGTTTGGACTGGAGTGTACTTTGGGGGTTACAGCACCCTTTAACGGTCAAGCAAGCCGGCCCTTTACTTATGACACAGGCGCTCGCTTGGCACTACTTTGTTGATGCACGTGCGGCTACTGCACACACAATGCACAAACACAGAAAATAATTTGACTGGAGTGTACTTTGGGGGTTACAGCACCCTTTAACGGTCAAGCCAGCTGGCCCTTTACTTATGACACAGGCGCACGCTTGGCACTACTTTGTTGATGCATGTGCGGCTACTGCGCACACAATTCACAAACACAGAAAATATTTTTTTTTGTTTGGAGTGTACTTTGGGGGTTACAGCACCCTTTAACGGTCAAGCCAGCCGGCCCTTTACTTATGACACAGGCGCACGCTTGGCACTACCTTGTTGATGCACGTGCGGCTACTGCGCACACAATTCACAAACACAGAAAATATTTTTTTTTTTGGTTTGGACTGGAGTGTACTTTGGGGGTTACAGCACCCTTTAACGGTCAAGCCAGCAGGCCCTTTACTTATGACACAGGCGCACACTTGGCACTACTTTGTTGATGCACGTGCGGCTACTGCGCACACAATTCACAAACACAGAAAATTTAATTTTTTTTGGTTTGGACTGGAGTGTACTTTGGGGATTACAGCACCCTTTAATGGTCAAGCCAGCCGGCCCTTTACTTATGACACAGGCGCACGCTTGGCACTACTTTTTTGATGCACGTGTGGCTTCTGCGCACACAATTCACAAACACAGAAAATATATATTTTTTTGGTTTGGAGTGTACTTTGGGGGTTACAGCACCCTTTAACGGTCAAGCCAGCCGGCCCTTTACTTATGACACAGGCGCACGCTTGGCACTACTTTGTTGATGCACGTGCGGCTACTGTGCACACAATTCACAAACACACAAAAAATATTATTTTTTTAGCACTTGGGGGGAGCACCCCTGATGGACAGAGCACCCCCTGGACAACACTACAGCACCCCTTTAGGACTGGGACACTGCACAGGACTTTGGAGTGGACACAGCCCCTATGGAGAACTGACTGCACAACACAGTCCAGCCAGCCCCTATGGACTTTGAGGTAGTGGACACAGCCCCTATTAACAACAGCAGCACAGCACAACACAGCCAGCCCCTATGGACTTTGAAGTAGTAGACAACAGCAGGACAGCGCAGCACAGCACAGCACAACACTACTCTGCACTACACTACACTACACTACACAGCCCAGTCAGACCTAACTCCCACCCTCCCTCTTCACTGTCCACAGCCAAGTGAGAAAATGGCGCCGACGCGGGTACCTTATATAGGATCCAAAACCCGCGAGACTCGGAAGGTGGGATGATGACGTTTTGCCTCGATTTCAGATCCGAGTCAGGCTGGAAAAGTCGAGCCTGACTCAGATTTGCCTCGGATCGGGGGGCTCGGATTTCAGAAATCCGAACCCGCTCACCCCTAATATATATATATATAATGAAAAAATGGCAAGCACTCCACATTCACCTTAAACCTGCCCAGGTGCCATCAGAAGTATAAATACAGGGCAATACTGTGGCACTCACGGGTCTGTTACTGGAAGAATGACTCCAACTCGAACATCCATGAGTTGGAGTCATTCTTCCAGTACAAGACCCGTGAGTGCCGCAGTATTGCCCTGTATATATATATATATATATATATATATAAATATGAAGGATGTAGAAAGCACCACTGTACACTCAATTTAGCAGAACTCAGTCATTTTTGACACTCCAAATGGATATATTGGGCGTCAGTTCAACCCTAAGTAAAATAGGTGATGGTATGTGGCCTATATAAACAAATTGCAAGACAAACAATAGGGTGACAGCGACCTCTGGTGTTCCAAGCCCATAAAATTATGACTGAGCAGTGTTAAAAATATATCATCAGTTTTTTTTAGTAAAAACAAATCGGGAAAAAATATATTCCATAAAATATCACTGTAAACGTAGGCTAGAAATAGGTATAATAATAAAACAGCACTAAAATAAAATCAGACACTTTTGCACTGGTAGTCAAAAAATATGGCACTTTAAAAAAATAAACATTTTTAAAAATATAAAAAATATAAGTAAAACAATGGTAAGATGCTTATCTTTCAGGAGAGGTGCAGTCTGGGAAGGCCCTTCCATTGCATAATTGCACTAAAGCAGATATATGCAAAAAACAGATGAATTGAAACAACAGTTTATTGTGAAAGGTTTAGATAGAAAAACAGTAGATAATGCCCAACAATGTTGACTAGAAATGGATAGAGAATCCATAATTAATTCTGTTAAAACTAAACCTCAGAACATAATAAAAAAAGATGGGATTCCCTCTCTTACTGGCTTTAATAGTCAATATAAACAGGTTGAAAGCATTTTTAAAAAACATTGGAGTGTACTCACCAATGATCCAATACTGAAGGAACATTTGACAGTAAAACCATGTTTTGTTTATCGCAAAGTAAAAAAAATCTTAAGAACAATTAGGTGAAAAGATTTGTTTCCACATCTAAACCCTTCCAATCCATAACATCCAGAAGTTTTTATCATTATGGCATGTATAGTATGTGTAAAGTATGTAAAAGTGATAACGGGAAAATTGTTGAATATCAATCCAAACAAGCTAATAGAAGTTATTAGATAAGGGATTTTATTACCTGTCATACTCACAATGTTATTTATTTATTGGAATGTGGCTGTGGGAGTCAATATGTTGGCAAAACCAAATGTCAATTAAAGGAGAGACTCATTGAACATGTTAGAAATATCCGCAAAGGGATAACCACACATATGTTTCATCACATTTTAAACATGTTCATAAGTGTGACCCAAAACATTTGACCTCATTTTGTGGGATACATTGTGTGAAACCTAACCGGAGAACTAATACCATTGAGGAGGATTTAGCGAAAATGGAGATGAAGAGCATTTATCTTCTCAAAACTTTAAAACCTCGAGGTCTGAATGTAGATTTTGAGGTTTAATGGTTTTCGTAATATTCCCTTGAATTCCTATTATTATCTGCAAAGCTTATGCATAACATCAGGACAGGAGATCAACATTGTCAGTTTCTCCGATGGAAATTATGTTTGCGGGTCACCATTCACTTCCGTCAAGCATTCCAAAGACCGGAAGTGAGACGCTAGCAGTAACGATCGCAGAATAACTGTTTGTAAATCCTTTCGGTGACTGTAGAAGGTGTTTATGTAAGCACCTTCATGAAACACAAGTGGTCATACATTTGAAGAATCCTTTACTATTATGTAAAGTCTGTTTTTGGTATCGGATAACCCCGCCCCATAGTGATGTCATCTATACATAATATTTTTTTATATATACTAAAATGTTGTTTTAATAAATGCTGTGTAAAAGCACATAATAGGAAATGCCATGGATATAATTAGTATAGGAATTTGATTGTTGTATTAGATAGGTATCCCATATTTTATGGGATTGTGGTCATGTGACCATATCTTAAGGGGTATAAATATGGCCCCCAGCACTGTTGTTCCCTACACTTGGAAATAGGATTTTGATCTGGAACACGTCACTGTGTTCCCTATTTGTGACCCTCCCTCACTATGCTGGAATATACCTTGCAGATTGCACATTTATTTTATCCTAAAGGACTTGTATGGATACAGATTATGCAAGTATATAATACCATACATTTTTTCAGTGTGGATATAGGAGTGTGTCCCAATAAGGAAAATAGAACTTATTTTATTTTTAATTTTTATTGATATTTGTATGTTAAAATAAGTGTTTGTGTTATATGTTATACCTAATAAATTTTATATTTTTTGAGGAATACCTATTTTTTATTTACTCTTCTATTGAGTAAGATAATAATTTAGTGTTAGTCCTAACATATATTTGAGTGGAATTCATCAGCTTTGGACAATCAGAAGGGTTCTTCCTGTTTTTGTGAAGGAGTGATCATCACTGCAAAAAATATACATTTATGTGAATGTCTAATACTTACCTTGGACACCACCTGTTGTGGATAGATGTTTCCAACACCATTAGCATCACGTATAAGTGGTTGCACATAGGAGTTACAGCGCTCATTTTGGTCTGTCAATTTGTTGTATTTTGGGTTTAGTGTGAGCCCAGGGAAAGGACGGGGCTGCTGTGATTTACTTGCAGGTTGTAAATTCCTAGTTTTATTAGATGGCCATATGTGTTGTATTATTTTTTTCAATTAAACGAATAAATTTAAAAATAATATAACAACATAATATGGAGTTGTATATGAATAGCTCATTATCTTTTTAAAAGTGAAACATTTTTAACACATCAGAATAATTCAATAGACAAAAATATATAGGCAGAGCAGTATCCAAACCCTTGAGTTAGCAACCTACAGTATATGTTTTCTGTCAAAAACTACTTTTTAAAATATTTATTTAATTTGACAGTGATTAATTTGATTAAAAATGAGGAAAAATAAATCTAATTTATATATCCATTTCTGCTAGAGCAATGTCACATATTGCAATTAATATTGTGACTACCAAGTCTAATGTTTAATCTCTAAAGTACTACAAAGTCTAATGTTGATCTCTAAAGTTCAGAGCATTTATATATTTGTTTATAGGTCTTAACATTTCCATACATTGCTCTGTAATAATAATAATAATAATAATAATAATAATAATAATAATAATAATAATAATAATGTTTTTTATATAGCACTTTCTCCTTAAGGACTCAAAGTGCTTTACATTTGCCTTTACAGCACAAAATACAAAACAAGCTTTACAAGGGACATTAATTAAATGCTTTGGTGAATAGGTGAGTCTTGAGTCTATTCTTGAAGAATTCTAGAGTGGAGGCCTCTCAACCTCTGTGGGGAAGTGGAGGCCTCTCAACCTCCATAGAGTCAGAGCCACAAAGCTGAAAGCTCGACCCCCAGATGAATTCTGGGAGATTCTAGGTACTGTTAATAGTCCTTTGTCAATGGATGCAGTAATCAAGTGGGTAAGTAAAAGATCATAAGCTGCATCAAGTACCTTGGGCACTGGCCATGTAGGGCATTGAAAGTCAGTAAGACAATCTTGAAAACAGTTCACTATCTGACAGGCAGCCATTGAAGGGAGTAGAGAATGGGTGCTATGTGGCTGTAATGGGCCTGGTTGGTTAATAGCCTGGCAGCTGCATTTTATACCATCTGCAAGTGGTGCAATTTTTTTGCTGGGAGACCAAGGTAGAGGTCATTGCAGTAGTTTAGGTGTGATGATATAAATACATGTATGACTTTAGGCAGATCTTCTGAGGGAATTAAGTGATTGATTCTAGCTACAGTATGTTCCTCAGATGAAAGAATGAGGATTTGATTGTGGCTGATACCTGATGTTTGAGTGTCAAGCCACTAACCAGGAAAACACCAAGATTTTGTACATGTTCAGTGTTTTGTAGTTCTGAATCCTCAAGCATAAGTTCTGTTGGTTGGCTGTTCTGCAGTCTTGTCCTGAGACCTATCATCAAGACCTCTTTTTTATCAGGGTTCAGTTGCAGCCAACTGGCACTCATCCACTCCTGGAGCTTAGCTAGGCATCCATTTATGGTTGTTATTGGATTCTCAGTATCTGGTGCAAAGCACAGGTATAGTTGTGTGTCATCTGCATAGCAGTGGTAAACCAGGCCATGAAGTCTGATTATATCACTCAGTGGTAGCATGTATAATGCAAAAAGATAGAATAGAACCCTGTGGGATACCACATGGAAGTGGCACTGGGGATGAAGAGTTTACTCCAGAAGAAACTCTCTGTAATCTGCTGGTGAGAAATGATTCAAACCAGCTACTGACTGTGCCATCCAGTTTACAGAAATTTTTCAGGTACTCAATTAGAATTAGTATTAATGCTTTAGGAAGCAATTGCTGCAATAAAAAGCTGTTTTTCTAAGTTGATCATACTGTAGTAAATGACCTTACAATGATTGTCCACAGAAATAGCAAGCATTAGTATTGTGCAGCTAATTTGATTTTTTTTGTCTATAATTCTCCATTGTTGCCTTGGTAAAGCTGCTAAACATTGCTGTGCAACACAGAATATATATAGAATATTAAGATAGAAAATGATAGTGGTTAAACTCTACACTTTTTGAAACAAAATGTTATCTTTTTCTAGCTGTTTGACATTAATTTAAGCATCTATCTGCAATCTGCAAGAAGCACTTACTGACTACCTGGAATTCCATTATAAAGTCAATCAATCCTATTTTTTGTCATGAACATGTAACTGGAAGACTGAATAAATTAATTTTGAGGAAAACAAAATATTGGCTGAACAAACCAAATATTCCATGAACAAAACCAGAGGAGAGAAGCTAATGTCTAGCTTTATTAAGAATGAACAAAGCAAATATATATTTTTTAAACACATGAAAATGTCCTTTCCTATTTTTCTCAATTTCTTGGAAGAAAAGTGTGCTTTCATAACTTAATTGAGACATTTTTTCCACATTCATTCAAAGGGAACAATTTCTTTACAAAAAAAAGTAAAGATTGAATGTGTTGTTACTATAATTATCTATAGAAATATTTCTATGTCCTATAAAGGTTAAGATGCACATTACCTTGGATGTACTAAAGCAACAAGTCGAACAAAGATTAATTCATTCTTTGCAAGATCTGGCTGCAGAAACATCATTGCTTAAAATTGATCTATTGTATTGTTTGTGAAAAGAGAATCTAACAAAATACAACACAATTTCTTTGAAGATACAATTTTGTCTTATATGAATATCTCAAAAACATTTCTTTAAATTCTAAATGTAAACTGCCCATGAAAAAAAAGCATTCCAGAATGTATGAAACCTGTGTTTATTCAAGGTTAAGTGGTAAGTACACTAAAATTCTAGTTAATTGAAAAGAAAGAAGTAGAAAACTAAAAGTAAATAAATTAAATAAATTAAAACAGACTCCCCTACATGCCAGCCAAACTAGACTAATTAGTTCCACTAATTGTACCACTTATTTGTAATGTCTGTGTGTGTCTGCTTGCTTTTAGCATAGGGAAAATAAAATCATATATACAATGTGAGGTAATGGATAATAAATTAGAGGGATCCTGGCATTGGACACTATTTACAAATGGGATGTCGATGAGATCAATACCTACTGAACAGTAACAATTACCCAGCTAAAGACTGACATAATTAAAAGTTAAAGACTAAAGATGTTATAAACAAAGTTAAACTAAAGTTTATAATAAAAATATGAACACCCTCTGTATTCATGTTGAAATTATATAGTTGAATCACCACATTTGGGTCATCTTAATTTCAGTACATGTGTCACTTTTCTGTCTACAAAGTTTTTTTATTACATTAGTCGAAGAGTGTCTAGTAATGAGCTTTACTGAAAAGGTTTAACTAGAATATTCCGGATGTAGGCAGGAAGCCGATGGTCTAAATGCCGATCGCCAGCTTCCTGACTCTCTAATCCCGGCAAGGTACTAATGACAGGTGTCAAAAACTCGAAGCCTGTCATTAGACCTACACTGAGAGCCGAAGCCTGGCATACCGAACGAAGGTAATCCGGGCAGCGTGTGTGGACAGCCGCGGGGGGGTGGGTTAGGTTTAAGGGCTCCCGGGGGGACTTAGGGTTAGGCACCCCCCTTGGGGGATTAGGTTTGGGCTAGGTGAAGGGGGGTTAGGGTTAGGCACCCCGGGGGGAAAGTTAGGGCTAGGCACCTTCCCGGGAGACTTAGGGTTAGGCTGCGGGGAAGGGGAGGTAAGGTTTATACACTTAGGGGGGTTAGGGTTAGGCACTTGGGGGGATGTTAGGCAGGGCTGGATTAAGGTTTGTGGGGGCCCCAGGGCACCTAAGTTGTGGGGGCCCCATCAATAATATTACCATGGCCTTCGACTACTACACCCCTTACCTTGTCTCTGGTCTCTCCACTGACCGGCAAGGTTGCAGCATACTACTTCATGTCCACAACAGTGCTGGGATCCGACTGCCAGCAGCATAGCAGACATGATCTATTACACTGCAAGGGGCAAATGCAAGATTCCAAGTGGTGCGTGAAAGAAAGAAGGAGGGAGAGATGAAGTGGGAGACAGAAAGATAGAGAGGGGGGAAGAAGGGAGAAAGAGAGAGGGAGGTAGTGAGATATAGGCCCCCATTTATTAATGATTGCAATGCGATCCGGGCATGACATTACCACTCTTGATCGCATTGCAATATGTAGTCATAGCATCCAGATGCATTATACGGCACATGCAGGGACACGGGTTCCAAAAGAAGCCCAAGTCTGAGATGTGCCCGGAGAGCTACGGGTGCTGCTGCGCATGTGCAGTCATGCTGACTACACACGTAAAGCCGCCATTGCTGGTGAGGGTTCCAGAGGAACCCTCCACAGGCTAATTATGCATAGTGTAGCTCATAGGCAGGGGCCAATAATGTTGCTAAATTTGGTAACATCGATCCCCCATAGATCCCCCATAGAGACCTACTGTATGGGGGATGCAGCTGCCTGTGGGAATGGAGGGATCGCAGAAGGTGTCGGAGATACCTGCTGTGGTCCCTCCTTAATACATCCGGGGTAAACTTAATATTTGTGGTTAACCCCCAAAAACTGGTGTTTTCAGGGATTAAACCTCAAATATATAATGATAAATGGGCCCCATACAGAGGAAGGGATGACAGCAAAATAGAGGGAGAGAGAGAGAAAACAAGAGAGGGACAGAGAGAGAGGGAACAGAGAAAGGGAGATAGAAAGAAGTCATGAAGGAGAGAGAAAGACAGATGGGGATGAGAGGCAGGGCGAGAAAGGATAGGAGGAAAGACAGAAAGGGAAAGAGAGAACAAGAGAGGGAGAGAAGATGGGAAGGAAGAGAGAAAGGTAGAGTGAGAGACAGAGGGAGGAAGAGAAATAGAGGGAGGGGATGGGAGAGAGACAAGGGGAGAGAGAGAGAGAGGCAGGGACAGAGGAGAGGACACACACACTAACCTATTTCAGACTTGCAGCATCATGCAGTAGGGATGGCCATACTTAGCATGCACTCATGCAGGCTTCTGATGGGAGCAGACAAGTCACAGCATTAAGCTCCACCCCCTATCCACACACCCGCAAATCACAGCAGTATGTCAGTGAGGGTGCGCGGCTTCCATCGTCAGCCAGCAGCCATGGACCGGTCCATCAGTGACTGTGCTCATGTGCTGCCTGCAGCACTGCAATGTCACAGTCACTGCTTCTGTTTGCTGCTGGGAGCTGGCCAGAGTATGTATGTGGCAATGTGGGGGCCCCTACTGTGTGGGGGCCCCTGGACGACTACCCCGAGCGCCCTGCCTATAATCCGGCCCTGAGGTTAGGGGGGAAAATATGGTTAGCGATACTTACCTTTTTAACGATCGGGATCTTCATCCTTGCCTGGCTGCCGCTGATGGAATTGAACCGTCGACCATACGGCCGGAGGTAATTCCTACTACACCCAAATATTCACATTGCATTTCATTGTAGGTATAGCTATGCATTTGGGCTCTGGCACCTCTGATCAATCTTTTGTGGTGAGGAAAAAGTCTACTGTATGTGACTTCTAGTAAATAAAAAACACACCCCTAGCCATGCTATATCCACCCCAGCAGCTCAATTAAAATGTCTGATCTTGGAAAGGAAAATGATTCTCTTAAATGCTAAACTTTCTACAATCTCCCAATCCACATTTAGGGGCATATGTATCAAAGCTTGATGTGAGATAAATTTGTGAGAAATATATGACCAAACAATAAGCTTCTAACTTACATTTAGCAGGCTGTGTTTAAAAAATGATAGTTAGGGAGCTGATTGGTTGGTGATATATATCTCACAATTTTATCTCACATCAAGTTTTGATACTTATGCCCCTTAGCAAGAAACATCTTCAATCAGCACAACAGAATGTATCATACTGTGAAATTATTTAGACCACTGAAGACATTGCTATTTTTTTTACTGCCATTTCATGCACCTACCAGTAAAAATATGTATTTGAAACACCCACACAGCCAATTGCAATGGTTAAATATTGTCCAAGGATTAAGTACTGCTTAATTTTGGTGAGTGCAATTGGATGCAACAATAACACAAATCAAGGAGCAAATTGGACAATGAAACAGTTTTTAATCATTCTACCTGTCCCAGCCTATTTTGTAGCCAGTGATCAGCCATTTGTCCCAAATGATCTATCTATTTCATTTCTACATTGTTAAAATATGTAATTTGGTTTATATTTAGCATATCTCAAACCATATAAACAACTTACGCTCTTAATTCTATGTGTCAGAGGTTTCTAAACTCCGCCATTACAGTCCTCGCCTCGACCTTCTGTACTCAAGAATGGATATCTTTAATACCTGGACTGTAATGGCGGAGTTTCAGAACCTCTGCTGTATGTTCTCTCTATACACCTTGACTTAAACTGTTGGTCACTGAACTCTTCTAGAATTTGGTTTCAAAGCAATTAAAATGATGAACTCAATGGTTTTAGTATAAGTTCCTCCTTACAACTGTATTTTGTTGCCTGTTGTGATTCATTATTTCCATTTGCAATATGTTTGCAAACTTTTTTCTGCTTTACTGTGTAAATGAACGTAAATGAAAAAAAAAAACCTGCTGTTTTTAACACAAAGCCAGATTTGGTGTTATATGAAACCACTTGCTGTGTAGATTTATAGGTATATGCTTTTAATTACATAGCACAAATAATTATATGGCTAAACATATATACTCTGTATTAATTACTCTTTCTGAATTTCCCATTTATAGTACTATAAACTAGTAATTGTAAGGTTTTCTAACCAATGGAAATATTCATCTCAATATGTGTGAAACAACCATCATTCTAAGGAATAATGTTACTATAGTAACCATATCATTACACTTTGAAGAATGTTCTTACTGTCCACATGTATGCTATATTATCAATCTGCCACTGTTACTGAAAGTGGATATAATGTGTATGATTAGAAATATAGTCTTGTTTTTTTAACAACTGTGACTTACAATTTGTATGCATATTCAATGAAATCAATAAATGAACCAAACTCTTATAAACAGTGCACATTTTATTCATGGGTTAGAACATCAAAGACAGGTTTTGATACCATTATAGCTTGGTATGTAAAATGGTTACTATTCCTGGCACATGACACATTTTAATATGTACCTTAGAACTTAATATTGGTTTTGATGGTTTCAGAGAGGGAAACCAATTTTATTCAGTAATGAGAAGCTGTATAAAATAAAGCAGCTAATTGAGACAGAAATGTTGGTTTGTATTAGAAAAAAATGTAGAATATGGCAATTGCTGATACTTGCTGCCTTGAATAGCACATTAATTATAAGGCAGGTGTTTCTGGACTGTGTAAATTGCCTGTGTAAAAGGTTAAGAATGTGTAGCTGTCATTTCTCCAGTGAGAGTATTGATTATTTCACAGCTCCTCTGATTTTATAATGCATGTGCTGGATGAAAGTTTCCTTTTCCTTGCATATCATGTCAAATCATATACTTCAGACCATTTAAAAAAAAATGTTAAAGTCACTGCACATTTGGTTTCTGCATTACAATTTTAATGGTTTTATTTATTAGTGTACATTTACTTGATGCTTTGCTGATGATGACACTTGTGGCCCATTTCACCAATCCACACAAAACGTAAATTAGTATTTGTTTTAAAACAATCACCAAATACCGTAGGTTAATGTAAAACGATACATTTTTTGGGTTGTATGTTCAAGTAATGTGTTAACCTCATCCATTTCCTAATGGAGATATTTGCCTTCTTTTAAACCTAGCACTGATGTTGTGACACGTCCCAATGTTTCAGGCAAACAAAATATACAAATTAGATGTATAAACTTTGTTTCATGTATGTGTGTTTGTTTCTCCCCGAATACTTGGCATCCTTTTTACAGGAGCCTCAAAGCCATAGTCTGTGTTTTTTGTGTACACTGATCCTGATTCAGACCCGGTCACTATGATCGTACACTCGCTCAATGCGTATGCAAATATTTGAAAGTGACACGGTGGGGAGCGATCGCTCGCCAAGGCATAAGCACACCCATCTTACCTGTACGAGCGTACACTTTGTGAATGCAGACTCCCCTTAGCGAATGCAGAGATGCCCACTGCCCCACGTCATCTCCTGGAAGTTTGTGAAAACATTGGTACATCGACCACTATCGGATGGGAACGCAGTGTTTGTGGTAGCCTTTTTCTACCGCAAGCATTGCGAGGAAAACAGAGTAAAAAATGGCTGGTGACGTGTACTATGATGCTGCCTGTTAATTATGCACGCCTCTAAAATGGTGTTTAAACACTCAGGCACACCTGCGTTCACATCTCCAACCCCCCGTTTTTACTGGACTGCCCCTGTTACCACCCACAAACGGCCTCTCCTGTCACTCACTCTGCTGGGCTGGCTTTGCTGTGCGAGTGAGGGATATGCGAACGCACTGTGTAGTATGCGCACTGTGATGCATACACATGCGCAGATTAGCAACCATCGGCAATAGCGAACGCACTGTGGATAGCGTCCGGGTCTGAATCAGGCCCTCTGCTCATTACACTATTCAATGTTCAGTTGGTGGCTCCTTGCTTGACTACATTTTTATCCTATCAGCATGACATAAAGCAGATGCAGTTTTACTTCATTTAAACAATAACAAGTAAACAAGACACTGCCACCAACACTAATGTCATGAAATTGTCAACTAAAAATCTGGTGACATTGACAATACAAAAACAGAAAATTGATAGGGCCCTATTTATCATAATCTGCTTTTTTGATATGATAAAATCACCAGGATTTGCAATGTGATATTTGAATGCTTTGCAAGGATGTAACAAATATTGCATGCAGGAACATAGCGTGCAAGAAAGCTTGGTCCTTGTGAATCCTGTTCGCACACTTTTCTGGGTATTCTTTGCAAAAAATACCCTGACACTGTAAACATGCATTCGCTGTCGGCTCTAACTCCTCACAATTGAATCTCTATCATCCACCTGCACCCCCACTCAGCTTATACTGCCGTTCATGCGATCAGTGAGCTCCTCTGTGATCCGGTTATCTGAATGCTGTGACCCTGTCATCTGATCCCTGCAGTCAACTGAGGATGCTGCCAGGACTTTCAGTCAACAAATCAGATTACCGGGGCACAGCGATCAGGCAACCAGGTCAAAAAGGAACTCTCCGGGTCACTGATCACCTCAATGGAGGTAAGTGTGTTTTTTTTATTTTTATTCTTTTCACTGTGATCAAAACTGTGTGCTATCAGGCATTTAGGCTGATTGCTGAAACCTTCTGGGGCTCTGCTTTCCCTACCAGCAGGCAGGGAAGGCTGAGCTAGTGTAAGTGAGATGGGGGAACCCGTCTTAACGCCACCTCCAGGCAGGCCCGGTGACATGGGGGTACAAGGGGTACACTCATTCCAGGTCCCGAGCTCCTAATGGGCCCCAACATTCAGAGGGCTTAGTAACACAAACATCATCTGCCACGATCCGCGGCATATAAAACAATAAATTGACCGCCCTTATTCCCCCCCAGCGGAAGCATCTGTCCCGCCCATGTATTCTATGAAAGCCCCACCCCCAAAGTTAAATCTGGCTGAAGGTAAGTGTAAATCCTATGACATGGTGTTTAAACTTTATTAAGGATCAATAGTGACCGTTAGTGAGTGCCCCCTTTTCTAATTTTACAAATAGCTCCAGTTACTATCTATCTATGTATATATATATATATATATATATATATATAACATTTAGGTCCAGCCTCCAGTTCAAGATATATATATACATATATATATATGCATAAGTGGAGCATTATATTATATAATATATAATATAGCATAATGGAAATGCCGATGACGGCCAATCACACATGGCACTGTAGTCTGCTGAATAAGCAAAAATTTACTTCAACATTTCGAGGCTTACATGCCTCGTCCTGAGAATGAGGCGTGTAAGCCTCGAAACGTTGTAGTAAATTTTTTCTTATTCAGCAGACTGCAGTGCCATGTGTGATTTGCCATCATTGGCATTTCCATTATACTTTATGTAATTTATTACAAAGGCACACAGGACATTTGACTTTCTTACAGGGAGTGCCGGACCAATATATATATACATTGTTTTTTTATTTTCTAAATGTGATTAAAATGATTTAGACTTTAATGTCTCATTTGTGAAACCCAGGTGACTGGTTTTAAATATAGATATAGATATAAATGCAGGAGAGATGTGTGGGTCGTGTGAAGGAGGTGGAGGTCAAGGGGGGTCCCCCAGAGATCACTGTAATGGGCCCCAAGATTTTTTTTGCTGGCCCTGCCTCCAAGTCACGTTGTTATCACAAGGCTCACTCTTGGTATTTTTTAACAATGCCTTTTGGTAAATTTGAAACAGATCACATTTCCTAGTACAAGTATGGGAATGAGCCCTGCTTACTAAACTAATGCGATAATTAGGGATAGGCATTGCATTTTCCGATGTATACTCCAATTGCCCATTATTACATTTAGATGATACTAAAATAATGTGAAAAGGGTATGAAGACATCTGTTTTCACATTATTTTAGAAAAAAAAATTGATAAATAGAGCCCATCATGAGAAAGTGCTCTGACCATAGAAAAAAGCACCTTAACAAGTCCAGCACAAATAAGTATCACTCCTTTCACAGTGAATCGCTGTGTAATAGTACACTGCTTCTGCTTATATATATATATTTTTTTGTTGTCTTTGTTTTGTTTTTCATAATTCAAAGCATAGACGGTACAGTAAGCATGTATTCAGAAAATTACAGTATAAATAAACTTGGACACATCTCTAGATACTACACGAAACAGTAATAGGAAGAGCAATTAAGTGGGTCACTTTGCAAAAATATTTAACAGGTACACAAATGGAAATAAAGCCTTTGGATTTTGGAAGTGTTAGGCACATATACAGTAGACAAAGGTTAAAGATAATCTGCAGATAACTGATTAGATCTGTTTTGCACACAACAGGTAATAAAGAATACAGCTAACTATTTTTTGATTGGGATGAGAAATGTGGCGATTCTTCCGAAAATTGCCAACCCCAATATCTGTGCTACACATTATGCAATTTTTTATTAGAAGCTCCCAATTTTCCACCACACCACACTCATTTTGCATATCATCGCCCACAAGGAGGATGACATAGTGACAGGAAAATAAAGGAATAATCAGAAGATAATGGAAAATGCACACACTGCTTGATATCGAGAAATTGAGGTCGAGATTTTCGTTCTTAGCCAATGAGATGATAGAAAGAATGTGTTTTTGTTAACCGTTTTATCAGTGAAACGCTAAAATGTTCGTTCATACCCACTATAAAATAAATCACGCCGATCACCTTATTATTGGAAAATCGGCACAATAATTTTATAGTGTGTAGCTAGCTTAAGTTAGGTGCCTCCATGTCTTCATGGATATCTGTCCACCAGAAACTTATACAGAAGCTTAATATTTTTTCTTGACTCGTAAATGTTTCTTAAATTTAGTTATGAGCCCAGGAGCACAATGTTTGATGAAGATCATGGTAATGTTTTTAAAAAAAACAGAACCCAAATTCCAAAAAGGTTTATGAAGTGCATACTGTATATCTTGAACTGCAAAATCTCTGTAGTAAAATTATTTGGAGAGGGCATTTGCTTTAACACTTTTGGTCCAGGTGAGTATATTTTCTGGAGCCAGTTAGTGAACTGTTTAAAATACAATGTTTTCTTTTATGGACAGTGTATATGGTGATGGTGTGTTATCAGAGGTGGATTGGTGATAGCCCAATCAAGGACATTTCCTGGTCAGCTGCTTGGAGGCTACTTAATGTGTTTTATTTATTTCTATTTTAGGCTTTTTTATATTTAAAATGGTTTATATTTTTGTCTAGTGGTTGAGACTGGAGCAGCTCAGATTTATTGCCGACACTACCCTTGTCTGCAGTGGATGTCTCCAGATGTCAGCATTCAGTGATAGAAGGTTTGGTAGCAAATATGAATGTTAGGAGCTGCGAAGGCCAGCATGGCATTTCACTACCTCCTCAGGTCCCACTGGTTGCTAGGAGATCTGAACACCAGTGTCAGTAGCCACTTTGCATGCTGGTCCCAGTCATTGCTAGGATACTGGGACACCAGCATATGTGATTCGAGGTGGCACAGGAATTCTGCAGCTGTTTTTTAATTACTGGGATTCTTACTAGTTAAGCAGCTATGTCTAGCAGCACACCTGTAACTTATTTCACTTGGAAGGGGTTGGTCTTAATTGATATTTTGTCATTGGTCTATGTGCATATTAAAAGGCAGCCAGGCATTCACCTCTTTGTCAGTTATACTCTTTGCCTTGGTGTAAGCATGCTGATCTGAATGCCTGGTGAATACTCTGTACTGCTGGTACCCTGAATCTCTGTGTGCTTTCCAGTTTGATCCTTGGTCTCCTACTCACTGAATAGCATGTTGTTAAGCATCACTTTACTTAATATTGAAAAAGTGTAATTTGTTTCCAGTTGCTACTATCAAGCTACCTTTTGTTACAGTTCCTGTTGTTGTCTAAAACCACAAACGTATTATACAGTTTCATTGTAATCACATATGTTAATCTATTAATCCAACATAAAGACTGTGATCACCTGATTGTTGTATAAACCTCTACTATCCTGAGTTTAAGACCTGACAGCATCTCAGTACCAAAGAGAACATCTCTTTCTATGGGAAAATGGTGGTAGTTATAGGCAGAAGACCTCTATAGCATGGTTCTAGTGTGTTTATGCAATTAATTCAAGTGCATCCTAACATTGAGTGAGACAGTTGCATTTTTATTTACTGCCATGCAGTCTGCCATTGCATAAAGTTGTGTGCTGACTCTGCACAAAATTTAAACCTAAAGCAGTGCATATATCTTCATAAACTTATTACAGTGCAAATCATTATCTCATTGGAGCATTACAGTGAAGATACATTTCATACATGATATGCATATATTACTGACCTAACAGAAGTAACTAAAAAATATGAAAATATTAAATATTAAACTTTAGGGAAATTCCTTGTCTGTCTTTCGACCATATTGAGTACATGGATTCAGAAATCACAGCTCAGTAAATTGCTGTTGCAATATCTTCTCTCCAAACTTATAAAATGCGGACTTGATGGATTCTTGGGGGAATATTTAAATTTTTTTCAAATGGACCTTACTCCTACCCTGTTAGAATAATATTGTATTATACATAAAACACACCCATCATATCCTACTTTTATTGAGGCGTTAACAACATTGATCTCTAAACCTGGTCATGATCCTACCTTTTAGATTCCTATTGCCCTAATACATTATTGAATGTTGATTTTAAGATACTTTCTAAAGTCATTGCTATTAGGATGCAGCCTTTTCTTTATTTTATTCTCTCTCCATACTAGCTAGGATTCATTAGTGGATGACAAAGGCATAGGCATAGCAACAGCTCAATAATGGCTGCGAATTGTAGGCCTTCTACCCCTCAAATGCTTTTGAGCCTAAATGCTCATAAGTCCTTCAGTATGGTCTCCTGGGGTTTTTTTATGTCTTGTCTTCTCATGCTTTTGGTCCTGACTTTGTTATTTGATAAAAACATTTTACATTACACTCTATACTTCCCTCCTAATAAATGATATCAGAGGTAACAATATAGTTATGACTGGAGGTAGCTGCCAGGAATGTATTATTTCTCCCTTATTATTCAATATCTCACTCAACTCCCTTTTCAGAGTAATTAATTATTGGTCCACTTTACAGGGTACTTGTATTGGTTTCATTAAAAGTTAAAGTAACAACATTTGCTAATGATGTACTCATTTGTCTCTGAAACCCTAGACTATCATTAAGACCCCTCCTAGACATGTTAGGCAGTTTTGGTCCAATTTCTGGATTTTTAATCAAATTTGAGAAATTGGTGGGCAGCACAATTGCAACTTATGTGTGCAAACGAGCATATTTCATACTTGGGTATTGTCCTACCCAAAAACATTCATAATTTGTACTAATATAATATTGGGAAAAATCTTAACTACACAATACTGAGTTGGGCAAACTTAGCCATCTCTAATTGTCTTTCTTAGGTAGAGTGAACCTTTTGAGAATGATGTACTTCCTGGAACTTTTATATTGGCTTCAAGTGCTTCCAATCCTCTTATTCCAGAAAGATTATCTTTACATTACTTGTTTATTCTGTATTTGTATGTTGAGCAATATATGTGCGAGGATGGGAATGGTCAAATTATGCCAACCTAAATATAATGGTGGTATAAAATTTTCCTGCTATACTTACATACAAATATGCTGCACTATTTTGTTATTTAAAGGATTGATTGACAGCTCACCAGGTTTATGCCAACACTGCACTGGAACAAATTTTTTACGTTGTGTATCTTTGGTGGCCTTTAGCTTATTGGAGATTGTGACATCTAAAGTACTTGACAACCACCTTCTGATGACTATGAGAAAAGTTTTTTTGACATTTAGACTAAACCCTTGCTATTCTGTCCACTCATCTTTCTTACAAAATCCAGATTTTCAAAACATTGAGGCTTCTCATAATTTTTCAGTTTGGGAGGAAAGGGGAGCTTCACACAGTGGATCAACTCATTGATCATTGGTCTCACAAGCCATTGTCACACTATGAAGCTGTTACTAATATTCCTATCATATGTGCCTTTGGCATTTCTTTCCTACAGGTTCAATATTTTGTGAGCAAAAAATCTAAATTAACCCTGGTTGGAGACTAAGTCAGACCTCTAGACACTACTCACGCGGGAGACATTTCTTCATATTATAGATTCCTCAGAACCTCTTTGATACAACTTTTTGAATGGGCATGACCCAATGGTTGGAACTTTTTTCTTTAGTATCCACAGACAACCTCCTTGCCATGCTCTTGTATTCTATTAATACTTTTCCTGCGGCCAAATATACTGCATTGTATGTTGATGTCTTTCATTAGTCCTATATTTCTTCCTATCAGGGATTTCATATTGAATAGTTCTATTTACCCTAAATATAGACAACCCTCTGCAGACCGTTATTATTCTCTGTGGGCCTCCCCTTTGGATATGTAATTTTGGCTGGCGGTTTGAAAATTTGCAACTAATTATTTAGTTGACTATGCTCTGTTTAATGGGTGATCTTTGGTCTTCTACCATCAGGCACCAGTGTTTCCAGAGACGTCAAGAAATTGCTATAAATTATTTCATCGGCTACTAATTAAACTTTTCTACACCTACGGATATAGAGCTCCCCACCAACCCTTGAATTGTTTTAGGAGAAACTGTTCTTTATTTCTCATATGGATTGGGTAGAGGTGTGTCTTCAGAAGCAGGCCTGCGCTAAAAACTTTTAACTATGTGGGTGAGTTTCATAAAGGTTCTCCCTCTTTCCACCAAAGAGGCTGTATTTCACTGCTTTTGTAACACTCTGTGTTATGAAACCTGTACTTAATTATGTGACCCCTGCTTATGTGCAGTTCAGCTCATTTCCAAGCTTTTTCTAATACATGTACAACTTGGTAAATTGAATTTGTCATCACTCCTATTTCAGATCTTTGATGTGGTTATGGAATCTGATATTTCTGTTTATACAAGTCTTATCCATAATTGGATAATGCAATTGTATTACTGTTATGCTTCAATAAAGAAAACGATAAAAAAAATCAAAATAAATCAAAACTTAAGGGTATACATTAAAATGGCCAGGTTAAAGGAGAATTTGGGTTTTACATCTCTTTTTTAATTATATGTGATTACAGTTTTGTTTTGTATTTATGTGTAATATGTTTTTGATTTCTGCTCATTCAAATTTTTGCACTAAATCAGAACTAATGTTGTGTGAGACATTTTGTGCAATATATTGTTTTTATAATATAGACCATGATGAAGGGGTGTTTATGAATATTTATAAATGGGTCAGGTGTAAAAAGCTAATATCTGAGTATTGAAAAGAAGTTAGATGGTCTGAGCAAGGACCATAGTTCATATGTTAATCCATGATGGGTTACAAAATTGAGTTTTTATAGTCCTTTGATCTTCAAGAGAGAACATAACTCTGATTCCTTGTTTATTCTGATTCTTCTTATTCTTTTCTTGAGGTGTATACAAAATACAACTCCTGGGATTCCCAAGATGTCACCAATCTTGGTACTAGTCAGACCCAATCTTACTAAGCTCCCACTCTTTGAATAGAAGGTTGCATGAATTGGTGTAGTTGTATATGGTAAATGTCATTCATAACTGGCTGTATGTTAAAAATGTGAGTATGTGCAAATTCCCTTTTACGCCTTGCCACCTTGTATTTATTGCAAAAACCTCATTAATTTGCAGCACCAGGTATTCCTAAGAAGTTGCCCTTCTTAAGTACTGACCCAGCCCAATCATGCTTTGCTTCCAAGATCAGACGAGATTGGACTCAAACATGATGCTATGGCAGCTAATACAATCTGCAAAAGGTATACAGTGCCAAAAAATTTTTTTGCTACTAAACCTGGCCTTTCCCCAATAAGGTCGCCCTCAGGGGTACTGGTCTGGCCCATCCATATAATAAGGAGGTATATTAGTAGATGGGGATTGCACACATCACAAGAAGGGAGCAATTTCGTAATACTCATTGAAACCTTTGGGTGCCAATGTGTCTAACTCAAACAGCCAGAACATTTCTTTTCTTGATAGTAGATTGCCCAGATCTCCTCCACTCTCTCCTAGGGTCACATGTTCAATAGCTTTGATGGTGATATCTTCAATGCTGGAGTTATGTTCTTTTGAAAAATGTTTGGAGACTGCGTGTCCCTCTGCTTTATTTTTGATATTCCGGATGTGCTCTTGCATCCTCATTTTTAAGGGTCTCTTGGTTTTACCAACGTGTTGGGAGTGTCTGCACTATACTTCATGAACTTTGGAATATTACCTCTCTTACACCTTCAGATAAGATGCTACAATTTTAATCTGCTAATCTTTTATTCTAATCTGTTTTCACTGCCTTTTGTCATATTTTTATGTATTTTAAAGGGGATTCTACCAGCCACCTAGGTGGAATTAATCTTTTTGCTCTTAAATAAATTGTTATATTTTTAGATACATGTTTATATTTTTGCACTGGCACTTTTTGATCTCACCAGATATTTATTATGTGTGTAATTGGATGGTATTATTCATCCGTTTAAGCTATTGGGTTTATCCAAATATCTCATACAATATTTTACATTGTTTATTGCACTAGCACGTTGTATTCACTAGATACAAATCATTGTATGTACAAGGTTGATTATTATTTTTATCACATTTGCAGTTATGTCTAATTTAGATAGCAAATATATATATATATATATATATATATAAAAAGTTTGTTTGTTGGCAAACATCTCCACAGCTCTCAAGGCAAAGCTGCCAAATCTTACATAATTTTTTATTATCAAAAAAGTGAGCTTTTAGATCACATAGCAACAACGTGACAAAGCAATAGAGTGACAAATCTATATACACACTATGTCGACAAAAGTGATTGGACACTGACAGAAAATAGATCAACAAGATTATATTGATTTCAGTACTTTGTAGGTCCACCTTGTGCAGTAATTACTGCAGGAACCCTTCTTGGCAAACTGTTCACAAGTTGCTGGACAACAGCAGGTTGTATGTTTTGTCATTCCACCTTTAGTACATTTACCAACTGTGACATTAAAAAAGGTTGAGTCAGCTTAAACACAATAGCTACAATTCATCCCAGAGGTTCTCAATGGGGTTTAAGTCTGGACTTTTAGTTTGCCAGTCCATCTGGGTTACCAAATTTTCTGTATACCAGTCCAGCATTGTCCTGGAAACATGACAAGTGGCATTGTCATTCTGATAAAAATTTAGTTGTTTCCAAATGAACTGCAAGTGCATGGGCCTCCCTACGATGGGATCTTGTAGAAATCGCCTCATTAGTGGCCATTTGGAATTCATGTGCAATGTTAGGCATTTTGGTTGTGAGGGGATGTCCAATCACTTTTGTCTACATAGTGGATAAGAGAGAAAAAAGAGGAGCACATGTTGAGAAAAGTGACTGAAAGAGAAAAAAGAAAAGAGACTGGAAAATGAGGGAGAAAAAAGCAAAGGGAGAAATTAAAGAGGGGAATAGAGCAAGAGGATGACAGTGGGAAAGACAGAGATAGCAAGGCATGGGCAAGATGGAAGAAAGAGAGATGGTAGGAAAGTAATTGAGAGAAAGATGGTGGAAAGGAGAGAGAGAGAGATGGTGAGAGATAGACAGGGCCCAATATTCAAGGGTCTAGCAAATAAATCAGCAGCAACCAATCAACAGGTAGGTGATAGCAACATACTGTTCCAACAGCCTCATCCTTTGGTCCTCTTAATTTACATTTCTCCTCTTTTCCTTGGTGACCTCTGTCAATTACATTTCACATTTATCTGTCTAATTTCTACTCTGTTTCTCCCTTCCATGTTGCTCATCTTCTTCCTCCTACCCATCAATTTAATACATCTTCAGTCATCCATTTCCTCCTCACCAACCTTTTCTTTTCTCCACAGTGGGTATGGAGAGTAGGATAATCATCACTGTGGACCAGAAGAAAATATGTTATGTCTCTGATTTTGGTTCATACTCATAGAGGAAAGAAAGATTTCTGTCACACATCAGGATCTTGTTACTGAGCCCGATGGTATCATGTCACTGACCTCCATGCGCTCTCTGGTTGCTTCTGGCATTCCTGAGGCCTGAGATGGCATTAATGCTATGTTCCTGGCATTTCCCTTCTGTCAGTTACCAGCAACTGCACTCACATGACCTTTCTCACCTTAACGGTGATGCCATAGTGCTAACCTTCTACTTCTTGAATTAATATTTATACTGTAATTATTTTGATTTTGCAAACATATTTAAATCCAATTTGATTGTAATACTAATATTAATTTTAAATTATGTCTAGTCATTATAACCCAAAAAAAGGAGGGACAGTGCACTGTAATTGTAATAGGAATAATTAGAGTTAACACGTTATGTTGTTGAAAAAAGCAAAATCATTTATTTCAATGATGCAAAAAAAGGCAATTGCATGGATACATAAGATAGTATATAATGCATCAACTATTGCTTGCTTATTAAAAAGTATCAATATAACTGATTTCTTAAGCCACTACAATATGGTGATCACATATATTAAAAAAAGGACAAGGTGAACATACAGAGGGTGGGGGTGAGTGAAAGGTAATGTGCTGACAGGACTTCAAGACAGACTGTGTTTTTTGGTGTGGGAATGGGGTAGGGAAAAAAAAAACTTTGGAAAGAGGGAGGGAAAAAAATGTTGATTAGAAGTCCCGTATGGTTTTCGTATAGATGTAAACCCTAATCTCCTTGTAGCAACAGGAAGGAGAGTCAGAAAAAATGGATTGGAAAGTCCTTTTTGGTAAAGAAACCATGCCCCATTGGGGATTCAGTCCCGATTTGATTCGAGGGTATGATATGTTGGCCGGCTTTCTGGATGATGTGGTGCTTGTGCACTAGTGTCAGCATTGTGTGTACATCCTATTCTTGGGTACTTACCACATCCTCAATGGAGTGGGCTCTATGTGGGGTACCTTCGATCGACAATATGGAACTCTTTGCTGTTTGTTCCTCTGTGCAGCAGCTACCTTCGCTGGGCGTGCTATGTATATGGTGCCTGTGGAGGAGGTACGTCAGAAGTAAAGGATTCTTTTCAGCTCCAGCTGATGTAGGTAGTTGGTAGAGATAACTGTGGTGTCCAGCTGGGTCCCAAAGCATTTTGGCCTCGTTTGGACCTTTTTCAAGGGTGTTTTTTTTGGCTAGGAGCACAATCTATATACTTCCTGGTTGTGACTCATTGGCTGTCTTTGAACAGTGGGCATTAATTGATATGTTACAATTGTTTGCTATACAGTATACTGATGGGAGGATATGAGGGAAGGAGACATCAGGATAATTGTGAACATCAAACATAAATGGCAATGAGTATTTGGAAGAAATAGTATCAAATTATGTTAAATTAATGAATGTATGCAAAATAAAAATAGAAATAAAAATATATAAAATAAATTATATATAAAAAATAAAAATAGTAAATGATAAATAATAGATAATAAAAAATAAAAATAAAAATAGAAATAAATAAAAATAAATTAAATTAAGGTTAAGATAATAATAGTAATAATAATAATAATAATAATAATAATAATGAAAAAAATAAAAATACATATTAATATCAAAATAAATAAAAAAATAATCTATGAAATAAATTTATTTTTAGAGACAATTGGTTCTAAATGATCTCATATTTAATTAGTAGCTTTATTTTTTCCTAACCCACATTCCCACACCAAAAAACATAGTCTGTCTTGAAGTCCTGTCAGCACATTACCTTTCACTCACCCCCACCCTCCATATGTTCACCTTGTCCTTTTTTATATATATATATATATATATATATATATATATATATTTGATCACCATATTGTAGTAAGCTTAATTAATCAGTTACAGTATATAGATAATTTTTAATAAGCAAACAATAGTTGATACATAATATACTTTATTATGTATCTGTGCAATTGCCTTTCAATGCAACATTGAAATAAATGATATATATCTTTTTTTTTAACAACATAACATGTTAACTCTAATTACCATCTACTAGTATACCTCCTTATTATATGGATGGGCCTGACCAGTACCCTGAGGTTGACCTTATTGGGGGAAGACCAGGTTTAGTAGGAAAAAATTTTTTGGCACTATATACCTTTTGCAGATTATATTTGCTGCCATAGCATCATGTGTGAGCCAAATCTCATCTGATCTTGGAAGCAAAGCATGTTTGGGCTGGGTCAGTGCTAAGAAGGGCAACCTCTTAGGAATACCTGGTGCTGCAAATTAATGAGGTTGTTTGCAATAAATACAAGGTGGCAATACCTAAAAGGGAATTTGTACATACTCACATTTTTAACATACAGCCAGTTATGATTGACATTTACCATATACAACTACACCAATTCATGCAAGCTTCTATTCAAAGAGTGGGAGCTTAGTAAGATTGGGTCTGACTTATACCAAGATTGGTGACATCTTGGGAATCCCAGGTGTTGTATTTTTTATACACCTCAAGAAAAGAATAAGAAGAATCAAGAAGAAACAAATAATCAGCGTTATGTTCTCTGTATCTGTGCAATTGCCTTTTTATGCAACATTGAAATAAATTATATTGCTTTTTTCAACAAAATAACGTGTTAACTCTAATTATTCCCATTGCAATTATAGTGCACTGTCCCCCCTAGTTTTGGGTTACTGTATAACAACTAGACATAATTTTAAATTAATATAAGTATTCAATCAAATTGGATTTAAATATGGTTGCACTAACAATATAAATATTAATTCAAGAAGCAGAAGGTTAGTGCTAGGGCATCACCATTAAGGTGAGAAAACAATTTTGGAATATTTCTATAAGTGAGGTTGGTGACCTCACTCCTAAGCAGCTTTCACCATAGGTGTCCACAAAGTTTCTTATGTTGCGCAGGTTCATGCAACCTACTGGGTCAAAAGGCACAGGGAGTGCCCTAATTAAACCACCTTCTGTGTCCAGCTCATCACCAGAGCAACTCTCATCTACCTGAGAACAATCTGGGAGGATTCATTTCTGGAGAAGTGCAAAGTAGTAAATAATCTCTTTAATGCTTTAAATGCCTGTGTTAGGGGTTAGTTTTATCTTCCTATAATGAAGTGTTCATTAATAATTAATGGTTTGTTAACATTTTTATAGGATACATTTAAAAAAAGAGCCTCAGCTTTGCAGAAGCATGTCAAACAGCAATAAAGCACAAGAACAGTTAAGAGAGAACAGTCAGGGGTATAATTTAATTTACCAAGCTCCGTGTTTGTCCAATTTTGCCTTCACTGAAGTATTTTGCCATTTTTAGAAACACAGGCATTTACTATGCCAAAAATGGGTGTAATTTCCTTATTTTCAGAGGTGAACATGGCCGTATCAGAAGTTAAAATGCACCCGTAAATAAATATACCATTGTCTGAACATGGCAGTACTTTCCATAGACAGGAATACAACAGAGGAATTTACCAAGAACCATGATTGTAATCACAGGTGTAATTGAAGCAAACACGGTTAAAATATAGAAGTTTGAGCAGTGTGTCATGAAGAAACATACACATATCACTGTGATCCATTTACAGTATTTTTCTGCCTGCAATTAATAAAATAAAGGGTTAATTAAAAAAAATAATAATGTGGGGTTCCATCCCAAAAGTATATCCAGCCCCAAGCTCCAGGAGCCAGTCCTGGTTGTAAAAATACAGGGGACAAAACATGTTGTGGTTCCCTGTATTTTATGAACCAGCACTGGACTCTATAAGCCAGTCCTGGTTTTAAAACTACACAGAAAAATGGCTTGGGGGTCCTCGTATTTTTAAAACCAACAGTAAGGGGACATTTCACCAGGTCACCACAGCCAAAGCATTGACACCCCCAAACTATTCAGTAGAGGCCAAGGATCCAAGGGGAGGTGGGGACTCCCCCAATAAAGGGGTCCCCCCTCCTGAGCATCCCAGGCCTGGGCTCTTCCAAGCACTCCTGGCCAGTGAGTGCAAGGGTAATGGTTCTAATAATAGATGTATACTATTGTTTTTTACAGTGGGACTACAGTGCCTTCTCTTTGGCACTTGTGTCACTTAACAGCCATGTGGCTCATAGCCAATCAGCATCAGCTTACTCTTGAGTGGCCTCTGATTGGCTGGTGGCCTGGCAACTGATGTAACCCACAATATCTCCGTCACTTGCCGATGAAGATTTGTATGTTGAAACACATACATCTCTTCCCTGTCTGTGGGTCATGTTACTAGTTTTTTTGATTTGCTAGGCCTGGACTCTACTGGATAAGAAGAAAGATCTGCGCCAGGAGGTAGGCGAGTATTTTTTTTTAGGGTAGGGAAAACTGTAGATTTCTACTGGAGAAGGGGAGCAATCACCAGGGTAAGCTTTGTATGTGTGTGTTTAGTGTATAATAAAATTGTACTTTCTACAATGTGTGTGTACTGTAATTTTTTGTACTATTTTTTTAGAGTGGGGTTACCAGTGCCAGCCACCTACTAGTACTTGTAGTTCCACAAGTGCCAAAGAGCAGGCATGCTGGTACCTTTGGTCCCACTGTAAATAAACAAACAATAGTATACATCTATTATTAACACTATTATTACTGCAACTACTGACCAGGGGTGCAGGGAAGAGCCCCAGGCATCAGACCAGGCCTGGGGTGCCCAGGAGAGGAGGAACATCTTTATTTGGGGGATGGCCACCTGACCTGGGATTCCTGGCCTGAGCTGACCAGCTTGGGGTGTTAATGCTTTGGCCAGGGTGACCCAGTGAAAGGGTCCCCATGCTGTGGCATTACACTCCAGATAGTTTGAGTCCAGTGCTGGTTTTAAAAATATGGGGATTGATTCAGCTTGCAATGCTAAGTGCAGGACCTGTTCTGCGAATGTGCAGAGCAGCCTCATTGACAGGCAGATGCATTTAAGGGGCAGTGCGGAGGTGGGTGCGGCCGGAATTCCCGGAAATGGGGTACGTCAGCACTGTTTTCCAAGTGTGGCAAGGCCAGGGACTGCATCCACAAATGCAATTTCCTGGCCACCATCACAACTGATGGTCCCAGTGCTGGGATCACAAATGCAATAGGGGGTGTCATACACCTCCTGCTGTATTTGCATATTAGCAAAGGCAGAATTGCAAAGCTGCTTGTGTGCAGCTTTGTAATTCCATCCTAAGCTGAATCACCCCCATAGTCTACCAAAATTTGCAGTGAATTATCTACCATATGTCTATGTATTGGAGATATACTACTGTAATGTATGGAGGAGAAAAGTAAATAGTTACCAGGGTGCACTCAGGCAAAATTTATTAATAAAAGTCAAGTACTTTATTGGTATACATTAATAATTTATAATGACAAATACTGTTATTTTAAAATGAGGTGAAGTATAAAATAAAGAATTGTTAAAAAGAATGAAAATAAGTGTAATAAAATTTGTTCTACAAAAGCTGTAATCGTCTTTTTGTCGTTCTAATAATGAATATGAATTCTAATGGCTTAATAACCTGATTCCAATGATGTGCTTATTCACTGCCTTCAATTTACCAATTGTCAGTGTTACTTAACAGGTGATCTCCTCTGTTTATACACAAAGTTTCAATTGTCCACCAGGACACTGTTACAATATATTCATATAGCACTTTGGGCAGTTTGTGAGTAAGCAATGCAGTAACAAGTCACATACATTGCAGAAAGCATTGCAGAAAGCTGCCATTGGAGAACCCCAAAGGTAAGTATTGCATCGGTCCTGGTTGCTATCTGGGAGCTACGCTGTGCTGTACTTTTTTAAATCTGCTGCAGTAATCCTTATAGATGCATATACAGTGCAATAACAAGTACCTGTATTTTTACTCTGAAAACATTCATAGGGCCTGATTCATTACCACTCACAACTGCGATTACGCATGCCATTGGCCGAAACATAGGCGTGCCAGTGCGTTTGAACGCCGTTGCAGGGGTGTGCATAAATTATTCACTGCAATGCCTTACACAGCCTGAGGACTCAGGGCCTGTTTCAGCAGTTCATTATATGAAACGAACATTTCACCAAAAGGTTTTTCCTTGACCATTGGCGTAACTAGGGGGGGTAGAGAAGGGTATGTACCCTGGGAATCATCGGGCTGGCAGCATAGAGGGGCACTGCAGGGGGAATTCCAAGACACTGGTCAGTGTAGTGCAGACCACAATCACAGTAACAAATGCCGCTACAGCTGCAGTGTATTTGTTTTGCAGCCAATAAGAGTCAGACAGACTCTCATTGGCTGCTGCACCAACTGCCAGAGCCAGGCTCGAACTCACTCATGAACTACTCCTTCTGACTCCCACAGTGGGTGATGGGAATGATGTCATGATGTAATGATGTCTCTTCCATAGTGCAGAATGGGCCGGGAGGATAAAGGAGTGGATGGCGGCGGGAGCAGGAGTAGGGTATCAGGTAAGTGGTTATTTGTGTATATGTGTCTTTGTCCTTATATATGTAAGGGGCAGTGACATTGCATAGGGGAGGCCACTACAAGGACACTGCTTAGGGGAGTTACTATAGGCAGAATTACTACTGAGGGCACTGCATAGGGGGAATACTACTGGGGGCACTATATAAGGGGCACTACTGGGGGTACTGCATAGGTTGGACCACTACTGGGGGCACTGTAAAATGGCACTGCATAGGGGGACCACTTATGAGGGCACTGTATAGGGGGCACCACTACTGGAGGCACTGTATAAGGGGAACTACTAGGGGCACTGCATAGGGAGGCCACTACTGGGGGCACTGTATAGGGAGGACTACTACTGGGGGCACTGCATAGGGGGGGCTACCACTGGGGGCACTGCATAGAAGGGACTACTACTGGGGCACTGCATAGAGGGGACTACTACTGGGGGCACTGCATAGAGGGGTCCACTATTTGGGGTACTGCATAGAGGGGCCACAACTGGGGGCACTTCATAGGGGGGACTACTACTGGGGGCACTGCATAGAACAGACTTTTACTGGGGGCACTATATAAGGGGCACTAATTGGGGCACTGCATAGGTTGGACCACTACAGGGGGCACTATTAAAGGGGCACTGCATAAAGGGGACCACTACTGGAGGCACTGTATAAGGGGTATTATTGGGAGCACTGCATAGGGGGACCACTACTGGGGGCACTGTATAGGGGCACTACTTGGAGCACTGCATAGTGGGGACCACTACTGGGGGCACTGCATAGGGGGACTAATACTGGGGGCACTTTATAAGGGGACCCCTACTGGGGGAACTGTATAAGGGGCACTGCATAAGGAGGACCACTACTATGGGCACTTGTATAAGGGGCACTACTGGAGGGGGCACTGCATAGGGGACCACTACTAGCGACACTGTATTAGGGACATTACTGGGGGGGGTATAAGTGACTCTACTGGGAACACTGTATAAAGGGCACTATTGGGGGCACTGCGTAAGGGGCAATACTGGGAGAACTGTATAAGGGTGCATTGCTGGGTGCACTGTATGGGGGTGCACTACTGGGGTCACTGTATAAGGGGCACCATTAGGCATTGTAAGAGGGGCAATACTACTATGAGCATTAAGGTAAATATATAATGGAAAGGAATGTTCCCATTGTGAGGAGAAATGGTGGTGTGTCATGTTGTTGCCCCCATTTTCCAGTGGCTATGCCCCTTTTGGCATGTGACCATGCCCACTTTTTTGGCACGTGCACATACTTAGCTCCAAATACCCTACTTGCTCCACAAGCCTTGACCAACTATAATGTTTATTCTTTTTCCCAATTCTTTATTTTATAATTCACCATATTTTAAAATTAAAGTATTTGTCATTAATCATTTTTATTGTATACTAATAAAGTATTTGACTTTTACTAATTAATTTGGTCTGAGAGCACTCTACTAACTACTTATTTTTCTCTAGTAGTGGGTAGCACCTCACAATAGCCTCACTATATTCTATTGGAATAACACCAATTTAAACATTAAGCAATACTAGAGCATATGACCATATAAGAAGAGGACACCATACAATTCCAATACTGGTACCCATTCCACCTAAGATGCATTTGGTTCAGCTTATTTCAGGCCACTTTCAGAATTTTTTAAATGGGGTCTTTAAATTCTCAATCCACTTCTGCATGACAGTAGTTGAATGCAGAGAAGCTAAAATAACAAAATTCATCCTGTATAGCTACACCTCACATGTAAATCCAAATATTATCCCTTTAATGCAGCAATTCCCAAATTCGGTCTTCAAGGCACCCCAATAGTCCAGGATACCCACACTTGAGCACAGATGATGAAATCAAATTGACTGAGGTACTAACTAATCCACCTGTTCTCAAGCAATGATATCCTTGAACCCTGTACTCTTAGGGTGTCATGAGGACTGAGGCCCTGATTTAGAGATTTATGTTAATGTAATCATGGCTGCGATCTCTCACGGACGGCAAATACAAAAATATGCTAATGACTCCAAAGATTATCCGAGCATAGGGATGTCCACTACTGTCTTTTTATATACATATGGTGACGTGCAACAGCCTAAACATTGGGGACAGAGATGTAGATTGGACATCCATGCAGCTTCTAAGCGAAGTCTGACCTGCCTCATGCACTGCATCTCTCCTGACACTCTGAGAGCTCTCATGCTGCGAAGGAGATCACAATGGCTAATTTATGCACACACATGAAACAGTGGGCCTGATTCAGAGCCGCTCGTAAGCGGCGGTTTGTTCGCTCCAAGTGATGTTCGCACATCTGCGCATGCATATGGGTCGTAATGCGCATGCGCCAACCAGTCATTGCGGTCGGAAATAAAGCACTCGCAAAATAGAGAGTGCCTGCTAATTTGAGTGACAGGATGAGGCGTTTGTGGGTGGTAACAGGGGAAGGTGCTTGAAAACGGGGAGTGGTGATCCGAACGCAGGCGTGCCAAAAGGTCAAAACGGGCGTTTTAAGGGTGTGCTTAATTAACAAAGCAGCGACATCGACCACGTCACTTGGTTGTTTCTTAGCCTGAACTGTTCGCATGATTGCGGTAGGAAAATCCTACCACAAGCACTGTGAGCAGTTCAGATGCCTTTCGATGTACTCGATTAATCAAATAAATAGCGGAGATGACGTAGGATGCGAGCGGCCAGGAGGCATCTTTACAAAATAGCGAGCGCATGTTTCGTTCGCTCGCTCAGGCATAGAGGCATCAAGAGACCAAAAAGAGCGAGCGCTCAATTGAAATAGCCTGCCCCTTTTTTTGAACGAGCAAACGCAAATAGCGTCCGGCTCTGAATCAGGCCCTGTGTTTGAATGGTCAGGCACAACTGCGTTTTTGTTACCACCTCCCCTTTACCTCCTCCAAACACTGACTTCAGGTCTCTCACTTTGTGAGTAAATCCTCTGTGTGAGTGTAATCACAAATCAATCGCTAAGCGTGCACAGTGCAGCTTTCATGCATGCGCAATGGCAATTTCTCAAACTCCATAAATATCAGCATTGTGTAAATCTCTGAATCAAGCCTTGAGTTTGGGAACCACTGCTATATAAAGGAGCAATTTTGCAAACTTAATACTGTTACTGAAATCTTATATATATAATTTGCTTAGTCCCTTTGTCTTGAAAGCTCTTTGAATTTGAATGTCTCAATGACTAATGAAGATATTAATGTGATTCTTTTGCAATTAATTTCAATCAGCATAAAATGACAGAATTTGTAATAAAAATATCAAATTTGATGAAAAAAAAATCAACAAAAGCCATAATAAATTCTTTAGTATAGCTAGCCTTAAAATGTCAAGAAAACTACCAGAGCAAATAGCTGGCAAAGTGACCCCGGGGAATCGGGATAGGGGTGACCATTGCCAGCTGCTGATCTCAAACACTACGGGTGGTCTGTGCTCTCACATGGACCTGTTGCCCTAGCCATGTGCAGATACTTTTTATGTTCTGCCCAGTTCAGCTCCTGATTGGCTGCCTAGCTGTGTGACATAGCTATTACATAATGAGGGAGGGCAGCAGGTGGCACAACATGTGAGGCTTCTGCCGTAGGGGATGCTATTTCCTCACCTACTTTCTCCGACACATTGGCTGGGAGTTGCGAGCCTGGAATCAACGTGTTGTTATATTTGACCATGGAGTCTGAAGCAAAATGGACTGGTTCCAGGGGATATTGCAAGCTGAACTTCTAGTTGCAAATGATAATGTGTTATCACATCTTACAAATAGTAGGATGCCTATAAAACCTGACTTTCAGATGCGATCAGTTTTTTTCCAATAGAACAAGATCGTAGGTGTGTACACACGCTTAAGATATCTCATGATTGGGTTGGGAATCTGAAAAACTGTCTGATGATTGTTTAGGAGTGTACCTACCTTAGGAATGCACTCATAGTGTTTCACCAATCACTATTCAAATCATAAATTTTAAATACATTTTTTATTCTTTTTAAACAATGCCAATTGCCAGAATAATAATTTTCCAATACACAAATATTTGTGTCCTCTTCTTTCTCAAGTTTTCCCCAATTACATATATATATGTACCAACAAGGCTTGTGATTAGATTTAGCAAGAATCAAATTATAGTGGATCCATATTCTGAGGAAACATTTCTGCTGGTAATGAAAACATTTCCATTCCAGGATCAGCTTTGAAGAATCTATCTGAAAAAATGGAAATGTTACAATATTGTTTAATGTTACCTTTAACAGGTGTTGTTCCATAATAAGTAATATTCTCCAAACCAGTATACTTAAGAATTTGTCATTTTTATTAATTAATTAAATAATTAGATCAAGCCATTTTAACTGGGACATATTCTCCCAGGGTTATAATGCAGGAATAACAACGATTGACATTGTCACACAATACTTATACATTATTACAATATTCAGATTATACGCCCCTTTAACGCCCACTACCATTATCAGATAATAGACAAAGCTTATTTTTGTTAACTCCTCCTTGAGAATCAGACTCGAAACTGAATTCCTTTTGAGTGATACTCATGGAGTATTACATCCCATATTTAGTCTGAATAGTTTCCCCAGCACAAGGACACATATATGGGCATGATCTCTTCACTGTGTTAGATAAACAGTTTCCCTCGGGACGGCCTTAAACACATCACACTCCTTTCCATTTAAAACTAAGTTTGGACAGAGAAACAAAATTGAAGTACCAATGCCCTGTTAAATCTCATGTACTGCTTCATTATACAGCATAAAGCATATGTAAATATGGAATTATGTAAATTAGTCTTCGACAATATATACAAGATCAATTAATCAATTTTCTGCAAAGTCACTGACAGCATTGATGCACTTCAGGCCTCCTTAGTCACGGCTTTGTAAATTAGGTTACAATTTAAAATTCCAGTTTAGCCTTTTCATCCATCTGCATCCAGACTGCATTGGAATCTACTACAAGGTGAGTATCCCATATCCAAATATTCAAAAAATACGGAATATTCCGAAATACAGAATTGTTTTTGCATGACTGAGATAGTGAAACCTTTGCCTTTTTTTGATAGTTCAATGTACACAAACTTTGTTTAAGATACACAATTATTAAAAATATTGATAACATTACCTGCAGGCTGGTATTTAAGGTGTATATAAAACATAAATGCATTTTTTGTTTAGATTTGGGTCCCATTCCCAAGATATTTCATTATGGTATGCAAATATTTCAAAATACGGAATATTCCGATATCCAAAATACCCCTGGTCTCAAGCATTTTGGATATGGGAGGCTCAACCTATATTTGTTTGTGGGGGCTACTTGAATCAGTATTCTATAACTTTGAAGTTATAGTATGCCTGTGAATTTTTTTATGTTAAAGTGTACAGTTGTTATTCATTATTTTCATGCTCAAGTCTCTCCCTCATGGGAGAAAATTAACTTTTTCTCCATAATGCATCTGCTATCATGTCTTTGTTTCAAAATGTAAGTGATAAACACATTGAGGTACATTTGCTATTGCCTGTCTACAATGGATCAGGCTATAAACCTTGGGCTGCAAAAATGAGGATTTGCATTGTGACAAGTGCTCTCTAAATAAATAAACAAATTGGAAGTCCAAGAAATCTTTCTCTTGACACTTTATGATTTATTCAATAGTTAGATATATTAATCTGCTCCTGCTTAGACTTACTAAATAAGTGGGCTAAAATATTAGTAAACATAGGGTTGACTCCTAATTACCGGTAGAATCCTACCACTGAGAAACTTATTTGTAATGTTCCATATTTTCTGGGAAGGATTGGTATCACAGAAGGTCTCTTGATTTGTATCTATATTGTTTTATCAAGTGTCATATAATGAATCAATGTCAGGCCAGGAAAAACTCAATTGTTGGAGGTTATATGAAACTTTATTGAACACAGCCAAGCCCAATGCTTCAATTAATCAACTACTCTGATTAATTAACTACTAATCCTACCATTGACATTTATTTATATGCAGAGTCAGATTTCTTCATAATAAACCTGTTTAATTGTGGGAGGTATGGAAACCTGTACTCCTCTGCTACTTGTGTAGTAGGTATTATGGCCGGCGGTTCAAACCACGACGGCGGCAGCCCGACAAGGGTGAAGTTCCCGATCGTCCTTAAGGTAAGTATCGCTAACCTAATTCCCCCCTAACTATAACCCTCCCTTAGGGGTGCCTAACCCTAACCTACCCCCCAAGTACAACCCTAATCCCCCCTCTAAGTACCTAAACCTAACCCCCCCTCCCTGCAGCTTAAACCTAAGTCCCCCGGGGGGTGCCGAACCCTAACCTCCCCCCTGGGTGCCTATCCCTAACCCCTTCTTCCCCTAGCCTAAACTTAACCCTCCCAGGGGGGTGCCTAACCCTGTCCCCTGGGAGCCCTAAACATAACCCTCCCCCCACCGTGCCTGTCTGCGCCTGGCGCCCAGCTTACCTTCATTCGGTATGTCTGTCATTAGTACCACGCCAAGATTAGAAAGTCTGCAAGCTGCCAGTCAGCATTTAGACCATCGGCTTCCAAACTACATCCCAGGCCAACACAAAATTTTCAAGAAAGTTCCTGTACAGCTGAATGCCATTTGCAGAATTTCCACTACAGTGTTAACTTCATGCATTACATATTTATTCTCATCTCATTCTTTCCTGCACTCTCTGTACACTCTCTCTTGACAAGCAATCCTACATTAGATCATCATATCAAACTTGTCAACCAGCCCTTGTCACCTTTTTACCATCACCAACACCCTCTTCTGCTCACCCCTGCCTGCCACCTATACATTATTCCCTTGCCACCAATCTGTCATGATATTCCCTTCCCACACCATCCCAATAGTACCAGTGGTCCTACCATCCTGTATGTATGTCTCCAGCACCATCGACTTGGTGTGTCTTCAGTCCATCCACCCCCTATGTGTCTCTCCAGAGCTATCCCCCTGCTTCTCGCTAGCACAATCCTTCTATGTCTCCCCAATGCCTTCATCCTGTATCTCCCCAGTCCATCATCCTACATTTTCCAAGTGCCATCATCCTGCTTCTCCTTAGCACAATCACCCTGCATCTCCCCATCACCATTATGCTGCATCTTCCAAGCACCATCCTACTGCCATACCACATTATAGCCCACCTCCCCTAACCAGATTATCCGCTCCACTTATCACGGAACAGTCCCCCTTCCCCACAGATCATAATCTCCCCTTAAACAGAATAGCCCCCTCCCCACAGACAGATCATCATCTCCCCATAGTACAGCAGATCCCCCTCAGACAGATGATCATTTCCTTCTAGCTCAAAATAGCCCCCTTCAAACAGATAATCTCCCTTTAGCACCGAGAGATTATAATCTCCCCCTAATACGGCAGACCCCCTCCCTCTCAAAACATCATCTCCCCCTAGTACAACAAACCCCCCCCTCCCCTGAGACAGATAATTTTCTTCTCCTAGTTACAACATGTCCTAGTACAACAGACCCCCCCTGAGACAGATCATCATCTCCCCTTAGTACAGCAGACCCCCTCCCCCTCAGACTGATCATCACCACTTAGCAAAAATTTGCTCCCTCCAACCCTCCCCCTCAGATAGATCATCTCTAATTAGTGCAGAATAACACCCCCCCAGATCATCATTAATCTCCACAGGGCCACCACCCAAGACATTCCCCATTATACAGATGAGAGATATATCTCTCCAGACTACATCCCCCTTTGATCAGACTGGCTCCAACCTGTAATGTCACCTGACAGGACAGAGAGTGAGTCCTGCATGTAGCGTTGCTGTGTCTCCCAGTTCCAGACAGCCAGTTTAGCCACATTAGTCTGCAAGCTGCCAGTCGGCATTTAGACCGTCGGCTTCCAAACTACATCCCAGGCCAACACATAATTTTCAAGAAAGTTCCTGTACAGCTGAATTCCATTTGCAGAATTTCCACTCCAGTGTTAACTTCATGCATTACATATTTATTCTCATCTCATTCTTTCCTGCACTCTCTGTACACTCTCTCTTGACAAGCAATCCTACAATAGATCATCATATCAAACTTGTCAACCAGCCCTTGTCACCTCTTTACCATCACCAACACCCTCTTCTGCTCACCCCTGCCTGCTCACCCCTGCCTGCCATCTATACATTATTCCCTTGCCACCAATCTGTCATGATATTACCTTCCCACACCATCCCCTCACCCATCTTTCTCATTGTAGAGTAGGTCATATAACTTTGCTCCTTTTTCTCACTCTCTACCTTTCCCTTTTCAACCCCTCTACTTCCCTCATAACTGCTTTCACCTCACTTATTTCTTCAACCTCTCTCTGTTAGGTTTGCAGCAGAAATCACATGGTGCAACATTTTTTAATATCACAAATAGACTAACAAATGAATCTTAGACTGTAGAAATGCAGAATGCTTGATCAGGAATGCAGATGCAGAGAAGCACAAGTAGAATATTATATGAAGAATATTCAATGCAGAAATCTTATGCAGAACATAATGTGCAGAACATATTATGCTAAAAATCATGAGAAGAATAACTTATGCAGAGCATCATATGTAGAACATAGTACAGTATATTGAACAATATGTTAAATAAGGAATACATTAATGTCCCAAATCACAGTGCAGGATTACACTCCTGCATAGCCAGACATGGCACTGGGAGAAAATATTGATATTGAATCAGCAATATAAATCCATAATAATCCAATAACTGAGACAAACCCAGAGCCCATCAGCATATTTTTAATATCTGGCAAGAGAACCCTAGCACAAGTTCTTACCACTTTAAGTGGCTTGAGTGGAATTATGGTGAGCAAATGGTCCTCATGATGTAGGATGGACTAGATGTAGAGTAGCTGAATACCAGAGTGTGGTACTGCAGGATGTACCGCCAGACATCAGCCAATGCAGTGAGTAGATATAGATGGTAATTTCACTTCAGACATGGCAGCACTGGATGCCTCCAACCAGGGATGGATTGGGAATGTAAAGTGGCCCTAGAAAAAACTGTGAAAGGTGCGTCCCCGAAAATGTGGGCATGGCATTGTGGCAGTGGTGTGGCCTAATGTGAAATGCCTTGCCCATAAACCACTCCAGCTGTTTTAGTTATACTAGGGCATGCCCACAGCTCCAGGAGCTGATAGCCATGACCACAATCCCTCTCTCTAGTGAATAAGCACAGCAGGCATGTGAATTAATTTTCTTACCTATATAATTTTTCTGCAACAGGGAACCTCTGAAGAAATTGATCCTCCCTGTACAAGAAGTGTCTTGAGTTGGTATTCACTATTCGAGAAGGAGATCACATGTTCTGGAAGCCACCTGTTTGTGTCGTAATAAAGCCAATGTCATCATCAAGCAACCAGATAGTCAGAAAGGTTTTTGGCATAATAAAATATGAATTTCCCATATCAAACAATTTATATTAATTAAATATATTTGCTCATTTGGTACAATTTGCATCAGTAATATGATTTCATTACAATTGTTGTCTTAGTGATGATTACTGTCCCCCAAGTCTTTTCTGCTAATAGTACCAGTGGTCCTACCATCCTGTATGTATGTCTCCAGCACCATCACCTTGGTGTGTCTTCACTCCATCCACCCCCTATGTGTCTCTCCAGAGCTATCCCCCTGCTTCTCGCTAGCAACATCCTTCTATGTCTCCCCAATGTCTTCATCCTGTATCTCCCCAGTCCATCATCCTTCATTTTCCAAGTGCCATCATCCTGCTTCTCCTTAGCACAATCACCCTGCATCTCCCCATCACCATTATGCTGCATCTTCCCAGCACCATCCTACTGCCATACCACATTATAGCCCCCCTCCCCTACACAGATTATCCTCTCCACTTATCATGGAACAGTCCCCCTTCCCCACAGATCATTATCTCCCCTTAAACAGAATAGCCCCCTCCCCACAGACAGATCATCATCTCCCCCTAGTACAGCAGATCCCCCTCAGACAGATGATCATTTCCTTCTAGCTCAAAATAGCCCCCTTCAAACAGATAATCTCCCTTTAGCACCGAGAGATTATAATCTCCCCCTAATATGGCAGACCCCCCTCCCTCTCAAAACATCATCTCCCCCTAGTACAACAAACCCCCCCTCCCCTGAGACAGATAATTTTCTTCTCTTAGTTACAACATGTCCTAGTACAACAGACCCCCCCCTGAGACAGATCATCATCTCCCCTTAGTACAGCAGACCCCCTCCCCCTCAGACTGATCATCACCACTTAGCAAAAATTTGCTCCCTCCAACCCTCCCCCACAGATAGATCATCTCTAATTAGTGCAGAATAACACCCCCCCAGATCATCATTAATCTCCGCAGGGCCACCACCCAAGACATTCCCCATTATACAGATGAGAGATATATCTCTCCAGACTACATCCCCCTTTGATCAGACTGGCTCCAACCTGTAATGTCACCTGACAGGACAGAGAGTGAGTCCTGCATGTAGCATTGCTGTGTCTCCCAGTCCCTGACAGCCAGCTTAGCCCCATTGCCATTGTCCTTCCCCGGCTGGGGATCATCTCATCATGAATTGTAATTTTAAATAACCACCCAGCCCAGCCCATCCCAGCCCAAATCTTCCTGACCCAAATCCTCAGCTAGCCTACTACCAGTCCAATGCTTCCACACTACCAGGCACTGACTGCAGCCAGCCCAATTGCCTCCTCTCCATTCTGCTCCCTCCCCAGGCTGTGAGATTAAACTTTAACTTCACAATTTACAGACTGGGGAGGAAACAGAGTGGAGAGGAAATAATAAGGCTGATTACTTGGGTGGCCCCTGGCCCCACAACTTACCCATGCCAGCTGCCGGCACACATGGACCTGTGCCTGCTGGTGTGCTCTCTGCACACATCCTAACTCCTTGATGGCACCATGGCATGTAACACAGATGGTGTGCTTGGTGGGGCTTAAATACCCTAACTGGCTTCTCTTCTCTGACAGCCAAGCTGCTTGTGTATAGTAATGCAAATAGCTGGGTGACATGAATCGGTGAGCAGGGCCACAATTAAGAATCAGCTCCAAAACCAATTGGCCCACCAGGATTTATGCCACAAAATAAAATGGCCAATCCACCCCTGCCTCCAACTCAACCAGGAATGTAACACTGAGTACTTGGCAGCCAGGCAGGTGACAGGAACACAGCTGGTCAGACTGAAATTGGACTGGAATCTTGGCTATGCCCTGCTAAGAATCTGAACCAGGAATTGTTTTCAGCTGTAGCCAGGAAACAGATCTAAGAATCATAGTAAGAGGTATAATCTAGATCCAGGAATCTAGAGCACACAACCCAGGACACTACCACTGTAGGAAAATTATATCGCTGACAAAGGTAGAATGTCAGAACAGGTCTTAAATATAAGGAACAGCCAATCCAGAAATGTGTAAATAACCACACGCTTAACTAAATGAAAGCAAGCACTCACATTCAGGGAATCAGTAGCAGACAATGAGCCTGATTCAGGTTGGATCGCAACTGCGATTATGCACATAGTCTCACTGCAACAGTATGCTTAGCCACTGCGATCACTATGCTGTCGCAGCACAACATAAGGATGACCATCTTACCTTACACACATCCATAATACTTAGCAAGATTGCAAAACCATCGGTAACATTGAGTACATTCGGTGCCTCATGCACACCTTACTTAGAAATTGCTAACCTTCAGGTACACAGTGAGAGCTCAGGCTGTGTATGCCATCGCAGTGGATAATTTATGCATGCCCCTGCAATGGCGTTCAAATGCACTGGCACATCTACATTTCATTGACCATCCCCCCTTCCACCGTCCACAATGGTGCTTCCTGTAAATCACTCTACGATGAGTCAGGGTAGTCACTGCAATTGCAGTCCCGATTGTGGTGACTGGTTTGCACATGCACACTGCAATACATATGCATGTGCAGAATGCAACAATAGGCCGATAGTGTGCGTAATCGCAGTTGTAATCCAATCTGAATCAGACCCTATAACCACAGAGACAGAATCCTGTAATGTCCAGAGTTGGTGTTAAATGCTGTCTTCCACTCATCACCTACTTTAATTCTACTCAAATTTAATGTCCCCCTTAAATTTATCTTGGTGAAAATTTTACAGTCCAGAATTTGGTCAAACAGCTTGGAGATCTAGGGTAACGGGTATTGGTTCTTCAAATTATTTGTTTTTTTAACTCTCGGAAATGAATGCATTGGAAACAAAGATAAACTCTTCCCCAACTGGTAACTTAGAGGGTCAAATAAATTCTTTGTCTAGGTTTTCCTGGATATATTCATCCATAGACTGGGTCTCAGAGGCCGAGAGAGAATATAGTCTAGTTTTGCACAGTTGTAATCTCTATGAGCATTAACACATCAGCAGCATCATTACTAAAGATGTTCAAAAATTGGATATATGGTTTTGGCAGATTAATAGTTTCAGGTAAATACAAAACATGAGAAATATGTAGACATTATTTGTGATATGACTCACTCCGCTGTTTGATTCTTTTAAAGTTTAATTAATGTAGGGATTGTGCAATTCAAGACAGGGATACCCCAAACATACCAGGCACTGGGGATTGTTAATCAGTACAAATGATACCCATTCAGTGTGGTGACTATCTTCAAGGTAACAGGTGAGGTGATATGTTTAGTGGGACTGCCAGCAAGAGGAGTACCACCTACTCCTTTCAAGATAAGTGGGCTGCTCAATGGAATGAAAGGTATCACAACTTATTTTGCAAAATGGAAGTCCAGAAAATTGTCAGCAACTCCACAATCAACAAGGATGGAGCACTGTTTTTTAGAGTGTTGGTAACATAGTGCTGCAGATAGTTTAAGGAACTTGTAGACCTACAGTAGGTAATATGCTCCCTCATTACGGAATCAGTATGATTTACTGCCGGCTGCATGGTCGAATCCTGACAGTGGCAGGCTGACAGAGGAGGAAATCATGATCGTCCTAAGGTAAGTATTAACTAACTCAATTATACCCCCTAACCCTCCCATAGGAGTGCCTAGCCCTAACCTCCCCCCCAAGTGCCTAACCCTAACCCCCCTCTAAGTGCCTAAACCTAATCCCCCCTTCCCTGCAGCTTAAACCTAATTTCCCTGTGGGGGTGCCTAACCCTAACCTCCTGCCGGGGGTGCCTAACCATAACCTCCCCTTCCCCTAGCCTAAACCTAACCCCCCAGGGGGTGTCTAACCCTGTCCCCCTGATAACCCTAAACCTAGCCATCCCCCCCAGCTGTCCATTCCCGGCACCCTGCTTTCTTTCAATTGGTAAGCCGGGTGTCAGGCTACCTGCGTAGTTCTAATGACAGGCGTCATTAGTGCCTTGCCAGGATTAAGCAGTCGGGAAGCCAGCAGTTGGCATTACATATGTCGGCTTTCGGACTGCTTCCCCTCATTCCATAGGCTCTGGATTTTCCCTGATTCTTGCAAGCAAAATCCTTCTTTTGCATGCAAATGGTAGCAAAGTGTCCAATGGATTCATAATACAAACATACATTGAGACGTCATCTCTGAACTTTCTTTCCAAAAGTTAAATGGGAGAAACCAAGTTAATTGGTTCATGAAGATATGTGGTCATCAGATGAACCATTGCAGGTACAAGCATGGACAGACACCTCTCCAGATGCCTCTTCCCATGGTGTCAGTCAATTTTAGATGTGATGTTCATGAGGAGATCCAGAGTCTCTTCTAGTGGGTATTGTAATAAGGGGCCTGCAAAAGCAAATGAGCAGTGTGTATTGGCAGGTGTGCATCAAAGGGTTTAAGTGAATTTGCATACAATATGACCTTACATGCTGTAATACTGATTGGTGCATCAATATATGCCACCATTGGTCACCATCAAAAATTGCACCTGGCCTGGTGCAGTTTCTCCATCTGACCATGGACTTCTCTGCTTCCAGATGTGCATCTGTGAATACAGTCAATTGCATTAGTTGCACTACACTCCTATAATATAGTCACTGAATGAAATGGCTCTTAGCATGCATTTCTAGCCACCTCCCAGTCACTGCCCAGGGATGCCTATCACTTTTCTATCTCCATTCTTATACTGTATAATTTGATCGCAACAGCACATTTGTGCAAATTTTAGGGGTTTGCCTTTTAGGGTTTTTTTTGGTACAAGAACAGGATATTGTTGAGGAGCTGCCTGTCAGTCACCAAAAATCTGTACTGCTTGTTGTAATTCCAAGATCTGTCTGGCTAAATCTCTTCTGGTCCTGGTGAGGAAGTAATTTGAGTCACGAGTTGTGTGCTGTCATATGACAGTCTTTATCAATATCACAAATAGACAAAAACAGATGAATTTTAGAATGTGAAATGCAGAATACTTGAATACTTGAACAGGAATTCAGTAGTAGAGAAGCAAAAGCAGAATACTACAGTATATGCAGAATTTCGTATGCAAAACATCATGTGCAGAACATCTTACAGTATGTATAACATCACATGCAGAACATCAGGTTTAATAAAGAATAAATAAATGTCCCTAATCACAGTGAAGGGGAACAAACTGGTTATCTTGCAAAAGGCAACCAATCAGATGCTGTGCTTCAATTTCTAGGATGCAATAAATAAATGATAACTAGAATGTGATTAGTTGCTAAGGGAAACACCACAACTTTACAATTTAGAAGCTGTAATTAATCAGTCCCTAAAGGTCTCTTCTCCATACTTATCCTGCTTGACCCTTCTATTGCTTGTGAAACAGTTTACTTCCCTCTACTTCTGAAAACTATTACTTCTTAGGCATTCTCAACACTGTCCTATTATAGTTGTCCTCTTACTTTGCTGAATGTTCCTACAGTGTGTCCACTTTCATGTCCCCACTCTTTTTTTGTTTGGGATTAAGAATATAGTCCTTATCCCACTGTTCTAATCTCTGCACACCTTCTCTTGGTGAACACAAATATTTCTTTCATCCACAAAGTGGATGAAAACACAAATCCAACTATTCCTTTGACCATTTTCCTGCTTTTCTATCTGCATTGACAATTGCCTCTCTTGAACTGCACCTGGATGTCCCAAAAACTGAACAAAAAAAACCAGAGCTCATCATCTTTTTTTTCCCCGGGATCTATTTCATAGATGATAATGTTACACTATTTCCTGTAACTCAGGTCACTGTGTGGCATCATCCATGACTATTTTCTCAGCATAACTTCCAAATACAATTCCAATCCCTATCCTGCCATCTCTACATTTGCTACAATGCCAAAATACACGCATTCTGACACTGAACATTACCAAAACCCTGATCCCCTCCTTCATCATCTCCTATGTCACACATCAGCTCATATACACTGATTAGAATAATAGGGATGCGCGCTTGGTAATTATCGTACAAATATAATTATATTATTGAGGTTGGTGACCTCTCATACCTAAAGCTGCTCCAGCCACAAGAGTGTTATACTTAGAGTGCATAGGCACACACAACCATTCCATCTACTTCATCATCTCTTACCTAGATTACTGCAACCATCTGTTACCTGACTCTCTCACTACCCATTTTCCCCAGTAACAACTAGAATGAGATGTTCTATTTTGCTGAAAATTGAACACACTTGAACTTTGGGGTACCGAATTGAACAAAGACACAACTTGGATCACTTTGGGTTCTGAGTAGAACCAAGTCTCAACACGGGTCTTCTCACCATGTTCGAAAATTAGATGTAAGAAATGGATCTTGCATGTTTTGGATTGCTTTTAAGTCCCTCTCTAGTGAATTCAGGTGCTGTGAGGTGGTCAAAATTGACTGAAAATGACTGGAAATAAATGAATACTCTAGGAACAAGATCAGGTCCAAGTTACATGATTTTAGCAGTTTTTATACATTTTTTAAAGAAATCCAAAACTAAAACAGGACCAAAACAATTGAAGGTGGTTTTTCCAGAAACAAAAACACGATGATGATTTAGAACCAAAACCAAAACACAGGGATCTGCACACATCTCTAGTAACAATTTCCCATCAAATAAGCTAAGATACTACATGTTCTTCCAAATACATAAACTGTACCTTGTTTATGCTTGAGAAACTGCAAAGAAAATGCATTTATGACTATGTAACTTACAAAAAAAATATTTTTTTTAGCTAAAGGATGGGCATTTTTTAAACTGATATTCTTCTTTGATTAGATAACAATTTGTTTTCATGATTGGGACATTGGTGGTTAGAGCAATCATTAAACTTTATGTGGCAGGTTAATGAGTGTGTTTAGAGCTGTGAGCTGCTGCTGTTTCCAAACTAATGATCACATGCCTTATATTTGATTATGCATGATATTCCTTATAAATATGTATGCGAGACATAGAACTGTAGCATTCTATTCTTGCTGGTTAAAAAAAATATTGGAATAAACATTGTTTATATTGTACCTAGTTTCTAAAACAAAACATTTCTTGATCCTACTCTATGTAACTCACAGTGCAAAAGCAATTAAAAAAATCAGTTTTCCAATTAAAAATAAATAAAGTGGACAGTTCCTCTACATCCCATCCTAAATTAATAACCATCGCAAATAATGTTCTTTCTGGCACATGTTTCCCCAAGTGAGTAATCAGTACCACTTTTTTGAAATGTGGCTTGATTGTGTGGTACAGCATGTGATAAACTGCAAAAACTTTTTTAAGCATTTCATGCGACTGCTGCTGCTTCTTCATGAAATGCGTAAGAAAGTTTATGTAGTTGATGACATACTCCTAGACAATCAACACATGTTTGTATTAATGTGATACTACAAATCTTCGATAAACTTTATATTTCAAAGAAGTGGTACTATTTACTCAATTGGGGGAACTTGCACCAGAAAGAACAATGGCCCTGATTCAGAGCCGGACGCTCTGACCAGAGCGCTCGCTCTGAATCAGGGCCCACCGTCATTAAAATGGAGCATCCTCCTGGACGCTTGTATAGCTGTGGGTCACCACCCACAGCATATACGAGCGGCCAAAAAGATGGTCGCGATGGTCTTGACCATAGCGACCATCGGAACTGCGAGTGAAAGCCTGCGGTTGGGTTTCCCAACGGCAAGGCCAGGAGTGATTTTGGCTCTATCAGAGCCAAAATCACTCCCACTGACATCACTATTGATGTCAGTGGGGCCGGCTTCAGACGGTAGGCGTTCCCTTTGGAATGCCTCCGTCTGGCAGCCACGCCCCCGGCACGCCCACCAAAGGGGGCGTGCTGTCAGTCACCATCGACAGCACGCCCCCTTTGGTGAGACACTCCGAGCGAAGGAAAGTCCTTCGCTCGTCGGGTCTCGCGCATGCGCACGACGGAGCTCCCTCCGTCGTGCACATGCGCAGTGGGGAACATCGACCCACTTGCGAGCGTACTGCCACTCGCGAGTGGGTCTGAATGACCCCCAATGTTTGCATTTGGATTCTGTTGGAATTTTTTTTTTAATTTCTCCTCCTTTAAGGGCAGCAGAAACCACCAATTGTTTGGAACCAAGTCCCCAAGTGGTTAGGGCACTGGCCTGCATGTTTCCACTAATAAGTATTGGTAATGCCAGGACAGAAAGCCAGATGTATTTTCACATACTGAATTAATGATAAATAATCTAGAGATTAACAGTTCAGTTTTGCAAAAATTCGAAAACACCCAAACTTGGGGATTTCTAGGAGAACCGAGTCTCGGCTCAAATTTAGTTCTCAACACAAGGAAAAGCATATTTTTCATGGAAATATTGGATCTTTCATGTTTTCTATCACATATGATCAGGTGCCATTTCACACAGTAGAGTATATGGAGAGGGTGTGGGCTGTAGTTGCTCTTCTAAAGATGCCATTAGGATGCCAGAACTAGATCAGAGAAGCACAGTCAAGATGGCAGCCTTTAGTCTATAGAGATCTGCTAAAAAGTCTCCTATAGACCTTCCTAATTACTATTTGAGGCCATCCACATACCACCCATCAGTAAGGAATACTGGGGAATACCTCACCGGCATTTTAGCCTCCCGCTGAGCTACTTCATTGTGCTCTGAGCAACTTTTACCCTGGGAGCGGCTCTGTTGTCACTGTGCATGCCGCTGGCACCAATAAGTGGGTCTGTCCCCGAGACATCTCTGTATCTCCTACCTGCTTGCCCTGGGCTCTCTGAAGGGAACTTGGAGCTCAAAGCATGGATACCTCTATACTGTGCAAGCTACCACTGAGCACCACCATCTCATCAGAAGCCGACAGGGTGTCCCAGCAGTGCTGGTCTTTACAATGCTTTCTCCCACTGTGGCCCTAATTCTCCTCCAGTCCCTCTTTAACCTCAGTGTGCAGCTACTGAATTGCTCTGGATCCAGACTGCCTGAACCCCCGCTGTGATTGTGCTGCCTGTTGCTGGCTTTCTGGGGACCCTCAACTCCCTGCTGTTCAGCTGTGATGGGAGCTTGTGGTTTGTTCTCCTGCAGCTGCTCTCACTCATCTTGATTCTGATTGCTGGAGCTGGTTGTGCTCCCCCTGCTGTCCAACTCACCCTACTTCTGTGCCTTCTGAGACACTGATCTACCCGCCTTTTACTGTGGAGTGTAATGTGGTTTATCCCTCTGGCAGTGTAGCTGGGCCTTGTAATATCATAAGCCTTGACCATAACTCTGTGTGTTACCCCTCAATATTCCATACCAACTCCTTTATGATGTGACCCCATTGGCAACCAGGAAATTCTCAAATCAGGACTACCAAGTCCATGGTGGAGGTACTTCCAACCTCCTGTCTCTCTCTGAAACCTCTCATACTAAAGTGACTCATGTCTGTGCAATCACTCTTGGTATCATGGTACTCCCAGTTTTGCCTACATTATATATAGTTCTTTCTGTATGTCCCCATATATGGTACATCTATGCATTAAAATTTACCTGCTCCCTGCATAGGGGTTTCCGATTACATTCTATGTAACTGCTGACCATGGTTTAATTACACCTCAATTAGGGGAGCATGGAATGTGACAAATGGCCTGTTCTGTGCCTATTTTTACTTTGCCTGCCAATGCTTGAAAATTATCTGACGATCTGTCTCATGGGGAGATAGGGTACTTTTAAACACCCTGCTCCACTCTGGATAAGTAATCTTCTAATGTAGCCTTTAATACCCAGCTTGGAGTTTCCTCCTCTCTGGCTCTAGGTGTCCATATATAGCTTCCAGGAGTTCAGATGACCATTCCACACCTAAGCTTTGACCTCTGCCCCAACTAGACAGGACATCGAGCATGATTTGCAGCTTTTGGAAAAAGGATCCAATAAACTGTACAAACTTGCCTCACTTCTATGCAGTCTGATCTTATCCAGGTTACTGACAGAGTGGTGATGTTGGATTAACACAGGGAGACTGTAGACACTCAATTTGGGGATTTACATTCCATGCTTTCTGGTGAATCCCGGTGGCTGTTAGATATGCAGTGGTGCCTCAATGATATAGATACCCAGGGCACAGAAATAATATGAGGATTTGTGGTATTCCAAAAGTTGTTATCCAGTCTGGCATGGAGGATGCACTAACTAAAATCTTCATCTAAATATTGGAGGTTAACTCTGACTCCAGGATCCAATTTATTGGGCCCATATAGCATTACATCCCAAAGGAATACCCTCTGAAAGACCTTGGGACATTTTCTGCCATTTGGATTACTTTACAGTCAAGAAGGAGGTCTTGCAAAAGGCTCAACAAGTGAAGGAGATTGACTAAAATGGACATTCGGTCCAGATATACCATAACCTTTTTTGCAATACCCTCCAGCAGCTGCATCTGCTCTGTCCCCTTGCAGACACCAAATAATTGCTTCATATATTTGTCTATGATAAACTTTAATTGTGATTATTGAGACTAAGAACTCTGGGCCTGATTCAGACCCGCTCACGAGCGCTGAGCTCTCGCAAGCGGGTCGATGTTGCCCAAGTGCTCATACACACGACAGAGGCGGCTCCATCGTGTGCATGTGTGAGACCCGAATAATTATGGCCAAGCCATCATTATGGGTCTCACATCAAAAGGGGCATGCTGTCGATGGTGATTGACGGCACGCCCCGTTTGCTGGGTGTGCCGGGGGCGTGGCTGCCCAGACAGAGGAGTTCCCATGGGAACGACTACTGTCTGGGGCCAGCCCCACTGACATCACTAGTGATGTCAATGGGAGTGCTTTTGGCTCTGATAGAGCCAAAAGCACTCCAGGGCCTGTGGCAACGAGACCCTACCACAGGGTCTCGTCGCAAGCCCGATGGTCGCGATGGTCTTGACCATCGCGACCATCATTTTGGTGGCTTGTTATAGCTGTGGGTGGTCACCCACAGCTATGGGAGCGGCCAGGAGGCTGCTCCTAAAAGAATCAGGGATGGCCCTGATTCAGAGCGTGTGCTCTGTCAGAGTGTCCGGCTCTGAATCAGGGCCTCTGTACACTGCATCCAGTTTAAATGATAGATTGATTGACCCTAAAAGTAAATTAAAGGGTTAACTGGAGATCCCAATTAACCAAATATAAAAATAACCTGGCTATTTAACTTGACCGGGAGGATATAGGAGCAATGCAGATTGAAAAATGCCACAATGGTGGCCAAATGGCATTGCTGCTCCTACTACCGAATTACGGGGACTTGTGACATTATTGGCTGCTTATGTCGCTTCTATACTAATTGCCTAAAATCAGAATGCCCCTTATCTGGATGTTTGCATATTAACAAACAGCCATCCATCCGAGGATAGGAGATCTCGAGCCCAAAGCTTTGCTAACTACAGTACTTGCCACATCTCTCTCAATACAGCTGAACATAGCATCAGATACTGGATGACAGAGTCAGTTTTTACCTGCAGCAGCAGTCTGTAGGTATTATATGGAACTTTCTCTATAGGATTACAAATATATGGAAACATTAGGCTTGTTGTTTAAATAACTGTCTGTGACCTAATATGGTTGTTGTATGCAAGAACAATTATTGGTTCTTAAATCACAGAGCCTGGTTGAGATATAAGGATTTACTTATTTATCCTTAATTCTGGTTTAGTTTATTTGTGTGACTGTAGCCAGGGAATAAACAATATCTATTACAAATTGAATAAGTATAATTTTGAAGAATTTGGTTGCTGTTATATGTTACAATGATGCTAATACACCAATGTAGGATGTGCTGACTTTGAAATGTGTCTACTTATGTATGTTTAATTTTAAATAAATGTGTCTATCCATTGCTGAAAATGAATACTGTCCTGACTGAGGCACATTAGCATTGTAATATATTTCTCTTTTGTTATGTGTCTTGTGAGGTTGGCATACCTTTTTTATTGGTGGAGTGGTGTTTTGATTTTTTCTGAAGTGCACAAGGCTTGGATAAATTACTTTGTGCTTTATTTGATCCTTTATATTCCCTAAGTTCCCAATTGCCACACAGGGAACCATGGCAGCAAGTCAGGAAATCCAGATGTGGGCACTGCAGGGCTTCTATGATCAATCTCAGCATTGTTACCTGAATTGTGTTACAGCTGTTATCACATATATCCTTTATATAGTGTGACTTATTGTGGCCTACTTAATGTCTCCATGTTTATTAGCAATTGCTCTAGTTCAGTACTGACGTTTTAGTTTTGGAGAATTCACTGTTTGACTGTGAAAAATGGCACATTTTACAGTGACTTTAGTTCAGTAATCATTTAAAGGTTAATGTTTTAGTCCCTTGTTTCAGAGTAAACCCCTTCCATTGTTATTTGTTTGTTAATTTTGGCACTTTTACTTTACTAATTACTTGTTCCACAGTACTGTGGAACCTCCCTTGGTGTCATATCCCTTATAACTCTCATACATTCCACTACTCCATTGCAAAAATGACATCCATGGACCTGTTAGGGGTTTCCATGGCTTCTTTTATGGATTTATTTTGATCTTTTCTCCATTACATTGCTGAATATCTCATTGCAAGTATACTGTTTTTTTCTTGTCATGTTCTATATTCCTGTTAGATTTCTCCTTTTCTCTATCTTATTTTCCTGTCCTTGTATCTTCTTATCCTCTTCCTCCCCTCTCCCATCCTCATGCCGATATTACCAGCTATTCTGGGGTAGGTCCAGTATCTTGATCTTAAGATACATGTTCATGACCACTGAGTATGGCTAGACTATCCTTATCCTCTAATAATGTAAAGGACCTAAATATACATGAGAAACGATCCCATCTCTTAGGTAGATAGGGTGGAATGCATTGCATGAGACACTCTTTATAAAGGGTGCCTCCCCGGTTCTACACTTCAGCTATTCTCCTACTGGGTATTTTAATATTTTTTCTGAGGCTAAATCTAGAGAGGTGGCCATTCTCTTTTCTAAACATCTATGACTTACAGACATATCTGAGACACCTATTGGGGATGGCCAGGGCCTGTTAGTTAAGGCTACCATTGCCAACCAAGTATTATGTATGCCCTATTAGGGTCAATCTAATTGAGGACCAATTGGAAGGCATTTTAGTGGTTGGTGGGGGACTTCAATTGGGCTTTGGATCCCTCCCTACATACTTCCTCTGGAACCCCAACCACTCTTCTCTGAAGACAGTTAGAAAATTTATAGTGACCCTGCATGATATTCAGCTGGTAAATACTGTACCTGGCGACTCCTACATCCAGCAGACAGGGACTATACTTTCTTCTCTCCCCCGACACAGCTCTTACTCCTGCATTCAATATTTTACATACTACTGTGGCCAATGAATCTGTATCAGAAGGCACATACACTGGACTCAGCATGCCTTGACTATGGAGCCAACACACCCCTGTTTTACAGAACACTGGCTGTCACAGCCCCATCCATACCTCAAAATAGCTAAAGCATGTCAATCATGCTGTGATTTAGGGGCACTCGAAGAATGAGATTTGCATATATGCAGTGTGGGCATCTGCGCATGCTCAGATCTCACACCATCAGGGATTATGTAAACATTGAGTTTGAAAACATCTATGAATTAGGTTCTTGGTGCAAATGAAACCTGGTAAGAAACTAAGCTAGTTGGAGCTATAGGGCCTAAATCAGAGCCATACACAATGCCATTGTTCACAAAATGTAACAATTTTTTTACTACTTTGCATGCATGAAAAATCCCTAAAAACTTCTATGAAAATGCATTACACATAGTGAATGCACAAAGGCACTGTTGTGAATGAGATTATCATATGAATGATGTCTGGGAAAAATGCATTTCTGTGTGGTGAATAGGAGATGGCTAAAAACACACAAGGAGATGGCTAGTGTTATGGCCGTGTTATGGGAGTGTCTTGGGTATGTCACTGTAGTGTTTGCATACTTAGATGATCAAGCATTCACTTTTGAGGCCATACTCAGACATAAATCTGTACCTGCCATAGGGCTTGTGCAAGTTTAAATGGTGCAACCGATGGTGATGACTAAAGATGCAACTGTTGGTATAACAGCATCTATGGATGCTGAAAGTGGGTGTCTCAGTCAATGCAAACTCATATGCACATATGTACAACATGGAAGGACTTTATAGCAGCATTTGTATAAAGTTTAAGATGGGCGACCGCTGAATGACGTCTGAATCAATTTCTGTATATCATGTTTGCTGTCCAATAATCACAGTAAGATACATATATATGGGTCTTATTCATGCCTATGGTGATCATGATAAGTCTGCATTTGGACCAAAATTGGATCCATGAAGAAAATTGAGGCTCGTGGTATTTGTTTCAATGTAATCTACAAATAATATGAATAAGGACTCCATATCCTGCTGTCAGGTTCTGCCTAGGATTGGCTGTTACTCACCACAGCACCGACTTCCCCTGACTTCTCGTGCGGTCAGACGTCAGGTGCGGCAGTGAGTAACATGCTATGGATTAAAAAAACAAAACACAATTTCAGCTGTGCGCTAATTGCAGTAATTATAAAATGTATCCGAAAGATAGCAGCATACAACTGTGGGTTTGTGTAAAACCACTAAAAACAGACTGTCCAAAGAAAGTTGTTAAAGAACTATAAAACACTTAAATGGTATTGCGCTAATGTTTACACATATATAAAAAAACTTGACATGTCAGAAATAAAGAACCAAGATGCCAATCTAGTATATATTCAAAAATTATTTATATATATATATATATATATATAAAAAAATCAACAAATAATAAATAGTACAAAATCATGCACAGACAATAAAAAAACCGTATATAAATGTATAAATTACTGACTAGTCAGTATAAAAAGTAAGTCAATCTTACTTAAACTATTTATATAAAGCTCACAGTTCTCACCAGACTTACAGTCAGGTGCATAAATATTGGGACATTGACAGATTTTCCATATTTTGGCCTCTATTCACCACCACAATGGCTTTGAAATGAAACAAACAAGATATGCTTTAACTGCAGACTTTCAGATTTAATTTGAGGGTAATTACATCCAAATCAAGTGAACGGTGTAGGAATTATAACGGTTTCTATATGTGCCTCCCACTTTTTAAGGGGCCAAAAGTAATGGGACAAACTAAACAATCCTAAATCTAACTTTCACTTTTTAATATTTTGTTGAAAATCCTTTGCAGGCAATTACAGCCTGCAGTTTGGAATGCATAGACATCACCAGACGCTGGGTTTCATCCCTGGTAATGCTCTGCCAGGCCTCTACTGTGTCTTCAGTTCCTGCTTGTTCTTGGGGCATTTTCCCTTCACTATTGTCTTCATCAAGTGAAATGCATGCTCAATCGGATTCAGGTCAGGGGATTGACTTGGCCATTGCATAACATTCCACTTTTTAGCCTTAAAAAACTCTTTGGTTGCTTTTGCAGTATGCTTCGGGTCATTGTCCATCTGCACTGCACTTAGTCCTACCTAAAACCTCCTATGAACTAGTTTTAGGTCTGCCTTGGCTTAAAGGACATAACCCTATGCTTAATTGGTCTAATATGCGAATCCATGCTTGGTTCCTTGTTTTTTTATGAATGTCTGTCTCATGTGCTTGCTGTACGTATCCATCAAGTTTCTACTGGACCTGCTTTTAAGCCTCCTACTCCTGATCAATTGAAAGTCCTCATAGACCCCCATCTGCCGGCACCACATTCGAATTTTTCTGATATATTTAATGAACAGGCTGCCAACAAATTATCTCCTCATTGCTGTTGGAACTGTGGCATTGATCTCATTCCTGGGAAAATACCACCTTGTGGCTGAATTTACCCTCTTTTGGTTCCAGAAACAGCAGCCATGTCTGACTACATTAAAGAAGACCTATCCAAAGGGTTTATCAGACCATCCTCTTCTCCTGCTGGGGCTGGATTCTTCTTTGTTGAGAAGAAGGATGGGGGAATCAAACCCTGCATAGATTACCATGGACTCAATCTAATTACTATCAAGAACCGATAGCCGCTGCCATTCATCTCGGAACTTCTTGACAAGGTTCGTGGAGCTCACTTTTTAAAAAAATTGGATCTACGCGGGGCCTGCAACTTGATCCGCATCAAGGCAGGGATGAGTGGAAAACCGCATTCAACACCCGAGATGGCCATTTTGAATACTTGGTAATGCCTTTTGGGTTATGTAATGCACCAGCGGTGTTCCAAGGTTACATGAATTACAGCACAGGTCAGAGCAAGAACGTATCATAAATGTAGGACTGTTTACCAAGAATAGTCAATTTTATTGTTAAAATGCAGTGTTCATAGAAAGGTGACACATGAGCATACCTTGGTTGTTTACACATAAGTAATTGTGTATACATATATACATACGATGCAAGTTCATCTAACATGTAATACAGGGTAGAGGAATATATTCGTGGCAGAATATCATCCAACAATTCATAGGGTTGGTGTTAAATAACCAAATACAAGTCCTAATCAAAACATGGTATTGCATACCCAAGTATAGGTCCTCATCAAACAAGGTTAGATCACAGTATGCTCATAGAAACCATTGCATCATATGTAAATTAATAATATTTAGTATAACTTGTTAATTACATATAGTATTCAATGTCCAACAAACACAACTCAAATGATAATATATCCACTGTTTCCAAAATTATTATCCGGTGTTCAGTGGTCAGGTATTAATAATGGCATGGCATGCACAAAAAGCAAAGCATGCTTTCCATTTGGAGTGTATGAGAGAGCGGCATAGTTATATTTACAGTTTTCAATAAATCATAACCATATGGCTGGTTGCTAACTAGCATAACATAACAAATTTAAATCACTAATGATATGAAATAAACCTAGTAGACTCTAAGCATAGTGGTGTGAAAACCTGCTCAAAGTACAGCTCCTTTGCTCACTGGACATGGAGGTCCAACACTCAATGCATGTGCATACAATAACAATACCATTGATATCAGGGCTGGGAGTCCAGTCCAACACTGACTGGTTCTCCCAATGGTATGTGGAGTTCCTAAGAGGATGCACATTTCGCCTGACTGAGAGCTTGTTCACCTTCTTTTCTGTATAAAACCACTTGTACAAGAAATCAGTGTAACTGCAGATCCTTGGAAAAAAATAAATGTCATCTAACTTGTGAAGGACATCCCTGAAAATGTAATTCATATAACCTTGGAACACTGCTGGTGCATTACATAACCCAAAAGGCATTACCAAGTTTTCAAAATGGTGCATCTGATACTTTGCCTGCATTCTCAGTACAAAATCCAAGTAAAACTACAGTGTAAGTCTCCTGTGCCAGCGGTGTGTCTGAGACATTGCCTGCATACTCAGTACAACATCTGAGTACAACTACAGGGTCACTGTCCTGTGCCAGTGGTGCATTTGCTACCTTGCCCGCATACTCAGTACATCATCTGAGTACAACTACAGTGTAATTCTTCTATGCCAGCGGTGCATCTGATACCTTGCCCACACACTCAGTACAATATCCAAGTACAGAATCCTTGCTAATGCTTCTTTCAGAATTACACCCTCCTTGGACTCATCCTTGTTATCTCCCTCCATTTTCCACCTGTATTCAATACCTGACCAAAGTGCCAAAACCTGCTTGCTGGATGCAGCTTAAACCCATTTCCTGCTTGGAGGGGTCACTGGTGATTACCTCCCAGCAGGTTAGACTCTGCGCCTTTGGTCAGGTCTCGCTGACATCAGATATTTGTGGATGAGGAGGACATACATCCAGGCCCCTCACCTCCAATTCCATCCACAACCCGGCACCTCAGCTTTCAGCTCCTCTGTAGGAGATCCTCCTGAGCCATTCATGAAGTTTGTGAAGTTTGGGAACCTAGGCTTAGGTCAATAAACATGCTCACTGATTAGATGAGGCAATATACACATCTGTAGACTGACACCTATCCACCTAAAAGTAAACATACTAAACAATAATACCCATTTTCCACCAAAAACCCAGGTCTGACCTAGGTTTTTGGACATGGTTCTTTCCAGGTCAGTTCCATTCACACTGATACCAGGGTCTGCACTGCTAAACTTGTGAGGTCATAAAAAGTGGGAGGTGACTGCTCCACTACCACCAATCAGTTAATTTTAGGCATGACCCAGGTTGGATAACCTGGGTCATGCCGTTTACACTGCACCATTACCTAGGTCCATCCTGGGTCAGACTCTGGTAGCTACCTAGGTTGGATTTCAGGGTCACTTGACACTGGTTATTTTTCAGGGACCCTATTCCACTGAGCTGCCACCCAGGTAGACCCGGCAAAAACCTGGGTTATTGCAGCAGTGGAAAAGGGGCATTGTCACTCTCCTACAGACCATTCCTCCAGATACACCAATCTGAGAATCGCCACCCGTGACTTTTACAGGTTACCTCAGCATGTGTGGTTAACTAAACCCAGTAACTGCCACAGCAAAGGGGAATTTTAGTGTTAAAACACAGGGTAAGCCTTAGCTCTTAAATGCCATACAATTATGCACACTTAGTATACATAGATAACATGAGCCATATGAGGCCTTGGGTCATAAAAACATAGATCCAGAACTAGAATTAATTTTTATTCAAGAATATCTTCAAAGCTTATTTACAGAAAGTTACAAAGAATATAATAATGTTAAAATGAATCACACAGTTTACTTACAATTTTCAAAACTGAAATAAAATAATAAATTGGAGAAACAAACCATTCAGTTGGATTGAATGGTTTTGGGATGAGGCCATCCCAATGGAGAACTCTGGAACATCTGTATCCTTCGATAGCCTTACACAGAATAAACAACAAAGTAGGGTTGAATCACCTACTTATGCCTGCTTCTACAGACTTCCCCCTCACCCCCCTCCCTGGGGTGATTTTAACTCTTGTCAGCTCAGAGTGGCTTGTCCATCTGGTTGAAGCCTCCGGGTTTCTGGGACACCTGAGCAGGGGTTCTTTCATTATACCTTCAGCTCCCTGTGAAGTTTGGGAACCTAGGCTTAGGTCAATAAACATGCTCACTGATCAGATGAGGCAATATACACATCTGTAGACTGACTGTATCTCGGTATAAACAACCATTCTTTGATTCCTGACCCTACACAGAACACAGGGCTCTTAATGACTGTTTATCAAAGGCCTGGCCAAATGTCCTGTAGCTTCCACTGACATTTTTCTTATATGCAATATACAATTGGACATAATTATGGCTGATGCAGGAAACAGACCTTCTTACAACTTCTGTTGCCCATCTTCAAAGGGGACTAGTCCAGAGTAGTTTTTTCACCTATCCACATACAAAGGATGCTACATAACAATTTTTAAGGGAAAATTACATGTTTATACCAACACAATATCATGTGCAGTTATGCCCATGCTGAATTGCGAAATCAGCTTTTCCGCTACAGGCATAACTACGTTTTTGCAAAGAGAGGGACATGGGTACTTAAGCTGAAAACATTGGCAACCCATATTTGGGTCCTCATTCACAGGTTAAAAACACTGATTTATTTGGAGACATCAATTATAATATATAATTTATGCACACATATTAGTGCAGCTGATCATTTCTCCTGTTCACTCAGTAACTTGGCTACACTAGTCAATTATAAAAGTGAAAGGAACAGTAATACATTTTAATGTCACAAAATGAAAAACATTTCTAAAATTATTGACTTAAAAATAATCAGTTTGCAACTGCTTGTGATGGTAAAAATAATTTATCATGCTTCAAAATGTTTTAAAAATAAACAGTATTTAAAAAAAAAAATACAACATGCAAATATTTTGTTTTAAAATATTATAAAATATTTACTGAACAAAGAACCTTTGATGATATATTGTATTCTAATGTGATTTTCTGTATTTCATTTGTATCGTGATATATTGGGCAAACAGTGCAATGCTATGTCCTGGGGTTTTTTTTGGACATGACCAAATTATGCCCTGTTTGCCTTTAGTCAATACATAAAGCTATTGTAATAACACAGTTAAAATAAAACTTGGTAATCAAGGTACCCTGTAACAGGGGATCGGTATGAAATACCACCGGACGCATGTTCGAATTCCGATGCTGGAAGACCGGCAGTGAAGATCCCGACAGGTAAGTATTTTTATTATTTCCTAACCTAACCCCCTCACAAACCCTAACACTCCGTTAGGGGTGCCTAACCCTAACCTCTCCCCAAATGCCTAACCCTAACCCCCCCTGTAAGTGCCTAAACCTAACCCCACCTTCCTCGCTGCCTAAACCTAAGTCTTCCTGGGGGTCCCTAACCCTAACCTCCCTGTAAGTGCCTAAACCTACCCCCCCCTTCCCTGCAGCCTAAACCTAAGTTTCCCGGGGGGTTGCCTAACTCTAACACCCCCTTCCGCTAGCCTAACCCTAACACTCCCGGGGGGGCCTAACCCTAAGTCCCCCCCAGGAACCCCTAATCTAACCCTCCCCCCGTGGCTGTCTGCACCCGGTGCCCAGCTTACCTTCGATTGGGATGCCGGGCTTTCGGCATAGGTAAAATGACAGGCGTTGGGATTTTGATGCTCGTCATTAGACCCTTGCCGGGATTAGACAGTCGGGATGCTGGCAGTCGGCATTTAGACCATCGGCATCCTGATTGCATACATGTAGCAGTTATTTGATCACTCTTTTTTAGAATGCTACTTTAATACATATCGATAAAATGGACAAAAATTTAAAATATGATATTCAATTTTGATTTGAGCTATATTGTAAATTATATTAATTATTTGATAAAACAGAAATAAAGATTGCATTTTACATTTCGTGTCAGAAAATGGCAAGCCTATAGCACATAAATAAACAAAGAAATAAGTAAACCCCCTTGAGCAAGCAGAATTCCAATTACCCTTTATACGAATCAAATGGATACATAAGAATTTGTATCCAATCTATGCTGCCAAAGTGTTCCACCTCCTGTCATCTTTAAGGCATCTGTGAACATGTATTGAGACAATAGATGATACTATACTAGTTTATTTAGCTTTATTTCACATTTCTGTGCACAGTTGATTGCATAGGAGTGCTTGTTTTCTTCCCAGTGTCTCAATCAGGTCAATTGCAGAACAGAAGCGGAGTGATTATTATGTGACAGACAGGCCTGCCTGTGGGAAACCAGTCAATGTAAAAGCATGTTAGTGGAGAAGTCTTCAATTAATTTGATTGAGAAGCTACACAACTTTCTTTGGTTATCGCTAACTAAAAATGTGGGAAAAAGCTACAGAAATAGTCAGACAAATAATACAGTCTCCAAATGAATCCAAAACAATCATCCAGACATAAATTATCTTTCAGTAAGGCTTATTATGGAGGTTTTGCTTCTAGCAGGCTTCCTCAAAATTGTGTCTCTTGGGTATCATATTTGATGGCCTTGAAAAAAAAATCTGTTCATACAAGGTTAAAACAGCATTTCCAAGCTATAAAAAGCTTTTTGACATTGTATTCTCATTTATTTCTCCTTATTAGCTTGAAAAGGCAAGATATAGATATGGCAATTATATTAATCCCTCAAGGGAGAATAAAACAAATGAAAATTTATATTAGTAAATTATGATGCAGTGGATGTTGCTGGTAATACATCTAAGCAGCAGCCAGTGCATATTGTTATTTGTTTGATTTACTTAACATAACAATTTTAAAATGACAGTGTGTCCATCATGTTCAAGTGTAATTCATATATCGATATGTGTTTTTTTAGTTGTGTTATTTTCTTTTTACTTTGTTTTTGTACAATATTACAAGCTAGCATTCCTCGGACATTACAAGCCATATAATTTATAGTTATATGGGCATTTGTTGTAAGATAAAATGAAACAGTTCATGCAAGTTCTGACAGGAGAGTTAAAATTAAATTGCACAGGCTGAAAGAAAGGCCAGTGCTCCATTGATGAAAACTACAGTACTGTATACAATAGTAGTGGATGGAGACGGCACTACAGTATAGCAAGCCCTGACTTGTGGCCAATCCTGTAAGACAGTAAAGTAAACAGTTGCAGATGTGTATATGTAGTAAACACAATTTCTAATCTGCCAAAGTGCAAGACCCTGTATAATAAATGGTTAAATAAGGGTGTCTTGGGGAGTCTTTATTTATTTATTGTTTTACAGGTGGACTATACCACTGACACTTGTGGTTTGACAAGTGCAATCCTGCCCTGACAGGCTTGATGGGACCAGTAGTTTGCCTGCAAAAATATTATAATTTCCTTAAATAATAATATATAATTTTAAATAATAATAAATATTTGATTATAATTTTAAAGATAACATTACCTCTGTACCCATCATAAGCTTAGAGAGGGGACTCTACTAATTTTTATTATTTTTACTATACATTTTAATTATTAAATACAGTAATTACACTCTCCATATAAATTAACATGGTGGGGCTGCGACAATGTATGTCACAATGTGCGACAATTATTGAGTGATGGTTGAAATGCTAGCTGCATATAACTTCAGAAATTGTTACACATCATTTTGTAAATTGTAGCTGGCCACCCCGTTAATTTTCTAATGATGGTTGCGGGACCCCCACAATGCGGATCTTCCCTCTATGGTTTTTTTAGCCCTCACTGGTCATAACTAGTACTGGTAAAGGAAAGTCGGAGGTGGGGTCCCACGCAACTCCTTCCCCCCCTGATATTTCCTGTACCAGCCTTAGCAGGCTAGAGCTGGTTAAGCTTAGAGGGGGATCTTACTCTTTTTTTATTATTATTATTTTTACATATTTATTTTCAATGTACAACAGCTAAATAAATGTACTCCATGTGCTACAATTTCCAAAATGATATACAACATATATATATATATATATATATATATAATTATATATATATATATATATATACACACACACACAAGAACCAGCGCTAAATAAGATGGACGGTGTGATAAAAAACAGTGATTTATTTAAAAAGCATCAATATATAAATGTCTCAGGACAAACGTTATAAAAAGTTCATTCTAGAACCAAAAAAATATCAGCTTCTGTATAGTTAGACAGCTGGACTTAGGACAACCTCCAATACGTCCCAAACAGATGACACCTGTACATCTGCTGGACTATCATTTGGACTTTGTTATACTCCTCCTGGGACCCTTTGGCAAATACTGGAACCTTCCATGTGGATCTATTTCACAGCTTACAAAGTGTGGCATCTAGGATGCTAAGGATTGTGTTGGTGACTGCTATACCACTTCATGGTAAATAAGTGTTGCCTTCAGAAATCACTTCATCTGTTTGGGATGTATTGGAGGTTGTCATAGGTCCAGCTGTCTAACTATACAGAAGCATATATTTATTTTGGTTCTAATATGAACTTTTTATAACGTTTGTCCTGAGAAATTTATATATTGATGATTTTTATATAAATCATTGTGTTTTTTATCACACCGTCCATTTTATTAAGCGCTTGATCTTGTGTATATATGACAGCGCACTCACTCCCCCTTTTTGTTTAATGTAATTTACAAAATGATGCTTGACAATTTCTAAAGTGATGTGTGCAAATTTTAGCATGACGGAGTACTCCCTACAGGGATACACCATAGAAATAATTGGGTGGCTTGTGGCAATTCACAAAACAATGTGTGGCAAATTCAGAGTGATGGAGTACTCCCTACAGCGACACTCCATATAAATAAATGGATGGCCTGTGACAATATACAAAAGAATGTAAGACAATTTTTGAGGTTATTTATGTTGCTTTGTACTATACTCTAATACTGTGTGTTATGCTTTTGTACTGCACATTACTAGATGCAAGATTAAGCAAATTATTCATACTTACCTACTCTCCCGGAAGGTATGGGAGGCAGTTTATTTTTTGGGTAGCCCTCCGCACCTCCAAAAGAGTGTCCATATCTCCCAAAACCTGCCCACTTCCTTGTTAAGCAAGAAGGATGGAGAAATGATACCAGGAATTGTCAGTCCATAGGGATGGGGCCACCAGCTCTAGCGGCTGACAGACCAGATCAGGGTGGCAGATCCTTACTACGATGCTCATATTAATTTCTGATTTAGTAATGTACTAGGATGTTTTTTTATTTATCGATTTATGTTTATATTTAATGATTAATATAAAAAAACAATAATAACAATAATTTAATAGAGCAGAAGTTGTAAATATGAAGTATTTTGATTATTATATGTAGTACACCAAATTATATGTGAAGATATCTATAGCAAATTTCACATCATGGCCAGCACAGGGCGCATGAAAAGCCCTAGGACAGACAAGGCTCTCTAGTCTTTAAATGCCGTATCCATATAATTTACAAGTTTCATCTACTCCCATGCTCTTAGCCAATCAGCGCTTCCCCCATTCAATCTCATTAGAGGGACAGGCAATAACCTGCCATTACATGCTAGTACTGTACTGAGTGAACAGTACAGTCAATTTGGACTTAGAATTTGCATTTTTTTTGTTTTCTGAAGACCAGTGGACTACTACATGGACCAAAGTGGAGCCGAAACAATGGGTTGGGTGAGTATGATTTTTTTTAAATAAAGGACTTCTACGAACTGTGCTCACCCTCAGTGTTGTGCTGCTCTGTCCTGGCAGGAGTCTTGGCTTAGGAGGCTGCTGCTGGCAGGTCCTCGGCGTGATGGTGGTCTGAGGGGTCCAGTGCTCTAGTGGAATTCCCATCGGCTCCGGGCACTGAGCACTTTCATGTCGGCTCCTGTCTGGCTAGGTGTGTCACTGGAGGGTCCTCAGTGTGCTGTATCAGGGAGCTCAGGGTTCCAGAGGTGTTCCCACTGTCACTGGGCAGCACCATTTTGATCCTGGTCAGCTCACTGCCAAGGCTCCAATGGGTATCCAGGTCAGTGGCCACCTGATGGCATCAGCCAATCCTTGTGGGTCACAAGGAATAAAGTATCACTCTTGTCGGCATTCAGTGTCTGATCTTCATTGCTGATCCATGTTCCTGTCTTCATCCCATGCTGGTTATGCTTGTTTCTGATGAATCCGGCTCCAGTGTATTTCTTCAAATCTGGTCCCAATCAGGCTCAAGTCTATTTCTTCAAATTCAGTCTCAGTCTGGCTCCTGTGTATTTCTCAACTCTGATCTATTCCACCATCAGTAAATGCTGAAAAGACTCTTCCATTCCATTAACAATATATGCTCCAAGTCTGTTCCATTCCAGTATCAGTATATACTCCACATCTGATCCATTCCAGCATCAGTATATGCTCCAAAGACTTTTGCATTCCAGTATCAGTATATGTTCCAAGTCTGACCCATTCCTTCATCAATATATTCTCCAAATCTGATCCATACTCCAGTGTCTACCATAATCCTGTCTTGGTCCCTGTGCCATTGCGTGACATTTCCATCCTGGTATATACCATCTATGAGGAGGTCTTATATCAGACCATGCTTATTGCAGACTTCCCGTACCATCAGAAAGCAAGTATTGGGTCCCCTTCTGAGCAATCCAGAGTCCCCAGTTCTGACAGTAAGATCAGGCCTAATGACCTCGGAAGAGAATGCAGGTCCCACTGCTCTGCAGATGTTGTCATCACATTTGGAAAATCAAGAGTGAGCACAGTACCACATTATGAAATATCTACAGGAACTCTCATCTCGACTGGGCCCTATTCAAACCAACCTGGGATCCACTGTATCAGTGTCCAATTTTCCTTCCTAGGTGCAAGCAGGTACTTCTTCACCTGTCACTGCCCCTAAGTCTTGGCTGCAACTTCCCACTCCAAGTAGATCTGATTGGAACCCTAAAGTTTGTTGAGCATTCATCAGTCAGTGTGAGATCCAATTTGAGCTTTTACCACATAACTTCCTACACAAAGGTCTCGAATTGCTTATATTGTTTGGTTCAGCTTTGCAATGTGTATCATCCTTATGGAAATGTGCAGACACATTGTAACCAATTATACAGATTTCATAGCAACTTTTAAAAGAATTTTTATGACCCTGGCCGATCCTTGTCTGCATCCATGGATATCTTCCGAATGCGCCAGGGCTCTCCTTCAATCAGACCCTATGTAGCTCAATTCCAGATCATCACTGCAGAACTTGAATGGAATCATGAGGCCCTCAAGGCAGCTTTTTGGAGCGGCCTATCTGAAAGACTTAAAGATGAACAGACTGCTCACGAACCTTCTGGGTCATTAAAAGAACTTATAATTCTATGTATCAAAATTGACCTATGTCTATGAGAGAGAGCCACATGTATATTCAAGTATGAACATTTTAAAACCCATGCTTCAATCACTAATCAGTCTTCTTCTTCCCCAGTGGATGAAAACATGCAAGATAACTGCTCATGCCTTTCAGCTGAGGAATGTTCAAGGCGTCATGAAGACAAATTGTGTCTTTAATGTCCTAATCATTGTATTGGATCATGTCCCATACAACCAGAAAACTCCAAACCCTGACCTGTTCCAGGGAGTCAAGGTTGGGTGTTTCTGCTCAGCACTCCTCAAAATCCAACTGCTTATTAAATGTCACACTGACCACTCATCAAAGGTTTAGATGTTTAGATGCCTTGGTGGATTCTGGATCAGCTGGGAACTTTATTGCCATATCATTTGTTAAAGAGACTTCCTTTCTTTTGAAAATCCTCGCTAAGCCTCTCTTCATTATGGCTGTAGATGGAACTCTCATCCCAGGAGGACTCATTACTCATACTACTGCTCCTTTGAATATGCAGGTTGGAACACTACATATTGAACAAATTAAATTTCTTTTGACTCCCAAAGTTACACATCAGTTGGTTTTGGGACTTCCATGGCTTTAGCTTCATAATCCACAGCTTGATTGGCCTATGTCTCAACTCAAGTCTTGGGGTGACTCTTGTTTCCAGTCTAGTTTGTCCCATGTCATTCCAGTGTGATCAACCCAGTCTGGTGGGTCTGTAGTACTTCCTGAAGTGTACAAGGAACTATTTATGTTTTTAGTGAAAGTGCTGCTGATACTCTGCCACCTCACATAGAATGAGATAGTGCCATTGAACTGTTTCCAGGGAAATCTCCACCTAGAGGTTGAACATATTCAATACCAGTGCCAGAGACTACTTCCATGACTGATTACATTTAGGAAAATTTACAAAAAAGATTAAGACCTTCTTCATCACCTTCCAGAGACAAGTTTTTCTTTGTCAGGACTCGGTTCTACAGTACTTGGAAAACCAAAGTGATCTGAGCTGGAACTCTGTTTGACTCGGAACCCAGAGTCCAGGTGTGTTCAGAATTCAGCAAAACTGAACTGTTCCTCTCTAGTTATAATAAGTATGACATTAAATTAGGTACATGCACAAACAAATAAAACACAATAGAGGCAGAATGAGGCCTCTGATTAAGTTCATTTTGGTCAATGAATCACATTAGTGTTAGAAGCCACAGGAGATGCTTCATTGTTCAGGACATTACACCCCAGAGGTAATCAATTGGGTTCTACATGGTATGCAACTGTCTCTACATTACATGTCATTTTGTGCAGTATGTCCGGTTACCATGGTTACTGTGAGCTTCTGCCATGGATCTCACCATATTGGAACACTCAGTGTTTGCAGCTCATTAGCATGTAAGAAAACAGTGTGGTGCTAATCAAACAAAAGGTATATATTTAATAAAAAGACACATAATCTTTACATTTATTAGACAATATAAAATATCATACCTAGAGATTAAAACACATAAGAAAATGAAATGAAAAATAAATATATAAAAAATAAAAATAATAATGAATATAAAAAAATATATAAATATATAGAATTACACAGTATAACAATGGAATCAGCATGCACCACAAAATAAGTAGGGTGCTAAAGGTACAGCCAGGTTCAATATCAATAGTGCAAAAAAATAGATGCTGCTTATTAAAAACACATCAAAAGAAGATGTAGTGTGATGTATGAAAGTATCAGATTGTAGTTCCACTATGGGAAAGTTTAGTTTGTTTCCTTAGGGAAAACACATTCTTGCCAGAATATTGTATTTACAGTCCAAAGATTCCCTGGAAAAAAATGCTTGATATGTGGTAGCTGATTTATAGGTAGCAGTCCCAATTGAAACTATAAATACAAATGGAGTACTAATAGTCATAAGGCTGTGGAAAATCAGTGTGGGTTGCCAGGGGGATTTGAACCACATGCATGTGTATTAGGTAAATGTCCCACTCAGCTCATCTGCCCTGATGATATCCCTTGTGTTAGTCACGATGCTGCATGGCAGTACTAGTAAGCCAGTAGTGGTAATTACCAGTGTAGTGATCATATGGAACAGGGACTCACAATCAGGGGAAGCAGAAGCCCATAAATCCTTAGCCTATCCACATGTGGGCACTTGTTACGCGTTTCTCCGCCTAAAGCCCATCGGCTGTTTCCTCAGACAGTGTCATGGAAGTGAGCCATGTTATTCAATCAAGCACTTTGTATTTTTACTGGATTTCCTCATCCTTAACCATAGATCTCTCCATGTTAACCAGATTTCCATGCTTACAGCCTCACACCTCTGCAGGTTAAATGGATTGCTTAATTTTCAACCACAGACCTCTGTAGGTTAACCGGACTTCCTTGTCTACAGACACATACCTCTGTATGTTAAACGGATTGCCTCATTTTCCTCCACAGACCTTTGCATGTTTACCATATTTTCCTGTCTACAGCCTCACCCCTCTGCATGGAAAATTGATTGCCTAATCTCCAGCCTGTCACAGTTCTGTGCCTGCTAAATTGATTGCCTAGTTGTCAACCTACTTCAGATCTCTGCATGTCAAATGGATGGCCTTGCCTTCTCCCTGCCAAGCACCTTTGCTGGTAGAAAGAACCTGTCACAGAAAATCTCCCTGCAACTGCAAGTTGGTGAGCTATAATTTGTTTATATTACTTCTATGCCAGTTGTGTTCTGTCACTTAAATAAATCTAGAACATACTCATGATTTTAGTACTGATACTTCAAAATGAGAGGTTTTGAGTATTGTTGAGTATAATTTCAAGGATTCTGCAATCTGTGTTAGTCCTAGTTCATAGCAGTTAGACTCTCTTTCACCACACATTTTAGGTGACTTGAAATATATATTCCTCCAAGATTTTTGTGCTTGTACAGTAGTAGGATCTAATTAATCATATTAAGACATTTAAGTTATAAATGTCAGTCTAGGGTTTATGCTGGTACTGTCAAGGCATAGAGTTCAAATGTCACCCTGGTCCTCATAAGGGACCAAAGCAAAGGTGTTATCTGATTTGCTGACACGCCTGCAGTTCATGGACATATATCTGCCACATGGGTGAGACTTGCTGGGTAGCAAGGCAAGGTATAAAATCAACTAATGTAGCAAGAAAATGCTCAAGCATAGTGGAGGTCAGGGTTACAAGTTCAGATGCACAAATGTTAATTCCAGTAGAGGTTGGATCAATGGTAAAGATTAAGAACAGGCAGAGGTCTGGTTATTAAAAAAAACATTATACTGGAACTAGGTACTAAAACCTAATAATCTGGCTTTGTGCAGTGTATAGAATGAGCTTTTATTTAAAAAGGCTGATCAAATTTGGCACCTATCATACACTTACACATGTAAGTTCTCCAAGAAACCCTGACCATGATGCTGAAGCTACGGAGCCAGCACATGGCAAAAAAGAAGTGCCGTATTCCATGCAACTGAAAAATTTTGCAACAAATGTTTACAATGAACTATTTTGATATTAAAAATAGACTCTAGGGAAGACAATAATGGTAGTGCTTTTTTTGGCTTTCATATTTAATGGAGTTAGTTAAATAGTTTATTTTTCTTTACATACACATATTCAGTTTCATGTCTGAAAATCCTAAGAACTGTGCCAATACATCTTTAGAGTCATTTGTAAAATTTAAATGTTACGGTAGTGCCTATATACTTAAGGGAAGCACAGAGGAATAAATTGTGCATGAAATAAAAAGATAACTTCATTACTGAAAGGCAGAAAATAGAACACATAAAAATGTACCATGAAACAAATGTTGTGCTTGATCTGTCAGCACTTATGATAAAAATAAGATAAAAAACTTGCTCCTCAATTAAGTGTTTGATTTTGGGCATAAAATTTTCTTTGCAATCAAATTTGGTTTAGTACAGTATATTTTTTGTCAATAGAAACTGGATTAATGAAACAATGTACAATTCAATATTACTCAGTATCAAAGCTTTGGAAACATTTCTAGACAAATAAAAATCAGACTTAAGTGTACATTTTTTCTTAAAGTTTGTGGACCACATAATTAAGCGATGATGATGGTGCTGATGATAATAATAATAATAATAATAATAATAATAATAATATAACAGTTTAAAAGAAACAGCAAATAAATGTAACAATCATTTTAAATACAGTGTAAACATATCCTCAATATATCCTGAGGTACTGTAGATCATTTTAGCTCTTGGGTAGAATTGTTCTTTCATATTTCACCGAAAATAATTACTTTATCTTGAAAATGAAGAATATTGCGAAATTGTGTACAAGGAAAAAAAAAAAAAGAAGGAACATTATTTGAATATGTGTAATGAGAATTACTTTTTCCCCTTGTGTGGATTACAACACTTATAGACATATATATTAAAACAAATGTGCATGATACGGCAGTTTGCCTTTATCACTGCTATTGGCTCTGTGGAAACATTCTGAGAGGCACTATAGTAGTTAGTTGCATTATTTCAAAGAAATATCTGGCTGAGGCTGTTAAAGGATTGTTGCATTTTCTACATTAATAAGTTTCCAGATGAAATGTATCAACCATCCAACAATGATTAAGATAATTTATTTAATTGACCAAGAACAGTTGATTGCTTTAGATTTTGCTAGTTCTACAAGTTTTCCACAAACCCCTGGCAAACCAGCTTTTGTCCCAATCCATTGGTGGAATATGACTCAATGATTCTGCACAAATTTGTTTTGCTGTTCTATACTATGAGGATTTACATTTTAGTCACTCTGATATTGCAAAAATTCAGGTTAATGGAGCGAATCTTAGAAAAACTGGCAGCACCAAAGCTCCTAATATATAAGAAAATGGTATTTAAAAAGTATAGAAAATCTCCAATGCACAAAAATATAATAAAACTACAGAATTCATTATACAAAAATAACCAATGAATAAGCCTATAGCATCTTAAAATGAATTTTAGAAATAACTCTCAAAATTCTAGATATATAATACATATCAGATACAACAATATCTTTAGTAAAAATTATACCTGTATCATATATACCTGTAGATGTGTTCTCTTACGCTATGGCTTCAGTTGCAGCAAACGCCTCTCTAGAGTTACTGGGCCATGCCAAGCATCTAATTAAAAACGTGCATCTTATTTGCACAAAAAAAACAACTGGAAGCAACAAAACTACTGTATGTAAATGAGTCTAAATCTGTTTATCTGCAACTTGTATGTGTTTTTAAAATAATTCCTGTACAGATAAAGTCGCAGCCCATTCCATCTCTAGTAAACTTGGAGCATTGTTTTGATGTGTCTGCTATGCAAATAAAATGCAATTACTTTTTTTTTTAAAGTTGCTATGCTACACCTCTCGATGGGGCTGTTGTGCCAGGCATCTCACTTCATATGGCGTGTTGAGGCTTGGTGTATGAGGATACATCTGTAAGTAGAAGATGAAAAATATTAGATGGCTCTACTTGTTTTGTAATAAGCTTCCAGGCAGGTTCAAAAAGTATAATAACAGTACATATGGGTTACACAGATGGAAAAACTGGAGCACTACAATCCCAATGAGTTCACCAGCTAGGAGAGGCTCCTAATAGTAGTAGTATCTGTCTGGATTCATGAAATTCAGGTGGAAATTCAGGAGGATTTGGATATCTGGAGGACCAAACCACACAACTCTAATAATAATTATTTATAACCTTCAATAAAGATATTCTAAGTGCTAAATTTAGATCTAGAGCAGAGCTTATACAACATTCTATATGATATATGAAAAAATCAAAGCAGTAAAGTATAAAAATAAAAATGGAAAAAATGGAAAAGTATCATAAAATGTATTTCAATAGAAGGGAGTGCCGTTCTGTATCTGTAACAACTAATGTAAGCAATTGTATAGCCATAATATAGTATAGCGGGGCAAGTATGGAGTAGCTCAATGCTAATATAAAATGAAAGTGACTAGTTTTTAGCTGAATAGTATTTGTGACCCACCTCAGTAGATGTCTTCCAAGATAATTTGCCGCTGTGCTGGTGAAGTGGATCAAATAGAAATGTGCGCTGACCCCTCTGTTTTGATTTTGGATATGAATTTATCTTCGTGTTTTGGTTTTGCAAAACCTCCCTCAAGTGTTCTGGTTTTAGTATTTGGATCTAGATTTAAAAAAAAAACCAATTGATAAAAAGTTTTTAAAAACAGATGAAATCATGTAATTTTTGCAATCCAAAACCCCAAATTCAGATTTAAAAATCGAATTTTGAGCTGCAGGAAGATCAGAACCACAACTCAAAACTGTCCGGATCTCCTCAGGAGATCAGAACCGCAACTCAAATCTGTCCCGATAATTGGATCTGTCACACAGTTGTCAACGCATTTTTTCGAGATGCATGTCTCTTCCTCAGGACGGTGTGACAGTAACTGAGCAAGTCCTTCCTTTTATTCTCCATACCCTCATTACAGACACATCACATGATCAGAGGGAGGAGATAGAATCACAAATCACTTTCTTAACACATGAAAATACCAATAATTTTGTTTCAATAATTAAAAATCATAGTAGACATTAAATTGAAGAAGTTAAGATACAAATTAATCTTAAATATTAAAACTTACATCCCATCTAAACATTTTTCCATACCGGAAGTGAAGTACGTTAACTTCTGGTTACAGATACTACAATTAAGTGTCAAACAATGCTATATTTTTTTTACAGAGATATGCATATGAATGGCTGCACACACATCTCTCATTTTCTATAACCATGGAGGATGAAATAATAATTTTCTAGTGTCAGCAATTGAACCAAATGAATAACCTGCAGACATGTAAAGATTCCATGGCCAAAACGGACAAAGGAATATGATAGATGAGATCACCAGATGGAAACAGGATGGTCTTTAAGAGGTGGAAATAACTACAGTAGATGGTACTGTACATTCATGATACTCTTAAAACATTCTTTATGCATATTGAACATATTGATGCAGAAGCATAATAACACATAGGGCCTGATTCTGCTCCAACCACTTTGCAGATGCTGTAATATCACTTGGTGCATCTTTAAACACCATTGTTGGTCGCGCAATCGAAACTTGAACCAACTGTAGAGTATGGCTTCCAATGTGAGCAATTAAGCATCTGTATGTGCAATCCCACGACATGCCCATAATACGAAGAATTATCATGTGTCTGATTAGAGATCACCCAGGAATGTCCAGCAAATGTCCATTACATCTCTTATACCATGCATCTCTTCATAACTACGCCTCTGTGTCTACCCATAGTGTAACGCATGCACTGTATGAGTTTCAACAAAACCATAACATGGAGTCGCACTATTCCCAAAGCCTGTATTCTAGGACAGACTCATCTCTTAGAATGGATGCAAATGGAGAGTTTCTGCATACAGGGCATGCACAGAAGTGAATTATGCATTTTTGCATATGTCCATCCTATTCTAAGTTGGATAAAACATGGCCGAATCTGTTGAAAAAGGGCATTTCAGGGTGATCACCCTGACCTGCAGGAGTGTCATAGGAGTGTTGTTGCCATATATCAAAATAAGAGTCATGCATACAGGAAAGGGAATCATATTTCTGATGTATCTCTTGCAGCTAGCATGGAGGTGGTACAAGGGCAGATATTAATGCTTGCACAACCACGAAGCCTTGATTTTGTTGAATGAATATTCTCATTAACATAAAGTAATAAATCTAGTTTCCATGGCTGTACACAACTACAGCTGTTTTGAGTGCAACTTGGCATCAACTCCTTTGTGGATATTCAGTCACAAATGCATTTACACTGCATGTATCCTTATTGCAATAGTTCAGGTTCATGAAGTGACATAAGAGAAAGATTATTTTATATATATATATATATATATATATATATATATATATATATTTATATATATGTTAAAGGGTAAAAATGATACAGGAGGCAATGCAACACAATTCATCCTAAAATGTTATCATGGTGTTCCCCCCTAACTGACAGAGTTTCTATAGCATATTGATTAAAAATAAGACTGCTCAATGCAAGTGAGTAACTCAAAATAAAGGTGTAGCATTGATGTGCAGCTGGCAAGTATACAATCACAAAAGGAAAATTACCATGCTTGACCCAGACCCAGTGCAGTAGGGGCATGTATGTATAATGGCAAATGGAGGCAGACCCTCATGTAGATGCATATATGATTGTCAATATCTGTATCACTTGTGGGAGCCTAATTGCTGGTGCAAATACACAATAAAGCTTGTGATGATATGTGCCAGGGCTCATTAATTGCATATACATCTCTGCAGATGATAGATGTTTTCTTCATTACTTTTGCTGAAAGTATATTTTTGTGGGCCCATAGTAGAATGATTTGTTTGCTACTTTATTACTATTTAAGAAAGAAGATTTTAAGTGCTGTGTTATAGAGGCATTTTAGTTAAATTAAGTATTATAGAAAATGCATTTTTTCCTACCAAATCAAATGTTAAACTTATTTTTTGTAGTTGTAAGGATTGGGGTGATTGAAGTGCATATTGTATGGTGTGTGTGGTATGAAAAATGCTGTAACTGTAAGTGTGGATGTTAAGCTATATACAGTATATAGTTGATGAACTAAAACCAAAGTACTGAAACTCTCTAAATAACCATAAACTTACTTAAATGTAGAAATACAGTAAGGATGCACACTACTGTATTTTGGAAAGCTGATGTCACAGCATTTCTTAATAATCAAACTGGCAATTAAATTAATTTGGGGTGGCAAAAGACACTGAACCTCAATCTCTAAGTACTTTACAAATATTATGGGGGCAATATTTAATACCCCTTGGCGCAGCCTGGGTTACCAAGGACCCACCTCCCCCTAATCGGCCAGTAACTCCCTACCTCTGATACAGAGGCCAAGCCAACCTCTAAGGAAAAGACCTTCTCACTGTGATCAAAGGGTAAATGCCTCAAAACCAATCTTGGGCCTAATATAGCCATTGGTGAGCAGAGTCTTCCCACCATAGCTCAATTCAAAGAACTGTGGCCACCACTTGTTGCAACGCCAAACCCCCAAAATGAAAACACAGAAAAAAGCCACTCCAAAAACAAATCCAAACCCCTAAAACTAAGATGGACACCAGCTGAATGCCTCAAAACACTATTTGCTCTAAAATTAATCAGTTGGTGTTATATAAAAATCTAAAAAAAAATATATAATCATATTGCAACACCTAAAAAACACTAAGGGGTATATTTACTAAAGTGAGAGTTTTTAGAAGTGGAGATGTTGCCCATAGCAACCAATCTTATTCTACTTAACATTTAAATAGCACCTTCTAGAAGATAATAGCTAGAATCTGATTGGTTGCTATGGGACACATATCCACTTCTAAAAACTCTCACTTTAGTAAGTTTACCGCTAAGGGCCGTATTCAATTAGAAATGAAAAGCCATCTTTTGCAAAAAAGTATCGCGGATGATGTCATTTCGCCAGGCAGAAACCTATCGCCATATTCAATTCCAAATAGTTTTCGTATGCGAAAACGCAATGCAATGTAATAGGCGAAAAAGATTTGCCTATGAATAGGTGGTGAAAAAAACTGCAGAATTGCGGTTTTGGAGTGCAAAATTGGAAAACCACTCAGCACCCTTGAGACAGTCCCCAAAGCATAACTGCATCAAAAAAAATCCTAAAAAAAATTAAGGACACACCAAAAAATTAATTTGAAAAAGGGGGCAAAAAAGTACAAAGTTGGGATACAAAATTAAAAACTAGCGAAATAAGCTTTTGGGGGGTCTGCAAGTATGGGGGAGGTGTTTTTCTTATTGCAGGTGCTTGGTGAAGGTGCATTTTCTAAGTTTTTTAAAACTTCACTTTTTCAATTTTTAAACATGCATGCACCCATTTTCATGTACCCCAAATTTGCTGGGACTAGTTATTCTCTCTAAAAAACTGCTAAATGCTGTCCTTCGACACTTGTGCAAAGACTATTGAGAGCATTTAAGTACCACAAACAGCTTTATTAGGGCTATTCGGTGGCATCTACATTGATCCCCATGTTAGTGCATCTTTTGGAGGGTGTCACGCTGTTTTCCCCAAATCTGACAGCACTTTTCGCCTGTCTGCGTTTTGCTGGGTCCCGTTTTTGCATCCTTTGGAATTGAATAGGGCAAAAAGCAGGGCCACGCACTAAAAGTTTTCACCTCCAAAACACGCAAAGTTGGCAAAAAGTACAGCAGGCGAAACCTTTCATACTTTACGCATCTAATTGTATATGCCCCTAATTGTGTTAAATATAGCATCTTGCTGTTTATTCCCCCTGAGGCTACGCTGTTAAATCTTCCTGTGTCATTTCCTTTTGTTGATCTAGATTCCTCCCACTTCTCCTCCTCCCATACTGGACCTCCTATCTCTTGTGATTTATTCCAACCCTGTATGGTCGGGGCCATGTCCCAGCCACCTCTGCTCTAACATATGGCACATATGCCTGCAACAAAGGCTGTTCATCTAACTAGCCCCAATTTATATCCCCAATACCACATCGCTTATCTACATCGCGTCCAGTATGCGGACGCTGCTTCCGTATAAGCCGCTTAGGTATGAGGGATTCCCTTGTGCCTACTTCCTGGTAGCATCTTTTATGTACAGTACTCTTATGTGGCCATCTCTGACCCCATTCCCATTGAATAAAGACACAACACACTATAGCTGGCGGAAGAAGATCCAATTTATTTAGCACTTCCATAAAGTTGGTGGCCCAGGAAAAGCAATTGCAAACATACTATTCAATTTGGTAATTGGGGTGGGTCCTCCTACCCACCCCTCACAGGTGGGCCCATCCGAGCCCACCCAGTTCCAACAGACTGGGTTCTCCAATCCTATTGACCCGTGAAGCCAAGACTTCCTCAGTCACCACTCCTCCCTCACTAGCGGGGTGACGGTCCGAGTTTGGGCCTAGTGCCCCCGCTATGGTCAGCTTGGGAGGAGCCTTCACGATCACCATCCAACAAAAAGGGGCCGTGACACCACCAGCAGCACTGCTGCCCACATCGGCACGGTGTCATACCCTGACACAGGTGTCTTCTGCCCGTCATGAGGCAATCCATTCCAGGAAACGTGCCTAATCACTACACGGCCCCGGAGGACATATCATCCTCCCATCAAGTCATTGACAACGTACCTTGATTATCTTAAGTTTGCAATTGCATTTCCCACCACAGCTAGGTCTCACCCCGAACTAGCCCGCCACCAACTATCCTCCTACTGCCCTAATCCCTGCAGCAAGTCTTCCACAAAGCACCCTATGCCCATTTCTGACAGATGTACCCCATCTGCTCTGTACAGGGGTTCCTTCCTAGCTGTCCACCGGGGGTGGATTATTACGTCGCCCTCTAGGGAGCTCATGCATCCCTTCAAGTTGTTACATTTCCTCCCTGTTCTGTTTATCGCTGCTCCTGATGCGGCATGCTAGTATCTCTTTGGGACTATGTTTGACCAGACCAAGTGTGTATTTGGCCAAAGGGTATTTACTTTTACTAACTCTGTTTTTCTTTGTCCTGAACAGGTGCCTGAATGTTTTGCTGCCTAATTTTTTACCCCCTAGAAGTACTATTATCCTACTAGGGTCCCCGTACCGCCTACTTGTCCTGCCTATTGCTGACATTAACTGCCCCTTTGTCCTACCCACCGTATATATTCTGAATTTGTTTGCCCCTGGCCCCATTCCACTTCTTGGCCCTGATAGACTTCTTGGCCCAAAATAACAACGAATGGCCCACGATCCATGTTTCTCCAGGCCTGCGCCATGCATCTGAAGGTAGGAGGAAAGTGTTAGCAACAAAATTATGACTTGGTAATGCGTAGCGCCCCTATCCACCCTAATACTAATGTGTACTCACTTGAGCTTCGCATCCCATGAAGGGGGTTGAAAAACCTCATGCCGAAGTAGCCAATTGATAGGGGGATTAGTAATTTTTGCGACATGAGGAAAAAACCCCCGCAGAGGTAGATCCCCTCCTCACCCAAAATCATGATGAGTGTGACCCGCATCTGCCTATTTCCCAGGTCTAATGTAACTCATATTTGGTGGGCCCCAGAAGAAAACAACTGCAAACATACTATTCAAATTTGGTAATTGGAGTAAGGTACTTTTATTTGCTCCATCCCCAGGCAGCACTGATGTGCCCACCTGCTTCCATGGACTGGGTTCTCCAATCCTACTGATCGTGAAGCCAAGACCTCAGTCACTCCTCCCTCACTAGCAGGGTGACAGTCCGAGTTTGGACCTAGTGCCCCCGCAATAATCAGTTTCTGGGGAGCCTTCACGATCCAACATCTTATGAGGCCGTGACCCAACTAGCAGCACTGCTGCCCACATCTGGCATAGGTGCATACACCAACATAGGTGTCTTCTGCCCGGCATAAGGCAGGCCATTCCAGTAAGTGTGCCAAATCACTACACGGCCCCGGAGGATATATCCTCCTTCTATCACCTTGTTAACAGCGTAACTTGGTTATGTTTCATTTGCAATTGTGTTTCCCGGGTGCCCACCTAGCATCTTTATGTTGCTGGTAGCCCTGATAAATAACAGCATTAGTTTCTGCTGCCGGAATGTGAACCAAAGTTCTTAGCCTCCAATCCCAATTTGGAAATGCTTTTCCTAAACACTGAGAGGAGAAGGGCATGTTCCCTCATTGTCATGCTGCGCTAGTGTGATCAGCTGACCTTTGCCCAATTGATACATTATGGACATGTGGATTATACAAGGTACTCAGACTCCCTGATCATCACTTTATCACACCGCAAACACCGCAAACCCCTGTTTTTTGGTGTATTGGACAAAAAGAGTCACCTCAAAGGTGTTGCTTGTGACCCTGCTGATTGCACCCTTTTTTGTGAGTGGGTGTTTTCCTCAACCCTTCTGCAACCTTGAGTTAAGAAACCCTTGTTAATATCTTTCTTACCTTCCAGGTTCATAAAGGAAATTCGTGCCAAGTCATCTGGCTTGGCTGCCCCTTTAATGATCTGAAGTATACGTTCCTAAATAATCTAATATAACTTGACTGATATCACCTCTAGGAAATGAAGCCATGCCTTCCAGGTTATGCATGCAACACTTAGCTGTGGCTAGAGAGTTTATCAAGAGTTCTCGCTGTTGGCATGTTGATCTTCCAAACTTGAGATGTACATTTTCCACCCCTGTGGACGAACATTGGTGAAATTCATTGCACTTGAACCTAGGCAAGCTGTCAGCTGTGTGATCGTCTGCTCTTGGGAAGTGTTGTGTTGTGAGTGTAATATTGATTTGAATGCCAACCAGGACTACTTGCCTGATGACCCCCATTGCCACAGGGGACGAGAGGTGCTGGTTTTTAATTGCATGCACTACTCCCAGATCGCAATTAATAAAGTACTAGCACCAATTCCTGGTGAAACCTGTTGCCATTCATTCTTTTGGCCAAATGCTGCGCCTTATGATCTTTCAATGATGGCACCAACACCCCTTACATCCTGCTGCCTCGGTGCACTGCTGCTCTTCAGTTCAAGCTAAACACAGTTTTGCTATCTCCGTACCCCGTTGAACTCCTGTGCAAACACCTGACACATTACATTTTAAGATCCTCTCGGATCTTTTTTTTTTTTTTTGACAGGCGTATTTGGTGATATGGAGCCTTCTCTCCCATGTGTGCTCTCCCTGGGCAGCGGCAAAACCCTGCTCATGGGTTTGACTCTGCCAACTACAATGAGCAGACCTAATAAGCTAGTTTTGTTCCTAAGCACTTTGCTAGCATGTCGTGGAGCTTGTGGACTTTGTATAGTGGCAGTTTACAGCCAAGAAACAAAACCACTGCAGCCAATAGAGGGGATTAACTGCATACAGTAGCTATATTACTGCATACAGTAGCTACCTAGGCTAAGCTAGATAGGAAGTTGTAAACCCCCCTATATTGAGGATAACTGGTGGAGCCCTATGTGAGGGAAAATGGATCCCACTGAAGAACCCTAAAGTGTGGCGGAAGGGTCACAGAGGTATGTAAACTTAGTGCTCTTACCTAAATACACTTGGCTTTGTTAATTACCCCATCACCTCTAATCTGTGCGAAAGCAAGCACCTTAGCTTGCGTGGGTGCTCGGAATACCAAGTTGTGTTACTGGAGCTGTTATTCTCAGACAGTACATAACAATCCTAAGTTTAACATGGCCAAACTCACCTTCCAGGCTGTGAAATGCCCGACTGTGCAGCCCCTTTTTAAGAGTGTCAATAGCCAAGTTGCCCAGGGCGCCGTCTTGAACCACACACTCCTGTATGTTTAATGAGCCATGCGGTGTAGCCACCGGGTCCCTGTCGTGGAGTCTGTCAATGCTCCTGGATACCATCCTGAACAATGTCTGGGGAGTAGGAAAGAGTTAGCATCTGTAGGGTACTCGTATCTGTGCATGACCAGCACCTATATATATTTATCTAGCCCATGAAGGACTCCATTGCAAAGGATTTCCCAGCCTTATTGCGACCTGGTATGGGCTGCATACGTATGTACACCTAATTATTTAACCCTAACACATCCATGTGTCACTCACCTTCACATCTTTCACATATATAAAAGCAAGTACCTGTCCATACATATCCATATATATCACAATTCCAGCGCCATAGTCCACAAAACACCCACATCCAGCTGGATATAAGTATTTTGTAGACCACAGTGCCGGAACCGCGGTGTTCGTTTATTTGCATGTTGTTTATATTTGGAGGGTGAAGGGCACCTCTTTTGAATACCAACTGCACCAGCTGCTTCTTTGCACACTTGGCTTTTTTCCTTCAAATATCCCTTTCTATATCCATATATATGTCTAGATGTACGCATGTATACACCTGCCAATATGAGTCATCCTACATACGAACTGGACTATAATCGTACTGGCATATATACACATATATATCCATATGCACATGTATAAACCTGTACATATGAATCCACATGCTCTCACACACGCCCGCACCCACGATGTACCAACATGCCTATACATATCAGCCCACATCTACCTGTACCAAGCCCAGTATATATATATATATATATATATATATATATACACATATACATATATATACATACACATCCACATCAATCATATATATATATATATATATATATACATATATATATACACATACACATATGTACATACACATACAGACGAAAAAAATAGTGTAAGTGGCGCACTAAAGCTAGAAAGTCAGATAAACGTGCAAGTAAACACAAACAGATAACTAAAAAAAAAACACTCCCTCGTAAGGTGGCTGCCAATCCTTCCTGGGACGTTTATCGTGGAGATCACCTTGGAACTGCAAAGACTGTATGGACATTTGCTATGAGATTGACATACTGAAGGCGCCGTTCCATCACCTCTATAAACAAAAATATACATATATATATATATATATTTATATATATACATACATATATATAAACAACCACAATTTTATAATACAAATGATTTGATATATGTTAAAATGCAAGACCTTTGCTAATATCTTAATTATGCAGATACTGTTGGTGATATCTGTTCTTGTAAACAGCCTATTTGAAGCAACTATCAGCAATCACTGGGTACACATATAGAAGAGCTGGGAGCCTAGTATTATGGAGGCTCTATACATCTGGCTGATTACTACCATTGTTTGCTTGGATCCATGAACTCAAAGTTATTCATCTTTAATATATCCTAACAGCGGCTTTATTTTATACTATTACACTAGATCTCAAATGGGTATTATATGCCTGCATCATTTATTTTTTTATAAAACAAGCCTGCTATTTAATCCACTCATTTGTTATATGATACTAGGAGCTTTTATTGAAGCATTCAGTTTCTATTTGTGGAATGAACTTGTAATATAGTATCAACTTCAAAAAGACTGTAATAAATTGTAAAACCTAGATACAATTAATACTGTAATTTGATACACTGATACATAGTAAAATTATATATATTTAAGTACTGTCTGAATATGACTTAATATTGTTAATTATTGATCCTTTTTGCTATATTTGATACATTTCTGTTTTTTTATGTGTTATTATATATGCTTTGCAATGTGATAATACATTTGTTTATATTTTTATATAAACCAACTGATTTATGTTAGTGCAACCGATGCAATTTCTCCTGCTGTATGTTTGTGTGCATAACACGTGTGGACACAATTACATACATATATACACACTTATATAAAATAATTAAATGTTTTTAGTGTGGGTTTGCAAATCTCCCCTATTATGAAACATGTGGCAGATACATTTATCTTGGGCTTTTTAATGTTAAGAGCTGAGTTTTTTATTTATTTATTTAACTCAAAACACTATCCCCTTCTGTGAACCACAAACTTGCCAAGTGCCCTGTTCACATTCCACCTAACAATGTAAATACAGTAGCTGTACCACCTTGATGATCTCTAAAAATCTGCTGTGGTACAATATCAGACCAGATGATAGACACCTGGGGCCATGGAAGCTGTGACAAGCTATTCTCAAAGTCCATAATCAATTGGGCGCCTTTCATTATGCCCATATCACTGCCTCAAAAGTGGAACATATTATAGACTTGCAATTTATCCACACTCATAGGGCCTGATTCAGCAAGGATCGTAGTTGCTAATATGCATGCAATTGGCTGTTTGTTGCGTACTGTGTATGCATCACAGTGCGTGAAGTAGCTATTGCAATAAGGACTGCGTACACAGAGGCTAGGCAGACCTCTTGCAGATTGATTGACAGGAAGTACCATTTGTAGGTGGTGATGGGAGGTGGTCGGGGAAACATAGGCATGACAGTGTGTTCACACGCTATTGCAGAGGTGTCATAGTGTGCATGATTGTTATCAATTTCTGAGTAAGATCAGAGCTTGTGCAAGCATATGCGGCTGCTATAGTACTCGATTGCACCAATGGTTTACCTATTTTGCTAAGTATTACGGATGTGTGCAATGTAAAGTGGGCATTCTTATATAGTGCTGAGTTTGCATTGCGATCACAATGGATTAGCATACTATCGCAGTTGAACTGTGTGTGTACACAATGTTATGTACCATAGTGAATCAGGCCCTCAGATAACAAAGGAAGCTAGCCAGACCACCACATCCCACACACACCTATTCACCTGAAAATAACCATGGATAATACCTTTAACAAAACCATGACGTTCCACTGTGGTTGGATATTGCTGGGTTTGAATTAGAAACAATAATCTCAGGACACTGAAAGTCTGAGTCTGTGTTACAAGATGGTGGTACTGTGACAAGCAATCAGGTAAATATACACACAGAAGTATGTGCTCGCTTGCAGGAGATTCAGGGGTTAGTAGCACATCAAGACTCAGGAACACTGCAAAAGAATGAGGAGTGCAATAATCCAGCAACTGGTTGACAAAACTTAGATGTGCAATTTGGAAATAGCAGGCAAGATACTCTGGTGAAACTCATTATTGGAAGATTAGTCGGGAAAGAGTCAAAGCAAATTATGAATCAGCTACTTTTACAGGGATACAGATTTCTGCAGACTGGAAACTTGAATGCCCTGAAGAGTTCTGTAATCAGTGGACTGTATCTGAAGTCTGCGCAGAGCTGGGAGACTGAAATCAGGTATGCCGTAGCTTGAGTTACAGAAACTTAGCTGATAAGTGCCCAAGGAACTCAGGAGAAGTATGTGGCTCGGAAGGCTTAGCAAGCACAGAACCCAGCAAAGTTAGAAACTGTAGAAAACTAATAACTGCAGTCTTTCTACTAACTGAAGCCAGGAATAGTAATGTGGCTTGGTACAGACAGGAGCTTGTGAGTCAAGATGTGACTTGTTGCTGTGGCAATCATCTGATCTTCAGGGAAAACTTAAGTTGGCCACACACTAGACCAACTTACATCCAACCATCCAACTAGTTGATTGGTGGGAATGAAAATCTGTTAAGGTATGAAAGCAAATGACAATCAGCAATTTGCTCCCAAATGCCGGAAAATTAACATAAACTGTTGTTTGAACCAACTGTTTAGATCAAACATTTAGCAAACTTGTCTGAATGACCATTTCCATCTGTTTTCTGCCATTTAGGAGCAAATTGTTGATCATCATTTACTCCCATACATTACCAGATTTTAATTCCAACCAGCCAACTAGTTGGATGGTTGAATTAAGGTTGGTCTAGTGTGTGGCCAGCTTTACATAGCAGTTTCTGGTCACTGATTGGCTGCCAGAGTCAGCTGGGACAAGAGCACTTATACTGGATGGAAAGTGGTCATCTGACATAAACATGGTGATGTCCATGCATCAGCTCACAGAACAAAGTCAAGTAAAAACCTAACATGCAGAATAGGTAGCAAAGGTAAGTCACATGATAAATCCCTTAGAACATGAGTGCTGAAAGTCAGTATAGAGACACTAACAAAGGAAAGAACAGGAAATAATTTCACACCTCACTAGGCAGGCTAGCAAAGGCTTTCTCACTCAGAAATGTTTTGGATAATCTAAGTACGTAAAGCACAAATATAGGACTTATAAGAAGCAGAACAAATACAACTGGACTGAACAAATTAGAGTCTGAGGGTTTCAAAGAAATGTTAACAGAAATAATAATAGTGCACCTTTAATGTTTTGTGCTGCATCCTTACTTCTTATAAATAATAGGAAGGGAACAATATAGGTAAAGGGAAAGTGCTGTATGTTTAACGTGCATTAGAGGTTGTGACTATTATAGTGTGTAGCAAAATGGTTGAAAAAATGATTGAAAGAAAAGCCCATTGCTCACTCCCCAGCTGGTCTATCTTTGAACTATGTATCTTACACATCACCAAATAATTTTTACACAAATATTCTGTGACAGCAACTCTGAGGCAATGACCTCTTACCAGATGCAGTAAGCTCACATATGCAAAAGGCACCAAAAAATTACATTGAATAAGCCAACCTAAATAAAGCCATCTCAAACTTGTCCAAAGTCACCAAAGCCACTACTTTCACAAGTGAATGAAGCAACTCCATATCAATGGGTCACCACAAATTAGCTTAATGTGGAGATTCCTAAGACCATCCCTATAAATCTTTAAATAATAATAACAACTAGATACTTACCAGCTGATCCGTTAGTATTCAAGAAGAGTCACCACTCCTCCCAAGCCCTCATGTAGATTCTCATGGTCTATGGGGCACTGGCTCTCCTAGCAAGTCCTTACAGGCCAGTCAGATACTCTGCAAGACAGAAGGACAGAGTGAACTTTTCAAAGCCACGTCATTAGCAAGCATGCGAAAATGAGTCCAGTGGCAGCATGACTAAGAATCTATAGTGCCGTTGTGAGCACTTGGGGCGTGCCTGATCCAGAATGAAATATTTTATTGTAAAGGAAGACTAACTGATACAAGAGCCGTAATGCAAAGAAACAAAACACCCTGATTACTAGTGGCCTACACAACCCCAAAGTTGTCACACAAGAATTTAATATTCCGATCTTTTAACAAAGAGCCTCAAAAGACCCCAAAGTTCAACTGCTACAATAATAAGAGACAATGCCAATTGCAGCAGTTAAGCCATAAAACCCTCAACATGCCAGGCCTAAGGCTAAGAGGCAGCACACAAACTGCCATCCAAGTAAGCCACAAATATTTGTCATCTTGCTGCATCTGTAAAAAGCTACAGAACAGTGCTAGGAACTGTTGGGATGTCCAATGTGAACTCTGTTAAAATTGGAATGAAAAGTATGCCACATGCACATATTGTTTTTTTATTTCTGAAAACAATCTGACCATATGATGAGGCTTAAATACTCCAGCCATCAATCTCTAAAGCTTAAAACCTTACCCATGATAATTACTTGACAATAAAAATTAAACAACCACATCAGAAACTGGACAGTCCTCAATGAAGCCTTTGAACCCCTAAAAGGTCAGAAATCATCTGGGAATGTTTTTGAACCATACTTAGCGACAAACAACAGCATGCTGAAATGTTAAAAAATTTAACGCCTAAATAAGACAAGCAGGCCATTGGGCCCTCAGTCTTATTCTGAGCCACCAGTAGACACAAACTAAAAAAGATAACACCAGAACCATAAAAAAAGGATATCAACACAAAGCGTGTGACCCATGGGACAATGAGAAAGTTGTCAAGGTAGTGCACCATACCATGGTGATCAGTACCTGCTATAAAACACCAATGCAAAAATTAGCTAATGGCTCAAACCATGCAAAAAAGATGACAAAGCCCACCTGTAAGCACTTGTACACAGGTTATTAATACATTATGAGTGAAGGGAGAGAAGACTAAAAGTCAACTGTAGACCTTGGCCATCAGGTCCCCTGCACCAAAGCCGCAACCTCACTCAATGACTGGTTATCAACCCTGCAAAGGGATAAGTCAAGATAATTAAAACAAACTACCTATGGGGTATTGTAAGTGTTGTAGCATTCTAAATTTTCCAGGGACTTTTTTAGAAACACCACCAAGTGGAGAGATGCACAGACCTTCAAAATGCAGGCATGGAAATGGACAGAACAAGCATCCTGTATCCACCTCAGTTTAAAATTTGGCCATCAAAGCCTTAAGGAAATCATGTGCCGAATTGAGATTCCTTTCGGCATTCAAGGTGACAGGTTTTTAAACTGGTAAATGAAAACCAAACTTAAAATCATGATATTGATAATTGGCACCTCCAGATCAATGTAGGCTTTTAAATATTTAGTATTTTACATGAAATTGCATGACTATCCCTGGATGTACACTTTATTGAATACACTAGAAGATTGATGACTCAGAGGTAGGCCATCAATGTTGAGAAACTTCTAACCAAACCTAGACATCCTTGACTCCAAATTTAATGGAAGGCTGCATCATAGTTTCTCCAAACATTACCCCTGAGAGTCACATATGTACTATGGATTATCTGCATGTGTTAAACACATTCATATACTCCTAGAGCCTGTATTTAAGGTAGCATGCTGCAAATATCAGTATGCCTGAAAGCCAGCTTACATATGAATGAAAAATATCCTTGCCAATTCCCATTGTCTTCCTAGCAGCCTCTAAACATTTCATGCCATCTTTTCCATGATTACGAAGATGTCAAGAAAATTGCCTTCATGGATATCCTCCCGAATTCACCTCCTCAGCCCTCTAAAAATTGTGTTGTTTGCACAATGCACAATTTCAGAACCTGCTGAAACAGTAAGCGCTACCTGTGCTAGGCTCCTTATGCTTACCCTTAAACTGTCTAGAGAGCAAGCGCATAAACTTTTCATGAGTGCATATCACCATCAGAACAGATGCTATAATCTCTAGGAGAATAGGAAGAAGATATAAAGGATAAAATAACATATTCTCACCAGATCTGAAGGACAAGACTTCATGACAGCAGTGGATGAACCCACAACTACCCGGACATCAGAGATTAGCATGGACTATTGACCAGTTGTTGGATCATGAGCAGCCATTAAAGAGGTGAACACATGATCAACTAAAGCAGATGTCAAACCTGCAACAGAAGAAGAGACAAAGGAAGACAAAACACCCAGTGATGATGTGAAAATGACAAGGAGCGCTGGTGAAGACAGGTGTCATATAGAAAAAGTAGAGGGTTCAGAAGAAATTGATGCAGGGAGTATAGCCTCAGCCCCCACAACAGGAATCAAGAGAACTTTTGGAGATGCTACAGTATTCTGACAGATAGCAAAGTGACAGTTAACCAAAGGGGGAGGAGCCCTGGTTGACTTTATACCCAGGGGTAAAAATTGAGAGCCCAATTAACAAAATGGGGGGAAAGGAACAGAGTTTAAAGTGACAGAAAAATAGACAAAATGATATTATGAATGGAAACCCAACAGACACTGTTGATAATGATGCCCCAAAGTGCGACACAGCATTATGATTACACTCAAGCAATGCAACTGTCAATTTACCAGACTTGCTTGCTGATTATTAAAGGTTTATTTAGAAACAGTATATCATACTCAAGTGCACAGATGAAATAGCATTAGGTACAGACTTGCAGAAATGCAGTAGTATAAACAACAATAGATCAGTAAAAAAGGAATGCACATAATCCAGGAATAAACAAACAGAATGCACTGCCAATAACAAGAAAGTCCAGGAATGCAATGATATGGTAGTACAGGAATGGAATTCTGTGAGTAAAACTGAACAGTTTTACCAAATAGTTTAGACAATACAGAGAATAAAAGAGTTCAAGGACAGGATCCAGTAAAGCAAGGATTAGATAGGAATCCAGAAAAACTAGCACATGGTAGGCTAGAAACAAATACAATCCATCTGAACATCAGAAAACAGCAAGTCCAGCACAGGAAACATGACCCAGCAAAGAGTGCTAAGATCCTGCAGAATAAATAGGTCAGGTGTTGGTAATGAATGAATAATTAATCCTATGTCACCTGGCCAAAGAACAAAGCCAGTAGTGTGGGATCTAGAACTGCAGCTCACAAACTAGGAGGCCTGGTGACCCCTAGTTGCTGGGAAACATACTGCTGGGGAACATGGCAGAACAGAGTTCTAACAAAAAGAGAGGGTGATGGAGACAAAAAAGGTAGGACCATATCGACTGAAGAAATGAAATGGACAAAGAAAGGTCCCTAGCAGCAAAAGAAGGCAGATTACCAGAGAAAAGATAGAAAAAGATATGGAGTAGGAAAAGTTTGCTGTCAAGAACTGAGATAAGAAGAAGGAAAAGTAGAAAAAACAGAAGAGGAAGAAGCTGGCTAAACATTAGATAGCATAGAAGAGATAGAAATAAAAGGAAATTGTGTAGAAAAAGGGGAGGATAGAAGATGAGACAGAAGGGATGACAGAAGGAAAGTGACAGGTAGCAAAAGAGGGACTGCAAACAGCAGGCAGCTGAGAAATTGATTGGAGAAAGAAAAAGAAAAATACTGTAGCTTACCATACCTGAGAGAAAAGCAGGGCTCCAGGGGACTGAACAGATGCACCACCTGCAGCCATACGGTATTTAACCCCTAAAATGGCTGCAGGGCTATCATCCAGTACTGCAGGCATGTAAGATGGAGGTTGCAGGGTGATTTTATTTTTCTCCACCTGACCAGGAGGGAAATACAGAGGGATGGGTGCAAACAATTGCTGGGGACCCAATTACTGCCTAGGGGAATCAAGTACTGGGAAGGGGGGACTGAATCAGGAGCCACTGGGCACAAGCACTCGTGTGTCCTGGCAGCAGAAGGAGGAGGAAGAGGAACTGGACTGTGGACTAAATGGGACCAGGCCACAGATGATGCAAGGGTGCAAGATGCCTCATGCAGCAGTTGGGGGGGAAGGTTGACCTTTTAGAATGAGGAAGTGAAATTAAAGAAGAAAAACAAAACAATATTAGGAAAACAAAGGAAAAAAAGGAGATGAGAGTGGAAGAAGGAAAAATTATTGAAGATGAAGAAAAAGTAAAGTAATAAGGGAAACATGACAAAGAATGAGGCAGCAAAAGAAGAATGATGTGCAAATAAAATGGATTCAAAGGATACAAGGAAAGTAATTCATTATTCCAGTCAGAAAATAGGGGGATGCAAATGTACTCTTGGACAAGGGATTCCTGAATTCCAAATGTAAAGAGGAAAATTTTGTGTCAGAGGGAATCTTTATATGCATTTAGAAGTTTGCCCCTTAATTTAACCCTAATTGGCCCAAACCAAGAGCTACAAATAAAAAATAACCTGTCAATCAAATATATCAGTACCTAACCTGTTATCAGTTAGAAGCTTATTTGTGCTTTGCACCTAAGTGGTCCTCATTTTAATGTTAAGAATCACAGTGATCTTTGTATATGTAAATCAGGTGGGTTCCTTGTAAGGAGTACACTTTAATTGTGTAGTGGTACTGTATGTTACTGCTACAATACTTGCTAGCTACATATTGTGCCTGTAGGAATTTTAGGTTATTTTTCAGGGAGTCCCTTTAAAACAAATGGTCTAGAGTCTAGAATTTAATCTGTCACTATATGTTTCATTCTACTGTTACAGTATAGCACACTAGCCATGTCCATGTCCTAGGGTTGCAGGTATGGCAATAAAGCAGTGTCCCAAATTGAAAGAAGCACTTACCCTGGGATGTCCCTTCTCATCTATCCAGGTGGTTTGCTGGAGGGAGAGATTGTGTGTTGTCTCTGCTCACTTTCAGTTCACTGATGTGGTACCATATCCCTTGTGAATTCGCTTTTTCGAGGGTGTGATTTGCCCACAAGGTGTAATGATCAGGTAAGTTTCACTCCAGTATTGTGAATGCAGATTTCCTAGATGTCTGCTCCTCACTACTGTTACACTTACTGTAGCTCTGTGTTATGCTTCATGTGGAGTGGCCAGCTAGTTCTCACTATGTAGAGGGAGTTCATGCCTACTTGTAGTTGTGGACAGTAGTTCCAGTGGCTGTGAGCTGTTCGAGCAGGTAGTGCCCTGCCATCTCTCCCAGCTCTCTAATGCTAGCTGTATTGTCTGTGCCTGTGACTAGCTTTTGCTCTGTATCGGCAAGTACTGTACGCCTTTCTCAAGGAAGTTACTGGTTGTTAGATGACTTCTCTATTTATATGATTAGGTCCTGGTCTTATTGCTTGTAGGGGTGGGAGGGGGTGTGTTGAGTCCCTTGCTTGTTCTTTGTAGAAATCACTGTTTTGACTCATGTTCTTGTTATGGTGTGTATTCCATAGTTGATTGATATTTTTATAGAATTGAATTACTGTATATCTGGATGGTGGTGGATTCCTTGTTAATATCCACTTGCATTGGTATGTTGGTGTAATTACTGTATCTACAGTATGTCTGTTATGGGTACTATTTAGATTAAGGCCCATATTTAATTAGAAGCGAAAAGTCCATTGCCGGATTTTTGCTGTCATCATGGGTTTCAGGTGCAAATAAGCATCGCGCTCGTCTTTGCTTATCCCCGTATTCAATTTCAAATCAGCAAAAGTGGGACCTGGCGAAACTGAAATCTGCGAAAAGTTGGGTCAGTTTTGGGGAAATCAGGGGCTGAACCCCCCCTAAAGATGCTCAGACATGGGGGTTCACCCCGAATAGATCTGCTAAAGGTATTTTGAGTTTTTAAATGGTCTCAATAGGTACTATTTAGCGTGTTTCAGCAAGTGGTGAAGAATAGCATTTTGCAACTTTTTTGGGAGAAAATAACTATTGCCATCAAATTTGGGGTGCATGAAAATGGGTGCAAGCATATTTTAAAATGTCTAAAGAAAAGCATTAAAAATCGCCAAAAATGCACCTTCAGCAAGCACCTGCAATCAAAAATACACCTCCCCCATACATGCAGACCCCTACCAAAGGCTTTTTCACTAGTTTCTGATTTTCTACCCCCACTTTCATTTTTTTCACCCACTTTTTCAAAGTGCTGTTTTGGGGTGTCCTTTGTTTTTTTTTTAGCATTCTTTGACGCAGTTAGCATCAGCGGGGGTCCAAAGGGTGCAGGGTAGTTCCCGCAACATTGCACCCCAAAACCCCAATTCTGCACATTTTTCTGCCAAGTATTCATAGGCAAACATTTTTCGCCTATTACATTGCATTGCGTTATCGTGGCGGCGAAAAGACTCTGCAATTGAATACGGGGATAAGTGAATACAGGTGAAAATGGCGTTATCATTGAAAAAGTATTGCCGAAACTGACTTTTCGATTCAAATTGAATACGGGCCTAAGATGGTAATGTTTTATGTGTTATTATATAATCCTAATTTTTCCTCTGTTTTCACTCATTAATAAGTGATATTCTGGTTCTTACTTCCTATATTGCACTATTACAAAACTTTCAAGTTACTCATTACTCATTATTGGATTTAACTCTAATAGGTTTTGGAATATGTCAGGGCTGTAACTAGGGTAGTGCGACCTGTGCCATGGCAAAGAGCACCACAGGGCAGTGGGTGCTGTTTGGACCTGTCAATTTATCTGTTCATTATCATTCTCACTTGTAGTTTCCTCTTATTTTATCCCCAGCATCTCCTGGCTGCCCCAGGAGTACCCCTATCTCTTCCCTGGCTCTTCCCCATGAAGCCATGGCCCTTTTTCAGGTGCACTATCTTAAGTCCCTATTTAAAAATGGGGGGGGGCACCAATGCTCTCTCTGGCACAGGGCACCAAAAAGTCTAGTTATGGCTCTGGCATATGTTAATGTAATCTATCAAATCCCTCCTTTGTGTCATTTCTTAATTCTGCCCAATCCTTGTTTATTAATGATATTTGTGTTTGTAATACAATTTATTTGTCTTGTTGGTCTCTCATTCATGTGTGATTCTGTGTTATTATACTGTTTGTCATATTGTATCAGTGATTGTTATTACTGCTGATTTACATTTGTATTACAGTTGCTAAACTATGATCCACTTTAGGTCTTTACCTTTTATAAAATGTATGATGTCTTGGGGTAGTTGTTAGTTTTATGTTATCTTTGATGGAGTGTTTATATGAAGTTGTCAGTGGGTAATTCATGATTTATACTGTAATGGTATGCACACGTTGGTAGCTTGTTGTATCTATGTATTGTGTATTATTGTGTATTAGTGCATTTATGTTATATAAATAAAACAAACAATTGGAGAGGTGGAAATAACTACAATGAGCTTAGATATATATATACTCTTAAAATACTTGATCCAAAAAGGACTGTAGTGTTTTAAGAGTCTAAACCCATCTAAGCTCATTCATTTTGATGATCACTGTGAAAATTCCTCCCCTTTAATTGTTTTAAACTTTTGTTTATTCCTATGAAGTCTAGATCTCTGAAGTTTGAGTTGTGGGGAGTTTTGAAGTGTTTCTAGATGAGTTGATTCTCATACCCTTCCTTTATGTTTGTAATATGTTTATACATCCTTTGAAAGTTTTGATCATTCTGACTACATACTCCAGGCCATGAGCATACCTAAGCAGATAGGTTACCCCTTTAAATATTTAGGGGTCTATGTATCAAGCTGTTTTTTATATAATATTATGCAGAAACTGAAGTTACTGCATAATTGTATGTATTGTTCCTACTGTATATACTAATGGCACAATGCAGGAAATTTCACAAAAGTCTCTGGCAAAGTGCTAATTAGCGCTGCAGGTAACAGTTCCCATTATTATCAATGGGGACTGTAATCTGACCCCTATTACTAAACTCCAAAAAGCGAAGCTTTTCTGTGTTTAGATCTACTAGTTTACACCATTTTCACATGGTTTAAACTGCTGTTAGCCTATGGAGGTTTCAGGTGCAGGAGAGAGATCTTTTGATTTGTCTCTTGCAGCCTCTGACTGGCTGCATAAAAATGAAAATAACCCTAGCGATATGGATAAATAATAATAGCAGCTGGTCCATAGACCCCTTAGTCTTATGTTTTGTCTCTGTTGTTGTTGATTTTAATTCTCTCACTGCTATTGTGCTCCTTTGATGAGTGTGTTGCAGGCCTGAAACTTCAACAGTAGTTAAACCTCCCCTTATTTTTATTCTGAATAAATGTTTGTTGGGTCTTGTCTTTCGGTTCTATGTGATTCTGTACAAGTTCAGCTTAAGGTCTAATGCTTTTTTTTGTATATGATGTCTAGTTTTGTCAAAATTGTTTTAAGGTCATGGACTTGGCATAGCACTTTCATCTGAGTTTGTGTTTTTTGTCACTCAGCACTATGTTGTACTGAGTAATAGTATGTAATTTCTGTTGTTCCATGTTGTCACAGGTTTAGAATTCTGTAGATCTGAACCATGACCCTTGGGTCAAACTGAAGTACGGTTGAGACAAGGAGATTGTATATAACTCTTGCTCATGTGTCAGACAGGTAGTACTGTAGGTATACTAGTGATAGAAATAGAAACCACAGACCAGAGTTATGCTGGGATATGGACCTGGAACTGAGGAAAATCAACCCATCAGCCCTTAGCCCATTGACTAGACAAGGCCATCAGAGCTAAGTACACACTACAGGGATGAAGATGACCACTCCGGAACTCAGGACAATATAGTACCGGCAGAATGGAACTCAGAACTCAGGCCAGGATTAGGAGTATTACTGTATGTATGCTGAGCCAAGCTTGAGGAAGCAAGTACTCTGTCATTGGAATGATGCAAGACCTGGAACTGGAGCTTGGTTAGGAACTCAGGCACTGAGGGGTCAGGGAAAGAAATAGAGATCTGCCGATCACTGTGATGTTAATACTGTATTCTGTACACTGACCACAGCCCTACAACCTGCATACCTTCCTCAGTGCCAGCCCCAGACAGCAATAACAGCATAGGGAAACCAATATTATGTTAGCACAATAATGTAACCATTAACCTGAGACAGACCTGCGGAGAGCTGAGTGTTACAACAGATAACAGAAAAAGGATTGAATGCAATGTCCCAAAAGTAGAGCAGCCGGATGTTTTGGATGCAAAATAAACTTCCACAATGATGGATGTTTGGTGATGAAACACAGCAGCAGGTGGTAGTAACCTGTTGATGGTAATGCCAGCTCTGTCGATGTCAAAGACAGGTATTGCAATGGCACTGAACAAACATGTATGCAATATGGTTGCTGGAGTACAAGTAATGAAGTCTGTATGATCCAGAGTCACTTGGATGAATCTGTGTGCCATATGGTGGCTAGAATGCAGGTAACTGAGTCCACTTGAAATAACATATGAAGCAGAGGCACCTGTAGACTGTAGATGTAGCAAAGCGGCAATTAGTGCAGTCCACAGAGGAATAGATAATAGTTCATATAGTACACAGGAAACAGGAGACAGGAGTACTAAGACTTGAAGCCTAGAACTATCCTGGAATGAATGAAGTTGTTTGTGCTGCCTCTAGGTGCAGGTTTAAATAGGGAGTAGTTTAGAGTCATTGGACTGGCAGACCAGGTGAACACTCAGGTGAATCAGGTGATGGCTGTATAATGTATCAGTGGAGCTTTGAAAGCAGAAATAAAGGAATGTCTGAGTCTGTTTGGGATGCTAATACCCTGATATGTGACATGTTATGTGTAATTGTTCTTTGTTTTAGTATAATAGTATTTTTCTGTCTGTTTTGCTCTGTCAAATGTTTTTTTTACACTAGTGTGGTGTTGTACTGTTTGTCTGTGAAATGTTTGGTGGGTATGTTGCCTTGTTCAATGAAATCTTCTAGCTTGGAAAACTTTCTTCTTATGAGGGGGCATCCACTAGACGATTTTATCCCTGTCCAACCTCTAAATGATTTTCCCTTGAATTTTCCCTTGAAATTTAATCTTCCGCTCTGAACGATTTCCAAATGATTTGCAAACGATTTGCAAATGATGTTGTTTCAATCTGTGATTGACAGCTTTCAGCTATAGTGGGCAGATGGGGGTTCATCGTTTGATTGTTCAGCATGAACGATGTGTAAACGATGTGTAAATGATTTGTAACCGATCTTCAAGTGATCAAGTGAAATTGACCTGCATGTTCAGTCGATGGAGGAGACGATCAAACGATCAGCGGGAGCGCACTTCGTTCATCGTTAGAAACAATTACTGCACGATTTGCAAACGATTTTTAAATGATTTTTAAACAATTGAACGATAACGATATCGTTATCGTTCAATCACCTGCTAAAATTGTCTAGTGGATGCCCCCCATTACTCTTTTGAATTGTCCTGCTGGAATGTTTGTTAGTCAGTTGAACTGGTTACAACTGGTTGATAGAATGTAACAGTTCACATCTATAGTTTTCTTGAAATTCCTAGTGTGCATTTGTTGGCTATCACTGAAAATCTCCAAGTCTAAAATTTCTGCTCAGTCCTTGTTGAATTTTATGATAAATTTAAAGTTATTGTTGTTGATTTCCATGTGAGTAATAAATTTGGTTAGTGAGTCACCAGTCACTTGCCATATATATAGGATATGAAAATTTGCCATCAAATGAGGTTCCCACTGAACTCATGCACATGCCATATATGATCCCCTTCCCATTTTCTCATGAACAGGTTGACATAGCTCGTGTCAACCTCGTTCCCATCACAGTGCTGGTAGTCTGTAAGTAAAATGTATTGTGGAACCAGGCATAATTGTGTTTGAGAATGAATACTATTGATTGTATAATTGATTGTATAATGAATCCTAGTAGTGTGGTGTCTATTTTTGTGTCTACTTTCAGAAAATATTGTGTACTGTCCAGTCCTTATTGGTAATCAAAAATTGTGTATAGGGTAGTTACATTGCTAGTGACATACAATAGTTTTGTTTCCACTCAATCTGTTCTATTCTCTTTAGTATGCTAGTCATGTCTTTTTATATATGAATTCTTTTTATTTACATTATCTTTCAGGAATTAATCTATATGCTTGAATAAATTATCTGTTAATGAGTTTGTCTGAGTTCCATAAGTCTTCCTGGTGGGCGTTCCTGGTTCTTGTGTTCCTTAGGTTGGTAATAGAATACCAGTATTTCTGTGTGTGGATTCTGAATTAATTTGTGTTTCTATCTTATTAGTATTCCCTTGTCCTGTCCATTCTTCAATAATTTGTTGAGATCTGTATGAAATTGTTTGGTGTGTTACTAATTCAGTGTTTTATATCTGTCTTTGACATCCAAGATTCTTAATAATTTGTACATTTAGTTTTTCTTGTTAAGTAACAAATTGCCTCCCCCTTGTTTGTGAGTTTTTGATGCTTGTTTCTCACTCTGGGTGAAATTGCTTGTGGTCTTACTGTTATTCCCCAGTGTTTTATGCCACCTGTCACCAGTATTTTTATGGTTATGAGGTTTCCTTTCAGGTGACTCAGGTAAAATGTTAATGTATGTCTCAGATTGGTGCGTTGGTATGTGTTCTGTTCATTGGTGTCAATTTCCTTAAAAATGCTTATGATACAAATATATTTTGAATTTGTTTAGTCTTTTTATACTAGGAGCAAAATTAAGTTATTTCTTAATTAGGGTTGTGTGGTGTTCATCTAATAGGGTTAAGCTTAGGTAAAAATCCCAGTTTGTGTTGATATGTTTGTTACTGAGTGTTCCTTAGGTGTTAGCATTTTGGGGTTTGTTTACTCCCTTTATATCATCATCTTGTTCTATGGATTTCCTTTTTATTGGATAATTTGTTGATTTGTGGGAGAATGCAGGACAACAGGTTTTGAAACACAAACTTCCACACAGGAAAAGTGAAAATTTTAAATTGTTTACATAATAGACCAACAGTATAAATTAAAGTTTAATAGTTTAATACTACAATAATAGGAGTGTAATGTAGGCTCTTAGACCTTCTTCTAGATTTTCAAAAATCTTGTTCCCATATTACATTGTGCGGGTTATCTGTATTTGTGATGGAAAAGTAGTCATGGTGGTGATATCTTGATTGAAAGATAATCTTGCTAGGTGCTCATATACTTTTTTATGCTCTATTTCATATACTGGTAATTAGATGTCTGTAGTCAAGTCTGTGTCTCATTCATCTGCTGTGCTTTTCATCTACAGTAAGTGATTTTTTTATTTTTTATTGTTAATAGGTCTTTTGTCTCATATGAAGTTGTTTCATGTATTGCTGGTAGGTGAGACCTTATTTTTTTGTATGGTGAGGTATTTGTGTAATTTATCTTTTTTTTGTAAAATGTCTTGTTTCAGTAATTTGTTGTATTGGCAGTATCTTTCTTGTCTTTGGTGTTGGTGTGTGGGTTTTGGTGCACTGTTGGTGTTTAATGCCCCATTTTCTCTCTTTATTTTCTGTGTCTTTGTTTCTATCAGGGTATTTTCTAGTTTAATTAAATTTGTTTTGGTAACTGGCTCTATATTTGAGAACCCCTCTTCATTTCTGAATGGTTCTAGTTTGGCATTTATGTCTGTGATGTGGGTATCTAGTGAAGTCTCCACATCTTGTTTGTTGATTATCAGCTTAAATAGTTTGTGAATATATTTTATGAGGGCTTGTTCCAAATTCCCATGAATGTGTGACTCTCAATGTGGTGTGTGGAATGCTTCTCGAGTCCCTTTGGCATTAAATTATTAATGATGTACCATTCTAGAGTGTGTTTATCCTACCAAATTTAGGTTTCTTTTTTGATTATTTTTCTAGTAATAATAATGAATTTAAAAAATTTAAATAGAACTGTATTTAAACTGCATGTTAATTGTTAGCGGTTATTGTAAATTTTTTGATTAGCAGTATTATTACGGCATAGAATGTGAATCAGCATTTCTTTTCTTTTTTCATAATTTAAACCTAGTAAGAAGAGTTTGCTTTTTAGCCTCCCTTTGTTATTTCAGCTAGGATTAAATTGGATGCATTTTCTAAATTTAACACAATCTTAGTTGTTTTAGGGACATTATTTATTCAATAGTCATCTAATGCAGTTTTTAATAAATGTATCCATAAGTAGCAGTTTGCTCTACTTCTAGACCCATTGGCTAGTGGTGGAATTCAGAAAAGCAAGTATACAAGAAAAAAGGCATAATCAGACCACACCATTTGTCCAATGGTGGAGCTGTGTAACAGGTGTACATGTTCATGTCCTACTAGAATATAATTTATACATGTATACTCTTCATGGGTGTGAGAAGGAGGTATAGTCTTTGTTGCAATAATTATGCAATCAATAAGTTTTCATCAGCTGATGAAGATGGTAGAAGTGCCGGTGGGATCAGAAAGATAATCATAGTTATCTACTGCTGGATCAAGAATCCAGTTGAAATCACCACTGATCACCAGGATCCCCTTCTGAAGGGATTCAATGAGTTTCAAATTACTCTGGTTCAGCATAAAGATTGATATGGGTGAAATCCTTATTGAAGAATTCCCCTTATCAAACTGCATCTACCAGCTTTTTACTGTACAGATTGCTGCTAGTAATGTGTATGAATTAGGAAAAGGGAAGGTACATATATTAGGGGCTGTGTACTGTTTAAAGTGCATCTTTTGAATAAAGACTACATCAGTTTTTCCAACATGGAATGAATTCAGTGCCACGTAACATTTTTATCTGGGAGGGGAATTCCCTTGGCATTGATGTACAAGATTTTTAATGTGACAGTGGGCATAGACATTTCATGAGGATGGTATGCAATAGCTGATTAGTGGGTAGCATGGAGGAGGGCAGATGGAGGTGATTGGAAAGCAAGGCAAGAAGTAACCAAAAGCCTGGTCCATTCACTGATTACTTTTGCCTCAATTACTGTAACCTTCTACTCATTGGTCTTCACCATACCTGCCTCTCCCTGATCTAGTCCATCATTAATGCTGCAGCCAAACCACCTTTCTCTCCCACCACTCCTCATCAAGTGCAACTCTTTGCAAATCCCTTTATAGGTTCTCAATTCCCTTCAGAAATCAATTCAATCTGCTCACTTTCAATAAGAGAGCCCTCTAAAATTTGTTTCCACATTACATATCTGACCTAGCCATATGGTATACCTCCAGTCACCCACTCTGCTCCTTCATAGACCTTTTTATCTCCATCTGTCTTCAAACTCCATATAGTAGGGACTTAGGGCTCGATTCAGACCTGCTCGCTAGATGTGTTCACACGTTAGATGCATATGCAAATTTTTGCAAGGCAAGCGATCGCATGACAAGGCATTAGCACGTCCACTATGTCTTAGCGTGCAATCGCATAGTGTATGCCTGTATTAAGATGTGCACTTTTGCATGTCATATCCAGGGAGTGTATGCAACCATCGGTACATCGAGTACCATCGGAAGCAAATGTAGCGCTTGTGGCTAACCATACCCTACAGCAAGCACTGCGAGATCTTCATTGTGAAATACAACAAAGTAACGCTGTCTTTTAATTATGCATGCCTCTAAAATGGCATTAAGATGCTCAGGCACGCCTGTGTTCGCACCTCCACTCTCCTGTTTCTAGTGGCCAGCCCCTGTTACCACCCACAAATGGCTTCTCCTGTCTCTCATTGTGCTGGGCAGTCTATGCATGGCAAGCGTACGCTTCCCGATCGCTCGCACTGGTTCACACACGTGCATTGCAATGCGTATGTATGCGCAGAATGCATACAATCAGCTGGCGAACGCATCTTAGCAAGTGGGTCTGAATGAGGTCCTTAGTTTCTTGTGGAAATAACTATATGGATAGTATAGTAAATACAAGTGTGTGGGCAGATGTTAGTAAATTGTTTAGTACTGAATGCTAGATACGAAGAAAATAGCTATGAGGCGGGCAGAATAGAGTGCTGAGTTCAGTTAAAAAGCTGAGGTGAGCAAACATGCATATCCAGTAACAATCCAAGAAAAAAAGTCTAAATAGCAATCTGAGTAGGAGACAAAGGTGCAATAAAAAATAGTCAGGGACACAATATGGAAAGATTTACAGAAAAGTGGGATCATCACATTTCCACAGGAGTATGTGCCTCACAATTTGGGATAACGAATAATAAACAGTTGGGAGGTTCAGCCCCTGAAGCACATGATTAAGGGGGAGATTTAATAAAGATTGGAGAGAGATAAAGCAGCAACCAATCAGCTCCCAACTAACACTTTACAGGCTGTGTTTGAAAAATGACAGTTAGGAGCTGAACTAAATAGAGGAACATGTTCTGTTCTTAGAAGAATAAGAAGCTGTTGCCCTGCAAAGTGCACAGAATCTGGAAGAGCAGAAAACCAAATGACTCAAGATAAAGTAGATTCAGGGGCTGCATTGTGAATAAATGTATATCTTGCATGCAATCAGAGTTGGCCATACCACTTCTATCCATCCACCTGTACAAGTGGGCACAAATAATAGAAGTGTGCATTTGCACCAGCTGTATACCTGTTACAAGAGATCCATCTGAAATCATTAGGAACTCAGCATATTCTCAATCCAATATCCCAAGTCTGCTTACATGCCAATGACATGCCCTCAGAATGTTAGTCTAAACGCAAAACTCAGTTGCCACCTCATTACACCCGTTCAGCCACTAGAAGAGATGTGGCTAAGCACATATATATGACTTACATATGAAAAAGATCCACCAGTAAAATAAACTCATGTGCTATTATTAGTCAGGCCCTCATTCTGCAGATCTTGTGGCTAATGCAGAAGAGAGCAGAGAGAATTGACCAGACAACTGCACTGCAACAAGTATGGATTAAGCCTGTGCTCTAAGGGTCTGATGCAGACTTTGGAATAGAGGGCCTGATTCAGACCCACTCAGGCAGTGCAGGAAGTTCATTGGGGCTTGCAGTGGAGGAGACCCTACCACAAGGGTCTTGTCACAAGCCAGATGATCGCGATAATCATGACCATCACCAGGCCGCCCGCTAAAGCTGTGGGTGGTCAACCACAGCTTAGCGAGTGGCCTGGAGGCCGGAGAAAAAAACAAAACGTCCCGTCCTGATTCAGAATGGGCGCTCGCAAATAGCGAGTGCCTCTGAATCAGGGCCAGAGTGAGATATCGCTCTCAACTGATCATCTTGGTGAAACCATGCAGCACTGCAGGCGGGGCAGATTTAAAATGTGCAGAGAGATTTAGATTTGAGAGGAGTTTTTCCAAACTGACATCTAAATTGTAATAATTTAGCTGTGCAGTATTTGTGGGCTACATGCAAAATCAGACAGTATTTACCCCACATGTTAAAAAAAATATGTATTTACACCCCTTGCATTGCAATATGGTTTGTTCAGGTTTACAGTTGAGATAAATATCTCACTCTATTCACAACTCTGAATCAGGCCCTAAGTGTGGTAATGTGGTTGTCTTATCAACCTCCTCTCATCACGACAATAATATTTTGCCTGCACTGCTACTATCCAATTCTATAAATCCTTATCTCCTCCTACTAGACTATTCCCCAATGTAAATCTGTCTACTTTGAATGTCTTTTTTATACGTTTTGCTGAACTGTGTATTGTATTCCTTATTTTGCTATGATATATATATATATATATATGTCTTCTTGTACCTTTTATATTTTAATTGCACACATGAGTTACCTTGAGTTCATGTATTATTCTTTTATTGAAATTACACATAACTAAATTTAGGTATTATTGTCTATATTTTTATTTTGATGGCTTAGCACTGTGAAATCTGTGACACTATATAATAATAATTATAATAATAATAATAATAATAATAATAATAATAATAATAATAATAATTACATCTCAGAGTATCCTGTGCTATAAAAATACATTATTGGGGAGTACATTTAAGTCATTGCTTTCTGTATGTAATTTACTGAGAAATTACATTTTGACAGTATGCCAATCATCAAAAAGTAAGAATTAATATAACTGTTAGACTAGAATAGTCTTGGTCACAAGAGACTTCTCGAAATGTCATGAATTGTGGGAAAATAATAGTCTTCAGGCTTTTGTTGATTTTGTTGCTTCTAAAAGCACAGGGAGATAACATTTTATATTACTAAAAATATAACAGCACAAACTCATTACTGAGCAAATTTAAAGATTTGTCTAAATGAATTTGGTACTTAGTATGGATTAATAGTGTTTACAATTTGGAAAATAAGCCCTGTTAAAATTAATTTATTGACTTTAATGTGCATTATATATTTTTGTTGTGTATGTTAGAAAATTGTAATGCTGTATGTTATCAAATGGTTGTGAGCAATTAAGTAATACTGTAAAAATAGTAATAGGAAGAGTATAAACACTATTTTGACATTTTAACTAGGTTTACATGTGGTATGCAATAAAGATATGTTGCTGTTACTTGTCAAGTAATGCATTTTATTTCTCTGTGTTATTAGTTGTTGTTTTCCTTTTCTCAGCAAAAATATAATAAAATCTAATCTGTGATGTGGTTTGCACTTAATAATATTGCACCTTTATATTTCCAGGTGAAGCCAGCCAAGAAGCAGTGGCTTGTGCAGCTTTCACTCACTTCTGATTGGCTGATTGTGAATTGACCTCTGAAACATATACTGCTAGCTTCATTTAATCGAGCATGTTGTATATGAATTTGTGGGATATTTTAGATTTAATTTTTTGCATTTTTCAATAGCACACGAGATGGAAGATTATATTATAGAGCATTTTAAATTGAATCAAACCTATTAGTGAATGTGTTTTTCACTACAGTATCAAAACAAATGTTTTTGTGAACCCATTATTCACTTTTCACATTTTCTTTGAAAATATATTATTCATATATCCCTTATATGTACATTTATTTGAAAAATATATTTGTAATTTAATTTATTTGTGTTATACATATATTAATACATTTAGTTCAATGTCCTTGCTATGGTATATGTGTTTAAAAAAATAAACATTTAAAATACACTGTAACATTTATTAACAAATAAACAGAAATGTATTTAACTACAAACAAACATATATATATATATATATATATATATATATATATATATATATATATATATATATGTATATCCATATAAATATATCAAATATTTAAAAGTGTACACCAAAAACAATAAATATCTTCTCCAATAGTCCCTTATAGTATATAGAAGTATATTTTCCATTGTAGTGTGGAGGGTATGGATCTCCTGGACTCTTGGGAGTAAATTTACTAAGGGTCGAGTTTGTGTGAGTTTGCAAACTCATGTGAGTTTATGAATTTTTTCCATCTCACAAATTTACAAAAGACATACTCGAGCGAGTTTGAGGAGAGTTCTCTTTTTTCACTGTTAAAACTCATGTGTTTGCAATCTCGAAAAAACTCACCATCAGCCAAAATAGGAAGTACTTTAGATGAAAAAGATGCAACTCACAAATTTACTAAGATTCGAGTTTCCAATCTTGTGCGAGATTGTGGCAAACTCAGTGTGAAATAGAAGTTTTAAACACTCACCTTCTGAGCTGCGAGTTTGGGTGAAACATACACATATCATTGTGATTTGTGTATGTGTTTTTAACTTGTTTATGGAGGGTTAATTATTAAAAATTATGTGAGGTCTCCCCCCAAAAGGCTAACCAGCCTGTCCTGGTACCTAAAATGACAGGGAACAAAACAAGTAGGGTTCTTCTGTAAATTAGGTACCAACACCAGGCTGCAGGGCCAGTCCTGGTTTTAATTATAGGGGTAAAAATTTTGTGTAGGGGTACCCCTAAAGTTAAAACCAGCACTGGACTCTTTCTAGCGGGGGGCAGAGGCCAAAGCCAGGGGTGTCCTTTTACCGGGCCCCCCAGCCACAGCATCAGCCATGACTGCTAGTCAGACCAGGCCAGGGATCCCTGGGGAGTTGCGGACCCCTCCAATAAAGGGGAACCCTGCTCCAGGGCACCCCTGGCCTAGGCTGATAGCCCAGGGCTATCCCCACCACCCCTGGGCGGTGGGTGGTGGGTTGACAATGTAGGTGTAGTGTTAAAAAATTAATTAACAACATTGTCTTTACAGTAGAAATGCAGGTCCCAGCAAGCCTCCCCAACATGCTGGTACTTGGAGAACCACAAGTACCAGCTTGGGGGGCATTAAGGGGCCACAGCTACATGTAGTTCTCCTGTAAAGAAATGTGTAAAAAAAATACAACACACACCATGAAAATAAAGATTTATTACTTGCATACATACACACACATACTTACCTGCTCCCAGATGTTCATGTCCCCTTCTCAACATATCCAATGGTTGTACCTGAAAAAAAGACCCAATACTCACCTTTTGTCCCATGATGTTCTCCGTGGTATTCCAAAGAGGGCCCTGAAGGCATTGTAACAAAACGCTACATCATATTGTTACAGTATCGCTAATGACAGCTCCAGGCTTGAGCTATCATTAGTGCTGGGGTGCCAGACAATCAGCGGTGACTTCCATTAATGGTCACTCATTGGCTGGGACTCACGAGGAGGAGCCACTCATTGGCTAAACTCTTTTATTATTGGCATTGCTTCTTTGGACTTTAGTGCAGGCAGGGATTTTAGCAAGTTAATATTGGGTTGTCAGGATTCACAGGTTTTTTGTGATTTTGTATTGTCACATGCCAGGACCAACCCAGAGACTGTGGAGTCTAATGGGATACTCACTAGGGATTCCTGCAAGGAAATTTGAACTGCAGTATACCCACAGGTCATGGCTCCCTGGAGGAATCCAAGTGCAACTAACAAAGGGTGAATCAGATAATGACACAAGCCAGTAGTAATATTATGCAGATAATGTAACACTGAGTTAAGATTGTCTCATTGAGATTAGAGGGAAATTCCTGAAGACTTCTGGAACCAAAAGAGTATACATTGGATAAACTCACTGTTAGCTGAGTAATAAGCAGAGTATCCACATAAGTCACCAAAGAGCAATATCATGTCCAGCAGAGTATCCACAGAAGACATTGGAAAGCAGAAGAATATCCAGCAGAGTATAAACAGAATACATTGGAGAGCAGGGACATATCTAGCAGAGTATCCACAGAAGACCCTGGAAATCCAGAGAAAGTCCAGCAGAGTATTTACAGTGGAAGGTAACTACAGTAACAACTGCAGCAGTCAACCATCAAATACAAGTGCAGATAATATTAAAAATAATAATAATAATAATAATAATAATAATAATAATTTAATAATGTTATTTATATAGCACTTTTCTCCCAATAGGACTCAAAGTGCTTTACATTTGCATTTAAAAAAACACAAGATACAAAAGGATCTGACACTGCTGTGGAGATAGGGATCTAAATAGGGCACCCAATTGGAAGAATAAAACCAATTGGAGTGGAGCAAGGTGACCCAGCAGGAACATCCCCAGAAATTACTTGTAAGGCCCCCGGCAAGAAGGGGGCCACTAGAGACCGGACTGAAGGGGTCTACAAGATGGAGGTGCCTGCAGGAGAAGAGATTAATTTACCCACTGATAACCATAACATCACCGGGTTATGCTGGCTGAACTCCAAGAACCACCAGAGAGGTATCCTTCCCTGGTGGTGAGTGACACCCATGCGGTATGTTACAAGGCTTTAGTTAATCGTAATTTTCCTAAATTTTGACAATACGGTCATAATTGATATCAAGATAATAATCACAGACATTGGCTCCTACAATAATTGCACACAATTTCCTGGCTGTGTTAACCACTTGCCTGGCATGGCCGCAATTTTCCGACCACAACAGGCAGTTCTTTATCTGCTCTGGTCGCAAAATTTCGACCAGTCAGATAAACATGAGGGTGGCAGCAGGAAGAGAATCTTCCAACAGTTGCTGCTCTCAGAGGGACCTGTGTCTACTGTGCTGCCAATCACTGCTGATCAGTCAGCAAAGCAGGACCCTCTACCCAGTGGCTGCAAAGCTTAGCAGCCTCTGGGAAAAAGTAAATTTACCTTCCCCCTCACCCCCCCTAGTGTACCTGATGCTTGAAACTGGTCTCAAATTGAGAGTCACAATAGTCACAATGTTTCTGATGGTGGTTCCGATGTTTGAAAATAAAAATATTTTTTTTACAAATCTTAAAAAAATATATATTTTGTTTTTATGAAATAATTTTGGATAAGTTAAAATGGATGTTCTTCACCTAATTCACTTATAAAAAACCCATCAATTTTGGAGCGGTTTTTAGAAAAAAAATTGTCAGTTAAGTGGTTAAATAATTTTTCAGAGTAGACACTAAGGAAGGGGAGCTAGTTTTCACAAGGGGCTCAAAAATGCAGTTGCTCTTGTCAATCACCTAGCACTGATTGCTAGTTGAATTATCACTATGAGCATTTAGGGAGTATGATTCACTCACTTGTGTGTTATTTAGTAACCCTTGTGCAGGTTGTTTAAGTGCATGCTGGGAACCAGTAATATGCAACAAACTGTAATACTCCAGAACCTCTGGGAGTTATATTGCTGGTATAATTTATTGAAGTGAGAGACACGAGTCAGGTGAAGCAGGTAAGAAACAATGGTATCTTTATTATATATTAATAAAAACAATATAACACAGTACACTTTTTGTTCAAACACTACAATTGCTAATCAGATCACCAGCCCCTTAGCGTGTGCTTTTTCCCCACAGTTTCTCTTATAAGAAACAACATTTCCAGGCCACAGTATTCCAACAGAGAACCAACTACTTTCCAACTGTTCTCCTAACTAAGCCCTCTCTATTAAGCACAGGACAAATTCCCATGCTGTCAGATCCTGCTCATGGTCTGGTGTCCTATTAATAAGTCTACTGTGATTGGGTATACTGCCCCATCATTCACTGAGTCACCAGCCATGTTTGAAAAAGGAAACATTTCTGAAGATTCAAAGAATACTTTCACTGCTACTACATCAGCAACATTATTAAACTGGTAAGAGTAAAGGCGCACATTCACTAGGCGATATTAAAGAGCGATTGCATGATTATGACATTGGAATCATGCAATCGCTCATTAATCATGCACAAATCGTGCACCATAATGTCGGAAACAACTATCAATGCGTGTTCCCGCTGGTCATTTCCGACATCAAACATCGCCCGAACATGCTGGTCAATCTGCCGATAACGACAGATTGGTCAAGTTTTAGGATGAACCGTTCAGTGTAGGTACTGCAGGGGATGGGGAATGACGGTATGATTATTATTATTATTATTATTATTATCCTTTATTTATATGGCGCCACAAAGGTTCCGCAGCGCCTTACACAGTACATAAATGAGCACACAAGAAAAACAGTTAATAGTAATACAAAACAATGCAGGACAAGGACAAGGTTATAAACTCAGCTGCAAAACACAAGCAGCAGGACATGAGCAACCAGGTGGTAGGTGCCATTGTAGGGAGTTAGGAGTAAATTATACTATAAGTAGGGGGAGGAGAAGCACGTGAGGATGAGGGCCCTGCTCGTGAGAGCTTACATTCTAAAGGGGAAGGGCAGACAGACAGGGGCGACACAGAGGGGTAGATAGTGAAGAAGGAGCATGGAGCAGTGGGTTAGGATATGTGCTGCGGAATGTGTGTGTATAAGACGACCTGATGTTATGTAAAAATTAAGTCCTTCATACATCTATCTCTATGATAGAAAATAGATTGTTTGTGTTATTTACATGAGAGATGTACAAAGTAAAGTAGAAGCACTTTAATTTGTGTGTTACATTTTAGCATCTATATACAGCCTGACAAGAAATGCAGCTATTATGGGACTGTCCTGCCATCCTAATACAGTAGTGACTATTTTAGTTCCAGCTGCTGGGTGCTATGCCATGCTCCTGTGAGTGGGTGCATCTCACATGCTAGACCCACTCACAAATGGGTGCAGCCATACATGATGTGGTTCCACAGGATGTTGCAGTACCCGGGCCCAGAATTTCTCTTGGCAGCCCTGGAGGTGACAGACAGAACGAGGAGGGAATGGGGCTTAGTAGTGGGGTAACAAGACCATGGAGGGAGGTGGTTGAGAGTGGAGGTATAGGAGAAGTGGGGGAAAGAAGCAGAGGGTTGGAAGCAGACTGATGAGAGAAAAAAAGGAAGAACAGCAAGTGGAGGAAACAGGAGGGGGAAGAGAGGGACGGATAAAGTAGAGGATTATGTGGACATAGAATATGGGGGTTGTGTGAAGTAAGGGTGTTCATGCTGTGGACAAGGTAATAATTGAGATGTAAACTGGAGTGGAGGCTGTGAGATTATGAAGTAGTAATGGTACTGTCTTTCCCTAGTCGCCAAGTGGATGTGCATCTTAATATTCTTGTTTTCCACAACTTCCAGAGGTGGGATAAAGCTCTTCCCAGTATAGAGTCATGCATTAAACAGAAGTAATTCTACAGTAACTATTTGGAACCACAGTGTGTTTCTATGTTTAATTGAGTTATAACATAACCCAGAGTATCCACATATTTGCAAATTGCACCAATAGTTTTTCCATCAATTTTTTTAGAGATTTACTAACCTGCATTTACAGGAGTAGCCAGGATACCTGAATCTAACCTTGTATATCATGGTTTGCCTTCCATAGTTATTACTTATTATACATATTTGTTTGCCTGGCTCAACCACTGAAGACCAGGCTAGCCAGTTGAAAAGGATGCTTGTAATTTATCTAAGCAGCATCACATTGCAAAGGTTCAGAGGTGATTGCACAATTAAACATCAACATGTCTCAACTGACAACATATGAATCATTTAATCACATATTTATCAAGTATTTTACAAGGTAAGGACCTTCTTGGCATGGTTGGTCAGATCACATGACCTAAGCCTACAGTCTTTGTGTTTTAAGTTTACCAGAAATCACTGGAGGTCACCGATGTGGGATGAGGGGGCATTGTGGTACTCAACTGTTCATCAGCAGCCACATATTGTACATTACATCTTCACAATTTTCATGGATGCTTATTTCCTGGCCTCACAAGCAGCCAGGAGCCGGTCAGGCTGCCTAAGCTTCAGCTTACGCAGCCTGGCCAAAGCAGCAACCATTGCAACTGATAGTCACAATATTTATCTGAAACATCATCTGCAAAAGCTGCTTTCAGATCACAGATGCATGTAGGAGGTGTCTATTTCCAATAGACACCTCCTGCTACTTTTGCATTTTAGTTGTACAGTATTGCACAATCACTTCCTTGTGGCTGTGTAATACTATTCACATCTGAACCAGGCCCATAGTTATAACCAAACAAGTTAAACTTTCAGTTTTTAGTTTGTCATAATCACAGGCATCAGTGTGGCTCAAATAAAAATAAGCCTTTTGTGATCTTTTGACAGTATGGGTGAGAATTGGCCTGCCCAATGATCATTAAACCAATTTTTCCCTGCTGTTCTTTCTAAAGATGTTAAATAATCTTCAACATCACTCTTTGTCATCTTTTCAGGAAATTACTATGTTATTACACCATGGAGTGCCAAAGTTAGATACGGTTCCAAGGAAAATATGTAGAAATATTGTGGAGATCCTGTATTGCCACTGCACAGTCTGCAAATCTATATAGAGTCTCATTTACCAGTGGTATTACGACATAATGATATGGTACTCCAGTGCTTCAAATAGTATAGGTATAACTGTGGGTATAGTCATTAATGAATGTAGTGGTCTTTCTCTGATCTCATAAACAGATGGAAAGCATGATCGAAAATGATGGTATCTCCAGCACTACTCCCGGCCAATGTAAGATGTATGGCTCCAGTGATGATACTGTGCTCCTGCAATGCATCAATGGAAGCAAAGGCCATGGAGAATACACAGAGTACAGCAATACTATGCTAGCAGGACCTGTGGATGTCACAGAGTCTCTGTCATTGCAGATATGTTAAGTAGTGGGGAACCACTGCCGGTAAGGTCATCGGCTGACATGTTGCTGCAGTCAATAGATGGTAAATGATGGTGGTACAAACATAAATCCAATTGGTAGAGTAACTAGGCATAAAATATATGGTTAGTTAGTGTCCACATACTCACATTGAGATACTGCTGCTTTCAGATACATGATGAATTTTCATACTGGCCTATTTATTCATTTTTCATGGTGCCATCATTTAAACTAATTAGGTAACTCCATATATATATATATATATATATATATATATATATATATATATATATGTATATATATATATATTAATATATATATATATATATACAAATACAATACTGAAGGGCGCAATGTGAATCCTTATATACAGAACCCCTGTTTTTGTATATATCATAGTTTATACCATATGGAATGTCCAGAAAAAGTTACTTTATAGACAGATAATGTTCATATCCAATTATTTCTCTTTAGTTGACACTCCAAAGAGGTTGGTAGTAGATTTCCTAAACTCCAAATGAGTTTCTAAAAAAGACCCACTCACCAAAGAAAAATCACCCAAGAAATGGCCCAATGACCTACCATTAGATGCTTGTAAACAATGTATTTATTAAAAATGTTGTCATTCAGACATAAAAATTAGTTTTCTTAAGACATAAAAACTTTCTTACACAATTTATTTTTTATTGACCCAGCAAGGGAAGATGACAATATATATTCTGCTGTTTCCCCTTTTCGGGGTGAGATGTAAAATAGGCAGGTACTATCCCTTCTGACTTATGGAATCACAACCCAATGTGTTTCATCCGTTAGGACTTCATCAGGGGTGTATACATCAAATATGCAAAAATATAAGATCCAACTGAAAGCTGGCAAAATGACGTCCCTAAGGTGGACTGATCATATGAAGCTGCTTGCCAAGTTGTGGCGTGCTCTGATCTCAGGATCATAGCTGGGACTGTTTCCTTGTCAGCTGTGCAAAGCAGATCAGGTTCCAGAACAATTGTGATGTGGAACTTAATCACATGAACTAAATTTCTCTGAACAGTGCATGAAATCACTTCCGGTTTTACAAACATTTTTTTCCCGGTTTAGTGCAAAAGGAATGCAACCTAGTTATGTGGCTCACAGGAGACACCGAAGCTGTAGGTGAGTTACCCAATGATGTATCAGCTTTGGGAGGATGCAGAGAATAGCTAAAGGGATTTTATTCTGCAATGCATGGCCACTTCTGGTCCGCGAGCAACTGGAACCGGAATTCACTGTCAGCAAGAGTATTTAAGAAAGCCCTTATCACTCACAACTCCATGCCTTGATAAAGAAACACAGGGTTCCGAAATGCATTGGAAAGAGGGAGGATCACCACTGTAGAACCGGTTCTTGGAGGAAAAGGGACTTGCAGATCTGAGGGATCTGGATTACCTCTCTGCAATTTAACATTTTACCCAAAATCTTCAATCTTCTAGTAATACAGCCATCTGACACTATAGTCACCGAGCTGAATTTTTTATGTGTTATGTTTTGTGTTTTTGTCTATATGTTTATGTCAATAAATAGTGTACACTTTTATTATTGAAAGTTTATGATTAGTGTACCGGACATAGTTACATAGACACCACTACACAATGGCTCACCACAATTGAAAAATCCTGAAAGTCCTAATAATCTGTTTCTTTGAAGGTAGCGCTCTTGTCAGTTTTTATACATTTTTTTGCATTTCATTGTTCTATTAGTCTTGGTAAGACTGAAAATCTGAAAGTGACAGCTCTCATTTATGTGTGTAGCGCTGCGAAAGTATCCCTGCTTTTCCTCTTACTCCAGATATTTCCTGTGTTCCTTCCCATGAAAGGAACAGGGAAATGTCTCCTCCCCCGGGGGTGGAGCGCAGATGTTGGGCTAATACATTGTGAGTAATCTCACAGTGTATGCCATGGACATCTGCAGCTGGCAGGCTGCCAGATAAAATGTCTGTGAGTCTGACAGGCATTTTATCTGTCCATGTATGCCTAGCTTTACAAATACATAATATATATTAGCTTCCAGTCTGCTCCCAGGGCCCATGTAGTGAGAAGTAACTTCATAAACAGTCAAACACTTTTATTTGACTCTCACAGGTGTTCTGCTGATGAGGCTTATAGCTGGCTGGAAAATAATATACGTATGTCTGAACTGCTGTACATACATACATCTCTCTTAAAACTTCCGTAGAGTATCTATCACTACCACACACACAGACCCTCCAACATGACCCCTTCTATCAGGTAAAAAAGGCTCTGCTCATGGACTTCCCCCTTAATATTTGATTGCAGCCACCTGTGCTGAAACACCCTTCTCATCAATTAACTAGTTCAACACAGTTGGCTGCAATCATACAGTACATTAGGTGGAAAGTCCAGAAGGAGAGCATTTTGTTCCTGATGGAAGGGGTCATGTTGGAGGGTCTGCGCACAAAATATTTTTAATCACTTTGAAAATATGTGAAAAATATAGAAAAAGCAGAAATCACATGACCTGCGCTTGGTATGTTAATCCGAACAGGGGTGATGTTCCCCTAATCTTATTCAATCGTTCAGTGTAGCTCTCATAGATGATATACCATGGTCAAGAGCAAAAGAAATTGTACATAGTGAAGCACAATTTATTACAAGATAGGTAAAAAACATGTACAACAAATAATAAAAAAATATCCCACCCAGGGAATGCTTTTTTATTATTTGTTGTACATGTTTTTTGACCATGGTATATCATCTATGAGAGCTACACTGAATGATTGAATAAGATTAGGGGAACATCACCCCTGTTCGGATTAACATACCAAGCACAGGTCATGTGATTTCTGCTTTTTCTATATTTTTCACATGTTGGTGAAGGTTGGGATACCTTTGTATAGAGATCACGTTTGTCCTGCTGCATGAGGGTTTTGCGCACAGGCTGAGTTATCTATACACATCTATATATAGCCTTGATTCTTATCCCATTTTGATATCTTGGTTCGTGCTGCATAGTTATGTTTAAATACCGTGAAAATAGGAGAAATCTCCTGGATAATGTTTTCAATGTCTCTGACGAGGAAAATGACTCCACCATTATTATGGATGAAAGTCTAGATGGTATAATGAGAAAACTGGAAAATATATTATTAAAAGAGAATCGTATTTGGTGGGAAACAGTAACATTAGAACAATATGTAACCCACCAATTAATTCCTAAAGGCTTAACAATCCAGAAAACAGCCTCCTTTTCAACAGCTAGTGAAGATTTCAAAATTGAATGGGACAATATTTTGCGAACATGTTCGTTTTCATTGATTAATTTAATAATTAACGACAGGAGAAAAGAACTCATCAAATTAGAGACAGAGATTAATGCATATAGGGAACTACTCTTGCCACTTATGAATTCACCGGAATACATAGAATTGGAAAAAAGAATAGAATATACTCTTAAAAAAAAAAAATGAAAAAATTTTGATAGACCGTAAGGTAAAAAAATTTCGGCGAGATAGGGGATATGCTGAGAGCGATTATCCTCGAGATGATGTTAGTGATGAGTCGAAAAAATCGGTTGATGTTAGACCATCATATGATAAAGTAAGGGAGGGACAATCTAATTCTATTAGGACCATAAGGATGAAAAAAACTCAAATCCAACAAAGAGACAATTATAATAGGAGTAAAAGAAAAGAGGATATCTATACCCCAAATAGAACATGGAGGAATAAACATTATGATAGGTGGAGAGAAGATAAGAGGGAATATGGGATTTCTCCTGGAAATTCATATAATAAATATTCTACTTGGGAACAAATACCATGTAAAGGATATTGGGCAGGTAAAGAAAGGCCCGACAAAAAATGGGAAGATCGACAACAATATAGAGATGGAGACAGGAGGTATCCTCTATTGAGAAACCGTTATCAACCCCTTATGGAAGAAAATGAACAATCACGTTTTTTAGATGGGGGAGAGCACATCATGGGCCTGATTCAGAGCCGTTCGCTATTTGTGGTCGCTCGTTTAAAAACAAGGGGTGGCTATTCAAATGATCCGTACGCACATTGCAGTCTGTTCACACCTCTAAGTCTGAACGAGCGAGCAAAACATACGCTCGTTTATTTGTTAAAAACGCCCCCTGGCCGCTCGCATCCTACGTCATGTCCACTATTTATTAGATTAATCGAGTACATCGACCAGCGTATGAACTGCTCGCTATTCTTGTGGTTGGTGTTTGCTACCACAAATTTGCGAGCAGTTCTGGCTATAAAATAACCCAGTGACGTGGTCAATGACGCTGCTGTTTTAAATATGCACACCCATAAAACGCCCGTTTTGACCTTTAAGCACGCCTGCGTTCGGATCTCCACTCCCCATTTTCAAGCACCTTCCCCTGTTACCACCCACATACGCCTCATTCTGTCACTCAAAATAGCAGGCACTCGCAATATAGCGTACAAACGATTTTCGGCCGCACTGACTGGTTCGCGCATGCGTACTAAAAACCGTACGCATGCGCAGATGTGCAAACATCGCTCGGAACGAGCGTACTGCCGCTAACGAGCGGCTCTGAATGAGGGCCCATGTTCTAAAATGACCACTAGAGGATGTAGGGGAGGTAACAAACGTACATTAAAATGTAAACGTAACAAAAAGAAAAAAATTAAAAAGGCGATGACAATGTCAGCTGAAGGACATACAGAGGGGATGAATATGGAAAAGAATCCTACAGACTGCAAAGATGGTAGGGTTAAAATATTCAATTTAAGCACACATATTTTATCTCATGAGGAACAAAGTGTTTTAGAAAAAGGACTGAAATAAGCTCCGTCTGTTCCCCTGAATAAGTTCACTACCTCTATAGATTTGAATAGATTTACTAGAAAATTAGATATAAAAAAATTCTTCCTATCAAAAGATGATGTCCTTGCTGATACACAAACAGACATGGAAAGAACTCCATTTAAACCTAAATCTGTATTCAATCCGACATATATGAAAGGGAATTTTGTGGATACTTAATATAAACTTGTTGGTGATGATATCCAGAGTATAAACTCTAAAAAAATAATTTATAATCTCACTAGTAAAGAACATAAAGCCCTGAAAAATTTACAGGGAAATAAGGACATCGTAGTGAAACCCGCCGATAAGGGTGGGGGTATTGTCATTCTCAACAGAACAATGTATGAGAATGAAATTTTAAGACAGGTGGAAGACAGAAACACGTACCACAAACTTCGTGCAGACCCCACTCAAGGGATGTTAGAAAAACTTAAAATATTGTTGTATAAATATAAGGACAATAAAGTACTCACAGAGAAAGAATCTTCATTTATGTATATTGCAGAACCAGTCACACCAGTTATGTATGTACTTCCGAAAATACATAAAGATCCCCTACACCCACCGGGACGACCCATAGTGTCGGGGATAGATTCTATAACGGCGAATGTATCAGAGTTTATTGACAATTTTTTACAACCTTTGGTCATAAAGAACCGATCCCATTTAAAAGATTCAAGGGATTTCTTGAATCTTTTAACAACAATTAAATGGGAGAGTGAATATATTATGGTGACAGCAGATGTAAAATCTCTGTACACCATAATAGATCACCAGGAAGGGGTGAAGGTGATCACCAAAACTCTGAAAGATAGTGATTTGGATATAGGCCTACAGAATTTTCTAGTAGAGGGTGTGCAATTTATTTTATCCAATATTTACTTTGTTTTTAATGACGTCTTCTATCTCCAGAAGGTGGGGACCGCAATGGGCGCCAGGTTCGCTACGAGTTATGCGAATATTTTCATGGGTCAGTGGGAAGACACTGTAATTTGGAACGGTAACCCATTCAGAGCGAACCTGGTGTCCTGCTCACGTTATATAGATGACGTCTTTTTTATTTGGAGAGGAGGAAGCACTCTTTTAAAAGACTTTTATCAATATTTAAATAGTAATGTTTTAAATATTGAATTCGTTTTTACAGAAAGTAGTAATAAAATCAATTTCTTGGACATCACTGTAATAGCAGAAAATAATTATTTATATACTCTGAATTTTTCAAAACCCACTGACTCCAATTCTTATATTGGTGCAGATAGTTGTCATCATTTCAACTGGTTGTTCTCTATTCCAGGAGGGCAAATAAGAAGATTAAAAAGGAATTGTAGCTATCTAAATGCATATGAAATACAAGCAAAAGAAGTGAAAGCAAAATTTGTGGCATCGGGATACCAAAGTAACAAAATTGAACAAACTGTAGAAGAGGTAGCAAAAATAGAAAGAGAAGATCTCTTGAAACAAAATAAAGAGAACAGAAACAAGAGATCTAAGGTTTCTGAATGGGCATTTATCACCTCTTATAGCAGTCAATATAAGTTACTAGAGAAATCCCTGCATAAACATTGGGTTATCCTACAGAAAGACCCTATACTCGGACCACAACTACCTAATATACCAAAATGTATTTACAGGAAAGCACCAAGTATAGGTACTCACTTAGTGAGGAGTGCTTTACCTAGGAATGAAAACAGAGGAGGTATTACAACTAAAGGTTTCTTTCATTGCGGTACATGTGTAGGGTGCAAATATATAAAAGGAGAAGGAAAAAATAAAATTTTAGAGGTTGAGATAAATGGAGAAACTTGTCCAATCAAAGATTTTATCACGTGCCACACAAAAAGTGTTATATATACAATAGGGTGCACTTGCAACCTTTTTTATATAGGTAGAACCTCGAGCCCATTAAAAGTTAGAATTGGGGAACATTTAAGGAACATCTGAAAAGGGGTGGAAACCCATGCTCTTCCCAATCATTTTAAAAAACATCATAAATGTGATCCCTCCGAAATAAAACGTTTTATTGGCCTCCAAAATATTAAAGGGCAATGGAGAAGGAGAGACCAGGCCAAACAATTAGCAAAAGCCGAAATGAAAAAGATTTTTGATCTCGGCACTTTACATCCAGGTGGTCTTAATATTGATTTCGAGGTTAAATGGTTTTTATAAATATTTAACTACCTATAGAATATTGCACTTGCACATGGTATTTTACTTTAGAACATTGCACTTGCACATGGCACTTTATACTCTGTGTCTTGTTAGTTTATAGCATGTTTTTATTATGTCATTTTAATTATGTATTTTTTATTACTATTTTCCCGAGGAACCTACAACATGTTCCAATTGTTTCTTTCGGGGACTGATTGACTTTTGTATCTGGACAATATATGGAACCTATCGGAGAATGTCTGTTGTTTATCTCCCCAAGGCAACAGTGATCACGTCTTGAGTGCTAAAAATTAAAGAAGATGTACGGAGGTTGTCTCTATATCGCTGTAACCCCAGGGGAGAACCAGAGGACTCTGGAGACAATGGATTTATATGAGAACCATGTGACCGCCACAGCAAGGAATCATGGACCTTGTAGTTACCTTTGTTTAGAGATACACTGTGGCGGAAAATATACTAGAAAGACAATTCCGGAAATGACGTATAGGAAAGACCTGTCACGTGGTCGCCGGAATAGAGAATCATGGGACATGTAGTCCAATGGTACTTAGGGAACAGCTGTGATGGAGGGAACACGAATGGATGCAAGTAGTATTTAAAGGCTGTGACGGTTTGGTTTAGCATTCACCATTGATATCTACCTTGAGAAAGATCCCAGAATTTAGGGATCGAAACGCGTCGGTACAGACGGGGGACCTCCACGCTGGCAGATACCTTGCAAGGCCCGGACGGTTGAGGAGGTGAGCAGTGCCCAGGAGTATGCCCGGGATATTTACTGATGATTGACATCTCACGCTCATTGAGGACTGTCCGTTGACAGGACTCTCTGCTATCCGGTAATTGCAAACACTTGTCACTGTGGAATATCCCATCCAGGGAATGCTTTTTTATTGTTTGTTGTACATGTTTTTTACCTATCTTGTAATAAATTGTGCTTCACTATGTACAATTTCATTTGCTCTTGACCATGGTATATCATCTATGAGAGCTACACTGAACGATTGAATAAGATTAGGGGAACATCACCCCTGTTCGGATTAACATACCAAGCGCAGGTCATGTGATTTCTGTTTTTTCTATATTTTTCACATGTTGGTGAAGGTTGGGATACCTTTGTATAGAGATCACGTTTGTCCTGCTGCATGAGGGTTTTGCGCACAGACTGAGTTATCTATACACATCTATATATAACTTTGAAAATATGAGCATAAAAAAAAAAAAAAAATTTGCAAAAGTGTAACAAGACAGGAGAAGAATGACATTGGCTAAGTGTTAATGTTTGCAGATCTATGCTTTGCTATCAAAACATATGCATTAGCGAAAATAGGGAAAAAAATAGCACACCTGTCAGAACATTTTGTAAATGCAGATAATGCTACAAAGATGCATTCACCTGCCTTAAGTGGGTGCAAATTGTGTTTGCTTTGTGCATATATACACTAATCTGTCAGTGTTCATGTGCCACATTTATATAAGAACACACTTTCAGACCCCTGTTCCACCTCTCCTGTTGTAATGACTAATTTGTGCAAAATGCATGCAGGTCTACAGACACATATTTGTGTGCATTTGCTTTATGGCATGCACAGATTCTCACTCTGCATCAGGCTCATATTGAGCAATATAATAAATAATAAAAACAGTCCATGATGTCAGGTTGATCTTGCAATTTGTTTTCTAAACCAAATAAGGCTCAGTTAAAGAGTGTTTAAGGAGGAAATCAGAAAAGTTTTATCACTTGAAAAAGGTATTGTTCTATACGGTATTTGTAAAATGGAGAAAGTTTGACTTTGATGTTATGTGAACCTGCATTCCTATGGATTATTCTCAACCAGTGGCAGATTTTACCTAGAACTTCAGGACTGCAGCCCCCCCAGTAAAATCTACCACCCGCAGGGACTGCCTAGCAGTGGTAATGACTTCACATTGGAAACACTCCCTGCTGATCACAGCCAGACAGTCAATATCTGGGGAAGGTGTTTTCTCCCCCTGGGGACATAGGCGAAACTAGACATTTGGTAATGGGTGGTCCCAGTTCCAACCCATTACCAAAACTTATGTATCCTTGGAAGATTTGGCACTGTGTTTTATGATCAATATTTAGTCAGCAAAGATTTCTAATGTTATTCCTATTAGTGTCCATGCCAGACTGGGGGTAGGGCAGGATAGTGAGGTGCGGGCCGAGCCTTTATGTGTGCGCCGAAGGTGCGCACCCACCTGAAAGGGGGCGTGGCCAGCCAGGAGGCGGTGCTGCCTTGTGACGCAATCCCCAATTCGGCACTCTTGAGGGCAGAGAAACTTAGGTGGAGTTACAAAGAGGGTGGAGGCACAGCGCTTTATGTGGAGTTACAGGGACTGTGAGTACAGAAACACTAAGCAGGATTTACAAGGAGGGTGAGAATAGGGACCCTGTGGGTGAGTTGCAGGGAGGATGAGGGCAGGGACACTGAGGGGGAGTTAAATGAAGGGTGAGGGCAGGGACACTGAGGGGTACTTACAGGGACAGTGAAGGCAGAGACACTGAGATGAAGTTACAGGGAGAGTAAGGGCAGGGACACTGAGGGGAGTTACATGGAGAGTAAGGGCAGGGACACTGATGGTGCGTACACATGTAGCGATATAACTACACAATTTGCATGTTAACAATATCGATCAAATTGTTATCATAATAATCATGTAATTTTAGTCACCATCCAACCACAAATTGACCAGCGATGCATGGACACGTATGGGCAATAGCGATATCGTCCATCGCCCGTGCATGCTGGCCAACCTGCTTGATATCGAGCAGGTAACTATAGGGACCCACGATCGCTATAGTCGCTGGTAAGTTGGTGGTGTGTTTAATGATCTATATAGATCATCCAACACACCAGGGAGGGTGCAGTATGATCTGCCAGTGATATAGCATCACTGGCAGATCTCCATGTGTGTACGCACCATGAGGGGTTTTACAGGGAGGGTGATGGCAGAGACAATGAGGTGAAGTTATAAGGAGGGTGAGGGTAGGGACACTGCGAGGGAGTTACAGGGATGGTGAGTGCAGGGACACTGAGGAGTACTTAGACTTAGAGCAAGGTATAATTCAGAGACACTAAGAAGAAGTTACAGGGCTGGTTGAAGCAGTGGCGTAACTATGGTATTTGGAGCCCAGGGCAAATTTGAAAAGGGAGCCCCGCCACAACACCCCGATATGTGCGCGCCAAAGGCGCACGCGGAAAAAGAATGGGCGTGGTCACTTAAAAATGGGGCATGTCAACATGACACACCCCTATATTTTCACGCTGAACATTCCTATCCATATGCACCTTAACCCCAGTAGTACCCCTTATACAGTACCCCCAGTATGCAGTTGTGGTCCCTCTTATGCAGGCCAATAGGAGTGCCCCTTATACAGTATCCCCAGTAGTGGTCCCCCTTATACAGCCCAAAATTAGTTCCGCTTACTCAGTGTCCCAGTAGTGGTCCCCCCAAATGCAGTGCCCTATGTAGTGTTCCCCATTATGCAGTACACCCAGTAGCAGTCCCCACAATGCAGTACACCCAGTAGTGGTATCCCCTTATGCAGTGCCCTTTATATAGTGCCCCCATTAGTAGTCCCCCCATATGTAGTGCCCTTTATATAGTGCCCCCAGGAGTAATCTCCCCAAGCAGTTTTCCCAGTAGTGGTCCCCCTTATGCAGGCACCCAATAGTGATCCCCCCTATCTAGTGCCCCCTGTAGTGGTCCCCACAGTGCCCCTAGCAGTAAGCCCCTTATATAGTGCCCCCAGCAGTAGTCCCCCCCTCCCATGGAGTGCCCCCATTAGTGGTCCCCCTGATGCAGGCCCCCAGTAGTGACCCCCCCTATCCAGTGGTCCCTGTAGTGGTCCTTCCTGTTATTGACCCCAGTCGTGGTCCCCCCAGTGCAGTGCCCCTAGTAGTAGGCACCTTTTATAATGCCCTTAGTAGTAGTCCCCCCTCCCAAGTAGTGGTCCCCAGTTGAGGTTCCCCCTCCCGATTAAGTGCCCCCTGTAATAACCCCACCAGTAGAGGTCCTCCCAATAATGGTGCCCCCAGTAATAGCCCCGCAATAGAGGTCCTCCCAATAATGGTGGCCACAGTAGTAGCCACCCCCCCGTTGTGCCCCCACCCCAGTAGAGGTCCCCCCAGTGGTAGCCACCCCCCTCCCCGTTGTGCCCCCAGTAGTGCTGACAGGTTTTTAAAAAATAATATATAAAAACATACTTACCTGAATCCACGCTGCTGCTCCGGACCGCGACAGTCTTCCCGGGCTGGCACGCTCAGCATAATGGGAGAGACGTCATGATGTCATGACGTCTGTCCCATTATCCACTGCAGGAGCTGGACGGAAGTCCGGCACTTGCAGTGGGTGCTGCAGCAGTCAATGAGAGTCTATCTGACTCTCATTGGCTGCAGTTTAACACACGCATTGCCGCCAGCGCTGGCGGCAATGCGTGTGTTATGCACAGCCTGAGCCTGGCGCTATTGGGCAAGCGCTCAGGGGGAGGGAATGGGCTCAGGTGTGCAGCACAGGACCGGCACTGGAATCCTAGCGCCAGTCCTGTGTAAATGTGTAGCGCTGACCGCACTCACTGCGGTCGGCGCTACACTGGTGGCTAACTAGGGTGTGCCGGACCATGGCCAGCGGCGCCCCCCCCGCACCGCCGGTCCCATGGCACCCACGTCATGCACCCTGCTCACCCTGCCCTAGTTACGCCACTTGGTTCAAGTCAGAGATACTGAGGGGAATCCTACATGTGATATAAGTATATAAAGAGCATTGATGCCTCCTTCCACAACTGAAGCAGGGAGAGCGTGCAACGAAAGAGCGCACTGAAGAAAAACAGGCATGGTCTCACTGGGAAGGGGCATGACCAAAAAGTAGTACTCCCAATTCAAATTATGCAACACAGTAGTGCCTCTTCGTCACATTACACTGTTCAGTAGTGTCCCTTATTCACGTTACATCATACAGTAGTAGTGCCCATTATAACACATTATGCCACACAGTAATAGTGCCGATTATAACACATTATGCCACACAAACTTTTATTTTTCTGTGGTTGGACAAAACGCTATTATTGCGCAGTAATTTCCAGAGAGCGTGGCTAAACCTGGTGCCATCATGCCCACACAGACGTCTGAACAAACAAATTGAGTTACTCCATTGGGCAAATATTAGTTAAGGTGACTGATGAATTAATTTAATCGCCACCAGATAGTCAGCCCCACTTGCTGTATGAACAGATTATAATATATGTATATATATATATATATATATATATTTATTTATACACAATAGATAGCCTATTATGAGAAGAAATTAGTAATAATAAGAAACAATGATTAAATATAGGAGTTACGGCCAAAATAGTCTGTAATTTACAGGGATATATTTAGTAAAGTGTAGGTTTTTAGAAGTGGAGATGTTGTCCATAGCAACCAATCAGATTCTATCTATAAACTTCTAAAAGGTGCTAAATAAATGTTAAGTAGAATCTGATTGGTTGCTATGGGCAACATCTCCACCTCTAAAAATCTGCACTTTAATAAATATGCCCCTTACAGTCTACATGCATTGCATCCCTTTCCTCCTCCAACCCCTCAAGCTGCAGCTACAAATTAATAAATGCCTTACATGGAGAAAAGCAAAGCAATATAAATAGCTTTTTTAAAACTTTCCGGACACCACTCCTCTGCTGTAGTCAGCATGGGTGAGGCCGTGGCGTCCTTGTCCTTTGGGTGTATCTCACAGCACCTCAGCTCCTCACTAGAACACAGCGCACCATCGGATTCATCCTACTGGTGCACAAGTGTGTGGTGACGAAATGCCGCTGGGCCGTGCGCGCTCGTGTACCAGCAGCTTGAATCAGGGCCAGAGTAAGGCTATGGGGGCCCTGGACCACTTCAGACAGGGGGGCCCTATTACAGAGGTAGGCAGATGAAAATCTCTCTCTATATGTATAAAAAATATGTATTTTTTATGTGTGTATAATTTATAATGTATGTCTGCCTTATCTGCTCCCAGATGGTATTATCACCCCACATAGTGAGCCTGTTTCCGAGGTGGACGCAGCTATGGTTACCGCCAGGGGACGCATATTGGAATTACAGAGATCTATGCAATTTCGATAGGTGTTCCAAGGCAGGCACTTTAATGGCGATGGGCGTGCTATTGTCAGTGCTGCGTCGAAAGTCGCAGTTTCACTGACAACGACAGCAGACATTCTGTCTGATGGTGAAGTCTATGTTCAGTTGATGGTGTGTCTTCATGCACACATTGGCGGATTTGCGTTGTCGCCAGTGGGTGTCTCAATAAGATGCCAACTGACCACGGCATTAGCATAAAGATGCATTAATGGCTGTGACTTTGTCGCAGCTGCTACTGCAGATCCGTCCACTTCTGAATCAGGCCCAGTATTACTACACCCTCCACCCTACCACCCAGATGGCAGTAATATACCCCCATCATATTAATACACCCTCCCATCCCATTAATACGGGAAGCAGTTGGGAAGACGACGGACAGAATCCCGACCGCTGGCTTCCCGATGTCTAATCCCGGCAAGGGTTTAATGACAGGCGTCAATTTACTTGCGCCAGGAGACCAACACCCGGCTTTCCGATCGAAGGTAAGCCGGGAGCAGACAGCTGCAGGGGGGGTGGGTTAGGTTAGGGGCTCCTGGGGGGGACTTAGGGTTAGGCACCCCCCCAGGAGGGTTAGGCTTAGGCTAGGTGAAGGGGGGGTTAGGGTTAGGCACATAGAGGGGGGTTAGAGTTAGACACCCCTAAGGGAGGGTTAGGAGGGTTAGGGTTAGGTTAGTTTATACTTACCTGTAGCACAGTCAGGATCTTCAACTCTGCCGGGCTTCCTGTTGGGATTTGAACCACCGTTCCCCATTAACACTACCCCCACAGATAACATTAATGCATATACCCCCCATAATATAAGTAATGTACCCCCCTTCATATTAATACACCCCATCCCATTAACACTACCCCCACAGATAACATTAATGCATAAACACCCCCAAAATATAAGTAATATACACCTCATAATATTAATACACCCCCCATCCCATTAACACATCCCCCACAGATAACATTAGTGCACCACACCCCCAGACTGCATTAATATGCCCCCTACACCTTATACACTGTACTTACCTCAGCAGGTAGATGGTTTCCTGGTCTCACTGCAGGGCTCTGGAGGAGGAGGAGAAAGACAGACTGCCCTTACACAGACAGGCAGGGACTCGGTGAGAGAGGACTGGGTGGTGGTGGAGACTAGGGGAGGAGAAGGTTAAACACAGGTTAGAGTGAAAAAGGGGTGGGGCTTAATGGAGCCAAAGGGGCGGAGTCTCAGCCGGGAGGATCAGAGGAGAAAGAGGCTTCTTCATCCTCACAGCATCGCAGCAACTAATTCATGCCAGAGCTTGGAGGCGGAGCTGTAGAACAAGAACATAGCCTGGTCAGGTGCGGGCTATGTAACAGTCTGGTAACAGAGTGGTAATTAAAAAACATTTCAAATCAGCGGCAGAGGCTAATGGGTGGTCCGATGCACCCCCGGACTACCCCTTAGTTTTGCCTATGCCTGGGGACTGCCAGTCCAGACTGCAATAGCAACGAGAGTGCTTCCCATGGGAATCCATTCCCCTGCTAATATGGCAGCTCTATCTATCTTCCAGGGTCTGCATCTCATGCAGCCCCTAAATGAAAAACTTTCTACCAGCAGCAGTGGGCTTAAGCCCTGCCCCTATGTAGACCCCGGCACTCATGACCACCTGACCTAATCCCCACCTCCCGATGACATCAGCTGTCAATCACCAGGATGGCAGGGAGAAGAGAGCTGCATAGACTGCATCCAGACATGTACTGTAGAAGCCACCGCTGTTCCCAACTCTTCACACATAAAGGAATTGTGGTATATTTTGTTGACATTCAGACTACTGACATGTCAAATAATGACATTCACAATGTCAGCAATGACTTAATATTGACATTGTCGATATGGAGACTGTCGACAGTCAGCATGTTGACAATGCATTCTATCATTATATTTCTCTAAGGGGTAAATTTACTAAGATTTGAGTTTGGTCGAGTTTAGTTTTTTTTAATCTCGATTTACATCACCAAATCTCGGGTGATTTTCCCATTTTTCATCTCGCAAATTTACTAAGAAATTAGTTTAGCTGAAAGTGAGTTTTCCGAGCGCAGATCAAGATATCTCCCCCAATTTGCAAGTTTAGATGAGATTACTCAGCTGAGTTTGTAGTGTTTTCTCTTTGCAAATTTCTCCCGAGCTAGCAGCCTGCACATATCAGTGAAATATGTAAAGGCTTCTTGTGTGTTGTACCTGTAAAAAAAGGGTTAAATGTTTAAAAAATTACTTAGGATCTTCCCCCCAATAGCATAGCCAGCCTTGGACCGGTCAGCCAGTCCTGGTTCCAAAAATTACGGGGAACAAAATTAGTAGGGTACCACCGTAATTCTATAATTTAGGAACCAGCACCTGGCTTGAGGGCCAGTCCTGGTTTTAAATATAGGGGGACAAAATTGTGTAGGAGTCCCTATATATATAAAACCAGCACCTTGAACCAACCAACCGAGGTGTAATGCCACAGCCATGAGACCCTATCACCGGTGCTCCATGGCCAAAGCATTAACACTCCAAGCTGGTCAGGCGAGGCTGGGGATATCAGGGGAGGTGGGGACCCCCCCCTCTCCCAAAACCTCAGACTTGGTCTGAAGCCCAGGGCTCTTCCATGCACCCCTGTGCTGTGGGTAAAGGGGTAATAAAGTGTTAAATAGTAGTAAACTATTGTATTTTACAGTAGAACTACAGGTGCCAGCATGCCTGCCCTTTTGCACTTGTGGAACTACCGTACAAGTGCCAGCAGGTGGACGGTACCCATACCTCCACTGTAAATAATAAATTAAATAAAGACACAACACACACATTGTATACAGTAAAATTTTATTACATACCGACCTATCCCATTCACCACCAAGTACCTATTGATTCACCCTGGTATGGAGCAAGTGGCACCTTGGTTTACCTATTATCCAGATGACCATGTACGCTTATGCATGCTGACGGGAGAGATTTGCGGCAATCACCAACTCGGGACTAGCGACGGGGCTTCTATGTAAATCAGCAGTCAGGCTGTTTAGCTACATCTCTTCAGAGACCAGTAACCCAACATCAGCTATGCCGCCTCTGCCCTAAGCAGAGTACAGAACACTTGCACTTGTGTTCACCCAAGAAAACCTTTAACGCCACTTGTATTTTCAGCAGGGCTGACATTGTTTCCTATAAGGAGAACTTGACACTATTGTGTGGCATTGTCAGTGATACATACAGACTCAGAATTCAGTCTGGCAGCCCTGTATTCATATGAGGATATATCACCCTTTGTTTGGAAAAAGGAATACTTGCTTACACAATTGATTTCTCAGTGCTATTGAGATATATGCAAATAGCTGTATTCAATTAACCTCAAAGAGGAATTTCCATGCTGGTGAAATCAGACTATTCAAGCTAATCAAAAAGTGGGATTGCAATATATGTCTATTTGTGTGGTGCTCAATATGCTATTTTAGTTATACATGCATGATATAGGTTCTATATTCAAGATATGTTATTTGTATATAAGTAATGACAAGCAAATTGGTTAACTATATGCATTTAGTTGTTTAAATATGTTTTATGAATAAAACTGTACATTTACCCATATAAGATCGAGTCTAGCTATAATCATTCTGCCATTTCGGATTATTATTGAGCAATAAGCGCAGAGTCTTTTTTTCTTTGTTTTTCTGTCTATAGTTATATGGGGTTATATAGGGACTTTGCAGCTGCCGTTAATGAATTGAGATTGAACTTTATAAATTATATTTTTGGAAAAAACTATCTATATTAGCGCTGTAGCCAGTCTTCTTTTCCATAATTTTAGGAACCAGGACTGGCTGACCAGTCAAGGGTTGATTATGCTTTTCGGGGGAAACCCTACATAATTAAAAAAAAAAAATAAACCCGTTTTTAAAATTTACAGGCAGAAACATACACAAATCACACTGATCTGTATATGTTTCTGGCAAACTCACAGCTCCAGAGACGAATGTTTAAAACTTCACTTTGGCAGAGAGTTTGCTGTCATCTCACCCGAGATTGTCATCTTGATTCTTGGTAAATTTGTGAGCTGTATATTTTAGGTGAAAAGTACTTCTAAGTTTACCCGATGGTGATAAGATTCAAGTTTGCGATCTCTCCCGAGGTTTACAAATGAGAAGAGAGAACTCTCTCCCAAATTCATCAGAGTTTGCCTTTAGTAACTTTGTGAGATGAAAAACATACCTAAACTCACCCGAGATTGTCACCTCGACCAATCTCAAAACCTTACCTTAAATGCAGCCTAACCCTAATCCAAACCCTAACTCTAAATTCCAATGTCATATATGCTAATACACTAGAAAATAATTTTAAATCAACCACATTATTGCAAACTTAAGAGAAACATTAGTAAACCTGTTTTAAATAACATCATTTAGAGCACGCTTTATATGACACTATTACATCATGTCACAAGTCATGTATAGTATGCTCCAAGAGCAGCCAGCAATTATGAAATACAGACTGTGTCATAAAACTAATATGTCCCATGAATGGACATTAGTATATTGAGCATCTGCTTCCCATAGCAGGTACAAGCATCAGCGTAAAGGGGCATCCCCTCCTTTTCACAAAAGTCATGTGCAGGCAGTGTCCTGATAGTGGGCAGGCAGTGTTCCAGTGGGTAGAGATGCTGACTTTCAGTAAGTCTTGCAGGTGGTATGTACACAGAGCAGCACTCACACAGGAGGTAGAAGCTACAGAATACTTACCGACTTTTTATAAATCCTTTCTGGCAGCAGCCCAGAGAGCTGCTGTTACAGGCCGGTTTGGGGTACGGGGCCGGACTGTTGAAATAATTAGGCCCCGCCCCTTTCCTGGGAAGGTCCAAGATTTGCAGGTCCACGGATAGGGGGCAGGGCTAAATGATGCAAATTGCCTTGTTTAGTCTCGCCCCCTCCCAATGGACCCTCAAATTTCCCATTAAGGGTCGTATTCAATTAGACATGATAAGCCCCATTTTAGTACTATATTATCGCTTTTGTGATAATTTCGAATTTGTGCAATTCAATTATCACATGTGCAATAATTGCATACACAGAAACCGGTGATAAGTTTTCACCATCTCAGAGTAGATGAAGAAAAATGCAAAATCCATATAAAATGTAGGGATTTGTTTCAGAACCCTTTGGACATCCCCTAATGATAAATTAATTAGCGTAATTTAGTCAAAAATTCCATAAATTTTGGGTAAATAGTTAAAAAAATGAAAGTAGTGGAAAATGGGTTTAAAGTATTGGGCCTGGTATTTAGGGGTGCTGTATGGATTGGACAGGTGTTTTAAACACTGCTGGCATATTTTTACAAATGCTTAAAAGTGCACTTTATAGACACAAAAATATAAATGCATCTATTATAATGTTGTCCCAATTTATATCCAGCAGTTATTTTCTCCAAAAAATATTGCTTTTTATAATTTTTCAACACTTATGCAAAAATGCATAAAACTGCCAATTGACACAATTTTAGAACCCAAAATACTTTTATTACGGCCATTAAAACACTTCTATATTGATTTCCTATGTCAGTTAGGCTTTTTTGGGGGTACAGATTGATTTCTCAAAATGTGGAGAAATTTTGTCCGGTTTCGCCATGAAAAATTATCACACGTATGCATTTTCTACTGTTTTGCAAAACAGGAGTGTGCATTGCCGGAATAGGCAAAAATATCAAAGTAAAACCGTCGATAAGTGCAATAAAATAGTTGGTGATAATTTATTTATTTATCATGGCTAATTTAATCCATCCCCAAATCTCCCCATCCTACCAGCTTCACTAGGAAGTAGGCAGGATGCGGGAGATCTGCCCACACTTCCGGGGGTGCAGGGGGCTACTCAAAAAATCGAGAGCCTTCCATGACTTCCGGGACTGTAGGTAAGTATGAGCTACAGTACCCAGCTACAGTACCCAGCAGGCGGGTCATCAGGATCAGTGGTCACACAGGAGGAAGCAGCGCGTCACTAGTGATACACTGCCGCTACTGGAAGTACTGAGAAGAGTATATTAATGAAAGCAGCCTTGTGATTGGCTGGAAGTTACCAGTACAGATTTGTATGCCTTGTTCCAATTGTGCTGGTTATCTGTGGGAATTTTTTTTACTTTCCAGGGCAGCAAGAGACTCTAAAGGGAACCAGGATGCAGAAGAGTGGGCAACTACTACATGTATTGTCAGTGTCAAAATTGAGAATCTCAACATATTGAATATCAACATTCTGAACATGTCCACATTCTGAATTCTTTTTTACAAAAAACTTTATTTGGATAGGAATCTAAGCCTTTAAAATTATTCCAGCTGTTCTTAATTATTCTGTTTATGTTCTCTTTTCTGCTAAAAACAAGAATGCAATTTTCCTTTCACAGTTATCGCTTGTTTTAACCTTTTCTTATTCATTTACTACACGTCTATAATGAGATCTCATTCTGCTGTAAGAATAACCTCTGTTTATGCTGTTTCTGCACATATCTGCAGATCTGTTAGAGCTGTACTTGCTTTTAGTATAAATGCTTAATTTTTTCATATGTACAATGTGTTCCATGAGATACTGTATTGATTGCTAACAGAACTGCTCAAAAAAATTCAAAAGAGTGCACAAATATCATTCTTGTGGTCTTGTGAAATTGTGCTGCTGAATCACGTGGAAATCACTAAGAAGTAGGGATGTGCAGGCTCGGTTCTACTCGGTTCCGTTCGGTTCTTTTTACCGGATCTTATTGGGTTTCAGCTGTCACGAGTTTTGGATAGCCAATAAGGTTCGGTAAAAAGAACCGAACGGAACCGAGTAGAACCGAGCCTGCACATCCCTACTAAGAAGTGGACAAGGTAGTGTACAATAAATGGAAAGACATAAATAAATGAATCTCCAGTATGGTATATTTACTAAAATTTCTAAAAATGAAAGTGGGGGTGTTATGCAAAGCAATCAATCAGATACCACAGTAGCTATAATTTCTCTATTGAATTCTAGAAAATAATGAACTCGAACCGATTGGTTGCTAGGGGCAACAACTCCACTTGTCTGTTTTAGAATATTATTTAGTTAATCTAAATTTTGCAAATAACATCCCAGTATAATCAAGGTCATATATAAAACTGCTAGGATTAACTTTTTGCTTATAATTATGGCTAGCATGGCTGAAAAGGAGACTTCATTGATTTTGTTTTCTAGCCCTAATCTACACCATCCTATTCCTAACACTAACCATTGGGGTAGGTGCCTGACCCTAACCGTCCCTTCTAGTGCCTAATTCTAACCCTGCAGTAAGTGGCTATCCCTAAACCTAACTTAATTATATTTTAATGTGTCAACATTTTCATGTCAACCATTTTTGTTTCGATCTTTTGACCCCATCAACCATTTGTGCCTGTCAACCTTCACATGTCGACCTATAGTGTGTCGACTTTTTGTCCCTGTCGACCTTTTATCGATCTATTGACTGTCTAACATCTGGTGTCTATCTAGACATTGTCTATCTAATTACTATCTATATACAGGAAGGGGCGCGGAGAGGGGGGGAGCGGGTACAGATTACCGGGGCCCGGGCTTCCTGAGGGGCCTGGCCGGGGCCCGGATCTGCTCCCCCTCCCTCACAGCAGCCCAGCACACATCGTGTGCTGAGCTGCAGTGGAGACTGCTTGTGGCTGCTGAGCAGCAGCCACAGCAGTCTCCTAAGCCTGTGGGGGGGAGCGATAACACTGATCGCGCCCCCCCTGGCTTTGAGCAGGGCTGAGGGGGCCCAGAGTGCCCCCCTCCCCAGTGCGTGGAAAGGGGGTGTGGCCACACCTCCCACAATTAGGCCATGCCCCCTATTTCCCAGGCCCGCCACGTCTCTCAGCGGGCCTGTCTACAGTCCGGAACCCACTTGTGACATATGTTGCAATCATTCTTAGGGGACAATTGCATCCATAGAGATGTTCAGGAAAATGAGTGAATGTTGCTCTATATTTTAGTTTCGAATGATGTGCATTACTGCACATTGTGACTGCATGCCACTCTGGAATGAATTGTCCTCTTAGTGCATGGCAAAACAGCTCATCAACTGCAGATGAATAGACTGCAAATTCCAGCCTGTGGCAACAGCAAATTTTGTTTTAAAAGTAAGCCACCAAGAATAACCTGCTCATCACACCTGATTGCACACTTTTATACTTTTATGAGTTTAGTGGAAATAACACATGCATTGAATTAGAGGTGATATTGTCCAATTTAATTTATTTTCACCTTTCACCTTTTAATACTTAACAGTTCCTTTGGATTTCAGTATCATCTGTATATGGATGATACTAAAATATACCTATCCTCTCCAGGTTTGCCACTATCTGTATTTGTCCGCGTTACTGAATGTTTATCTGCCATCTCATCTTGGATGTCTTCACCTCAAACTTATTTTTTCCGAAACAGAATGAATATTTCCAACAGCTAACTGTACTTACAAACCTAATATCTCTGTCACTATTGATAATCGACAATCAACTCATCAAGCGTGCTGTCTAGGGGGTAAATTTACTAAAATTCGAGTTTGGTCGAGTTAGCAATCTCTGGAGAGTTTGGGCATTTTTTTACACTCGCAAATTTACTAATGACAAACTTGGGAGAGAAATCTCCTTTGCTATGGAAAAATACTGGAGAGTTAGCAAACTCTCTTCACTTCATGATCGGCTAAACTTGAGAAACTTTTCACTAGTGAAGATAGGATTCGGGAATTTACCAAGAGGAGAGTTTATAAACTCTCATAAGAACGGACAACACTCATGTAAAAATTCATGAAATCAATTCACCTGCATATGAGCTGCGAGATTGGCAGAAACATACACAGATCAGAGTTATCAATGTATGTTTCTGCCTGTAAATAGTTAAAAAAATGGTTACATTTTAAAAAGAAAATGATATAGGGTCCCCTCCCCCAAAAGCATAACCAGCTCCGAACTGTTTTAGGTTCCTAAAATTACTGGTTACAAAATGATTAGGGTTCTCCTGTACTTTATGAACCATCTCATGGCTGCAGGGAGAGTGCTGGCTTTACATGTAGACAAGTATTGGTATGTGTTGGCAAACATACTGTTTCAATACTTTGCGAATGTCAGCTGACGGGCCTCTTCGGGAAAAATATGTCCATCGAGCATTCATAGGCATTGGGAGCAAGGTGGTTGGGGTCCCCCGCAAGAACTGCACCGTGCGTAGATATCTCAATCTGCTTCACCATCGGCCATCTCACTCTCAGATAAACTCACTTCTTTGTAAATTTGTGAGAGTCAGGAGCCTCAAATCACTCGAGTTTCGGCAATGCTATTCAAGTTGAAAAAAAAAAACTCAATCAGAATCTTAGTAAATTTACCCCAGGTATCATCCTTGGTTCTGAACTGTTCTTTGTTCCGCACAGGTAATTTTTTTCCAAAGGGGAGATGCATGAGATAAAGTGAAGATAGATAAAGTACCAACCAATCATCACCTGTAATTTTTCAAACACAGGCTGCTTATTATTGATGTTTATTATTATTGTTAGTTATTATGGCGTGTGCACAGCCCCTGTGGTATATATATATATATTAGGGGTGAGCGGGTTCGGATTTCTGAAATCCGAACCCCCAGAGCCCCCCTGATCCGAGGCCGATCTGAGTCAGGCTCGACTTTTCCCGCCTGACTCGGATCTGAAATCGAGGCAAAACGTCATCATCCTGCCTTCCGGGTCTCGCGGGTTTTGGATCCTATATAAGGTACCCACGTCAGCGCCATTTTCTCACTCGACTGTGGACAGTGAAGAGGGAGGGTGGGAGTTAGGGCTGGCTGGGCTGTGTAGTGTAGTGTAGTGCAGAGTAGTGTTGTGCTGTGCAGTGCTGCGCTGTGCTGCTGTTCTCCATAGGGGCTGTGTCCACTACTTCAAAGTCCATAGGGGCTGGCTGTGCTGTGCTGTGCTGCTGTTGTCAATAGGGGCTGTGTCCACTACTTCAAAGTCCATAGGGGCTGGCTGACTGTGTTGTGCAGTCAGTTGTCAATAGGGGCTGTGTCCACTCCAAAGTCCAGTGCAGTGTCCCAGTCCTAAAGGGGTGCTGTAGTGTTGTCCAGGGGGTGCTCTGTCCATCAGGGGTGCTCCCCTCAAGTGCTAAAAAAAATATATTTTTTCTGTGTTTGTGAATTGTGTGCACAGTAGCCGCACGTGCATCAACAAAGTAGTGCCAAGCGTGCGCCTGTGTCATAAGTAAAGGTCCAGCTGGCATGACCATTATAGGGTGCTGTAACCCCCAAAGTACACTCCAAACCAAATAAAAAATATTTTCTGTGTTTGTGAATTGTGTGCACAGTAGCCGCACGTGCATCAACAAAGTAGTGGCAAGCGTGCGCCTGTGTCATAAGTAAAGGGCCGGCTGGCTTGACCGTTAAAGGGTGCTGTAGCCCCCAAAGTACACTCCAAACCAAATCAAAAAATATTTTCTGTGTTTGTGAATTGTGTGCGCAGTAGCCGCACATGCATCAACAAAGTAGTGCCAAGCATGCGCCTGTGTCATAACTAAAGGGCTGGCTGGCTTGACCATTAAAGGGTGCTGTAACCCCCAAAGTACACTCCAAACCAAATAAAAAAATATTTTCTGTGTTTGTGAATTGTGTGCGCAGTAGCCGCACGTGCATCAGCAAAGGAGCAGCGCCAAGCGTGCGCCTGTGTCCCATAAGTAAAGAGCCGGCTGGCTCATTTCTTAAAGGGTGGTGTAACCCACAAAGTGCACTACTCTCCAGCAAAAATAAAAAAAATATTTTCTGTGTTTGTGTGCGTCTTAGCCGTACGTATATATCAAATCGATATAACATAAATGGAAGACCAAACTTTCTCCGATAAAAATAAAATAGAGAAAGATCAAGAACCACTTCCTCCTAATGCTGAAGCTGCTGCCACTAGTCATGACATAGACGATAACATGCCATCAACGTCGTCTGCCAAGGCTGATGCCCAATGTCATAGTAGAAGCCACATACAATACCAAATGACAAAGTTCAAGAAAATGACTTAAAAAAAAACCATTTAAATCATCTGAAGAGAAACATAAACTTGCCAATATGCCATTTATGACACGGAGCGGCAAGGAACGGCTAAGGTCTTTCCCTATGTTCATGACTAGTGGTTCAGCTTCACATGACGATGGAAGTCCTCCTCCCACTAAAAAAATCAAATGAGTTAAGCTGGCAAAAGCACAGCGAAGAACTGTGCATTCTAAGAAGATATCACAAATCCCCAAGGAGAGTCCAAGTGTGGTGGTGGTTGCGATGCCTGACCTTCCCAGCACTGGACGGGAAGAGGTGGCTCTTTCCACCATTTGCACGCCCCCTGCAAGTGCTGAAAGAAGCACCCACAGTCCACTTGCTGATATGCAAATTGAAGATGTCACTGTTGAAGTACAACAGGATGAGGATACTGGTGTAGCTGGCCCTGAGGAGGAAGTTGGCGAGGAGGAATCTGATGGTGATGTGGTTTGTTTAAATCAGGCTCTGGGGGAGACAGTTGTTGTCCGTGGGATAAAAAAGCCCATCACGGTCATGACTGGGCAGAAGACCAAACATTCCACCTCTTTGGTCTGGCAATATTTCTATCCAAATCTGGACAACAACTGTATTGCCATATGTACCATATGTAAAGGTGGAATAAGTAGGGGTAGGGACGTTAACCACCTAGGAACATCCTCCCTTATACGGCACCTGCAGCGTGTTCATAATAAGTTACTGTCTAGTTCAGAAACTTTGGCTAAGACCGTAAGCAGTCCAGAGACACCTAAATCCCGTTGTCCTGTTGTATCCAAGCGCCTGCAAACCACACCGTCAACTCCCTCCTCATCAATTTCCTCCTTAGTCAGGATCGGAAGTAGTCCTGCAGGCCATGTCACTGGCATGACTGACTCTCCTATCCGGGATTCCTCCGGAGGATCCTGCATTGCTACGCCTCCTGCTGCCGCTGCTGCTGTTGCTGCTGCTGGGAGTCATTCATCATCACAGAGAGGAAGTAGGAACACCAATACTTTTACTAAACAATTGACCCTCCAACAGTCCTTGGCGAGGAGGATGAAGTACGACAGCAGTCATCCTGAAGCAAAACGTGTAACTGAGGCCTTGACTGCTATGTTGGTGTTAGACGTGCGTCCGGTATCTGCCATTAGTGCAGTGGGATTTAGACAATTGATGGAGGTAGTGTGTCCCTGGTTCCAAATCCCGTCTAGATTCCACTTCACTAGGCAGGCGATACCGAGACTGTACAGAAACGTCAGAAAAAGTGTCCTCAGTGTCCTGAAAAATGCCATTGTACCCAATGTCCACTTAACCACGGACATGTGGACAAGTGGAACAGGGCAGACTAAGGACTATATGACTGTGACAGCCCACTGGGTAGATGTATCACCTCACGCAGCAACAGCAGCAGCATCACCAGTAGCAGCATCTCAGAAACGCCAGCTTGTTCCAAGGCAGGCTACGCTGTGTATCACCAGTTTCAGTAAGAGGCACACCGCCGACAACCTCTTAGAGAAACTGAGGGAAATCATCACCCAGTGGCTTACCCCACTTAGACTCTCCTGGAGATTTGTGATATCTGACAACGCCACCAATATTGTGCGGGCATTACATCTGGGCAAATTCCAGCACATCCCATGTTTTGCTCACACAATAAACTTGGTGGTGCAGAATTTTCTGAAAAGTGACAGGGGCGTGCAGGAGACGCTTTGGGTGGTACGAAAAATTTGTGCCCACTTTCGCCATTCAGCGACTGCGTGCCGAAGACTGGAGTGCCAGCAAACACTCTTGAACCTGCCCCGCCATCACCTGAAGCAAGAGGTTGTGGCGCAGTGGAACTCAACCCTCTATATGCTTCAGAGGATGGAGGAGCAGCAAAAGGCCATACAAGCCTATACATCCACCTATGACATAGGCAAAGGAGGGGGTATGCATCTGACTCAAGCACAGTGGAGAATGATTTCCGTGTTGTGCAAGGTTCTCCAGCCCTTCGAACTTGCCACACGTGAAGTCAGTTCAGACACTGCCAGCTTGAGTCAGGTCATTCCCCTCATCAGGCTTTTGCAGAAGCAGCTGGAGAAAGTGAAGGAGGAGCTAAGATGGAGCGATTCCGCTCGGCATGTGGGACTTGTGGATGAAGCCCTTCATTCACTTTGCCAGGATTCCAGGGTGGTCAATCTGTTGAAATCAGACCACTACATTTTGGCCACCGTGTTTGATCCTAGGTTTAAAGCCTATGTGGTGTCTCTCTTTCCAGCCAACACAAGCCTGCAGAGGTGCAAAGACCTGCTGGTGAACACACTGTCAGCTGAAGTGGAACGTGACACGTCAACAGCTCCCTCTTCATTTGCTCCCGCAACTGGGGCTGCCAGGAAAAAACTTAGCTATCCTAAGCAACCTGCTGGTGGTGATGCAGGGCAGGCAGGACCAAGTTTGGACATCTGGTCTGGACTGAAGGACCTGGCAACAATTTCTGACATGTCTACTGTCACTACATATGATACTGTCACCATTGACAGAATGGTGGAGGATTACATTGGTGACAGCATCCAAGTAGGCATGTCAGACAGTCCGTACCTGTACTGGCAGGAAAAAGAGGCAATTTGGAGGCCCCTGTACAAACTGGCTCTATTTTACCTGAGTTGCCCCCCTCCAGTGTGTACTCCGAAAGAGTATTTAGTGCAGCCGGGAACCTTGTCAGCGAAAGGCGTAGGAGGTTGCTTCCACAAAATGGGGAGAAGATGATGTTCATCAAAATGAATTATCAACTCTTCCAGGGAGACCAGCCTCCAGAACGTACAGAGGGACCTGTGGTGGTGGATTCCTGTGGGGGCGAGTTAATACTCTGTGAGGATGAGGATGTACACAACACTGAAGAGGGTGAGGAATCGGTGGATGAGGAGGATGAGGACGACATCTTGCCTCTGTAGAGCCAGTTGGTGCAGGGACAGATTAATTGCCAGCTTGTTTTGTGGGGGCCCAAACGAACCAATCATTTCAGCCACAGTCGTGTGGCAGACCCTGGCGCTGAAATTATTGCTTTGTTAAAGTGTGCATGTCCTGTTTATACAACATAAGGGTGGGTGGGAGGGCCCAAGGACAATTCCATCTTGCACCTCTTTTTTTTCTTTGCATTATGTACAGTTTGGGGCCTAGTTTTTCAAACTGCCATCCTGTCTGCCACTGCAGTGTCACTGCTAGATGGGTCACGTGTTTGTGCCGCCCACTCGTGTCGCTTAGCATAGTCATCCAGCTACCTCGATGCAACCTTTTGGACATAAAAACACTATTGTGAGGTGTGAGGTGTTCAGAATAGACTGGAAATTAGTGGAAATTAAGGTTATTGAGGTTAATAATAGCATAGGAGCAGAAAAACCAACACATTCTGTGATTTTAGCTGTTTTTATGCTTTTTAAAAAAAAAATACAGATCCAAAACACAAAACCCATAACCCAAAACACAGAAGGGTGGTTTTGGCAAAACCAATCCAGATCCAAAACACGAAGAAAGATCCAGATCCAAAACCAAAACACAAAACACGAAATGGGGCCGGTGCACACCCCTAATATATATATATATATATATATATATATATATATACATATATATATATATAAAATGAAAGGTCTAGGAACAGTAAAAGCTAACTTGTTTGTTATATGTACTGGCAATTCATATTAAACTAATAATAATAATAATAATAATAATAATAATAATAATAATAATAACAACGGTATATTTTAGTAGGTTGAATGTTAATTGTGAGACTTAATTATAGTAATTAGATTAAAATGCAAGCTTTTTTCCATCATCTGTCTCTTGGGAAAGTGAGACTGACATATCTGATATATGAATTTGAGTAATTAAGTATTTTAATTTATTTTTTGCATACATGTTTTTTATAGGATGGCTTGTGTGCATATAATATCTTCATTAAAAATAAAAGAAATGCTTGTGATTTTTTTTATTTAGAGTCTACAAACTTTTGTAAGGCATACTGTACTTTTTGAGAGATATATTTTATATGACAGTTTGCCTCCCTTGATTTTAAATTAAACATGTTATATGTCCATAGAATTCTCTTTTGTACTAAGTGGACAGGAACTGAACAGGAAAAACAGAGGTTAATACATTTAGCCTGGTTTGTATGTCACACTCAATCATATGAAGCATAGTGTAACAAAAGGTATTGCAGGTGCATCTCTAAATATACCAAGGTGAATACTAAAACAAGATGGCTGCTGACTCAACAAATTGTGTTCAAAGATACAGTTTAATATTTTTATATTCAGCAATGGATGCCAGTTTGCTGTTTCTTATGAAAGTGCCTTTATATGTTTTCAAAAAACTTTTTTCATTTTTTTTGTAAGAAATATCTAAATAAATTAAAAAAACAAACTTTGTGGATTACTTAAGACATGTGCTAAACTCTATGTCACTTAAATAGTTGAAAACTACCATTACACTTACTGTCAGCAAACAAATTAGTCATATTACTGTTCAGTAAAAAAAAATCAGCACTCTACTGAGACTACTAAACTATTATTTACACGTACTAGAGATAAGCAAAATGTACAAAACAGTTCCACAGAACATTCACCTTATTCCACATTTGGTCAGGTGGTGAAGCACATTTTGCTGGTAGATTTTGATCTTCAGTGTTCTGCATGAAATTATACCTATAAATTTTATTCTCACTGAATTACCATTGATACCACACAGTAGAATTAATTAACCATCCAGCCCTATACATAGACTACAGTAAACATTTAGTTTAACACACATTTACAAAACAAAGCTAAATTCTGTAGAATCTTGAGGCAAAAATGGAACTTTAATTGTATTTCTGCATTTCTGAAACCTCACACCAACTTCTGTAAAATGGCCTGTTTTACACAGCTTCACTCTGAACAAATTATTTACATTACCACAGAATTTGTCCTTTAGCTGCTAGATTTTTATGTTTCTATTCTATTTGGAAATATTTTTGTGCCTTCAAATTTAACAAGTTTACATTGTTTAATGTTGTCAACACAGGTGCAACCAGTATATCATACTAATCATTAATAGATGTTATAAAACTATGCCATCAATTTAATGCAATTTTTTCACGATGGTGAGAAAAATGTCTAATTTTCTTTAGAAAACACACAGGGTCCGTGAAACCTGTGTGGTTTTGTGATCATGGACACGAAAACGGGGCTAAATACTGGAATTTTGTTTTGCATGCCTGAGGCAGGTGATATACAATCCCTGATAAGTGCTGGCTTTCTGGGCTCATTGAACAGCACAATCTGCATTAATTAGCCATGACAAATTGCTGCAGCTAATAAGATACCCTCCAAAGTGTCTTCTGCAATACGGTGGCATAATTAAAATGATTATGGAGTAACTAGCAGACAGTTGGTAAGGATTTGGTGATCAGCGACACTAGTATTTATTTAATTTTTAGATGTTGCAGTAATAAATAGCTTTATTCATCAGTTTATATGTTAAAATCCTGTTCCTCAGGTTGCATAGCTAATTCTCCAGTATTTTTGATACATTCATTAAACCTGCATAAGAGATACTAAAACTCATTTCATTGGAGAAAGTGTTTATTCCAGGACTAGGAAAACTCTGTACTCAATTTATATATTCATTTAAATACATATTTCGGGGGTATTTTTCTATTCATTGAACAACCAATGCAAGTTGGACGTATATGTGCTGTACTGCACATTAATGCTAAAGTGCATTTTGTACTGTGCTTGCATGTAGGGAAATTTAAATATCCATGGGGGCCTGGGTACTGATGGGGATGTGGCCAAATCCAGGAGGCATGGCCACAACCCCAAAAAAACAGTGTAAAGTGCTATGCACATTGCTGCTTTGCTGTAGTGGCTTGGGCCCAGGTTTGCTGTAGTGGCTTGGGCCCAGTACCTGCTTTCCCCCTCCTCTGGTATGCATGCCAGAGTACTGAATGTATGGTATGCAATTTTGTTGCATCTAACGTATACTGCCCTTACAGCTGTGAAGGGGTGACAAAGCAAAGGCTTATGTTAGAATCAGTAAAGGTAGACCTGCATGAATAAATACATACACCAATGGAGTTATATATACATAATAAGTAGGTAGTTTTCTTGATGATGATTAGCAGGACTATCAGCTTCTGATTGACTGATTCTATCTTGAGCCAACTTGCTGATAGCGCCTTGATCCATTAGTGAGTCTGCTACATTCTCTGAGCAGATGTTTAGTATGGAGCCATGGTGCCCTGACCAGGTGCATGCAACTCTGCCCCCCTTCCATTTTGATAGGGGTAATATTATTTACCTTTCATGGTGGAACACATAACATCACCATAGCCATGGCTCTGTATATAGTAAAATAGATTTGTTTTAATAACAATTTAAGCTAATGTACAATATAATCATTCAACTACAATTATTGAATTGACATATATTAAAAGATGACATAATTCTGTACCTATTGTAATTACCTTCACTCACCTCTACTGCCTGACCCCATTCCTCAGCCACATAAATATCTCTCACTCACCTCCACTCCCTGACCCCATTCCTCAGCGACAGATACCACTTAATCACCTCCACTCCCTGACCCCATTTCTCAGCCACAGAAATACCTCTCACTCACCTCCACTTTCTGACCCCATTCCTCAGCCACATAAATACCTCTCACTCATCTCCACTCACTGACCCAATTCCTCGGCCACATCAATACCTCTCACTCACCTCCACTCCCTGACCCCATTCCTCAGCCACAGATACCACTTAATCACCACCACTCCCTGACCCCATTCCTCAGCCACATAAATACTTCTCACTCACCTTCACTCCCTGACCCCATTCCTCAGCCACAGAAATACTTCTCACTCACCTCCACTCCCTGACCCCATTCCTCAGGCACAGAAATACCTTTCACTCACCACCACTTCATCAGCCACATAAAAACCTCTCAATCACTTCCACTCCCTGACCCCATTCCTCAGCCACATAAATACCTTTCACTCACCTCCACTCCCTGACCCCATTCCTCAGCCACATAAATACATCTCACTCACCTCCACTCCCTGACCCCATTCCTCAGCCACATAAATACCTCTCACTCACCTCCACTCCCTGACCCCACTCCTCAGCCACATAAATAAATCTCAGTAACCTCCACTCCCTGACCCCATTCCTCAGCCACAGAAATACCTCTCACTCACCTCCACTCCCTGACCCCATTCCTCAGCCACATAAATACATCTCACTCACCTCTACTCCCTGACCCCATTCCTCAGCCACAGAAATACCTCACTCACCTCCATTCCATGAAGCCATTCCAAATACCTCCATTCCAAATGCCTCTCACTCACCTCCACTCCATGACCCCATTCCTCATCCACAGAAATACGTCTCACTCACCTCCACTCCCTGACCCCATTCCTGAGCCACATAAATACCTCTCACTCACCTCCACTCCCTGACCCCATTCCTCAGCCACATAAATACCTCTCACTCACCTTCACTCCCTGACCCCATTCCTCAGCCACATAATTACATCTCACTCACCTCCACACCCTGACCCTATTCCTCAGCCACATAAATACATCTCACTCACCTCCACTCCTTGACCCAACTCCTCAGCCACATAAATACCTCTCACTCACCTCCACTCCCTGACCCCATTCCTGAGCCACATAAATACCTCTCACTCACCTCCACTCCCGGACCCCACTCCTCAGCCACATAAATAAATCTCAGTAACCTCCACTCCCTTTCATGGTGGAACACATAACATCACCATAGCCATGGCTCTGTATATAGTAAAATAGATTTGTTTTAATAACAATTTAAGCTAATGTACAATATAATCATTCAACTACAATTATTGAATTGACATATATTAAAAGATGACATAATTCTGTACCTATTGTAATTACCTTCACTCACCTCTACTGCCTGACCCCATTCCTCAGCCACATAAATATCTCTCACTCACCTCCACTCCCTGACCCCATTCCTCAGCGACAGATACCACTTAATCACCTCCACTCCCTGACCCCATTTCTCAGCCACATAAATACCTCTCACTCACCTCCACTCCCTGACCCAACTCCTCAGCAACAGAAATACCTCTCACTCACCTCCACTCCCTGACCCCATTCATCAGCCACATAAATACATCTCACTCACCTCCACACCCTGACCCCATTCCTCAGCCACAGAAATACCTCTCACTCACCTCCACTCCCTGACCCCATTCCTCAGCCACATAAATACATCTCACTCACCTGCACTCCCTGACCCCATTCCTCAGCCACATAAATACCTCACTCACCTCCATTCCATGAACCCATTCCTCAGCCACAGAAACACCTCTCACTCACCTCCACTCCCTGACCCCTTTCCTCAGCCACATAAATACCTCTCACTCACCTCCATTCCATGAACCCATTCCAAATACCTCCATTCCAAGTACCTCTCACTCACCTCTACTCCCTGACCCCATTCCTCAGCCACATAAATACCTCTCACTCACCTATACTCCCTGACCCCATTCCTCAGCCACATAAATACCTCTCACTCACCTCCACTCCCTGACCCCATTCCTTAGCCTCATAAATACCTCTCACTCACCTCCACTCCCTGACCCCATTCCTCAGCCACATAAATACATCTCACTCACCTCCATTCCCTGAATCCATTCCACAGCCACATAAATACCTCTCACTCACCTTCACTCCCTGACCCCATTCCTCAGCCACATAAATACATCTCACTCACCTCCACACCCTGACCCTATTCCTCAGCCACAGAAATACCTCTCACTCACCTCCACTCCCTGACCCCATTCCTCAGCCACATAAATACATCTCACTCACCTCTACTCCCTGACCCCATTCCTCAGCCACAGAAATACCTCACTCACCTCCATTCCATGAAGCCATTCCAAATACCTCCATTCCAAATGCCTCTCACTCACCTCCACTCCATGACCCCATTCCTCATCCACAGAAATACGTCTCACTCACCTCCACTCCCTGACCCCATTCCTGAGCCACATAAATACCTCTCACTCACCTCCACTCCCTGACCCCATTCCTCAGCCACATAAATACCTCTCACTCACCTTCACTCCCTGACCCCATTCCTCAGCCACATAATTACATCTCACTCACCTCCACACCCTGACCCTATTCCTCAGCCACATAAATACATCTCACTCACCTCCACTCCTTGACCCAACTCCTCAGCCACATAAATACCTCTCACTCACCTCCACTCCCTGACCCCATTCCTGAGCCACATAAATACCTCTCACTCACCTCCACTCCCGGACCCCACTCCTCAGCCACATAAATAAATCTCAGTAACCTCCACTCCCTGACCCCATTCCTCAGCCACAGAAATACCTCTCACTCACCTCCATTCCATGAACCCATTCCAAATAATTCTCACTCACCTCAACTCCCTGACCCCATTCCTCAGCCACATAAATACCTCTCACTCACCTCCACTCCCTGACCCAACTCCTCAGCAACAGAAATACCTCTCACTCACCTCCACTCCCTGACCCCATTCATCAGCCACATAAATACATCTCACTCACCTCCACACCCTGACCCCATTCCTCAGCCACAGAAATACCTCTCACTCACCTCCACTCCCTGACCCCATTCCTCAGCCACATAAATACATCTCACTCACCTGCACTCCCTGACCCCATTCCTCAGCCACATAAATACCTCACTCACCTCCATTCCATGAACCCATTCCTCAGCCACAGAAACACCTCTCACTCACCTCCACTCCCTGACCCCTTTCCTCAGCCACATAAATACCTCTCACTCACCTCCATTCCATGAACCCATTCCAAATACCTCCATTCCAAGTACCTCTCACTCACCTCTACTCCCTGACCCCATTCCTCAGCCACATAAATACCTCTCACTCACCTATACTCCCTGACCCCATTCCTCAGCCACATAAATACCTCTCACTCACCTCCACTCCCTGACCCCATTCCTTAGCCTCATAAATACCTCTCACTCACCTCCACTCCCTGACCCCATTCCTCAGCCACATAAATACATCTCACTCACCTCCATTCCCTGAATCCATTCCACAGCCACATAAATACCTCTCACTCACCTTCACTCCCTGACCCCATTCCTCAGCCACATAAATACATCTCACTCACCTCCACACCCTGACCCTATTCCTCAGCCACAGAAATACCTCTCACTCACCTCCACTCCCTGACCCCATTCCTCAGCCACATAAATACATCTCACTCACCTCTACTCCCTGACCCCATTCCTCAGCCACAGAAATACCTCACTCACCTCCATTCCATGAAGCCATTCCAAATACCTCCATTCCAAATGCCTCTCACTCACCTCCACTCCATGACCCCATTCCTCATCCACAGAAATACGTCTCACTCACCTCCACTCCCTGACCCCATTCCTGAGCCACATAAATACCTCTCACTCACCTCCACTCCCTGACCCCATTCCTCAGCCACATAAATACCTCTCACTCACCTTCACTCCCTGACCCCATTCCTCAGCCACATAATTACATCTCACTCACCTCCACACCCTGACCCTATTCCTCAGCCACATAAATACATCTCACTCACCTCCACTCCTTGACCCAACTCCTCAGCCACATAAATACATCTCACTCACCTTCACTCCCTGACCCCATTCCCCAGCCACATAAATTCGACTCACTCACCTCCACTCCCTGAATCCATTCCTCAGCCACATAAATACCTCTCACTCACCTTCACTCCCTGACCCCATTCCTCAGCCACATAATTACATCTCACTCACCTCCACACCCTGACCCTATTCCTCAGCCACAGAAATACCTCTCACTCACCTCCACTCCCTGACCCCATTCCTCAGCCACATAAATACATCTCACTCACCTCCACTCCCTGACCCCATTCCTCAGCTACAGAAATACCTCACTCACCTCCATTCCATGAACCCATTCCAAATACCTCCATTCCAAATGCCTCTCACTCACCTCCACTCCCTGACCCCATTCCTCATCCACAGAAATACCTCTCACTCACCTCCACTCCCTGACCCCATTCCTGAGCCACATAAATACCTCTCACTCACCTCCACTCCCTGACCCCATTCCTCAGCCACATAAATACCTCTCACTCACCTTCACTCCCTGACCCCATTCTTCAGCCACATAAATACATCTCACTCACCTCCACTCCTTGACCCAACTCCTCAGCCACATAAATACATCTCACTCACCTTCACTCCCTGACCCCATTCCCCAGCCACATAAATTCCACTCACTCACCTCCATTCCATTAACCCATTCCTCAGCCACATAAATACATCTCACTCACCTCCATTCCATGAACCCATACATCACTCACTGTTATTCTCCTCACTCAAAATGAGACAGATGTGGGAAATGGGGAAAACAGGAACATTTTGGCAGAGAGAAATGGGAAGGGAATGTGAATGTGAAAAAGCCCTACACACTCATACACACAACAACAACTAGCGACTTTGCAACTGACTGTTCCAAAATACTAGTAAATTATATTAATTTATGTTTGGAGTCAGTGGAGTTTTACAGTGATTGTATGACTTAACCAAGGGGACCTTTAAATTGAATTTTTGAGCAAAACATGTAAAACTTAGGGACATATTCATTATGTTAATTTTTGGGGACAAGAGGGTCCCTGATAATTAGTATTCATACTCGCGGCAAGCAATTCATTGTTGCTCCGGTGCGAACACAGCTGATGCAAAAATCAAAAGTCACCACATATCTTTTCACTGCTACTGACATACGTTTCATGCAGGTGCACAAAGCCCCTGAGTCTGGTGGAAGGAGCAAGAAAGGGGCAGAGGGATCTGAAAGGATCCTTCTTCACAACCTGGGACTCCTTCCCATAGGAAAATAGTGGGTGTGCGGGAGCAAATGCCATCTGAAGATGGCAAATGTGTCTGTAGTCAAGCTCCAAAAATATTGTATTTTCTGAGCTTGATGAATGTATGTCCCCATACTAGTGTATAGTGAGACCGGTCAGGCCAGATCGGAAGTGAAATGTAAGCAGGAAATATCTGTTGTACTGTTTCTCTTGCGTTACCTTTATGCTGAACGACTCCAATACTTAATTTCTACAAAAGTTTGTGTAAAACGTTAATTTTCATTTAATTTTGTAAAATCACAGTGATGATGTTTATGGCCCCCAACTTTTTACTTACTTGCACAATAGAAATTACAAGTGACCTTAAAGCATGTAAGGTTGAACTGAATTGAAGTGATTGGCCAAATTTACAAACATTTCAGTAGACTGCACATCTAAGCTCACCTAAGCTGATCTTTTCCTCAGATACAGTACAGTCATTTACTTTATTATTGTTCTTTTCAGATTTTAGTGGAGACCTTGCACGCACACATTGGGCTTGATTCAGAGATGTACGTTCATCCAAGGATTAATGCACATCTCCAATGTTTAGAGGTCTGCATCTGCACAGGACCCATTCTGCACATGTGCAGAATGTCTTCTGCGATCTTGCTCACAGACTCCCCATGCCGCTCCATGATTGACATGTATTTTGGGGGTGGAGTGGGGGCATGCCCTGTAGCCGTACCCGGCAATGTTGGCATGTCACCTTCATTTTCCTGGAAGGATGAGGCCAGGGTCTGCTTCTTGAGATGTAGATTCCTGGCCTATTGCGTGGCCAGGATGTGGGAAGCTTCAGCTCCCACAGCCTAACCGAAGGAGCAGCCACCATGACCATGGTGATCCCAGCCTGTGACATCAGTCGCAGTGCTGGGATCACAAATGCAGCCACGAGGTGTATGACACCACCTTCTGCATATGCATCTGAGTTGGACGGATTTGCACAACTGCTTGTGTATGGCTTTGTAAATCCATCCATCTCTGAATCAGGCCCGTAGAACAACAGGTTCTTAGCATAAATTAATGCATATAAAATGTTTATTGAAAATAAGTTTGTTAATGAAGTGTTAATATTACTGTGTTTCATACCACCGAACATTATCCAACATGCCCCCCTGCACACCAACATCCCCCTTGTTAACACCTCCTGCACTCTAAAGTGCTCTCTTGCACACCAACATACCTCCCTTTATTCCAACATGCTCCCTTCACACCAACATGCCACCAATGTACAGCAACATACCACCTGCATGCAAACATTCTCTCCTGCATTCTAATATGCCCTGCCTGCACATCATCATGCCACTTTGAAAGCTAGTCACATAAAAGTGCATTCTCTCAAAGTTCTTCTATTAACTAATTTCACAAAAATGTATTCAACTAATAAATGTATCTTTAGTTTGCTACTGCATACATTAAAATTGATTCCACATATGTGTACTTCATTTCATATTTAGTGTATGTTTTGGGTCATATAAAATGTATCTGTGAAACATGATTGCTGTTTTTCCAATTAGAAACATCTGTCTTTTAAATTGGAATGTTGGCTACTGTAAAAGATTTATGTATATTGTCGAAGCCGGATGGTTGGCTAAGACAGAATCTGTTTAAATCAAAATCTTCATGACACCATTTTGCGAATGGCTACTCAGCGCCATTTTGCGAATCCTACATAGTATAAAGCGCTATGTTATTATTTGGTGTTGTGCATTTTCTACACAATAGAACACTGTTAAAAGTCCTTACAAAAACAATACGTACATTTATTAAGACTACACATATATCAGTGATGACAGACATGTCTGGTGGACATGTTTGTGACAAATAATTAAGAATACACAAGGATACTGTGAGTGTTTGCTCTGCATATTGATACAGTATGTCTATGACAATTGAAGTATAACACAGACACTGAGATGCTAAATGTAGATTTGGAAACAATGGACCTACATTTAGCCATTGTTTAACAATTGTAGGCCTTGTATCCAATGCCGATGTGGTTAAGTAGAACCAACAGTTGTATTCTGGAGAGCCTTTTGTTAAAATTATCAGATTGTATGCCAAAGCTTGCTCCATCTATGAACAGGACAAATTACATTGTCTGTAATTTTTTAGCTCAGACAAAAGTAATATTGATAGTAGCCAATAACTTTTTGAAACTGTATATATATATATATATATATATATAAAAATATTAATATATTTACTGTATATATATATATATATATATATATATATATATATATGTATACATTATATATATATATATATATATATATATATATATAAACTTAGACGTTCGCATGTGAATCCACAATGCATGCACACACACATATATATATATATATATATATATATACAGTTGCATTTGTAAATAGCAACACACACAGCGCGTGTTTTGGGCTGTAACACAGACCCTGGACACAGTGCACCTTTTTACACTGCATGTAGACACACAACGCATACTTACATATAACCATAAATATACACGCACTCATAAAAGGTTCCTGCACATTATGGTTTATATTAAAGTTATTAATTATGATGTAAAATGCATGTTATTGATATTAATGGTATATAACATGATAGACATGGAATGTTTGGTACTGTTTATTTCCAGATATCTGAATCTATCAGCGAGGGAGTCGCATCTTGCTTTCGATGGTTATGGAATATAGGAAATTATTGGTTAGAATGTATACACTGTAATGTAGTGTTTCTATCTTGTTTAAATCAATTAAAGAAAGACAATGTAATCTGGAGAATTTGGACATACCCCTAGTGAACTGTAGTGGTGTGGGTATAAGTGACCCTGGGCACTCCCTGAATGTAAGCAGGCCTGGTGGGTAATGAGTTTTTCTAGTAGGAAAACTGAAGTCAATGGCAATAAAATTGGTCTTACCTACTGTAGGCACTATTCAGTATTTAACCATGTTAGAACATATGAGAGGTTCCAGTTATTAAGTGAAACAAATATGACATTTATTCATCATAGTATAAAACATGTGATAATAAAAAACATGTGAAGACGTATGAAAACATGAATCATTTAGCTTACAAAATCATGAATGGGGTGGGGTTTGGTCCAAAAATTCTTGGGGTTGAGAATGGTGGGCAAATGCCCCAACAGAAAAAGTAGATTCTGTCAGATTTACCAGCATGTGGATTGAAGCTGGATGGGTGAATGGGATGGACGAGGGGAATGTCCAGAGTATTCTTGGGGTTGGTGATGGTATAAAAAGTGACCCACAGGATGGGTATATATATTCAATTATTCCAGTTTAAAGATAAAACTGGATACATGAAGTACTTTAGTAAAGTTGTACCGGAGGTGGTGGCCCTGCAATGGCTCCACTAGTTTGTACCCAAATCATCCGGGGATCTTTTTTTGATGTCCTTCTGGTCCAGGAGATGACACAGGTGTAGATATCCAATGCATTTCGAGACTTGTAGTCTCTTCCTCAAGGCTGCTGTGTACCTGTGTGTTTTCTGGCTTTTTCTACCTGGCTCCAGGGTGTGATGGGTGTGGTTGGAGCTTAAAAACACCCACTTCCGGTTTGTGGGCTGCCAAAACCGGAAGTGACATCATGGACCCGGAACCGGAAGTGACATCATGGACCCAGAACCGGAAGTGACATGTTTTTTTGTTTCATTTTTGTTTGATTTTTTGCAACAGGAAGTGTTGAAAATGCAATTTTGGAGGAGATGTCCAGCATGTGTTTTCTCTCTATATTCCACTTAGTTTCTTGAAGCAGTGGCCATTTTGAAGAAGATAGTTTGAGAAGATAATTTGCACTGTTGTTGTTTGTCTTCTTTCTTGGTGTTGGACGAAGGACATTTTGGAGCGGGCTTTGTAATTCCTAATCCATAATGATCCTGGGACTATCTGATGGGAGATAGTGGGCAGATCTTTACTTTATAACCAATGCTTGATGGGTGCTCATAGATGAAAACAATTAGATTGTTAGTCTTCTTTTCTTGAGAGATGGTTTTTCTTTATAAGTTGCTTCCGGGGACGGGAGGATGATAAGATGTAAAAGGGGAAGAAAGGGGTAAAAGGTGAGAAAATTTGATAATGCTTTCCCACAAAAGATATCCTGTCTATAAAAACCATTTCACTTCAAAGTCTGCGTTAAGGCCTTTGGGTGCTAACATTTGTAAGTTGAAAATGGTTTTCATTTCTGTCTGTGCCAGAGTTTTTTCAACATTTCTGTAGCACCAGGTGAGTTTAATTTGTTTGAGGCCTAAGAAGAACTTAATGTGATTTGCTGAACTTTGGTGGTGAATCTGGAAATGGTCAGACAAACTATGGGTGGTTACCCCTTTTTTATGTTCTGGAGATGTTCTCCCAGTCGCACTTTGAGGGCTCTTGTTGTTCTTCCAATGTATGCTTTGTTGCATGAAACAACAATGAGATATATCACATTTGTTGAGTTGCAGGTGATGAAGTCATCAATTTTGATCTTTACATTATTAACCTCTGTTTCGACGTATTTTGAAGTGGAGCTTTTAATTTGTTTGCAAGCAGTGCATATTCCACACCAATGGAATCCCTTGGTCCACATTGGGTTTGTAGATTTTTCTTCCAAAGCACTACTTACAAGGTGATTTTTAAGATTGGCTGCTCTTTTGTAAATAAATTGAGGCTTGGTCAGAATAATATTTTTCAAAATGGGATCTTCTCTTAGGATATACCAATGTTTCTTGATGATAGATTCTATCTTCCTGTGGTTCGAATCATAACCGGTGATAAATGACCATTGGAATTTTTTTGATTATGCAGTTTTTAGAGATTTTGTCTTCAGAAAATCCATTCTTTCTGTTTGTAGAACATTATTTGCGATTATTTCTAAGTCCTGTTCTTTGTATCCCTTCTTCAAAAATTCTTTTTTTAGTTTGTCTATTTGTGTTTTACAAACATTGTCCTCACTACAGTTTCTCCTGATTCTGGTGAATTGTCCTTTGCGGATGTTTTTTAGCCAGTTTTGATGGTGTTCGCTGTTTTGAGGGATATAGTTGTAGGCATCTGATGGTTTGTGAAAGGTTTTGGTGTTGTTGTTTCATTTAATGTGTATGGCTAGATCCAGGAAATGGACTTCAGTCTTACTTTTGTGTAATATTAGTTGAATGTTTCGATTATTGATGTAGATCTGTTCGCAAAATTGACTTAAGGTTTCTTCTGGGCCTTTCCAAACGTATAGAATATCATCAATGTATCGATTCCATGTTAAAAGATTATTCTGGTGGCTTTCTTTTGAGTAAATGTAATTCAGCTGCCAGTATGCCATGAACAAGTTGGCATAACTGGGAGCGAATCTTGTGCCCATTGCGGTCCCACATTGTTGAAGAAAGTAGTTTCCATCAAAAAAGAAAAAAAATATTATTCAAAATGAATCTGTTTAATACTATAATTAAATTTTTCTTTTCAGTGTTATAGTCAGTCTCATTCAGAAAGTGGGAGATGGCCTCTTCACCTTGGTCATGTGCAATAATAGTGTAGAGAGATGTGACATCAGCTGTTACGGGAACATGTCTTCCTCCCAGTTAATTTGTTGGATCTTCATGATGGTATCAGTTGTGTCTTTAAGATTTGCCTTTGTTTTAGTTACAAGAGGTTGTAGTAGATGATCAGTATATGCCGACAAATTTGAGGTTAGACTCCCTGTTCCAGCAACGATGGGTCTGCCCGGGGGTGCTGTTGTGCTTTTGTGGACTTTTGGGAGTATGTACATGGTTGGAGTGACCAGATCTTCAATATTGATGAATTCATACTCTTCTTTCGAGATGGCTCCAAACTCGAGGTGTTTTTTATGTGTTTTTGAACATTGTTTTTGATGCGTATGGAGGGGTCAGTTTGTAATTTCTTATACGTGGTGTTATCCGATAGTTGTCTCAAGATTTCGTTCTTATAATCTTCCTTGTTCAGAATGGCAATCCCCCCACCTTTATCGCAAGGTTTTATTACAATGTTAGTATCTTCTTTTAGGAGTTTGATGGCTTCACGTTCCTTTTTATTCAGATTTTGTATATATGGTTTCTTCTTGTTGATTTTTTGAGGTCTTCAATGATAAGTTTTTGGAAGGCTTCAATGAAGTTGCCTTTGATGTGGGCTGGATAAAAAAATGGAGGTTTCTTTAAGTATCGGGTTTGATTCTGTCTTCTGTTGTGTTTTCTGTGTTGGTCACATCATTAACTGTATTAGTTTTTTTGAGTTCAAAGAATTTTCTTAAAGAGATTTTTCTTACATATTTTTGGATGTCGATGAATTTTTCTAATTCATTATGTACCATTGTGGGTGCAAATTTCACACCTTTTTTTCAGGGTGTTTTCTTCTATTGTTGTGAGAGTTCTTGAACTTAAGTTATAGATGGTTTGTCTTTCATTTGTTGTATTGTTATTGCTGTTAGTTACTTTCCTTGTTTTTTCTGTTTTCTATTGCTTCATTTACCTCCTCTTTTCCCTCTTGTCTTTTTAGTGGGTTGGGTGTTTTTCCTTGTCATCTTCGTCTTCTTTGGCCCTTCCTTTCTTCTCAAGAAGGGGGCTCTCCTCTCTTTGGTTTTGTGGTTTTGTCTGATCTTTCTTACTCTATTGCCAAAGTTTGATTTTTGTGTGTGATATGTGTATGCTGGTTTTCTGGGTTATTTGTATTTGGCCATCTGTCTATGGTAAATCTTCTGGTCTTAGAGGTACTATTGTTGGTGTCTTGTTCTTGCTGTCTTCCCTTCTTTTTATTAGCTCAGGAGTGGGTGATCCCAGTATGTACGAGGCATATCTGTTTCTTGGATAACTTCTGTTGGTGCTTCTTGACATTCTGTGATATTGTGTTGATCTTTATGGGGTTTTTCTACTTCCTTCATATCTGATCTCTCTTCCTTGTAATTTGTAATTGCCTACTGGGGGGGTTAGATAGGAGGCACCTTATTTTCCTCTACTTCAACTGCTATTCCTTGTATATAATTCTCTTCTTCTTTTTGAAGTAAATGATATTGATCTCCTTTCTTTTCTTTTGTTTCTCCATATTGGCGAGTGAGATTTTCTTACATCTCACGTATTCCAATGTTTTTGATTCTGTTGAGGTCTTTTGTTTCTATGATGTCCAAAGTTGTGATATGGTTCATCGTGGTTTCTGAAGTGTATTAAGTTCCTTTCCCAATTTGGTGCATTCTCAAAACCGACATTTCTCATTCTTTCATGGTGTTCAATGTTTTCTTCCTTTCTGTGTATTCTTCTGCCGAATGGGGCATTTGTTGGTTGTTTTTGGTATCTGTGGTTTGAAGGTCTTTTTTCATTGCGTTCTTTGTTGATCTTTTATGATTTGGTGATTCCGAATTTGTAGAAGTCAAAATCCCTTTGTAATTTCTTATGTTTCTTTTTCATAAGTTCTTTGTTTTTTTCAAGTTTGGAACAGATCTAAGATGTTGAAGGTGGGGAGTTGATCAAATGGCTCTATTAGGGTTTTCAGCATGTTATCTATTTCTTTTGTTTCATTTAATTTTTGCTTCCTTTCCTTGAGGATTAGGTCAATCAAGGAGAAGGAGCAGGAATCCAATATGTTTGAACATTCTTGAATAAACTCATTGGTGGCGTCAGTGAAGCTTGGATGGTTCTCCAGTCTGAGGCCTTTTGGTATGATCAATTCGGTCCAATACTTTTCAAGTGTTGCAACTTCACACCATAGTTTGTTCTCCTTTATTAGACATTCGCACATTCTATACATAGCTGTTTCTAAATTGTCTTGATTTATTTCAATTTCCTCTGAATTAATATTGATGTTGAATATTTATTTTGCTTCTTCATTTCATCTGGTGTAATGGTTAAGCATGGTGCTGCCTAGAGTCAATATAAACTAGAAGAAGTAAATGTAGTGGTGTGGGTATATGTGACCCTAGTGAACTGTCCTATGAACTACAGCATACTACAAAGACCAAGAGCAAGAACCAATGGAAGTATGTTTGTCTGTCTACATTGTTGTTATCATGATCTGTTAGGGTATATAGCCTGTGTCCCAGTCCCAGTTAGTAGCCATTCTCTTGGATGACCACAGACCTCTGGATAGATGACTGCAACTGAGAATGGTGCACTTGTATATGTATAAACTGTACCTTATTTCTGTATAATCCTTTGCGCTAATTGTATTTAGATTACAGCATGTAACAAAATGCTTTTTATGTGAATAATAACTTTTGTACTTTGGACCACACTTAAAGTCTGGAAAGTGATTATTTCATATGCATACGCTATGCTAAACAGCAACATTTAGGTATATAGATCATTAGGAATTCATAGTTGGGGGCTCATAGAGTGAGACACACTGCCAATTTACATGGTAAAACATGGTTATCGATCCCTTAGCAAAGGGTGGAGGTGCCATATGCAGGAAAGAACACATTACCTTCAAAAACCTGCTTCCACTTTATGCTGAGAGACCGCTATCCATTATTGTATGAATTCAAGGAGCGCTGATTAGAATCCAGGGACAAGGAAGGAAACAGTTTGTTTTCCTTCATTGATAAAGTTTTGTGTTAAAAGGGGAAGTCGAACAATAGCGTACACATATTTCCTGTATTGCTTCCACATGTTCAAATGGTCATTGTATGCATAGCGTGATTGCATGTTAAACCTCTGTATTATACTGCCATATTAAGGGAAAAGGTTCTATTTTCTGCACAGAAAAGGTGTATGTAAATTGAAACATGTGATTGTGAAGGCTACTGTCTGTTAAGCCTAAATAGTGGAGGTTAATGTCTGTTAAACCTCAGTGAAAACTCGGTAGGTGCCTGATGGGGCAGTACAAACTATGGGGCCAGTGTGCAAAGCAAGTACATTGTGGTTATTGAGAAACTAAGGGGTTTCTTGGTCCGGCACCCACTGATCGCAAAGTCCATTGATCAGTTAGGTTCTTTGGGCAATGCGATCAAACCGCATGGTTATATAAACCGTGATTGTGAAGTGGGTTGTCGTGGGAGTAAAACTACTGGCAAGGTTAGGAGTTATTGGAACTTCTAGATGCTACCAGCGGGAGTAAACTCAAAGTAGGAAGCGAGCAACTGAAGCTTGAGTTAATATCGTTGCAAGTAGAATAATTTGCAATAGGTGGTTATTCTGCTCCTCATTATACAAGCTGACTAATGCCAGGCGGGTCTGCTGTGTATAATGGGAGGTAGTGTGTGAACATAGAGCCTCATTCAGACCCACTCACAAGCGGCTGTCCGCTCGCAAGTGGGTCAATGTTGTGCACTGTGCATGCGCACGACGGAGGGAGCTCCGTCGTGCGCATGCGCCAGACGCGACGAGCAAAGGACTTTCCTTCGCTCGTTGTGTCTGATCAAAGGGGGCATGCTGTCGATGTTGATTGACAGCTCGCCCCCTTTGGTGGGCATGCTGGGGGCGTGCCTGCCAGATGGAGGCGTTCACAAGGGAACGCCTACCATCTGAAGCCGGCCCCACTGACATCACTAGTGATGTCAGTGGGAGTGATTTTGGCTCTGATAGAGCCAAAATCACTCCAGGGCTTGTGGTCGAAAACCCTGACAACAGGCTTCTGGTCGCACTGGCGATGGTCGCGATGGTCTTGATTTGGAGGTTCAGAACAATCCCAGAGACAGTATATGTTTAGTGAAGTCTCTGAAGAAAAGGATTAAATTTAATGATTGCTTGAAGTTATGGCAGCAGGAGGGGAACATGTGGCTTAGTGGTGTGCATGCAACACAAACTAGCATTGTGTGTACAACGCAAGGGAGCGTGCACGCAAATAGCATTGCGTGCATGCCGCAAAGTAGCGCACATGCAGAGCAAGGTAGCATTGCAGAAGGTAATGTTAGTTGTGCACATGCACCACCACTGCCTTATGTGGATGGGGTAAAGGTACAGTCGATCTCAAAAATCATAAAAATGTAACAAGTAATTTGTACCCTCTTCTAAGTAACTGTAAGGAACATGTTTATGATGCAGATGATGAACCTGTTGTAATGTCCGCTCTTTCCCATGTTGCACAAATGTTAAATGTACTACCACAGCAAGCACAAGTAGCTGCCCTGCTAGTACCAGAAATGGAGATAGCCCCACCAGTGCAGGAAGTATTAACACCCACTGTAACAGAAGCAGAGATTACTAATACCATATGTAGTAACAATAGGCTGAACCCTCAAACAGGTATTAAGGTCAAAGGTAGCAGTGTGGCAGGCATCCATCCCATCTGACAATAACTGTTCCCAATGGGAATCTGGATGCACATGGTGTAGTGGCCACAAGGAATGTAGCAATGCATTATCCATGGACAAGAGCAGAACTACATTCCATAATGACAGATTTCCCTGACCCTAGAAAAGAACTAGCAAAGTGCCAGAGATATGTAAAGGATTTGAGTCAGGTTAACAGGGGGTACTAGGGAAGAACCTGTAATGATGGTTGATGTAGCTGGTACTAAACATTCTTTTCTTGTAGACATAGGAGCGACAAGATCAGTGATAAAATCTTCATCTAATGTACAGGTGACCAGCAAACCAGTACCAGCAATGGGTGTAATGGGTAAAGTGAAACATTATCCTTTGACCAAATCTGCAGAGGTTACTATTGGTCCATTGCATACCAGGCATTCCTTTCTCCTGGCAGCAGCGGTCCCTACTAACCTGTTGGGAATGGATTTGTTATGAAAAATGGGATGTGTCATTTATTGTACCCCTGATGGTATATTTTTAAATATCCCAGAGAGAGTTGCGCATGAGGTGAGGGATATATTGGACACTCCCCAAAGGTTAATGTTTCACTCTACTGTTTCAGAGCAGATGTTATCTCAAATACCGGGTTTGGACCAAAGATGGACAGGACACTGGATTGATGGCAAATGTAGCTCCTATAATGGTAAATCTAAAAAGTGGAAGGCAAGCTCCAAAAATTCCCCAATACCTGTTAAAACAGGAGGTAGAGATAGGGGTTTATCACATAATTGAGCAGCTATTGCAGGGAATTTTAGTCCGTACAGTGAGTGTAGCCAATAGTCCCATCTTTCCTGTGATGAAGAGTGGTGGTAGGAGTTATAGGCTGGTACAGGACCTTAGAGGGGTTAATAAGGTAATAGAGAGCCAATTCCCCATAGTGCCAAATCCAGCTGTCATTCTAATGCAGATCCCACCAAATGCAACCCATTTTACTGTCATTGACCTCTGTTCTGCTTTCTTCTCTGTCCCTCTTCATCCTGATTGTCAATACCTATTTGCATTTACATACAGGGGGTACAATATACATGGACACGATTGCCCCAGGGCTTCATAGACAGCCCCAGTATCTTCTCCCAGGCCTTACACTACTGCTTACAATCTTTTCAACCTGCCAATGGATCTGTTCTAATACAATATGTGGACAATTTATTGTTGTGTTCTGAATTGTTTATGTCATAATAATAAACTTTTATTGCTTCATCTCTCGCAAACAGGACACAAGGTTGCTAAGGACAAACTACAGCCATGCTAGTCCAGGGTTAAATACTTAGGACACTGTCTAATGCAGGGGTTACGGCATCTGACTACTGATCGAATCCAGGCCATACAGACCATGACACTGCCTCGTAACCAACAGAAAATCCATACCTTCTCGGGAATGTGTGGATACTGCAGAATGTGGATCCCAGGTTTTTCTATTTTGGCCTTGCCATTACAGGACTTAGTCTCTTACTCAAAGCCTGATCATGTCATACACACAGAGGAAACAGAACAGGCTTTCCTTAATCTTAAGGATAGTGTGACAAGAGCACCTGCATTGGGAATACCTCATTATGAAAAACCTTTTGATTTTTAATTGCATGGAAGCTGACAGTTGCACAGCAGGTGTCCTCACACAAAAACATGGTGCTGCCGGTAGGCCCGTAGCATACTACAGTGCACAATTGGACACTGTGGCAAGATCACTCCCAACATGTTTAAGAAGTGTAGCAGCAACTGCTCTATTGGTCAGTAAGAGTGAGGATGTAGTATTATATCATGATATGATTGTTTATACACCCCATGCTGTATTGGCTTTGCTGAATTCTGCCCAAACCAGACATGTTTCCTCATCTAGGTTCACAAAATGGGAACTACTGTAGCTCTAATAGCACCTGCAAACATCACCATTAAATGGTGCAGTACGTTAAACCAAGCAACATATTTACCATATGTGCCTCAGGATGCACAAAGGGGGGAGAGAGGTGACTCGCTGGTAGAAGGTGAGTTTTGCAGGTATACTGATGCACATGATTGTATGGAATATTTAAATCACACCTTTACTGTAAGACCTGACATACGTGATACACTTTAGATAATGTGGATGTGACATTTTGCATGGATGGGAGTTGTCATAGACAAACTGACACTGGAGAGTTATGTACAGGTTATGCTGTTGTAAATGACAAAGACATCATAGAAGCCGAACCCCTTGGTCCACCTCATTCAGCCAAAGTGGCAAAGCTGGTGGCACTAAGGAGAACATGTGAATTAGCAAAAGGCAAAACTGCTAATATCTACACTGACTTTAGGTATGCCTTCGGGGTAGTATACGATTTTGGTGATCTATGGCATCTAAGAAATTTTGACAGCAGCAGGCACTCCAGTTGCACACTCAAAACATATAAAAGGATTATCAACAGCTATCCAAATGCCTAAGGCAGTAGCTGTCATTAAGTGTAAAGCCCATACATGTGAAGACGATCCAGTGTCACTGAGCAATAACAGGGCAGACGAAGCTGCTAAATGGGCAGAAAGTTTAAGAGTAAACACACCAATTAATCAAATGATGATGGTTTTCCAAATGATTGATATGCAGAAATTAATTGAGAAGCAAAATATGTGTTCCATTTAGGAAAAGGCAGTCTGGAGATCTAAGGGATGTGGGCAAGAGTCCTCTGGACTCTGGAGTGATGGACAAGGTAAGCCGGTGGCACCCAAAGCATATTACCCAAGCTTGGATGAGGCAGCGCATGGTCTGACTCACCTGGGAAAGCAGGGTATGTGCAAGTTGGTCAGGGCATATTGGTGTGCACCAGGTTTCTCTTCCCAAGCTGAAAAAAGGGTAATGTCCTGTTTGACATGTTTGAGGAAGAACATTGGAAAAACAATACCAACCGAGTCATCCCACGTTCCTCCGACCAGAGCCGACCCTAGGCATAGGCATTCTAAGCAAATGCCTAGGGTGACTGGAATGCCCAGGGGCATTCAGATCTGCAGCTTACCCCCAGCCCCGGAGGTCACTCAGCTGTTCTTGCTTTGTAAAACACACCAATATCACGTGAGCCACTGGCATCCTTTGCAGTCAAAGGATGTTCCGCAGGGGCTGCTGTGAAATGTTGTCCCTTCCACCTCTGTGACCAGCGTTACATTGATGGAAGGGACTACGTTTCCCAGCAGCTCCTGCGGAACATCCTATGCATGGTTCAAAGGATGCTGGGTGGCTGGTGTATTCGGGGGATGGAGCCAGCAGCATGGATACCTGCACTAGGGGATCTGACTCAGTCTTACCTGAACAGTCACCATACAGCCACTGTCACTGCTCCATGCTCCAGCAGTGCATCGGGACTAACAACCACACTGACTCCTCCCCAGAAGGTCACATGGTTGTGACATCATCTAGGTTCTTTGCCCATTTGATGGTAAGTACTAACTACAGTAACTCCCCAGCAGTGCTGCTATTTTTCCCGTTTATAAATTGTGTGTATAAGCATGTGCTGAGGCTATATGTATGTATGTATGTATGTATGTATGTCAGTATGTATGTGAAGTGAGCCTACATATGTGTCTGTTTTTTTACTGTGACTGTATGTTGTGTGCTTGTGGGCTGAGACAGCATGGTGTGTGCTGAGACTGCATGGTGTGTGCATGTGTGCTGAGACTGCATGTTGTGTACTGAGACTGCATGGTGTGTACATGTGGGCTGAGACTGCATGGTGTGTGCTGAGACTGTATGGTGTGTGGATGTGTGCTGAGACTGCATGATATGTGCTGAGACTGCATGGTTTGTGCTGAGACTGCATGGTGTGTGCAGAGACTGCATGGTGTGTGCATGTGTGCTGAGACTGCATGATGTGTACTGAGACTGCATGATGTGTGCATGTGTGCTGAGACTGCATGATGTGTACTGAGACTGCATGGTGTGTGCTGAGACTGCATGGTGTGTGCTGAGACTGCATGGTGTGTGCTGAGACTGCATGATGTGTACTGAGACTGCATGATGTGTGCATGTGTGTGTGAAAACTCTCAGGGCCTAAATCAGACCCGCTCGCGAGTGCAGGACGCTCACAAGCAGGTCGATGGTGCACCAATGCGCATGCGCACAACGGAGGGAGCTCCGTCGTGCGCATGCGTGAGACCCGCATAGTGACAGCCAAGCTGTCGCTCGGGTTCTCGCACCAAAGGGGGCGTGCTGTCGATGGTGACAGACAGCACACCCCCTTTGGTGGGCGTGCCGGGGGCGTGGCTGCCCAGATGGAGGCATTCCCATGGGAACGCCTTCCATCTGGAGCCTGCCCCACTGACATCACTAGTGATGTCAGTTGGAGTGCTTTTGGCTCTGATAGAGCCAAAATCACTCCAGGGCTTGCGGCCACGAGACCCTACCGTGGGGTCTCGTCGCAAGCCCAACGGTCGCGATGGTCAAGACCATCATTATGGACGCTCGCATATGCTGTGGGTGGTAACCAACAGCTATGCGAGCGTCCATAAGGCCGCTCCATTTTCATGCAGGTGGGCCCTGATTCAGAGCAAGCGCTTTGGTCAGAGCATCTGACTCTGAATCAGGCCCTCAGGAAAATGGAGCGGCCTTATGGACGCTCGCATAGCTGTGGGTTACCACCCACAGCTTATGCGAGTGTCCATGATGATGGTCGCGATGGTCAAGACCATCGTGACCATCAGGCTTGTGACGGAGACCCTGCGGTAGGGTCTCGCTGCTGCAAACCCTGGACTGATTTTGGCTCTATAAGAGCCAAAATCTCTCCCACTTACATCACTAGTGATGTCAGTGGGGCCAGCTTCAGATGGTAGGTGTTCACATGGGAATGCCTCCGTCTGGCAGCCACACCCCTGGCACGCCCACCAAAGGGGGCATCCTGTCAATCAACATTGACAGCACACCCCCTTTGGTGCGAGACCAGGAGCGACAGAGAGCCCGTCACTAGCCGGATCTCGTGCATGTGCACGACGGAGCTCCCTCAGTCGTGCGCATGCGCAGTGGGGCAACATCGACCCGCTTGCGAGTGTCCTGTGCTCGCGAGCGGGTCTGAATGACCCCCTCAGTCCATAACTCTGTGCCCTCTTCCTGTAGCAAACCCAGCATAACAGATATTTGAATAGTTAAAATAATGTCCCATGTACATGCATTTATACATTTTTGAGTATTATAACAAACTTTCTGCTGATTGGTTTTATATTAAAGAGGAAAAGCTGTCACCATTCATATATATTATTATATTGATTCTTAGACTGTATAATGGGGAGCTGTGTCACTTTGTGGTTATCAGCTCCCTGTTTTTAGTGTATTGTGCTTACCTCTGCAGTCTGCTTGTATAAGTACGGGCATGGGGTTATCTGTGCCCCTTTCTGTATGGACATGATGGTTATGTGTGCCCCTGTCTGTGTGGGAATGGTGTCACCTGTGTGTGCACTGTCTCTGTGGACATGTGCCCATCTGTACAGGCATGGGTGTACCTATTTCCTTGTCTGTGAGGGTATAGGCGTACCTGTGCCCCTGTCCATGAGGGTATAGGCTTAGCTGTGCCCCTGTCCGTGAGGGTATATTCGTACCTGTGTCCTTGTCTGCGGGCATGTGGTTACCTGTATGTGCACCTGTCTGTGGCTGTTTTGTTAATCTTTTGTATTGTATTTTGGGGACATATTGACAGATTTATATTATGGAGTCCAGTAAGAGAACATTGTTTCATCTACACCAGACATGTCAAACTCGTGGACCGCATGCGGCTGCTATTGCATATTTCTGTGGCCCGATTTAGCTATACTAGCAAAAGTGCAATGAATTCCAGCTGCTGTACTGGCTGCCTCTGGACTGGAGGAGGGTACCATACAGTGATATATAAGGTGGAATAACACAGGTTTTTTTTTTTCTTGCGGCACGCACACTCAGAGATTGTATACACACTGAAAGATATATCTGTCCAATCTGGTGGGAAGGAAAATCTGGTTCATTTTCCAGTGTTTGGGAGCAAATTTCTATTGTTATTTGCTCCCATACATTACCAGATTTTTCTTCCCACCAGACAGATCGGACAGATATATCTTTAGGTGTGTATGGGCCTAGAGACCATGAATATTTGCCCCGGCTGGGATTTTGAGTTTGACATGCCTGATCTACACCTTTCTGTTCACTATTACCCCCTTCTGACCAAGCCATTCTCCACTAGCCTCTACCTTAATCCCTTTTGGTATCCCATTTCATACGTTCCATTTGTCCATAATTGTCCATCCCCGGATCCGCTACTGCTCCTACTGGTCCTGTTCCTTCTCCTAGTTGCCAGCAATCCTGCCACAACCTCCAATTCCAGTTTCCCCTTAATTGTGCACTTTTTGGAAAGTTAGATTTGTCTTTAAGAATCTGGCCTCCATTCATAATTTTTTTTAAGCTTTAATTTACCAAAGTTACAGTGGGCCCCTTTTGTTGCATTTTCCTGGTGGGCCCTTCACGCCCAAGTCCGATACTATACAGTATGTATGTGTGTGTGTATACAGTATATATATAATTCATATAAATGTTTATGTGTGTGTATGGTGGGGTGCCAGCATCAGCATGTGTGTACACATTTGCCGAATCCAGCAGGGATAGACTGATGCTGGGAGCCATTCGGCAGCATAGCCCTCACTAACGATGCCGCCCGTCGGGCCTGCATGGGAAAAGTTGCGCGGGAGTGCGCATCATCAGCGACAGAGCGGGTACACACTACACAAAGTGCCCAATATTTCATCCGAGCTGGCGGGATTGGATGTCATATTGTCTAGTATGTACCCGGCATAATATTGGTGGTGGGATAATCTACTAGGGGGCACCAGCCAAAATTTTGCCTAGTGCACCACAATGGCTAGGGCTGGCTCTGCCTCCGACAGATGGACCTTTCCAGGTAATACGAATTGATTTCATCCAACTACCACCCTGCAGGAATCTCAAGTATGTATTAGTTTGTACAGATGTATTTTCTAACTGGGTAGAGGCATACCCAGCTGCCACTAATACTGCTGTGTTTACTGCTAAAAAGATTGTTCAGGAGTTTGTATGCAGATACGGTATCCCTAGAATTATTGAAAGTGATAGGGCTACTCATTTCATAGGTGATGTCTTCAAGAACATGTGTAAATTGATGGATATTAATAGTAAACTTCACAACCCCTACTGACCCCAGGCCAGTGCCAAGGTAGAAAGGGTAAACAGTACTATTAAGAATAAACTAAGTAAGATCATGGTAAAAACTGGACTGGGATGGCCAGAAGCATTACCATTAGTCCTTCATAGCATTAGCACAACTCCTAGACCCCCTCTTAATCTGTCCTGCTTTGAAATATTGTTTGGTAGACAACCTCATTTGATTGTAAGTCCACAGGAAGATTTGAAGAGTAACAACGAGGTTACTGTGAAGTATCTTATAACAATGAGTAAACAGTTGAAACAGCAGCAGCAGAAACTGAAATTGTTGTCATCTGATATGCCAGAAACAAACTGTCATGATGTTAAATATGGAGAATTTGTTATGATCAGAAATTCCTTATGTTCATGTTCCCTGATAGATCGGTATGAAGGTCCATACCAGGTGTTGCTCATGAGTACTACATCCTTGAAGGTGGAAGATACAGATACCTTGGTCCATTCAACTCACTGCAGGAAGGTCAACCAACCAGTGGAGATACAAGGCGGAGTCGAGGCAGATAATGTAGACCTGTCAATTGCAAGCTTGTTCTGGGAGGGTTAAAGGTTGCAGTGAGATACCTGAACTAGAGAAATTTGTAGATCATTGTTTTCAGTAATGGAGTGGCATGCTGTGGTTAACTCTGTGTTTTCTTCCAATGTTTTCATCATCCTTGGTTGTTTTGGGATTTCTGGTTTCTGTGACGGAGGCCAGATAACGTACAGGGGAGCTAATGTTGATATCAATGGAGTGGAGTTGGGAGAAGGAGCTTTAAACCAATCGGGGGAGTATCTGACCAAACCGAGTACAGTAATTGCTAAGAGATCTGTTATGCCTGAAACTCGGAGACAGTGTGAAGGTCTATCATCTGAGGAAAATTGTATTTGTGAATTTTGTGGGTCTCTAGTCGATGAAAGATGCATCCAACGGTGCCAACCTGAGTATAACCCGTATTGGGGTTGGTATCCTTTAGAGTATTATCAAAACATGGTTGGCAAAGTCTTAAATCAAACTGACTGTTGGGTGTACTCTCACGTGCCTCAAGGACAGCATAATGTAGGGCTAGTGCCATTTCCATTAAATGGCTCTGAGGTTTAAGAATTTCAAAAAGGGAAAGCACTGGATGGAAAATTTCTTATGTCCAAACCACCTCATTTTAAACTCTGCCATTACCAAGTGGATAGATCACTTTTATGTTTGAACATCACCAACTTCAATAAACCAGAAAGTTGGGAGGTGACTGTGTATAACCAGACGATGACCTTCTCACTAAGAGCTGATAATGATCCTATAGATTTTGGACTGTTACGCATAATTAGGTGAAATGGGAGACACTCCTGGTATCGGTAGACAAGTAGTGATACTAAACAAATGGTTGGTAGGGTACCAGAAGGGTACTGTGCCAGGGTTATACAATCAGAGACATGTATTGATCAGATGGTAGAACCAGAAATAGGATCACTTGCTAGGGAAGTGTTTAATGATTCTGATGTTTTCTATCTCTTATTTTCTCCCCATGATGTATATATTATATGTGGAAGGAAAGCATATAAGTAGCTCTCTCCGAGTTCCAAAGGCTTTTGGTATTTGGGAAGGATACTTCCAGAGATTATGACCCTTACACATTTACACATGGTGAAATGCTTGGTATCCATAAAAACACTCCATCTCCATATCTTCATACGCATTATGAACACTAGTGACCCCAGGGAGGTGATAGACTGGAAGATGGATGAAATTCTTCAGCTGAAATGAGAATTTTGAAAGAACCATAAGGCTTCACTGATTGAAGTTGAGGAAAAGGTAGAAGAGTGGTTCACTTGGTTGAACCCTGTGAAATGGTTCTCCGGTCTAGGAGAATGGATCCAGGAACTGGTTGCTACTATGGGAAAACTCCTGATGCTTATACTGATTGTCATCTTAGTAATTGGCTTATGTGTCAGGTGTGTTTCTAATGTACTGAAGTGTGGAAAATGAACCAGGGCAAACAGAGAAACCGAGATGATGGTGATGAGCAATGATATTATGGATATTAAGGTCAAGGAGGAATAGTATTACAATCCTGAATTATAGTGTACAATATGATGATATAACCTGGATTCATTTGGTCATGCAGAGATGTATTGTTGATGTTATTTTTAAAACATCCTAGATAATGCAGTCCCAATCGCCCTTCAAGACTTCCCTTATAGGTTAGGTGCATTCCCACATCTTCTCCATGATCCCTTATAGATCCACAGTGTGCGCATAAGGGCAGTTTTATGTCCATTCCAGAGGCGCATTATTTAATGGTTCAAATGACCACACTGTGTCATGCCATACATAACATTAAACAATATATTATCATGCATGGATAAACAGATTCAGGACATGTTGTGATAGCGCTTGATTTGCTATCAAAGGGTGGACTGTTGAAGCTGGATGGTTGGCTAAGACAGAATCTGTTTAAATCAAAATCTGCACGATGCCATTTTGCAAATGGCTACTCAGCGCCATTTTGCGAATGTTATTATTTAGTGTTGTGCGTTTCTGACACAATAGAACACTTAAAATTCCTTACAAAAACAATACGTACATTTATTAATACTACACATATATCAGTGATGACAGACATGTCTGGTGGACATGTTTGTGACAAATAATTAAGAATACACAAGGATACTGTGAGTGTTTGCTCTGCATATTGATACAGTGTGTCTATGACAATTGAAGTATAACACAGACACTGATATGCTAAATGTAGATTTGGAAACAATGGTCAGATGTTTAGCCATTGTTTAACAATTGTAAGCCTTGTATCCAATGCCGATGTGGTTAAGTAGAACTAACAGTTGTATTCTGGAGAGCCTTTTGTTAAAATTATCAGATTGTTTGCCAAAGCTTGCTCCATCTATGAACAGGACAAATTGCATTGTCTGTAATTTTTTTAGCTCAGACAGAAGTAATATTGATAGTAGCCAGTGACTGTTTGAAACTGTATATATATATAATTATTAATATAAATATACAGTATATATATATATATATATATATATATATATATATTTCTTAATATAAATATACAGTATATATATATATATATATAATTATATATAAATATTAATATAAATATACAGTATATATATATATAATCCAATGTATCCAAAAACTGTTTGAAACTGTATATATATATAATTCTTAATATAAATATACAGTTTATATATATATATATATATATTTATATATATATATATATATAATTATTAATATAAATATACAGTATATATATATAATTACATATAATTATTAATATAAATATACAGTATATATATATAATCCAATGTATCCAAAAAGCGGCACTCAGAGACTTGAATGTAGCAAAGAAAGGTCCCCCTTCGGGGTAACTTTATTCAGTCATGGTCATTGACCATGACTGAATAAAGTTACCCTGGAGGGGGTCCTTTCTTTGCTACATTCAAGTCTCTTCGCTTTTTGGATACATTGGATTATTTGTGGGGAAATATTACCCTATTGGAGGGCACCAGAGCAAGTTCATTATCTAAAAGGACTAGTGAGTGCCGGGTTCCAGCTTGCTATATATATATATATATATATATATATATATATATATATATACACTTAGACAATCACATGTGTATCCACAATGTGTGCACACATATATATACAGTTGCGTTTGTAAATGGAAGAACACACACAGCGCATGTTTTGGGCTGTAACACAAACCCTGCACACAGCGCACCTTTCTACACTGCATGTAGACACACAAAGCATACTTACATATAACCATAAATACACTCACACTCATAAAAGGTTCCTGCACATTGTGGTTTATATTAAAGTTATTAATTATGATGTAAAATGCATATATTTGATATTAATTGGTATTTAACATGATAGACATGGCATGTTTGGTACTAAACTGACACACTGTTTATTTCTAGATATCTGAACCTATCAGCGAGGGAGTCGCATCTTGCGTTCAATGGTTATGGAATATAGGAAATTATTGGTTAGAATGTGTACACTGTAATGTAGTGTCTCAATCTAGTTTAAATCAATTAAAGAAGGACAATGTAATCTGGAATATTGGGACATACCCCTAGTGAACTGTCTTATGAACTACAGCGTACTACAAAGACCAAGAGCAAGAACCAATGGAATTATGTTTGTCTGTCTACATCATGATCTGTTAGATACTGTAGCCTGTGTCCCATTTCAAGTTAGTAGCCATTCACTTGGATGACCACAGACCTCTGGATAGATGACTGTAACTGGGACCGGTGCACCTGCGTATGTATAAACTGTACCTTATTTCTGTATAATCCTTTGTGCTAATTGTATTTAGATCACAGCGTGTAACTAAATGCTTTTTATGTGTATACTAACTTTTGTGCTTTGGAACCACACTCAAAGTCTCGAAAGCAATTATTTCATATACGTACGCTACGCTAAACAGCGACATTTAGGTATATAGATCATTAGGAATTCATAATTAATGTATGTGTTAAGAGGGATAAAAGGTTAAATGTTTAGAGGGAATTGTTATGCTAGTATGTAGTTGTAACTAGTCCTTAAACCTCAACATAATCCTGTAACCATCTTTTGCAGCTTTAGTGATGTACGTACACATCCAAATCATATATGTTGATCCTAGCAAAACTTATTGACCTTCAATAACTTTTCTATACATTCTTTCAAGTATTCATTTCATTACGTGACATACTGACTACAATGAGTTGTGGAAGTATAATTATAAGGAAAAGTCACTGCAAAAACAATTAGCAACTTCTATATGTTACTTTTTTTACAGTATTTTGGAGGTTCTTATGCCTCTCAGAAGGTGCATCTGTTGCATGTGCTGTACCCCTTAAGTACACATCAGTGCTGAGGATGAACATCACTTTTGCTGTGAGTAAAAAAAAGCTACTGTGATTAGCTAGTAGTGGCTAGACTCCACATTGGTTTTAGTCAGGATGAACTACATTGGCACAGTGTAATTCATTAACACATTTTGTCAATGAACTTCATTGTAACCAATCTGTACTGGTTAGTAAGTCACAAGTTTCAGCAAGGCGCAGCATGCAACATCTATGTTTATTATTAATTAAAAAGTAAAAGAGTGAAGAGCATCCCCTTATATACTGTACAGTATTATGAAATTAATAAATTGATTGTTTGGAGGAGTGTGAAATTAAAAGAATTGTTTTTTTTTATTGTATTTTTCTTTTTTAACTGTATTTATTTATATGGCAAACAGTGAACAGCTCAGGCTTCGCATGGGGCCAATTTTTAATTTGCGGCAATAGTCTTTTTAATCGAGGACATATACAATTGCCTTGTAGATGACATTAGTCATTTTTCCTCCTGACATCAACATGAAAAGATTTAGTTTTGACGTGACTCGCAAAAGGGCCATGTGAAGCTGTCCACGAGTAGAACAGTCTCCACTTAGGTCAACTCAAGCCACGTTAAGTGTCTGTCCCTGTGTTTTATTTTATTTATATAGATAAAATAAACAAAACATAAAAATAAATTCAAGCCCATCTGGGCACTAACTAAACAAATAACTTCCTCTCTCAAAGTGGCAGGGCCTACTGCCTCGCCACAAAACATAGGCGCTAACAGAGCACTTACAAGTGTATCACAGTGTCTCTGAACAAACCTCACTGTCTGTTCTCCCCAGGTGTATGAGACACTGAGCCAAACCTTGACACAGCTTATATGGGCACTTCCAGGTGCAATTAATAATCAGCCTGCTTTCAGGCTGAAAGGCCCAACACCTGAAATGGTCCTTGTGGATGGTGGTTCCTTTAGAATGTAAGCTCTCACGAGCAGGGACCTCTTCCCTCATGTGCTTCTCTTTACATTTTCTTCGACTCTTTTCTCCCCATTAGGGCACCTAACACATGAATGCCAACTGCCTGCTGCTTATTGTGAGTGTCTAACTGCTATTGCAGCAATGTATATAAATTGTGTCCTTGTCCTGCACTGTAATGTACTGTAAGTTACTTGTTTCTTGTTCACTTGTTAGTTCTATGTACTATGTAAGGCGCTGCGGAACACTTGTGGCACCATATAAATAAAGGATAATAATAATAATAATAATAATAATAATAATAATAATAATAATAATTATAATAATAATGATGGTGCCCTCACTTCTCTCTCACATCCACCCCCAGGGCCCATTACCTGGCTTTTACTTAAAGCCCAACTCTCATCAAGCACAGACATTTCCTGTTTTTTTAAAACACATATGACAGAAATCTGAGACACACATATATGCCATCCAGCACTTTTCCAGTGCTTCTAGCACATATCACCCTCCTTTGTTTCAACCTGTGGGGTGGAACAACTGCAGCCCCCCAAAAATAAACACAAGATAAAGCATCTGCATTGGCCAGCTGGCTTCCTGGCCTGTGCCTTACCGAAAATGTAAAGTTTTGCAATGCTAAGAATCACCTCGCTATTCTCCCATTGCTCTCTTTATTTTCTGACATCCATTTCAAAGGGACATGATAAGTGATCACCTAGAATTTCTAGCTGAAATTATAGATTATTGTCTATAGTGAAAAAGCATGAAGACTGGACATCATCATCGTGGCTCCAGGATAGTTTTACAGTCTCTAAAGGGTGTCTGTTTTTACAGTGCAATCTGGACATTGGTATCCGAGACATCTTTACCCAAACTCTGGTTCATGGCTAATTATATTTTGTTTTAAAATCACAAATAAGATCTACTTACTCTGAAGCTGGTTTGTTTCCCCTACTTTAATAACACAGGTCTGCAAAATGTAAATTATTGAAAGATTTTTAAATAACACTTTTATATTCTTAATTATACTCCTGTATACATCAAGAAATAGTATATTTAAAAAAATTACCATATCACATTTACCTATAAGGGGGTTGCATACATTTTTAAGAAAAAACAAGAAGTTTAATTGTTTTTGACATATTTATTGTGAAATATGAAGAATTGTAGATGATATCACTGTGTTTTTGTCTTAATTACAAAATAAAATAACAATAAAATCAAACAATAATAGAAACAAAACCATAATTATTAAAAAAATCATTAAATTCTTGTTTTTTTTTGTCTTCAAACTTTGTTTTGTTGCTTTTTGCTTATTATCTTTTTCTGTGTCATCTCTGTGTATCTTCTTTCTACACCTTTAATGTCTTGGTGGAACCGTTCACCCTGTTCTTCACTGTAGTCTCCGAGATTATTCAGAAAATGCTCAATATGGTAATTAAAAAAATGTACCTTTAAACTAATATTGCAGCCAAGGTTTCTGTAACTATTAACTATTTCTCTGACAATTTCTTTGTAGTTTGGATCCTTGACATTGCTTAAAAATTTGGAAATCACTTGTTTGAACAAAGTCAACGCCGGTTGTGTCTTGCATATCCAATCAGTTCCAAAACATGTGGACCTTAATCTGGCACTGGGCGGGGGGAAGTTTAATGATGAGAACTGTATTGCAACGTTCTATACTACCAACTGAATTCATTTAACACAATGTTTATAATAAATGTAGGCAGAATACATTTATTACTTTAAAGAATATGAAAAATAAATTACATTCATAAATACACATTTTGCAGAAAAACGTGATGTGATATGTAAAATCGGGAGTCATTTTCATGTTCAGAAGCCAAAAATCTATAAGTATCACATAAATCAAAGCATTAAAAAAGCTTTTTCATCGCAGACCTGTGTAACTGACTACCTCTGATTGACAATGTGAAGACATTCACTCTGATTGGGACAAGCTTAATGATATACACCCTGATGAAATTGGACACTGCCCACTATCACTCTCAAAATGGGAAAGCTAATACAGTAGGTTACAAATGAGGATTTACACAGGATATGCTTCAACATGCAGAACTTCCATGTCCAAGCCTGCAATGTGCAAAATGATCATTGGATGGACCTGGGTGTCTTCTGTGCACACAGTAGCACCTATTAGCACAGACCTAACATCCATTATCAGGATTCCTTAACTTCTTTACTGTTCTCTCAATGACATTAAGATTTCTTAGTAACCGAATGAGTCAACAGCAGAAGCAGCTAACTACACTGTGTAGTTTGGCACTCTCATTTTCCCCTCCTCTG